>JABAKD010000005.1:12585204-14000204 GCA_012845835.1 Undaria pinnatifida | reverse complement strand
CCCGACTATTATTACCTGGGAATGCAGACGACATTTCCGGTCGATCATACACCATTCACTCGATATTATTGCTTGAAGACACAGAAGAATAAATAAATGGAGTATTTATCGATGAAGATTGCCGAGCGTATGGACCTGAAAGCCGTTTGAGAAGCCATGTACGAGTACATAAAATGGAGTACGTCACGTGCGCATAACGGGAACATCGCGGGCAAATCACAGATACGTCCCGAGTATGTCGATATAAACATTGTGTAAAAAGCATTCACGTTAACGAAGGTGTTTGATGCAACGCAGGGTAACTGGTATGCCGTTTATTGACGGGCCTCGCAACAACTAGGGTTGGGGTGAGGACATAATCAATCATGCTTATCGTGCGACATCCCGAGCGCCACGTCTTAACGTAGCAGAGGTAGAGTTCCGTATCACTGTACAAAATAGTAGTGTCTTGTTGTGGACGAGTCTTGAATCTTGGAGCTAAAACTTAATGGCAAGCGTTGTGTAACTATTGAATCGAAATGTTGCACTTAGTTCACGAAAGAGGTTACATAAGTGTTTCACTACTGTACTATGTACAGCTCCACCGAGTATGCACAATGGATGGGTAATTGGAATACAAATAGTTTCATATCACTGGCAGCTCTAAAATATAATTTTCGGAACTCTTGAGATGTTGAATGCGTCCCCCTCGCTAGGTGTTCGTGTAAGCCATAATTAGAATGGTTGGGATGTCGCCTAGATAGCGTCGCCGGGGGCTCCTTTAAAGCGCAGACTCATACATACTGTGTTTGCGGTCTAGGCGTGTACCAGTAGTACCAAAACAGACCCTACCTAGAAGAGGCGCAGAAAGAAAGCTTCTTCAGCGACTCATAGCTTTCCAATCAATGCTGTCCTCGGCCACTTTCGTATTGACCTGCACAAAGAAACCGGGTACATGGTATATGGAACAATTGTGAGTGGAGGCAAGGGTCACGTGTGTGTGCGGAGAAGTAGGTGAATGTCGCCTCTGCTATATACAGCCAGCGTCGTTGTTTCATTCATCCACACCTCGTTCTTGTTCCAAATCATTGTTGGTATCGGAAAGCGCGAGAGCATAGGTTGCAAAACTTGGTAGACTTCGACGAGAATAATACCAACATGCGAACTATAGCGGGAATGATGAACCTATGCGCGATACCAATTACGGCACGTTCAGCAGGGGAAGAAGGGAAGACACCTGACATGTCATTACGGTCAGCTCAGTGAGTCGGAGTTTTTCTACGCTAGCCCGCTCAACTAATACTTCTCAGTGAAATGGCTTGTGTTTAAGCCGTCTCCCGTCCACAGATCCCAACGTACGGCCGCCCTTGACACCTCCGGTGTCGTCGCTCGATGGTCCCTTGCAAACAAGAAAATGTTGGAAGGTAGTTTTTTTCATTGAACTTTTATCGTGTCCAACAGGCATAAAACATTCATGAAAGAATATCGTTTTCTTCGGAGAGTGGGGCTATCGCAGAATTAGTCCCGGTTGCGAGTACTACTTCCTTGTATGGTACAACTTGTCTTGGGCAGCAAACATTTAACATGATTTAAAGCACACAAGAATAATCAAGCGAAACATTAAATGCACCAGACACGGCTAATGGTGCGAACAATGGAGTCGACGCAAAGGCTGTTTTGTTTTGTCCGGGGGTGCGATATTCCAGACAATGGCACTGACTGTAATGATACCATTGCAAACCGTCGTAAGGTTTTTGTTTTCACCCTCACTTTTCTCCAGGTCGACCCTTTGGAGTACTTTCCTCAGCGGTTGGTTTATTTATCAAGCCGCATGACGGCATTTGGCCCCCGGTGCTTGCCTCCGTTTTGATCATGGTTGCACTGGGTATTCGCGTGGTCCACGCTAATTTCCAGCAGATATCCGTCAACACGGCCTTCATCGTATGCAGGCTAAAGTAAACAAGTATGTCATCCTCCAATCCACTACAGAACGTTTGCAATGTACCTATAGTATAGTGCTGGGCACCTACAAAGAAGGCAAGCGACAGCTAAGCAAGGCTGAGGATGCACGAAATTCGAAGCTCGCGGGTCATCGAAATGAAGGTGGTGGTGTAGAACACACTTCATTCTAAAACAAGTACAACCTGGCCCACTGGTACTCCTGTCCCTGACTATCCATACCTAGGTGTTATGTCCTACGTATCGGTTTCGAAGGGAATCAAATTTTCGACCTCGACCTACGTAACCCTCGGACACGGAGAATAGGACTCAGAACAGCGGCGTGGGGTAGTGTTGAAAGGAAGATGAAGTATATTCCCAGGATGCGGTTTTCGCACTCTGGTTGGCAAATGGATACTTATATTTTGGGCCAATCAACCTGGAGTATTTCCTAGCCACGGCTTTGAAGCCGGCTGAGTCAAACCAATTATCAACGCAGTAGCAATAATACCTCTATCTAGCAAGTTTTAGCTCTTTGGTACGAGCCTTTAGAGTCGTTAACACCGCAACGAAACTAGTGACCAAGGCCGTCCCTCCTCAATATTATCTGCAAGAACCATCGGGAGTATTCCCATTCGATTGAACACTGGAAGCTACGATGTTGCGCCGTCCCTGCTCTCCCAATGATGTGTGCATAGTGTTTCCGTTCGATTGAACACGGAGACAGCAATTGAGCACAATGGATTTTTTGACCGTTGCATCTTTAGATATGTATGTGTACATATATATAGCTTGCAATGTACCGTCTCTAGGCCTCGGTTTCTCGACTTGGCAACGAGTTTCCGCTTAAATCTGGGTAGGGATGTGTTTTTCTTACTCTACTTTTTTTTATCCATCTTGGTCTACGCCGTGTTGCTACATTATAATATATATATATATATTGTTATGTGCTATTTGAAGGGGCTCAGAACGTGTGAAAATCGAGTGCCCACGACAACGTAAAGGGATACGTGCACCCCGTCATACGTATACAAGCACGAAGTATAGCGATTGCCACGTACGTGCGCGGAGCTGCGAGTTGCACACGACGAACTTGGACATATTGAGGATTGTGCCCTCTCTTCATAGGAGCCGAGAAACCGACATGAAAAAGAATAGGAGAATGGCGGGTCATCAATCGTAAACATATATGCATTATTGGGTATATATTAATAGTTATCGTAGAATGACCCAAATCTATAGACTATACAAAAATGAATTTAGGTTCTAGGCCGTCGCTATTAACAGTATGCGATATACAGGCATATGTGCTACACGGTGTGGATTTCGAGTAGCCGTCGTTTCTGTCGACATATACGCGGTCGACTCTGATACATCCATTTTTTTTGTGAAATGGTCGGGGTTGTGGGGGTCGCCGTGACCGCAGTTCATCGCCACATATATTCCGTACACTGTATTGTGTCAATACAATGTTTGAACGCCAACAAATATATACAATTCCGAAACACCACAAGCAAAGAAACCACATGGCGACCTGCGCAGTGTGGGCCCTGCATACTGGATGATGGTGCATCGTACTCCCGATCAAACGATCCAATTACATTGCCACAAACATCTATTGCTCTGTCATTGTTGTTTTCGTTTAAAGTTCTGTTTTGATGTGGCGGTTATGTCGAATTTGGCATATCGTCTGAATGCCATGGGCTGTAGCGTGTAAATAGCTGAACACAAGTATGTACATGTCCTTCCGGCAACATTGCATCATTCATCAAGTGATTAGTATTTATAGCATTCGTATTGATTGTGACATAGCATCAGGCCGGAAAGGTTGACCCATACTGCAGCCGCTCTTCTAGTAGCACGTGATTTGGGTTGTTTCTGATTCCGACTCACCGCTGGTGCATTTGGGTGTAGGTCAATGTGTTTCGAGTTGTATGGAAGAACGGGTGTAGCTGGCTTAGTACGGAAAATGTTGTCGACGGTTCCAAAAAGACTCAAGTGTCACATTTCACAAACCAGTATAGTATAGCACGATGAGAGTGTTCATGTATGCCTGCCTGACGTTTCTGCTCTGCTTCACGCATTTGTGCGATACATTTTTTTCTACGGTAGCTCATCCCTGCATTATGTACGAAAGATTTACGTATAGCACCACCACGACTGCTCGTCGAATATATCAGCGTGCAGTTCTCACAATATATAGTCCCGTGCACCCCGCACTGACATGCACCCATCGCCGCGTGCCTCTGCCGCTCAAACGTAGAAGCTGGTCAGAGCACCACGTCTGACCTATTACCTGTCTTGTGTTCAAACGTCAACACCACCACAGCTATTCAAGAAGAAGGGTTTAGATTGAAGTGTTTCTGCAGCTGCGTGGAACGACTGACTGCGGTGTCAGGAGGACGGAAGGACTGCAAGCTAGAAGTGGCTGCGTCGTCCGGATATTGACCACCGGACGACATGGTGAGCGCATATCAGGTTTGAAGCATACACCAATGGTACGGTAGCATACGGCTCAGTTCCGAATGTCAGCAATGCACCAATGCTACGGTAGGGGTTCATGCTGTTTTACCCCCTTTTGGGCACTTGTTTAACAGTGGCTCGGTATCACTCGCGCAAGTGACCGCCCAGTCCCTTACGGCTACAGGCTTTCGAGTGCTGATTTGAAATGATTGTCGATATGACTACGAAAAGTGATGGTTAACTACGCTGCACCAAAAAAAATCGCCGAACGTGTTGTTTTCAGTGAGATACAGAGTGAATCGTGCGAGGAGCTCAGCACCAGTAGTAGTAGTAGTAGCAGCAGCAGTAGTAGTAGTAGTAGTAGATAATAGTAGTAGTAGTAGTAGTAGTAGTAGTAGTAGTAGTAGTAGTAGTAGTAGTAGTAGGAGTAGTAGTAGTAGTAGTAGTAGTAGTAGTAGTAGCAGTAGTAGTAGTAGATAATAGTATTAGTAGTAGTAGTAGTAGTAGTAGTAGTAGTAGTGGCAGCAGTAGTAGTAGTAGTAATAGTAGTAGTGTAGATACTATTATTAGTAGCAGTAGTAGTAGATACTATTGATAGTAGTAGTAGTAGTAGTTGTAGAGTAGTAGTAGTAGTAGTAGTAGTAGATACTAGTAGTAGTAGTAGTTGTAGTAGTAGTAGTAGTAGTAGTAGATAGTAGTAGTAGTAGTAGTAGTAGTAGTAGTAGTAGTAGTAGTGGTAGTGGTAGTAGTAGTAGTAGTAGTAGTAGTAGTAGTAGTAATAGTAGTAGTAGTAGTAGTCGTAGTAGTAGTAGTAGTAGTAGTAGTAGTAGTAGTAGTAGTAGTAGTCAAAACCGGGTGTACCCCCTGCCATAGGTATCCTTCATGTTCTCTGCCTGTCATTCCCAGTGGTTTGAGGTCACTTGCGCGAGTAACCCCTCTTTTCCGTTGTTTTTTACGACGTCCTGGTTCTATTTTAGTTTCCGCGATAATTGCCCAAATAGAACGGTTAGCTACACGCTTCGCCAACAAAACTTCCTAGAGTCTTTATGGAAGTGAGGTATAGTCTATAGGAGTAAGTCGTGTGAGTGACTCAAAACCGGTAGCAATAAAGGAGGGTATAATCTAGTCTAATACTGTAGTGATAGAGTACGATACAGTATGTTAGAGTATGACAACACAATAACACCGTAGCCTTGGTCTGTAAGAAACGGCCAGTTGACCCCTACAGCATCACACAAAATCGATTCAATGTTGTCTTTGCCTCGTACCTCTATGGCGTGCAAAAGGGACAATCATTGCTTGCTTCGGTCCTGGTCATTGGCCTGTGGATTCTCGATTTTTCTTCGGCACACACAACACGGACGTCGGCATCCTTAGAGGGGGAGTTGGAGGAAAATGAATCAGGCGGAAACATGAGGAGATGCACCGTGGAGGATCTCTTGCCGCGGTCAAGCCCGTTCAAGTCCTTGCAGTGGACGGAGGAAAACGTGGTGAAGCACAGCTATGACTGCACATGCCCCGCAATGAAGGCCAGGTGACGACCATCAGCATCAACCCAAACTATAGCACCTACACGTGCTGTCTGTGCATACTATTGAGAATAGAGTTTGTCGTTAACAACAAGAGAGGGGCTGTGAAACACACATGGCAAGGTGAAGGGGGAGCATTTATTTTGATACTAGCTTCAATGGAGGTCCTCTGGCATTCCCCATACACGCATCTTGGCCAAACTGGAATTGCAACCCATTGAAAAGGTCCATAGCTTGGGTATATTATTCTGTAAATTTTTTGTAAGAGGAATTGCATCTCGACAATGGTTTTGATCAAGGAGTCTTGTCACTTGAAAACCAAAAGACCTTCAGACGACTACACGTATCGTAGCGCGCGCTCTACGTACACATAGTCACCACCCTTTCCAACGTATGTTCGCTTCTCCGTTCTCGTGATTAGAGAGTGACTGCAGCATTGTTAGTACCCCTTGCGACGATGTAGGATATCTGCCACGGGTCCACGAACGAATCCCACTTGTCGCATCGCCAATTTATTTTTCCTCCTCAATGACGAATGGCCTTGCTTAAAAAGGTCCCAAATTCAAAGTTCTTTAGGCTGCGTCCATATACTCGAGTTTGAAAAACATTCCCGGCCTTGTACAATTGCCGAGTTCGCCCGAAACTATTGACATACGAGCAACGTGGACTGGGGGTCGAATATGTTTAAACGTAATTCTGCCGAGCGCCCAAGTACAGTATAGCAGCTCAAAAGAGCACGCAGCCACCCCAAGGAGCCCGGGCGCGGCAGGGTGGCTTTGTTGTTTTCGACGTGGATGTAAAAAGTCACGAGCGGTGCGGCCGATATTCTGTCGACGGTAACTAAAGTGCTCGAACAGTCGTCATATCGGAATAGCGCCTGCTTTAATTTTCGCGGAAAGAATTGGTTCCACCCTTTCATCCTCTTTGGATATTTTCAATCACTTCACTTGGCGTTTGGAACTGTGGCAATTTCGTACATGAACAATTCCTGCTGCAGATACTTCTGTCCGAGTGCAGATAAAGAAGCAGGCCACCCGATGTGGATACCGAGGGCTGTTGAAGAAGGGAAGTGCACGAGCATCACGAGATGGGAAATGGCGGCGGCTCCGTTTCCACCTAACTTCAAGATTCTCATCTATGGGAACTCTCATCTCCGTCAGGTGATCCTCTACACATGATTATGTACGTGATACCAACACAATGAATGCAGTACGATATCCGTAGCACTGTAGTACACAGCATCCATATGCTACAGCACAATATGAAGTGCTCGTCAATGGTTTAATTGTAATAAATAGTTAGGTAGATTAAACTATACCAAAAACTGATCAAGTGGCTTTGCAGAGAATTATTCCGTCAGAGAAAACGAAGACAGACATGCACCAAAACACAAAAGGAAACTTATCAACGTGGAGGAAAGAGTTCAACACGTCCGGTAGCCTCTCACTTCAGCATCCTCGCCAGTGAGATTCATTTGCGCTAAATACGTCCAGCCACTACATTCGCGTGGTTCACAAGCTTTCAACCCTCGCCGACAGTGTTCGACAATATTCCACATTATCCAGCTCAATGATAGGGATGGTACATATTGACACGCAGCACGCACATGAGTCTTTTTTACCGCTTGCATGCACCGACATAGTCATGGGCAATTATTCGGAGCCGTCCTTGGTGTTCACGCAAAACAACAATGTGAACATCTGTTGATATATGACGCCAACGACTTGTCAAACGCGCGTTATCCGATTTTTGTTGGACAACCGTTGGAAACTATTCAACGAGACGCGTGTTGCGACCACCAGGATGGCGGCTCCTTGTGTGCAGTAAGCCTGCCAGTGTTCTTGCAAATTGAGAAATTCTAAGACGAAAAAAAATGCGACAGCTGCCCAGCAGTACGTGCAATAATATGGAAAAAAAAACATTGTATAACGTTTTGGTCGAGCTTGTATCGGCGGACAGGTTTCGTCACCTGTGGAACTACGCAAAAACGCTGGCATGATATATACAGTATCTTTTAGCTCGGTGTGTTCCCGTAAAGACTGGGTTGTAGGTGTTCTCATCGCGATGAAATTTCGTTCTAGCCGCAAGTAAGTGATCTTTTCGATGGTTTTCGATGGTTTTCGATGATTTTAGACGTTTTTGTTGTCATTTTGGATGATTTCTGGGTGCAGGTCACCTCAAACGAAGAGTATCAGAAGCAGTAAATGCGCCCCTATTCGACCTTACTGCGTCGTCACAGTATTCGGAGATGTTGTAGGCATTTATGTCCGCGACTCCTGACCTTGTTTGGCTTGTTCGCCGCCTCCTAAAGTAAAGGGGACGCGAATAAGGAGTAAACGTGATGACTCGGTCCCTGGCTTACCCCCCACTTACCTCCCGACCGATTCATTGTAAACTCGGAGATCATGCGCAGAAGCCCCTATGGCTGCTTGCCTCTCTTTCTCTCCCCCCACCAGCCTGTGTTCTTTCATCAAGTTTGACGATGACGAACGCAATATTCGGCAGTCAAATGTGCTGACACCCTCCTCCACTCGCTTTTTTGCTGACCCCGTCAAAGGTGACAGAGGCGATCTTGTGCACGTTTCAGGGCGCGCTGGCGTCAAAGAGGGTGACGCTAGTGTCCCCAACCTCCGACGAGGTTGTTCCAGGCGACTTCCAATGTCGATGCTGTTTCAATCCCAAGTATCCACTAGCCGAAACCCCTTTCCGGGAAAAACTGTTGCATCGCGGGTGCATCGGTGAAAATGACACCTGCAGGTGAGACGGACTTCAATATTTCACGTGCTACGGTTTAGGTGGCACCAGATGCACCAGATTACTCATGATGCTACAGAGATGAAGAGAGTGCTATGTTAACGATTTCGACTTGAGCTGCTAACTCCCGCACCCAAGCATTTATTTCCGACAAGCCGTTAACAATACCACGGATTCGACAACGAAAACACTTTATATCGGCAGGGCTCTGTTCCACCGATGACGGGTGGCTGATTTTGTCGACGAGCCCGGCCACCGGTAACGGTTGGTTCGAATCCTGCTTCCCGCATGGTAGCGCGCAGCAAACAGTTTCTTACACCCGTCAGGTTGACGAAACGTGTGTCATGCGCACGCATAACAATGTCTCGTCTCAAAGCAATTCTGACCACATATCAAGATTTTCCTATATGCCACCGTTGCCGTGCAGTTGACGTTTGTTTGGTAAAATCGTCACTCTGTACCCGTAGGAGAATTTTTTTATCGAGTTGCGCGTCGATACCTCCTCAAACCATATTGTGTGTGCGTGGGATATTATGTATTTAATAATGTATAACAAGGTATAAGAAGGGTATAGAATCTCCCACGCCGTTAGGCTCAGCAAACTGACGTGCATCGCCCCCACCACCGCAAGAAGCACTCTTACTCGATAATTGTTTCGATGCCCCAGGTACCCCACAACACTGGGCCCAGAATCGGTCGGTCACACAAGTGCGCCGAACTCGACGCATATGTAACACTCATGACCAGCAAAATGCCTGTAGAGGAAGGCAGCGATACCTTGGTTTCATATTCACGCCCAACCACGATTTAGGATTCCTCTGACGGATTCTACGATAGCTTTCTCCCCGAAACCAGCGATGTTTCTGTAACGAACGATTCATGGCTGTTCGATTCGATTAAAGATGCTATGAAAACAACAAATTCATATATTTTCTTGTTCGCAAAGGGCCCATCAAACGACGAACTCCGGGTGGACAGGGCATTGTATCTCAGGAGACATAGCCGGGAGCTGGTTTGAAAACTGTCGAATTCGTTAAACAACTGATGGGGAGGCTACCGCAAAGCGACTCCCCATTTGACATCGAACACTGAGCAGGATTTGGCCTAGTAGCTCGTTCGCGACCATCTGTTATCTGTTTGCATTTATAATACACGCGGCGTTCCAGGCGAGGATTATGGCGCGTTTCTTCTCGCGCCCAAACCCTAAACACGACAACACCCTAACTAACTGAAAAAACATTTTATCACAGCTGGAGGCAATAATATGAACTCCCACTGTTGGACTTAGTGTTTAGACCTGTGGTGGGTGTTAGGAATACCGAGGTTTTGCCCAAAGGGCTGATCTGCAACGAGGCGAGTCGCTGAAGAAGAACCCACAGGTGGGCAGGGTCACAACCACGGCCGGTTGCTCATGAATCACACATTTCTAGAGACGAGGCGGTGCAACCCGATGGGCGCCCGACTGGCAGAAAGTGTACATGACAACTCGAACAAATTCACCCGGTTGAGGTGCGACATAATAGAGAGGTCTACGGTAATTCCTAGAGCTCCAGGGATACATCTGCCACTGTACGGGAGGGAAAAGGCGCATCAAGTGCGCAACTATGCGTGTGGGTGGTGGATTGTTCCCTGTACGTGACGTCGTCACTACTGCTCCCCCGTCTTGATCATTCCGAATAGTTTGTTCTCGATAGCATTCTGTCTAAGCCGTGAACTCATACATCGAACCCGGCATCCACCCGGCCTCCACCCCACATCAAAGTCCTAACTATGTATCGCGCAAGGCGTGCTCGGTTTACGTTTGTCAGTTTAATCTACCACCATGTCGGCGACGTTAGAAGATATTGGAAGAAGATGACACCGTTCGTGTTCCCTAGAACCACCCCTCCGGTTCTTGTACCATCAAGGGCAACCGATAATTCTCTGTACGTGTGTCTACTGAAACTATGAGTAAGCCGACCGGCGGAGCACACGTATATGTAGCTATGCATCGATGTAGATAACCAAAATACACTGCGGCCAATCCGGTAAAGCAATACTCTGTCTCGTGGTACGACAACCTCGCGACGACAACTGTAGTGAGGACTTCCTCTACATTTCTAATGTCACCGTTGACGACGTCTTGCTGGAGCACCTCCATGAGGACAAGGCCACCATGAATGATGGGATGCCAACACAACGTTTGAGCCCAATATCGATCGACGTTACGTCAAGATATGGCGTTTAGAACGGTGAAGATGTGAAGCATTCAGTCATAATTCGCCCGAACGCGTCCGGCAACGAGCCATGTACGTTTGCCGCACGTTATTTGGCGTGTTCCCCCGTTGTGATAGTTTGTAACACAGTAACACAGAGAGTGTGACATATTGCCATAGATAGGTTGTGATATATTGTGGTAGATGATAATTGATTATGATACGCTCGGGTACCCGAGTCAAGTGATTATGTCAGTCGGCTCATGTATCTAATAATACATATGTGCCACCTTCATCTTATACATTGGGTTTGCGCTGGTAAGAGGTTTGTAGCATAGCAAGCACAGGGCGTTACCGACCGATTTGATTGGTATCATGTTCGTTTTGTCTGATGTCTGATGCACGTATACCTAGTACCCCATTGGAATGCAGGTGAGACATTAATGGTACAGAGTATTCGGTCTACAAGGGGGCCACAGTGTACCGCACAGTCGAGCACCGGCAAGACCGCCGGTGGTACGCTGTCAATAAAGCCAGTTTTGGGTAAACTCTTGGCCAACGCTCTGTACGAAAGCCGCATCTGTGTACGATACATATAAATACCAAAATAGCATTGAGACCGAAAACGTCACGCACTGGGTGTCATGCTTCTGTCGTTCGTGCCTCGCCCGTCTTCTCGCGGTGTGACGTGCAGGTGTGACGACAGCCGGGGTGAGTTCTTCTTCGAAAACGGTGCCACCATACACTACACATTCGAACACCTGCAGAAAAACAAGACTATCGACGACGCGCGATATGCCCACGGCAACAAGACCCTGTCCTTTTACGACGCAGTCATTGCGAACCCCGGCAACGGTCCAAGAATGACTGAAAGTTCGTTGTTAGATATGGCAACCCAACTGAAGGCTGCTGGCGTGCCGCTTTTCTGGCTTACTACGTACGATGGGGCCGGGGATATCAACACTTGGTCTGAGGAGGATAGGGACCGCTTTGTTGACTCTGGTGCACACTTTGTTCCGATACGGGATATGGTTCGGGGGATGGAGGCGTGGACGAAAGGATCGGTGGAGGGGTCCCACTCTGACGAGCACTATTGTTTGCCGGGCCCACCAGACGAGATAGCGTTGCTGGTGCTTAAGCTTATGCACGCTGTTTACGACGAGAAACGGTGATCAAAATATAGGTGGATTGTTCTCTGCGGAGTAACTTGAGTTATTTGCGTCGATACCGAGGGGCGGATATAGTATTAACGCAGATGTGGCATTGCGTAGGTTGTTGGCAGCTATGACCGGGGTTGTTTGGCTGCGCGCTGTATCGACAGGTGGCCGTCGAAACACAGTTCATGGCGTGAGCATTTAAAATGCGGCGCGTTGAAGTAGAAATAAACATTCTAACCCAGGCTGAGTTTCTACTTTAGTTCATCACTTAAACGGCTTGGCCCTTGCTGTCAACCTCAGGCTCACTATTCATTTAGCTCGTTCCTCGTGATGGGTCCTGGGTACTCTGTCGATTGCAACAGGGAGTACACGACAACAAGCAACTACACTCGAGTCAACACCGAACACCTTCCAGCCTACCACAACATGCTGTGGTCATGGCAGCACGTCGGTGTTGTACATGCTCGATGAACTCCATGCGTAACCCCAACACTGATTTACGTAAGTACGAAGTATTACCGCGACGAGTAATGTCATGGTCTATCGTACGGTGCAACAGATTGATAGCGATAGGTATATGCCACACACGACAAATGCCACGGTGGAGACACGCCAACATTTTTTTGTGGAACCCCTAAGTTTAGGAGCTCTGTGCATCTCCCAGAAAATTGTTGAGGGCGAGGGGAAGGGTGATGCTACCCGAGCATAACGCAAATAATTGGCAACATGTTAATATATGTGTCCAAATTCGGATAATTTGAAGTTACATTGCGTCCCGTCAGTCTGAAATCATTTCAGCATAAGGTGCTGCAAATGATGTTACTACTACCATCACGTCCATCGTAGCATGCGTCTATGCCACTGTCGGATAGAACCATAGTGTGAATTTCGTGGAGGAAAACGCCCGTCAGCATTGAGTTGTTCACCCTAGACGTGAATCAATGTCGTCTCACGTGCCCCAGAAGGACTGCTTGCAGTGGCGGGTCTGCACAGGGGTGATCAGAGATCAGAGGGTGCCAAACGACGGGGTGGGAAGCACTATCATAGCGCTCTGCAGGCCACGTTCTGCTCGCTTTTCTGCAGGCTGCTGCAAGCAGCGTGGGCTTGTCCGTTGGTCGTTAATTGTGCTGGTTCGTCAATATTTGGGTTTGCCGGGCGTTTACGACCAACCACAGCTGCATTTATGCACCCGGGGAAAACGTTGGCCAGTCGTATGCTGCGATCGTTGTCTTCTCGCCTCCATAATACAACACTGGTGTCTATGTAATTTTACCTTTCAAGTCAGATAACTCGGCAGTTATTGCGTAGATGGATACGAAGTAAGGAGCGAACCGTCGGTTACGGCATAGTCTAATCTAAAACATTATTTGAGTGAACTTCGAAAAAACAGTTACCCTGCAAAATACTGTCCACAAAAAAACAATCGTAAACGAAAGTCCAGCTGATAGCTGAAAATCCCAGAAGATGTTGTAAGTCCAGTTCGAAGTATGCTGAATGCGCACAAAGTATTTGTCTGGGCAATTTCAGTCAGTAGATCGTCTTCAAAGTAATATATGTTCCATTCACCGCCCGCTGTCCAACGCGTGCAATACTGTTATGGTATTGCACTAAAAGCCTAAGAACGCGTAATATCTAGATACTGAAATAACTTATCATAGGGGTTTCACATGCCCTTGAAGGCATATGGGTATAGGCGATGGGGATGATGATTCGCGGATCGGCCACGCGCTTAGTTCGTCCGTGGCGTAAGTGGAGCTGATACAAGAGCGTTTACAGTACAAGTGAGTGATCAACGTGGAACCTGCCTGTTAGAGAAACCTAAAAAAGGTGGCCTGTGTCTGTAACAGCCCACTCGTCTTATCATGCATGGCGTCGTCGGTAGGGGAATTCTATCTTCACAGCTTTCTCTTCGTTTGTATCGCTCACGGCTCCGACTTACGAGTAGAGTACGCATTGAGATCTCGTATTTTTCCCGTCCATTAATCAACCGACCTGGCACGGTCTCCCCACGTCCCTCTGATACAAGCAGAGCGACTCAAGAAGAGTCCTTCGCCATTGACCAGCTCACTGCGGGTGCTAGCGAGTTCCCCCTAACCCACTACGTTCGGGAGGAGGGCCGCTCCTCTGGCAAAGCTAGACATGTTTGGCCAACACGCACGGCAAGTTTTGGGCCAACGTGCACTCCTAAGTTAGAGCAAACATGGCCTCCTGCCGCCCGGTCAACACCGGAGATTGCTTTTTCCGCCGAATCTTAGTAGGCAGCGACGCCTCTGTCCGGAGCCCTACCCAGTCCTGCTGGTGTAGCGTTGCCATTCACGACACCAGCCATCCCTCTGTCTCTTGCCTTTCCCAGCACCGCTGATGTAGCGCTGCCGCACGGACACACCCTGTTAGAGGATAGCCTTGATTTTGGGTAAATACGCACGCCGAGTCTTTCTATGAACATGCACGAATTTTGAGCAACCGTACACGCCTTCTGTTGCATCGAAGCCACCAACTACGACTCTGGCACGGGCCCTGCTCAGTCCTGCTGATATAGCGCTGCCGGTCCAGCCTCCAGCCATGCTTCTGTCGTTGGCTCCTCCCAGCATTACTGAGGCAGAGTTGCCCCTCATACACACACTTTCGGCAAATAGCCTTGGCCCCGGCGGCCAGTACATGTTTTTACAGTCGGGGCTGTATGAAAAATGCCAGATGCACATCGTTTCTCGGCGGCGGTTGGGACCGAAGGAGCGAGAGACCTCGTGGCGGTAGCGAACCCTTTGTGTCACAAAGCCTGGGAAAGTTGCCCGTACCCACAGTCAACGATTCGGGCTGTGGGGCAGCGGTCGACGCCTGTGGGCGTTGGGCGGTTGACGAGGGTGGGACACGACTTATAATGTTACACGTTTGCACTATGGTCATCAAATAGAGCTGTAATACAAAGCGCACCTGTTTGTAACCGCAGACCCTACCCACCTACAGGACAAGGAGGAGCTGCACATGAGTGTCATAACCCACAGCATACGGATGTGATTGTTTTTCGTCATGTTCACCCGTCGGCCACATACACGGGCGGTATCGATATACCATGCACCAGGGTCGTATCATATAATAACCAGCAACTCCCTCCGAAGACAGTTCATCCAGCTCAAGAAGGCTGAAGCGCATATCGATAATCCTTCAACATATTGTCGGAAATCCAGATATCCGTAGAGCAGTACCTGAACCTGTACCATCACAAAGAGGCCCCCAGCGCGGTGGCTAATACGATGGGCCTCGAACAACTCAACACACAGTATGAAGGGAAAACGAGGAATCCAATATATGATCAAAGAGGCTATTGCCACTGTATAACGGTGATATGAATGCAATTATATATACTAGGAAATCCCACCCTTAGCTTATGCCCTGTCTAAAGTTCAAGCAGTAAAATGTTTGGACTATGCAACCGGTGTATTTTTCATCATTCGAATTGTCATCACAACTGAATATGTTTCAATACGCTCTTACACTCTCGACTATAGATTTTCTGGGGTAAAACATACGTCCCAGTACCAGGCGACTCACAGACACCCGAAGACACCCAATGACACCCAAAGCACCAAGCAGCTTCCTCACTACAAGCTGGCGACTGGATGTAACATCTGAAACGACACCATCATGCCCATGTCGTTCATCAAACAACAGCAAAATCTTGCCCGGCATGGCCGTGGGCTTGACCTTTCTCGGCGCCTCATCTCGAGCTAGTTTTGTTGCAAACTCCTTCAACCCGCATAACTCTTCCGTTTCGCGTACGAAATCCACCGCCTGCATTAATCCCCACCCATGATCCGTCGGCTGCTCCTGCGGCTGGTGCTACTATTGCTGCTGTTCTTCGCTTTGTCTTTCATCTTGCCCTGCCGCTCTATACCACATCACATATAGGTGTTGTCGTACCCCATGTACGGACGCTCAGCTCCGCTCGCTTTCTCGCCATATTGCAGTCTCGGCCAATGAAGCCGCATTCCCGATTGGATAGCTTGTAGACCACATTGAACGTTGGCGCTAATTCGCCATCGCCGACCCCTCTTACATCATGTGACATGTCATCGTAGCTCTGGAACGGCTGCTCAACCCCTCCTCATTTCTTTCGGCGGAGACTGCAATCGCTTCCGCCAATCCCGCAGCTGCTCAGTGGAGCCGGGTCGATGAAACTTGAACTCACCAACATCGTTCTTGATCCTAACCTAACGCCGCCGGCTCGGCTGTCGCTGCCAGGTCCACCTTCATATCTTCGACATCCATAAAACAATGCAGCATTCCCACAACAACCGCTGTGGTGGTACTGATCTCTTGTAATACAACGAAAACGTCTGGCGACATCCTCCAGGGACAAGAGGTTCAAACGTCTTGGAACTAATCCCCGGTGTCGAGCACATTCCCTCCATACACAGGTGGTCACATTGTCGACGTCGAAGGGAAGAAGAATGGCGACACCATGCACGATTGAGTGCCGCTCCACCAGCTCCAAGGATCATCTCTTCGTGCATCTGTTGAGAAAATAGGCTCCGTCTGTCAGCGGGGCTCAGTACTTGATGATGGTCGTCGATGACCGCCTGTGGATTTGATGTCCGTATTCCATGAAACGGAAGTTCGACATACCGATGGCTTTCGCCGGGTCTCCAGCGGACATCAACGCCAACGGTGTCCCGTCCATCGTGAATCGCATTCACTAAGACTGAAGTATCGATGTCACCACGCAGGAGTGCGGGGCGTTCCTCAACGAGCGTGGCATTAACGGCAAGCACATACCTGTTGTGTTCTCGCAGAATGACGGTGTCGTCGAGCAACGGATAGCCATGGCACTGGAGCTTGCTATGGCTACCCACCTGGCGCCCCCCCGTCTGTTTGGTGGCAAGAAGATAGAACCGACGCAGCCAGCCTGGGCTGAGACGTGCGAGAAGGTCAGTGATGTTCTTTATCAACATAACGGCAAGGGTAACGGACAAACCGGACACGCACTCGTCATACCGAAGTTACACGGAAGAGCGCCGTTTGCGCGGCTATTTCCGTTTCTGAAACGGGCTGTCACCGTGTTTGAACGGGCCCCATGTCAGAGCCCAGAGCGGAGGATTGTTTCTGCCTGAATGGCGGAAACTACCACTCGGCAGGGAATTGAGCTATTCTGCCGGTGTCTGCGTGGACGCCATACTACTCCGACGTTCACTAACTGATTCTACATCACCCCCCGCAAAACCAGCGATGTTCTTTGAAGAATGCTTCATGACTGATCGACACGAGGAAGGACGCCATGTAAATGGTACCTTTACATTGATTATTTTGTGCATAGGACTATCTATTGAAGACGTCCGGCTAGCGGAGGGTGCCGTATTTGAAGAGATGCACAAGGAAATGCCTCCAAAACCAGCGATTTCGGAATACAAGACGGGGGCTACCGTAAACAGATTCAATTGTGAACAACCAACGAAACTGTTTGTGGGGATGCTGCTTGTGGGGAAGAAGAACTGTCCGCTGCCGGCGCCACCTCGGTCTGTTGCGGGTACGCCGGAGATGATACTACGAAACCCCAGAGTATGGTCCGAGCCACCGCCACCATATTCACTGTTGCAGTCGCAACTGCCGTCCCCACCTCCGGTGTCGCTACCGTCGCCGTTGCCGTCATCGTTCCCGCCGTGGCCGTCGCCACCGACGTTGCCACTACCGTTGTTACCCCGTCACCATCGCAACAGTCACTGCCCCGTCATACTCCTTGAGGTATCATCTACTGTGTTCACTGATCGGCTACAATGATTCTTCCACAGCCGCGTCATCGCCAATCAATGCATATTTATGCAAATCACGTTCCAAGAGAGACATCTCCATTTCTGCGTGCAACATGCCCAAATCAGACAACACACAAAATGTGTATACCAGTACATGCAATGGCCGCCCTTACGCAGGCATCATTAATACCCGACATGCTCTGTCCACACACAGTCACGGCTATGAACCGCCAGGCATGTCGGCGCCGGGCACTATCAGCGCCCTAGACAGAAAATCCAAGGCAGAAAAACTAGAAAATGAAAAATCATATATATCCGATAAAAAGAAGTTCGGAATTCGGGACCTCCTTCAAAATATGGTCAAAAACGCAGCGCATACCGCTGTACGAGCGCCCGCTTCTGCTCCTCCTTCAGCCGCAGCGCCCCTAGGTTGCTCCGTAGCATGACCAGCGCGTCATGAAAAATGTGTGACACGGCTCCCCGGTGTTCCCTGCCTATTCCAGACCTTCCCAGGTCCCCTTGACCCCGACCTGGATCACCGCATGTAGCCTGCTTGAGTGCGGACATTCTAAGGATGTGGTACTCGCGCTGGATTTCCGATTTCAAGAAAGCCTTGAGGAGCTCGCTGGTGATCTCGAGCTGGTCATCGGCGTAAACCCGCATCCTCGCTACATTAACGTCGCGCAGAGCACCTGTGACGAAGTGGTTCACCGCTTACACGTTCTCTTTGCGCCTTCGATGGCAACACGCCGCGGTCCGCCCCAAGTGCTCATGAGCTCGGGGTGCTTGCCCTGCTGGGGTACTCAAGCCACAAGAACGTAGTTGCCAATCGTTAATTGCGGCAACGCGCGCTCGGTGGCAACAACGATCGGCGTCGACGCGTTGCAGTACCCCTGCCAGAATCTTTTTCTCGGTGTCTACCAGAGTAACTGCAAGCAGTTGCAGCCTGTTCTCGTCGACTGGGCCGAACTGAAAACCCTGGTGATTCATCTGGATGAGAGCAGCAAAGGCCGTGCGCGGCTCTAGCCCCATCATGGCGTGGTAAGGCGTCAATTGCAGCCTTTTCCGCCACGCCGTGTTCATTTTCCCTCTCACGGCCGGTAGTCATTGTACCACAACCGAGACATCTCACATAAGGGCGGGCAGCATAAAGTCCTTCAGCTCCTAACATGGGGAGCGCAATGTATCACCTGGAATATGATTTGTTCGGTATCGCGTCGCGCAAGCCGACCAAGCTTCTACGCCTCAGTCCTTAAACAAAGAGTTATCGTTAAATTACTTCATCAATGATTAACCGGTCGTTTCTCACCTGAGGTGCTCTATCGGACAGGTACATTATCAGTTAATTCAATAACTGCAACCGCTACTGTTGGATGGCTCATCCGACGCGCTGGGCAACCGTCCTCTGTCGTTGAGCATCGTCTTCGCCCAGTGGATCACTTCGAGCACCATGCGCGCGACAGTCGCATTGATCAACGCGCTATTGGCCACTGAGAACCGGTGCTCAAAACCCAATGCTTCCGTCAGCGTGCGCACAACCCGATTATTTGCGCAAATTGATGTCATTGTCGCTAACCCACGTGGTCAGCGGCCCAAACATGGTACACCAGTGAACAAGCTCTTCCACGTTGCCGTTCACCGTGCACGCGTCAGAAGGTCGCAGTCACGTGGATTCATTCACGTGGTGGAGAATGACCAGCACGCGCTGAAATCCGTCCGCAGCGTCAGCTCCTACATCCACCACGCTCTCTCCCATGAAAAGTCGAAATGCCCAACTGCGTTCGGCTCTCGCCCATGACGTGTATCTTCCACCGCACGGGGCACTATCTCCCCCGCCTTGTTGTCCGCACAGCACACGCAAAGCCAAGTCATGTCCCACGCGTCCCCAGCCATGCCGTCCCATACGCAAAGGCGGTTAAGCCGAGCCATGGTTGCATCAGCCCCGCTGTGGCCGGCCCTATCCAGGTGAGCACACACCAGCTGTGGCTTCATCAGAGACTCGGCCTCGGCCGGCACCCACATTCACAGTGGCGATGCGGCACAGCTTTTGTTATTCTAGCAAAGCCATCTCCAAACGCTGTATTGGCGGTGGTCTCGTTCCCCTCAGCGGCCGCCATCAAGCCGCGAACACCCTATTTCGTCGGAAACTTGTCGCCCTCAGGAAAACGAACCTCCGCGTACTTGTTGCTTGCGTTCACACTCACAAGGTCTCCTGGCCGCGTCAACAAGCTCGACAGTTGGTCCCCCAGCACGTGTCGTCGCCAGGGATGTGCACGATAGTGTACGGCAACTATCCGAGAAACGCACTCCATACCTCTAGATGTTGTGCCACCGCCTTAGATATGGGCACTCCGTTTGTACCATAGCTATCTGCGAGGTCTATATTTTCAGAGTGAATCGCCACCCCACCCTGCAGCAGGCATGGCAGCCGCTCAAACGTGATCGCGATCGCGAAACCGTCCGTGTCCACAGTTTCCCATCGCTCCTGCGAACCCTAAAAAGGTCCACTAAAAAAACCCAGCAAATCATGGGACACGTCCGTGATGGAAAGACTGCCTCTCAACTCGTACCGTCAGGACCTGGGTGATACAACTCCCCCTAAATTTGTCACTCGCATCAGGGAACATCACCACGGAACATGTTGGCTTTTATAGGCTCATAGGCACTGCTTCTCACCCATAGTCGCACGGCATCCCACGCGGCCGCACGCTCATCCGTCCACGTGCAGCAGGCTATATATTCACGGCGCGCCGCCAGGGGTTTGGTGTGCCGTTCGTTGCACAGCCATCTGTCGGAAAGCCCGCACACCGAAGCTTCTATCTCCGCGAGCTCAGGTTGAGACGTTCGCATGTAGTTGATTGCTAGAAGGAACTGCAAGAACTCGTCGGCGGTTTCCAGGCGACGCGACATACTCAGGCTCTCCGTGCGCGCGGAATGGTGGTTCACCGTCTGTCGAGAGACACCACTTGATGTATTTTCGGAAGAATACGGCCTTGTGGGCTGCAGCGAAAAGCCCACGCTCCAGCAGCAGATCTAAAATCGAAAGCAGCCGCTTCAAACGAGTCTCTGGCGTTTCCCCCCAGATCACGATGTCGTCCAACCACACCGATCATATCTTGTCGATATTTTCCCTTCCAAGACACCAATCGATGTCGTCTAGAAATATCCATTAGCGTTCAGCGCCCCAGGTGAAACATGACGCGGCGTGAAATACCCGTCCAGAGTAACCATGGTGATTATGTTCTAGGCATCCTCACGCAGCGGCACCTACCAATAGCCTTGAAGCATATCCAGCGCGAACCATGCGGTCGCGCCCGCGAACGGATACGCGTTTTGTCTTCCAGGTTTGGCATGGGCATATCCATCGGTTTGATCGGGTCGTTGACTCTCTGACAGTCCATGTCCATGCGGTAAGAGTTAGATTCCTAAAGAATTGCTATCGCCACGCTTGCGTAGATCACCTGTGAGTTCCGAAACACAATTTCAGCTGTTTCGAAGTTGGACATGTATTCGTGAAGCCAAGCCGCCTTGGCTGGCGGGGATGCATGCGGCGTTGCCCGCACCGCCCTTGCACTTGGCTGAAGCCCCACCATCATGGGCCCAACGCGCGCAGGTGCATCGCCATGGGTAGTTGAGACAGAAGGTTGAGTGTGACCTCAACGTCCACATCACCCGGCGCGTGGCGCCCGGCCCGAACGACGTGACAGACATCGTCCTTCCACAGCCCAGCAACAACGTTTGGTTTGCCCACAGCAAGAGCTGTAAACTTTGTCCCAGTGTCATCTTATTACCCATGCGCCCTCGTTATATATGCCTCGAGCTGCGCCATGATGTCGATGCGGAGTTTCTCTCTCAACCTTTTCAAGCCGATCATAACTACGTCGCTTTAACCAGGAAGCACGATGAGGGCATGGTAATCCGGTCTGGTCCCAATTATTGCGTTTTGATCGTTAAGTGGAGCGGACACGATCGCATATCGACATTACACTCCTGCCCCAACGACGACACCACACGCACATTCCCAACAAACGCCTGCGTTAACGCAGTTTGGGCCATCTCCGTTTTTCCCTGCAAGGCCTCTACCGGCTCCTCCGACATTGGTGAAATATCTGAGCCAGAATACATTAACATCTTGACCTAAAATGCCGCTGAAACATCTAGATCCGCCAAGACGCCCTGCGTCATGCTGCTTCAGGACCTCCAAATGGGGTTCGTTCTGTACCAAATCTAATCTCGTGTCACCACATCCGTCAGGCTGCACGACGGCGACACGCGCGGAATGAACGATGATGCAATATTTACGCCACTGCTGTGACGCGGATGCCGGCAGCTGCACCAGAGTAGAGTGAAGAGTGATCGGTACATTCTGTGGACCAGCGGTTTGTGAAACCTGGTGCTGTACCCGCTCGGTAAGCCCGATATCCGATTGCACCATTTTCTCCCGCGGCACTCAAATTTACACGCATTCTGCGTGCAGAGTTCAGGCACCGCAGGTTCGGTCTCCGTAATCACCGCTTTTAAGGCAGTCTTGTACCCAATAGCTCGAGGGGTAGCAGACGCGGGGGCCATCCTGGATGTCTTCCTCCGAATATGCTGAGCGGGATCGCTAGTGGGGTGCTGGGGTCTGGCCGTGGCTCCGGTCATGGACGCCTTTTGACGCCTTACCCTGCGGGCTCTGGGGGCAGTCCTACTCTTTGTGACCTTGGTTACCTCACACAAATCGCATGTTATTGTCGCACAGACGGTTCCGCCCTGCGTTCACACCAACAGCTTTAGCACTCTCGCGTGTGTCGTGCTCGTCAGCAGTACTTCCCTGCGGCTTTGTCCCCGCAGCAGCCACCGGCCTAGCGTCCAGACGTTTGTCGCTTGCAACATTTCAGCACCATTGCCCTCAAGTACAGCTTGGTCCCGTTGCTTCTTGGTAGCAATGATGTACAATGTGCCATGATCATGCGTTTTGAGACCGAGTGGTAAATTTGTTTTTTCATCTTGCGCCGGAACTCGGGCTGCTCGACTACCGCCGCTATCGCTCAACCAACCAGCACCTTGCCATGCTTCAGTATGTACTGCCCACCGTCGTAAATCACCACCTTCGTGAGCCCGGTGGCAGCAAAGTGTTTCCCCAGGGCACGTTTACGCATGAAAAACCTCCGACCTACCAGCACGCTGGCATCTATCCTTCGCTCATGGAGTATCTGGCAGCCAACCTCCTCATCCCTCGTCTGGTGCATATCAACGCCAGCAAACCTTTTGAGCTCTTGCATTAGCTCCTCCTCGGGAAGGTCGACCCGGGGCTGGGCATCGAAGAACTCATAATCCACCATTATTTAGGTCGCCGAATCTGCGAGCTCTCGCCTCCTCGCGAGTATCTGGCCCCCTCAATCTTCGCTTGATATATGCATCTGCTGCTTGTACTCCGAGTAGACAAACAAGAAATTCGCGGGCAGCTTTTAGGGTAACAGCATCACCACCCACACTAGGTTGCCTGTCTCACCCTATCGTCACCTTGACTTCTGGCTTAAGCCGACCGCTGGTTCGGCCTCCACCTCTCGTATTGCCTCAATTTGAGATAAGGACACCCCTAAAGCCTTGTAGCTGCGATACGTTTGCTGCTGTAAGGCCTTTTATTGCCTTCGGCTGGTCTTGTAAAGACACGCGCAGCACAGTCTAATTGACAATCGACACCGCAGGTTCTGTAGTGGTGAACCCCCGCTGTGGTATATACTAGATTGGTAGTTGCATTTCACCGAGCCTGCGCCTCTGTCATTGTGACGACGAGGACCTAAATGTTGGGTAGACCCAGTCTGGAACAGGTAGGGCCTACGTAGCAATTATATAAAAAGTATACGTGCGTGTTTCCACGCCACAGCAGCAGTAACAGCAGCAGGACACTACTACCACCAGACTACAACTCCAGCAAGCGGAAGTTTCGTTTTTATGGTTTCGGACCCCCTCGCCGGCCAGCGGGGGTGGGTTGGTCGAGTTTAATCAAAGGCAAGAAGCAGCAAGTGTTGCAATTTATCGTACCCCACGATGTATCGTGTCCTGTTTGCAGTATCCACACCCCACTTCAAACTATAACCCCCCCTTTCAAGTCACCAACCCCCCTTTCACAAGCCCACACTCCCCTGAAAAATTATAGCCCGTCCCAAAAAATACCAACCTTCCCTGAAATTATATAACCATCGTTCTAAACATCAACCCCCATGAAGTGTTTTATCCCCTCCCCCACCCCCACTGATTCTCCATCCGGAGAAGGATGCGTGGTCAATAGTCACATGACTAAGGCAAGCCCTACATGAGTACCTTCTCCACCCACTCCCAATGAAACGGTCGACGACCCAATCCCGAAGTTTACCTTGCAGGTGTCCCTCAAAGAAAATGTCCACCTAAGTTACTTCAACGGCGATATAACCCAACCTCACTAACCACCGCACTGCTGAGATTGAGTGCAGTACACCAGCGGCCTTTGCGGAGCGTTTCAGCGCAACGAGGGGGTTAGAATATTTCAGGGGGAGTAGTAATTTGAACGTGGGGGGGGGGGGGGGGGTTCTCAGCTTGTGCACATGGCCGTATTCGTATGACCGTCGACCCTCTAATCCCTACTATGCCAGGACTGATCAGGTCAGGTTTTCACCGACCAGACACACATTGCCTACACCAAGCCCAAAGCGCCGTGGGGTATCGGGCGAGTCCCATGAAGGGTGAACTGCATCTTTCCAAGAACCGCTCGTAAGACGGACTTCGGCACCTTGTGCCAACAATTTTGCTGGTGGGTTACAAGACCATGATTTAGTTTGTTTTCTGGTGTGCCGCTCCAGAGACAGCAAGGAAGAGGGGAAGGTTATATTTGTCCTAGGGGTGACAATATTCTAGTGTGGGAGTGAAATGTTTCGGCGGGGGTTATAGCGTTTCAGGAAGAGTGATACGTTTGCAAGGGGGGGTGACGTTTTGAAAGGGAGGTTGATATATTTAAGTGGGTTATGAATATTGCCAAAGGGGTACGGCAAATGGGAGTGGGCGATAAATAGGAACAATGCTGCTCTCTGCTGCTCTCCTCTGCTCTGGAGTAGCTCTTCTGTTGTTGGTGCCGCCTTCTGCAGCTGTGTTGGTTGAGTAGGGTTCCACTAGCCGTACCTCCGTGGTGCGTTTAGCTGTAATATGTCTGCGTTCATTTTGCGTTATTGTTCGAAAGTTGAAAAATCTTATGGCGTCGGGGCCTGTTCTGGAGAACAAATTGGGCGACAGATAGATATCCCACCCCGGGGGTGCCACAGGTTGCATGTCCGAGCTGCTGTTACACCTTGCACCCTGCACGCGCTGCAAAAATATATATCCACAAACAATGACTTTCCAACACACATCCCTGGAGGCGTTTCTATCCAATCGCCGTTGCCTAACCTCTGCGAACCGTTCGTGAAACCAGACGCATAACACGCATCCCAGTTTGTGTTTGCCATCATTAGTTGCAGTTGACCTCTTTGTTCACTCGCCCACTGTGGGCGGCCTGACGGGGCACTGGGTACCCCATGAGTTTAGCGTTGCATATACATCGAAACAGAATGATTAGACGGTTGGCATCGTTGAAACTATTGTAGATATTGAAATACTTCCACGTCCCGATGGGCTGCCTCTGTGCTTAGAGTTTTAGAGGTTGACCCGAAGTTTCTGCTTAGATCGCTGTGGAAAAATGAGAAACACGATCGTTTGAAAGCTGCGCTTATGTGGCGAAAGGATGGGAATGAACGAGAGTAACAGAGGTGGCCGATGCCTTCTCTCGCTGACTCGGTAGACTGCTCATGCTACGAGCAGATGCACTCTACGGGTGGTTGCACTAGCCGATGGTCCGACCTATCGCAGTTCCCTGAAATGTTTCCTGCACAATTCTCAGATGCTCGTGGTGGTGAGTTAGTTATTCTATATTGTAGTCAACTTCCCGAACGATATGTTGGATACAGTTAGTCGGCGAAAAGGAGCATACTTAACGTCGCTTCATGTTGTATTTTTCCCGCATATACTTTACGATACATTACGTTCGCGAAGTGACTGCACATCAACAAAGACATGGATCCCGATATCCATATAGGTGCATTCCAACATCCATCATTTCATACGCCCCCCTGATGCAAAGTCCGTTGGATAGAGAAAGTCTGAATCAAAGCAAAAAAAAAAGAAACTGAAACCACACACGCAGACCTGTGGATTAACAGGGGCAAAATGGGTAAGTATTTACAAAATCAAATAATAAGATACATCAGCTGTCGCTAAAACAAGCGACAGGTGATAGATGTAACTGTCGTCAGACGTGTGCGTCCACGGGACATTGATTTGTGTGATTGCGAGGGGCACCACAGGTGGAATAGAGCCGATGTGATGTTTGTTGTATTGCAATTGATGTAGTCATTAGTTGGCCGCGACGGCGTTGAAGACGCCCATTCCTGTGTACCTACCCCGCGCGCTTTGTGCTCAGTCCACCAGCTTAACCTCTTGCCCCAACCTAGCCTTCATGGTGTCGGAGTTTCCAATCCTGCCTATCCTGTAGAAACTCATTGGCTCTACCATGAGGTCCGCTAGTCTTTTAGCCCTACTGAGACAGACGAAAGCATGCCCCATGCAGGCCTCCTTCGGCCCCAGGTCTACGACGGCCTTCTCTAACGTCTCCCCCTGTGCTTTGTGCATAGTGATGGCCCAGCAGAGCCTCAACGGCAGTTGTGTCCTGACCTGCGTTCCCCGTCCTGTCTACGGAAGAAACCGGCACACACCCTCTAAAGCGTTCCTGAGACGACCATTCCCCCCCTAAGTACCCTCTGAACTTGACGACAACGTAGAGGGGCAGGTTCGGCGGGGGCGCGTCGTCTGCAAACACCAACTCGACCACTTATCCTCGAATGAATGCCGTTCATGAGTCCAACTTGTTGGTACAGGTTCTTCGTGAGCATGACCTTGGCTCCCTCAGCTAGGTAGAGGTCCCCCTCAATCCCCTCCGCCGTGTCTGCTGTCGCCCTTCTGGCGTTGGCGCACGAACCGAGTTTGGGTCAATCGCCCCCAACGGACGTCTCTCCATGATAATCTACTCTCACCACGAGACAGCAGTAGATACACTCAGCGGACACACCCCTAGCGGGCACACACTCTCCATGCCCGCTTTCCGCTGGCCACTATTGTCGCCCGCTGCGCCCGTGGTCTGTGTGCTGCCCGCTGTGTGAGCCCTGTGTGCCGGCTGTGTGAGCGGTGTGTGCTGCTGTTTTTGCCCGTGTGGTCTGCTGTGTGTGTTGCTCCGTGGTGGTGTGCCTACACCTGTAGTCTAAAATCAAATGATCCCACACTAAAATCAAGTTTAGTCGAAGACACGTACGCGAACCTTTTTTTTTTCATGGGAGCCTATATTGCGAGGCCCAGGTGTAGATTAGAAACTCGCTTCGCTCGAAAAATATTCAAACTGCACGTGGTTTAACTACCAGCGAGAAAAACCCAGAGAAATAATACGCAATCCGGTTTGGTGGCTACCCCACACTCCCCCTGAACTATACTTAGAGCTACCAGAAACGGAAACAATATACTTTTTAGGCAAATATCCAGTAAATACAGCCCAGGCCTCTTACTATCTGACTTAAGATCTGCCCGTTCGTACTCGAAAGAACGTCTACGAATAAAGATAGTACGGTGATAGACTATGGGTCTTGTCGTATCACCAAAACCATACTCGTGATTCTGTTTCGATTCACAATGAGTTATGTCCAAGAAAAAACAAAATGCTGGAAGGTATATGGTGTACGACTAAGCCCCTTCAATTGAATACTAGAGCAATTTGTAACTCAAAGATATTCGAAATTGTAGGCTTGGACATTCTTCCAGAACAATCATGCACTGTGAGTGTATCACCTACTGAAGTAGTGCTCGCAATATTACCGAAAGATAGTTTCACGTACATTAGTACTAGCACAGGTGCTACGCTTATTGTGATGGACCACTATCTACCGAAAAAACAAACTTGAAGTGCTATATTAAACGTACTCACAAGCAGTCGTTAACATTCGACCATATTTTCTCGTTATATGTGCTGCTATTTTAGTCTGAAACCCCGCGCCCCCCTTGTCAGCCAATGGTTTAAGCCTTGAAATTCCCTTCCGCACTTGCTTGGAGTCATCTCACGGTAAGGGTTGCACGTATTGCGAAAAAACGTCCCTGGGCGATTGAGCTCCTCATATGTGGATCTGCCGGTCAATTAAGTTATTTCACGAGAACATTGTATTTTCGGACTAAGGCATAAAAGCTTGGTCGGGTTGTGCGAACGAATGCCTTTGAAGTCATTTTTCGGGTGAGATATTGAGTTCCTCATGTGAGGAGCTCAGGTACTCTCTGATGCTGCAACCCTACCGTGGGATGACTCCTTGGTAAGTGCAGAGCACACTTATATGAAAGGCTTGTGATATCGATGTAAAAACAAGGTGCTAGAAGAAAATCATAAAGATCAGAGGTCGTGTCTTTGATCCTGTCGCGAACAAAGGAAAATGATAATATTACTGCTCGTATAAAATAAAGGTCGTCCCTACTACTGAATTATTCAAATGCTTTTGTAAACAATTCAACAGATCGGCACGATCTCCTGTTGAGCAGTCCGTGGAAACTAATCTTGTCTGACTTTTCATTTTTCGCTCCCTCCTTGACTGCCCAACAAATCGAAATTCTTAAGGGGTCTTTGATGTACCCCCCAAACAAATTCTTGGTCATCCATCAACACGCACAGCAGGCCTCGGGAAGGCTACGCCCGTCTTCGGTTGCTTTGCCTACATTGCGATGCGTCTAGAAGACGTCTCGCCTCCAGCGCTTGTCCCCGGTTGATGATGGGTGCGCCGTTGGGGTAAAATAGGTTATTGTTGTTGCTGTTGGATCTCAAGATCATGTGAACGATATTGAAGACGATTGATGACGACTGTAGTTCGTAAAGGAGACGAGAGGCGCTGTTTTGTGAAAAAGATGATGTTTGTGGTATGCGGTTGTTCGATACGGGTCCGCGGATATGTGGCGGTTTCGTATATTCTGGGGTTTCGTATTATGTGTCGGGGCATTATTCGGTATATGCCTCGGAGTGTGGAGCTGCCCCCCCGCGGGGCAGTCGATGATGTTAATGATACGACCCGGGCTTTGATGATAACGATACTGCCCGTATATATGTGAGTGGTGCAGCCGGTGACATTCAGGTGCGGCTTACCTCCTGTGTGTGGTTTTTATGGTACGGTCTCTGGCAGAACGGTATTGACCCACCTGGTGTGTATTTGGTATCCGGTGTACGAGTATTTTATCTTCTCTCCTCGATCTACGCCGTAGCGGCACGCCGCGTGGTTACACAGAACACGTTATTCAGCAAGTGTATTCAAACACGATTATCGTGGGTTTCCGGGCCCGGAGCTTGCTGAAGGGTTGCTGTTATGGCCGAGGAGGCCGAGCTGCTTCGGCAGCAGCTGGAGGAAGTGTCGATTAATTTAGCTCATAGAGACGCGACGGTGGCTGAGAGAGACGCGACGGTGGCTGAGCGAGACGCGGCGTTGTCAGCGGAGAGAGCGTTGAGGATGTCCGCCGAGGCAGCGGTTCAGTCGGGTACCGCTGGGGGGAGAGGGTGGCCCATGCAGCAGGCAAGTGCTGGGCAGCCTGTGCCGGAGCCAGATTACCGTCACCACCAGACCCCCCCGGCGCTCATCTTGTCGTCGCAAAACAGCATGCGGGTGCCTAAGTTTGATGGGCGGAGTCAGCTGCACCTGTGGTCACACAGGTTCCAAGCTTTCTTGACGGCGCGGGGTCTGATCGGGGCGCTTGAGCCCACGAGCGACCCTATTCGGATAGCCGGGGGCTTAGGAGGGATGGAGGAGCGCAACCGATCCATCTATCTTCATGGGCAGCAGAGAGTCGAGAAGTGCGAGAAGGCATGGGAATTTCTCATGGAAGCCATGCAAGGACAGCCTGTGGAGGAACGGATGCATGCCGCTGGGTCGGTGGAGGGAGCATGGAAGGCTGTGATGGCCTGGTATCAGCCGCAGGGTGATGCCGAACGAGATCACCTCTAGAAAGACTTCGAGAACATAGAGATGCAGGGGGATGAGGACCCCAAGCTGTTCTTTGCCCGTGCTGAGGGGAAGCTCAATGTGCTGTCCACATTGGGTATCCGCAAGTCGGATCGCGACGTGGTTCGCATACTAACACGTCGTCTCCCGTCCGAGTTTTACGACGTGGAGCAGCGCACTAGCTTGCTTCGACCCGGCCTCACGCGATCGAAGATGGAGGGAATCGTCCGCACCTCCCACGCTAACCGCAAGACGAAGGAGTTGGAGGAGCGGAAGTTAGCGGCGGTCGTGTCAATGGCTGCTGCGCCGTTGGCGGATCCCCACGCCCTCGCCGTCGGTGGGGGTTTTCAGGGCAGATTAGGCGCCGGGCAGCAGCAGCAGCAGCAGCAGCGGCCGTATGGGCAGCAACAGCAGCAGCAACAGCGGCCGTATGGGCAGCAACAGCAGCAGCAGCAGCGGCCGTATGGGCAGCAACAGCATCAGCAACAGCGGCCGTATGGGCAGCAACAGCATCAGCAGCAGCGGCCGTATGGGCAGCAACAGCAGCAGCAGCAGCGGCCGTTTGGGCAGCAACAGCAGCAGCAGCAGCGGCCGTATGGGCAGCAACAGCAGCGGCAGCAGCGGCCGTTTGGGCAGCAACAGCAGCTGCAGCAGCGGCCGTATGGGCAGCAGCAGCAGCAGCAGTTGGGGGGAGGGCAACAGCAGCAGCGTGGGGGTGCAGACCATAGTTACTAGCACCAGCAGCAACAGCAGCAGCACCCACCCCAACCGCAGCAGCAGCCCCAGCACCAGCTGAGGCCGGGGGGCAATGGTGGGGCAGGTAACACCGGAAGTGGGTGGTACCAGCCGGAGTCTCCTCCGCCTCTAGGAGCGTCCATGGGGGAAGTGTACAAGTGCGGTCGGTGTGGTGCCCTCGGGCACAAGTCCGACATTTGTCGTGCGCCGAACGCTTTTTCGGGGGTCTGCAGCACTTGTGGAGCTTACGGTCACATGGCCAGGAAATGCCGCACTGCTCCGCCCACCTGCATGCATGCAAACATTGTCGCGGCCCCTCCGCACGGCCCTCCGCCCCCCCAGGAGCACTACAGCAGCACACCACCACCACCACCACCGGGAGCTTGGCCTCAGCACCAAACTGGCTTCGTAATTCACGGCGACGCATTGGACGGGGGCGCTATGGGCGGAGGCGTACAGCAATGGGACGGGGGCGGTGTGGGCGGAGGCGCACAACAATGGGACGGGGGCGGTGTGGGCGGAGGCGCACAACAATGGGACGGGGGCGGTGTGGGCGGAGGCGCACAACAATGGGACGGGGGCGGTGTGGGCGGAGGCGCACAACAATGGGACGGGGGCGGTGTGGGCGGAGGCGCACAACAATGGGACGGGGGCGGTGCGGGCGGAGGCGAACCACACTGGGACGGGGGCGGTGTGGGCGACGATGGTCAGCCAAAGCCGAGAAGTGGAGGAGCCAGGGGAGCCTACGAGGGCGGGCCGCTTTCCTCGATTATCGACAGCCAGGCGCCGGCCAGCAGTGAACAGTAGGTCGAGTGGCCCACCCTCTTCGTCGCGCACTTAACGTCTTTAGGCAAGTGGCATGCTCTTTCTGTTGGGGGTGGTCTCGTGAGGCCTACAAGGCCTGGGAGTAAGATTCGGATTGGAGATAGTGCTGCTTCCATCCATTGTACTGGTGATTCTGCTCTCTTTTACAACAAGAGACCCCCTGCCCCCGACGAGAAGTATTTGATCATTGGTGACGGAAAGAAGATGGAGGTACAGTTTTTTGGTTGCGTTGATGTAGTGATGCATTGTGCTGAAGACGTAGCAGTGACCTTGAGGAATGTTGCGTTTGTGCCTGGCGTACCTTTCGACCTCTGCTCATTCCACGTGATCCAAGAGGAGCACGTCATTATCCTTGACCACGAAGGGGCGCATATGCTCGATGGACGCGTGTTTTTCCGCAAGGAGAAGTTCGGCAACTACGTTGAGGCCACTCGAGTAGCGAGACACGAGAAACCCCCTGCACTTGCTGCTGCAGTGTTAAGGCCTGGTAGGCAGAGATGGATAGACATCAACGACTTTCACTGTTCCCTTGGCCACGCCCACGATACCGTTTTACGTGAGACTGCTCGTCAAATGGGAATCAACGTGACGGGACGTTTGGGGTATTGCGACGGGTGCGCGGGGGGGAAGGGGATCCGCAAAGCCGTCGCTAAGTCCACGTCGTGCCGTGCTGAGAAGCGGATGCAGCGCCTGTACGCGGACCTCGCAGGACCTATGCCGACGTCAACAGGCAGCGCTCGGTACTGTTTGATGATCGTCGACGACGCCACCAACATGGGCTGGCCGGTATTTCTGCCGGACAAGAGCGCGGCCACCGTCACCCTCGGTTTCCGCACTTTCCTGGCGGCCGTAAATGCCGACGGGCAGCCGGAATGCCTTCGCACTGACAATGCCTCCGAATTCACTAACGCCGAGTTCCAAAGGCTGATGGTCGACAACAACATCCGCCGCGAGTTCACGTCCGTCGACGGCCCAAAGCGCAACGGGCGGGTGGAGCGGAAGCTAGCTCTTGTTGCCGAGGGGGGTCACGCTGCGTTCTTGGAGTTCCAGACCATGTTCGATGGTGTGGAGTTTCCGGCCAAGGCGCTCAACTATGAACGCACGTGGCCGGAAGCATGGACGTGGATGTGCGACGCGCTCAACCTCATGGCGCGGGTGGATGAAAAGCCCGGCATGATGTGCTCGTTCGAGAAGTTCCACGGGAGGCCTTACAGGGCCCCCGTACTTCCATACATGATGCCGGGACGCCACAAGGTCAAGCGGGCGGCTAAGTCAGAGCCGAAGGGGGAACCCTGCTTCTACCTGAACTCCGGCAACGACCACGCCTCGGATTGCAGCAAGATCATGCTGTCGCCATCAGGCATCGCGAGCTACTCGACCGATGTGACGTGGGGCTATCGGCGCGCGCCGTTCGGTGGAGGGACCGCGATTGCTGGGTCCCCGTCGCCGGCTCAGGGGGGGGCTGTCAGTGACCCAGCCCAGCAATCGCAAGCGCCGCGGGGCTTCGAGGTGTGGTACCAGCCGTCGACGCCATCGACTGGTGTAACGCCGGAGTCTTCGCCCACGCCCCTGCCTGCTGCGTCGTCCGTACCACAGCAGCAGCAGCCGACGTCAGCGACCGTTGCATCACCGGAGTCCTTGCCCGTGTTCATTCCCCCTGCGCCGCCCGCGACCGTTGCACCGCCGGAATCCTCGCCCGCGCCTCCACCCTCTGTGGAGGTGCCGGTGCTGCAGCAGCAGCAACCGCGGGTATCGCCGGCGGTGACGCGGTCGGCGGCGCGACAACGGGGGGGCCTGGGCCCGCAACATGGCCTCGTTTCGATGCTAGCCGCGCGGGAGAATATCGCTATGATCATTGCCGACCAGTCTCCTCCGCACATGCCCGCTCCTGAACTGCCTTCATGCCCTGCGAGTGAGTTGGTAACGCCCGACTCGTATCGCGAAGCGTGCGAGAATGAACACGGAGATGTGTGGTTCGATGCCATGGACACTGAGTTCGACGGTCTGTACCGCGCGGGGACGTTCGGCGCTGTGGTGGACAAGAGATGTGGTGACACTTAGCAACGAAACGGCATCAACGTAATCTCTGCTAAGTGGGTTTATTCTTGGAAGGTCAACGAATTTGGTAGAGTAGTGCGGGCAAAGGCCAGGCTGGTAGCGCGGGGCTTTGGGCAGCGTGCAGGCGTTGATTATTTCGAGACGTATTCCCCGTGCCCATCAGTTGCGATTATTCGTTTGCTGGCTGCCATAGCGTGCGAGTTGGAATTGGATTTATGCCATTTTGATGCCGAGCAGGCGTTTGTCCAGTCAGAGCTAAGTGAGGATGTCTACATGCGCCTCCCCAAGGGGTGCGGGTCGATGTCCGGTAAGGTGGTTAAGTTGTGCCGCAGCCTGTATGGTTTGATACAGGCGTCGCGGCAATGGCACCATCGCTTGGTACGTGGCATGAGGGGTCTTGGTTTTGAGCAGTGTGAGGCTGATGCGTGTGTTATGCGTTTGGTTGAAGCGGGGGCCGTTTCTATCATAGTAGTTGTGCATGTGGATGACATATTTGCGATGGGGCTTAAGAGTAGGTGTGACAAGTTTTGTGAGGACCTGAACTAGTTCGTTCCTATCAACAACCTGGGGGAGTTGCGGTGGTACGCAGGTTGCCGATTTTCTCGAGACTGGGATGCAAGGAAGTTGACGATATCACAGCAGGTTTTCGCTGAAAGTACCGTAGCGAAGTTTGGTGTCACTCGCGGCAAGAGCATCCCTGCGGTGGTTGACCTAAAGCTTGAGGTGTTTGACCACGATGAACCAGACGTTGATGAGCCTTTTCGGTCGTTGGTAGGGCATTTGATGTGGCTGGCGAACCAGACCCGCCCGGACATCCTTAACGCGGCTCGAGCAGTGGCAAGGTACTCTGCAGCGCCAACGTTATTGCATTGGCAGGCAGCGCTGCACATCGTGATGTACATCAAATCGACGAGTACTTACGGTATTACTTTTCAGAGGGGTCTGAGTGATGGAGTTCAGCTGGAGTTGTACGTGGACGCGGACTATGCGCACGAGGCCAATGACCGAAGGTCTGTCTCTGGTGGAGTTATCATGTGTACTGGTGCCTGTGTATCGTTCTACTCTAGGACGCAGAAATCCGTTACGCTTTCGTCTACGGAGGCAGAGTATGTGGCGATGGCCACGGGTTTTCGCGAGACGATTTTCATGCGGTATCTCTGGAGTTTTATTTTCCCGGACCGCGATGTTGGGTGTACCACGGTGAAGGAAGATAACCAGGGGGCGATACATTTGGCGAAAAACCCTGTGACCACTCCCAACAGTAAGCACATTGATGTCCGTCATCACTTCCTTCGGGAACGTGTTGCTAACGGGGAGTTTGAAGTTGTCCACGTAGCGTCGACACTGCCGCATGCTGATTTGATTTTCTCACCAAGCCTTTGCACACGGAGGCGTTTCGTTTTCACCGCAACTTTGTGATGAATTTGTGGTGATTTCTTGCATTTATTTATTCCTTCGGGTATTGGGGGTGGGTGAGAGGAACGGAGAAGTTATTTTTAGGGAATTGGAGAAAGTATTGGGATGTACTCATGCGTCGAGAAAGGTTAACACGCCAGTAAGATATGCCGATGGTCTTGATGAATCGTGCCGTACACGTTGGCTATTGGTTAAGTATGCACAACGTACAGGGGACCCAAAATTACAAGTATCCTAAGTACTTTTAAATTCAGATGCAATCATTGCCTTTTGCATACTCCCGTGGTGAGCACCTCTTAATAGCAGGGGGGCTGTTATAGTTCGATTTGAGATGCCCTACATATATCAGACACGTTCTGTTGTCCTACTCGCCCAGAGTACGCAACAGGGGGGCCGGATGTTATCGGGCGGTGTGATATTTTTGCACAACAGGGGGGCCGTTGTTATCGGGCGGAATGCTATTTTTAGTGAAGACGGTGTTATTGGTTTTGGTTGAGGATTTTACCAGCATACTCTTGTTTGTTGGATTTTTCCCTTCCCGTATAGTTGCTGTCTCGCTTTAGATTGGGAGATCAATGCTGGAATGGAGATTGAGCGATTTGGTATAGGGATTGCCGTTTTACCTTGGCAATTCTTCATGACGGAATTTGGGCTTGCCGTTTTACCTTAGCAATGATTTATTATGGAATTTGGGATTTGCCGTTTTACCTGGCAATTGGTGATAAGTTGTTCGGGACCTATCGTATCGAGCATCGAATAGGGGGGCTGTTTGTGGTATGCGGTTGTTCGATACGGGTCCGCGGATATTTGGCGGTTTCGTATATTCTGGGGTTTCGTACTATGTGTCGAGGCATTATTCGGTATATGCCTCGGAGTGTGGAGCTGCCCCCCCGCGGGGCAGTCGATGATGTTAGTGATACGACCCGGGCTTTGATGATAACGATACTGCCCGTATATATGTGAGTGGTGCAGCCGGTGACAATCAGGTGCGGTATACCTCCTGTGTGTGGTTTATATGGTACGGTCTCTGACAGAACGGTATTGACCCACCTGGTGTGTATTTGGTATCCGGTGTACGATTATTTTATCTTCTCTCCTCGATCTACGCCGTAGCGGCACGCCGCGTGGTTACACAGAACACGTTATTCAGCAAGCGTATTCAAACAGATGATCGAGAGAGGAAATAATGGTTGTGACCGTGTTGAGTGATAATGGCCTGCCAGTTGTCGGTCCATTGCTGTCTCCCCGGGTCGTTGCTGATACGTTGTCTGCTCGACGCGCCGTCGGGTCTTTCATCCTTCCTGTTTCCTTCCATTCGTAGGTATTCAAAAACAGATCGACGGCAAAATCGCGCCGCGGCGCAATTTTAATATGCCCTGGCTCGCACTTATGAAATACCCCAATCGTCGTAACTCAATTTTTGTCAAGAACTTTACCACAAATTCATCAAATTTGAAGAATCTTGCCAATTTGCGACGCTTGTATGGTGCTCGGACACGGTGTTGGGATTCTGAGCTTACATCGAAATTTCGATATTTCCTCAAACCGCCTTTACCGACATAGAGCCACCCATCTTAAAACTCTTCTAGTGTTTATTTCCGAGTGACCAAAAACAACGCCGTCAAAACTAAGGCATCTGTCCAGTTACCGGACGAAAATGGCGAATGAAATAAGGTTGAAAAAGTTTTGCGCACGGTTACAGGCAGGATGGCCACAGCTGTCACAAGCTATAAGCCCAAACCCAATCGAACACAAACAAGCTATGACGCTTTCAAATGTGAATATTCTAATCTCCCCATCTGAACATCTCAACAACAAGCAAACCAACCTTTTGGAACACATCTTCCAAAAAGCCAGCAAGGCACTACGCCTATAATAATGTAGTTGGAATTCTCAAACCAACCACCATCAAGAAGTCAAAAATGCCAAACCACTAAACACGATAAAGAAAAGATCTATAACCAAGAACATCAAGGGTCGTCCACCTTAGTTCTTGACCGCCAGGTATTCGTATTAGTCACTTAGGCAATACATTATATACAGGTAACTACAAACAAACGCGAAACCCCTTATCCAATCAAGCACGAGGTATATTATAAAAAATGAATATACACTCCAGCTGTGAGATCGAATATTTGTCGAAACTCATCTTTGCACGCTGTGTGTGGTACTCCAATCGCGCGTATTACGGGTTATGTGTCCTCATTAAGGATAATGGTCGGCGACTCCCCTTGCAACTACAGTGTGGCTATCAGGGTCAACAGGGTGATGTTAGTCAGTCTGTGCGCGGAAACTATAAAACCCGTTTTTGAGGGGGACAAAATCTGACAGCTATGGAAGGAAATGCATCCGTTTATCGAGTGAATCCTGAAGTCGAATGACCGGTGAGGGGAGGGTGGAGTTTTGAAGGACGTGGGGGCCTGGTTTTGATGAGGGATGTGAGGGCCTGGTTTGGTTCAAAAGGGAGCGGCGTTGGGGGTGGGGGGAGCGGGTGGCGGGGGGGGGGGGGGGGGGGGGGGGGCGGGACAGCTCAATTTGTGCATGGAAACAGTAAATCGTTCAACGGGATATATGTGACTGTTGTGGAATAAAAAAAGCACGAGGTTTTTGTAGTCTAATGTCATAAAACAACGAAAGCGAAAGACAATTAGGAGCGTAGTTAATGTTCAAAGATACGATGCTCAAGCTTCCGCCCGCAAAATTCAGGAGAAGCCCCCACCAAGGTGTTAATATCGCTGTGCTACGAAGTCTATTTGCACGTTCTGTAAGAGAGGGGCAAAGCAAAGTAAGTGGTGCCCTGTTTACCCTATAGAGTGTAGTACTATGGTGTTGTTCACCTTGCCGGACAGTGATTGAGGGCACCCCGAGCATCAGAAACAAACGCAATAGCTTGGAAGTTTCGTTGGCATCGGCCGTGGCCCTTGAGCCGACGAACGAAAGACGATGGCGCCTGGGACGGTAGGCCATGGATTTTGGTACACTGTAACGGTGCGGAACTGGGAGAGAACTTGCATGTATGTTAAAACAGAACCTAAAGGGCTGTTTACTCCTTTTTTTCTGGCTGTTGCTTCGAGGAGCTGCTACTGTAAGCTTCCGACTTTGCTTCTTCCCGCTGCTGGTTCATGCTGCCGCCTGCCCTCTCGTCTGGTGCTGCTTCTGGCTGCTACCTTACTCGCTGCTACAGATATTGCCTCCAGCTGCAATTGGCGTCTGCTCCCGTATTATGATGCTTGTTAGAGCTTTAAGTTAGGTGTTGCCATCTGTCGGTCTGCTGCTGCCACCGCGGCCTGTAACAATAGTAGTCGCCGGACATGGCCTCGAAGTGCGACACCACTGCACACCGTATTGGGGAAACCCGTCCCATTCGGTGGAAGGCCCTATTACGATTTGCTGTACAGGATTGATCAGCTACAGTGTGACGTTACAGATTTGCTGGCCTCAACTGCCCTCCAGAGGGTGGTACCCGCCCCAATTGAGGGACCAGTCGTGAACAACGTGGTCCCTACCGTAGTGCGGGTTTTTTAGCGGTGCCCTGCGGTCATGGACTTTCTTTGATGAGGCCACTTTGCTCGTACCGCCTTATTCGGGGACCATTACCGTGTCTTTCTTTCTGCTTCTGGTTGTTGATCCTGGCTGCTAATAACTGCTGCTTGGCTTCGTGCCACGACCGTCCATGATCCACCAACGCAGGAAAGATAACAGTTACAAGCAATCTACTGCACGGGTCCCTAGCAACAACGACACCACCTTACATGTTGTTGACTGCACCAAACCACCAATGGCCCACAAGGCTCAGATCAATAAGTTATTACGGTTGAAAACTGTTAGAAAACAAGTGGTTTGGTGATGCAAGCTTCGTTGTGGTGGCGCGGTTTTCCCGCATGGCTTAGAGAGGAGAGCAGGATGAAAGAATATTGTATCATCAACAAGCACTCAGGAGCCAGTACCTGATTGTCCAAGGCCCCGCATATAAACCAATCGTAAGTCATACCAGTCATAGGCAACAATCACATATATGTACGGACAGAATCATTCCATTGAAGGCCTGCCGGGTCGTATCGGTGTCATCATCGACTCCCTCCGCGGGGCAAGCCATCCACCTCAGGAAGACAAAAACGCATACCAATAATGCTGCCGCATACAACACCAAAGCCCTATATTCTCTAGTCCAGTATCTGAAACCGTACCATGACGAATAGCCCTCACACACGGTGCTAGATACGATTTGTACGGAACAAGTGAACAGACTGTCAGGTAACCGGTAATGCGGCACATATCAAATTGCTCACTAACGGTATTGCCATGGTAAAACGGCAATTTCCACTATCATGCATATGAGAGCTAAAACGGCAATCTGAATACCAAAAGCGTTATGAAAAAGTTGGAGGTTGTCTCCTAGCGAAAGCTTTTGTAGGGAAGTGTCGTTACAAAAGCTGTCCGCTTTAAATTTTGAGCTTATATAGCTCAGTCAATGCATGTAGTGTACCATGTACGCGTATGTTCTCAAGTGAGGATTTCTCGAGGTAGAACAAGAATCTCAACACCAACTATATATTGAAAAATATGTACGCTCCAGCGGTGAGATCGAAGAGTTTGTCGAAACTCATCTTTGCAAGCTGTGTGTGATACTCCGATCGCGCGTATAACTGTGTGTGTCCTCATTATGGATACAGCTGCGCGACTCTCCTTGGAACTACTGTTTACCAGTGGTAGCTCGTACCAGGTCAACAGGGTGATGTTAGTCAGACTGTGTGCGGAAACAATATACCCGTTTTCGAGTGGGACAACATATGACCGCTGTGGACCGAAATGCATCAGTTTATCAAGTGTATGCCGTAAGTCGTACAATCAGTGAGGAAAGGGCGGAGTGTCCCAAGGTGTGGGGGGTTGGGTGGGTTGGGGGCCGGGAGAAACACCAAATATGCGCCTCAATCTAAGGTTTTGAACAAATCTCCCTTGTAATACCTGTCACATTACCAGAAAGTGTGTTACGGCGCTTTGGTTTTAGGATACTAGCAGCACGATGATGTGTGTAGCTGTTCGCACCAAGCTATATGCGGAGGGCCCACAGTGTTGGTATGGATCGAGCCGTCCGAGCATCCCTGCTGCACTGTCATGGGTAGCAGCGGCATTCACCTGGTTGGTTAATAGGGTTTGGAGGATTTCGACGGCCGTATCTTAACGGGTTCGTAATCATTCATACACCGGACACCAACCACGTGTTCTTCTAAGCACGGTCGATGCAAGAACAGAAAAGATTGAACCACTCTACACTGTCACACATTATTCCTGTGCATGTATTATATCTTACATGCACAAATTGCCCCTTTCCCCCCCCGCCCCCCTCCAAACCCGCTCGCTTTTGATCAAAACCAGGCCCCCCTTTCCCTTCACAGCTGTCAGATTTTGTCCCCCTCAGAAACGGGTTTTATAGTTTCCGCGCACAGACTGACTAAAATCATCCTGTTGACCCTGATAGCTACACTGTAGTTGTAAGGGGAGTCGCCGACCTATATCCTTAATGAGGACACACAACTCGTAATGCGCGCGATCGGAGTATCACACACAGCTTGCAAAGATGAGTTTCGACGAAATCTTCGATCTCACAGCTGGAGTGTATTTTAATTTTTATAATATCACCCGTATCGTATGCATACTGCATCCCATTGCGCTTTATCGCTTAAACACCCGCTCCGCGCGTGTGGCGAGCTTGGAATATCCACATCTCAAGAACCGGACTTTCCATCCCAATCATGCCATCCTGAGTTTTTGGATACAGACACTGAGGGCCCGGAAGAATCACACCAGAGGGAAGACGCAGGCAACGTGAGTGCCGCCGCTGTAGGTCTACATGTGCAGGTGAGCGATTTGTAGGCCGCCCGTCACCCGTTTGTGATATGGTGAACCCTAAGTGAGAGTAGGCTACAGAGGACGGCACCACGAGCGAAGAAGCGTGCGGCCACGTAGCAGTAGTACGACGTACTCTCGACGCTTTGTACGCAGCGTATCATATGACATACGCTATATCACGAAATACACGAACGAGCTTCTCGCTATGGAAGTATCGTCGCAAGCACGTGTGGTATGTACTCGTATATGGGTCTGATCGCCGCTCGTACGTCAGTACCCAACGTAAGGCAGGCCTGCTACGTCGTATGCCCACAACCAGCGCGCAGAACGCTGGCGGAGGAGAGGGGCTGGGCATACCGCAGAGACACGTCCCAGGGACGTGCATTAAGAAGAGGAAAAAATCCAAACTCGTCAAACCAACACATAACATTCCCAAACCGTAACACCTATGACTTGAACAAACTATCCTTATCAAATATTACGCCTCGTGTCGACAAACCGACTGGTGTACATGTGTATTAAAACTAACTGCGAGTACCAGCGTCAAATGAGATGGACGTTTGAATTGCTGTGAATACCGCTTGTACTCGGCGCTCTGCACTGTTACCGCTCGCAGCAACCCTTGTAACGCGTGGGCTACAACGCATCACAATCACGCCGAGTATACCGTTGGTCGAAATTGAAGATGCTCGTGTGTGACGTCGAATTATATTCTGGTAGCATAGACTATATTTTTACCTGGTGCATGACCCCGTTGCATCCTGCGATTTGTATGCCCACCACAGCGACCGTGTTTGCATCGCTATGAATATCGCTTGTACTCTGCGGTCGGCACTGGTAATGCTCGCACATATTTTGCACATTGCTGTGAAAGCATTCCATGTTTGCACTGCTGTGAATACTAGTCATACTCAACGATCTGCACTGTTGCTCCGGCTGCGAGTAACAGCTCGCCAAACGAGACGGATGCTTGCTCTGCTGCGAATACCGCTGCACTCGCACTGTTACTGCTCGCGGGGAACTTGCTCTAGGTGATCAGGCGATGTAATAAAAACTTTTGACTATGTAATTTTAAACTTGCTCACGTATATAACGATGTGGTCACGTATACGACGATGGGATATCAAGCTTGCTCACGCAATCTTCGTAACAATGAAGCTCAACCATGCATGCCCGCCTTCTGCTCTCGTTATACTTTCATGAGCGCATGCTCGTCGTTCGTATACACATGCCCGTGTGTGACGTCGAATTAGAATGTCGTATGCATGAGACGCTGCAGCCTGCAACGCGTACTATGCACAGTGCTTTAAGAGGCATTCCGTCCACTTTCAACTGCCAAGTACTGCGAGCAATAGTTAGCACGAGAGCTATGCAGCAATACCGGCATAGGTACGAGTATTGGTTGCTTACAATAGGTGTTAGACGTACACGAGAGACAATTCCTTGTAACTTATTGCCGTAGGTTTGAACGCGTTATTACTAGTGTGGTGCAGAAAGCTTTGTTGTGTGTGATACAGCAAACCTGTAATCTGGTACGTGCTTGCAATATTGATGCACGGCACTCGTATGCATGTACGGGGGGTATGCTTGCTACCGTTCGCGGCTGTATCATTTGTGTTGCGGCGTTCCTGTGGCCGGGTACGTAATTGCATAAATGCACGGCGCTCGTGTGCATGTACCGGGGGTATGCTTGCTATCGCATGCTGCTGTAACGTATCATATATATAGCATGCCGCTGTGCCGGTGTGTTTATCATGATGTATGATACGGGTATATCGTCAAGTATATCGTTAGACAATCGTGTAGGGGCTTGCATGTCAGACACTTTCCAAACTCGTGCAATTCGGGGGGTCTTGGAACCATACCTGGAGCATCCTGGACCGATGCTCGACGATAACACCAAACGTGACATATACCAGCATACTGTTGTGCGAGTCTGTGAATGGCATGCAGGCACGTTTGCTGGTTGTGCCGGTAAGTCTAGACCGTGCTTCCCGTCTGCATGCTCGTCGCCAAGAATGATCGTTACCAAACCAGCACATGTATTAACCTTGTATGCTCGACGCTTATAACAATAAATCATCATAAAATGAAAACCTTATCAAGCATGCATGCACGTCGCTCGTCATGATCGTTCACATGATCGTTGACTACGTGATTGTTCGACAAATGTCGGCATGCTTTTGAAGACCGAACGTCTTCCTGATTTCAAAGTACTAGCGGATCATACTGCGCAGAAGCCAGAAAATTGCACATTTCTCATTCTCCTCTTGTCTTTATTTCTTAGCTTTCATGGATGCACAGTGCACTACACACGTATGAGCGCATTTGTTTCATTAACGTACGAGCATGGGAGCTTTGAGGTATCCCTTGATTCCGGAGCAACGCCCGTCCTTTGTGTCAACGTGGAACTAGTCGCGTCCGTATCCACAAGCCCGTATCCACAGTCAATAACAACGCACCATTGCACACAACAGCTGCTAGTTTTGCTGCTGCCATTTCTTTGCATGGCAATGCTCGTGCGGCAGTTTAACGAAGTCGATGAAGACCACACAATCGCGGTACTTTCACAACTAGCTCTTCTTTTATTTGCCGTTGTTGCTGCAAAACGAAGGGGGAGGGGGGGGCGAAAGATATTCGCACATAGAGCTCTATTTGAGTATACTACATTGTAACAGCAGGATTGGTGCAAGACGATCGCAACACAATATCCTCACTTCTGACACGTTTACGTCGTTGCAACCGCATGGGAACCCCGTATGCTCGTTGCTTTCAATAATCGCTCGCAAACCAGCAAATTTATGAACCCTGTATGATCGTCGCTTACAACAACCATTCGTTCACCACCAAATTCATGCACCCCGCACGCTTTATAACGATCATCGTTCGTCATGCCCGTCTGCATACTCGTCCCGAACAGTGATAATTCGTTTCGTCAACCAGCAATGCAACCAGCAATGCATGAGCCCTGTATGTTCGTCGCTTACAGTGGTCATTCCATCATTCGTTCGCCACCAAATACATGCATGCTGTATGCTCATCGTTCATAATGGACAATCACGTTTGTTCGCCATTCCCGTATGCAAGCCCGTCGTTGATCATGATCGTTCACCAAAAAATGTCTGCATGATCTTGAAGGCGGAATATGTTCTTTATTACTAAGTACTACAGGGTTATACTGAACAGAAGCCGGAAAAAGGTATTTTTCTCTTGTTCTCGTTGTCACCATTTGTCGGCTGGCATGGCCCCACAAAATGCAATCCAAAATCGCGTTCATTTCATTAACGTACGAGCTGCGAGCTATGCGCTGATTCGTGCTGATGAAGCAATCCTCGTATTTCGTTTTCACGAAAAGCTAGCCGCAATCGTACCTACAGTCAACAGTAACGCACCATTAAGACAGCACCTGTTATTTGTTTTGTCAGCTGCAGTTTCATTTTTACGGTAATGCTGCTACATCAGTATAACGAAGTGGATAAAGACCATCCGACAGCTTCTTTTTCATCGCTCTGGCCGCTCTATCTTTTTTAGCCGTTGTGGCTGAAAAAAGGGGGGGGGTTCAAGAGGTTATAACCTGTCCCAGTCATCACATAATATTAATAGGGTAACATGAAAAGTAGGCACATGTGCAAGAGGTCATGTCATGTCCCACATCATGCCCCTGGCACCAGGTAAGTACTACAAATCTAAACTAAAAAAATAAAATTTATGCAATAAGTTTATTTATATTAAATAATAATTTTTCTTTATTTATCTAATCTTTTTTAAAGTAAATAAATCTATAATAAAAAAAAATTATTTAATTTATAATTGGTTTAAAATCCGTAGAAGGGCAACAGGAATGGTATTCACACCACACGACTGACACCTTGCGGCGGGTTTGCTTGTGAATAGACAGCGATCCATGAACCACGGCTCCACTGCATATACCTACTTACAGTACTGCTGCGCAGATATAATATGAGCAGAGATGGTGTGCGGCATTCGTCTAGTTGTTTCTTGGGTGTGTACGTACGTCCTCGGGTAGACTCTATTTGTGGGTTTTGGAAGTATTACTGTTCTCACAGGCACACCAAGCAAATTCATGAGAAGACATCACAGGTGTACAAATAACATTCGCCACTCTGCCGGCTGAGGCGGGAGTGTGCACAATAGCAACGTTTGAGGGTAAATATCGATCGCATTTAGTGTTTATCTGCTCGGCATGCGGCGTTCGTCCGTCACCGCAATGCCGTGTTGCTGCCAGCATCCAACACGTGTTATTGCCAGGACCTCAAGGGTGCAGTGCAGTAAGAAGTCAGGCGTGCTTGTGCGCACGACATGGTAAACCGGCGGTCGAACACTAGACGATTGCCGACCATTGCCGTTACCTCGTATCTGGTTAATCATACGGCGATACGTCGGTTTCAAAAAGCATTCATTCCTCGTATAGATTGCAGATTATCCTATAAAGGCTTGCTGTCGCCGAACTCGACTATGTAGGCCTTTATTGATTTATTCACGAGGCACCTGACTTGTGTTGGAACCGTCAACAGTTCCGAGACGAGCGTTTGCCACAGTATTTGACTGATGCGGCTTTCGTCGAGTTTGCGCGTGACCTTGAGACATTTTTGGCGACCACGACTTTCCGATACTCGTTACATGTACCAGAGCTTGATGTACCGGAATCCCTCAATCGTTTACCGTCCGTCAGATTCTACCAGCAGATGGATTTCAATGGTACTCATGGGTGCAGACAGCTCACCACGGTTCAGTTTTTTTTTAAATATTGGTTTCATGGAAAGTAACGATATGTGCTTCCGCGATCGAGTAATGGACTATCCAGGCGCAGTTATCATTCCTCGCTTTGACGAAACAAAAGTAAAAGAGTGACGATGATGGGTTTGTTAGAGAAACATTATGATGCATGTTTAACCCCTTCATGTTTCTGGCTGCACCGTTCCGTTGCCACAAATATGCTGCATTCACTGTCGCGCCGAGCGCCAAGATAGCGTGGCGACAACCGATGCGGAGCCCATAGACACGGGGACCGAATGAGGAAAAGCTTTCGTGCGTTCTTGCTGATCCTGAGCACGCGGAGGAAAGGCGTGTTGCGCGCAGCTAACCCGACAAACAGCACGGGGCAGCTTGTGAGCACATTCCACCGAAATTCCCCTAGTTTTTCCGCCGGAAGACAAGGTGCGCAACGTGGCTTACCACGGTGGTAGAGGGGCTTCCCTACGGTTGGATTGTTGGGACGTCATTCCTTCGGCAAAATGCCGGTATAATCAACTTGGCTTTTTATGGCAGCCTCAAACGTACGCCTAGGGCGCCATGGGTATCCTTCGTAGTGGCGGGGAAACACCAAACCGGGAAGAGGGGGGCGAAAACACCAAGCTGACAGGCAGCATCAGCAAAAAAAAGAGGCAAAGTTTGTCGAACGGTAGAGATACCTGACAAAGAGGTGATTCCTTGCGAGCACTTCTGTGTCATCAAACCGGTCGGCACCGAACAGGAGCCTCCGGATACTGCCACCCCGTCCACCGTCCCGGGCTTAGGGGGAGGCGCATGGAAAGACGACGGCGCCCTACAGTGTAACCTATACTCCAGAAAAACGGTCAAGATGGAATGTTTCGTCAGCGAACAGACGGAGGCATTTTGAAGGGCCGGGGGGGGCACATCCCTGCGGCACAAAAGCTGATGCGCGTAACGGCCGCAACCGACTACGATTGGAGGGTGTTAAATCGTGTTAGGAGCAATGGGAAAAGGGGCACCATCCGCTTGGTGAGACCCATGCCAGAATAAGAAGATTGCACGACCTTCGGACAGAAGATTGAACCAAACGTGGTGAGGAGCAACGTGGAACCGGGGGAAAGCAGGGGTGATATCGTGGAGGGCTTTGTTCGGACGGAGGCCAGAACCCTCATACTCAAGTGTTCACCACAGCTACCGATAAGTGACCTGTGGCGCGCTGGCGTTCAACCCATGTTGGACGAGTCTTACCTAACAGAAAAAGGCGGAGCTTAGATCGGTTTGCGTGGCAACATTGCATTCCGTCAACCGCGGCCGCATTCGTCCAAGTTCTGGATGACCGCCCCAGATATGGGGGTTGTTGTGGCGGCGGATGACGTGGGACATAGAATGTACGGTGAGTCATGTCCGTGGATTCGTGGTCGTGTCTTAAACGGGCGCAGAACAGCGGCGGATAGTCCTGTGAGTGAAGTAGTATCATCTTGGAAAATAGGAGTGTTCGAGGCCGTCACGACAACAACGGGCACCCCCAAAGCTAACGAGAAGCTCTACGCGTGGAGGAAGGGGGTGAAGAGGGCTACCGGCCCCAACATTTCCGTAGGAGGCATCTTAGGCCGCGATGGAGGGTACGTCATGAAAAGGGGAGCCGGCGAACGCTTTACACACACAGGGCTCACGCTAAGGGCAAAACCCCTCCGTAGACACGTACCAACCCCACGGGACGGCCTCAAGTGACATCGAGGCAAGCGAAGAACTACGATTTGAGGGCTTCGCGAAAGTAACAAGTAGACAGGAGGGGCGCAAACGATCTACGATCCCACCCACTGTGAGCCGAGGAGCATCTTCCACCGTGATCACCAACTTCACCATACCCCCCCATGATTAGGGAGGTGTTGTGGGCATTGGGAGTCAGGTACTTGCTGACAACGTGAAGATATGATGAAATACCCGTCGGGGAGGACGTGGTCGAGGCCCTGGCCGCTCTACGGATTGACGACTTGGGGACGGCCACACGCGCCGTCGTGAGATCGACCACCAGAGCGCTTAAGGAAGCAGGGTCGAGCCCGAAGGCCGCGTTACCCACCGAGACCGAAGCAGGCACGGAGGGGGCATAAGGAAATACCACAACCACCACCGGCGTCTCAGACGCGGGCACCACCAAAGTTGGTGGAACTGATGCTGAATTTTGGCGTGCCGCAGTCAATCAAGAGCTACGGCGGGAGGCAGTTCACGGCGCAAGTGGTCGGTAATTTGTGTAGGTGGCTGGATGTAGCTCTGAATCAAGGCCCCGCGGACGTCGGAGCCATCCCGCAATACAGTTGCAGCAGAACGTCCCTGAGCTTCTTACATGAGGAACTCAATATCTCACCCAAAAATTGACTCCGAAGGTATTCGTTGGTACAACCCGTCCAAGCTTCTATGCCTGATTCCAAAAATATAATGTGTTCATGAAATTTCTTCATTCACCAGCAGTTCCTCACATGAGGAACTTAATCGTCCACGGACGCTTTGACCCAGAAAGTGCAAACTCTACCGTGGGAAGACTCATTCGCGCGGAGCCAAGGGTCTGCGGAGCGGATGGAAGGGTGACTCCAGGAGGTACTGCCGAAACTGTGCCAGAAATGGCAGCTGCGGTGGGATCAATATGTGCTTCCCGCTTGATGGAAGCGGGTGACACTCGACCCTGCGATATTATCCAACGCGACACCCTTCCGTGTGTTGTTCGCCACAAAGAGCGCATGAAAATCAACAGTATGAATCTCAGCCTGGACGGACCGGAGTTCCGAGGAACGCTTGGCAGTTTCGTGGCGGGAAAACATTACGCTTCTGTGGAGGAAAAGGCCGTCCTGGAGAATCGGCGAAACGACAAGAACAAGGCGCGAAATGCTTCGAATGCACACATTGGGGGCGACCCACCCTAGCAGGCACGATAAGGAAGGGGATCTGGTGATGGGGTGATGGTTAAGGAGGCAGATAGTTTCCTAACCATACAGAGGATATTACCAAATGTTTAGCCACGATGACTGAACGGCGCCCTGGAAAGTGGTAATTATTCCCACGCCTGGGTCGATCTTGGTGGTCAACCCGAGCGGGCACAGACTCCGGAGGCGGACGGTGTCGGTGGCGAACGAAGCCCCGCCATCTAAGACCGGCTGATCTGCTGCTTCACGAGTTTGAAGTCAAGTTCAAACACGCGGTCTCGGGACCAGATTCTGGGTTGGCAGAAGCGTCCACACCGGCACCACGTGTACATTTTTCTGGACCGAAAGCAGTCAAGGTGACGTAACGGCCTGGGCATACCCAAGCCGCTACTTGGCCCAAACGACGCGCTGTGTCCAGAGAGGAAACGTTAAATCGAAAACCTCTAGGTATTCAGATGAAGAGGGAGTTCGCTGATGACATGGGCGAGCCGACGGCGTTTACGGCAATGATTTACAAGCTCAACGAGCCATTTGGGCGAGTACGCTCTCCGGATGGTGGTTAACAGGCACTCGACTGCCAGCAAATGGAGAGGGAGAGACGGGAGTTAGCCGCACGTCGCCCTGTTCACCAAATGTAGAAACCATCCGCAAACATAATAGGGCGATTTTGTCCCGAGGAACATGGACATATTTTTTCGGAGGACATGTAATCGAACAAAGAATCGACCACAAGATTAGCAAGGACCTTCCTCAACAGCCTTACACTGTTTGGCGTGGTCCAACCCGAAGGGGTGCACACGAGTACTTGCTCCATCTACTGGGTTGTGAAAGGAAAGAGAAGACTCAAGACAGTCCGTTTTGTGGACCGTTTGCGCATGCCGTTTCCTGGCAGAGAAAGGAAGTTTCAAGATCGTCGGTTTACCGTCGTCTGCGGGAACCGTTCGCCGAAACAGGGGGGCAATTTTGGGGGATGGAGGAGAGTATGTTGAGTCACAGAAGCTGGGGCGCCACGACTTGCATTTTCGTCTCACGGTGATTGGCTTGGTGGGTGCTACCGCGCCTTGATTTCAGGATACTAGGAATACCGTGATGTGTATAGCTGTCCGTAACAAGCTATATGGCGACGGCCTTGAGCGTTGGTCCGGATCGGGATGCCGGAGGCTCCCTGCTGCCCTCTCGTAGGTAGCAGCGGTTGCCGATGGGGTTTGGAGGATATCGAAGGTCGTATCTTGACGGGTTCATAATCCTTCATACACCGCATACCAACCATGTGTTCTTCCAAGAACGGCGAATGGAAGACAGAAATACTGAACCCCTTTACACTGTCACGCATCATTCCTGTGCATGTATGTCAACCGTACCGTATGCATGCTGCGCCCTATTGCACTGTATGGCTCGAACACCCGCTACGTGCCTGTGGCGATATTAGAATCGCCAGATCCCGACAACCGAACTTTCCGCACAAATCCCGCTATACTGAGGTCACAATACAAACACCGAGGCCAGGAAGAATCATACGAGAGGGAGGACCCAGGGAAAGTGAATGCCGCCGCGGTAGGTCTACACGAACGGTGGGAACAGCCTCCAAGATGAGCGATTTGTAGGCCACCTGTGATCCGTTTGTTGTAAGTACACAATATCTTGTGTACCAACCCGGTGGACCCAAGGTAGCCCACTTCCAAAGTTATGTAATAACGCTCTAATACATAGTTGTTTCATGCATGCATGCTGCATTCTTCAGATGATGTCTGTTTTTGCCCCCCTCATGCCGGTTATACAGTTTCCGTGCGCAGGACAAGGCTGAACGTCTTAGTCCTGTTGACCCTGGCATTAGCAGGGGAGTCACCGACCTGTATCCTTCACGAGGGTATACACACCCCAAACACGCACCATCGAAGTATCACATGCAATCGTAAAGCAGAGTTTTGATTTGAAAAAAACAGTTTTTGGTCGATCTCACAGATGATGAGGTGAAATTTCTCATTTTCAAATATTATGTCAAGAGCCCAGTGCTGGCCGCGGTAGCCCGAGTGTCCCGATAAACCCGATGGCCCTCTACGGCTCACGTTTGTAGTGATGCCCCTTCTAACTCGTCGATTATGGGGAGGAATCGACCCATCCGACAAAATCTTGTTGGCTGCGGTCCCTATTGATATTCAAACAGTTGAATTTGCTTGCATAATGAATGAACGAAGTCGTTTCGTGGTTTTAGAGATACGAGTTCCGACTCTCCCCAACACCTTTACACAGGAGAGATAAAACTTATGGCCTGCAGGTGCTCCAACCAGAAATGACCACGCGACCTATTTGGGCTATACAAAAAACTGCATGTTCCGCGACACGCCCCTCTGAGCAGTCAGTGACAGTGCAACACCTTCTATCTCTGGAGTGCACGGTTCTGGGGTCTTGGATCCAGGCTTAAGTTTGTGCATCCCCTGGTCACGTGTGTGATGGGCGTTCGAATAGCTTAACGATCAAGGTTGCACCGCCCGACGCCTGGTGCAGAACGCCAAATCTAAGTCGTCGGTCTTCATTCGACCAATACAGGTGTATGAGTATGCCTTCGCAATGTGATCAAGCGTAGGGGAGATATAACTTCGGAACAAAAGCGATCAGCGTCGACCGCATGTTCCATCATGACTCTACACCACTAACAACCCCAGAATCAGGCATGGGCTGGACAGCAAATAGCCTGGGACATTGACGGGGAGTACACGGAACTCGCGTACCAACTAGTGAAGACCCAGGTGCTCCACTCCAAAAGTTAACTCAACTAACTGTAACGCTTATTGCTTCATGCATACTGAATTCCACATATGTCTGGTTGTGTCCCACTCAATGCGCGTTATACAGTTTCAACGTGCAGGGCAAGGGTGAACGTGTTTGTCCTCTTGACCCTGGCATTAGCAGGGGAGTCACTGACCTGAACCCTTCACGAGGGCATCCACAACCCGTAACACGCGCGATCTAAGTATCACAGGCATGTCGTAAAGCTGAGTCTTGACAAAGAAAAAAGTGTTGGTCGATCTCATAACTCAACTTGGCTTTCCCATTATTTCTAACATATTTCAAGACAGCTGCTCCGGGAAGGAAGGAATCCAACGGACGAGAATTTGCTGACGAAAACGTCGAATAGAATCAGTAACACCGTCTTCACCTAAACTTTCAACACCTGGTATGTCGATTCCTGTGTTGTGTGCGACCAAGGCTACGGTAGGGGGGGTACCCCCATTTTCACTGTTGTGTTTGAGCCACTCGCACGAGTGGCTGTGTACGTCACGGATGAAATTGGTTTAGGCACCTGTTTTGGCGCAGCTTAGATCACCTTTGCATTGCGGATTGATTTCGTCAATGTAAAACATGAAGAAAACACAAGATCGCATAGTAACATAGGGGTTACTCGCGCGAGTGACCCCTAGCCACTGAAATAAAAGGCCCAAAAGGGGACCCCCCTACCGTAGCCTGGGTCGTTGCTGAACAACAAAAATCAAAACAACAACTCGCCTCCCGCAAAAAACAACTCTAATGGAAACACAAAATCGAACTCTTGCGGCAACACTGCTAGATACTTCACTTGAGTAATTGCAACCGGCGAAACGCTTCCGTGTTCAACATTTTGATGAGAAAATCAGCAGGTCACTCTGCCGATGCACGTGTTAAAACTCCGGCCCCTCCATTGACCACACCCCGTTTCCATCATCGAAAGCGCAACGCATGTCTGCATCTTAGCAAAATCGATAGAGAAAGCACTCGCACACGTAACCACTACTACACCAGAGGTAGACCTCAGACAAGTGGCATCGTGTGCAGAGTTAGCATCCAAGTATAATTACGTTTTTAACGCCACTAACGATACATTGTATGCACAGTTCGCATAAGTGCATAACTTCAAGTTGGACCCCACTACTCATACCGCTCTGAAACGTCCTGACCTCATTGAATCAATGTCAATCAAAACTAAACAAATTGATACCGATCGCTCAAATCATGTCTAGTATTTGCTAATCAATTATAAGACACCGTACCGCATTGGCTTCCCGTCGTAGAATTATCGCATGCCGTGTGGGGAAACATGCCAGTTGGCCGTAAAGTTAGTCATCCTAGACCTCACGTAACACTACACATCAGTCGGCAAGCGGGACCCTTCCACTTGTTCGTAAACCGGGAGACAATTTGGTGTATAGCCCTCTCTTCCCCCCGATGTCATTGCGGTCGTTAGCCACGCGCATGCCATTAGTCTTATCTCACAGGAACCTGAACGTCAATTTTCTGCATCAGAGATTATGCATGATTTCGAAGGCATCACGACTTCCTCATCGGTTGGTTTGGACGTCACGAACGTTCTGGTTGCCGTGTACGCCGATTACTCAACCCCCCACCCCCCCTTCCTCCCTGCTCGGCAAACAACATCCAAGCAGCTCACGCGTTCCTGCAACGCATCTCTAATGCAAAATATAATATGAAAAATTCATACCCTACGTCTGAATATTGATTTACCCGAACACGATCAATCCCCGCGCTGTGCTCGGCAGCGGCAGCATCCTCTGATCGCAATGTACGCAGAGTGTGCGGTTTCATCCCTCCTTCTGCCCAACGGAAACAATGCGCCCAACCATATGTTATCACCTCATGGTAGATCAAGAAACAAACATCCCGTTTCCACGATAGCAGCGACAAAATCCCCGAAAACCAAACATCAAAACGCACCACAATGTGGCCGTCATGCAATAGGGGTCGTGTTCTTGCGCGGCATGATGCAGTCGTACCGGAGATAATATTGCTGTTGAATTGCTGCTCCTTTATATCACGCCCGGTGTTGAAGCAACAGATGGGTAGCCCGCAAAAGTTGAAGTGACAATCATCCCACCTCTACCATGGACAAAGATGAATATACCTCTACACATCTCTCTGTTTCGTACCAAATAGCCGAAATTATATAAATGCTCCACCAAGTAACTCATACCCCGTTCTACGTACTACTATGGTACACATATATCATATTTTCCTTAACCGTTTCCTCCTCCGCAAGTCTTGTCGATGTCGCCGCGTCAATTTGCTTTTCCAGCTTCTGAATACGCTGCCTAAGCGGCACATTCCCCTCCGACACAGAAGTCGTTCTACGCTAGCCCCCCCAACTTCCCTATAAAAAGTTGCTGGTTTTGTAACTAGCTCCCGGCCGTATCTCCTGAAGTACACTGCCCCTTGCGACCGCCGCGTCATTGTTCGATAGTTCTTTTCAAACAAGGGAATGTTGGAAGACATATTTTCATAGCATCCTTCCTCGTGTCGGCCAGCCATGAAACGTTCAATGTGGGATATCTCTCGTTATATTTGGGGGGAGCTATCGAAGAATCAGTCACCGCAAAACTCCCCAGCACCTCCGGCTCCGGACCTATACGAGCATCGTTTCAAGGTAAACTACTGAAATGATAAAAGCTTTATATTTGCCCGACTTGCTTCCGTGACGTCGAACAAAAGGGAGAATAAATAAGCATTGTATCTCCACCAAACAGACAAGATACAGAAACTAACTAACATATTATATTACAATAAACAACTCAGGAAGGGATATGCCGTGCCAATCATGTCACGTGTACGGACAGCACCATTCCACCGAAGTCAGGGTCGTATCGCATAATGAACGACTGTCTCGACGTGGATAGCCATCCACCCCAAGAAGACTCAAACCCGTATCAATAATATACCAGTATCAAGAATGGTTCCGAGTACAATTTGAAAACCCAAATGTCCCCAGACCAGTATCTGAGACGTCAATATGACGAACGAAACCATAGCATGGTCGATGTGTGTGGGCGGCTGGGGGGAGGGTTGTCGTACAGATCAACTTATTTCGTCCACTGACGGCTTGAATATCGTCTAACTCAACATGCCCTTGTCCAGGTAAGCCACTGCTTCTCTTATCGCAACTTGTGTCGTATCTTGGGATCTCGTTGCTCAGAGCTGATAGCCCTTCATGCGGGCCTCGGAGTCTGCATCATCCTTGCCAATGTAGCACCCGGCCATACGCCGCCCGCCCTGGTCAAGCAAACGTTAACGGTATCATGCGGTGGGCCCGGCATTATTCGTGCGCGTCATTAATAGTGGGAGTTACGAAGAGCAATCACGTCGGTAACATCGGGATTTATTATTGACAAGAGAGCGTGAAACACACAAATCACGTGCGATGATTGAAAACATACATGTGTTTGAGTACCTTAGGGGCCCTTCGGCAGTGCGGGAATGCGCCAGCAAAAATTTGGCACCACTGCGGAATTAGGTAATGCTCAGCACGCTACTACCACTGCAAGTGGTTCCTTTCCGTAATAAATGGCTTTTTCGGCACTGCTGCGGCGACTGGCACTATTTAGCCAGTAGTTGGAATGTCTGAGAACCCCTGTGGAGGGGGTCGAGCGATTTGATCGCCGCACCCTCCATGACGCGTGCACTGTTTAAAATGTGCGGGCCATGCGTGACCATGACACCGCTCTAACGCATGTGGTATGGTAACGACTGAAGCCCTACGCCTGGGATCGCGCAATAGCCGTCAACCTAAATTTCACTTTGATCAAAGTTAGTTGACCGTTGCACAGTCACCGGGAAACCTGTAGGTATCAAGCATTTCACAACAAACACAAACTCGCTTATGGTTGTGTTTTGTTGAGCCGGTTCTGGTGGTACATCCCTGAGCTCTCAAGACGCCCCACTTGAACAACACCTCATTCGATTACTTGCCGAACTGTCTGGGTTTTTATTGCCTTCTTCCCCGCCTTTTTGGGTTTACCTGAACTTAGTCCTGTCATACCACGTCCACGTTGAGATCATCTGGTCTCTTCATCTCAGCTTCGCTCAGCAGTGCAGAGCCGTGCGGAACCGTGCCTTGCCGCTCTGCGCGGTACTACTGTGCTGTGGCGTACTGTGAGGGGCTGCGTGGTTTGCGGTATTAAATATTACGTCCAGCCACCTATTATTCAAAATAATGTACAAGGTAACGCTACGACTGCAGCAGGTTTGTAAAAACTACATTTTTTTAGTAAAACCAATGCACGCCCGGCTCAGCTCAGCCCAGCTATTGGTCTGCAGGTCAGCACAGCGCCTTGCGGAGCCGTGCCCTTTCAACTAGTGCTGTGGCACGTCCAACGGAGGGTACCATGTATCGTGCGAAAATCCAGGAACGAGAGGTACATCGGTACGTACGTGTGTGCGCGTCCTTTTTCTTTCTTCGTCGGTTTCTTCTCTCGGTCGTCTTTGTGCTGTTTTTTTTTGCAAATTCCGGACGTACTGCCGATAGCAACGTGGCGTCGTCAATGGGCACAATGCACAGCACAAGCAAACAAGCTCTGCACAAGCAGCGCTTGGCATTATGGAATATCTAGTGAATCAAATCATCGGTCTCTTCTTTCTGCCCCCTTCACAGTAAGTTGTACTTTTTCTTGCGGGAGGGGAGCGGGCGGCTTCAGCCGCACGCGGAGCAGAGCCCTTGGAACGCCATACACACTTCGAGCAAGCCCAAAAGGGGTCCCTCAGTAATTCTGGCATGCGTCCACCAAACGTTCACCCACTATCGCGGCAGCCAGCACAACTGCCAGTTGTCAAAGACGGAGTTGACGCTGAACATTCCATCCACCCGGGGTGCGGTAACCGACACTACTCCGCGAACTGCCGCTCCCACCTACACACACTTTTGTACAAATTATTTTCACCGGTACCTCCGTGTCAACCGGCGCCCCCGAGGACGTCTACTGTATATTATATGGCGATTGCTCGCATGTGAGATGGGCGAGATGGACGATGGTTCGCGGTTTCAACTACAGCAGAACGGTGCATACCTCGTACGACTCTCTCCCGTGCAGAGCTCGGTGGTTGTTGAAGATCACGGTATCCCCGGGCCCTAGGAGAATGCTCTCAACCATGGACGGCTCCCTTCAACATTGAAGAAGTCAGGTGGACATCGGACGTGTTACGGGACGTGTTAGGGGACTTGTTAGGGGTATGGCCCATGGTACGGTGGAGGTGCCACGACAATTTGTGAGGCTGTTGACGAGAGGAGCTCTATGCTTCGTCCAAAATATTATTTCGAGAAATACCGAAGCGCACCCGGCTGGGCAATTGCCAAACAAGCAAAGCATATTGCCAAAGGTATACAAAAATATGTTATTAATGGAATAAAAACAACAAAATGATATTTCGACGAGACCATGATCACGAGCACCATCATTTCAATGCTGAATTTGCCTATAAGAAGTGGTAAGTAAGCGGCGACCGGCGATCCCCTAGTAACTTTCTGCACTGTCTCTGAGAAAATCGGTTGGCATTCTAAGGCTCTCCAATCATAAACATCCCTCTATAACTCACCCTCAACGACCAACCCCTTGAGAAGCCATATAACCCACCTTCGACGACCGACCGCATGAGAAACTAACACCCCATCCTCGACAGTTAACCGCACAGTGTATAGGGAGCTCAATACCTCACTCTAAACGACGAGCACTAGTGCCAAGAGCAGGCTACAGTTAGGCCGATACCCGGCCCCATGGCATAGGTATCGAAAGAAAGGTACTGCCCAACACACATCGTATCCTCGGATTTTGGTGGCTCCTGAGCGAAGCAGTGGACTCAATCCGAAAGGTGCTGGCCAAAATGAGTGCGTCCCCCGTGTCAAACAAATGTACGTTACCTTATCTCCGCTATGGCCTAATCCTATGCTACTTTGCTCCAAACATCGTGTCATATTAGTTTTGAGTCTTGGCGGTTTAATGTGGACGCCGGCATTCCTGGTCTAATCTTCTGAAACATCTTGTACTCGGTGGTCATCAAATGGAGCCAACACTGTACGTCCATCGTAGCACGGCGCACCTCATGATAGCCATTAGAGACTTGTGGTGCTCGTAGAACCGATCGATGTCGTCGGTGGACAGGTAGTCCAAAGGTGCCCGGTACTGCTCGTGGTATCTCACCTTTGGGCGACGAAGGTTAAGGTTTTGATTTGGCGACGGCGGGTCATAGGGACGACAGGAGCGGAAATGCCCAACTTAAACAGAACCTACATGACCACAATGGTGTGTGGCGGTGGGTCAAGTGTACGTCTCGCGCGATAATGTTTTTCCCTTGCAAACTCAACATTTGTCTGGGCTTTTCGGCTTAACACTATACTCCGCGCCCGTATTATATTCGTTTTTGCGGCGGCAACAACATGGTTCGTAATACGTCCCTGCGAGGGATTCAGCGCCACTCACCCGACGATTTCGCAAACAATATGGAAAAATCGGGCTGAAACGGTATAAGGCTGTAGCCTTGGACACGTCAACAATACATGAGATTATCGTTATAAAGACGGGGACCTAAAGCGGCGTCAAGAAGCATACGGGAGGGATCCTATTACGAGTAAGATCGGTTATTTTCCAAAGCACGGTACGGCTGAGGTGGGCAAGAAAGTTTGGATGCCTCGCCAAAACCTTATAACAGGTAGAATCGAACTGGGCTCAAGTTAAACTATGACATAATTTCACGGTTTTGAACTCAAGTCGGGGGGGAGGGGGTTATCGGATATAGGAAACGGTTTCACCTAAGGTCATAGCAAGCACCTTGGGCTGTTGTGTGTGGGGGGCGTGTCCGCAGCGCAACGTTAGCGTTTATCCGGCATAAGCATGTCATAGCACACTCATACTCTCATACTGCTGCACACTCTTCCTGGACGTCCTATATTGTCATCATCCCGCGTCTCGTGGTTTTTGGTAGACCTTAATGTGTTCAATAAGGCGGTTAATCCCACTTAAGACGGGAAACCAAATCGATGTCAAAGTACACTTATATCGGAAATATGGAAATACGTATGATGTTTCATGGCAACAAGTGTTCGGATGCCTTCTCCTCGTAAACCGGTGAAGAGTAGGAGGGAAATTCCTGTTGTCGACGCAGGGCTTGAGCCACTGGCGCCAACGGTTTTGCCTCTCTCATTCTGAAGCAATCTGAAGGTCGAGACCGTGTGACAGTTGTGGTTAGGAACCAATGATTGGCGTCGACACATTTCACGAGAATGGCCGTGAGCATCGTTAAAGTCAAATTGAACCAAAACCGTATGGTCGAACGATCTACAGGGTAGATAACGGCACGAGGGGCCGCGAGCAAATGGCAAAATTCGCATTGCAAGCGCCACCGCCACCGTAGAGTAAAACCTTATCAGGTTTTCAGTACCCTTATGTGGCACAACAAATCTGTCAATCATATATCTCCTGAGTCGCGCATAAATATAAACCTATGACAAAATGACTGATATAATGTTCGGAATTGTAGAGGACGATTGAAGCAAGCCGTACGAAGCAGCCCGGCCGGCCCGGACAAGGCATGGGTCCTTCATCTAAATATTTCGAAATCGTCCTCAGGTTTGAAAAGTTGTTTCCTCAGGTAGCGGCATACAGGCCCTAAACACAGATTGTCAGAATATACAGAAGCGGAACTCGATTAGCAATACTGGCGGATGAAACAGCTGGTGGGCAGCTCCCCTGCGGACTACTAATAGCATAAGAACAAACTGTATAATACCACAGTAAGGGTGGTTTGGGCATATACAGGTTCTCCCCCTCGTATCGTTGCCCCCCCTCATACCTGCACCACGGCACCGAGCTGATCAGTCTTAAAAATTGGACCATCGGCAACGAGGTGGTATGCATCATCCACATATTGGTATTTTATCGAGGTCGTGGTGAAGAACTCGAAGGCCTGAGGGTTTTCCTTCCGAAGACGTTCGGCGACTGCAAAACCGTCCAGGTAGGTACTCGCACCGCCCTTGGACGCCGGCACTTGGCAGCTGAACACCTGCGCGGGACGAATGTCGAAAAAGCGGAAATTTGATTTTTCTACGCGGGCTGCGAGAGGGAGGTTAGTTCCATTTTTTGCAGTAACCAGTACACCAGGTAGTTCGTAAGATAATCGCTTGATTGGCTCGCTCGATTGGCTCTGTATTCCCACGCAAAAAATCGAATAATTTTTTCGTAATGCTTGCACGGTGTGTGAAGCCAGTGAGACCGCCGAGACGAATGAAATAAACCAGCACAATCGACCAAATGAAACAAGTCCATGACAGAGACGTGTATCGCATATTGGAAAAGCACAAACCGGTTACCTGTCGGAAAGTCTAGGTGTCATTTGGCACTATCCGCCACCCACTCAAAAGCGACGGAATTACCGCTGTCTTGATAGTTGTATGACCTGACCCGCGTCTTGGCAAGATGGTTCCGATAGACGGGGTTCCTGAACTGCACATGAGGATGAACGGAATCCCTTCGCCACCTCGATGGTTTTCAAGATACCCATAAATGTATAGCACGCAACGGAACAGGGAGCACGAACTATTTTCGGAGGCTCGTCAAATGAGAAGCTCCACACGTCACCCGAACAATTTCATTTCACTAAATCTCGAAATTGGTATAGCCCCCCTCAAACCCAGTGACATTCTTTCACGGACGTTTCGTGGCTGCTCGTCACAAAGGAAGTACACTATTGGGAAAACGTATCCTCATAGGTTCTTGTGTGCAAAGGTCGAACGATTGACGACGTCGGGTGTTGAGTGACACTGTAATTCAGGAGATTCGACCCAGAGCTTTTTTTGAAACCGGCGATTTCGTTAAAGTAAAGTTGGGGGGGCTACCGTAGTAAGATGCATTAACGGAAATCGATGAAAAAATCCATGGCCTGTATTTGCAAACAAGTAACGCTGCAAAATACCAATAACATTCGGAAGACATTGCTTAAGAAGCCCCATCGTTCGGATAATCTTCTCGCCCCAAACCTTGCTGTGTACACTATAACAAGCGTCATCGATTATATTTTTTTCCTAGGCCATGGTATTGTCCATCAGGGTGCACTGTCATATTTATCACAAGCCCGTGTATTCGGAGAGGTAGAGGCGCAGAGTGCACTTCACAAATAAAGGGGTTTCTTTGCCGGTCTCACCGCCACAAAGGTAAAGAAAGATGCGCTACACAGACGTTTTAGATTTGTACAGCGTTTTTGAGTGTGTTTTCTACATATGACGTAATACAGTCTAACCCTAACCTACCCCTACCTTCGACCCCAAACCTAACGCTACCACTAACCCTAACGCTACAAGCCCGCGTGCGTTCACCCAACGTATTCCGGATGGTCTGACACCCATGTATGTGCAGACCATGGTAGAAAACTTGTTTCCTTGGTACTTTAAAACATATATTTGGGGACTGACTAAAATCATCCTGTTGACCCTGATAGCTACACTGTAGTCGTAAGGGGAGTCGCCGACCTATATCCTTAATGAGGACGCACAACTCGTAGTGCGCGCGATCGGAGTATCATACAGCTTGCAAAGATGAGTTTCGACGAAATCTTCGATCTCACAGCTGGAGTGTATTTTCATTTTTTATAATATTTGGGGTGGTGAGAAAGCGGTAAATGCCCATACCACATATCCACACGACAAACGAGCGGCGGTGCATCATCCTGCTTGCACAAGATATGTATCGACCCTAAAATGTATCGAACTCGCAGCTGACGTGTTTATTTACGTTTATTTTTTAAAATACAGTCGACCCCGCTTTAAAGACGCACATGGGTTTTTTTTTTCAGGGCGTCTTTAACCTGGGGAATCGTCTTTAACTTTCCGGGGACAATAACTCCCCTTCCCCGGGGTCAACGGAGACGTAACCTACGTCAAACGACGCGCCATTTCAGCAGGAATACTGGCATGACAGGCAAACGCCGAAAAAGAATCACCACGCCGTTGTAGGTATGTAGAATTTAAGTTTTCGCGGACATCACCTCCACCCGCGCCAACCTGAGAAACTACAACCTTGGCGCTGCACATAGACTACTTGCGTGTGTGGACTGCGCGTGCTTTGCGTTCGAATTTACAAACAAGGGAACCTGTATTCGAGTACATTTAGGCTCTCGTTGGCCCACTTGAAAATCACTCCTCTGAAGCCTACGCTTGATGTAGTCACCACATGAAAAATATGCGTACTGCCGTTTCAACGTCACGTACCAACCAGAGAGCCACCTGCGCCCGAAACCACAAAGCTCGAGTACAGGGGAAAAATAACACCATGAAGCACGAAACACGCACAACGCTGAAACAAAGAGAGCTCACTCCACTGCAGTTTTAAAAACCGAATCCACACAGAGCATGAAACATGTTTGCTGAGCGAAGCAAAATCACAGATCGCACCAGCGACCTTAGCCCAAAAAACGGCATTCCCAAACTACGACTTCCATGCATCACGAAGGGTGGACTGCACCTCACCCCTCCCCTTCGCTCTACGCTTGACTTGAGTTTCATGTGTAAACGAATGAACGGTTCTCGAAAGAAGGAATAGCGATTCGCTGTATTCGCCGTTTCCCCCTTTCGCGTACAAGTAGGAACGAACTTCCTCAAGACGAGAGCGGACTTCGGCTTCTGAAAGGGAGGTTGTGACTAACCCTAACCCTAACCCTAACCCTATGGTTCTGTAAAAAATGCCGTCTTTATAGCGGGGAGTTGACTTAAGCCGAGCGTCTTTAAAGCGGGGACGACTGTACATGCGAGCTGAAGTAAGCCACTAACAGTACTGCTCAACATTATACACCCCGCACCCAAACATTTTACAACCGAAACCCTCTTGAATTGTAAATCCAATGGCCTATGAAAACACGATGTTGTTTATTGTTCAACTTTTGGCACGCGAAACACTCTAACGATAACAAGCACATCCGACCCCCGCAAATGTTAGAACTTGCGGAATCTCATAAGCCACCAACAGTCTGACTACGAGCCGTACTAACAGTAAACCACCGCAATTGTATTGCACGGCCTTTGACTGGACAGTAACATAGCTTACCTGCAGTCCGGGTGTTTCCGAGACGAAGGCGTGGTCTGTGTGCAACGGTAGCCCACCGGTGGTGTAGGCGCTATCTCGAAACAAAGAGTCGGGCTCAACGTTTTCGGTCGAAATTCCCCAGACAGTCTGGCCCATCATTGTGCTCATGAGGTGCCTGGCCATTTTCATGCCAAGCGCTTCGGTGGCCGCGGAATCCGTGGGGACCTCACGAACAAGCGCGATGCCGTGCGACTTCAGAACACCCCTGAGCTTAGATGCCGTGGAACTTGGGGACGGGGACGATGGCGGTGCTAATGACGATCCAGATGGTGTGGATGGTGATGCCGATGACAACAAGGATGAAAAAAATGAGGGCGCCAGTTGCGATGGCTGCTCATCATCCATGATCGCCTTGTACTCAAAGATGAGCGGGTTGTCTTTTGCCCCCGAGGAGATAACGCCGCTCCCCCACAACACAGGAGTAGGGTCAGGGATTTCGAAGTTGGTCGACGGCCCAGACTGTAGGCGCAGATTACGCGCGGTTTCCGAGCTGCAGTGTTGCCTGAGGCGTGCCAGGGCTACAGTGCACTCTTCCTCGTCGCTAGGCTTGTTGGTGCCAGCGTCCCAGCGCAGCCGGAGCACCTGTTGCGGCCTTTCGTCCTTACATGCGGTAGGGTTGGCGTGAGATGATAGCGACGGCGACATCGTCTCCACGGAGGCGTGCTTTACCCGCGTGTCGTTAGGTATGGACAACGTGTCGACCTGTTTTCGTCGCGCCCAGGAGAATGGATAGAGTGCCGGGAAGAGGGGGGTCACACGCATATGTCACTGTTCCTTCTTCCTCTACATTATGGTCATGTACACAGCACCGTACCTTAAAATCACGCCGTGTGTTCTACTAGACGGCATCAGCCCACTGGGATTCCTTCTAACTTTATCTTCGAAGTTAAGCATCAACCCTGCTTTCGATAGCGGGCGCACGTTAGGTAGAGGAGGAGCTTGTTTTACAGACTTGAGGATCACCCGCGCCACCGACCCTCCTCTCCTTTTGCTGTCAACACTTTTCGTGCTGTTTGGCTTTGCGATGTGGATCCGCAATTCATTCCGAAAGTGTTATTGTCCGTGAGGAACAAAGTCACTCGTGCGAATGCCACAAAAAATACGGCAGAAAATATAAGGGCCCCTCCAGTATTGCAATCTTAGTCATTCCTCAATATAAATACGGTAAGATGCCGCAAGCTACGAGATGGAGAAACTACTAAGAACGCAAACGTAAACGCGCGTGTCCAACTCAGTTTTCGCTCTATCGTATATACGCGTAGTGGTGCTTTCGAGCCCCAGTAAAATGCGTGACATGTCCGTACCCAAGTACCTCCATCAGATCAACGCGGGTAAATAGTAGTAGCACATAATATAAAAAATGAAAATACACTCCATCTGTGAGATCGAAGATTTCGACGAAACTCATCTTTGCAAGCTGTGTGTGATACTCCGATCGCGCATATTACGAGTTGTGTGTCCTCATTAAGGATATAGGTCGGCGACTCCCCTTACAACTACAGTGTAGCTATTAGGGTCAACAGGGTGATTTTAGTCAGTCTGTGCGCGGAAACTATAATACCCGTTTCTGAGGGGGACAAAATCTGACAACTGTGGAGGGAAATGTATCCTTTTATCAAGTGAATCCTGTAAGTCGAATAACCGGTGAGGGGGGAAGCGGAGTTTTGAAGGACGTGGGGGCCTGGTTTTGATCAAAAGCGAGCGGGGATGGAGGGCGGGGGGGGGGCAAAAGGCGGGGGGGGCGGACGGGCGGGAAATTTGTGCGTGTAAGCTATAAACCCTTTCAAGGGGATAAATTTGACGGTTTGGGGGGGAAAAATAGCACATATATGGCAGTTACAGGCCCATGCAGGTAGCCTGTTGGTGCTGGTTTGCGAGCGAAACACGTAGTCGAGCAAAGCCAGCGCCACCAAGGCGTGATGCGGACTACACAACTTTCAGCTGCTGGTTTTAACTCGTGCCGCGTAAAACGACACTGGTCGAGCTTTTTTCGTCGATGTTTAGGACTGAACACTCTATTCAATTGAAGACGCGCACGCAGTCCCGCTGGGTCGCCGTTCGTGTTGTCTGACCGTCAGTATGTTCTCGTTGTACACGTCGGTCATGTGACTATTAATCGGTTCGCATTTGCACTACTTAGCACTATGGTTTGGTGCTTTTTCGAAAGAAGTATATTGTGTCAGGGAGGGAACGTCACACCCAAGGCCTGCCGTACCGCGCGTCTCATGCACAATCTCACATTACGCTGCTTGGTCTTGACGTGAAAAGACCCATCGCTGTGGTCCCGTAACCATTTCAGCGAAAATTGGCTCTCGTGGCCGTCCACCCAAGACAGCTTCACCCTGTGCCCCCCCTCCAGGACCACCACCTTCGAAACCCCATCCTTACCGCCGTCAAGAAAGCGTTTCCACGAGGAGACAGCATCAACCCCGTTGGACGAGCCTCGGTCTTGGGCAGCTACGGGCGTCATATTTCGCAACCTGCCGGGTACCTTTCCTTGTCTCGCGGCGAGCTGATCATGTCAGGAGAAAACAGTGCCAGGCATGAAAGAAGTCGAACCAAGTCAAGAGCATGCATCGTAAAAATACATAGGAAGATAAACAATGGCATTGCTAGCGCAAGAGAAAGTTAAAGCGTGAGAGGGCAAGCGCAAGAGAGCACAGACTTGAGCCCAGAAGCACACAACTGCAGGTCCTGTACACAAACAGAGCGGCAGGCAGCGGGAAAAACACTGAAAGCAAACATAAAGAAGCACGATCCACCCCCAGGAGGAGATGAATATGAGCGTGGGCAAGAAAAAAAATCCACTCAAAGTGCAATATTGTAAGTACGTACCGTCCTCATGACCGCCTCCCGATGTATGCCGAATGAAGCAACGTATGTATGCCGACCGGAGTAATGTAGTTGAGCGCGCATACATGAGGCATTCCATAAAAACATTGCTCGTGGGCCTGTGTGCTTACGTCCACTTCCCCCCCCCCCATGTTTATTGCAGGTAGCATTGATTGGTCGATTGATTGAATCATTGATTGATTGATGAATTGTTTGATTGATAAATAAATTAATTAATACTTGATATAATTATTGATTGATTGATTGATTGACTGATTGCATTACCAAATCACCACGTTTGCTGTGTTTGCAATGTATATCTTTCCGCCTCGGTACAGATAGTCGCGACAAGCTGCGATCGTTTCCCTCCAATAACATGACGGGGAACTGGAAACAAACTAAACAAAACAAATCTTTAAAGGTGACCACGAAGACAAGCAGCAAATATGTTTGTTTCAACCGGAATCGGGAAGTTGGGCCATACGTGGGACCGGAAAAACAAACAGAAACAGGTGTGCCCCATTTCGATGTGCCCCAGTTCCGGCCGCATGGTATGGCCCTACTCTTCTTATGAGTAGGACTATGGACTTAATAGTTGTCCGTTTATGTTTTGTATTTCACAAAATTAAAATAAGAAGAAGTGTACTTGCGCCTCTTGTCCCGGTGATTACCCTTAACGTGTTGTTTTGAAAAGTTTGTTTGCTGTTCCGTCATTTTTTCGGGAGGGAATCGATCGCAGCTACTCGCGACTACTGAATGTTCCGCTCGTCGAACAATTGGGCGTTGGGCGTGGAGGGGCAGGTGGGTTTGCTGTGCTGGCTTTTGAATGGATCATTACCAGTAAATCGGGGCACACACATACATACATACATACATACATACATACATACATATATACATACATACATACATACATACATACATAAATACATACATAAATAAATACATACATGTATACATGCCTACATACATACAAAGTCTACATACATAGACTACATACTATACGTGTATGACTTCCTTACCTATGATATTTAAATCTTTGTACGTCTAAGGCTTTCAAGACTACTGGCAGCTGGCGGATGCATGTCTACCAAGGTGTCTTACCCATACTTGACTTTCTTGTACTCTCCATTTTCAACTCGACAACTGGGATCGGCTCACCCAAACGATCTTTAACTCTATCATACCGCAGCGTTCAAGCGGCGAATGGTTGGGGAGGTAACTAAACAGGTACGAGCTGACTCGTAGTAGACTTTGCTTTACCGTCTTCAGGCCCGCGAGAGAAAGAAAGAGGTAAAATGAATGAAGAAAGACACGGTGAGTGACGACGATATGGAGGTGGTGTTTATTGGTGGCGATTTTAACGAGATCCCGCATGGTATAGGTGGTGTATCGCAAGTTTGAACTTAACAATACCTACAACTCCGAAACGCGAGCGTTGGTGGCGAAGGGAAAATCGTAGAACGTGAAACATACTCGTATGAATGTGTCTCCTTTAAAGACGTACATTCAGGTATGAGCGCAGAAAGGCAGAGGATCAGTACGGCAAGGCAAAGGAAAATACAATACCGCGCGCCTGCATTATGGCTTGTGTACCCAGCCAACAGTATAAAATTAACAGAACAAGAAATATAAAAAAAAAAAATAGACGAACAGCACGTGTGCATAACCCCCAGCCTGGACATGCTTGAAACAGCCACACAACACAAAAGGTAGCCAGCATTATTTCCTACACAACCATCTACTTGCAACGATGCCCAGGCAAAATCCCGCAAGCAACAACAGAGCTACGGTGTGTAGATAAACATAATCAAGCCCAGAAAAGCTGTACTTGAAACAAAACAGACAACCGGCGCGCCTGCATACTACAGCCCGCACTACTCGTAACAGGAAGGCGGACACAACATAACCTATAGACCTATGTAATCATCTCATATTCAAAGCAATGTAAACACAACAGCGTGCGAGCAGAAGCAAGCCATCCGCACCTACCTGTAGCTTCAGATCCTCCCCCCTCGCCGCTTGCTTAAAGTTTTTGACGGTTCTTCTGGCAGCGTCCAGGTTCGGTGTCGAAAAATCCGCAAGAATTGCCCTTAATACTTGGCCAAGAACTTACGGCCGGAATATTTTGTCTCTTCGGTAACCGTGTACCTACTCGCCCGATTTCAAACGATAGTGACTCCTTTCCATGCAAGAGACAGATGCCTACCTCGTGTTTGGATGCTTTTCGCTGGGCGCAATCGGTATTGCGTTGGTGTAGGACGTAGGCAGAGGAACGCTGGAGTGGTATGTGTGTAGAAAAAGGTTGGCGTAGCAGAGGGGAAGGTGTGGCAAGGGGGGTATGTAGTTCGATTCATGAAGAAGCTGGATTATTGTGCGGTCGTGAAAGCGACGTATTTTCCCGCAAAAAAAATACTCCTCTCCTTGCGCACTTACTTGACGACCCAAGTTATGTTGGTAGTGTTCTCACAGTGGTCTCAAGATTCGTAGAATGAACAGCTCCAGCCACACGAAGAGGGAGCTACGGCTAACCGCTGCTGAAAGTTCATGGTGGTAATATATGCTGCGTTTATACTGCAGTATGAACGGCGCCAAGCTAGAAATATTACGATAAACCTACCGCAACAGAGTAAAATGTCGTTGTATCACGCAGGCAGTATCGACCGTGGATTTGTCGAGGTGTATCATAGCCGGCGTGATCAAAATACTTCGATGAATTACACCTGGGTCCAAAGACAACCCTGAGGTATGCATACACATACACTTAACACACAGTTATCCCTGCACGGTATATATACGTCACAGCTGTCACATTTTGTCCCCCTCAGAAACGGGTTTTATAGTTTCCGCGCACAGACTGACTAAAATCATTCTGTTGACCCTGATAGCTACACTGTAGCTGTAAGGGGAGTCGCCGACCTATATCCTTAATGAGGACACACAACTCGTGATGCGCGCGATCGGAGTATCACACACAGCTTGCGAAGATGACTTTCGACGAAATCTTCGATCTCACAGCTGGAGTGTATTTTAATTTTTATAATATATACGGTATATCACACACAGCTTGCAAATATGAGTTTCGACAAAATATTCGATCTCAAAGCTGGAGTATATTTTAGTTTCTATAAAATCAACCTAAGGATGTATATCAGCTGGAGCGCATTTTAATTTGAAATATATCCTTTGAGTATAAATATAAAAGTTAAAATATACTTCAGCTGTGAGATCGAATATTTTACATATCCACGCACATATTGAGCTGCCCCACATGCCCCCGCCCCCCGCCCCAACCCCCCCCCCCCCCCCCCCCTCCAAACCCGCTCGCTTTTGATCAAAACCAGGCCCCCACGTCCTTCAAAACTCCGCCCCCCCCCCTCACCGGTTATTCGACTTACAAGATTCACGCACAGACTGACTAAAATCACCTTGTTGACCCTGATAGCTACACTGTAGTTGTAAGGGGAGTCGCCGACCTATATCCTTAATGAGAACACACAACTCGTATTGCGCGCGATCGGAGTATCACACACAGCTCGCAAAGATGAGTTTCGACGAAATCATCGATCTCACAGCTGGACTGTTTTTTCATTTTTTATAATATCCTCAAACTAGACTGTTATTATAAAAAAAGTGAAAGTACACTCCAGCAGCTGCTGTGAGATAGAATATTTGTCGAAACTCATCTTAGCAAGCTGTGTGTGATACTCCGATCGCGCGTATTACGAGTTGTGTGTCCTCATTAAGGATATAGGTCGGCGACTCCCCTTACATCTACAGTGTAGCTATCAGGGTCAAAAGGGTGATTCCTTATATATTATGTAGATTCCATATTATATTTGCGCCGACGTGTTGGTGACGTTTCTTCGGATCTTTGAGAATATCTCGGTTATAACAAGTTGCAACTCCCGAGCTCCACTCGACCTCCGACCGCCTCGCGGTGCCGGCGCGTTCCATCCGCACAGCAGCACTAAGACGTGCCGGCGAAAGAACGGCCGTCGGTGCCCCACCTCGGCGAGGGGGCAGGGTGGAAATCGCCCACACTGGGACGGCTCCCTTGCCCCCCCCAGCTTTTTCTTCGCCGCCGCCTGCTATTTTTTTTTTCAACTCCAACTATATTAACGCTTTTAATCCACGTGAGCCATGCGAGACGACAAGCGCGCCTGCGTCAACAGCAAGCAGAACAACGCCAGGACCAAACACAGCAGCGCCCGGCAGTTGACGCTGGCCGTGCGCAGAATCGGCAACGCGAGTGCTTTTCGCTTGGCCTCCGGCGTGGCGGGGAATAGTAAGCAATTGCAAATCCCGCTCAGCCCGAGAGCATTGTAACCGACGAATCGGCTGCTGCTCGTCTGTCAGATGTGCTGCTCTACGTACTGCTGCATTGCTGTACAGTATTGGCGCATTACATCTGTTTTTGCGGTGTTCCTTATTTTTTTCTGTGCTCTTTGAGTAAACACCGGGACTCCAAACCCATGTGCGTCGCGATAGCGTCGTTGTTGTTGTTGTCACGCATTAGCTCTTGTCAAAACGTAAAGTGCGTGGTAACACAAAGGTCGTATTTTTATTATTACCGCAATAAAAAAACCACCTCTCCTGAGGCGCCTCTGCCGGCCTTTGACCCACAAATTGTACGACATAAATCACCAAACATATATCATTTTTCAGAGGATTTTAGTATGGTTTTGGTGATTTTTGCATTTTTCTCATCAAATTGTTTTTTATCTAATCGCCAGAGGGCAGCTACCGACGTAAACATATAACCTCAACCTCAACCCTAACACAGATAGAAGGCTAAAAGGCTCCGACCGGTGCGCGGTTTCGTTTCTCTGTAGTGGCAGAACGGAGAAAAAATGCGCACGGAAAACCACGTCAAGAACCTAAAAATTATTTTTACTTTAGCTGGCATGATTTGTTGGCGTCCAGAACATTGCGAAGGCTTCTACTGCCTCTCCTTGCATACTTACTTGACAACCTTGTTGTTGTTGTTGCTGTTTTCTCACAGTTACTAGTTACTCTTGTAAAAAAATCTAGAGTCCGTGTTCACACCAAGGTGCTGGAGCCCTAGGGAGATCCGAAAAACCAAATGAAATCAAAATTCGTTTGGGAACTACTACGCTCTCCCGCCTGAAACTCACGATACGAAGGCGCATAGTGAAAAGGTCCAATGTGCAAAATGAACTCACATGGCTGCGGGTATCCACTCAACCGCTGCATAGAGTTCCCCCGTTCCCACAACTTACCTACTCGCGGCTACAAACTACAGCGGTTGGGCTGTCTTCACAGTACGAACCACACGGTAATCGTGAGCACAGTCGAACGCGCCTGCTTCTGGAGTGCTGTCACAGTGACGACCCATGGGCATACAGTGAAACAATAGCAAGAACCAAAAACCAGCATACAAATATCAACGATCACCCCGCCTTGCCGAGTTATTTGACAGGTTGCGGCGCAGCTACGACGCCCATGCCTGAAAATTGAAAATTGCGGGGGGGTCGTTCCAAATGAAGGGTATAGTCTACAACTCTTCTACAAACTCTACAAAGACCAGTAACGTAAGTAGCATGTTGTATTACTGCCTCGTGACAAAAAACCCTGAAAAGAAGACGATCGCTGCTCTCGTGATGATGGTGTGCGTGCGGGTCTTGAGTCTCCGTGTGCCATCCTCCTGCTGTGGTTCTCCATGGCCGCCTCATCGCCTCAGCTCACTCGGCCCGCTCCTTCGCACTTGCTCTCGTTGACTCAATTCCAATCGGTTCCCCTTCTCCCCTGTCCCCAAAAAACAAAACGCTCTACGCAGCTTCTGGTGCTGATCTGAAAGTCAACAGTTCTCGTTCAGGGAGAGGTCAATCCGTCTCTTCCCCGTCCGTCGGCGGCCAGTCGCCCTATTCCTTTGTCGTCGAATCCAGCCTTCTGCCGGCGCAGCTCCCTCCACGCAAACCGATACTGCGCCGTAGCGTGGCTCGTGGTCTCGCCTGCCTCCGCGCACGAGCATCCCGATTAAGCATTGCTGCTCCGCCGCTACTGCCTAAAACGACAAGCGAATCGTGTAGGTGACCATGCCTATCGCACCACGTACGACCCAACTCTACCGCCACGCCTAAGCCTCGCGGCCACACGCAGCAGCAAGAAGGTATCACTCCTTTGAGGGTGAGTCCGGTCTTACACTCGCTAGGAAGATCCCCCCCACTCGCGACAAGCCTGCTAGGGCATGTTTCGCAGCGTGGCTTACCGAAGCGGCAACGAGAACGGAGGTAGTACCTAGCCACTGATGGCGATCGTTAGTTAATTACAGGTGTCAAGATTCGTCGAAAAGATCCGTTCCAGGCACAAGAAGGTCTTGCCGCCAACCACTCTCGGTGGTTGATTATCGTCGAAAAATGCGCACGAGCTGGTCCATCCAGCTGAAATCCACATATTATTACATATAAACTGTTTTGTTGGCAGCTCATCAACGAGGATGATTTAGGCCGTGCCTGTTAACGTGCGATCAACGGGCGTTTGCACAACATGCGCACAACCTGAGGAAGCTAGGGATGTGCACCAGACCAGTCAATAAACACATGATAGGTTGATTATGAATATATTTTTGGTGATTAATTTCAATCACATTATCATGCGTGATGTGCTCAAGTTTTGCCAATGTGGATTGTTGATTATATTTGAACTAGTAATCATTATTATCAGTTGAGTAATGAACCTAATCATATCATTGGGGATAAATCTGACGGTTTTGGAAGGAATGGAGCAGTTTGTTAATAGTATTGCAAGTCGTAATGTAAGTCGTACAATGGATGCGGAGAGCGCGGAGTAATCGAGGGGGTAGGGGGGGGATAGGGTTTTAATAGCTTTAGGTCGCATAGATGTAGGGGTTTGCTATACGCGTGGTGCTAGGGCTAGGCGACGGTAAGAGTGGTGAACAAGGAAGGGGCGTTAGGGAGGGGGGGGGTGAGTTTAAGCTACGTCATGGACGGCTCTGAAAATTATAACGATGTGATATCAGGGGGGGCGGGGTCGGGGGGCAGGCGTGACACTTCAATATATATGTGCGCGGAAACTTGAAATCCTTGAAGGGGACAAATCTGACGGTTGTAGCAATAATACATCTCTATATATCACCTGCCTGGCATTGTTTACTGTTCTAGCATATTTAATGTTATAGCTTCACAATTTGTTTCTAAATATGATGGATTGCAAAGCAGAATATTTCAATCGATAGGTACAACAATTTAATTACGACGATTTCACCGTGAGGGTGTGGGGCTCTGACATCGTTAATATTTGCTAATTATAAGAAAGAGATACATATCGCAAAATGCAACAGGCGAGGTGGTGTGGTCGTGTAATGTCACCACCATTGAGCACGAGGGGGACAAGTGCAAAATCGCCAGTGTTTTGAAAGGAACGCGGGGTGTACCCGCGCTCAATTACGTTACTTCGATAGTCACATTTCGTTTGGCAGGATTTGGGAGGCGATCATGCAGACGGTAAGACTTAGTAAGTCCGAAACACCCTATGTGATAGGCTGGTAGTGTGGTCTACTGCAATTTCAACATACCTGCCCGAACTTCCTTTTCCCATTAATACTAGATCATGTACGATTTTACGACCATTATTGTTACACTGTGCCGATTTGGGCTCTGAGGTCGCCAATTCTAAGACAGAGATACATTACAAATACAGCAAGCGTGGTGATGTGGTTATGCTATGTCGCTACTATTGAAAACGAGGGGGAGAGGTGCAAATCGTCATTGTTTTGAAAGGAGCGCTTGATGTGCCCGCGCTAAATGACGTTACTTCGTTAGGCATATGCTACTGCGTTTGGTAGAGGTTGTCAAGCGATCATGCAAGCGGCAGGTACGCAAGTAATGCCCTGGGTAATAGGTTGGGAGTGCGGTCTCCTGCAGTTTTTACATATCTGCCTGTACTTCTTTTTCACATTATAATTTTTTAGTGTACGATTATACGCCCTGTCCCCCCCCCCCCTCCCGCCACCCTCATGTCGTCGAAGATGTTGTGGTCCTGTAGATGTCGGCCAACGTCTGGTGCTCTTGTTGGTTGTGCGCATGAAAACACGCCCTAGCGTGTAGTAGATGACCCCCGAGTGATGTTCCTTCCCTGTACGACATCCAACCAGTTAGTACAATATAACGTAGCTTCCATTCACCCCCCCCCCCCCCCCTACCCCCCCGCCCCCCCCCCCCACCCCCCCGCCAAACGCCCCCTCCTTCCCCACCACCCGCACCATCACCTAGACCTTGTACCACGCGAAAAGCAAACCCTCTACATCTATGCGGCATAAACATGTTGGTTAAAAACTCTAAGCTGCACCCCCCCCCCTCCCCTTCCCCCCACCAACCCCTTCGAACGCTCCGCCCTCTCCCCACTGGTTGCACTACTTACAGGATAGGGTTTATAGTTTCCACGCACAGATTCTGCTGCCTCGCCCCCCCGCCCCCCCTCCCCCCTCTTGATCAAACCCAGGCCCCCATGTCCTTCAAACCTCCGCCCTCCCCTCACCGGTAATTCGACTCACAGGATTCACTTGATTAACTGATGCATTTTCTTTCCACAGCGGTCAGATTCCGCCCCTCTGAAAAACAGGTTTTTTAGTTTCCGCGCACAGACTGGCTAACTTCACCCTCTTGATCATGATAGCTACACTGTAGTTGCAGGGGAAGTCGCCGACTTATATCCTCAATAAGGACACACAACCCGCAATACGCAGGGTCGGGGTGTCACACACCGCTTGCAAAGATGAGTTTCGACAAAATCCTCGATTTCACAGCTGGATGGAGTGTATTTTCAACTATATACTTCGAAGTAATATATTAGTTTAGTCTACAGAAATTATATGTCAACGCTTGAACAGTTAAACGACAAATAAATGAAATTCTTCACACACCTGATACAGAGGAGACGCCGAAGATTTTCCCGTATACCGACGTTCAGGACCAGGTTATCGAGCAGCACACTTCGTTTTTACTACCGCTCCTCAATCGACCTAGGACACTACGGGTAGGCTGTGGACCCAGTTCGCTGATGCCCAAAACCAGTTGCGAAGGAGGTGATGTGGTGGGCGGGTGCTGAAATGATTTGCGCTGCTGTGATTACCCCGTCTCTCGTTCTGTTTGTTCTTGCGTTCTTGATGAACCTGTTATTTAGCAACGAGCAGTTTTGACGCATTTTCGGTTTCCGCAAAATTCTACATGTAGACTATGTATGTGATGTTTATGACGCGTACAGACCTCGATTTTGGAACCCGGGGTGTGTATATAGTCTATTTTCAATTTTCAGGCACGGGCGTCGTAGCTGCGCTGCAACCTGTCAAATAACTCGGGAAGGAGGGGCGATTATTGATATCTGTACTGCTGTGGTTTTTTGGTTCCATTGCTCTTGTTTCACTGCATGCCCGCGGGTCGTCACTCTGACAGCACTCCAGACAGCAGGCGCGTTCGTCTATACTCACGATTACCGTGCGGTTCGTACGGTGCAGGCAGCCCGACCGCTGTAGGTTGTAGCCGTGAGTTGGTTAGTTGTGGGGACGGGTGAACTCTATGCTGTAGTTGAGTGGATACCCGCGGCCATGTGAGTTCAGTTTGCACATTTGACCTTTTCACTTGTGCGCCTTTTTCCGTATCGTGCGATTTTAGGCGGGAAAGCGTAGTATTTCCCTGACGAATTTTGATTTCACTTGATTTTTCGGAATCTTCCTAGGGCTCCAGCACCTTTGTGTCACCACGGACTCTGGATTTTTGACAAGAGTTAATGTGAGAAAACAACAACAACAAAACAGTCTATACTTTTTTATGGTCTACCAGGGTATAGCAGATCATCGATGGGTCCCACGTCTTGGCTAGATCTTAAGATCGTAGCAATTCGTTGTGTGTAATTGTAGCATCTTCGGAGACGCGATGAAACCCAATTTTTCACCAAAGGGCGCATTAGAGTGGTTGTTGTTGCTGTTGTTGTTGTCTTAGGTTACCCTCGACAAAGTCCGTGGTCACACAACGTGCTGGAGCCCTACGAAGATCCGAAAAACCCTATAAAATCAAAATTCCTCTGGCAAATACTACGCTTTCCGGTCTAGACACACACGATCCGGAGATGAAGGCGCACAAGTAAGAAGATCCAATATGCAAAAAAAAAAAATCATGGCCAGGGGTATCCACTCAACTGACGGCATAGAGTTCCCCCGTTCCAGCAACTAACCAACTCGCGACGACAAATTACAGCGGTTGGGCGTACGCACCGCACGGTAATCGTGGGCACGGACGAACGCGCCTGCTGTCTGGAGTGCTGTCGGAGTGACGACCCGCGGGCATGCCTTGAAAACAGAGCAATCGAATCAAAAACCATTATACAAATATCAATGATCGCCCCGTCTTTCCAATGTTACCTGACAGGTTGCAGCGCAACAGCAGTGACCGGTCGCCCCGGTGGCGTATCAGATTATCCTCGAGCCTGGTGCACGTCAGTTTCGCGAGTTTGAGCTCCGCCGAGTGCATACGCGCTGGGCTGGCTGTCAAACCAATATTCCGTTTTCCAGCCATAAATTTCGAACCACTGGGAGCTCAATGTTACTGAAAACATCGTTGGAATCGGTTAATCAACGCGCGTATGCACAACTACGTGTCTTTACTACAGAGAGCAGGTTCCAGCGTTTAGAAACTTCACGGCACCATATCGTACTAGATTTAGACAAGGTGAAACCGTTCTTATTTGAATAATTTTTTGCGGCGAAGTTTTCAAATTTGGGTTTCCTTCGCTGTCGCCAAATGGTCTCACTGGTGCTGCCCCACACACAACATTCCACCAAGCGCGCCATCAAGCAGCGATGGCTGCGAACCTCTGTACCTGGAGTATTAGAAGATACGAGCGCCGGGAAGTGGCGCCTGCGTTTGGTGTACGAGTAGACTACGTAGCTCCTGTTGCATCTTTTGTTAAACATAAACTTTGTGTTTTTCCTCTACATACAGGAGTGTACTCGTACATGCCTGAGCTTGTCTTGCTACGTACAACATACGAACCCGTACGTACACACATGATACGTCGACTTTGCTCTCTGAGCGCATTCATTTCAAGACTGTGTCTCGCTCGGCAAACACGGTTGCTTTCAAGCGTGTTTTGGTTGGATGTGGTCGGTATTCTGTCTTCAACAAAAACAGGAAATATCGGACGATATCTTGGGCAGATTCGATCGAAACTGGTGCGTACGTTACAACAGCGATTTGCGTACAGTATACACAGCGCAAATCACATTCGTTCTTGATGAAATTTCGACAAGTGGTCTGCAAGACACATATGAAAATAATGCCTGTGGTTAATTTTCGATTTATCTTTTTCTTCTTATTTTTTAACGAGTAATCGGAATCTCGAAAATCCCTCATCGGGCATAACTCGGCTAAAAAAAAAAAAGAAAGAACCATCGTAGCTGTCATGGTCGTATATTGCTTTTCTTGTATTTTCTTTTCTTTCTTTTCATTTTCGCTCTCTTTTTCCGCTTTGTTCTCTCTTCTTTCCTTTCCTTCCTCTTTTTGTTTGTTGTTTGTTTCTTTTTTCCTACTGACTTGCGTCTGTCGTGCGTGTGCGTAGTGATAGATACTACGTGCAATATATACGTGGTAGTCTTTCTTGGGTGGCAAGCGGTATTATAGTCGGTTTTCCAGGCGCGAGTAATGAGACGTAGACCATGTACCGGTATGGACCTGGCACATCGTAGACTGACTCCCGATTTCACTTTTATATGTTTCTGGTGGAGGCATGAATTGCGTCAGCTGTGATATATGCGTGTACCACCTTGGGTGGTTTACAGTGTGATATATGCGTGTACCATCTTGGGTGGTTTGTGTTTTTCCTTAGGTTAGGGTATTCCCCAGCTCCAGAGTAACTGAAGCCTGTCCTGTGACCACCGACTTGATTATGCGAGTTAATGTGAGAACAACAACAATGTCTGAGGAACAGGTTGTCAATTGTTTGCAGAAAATGATAACAAAACTTGGTGTGCAGCCTCGGTTGAACACACTCCTCACCCTCTTGGCCGGCTCAGCTCGTACTCGTATCAACTTGTTGGGTCTTTTTCTTGTGCACCAATCGACTTGCGGAAAGCGCGAGAGCGTGAGTTTGCAACACTCACTGAACAAACGACGAGCAGTGGGACTGCTGAACCCTATGCGCAATAAAAGTTGGAGGCAAGAACCGGCGGGGGAGAAGGGACGACACCTGTAACCACGGCTTGTCCAGAAGCTGGAGAGTAGAAGTGCAAGAAGAAGAAGAAAAGAAAGGTGCAGCTACGACGCCCGTGCCTGAAAATTTAAAATTGCGGGGGTTCGTTGCCCATGAAGGGTATACAACTATACCAACTTTACAAACATCGGTGACATGATAACTTATATGTAGCGCGACGACCACACCCTATCGTACGCCGACGCGCTTGCCCAGACAGATTCCGAGAGCGTTGAGGTGATAGTGCGCAAACGGAGGATTTTGTTTGCGGGATACGTGGCACGCATGGGGGAGGAGCGTCTGCCACACACAGAGGGTGATGTTTGGGGAGTTTGTTGGGGGTAAAGGCTACTCAGGGGGGCAAGAGAAAGACTGGATGGATCATCTGAAGGAGGATATGTCGGTTTTTGGAATGAAAAGAATGGCGAAAGGCTGCTCAGAAGGCTGGCAGATGGTTTCGAAGAGTAGAGGAGGGAGCCGAGTTGTTTATGCGGAATTGGAATGAAACGGAGAGACGCAAAGCTGCAGAGCGACGCGCAAAGGCCGCGGCAGCGTCATCCACCGTTGGCATCTCCAAGCGGCCGGGGGGAGGGGGGAGGGGGAAAGGGAGGAAGGAGGGAGGGGCGGAAGGGGGAGCGTCATATCCAATAGACTGAAGTCTGGGTTTGGCCATCATCGTATTGAAAGTTGTGGGCTTACTAATGGCCATCACAAGATAGCATGATGCCGCCCTGACTTCTTCGCCATGTTGCGTTCTCTCCCAGGTGCCATTGATGATGGACGTGATACCCTCTGTTAGCCCAATGCCATCCTTAGCCAGTTCCTAGGGTCTGCTAGTATGACATTTTTCTTCTTTTTTTTTCTATTTCTTTTTTCTTTCTTTCTTTCTTTCTTTTTTTCTCTTCTTGTTTCCTTGCTTTCCTGTCTTGTCTTTTCTTGCTTTTCTTGTCTTTTTCTTCTCTTTGCTTGCTTTTTTCGTCTTGTTTCGTTTTTTCTTCTCATTTCTTCCCTTTCCTTTATCTTCTTTTCTTTTCTTTGTTTCTTTTTCTCCAATTGACTTATGCCTGTCGTGCGTATGCGTAGTGATAGATACTACGTGTAATATATACGTGGTAGTCTTCCTTGGGTGGCAATCGGAATATTTGGTTTCTCCAGGCGTGAGTAGTGCAACGTGTATGCACCGGCCTGGACCTGGCACATCGTAGACTGACTCCCGATTTCACTTTTATATGTTTCTGGTGGAGGCATGAATTGCGTCAGCTGTGATATATGCGTGTACCACCTTGGGTTATGTGTGTTTTTCCCTGGGGTATTCCTCAGCTCCAGAGTGACTGGAGCCTGTCCTGTGACCACGGACTTGATTATGCGAGTTAATGTGAGAACAACAACAACAACAATATGTTTTAATACGGCCTCGTGAAAAAACCCGAAAAAAAAGACGATCGCTGTCCTCGTGATGATGGTGCGGGTGCTGGTCGTGGTTTTCGTGTTCCATCCTTCTGCTGTGGTTCCCCATGGCCGCCTCATCGCCTTAACTCACTCGGCACGCTCATTCTCGCTTGCTCTCGTTGACGCTCAAATCCAATCGGTTCCCCTTCTTCCCCGCCCCAAAAAACAAAGTGATCCTCATAGCCTGCGGTACTGAATAAAAAACAAAAGCTATTGTTCAGGAAGAGTTCAATCCGTCTCTTCCACGCCCGTCGACGCTCAGTCGCCCTCCTTCTTCGTCGTCGAATCCAGCCTCCTGCCGGCGCAGTTCCCTCCACGCAAACCGAGACTGCGCCGTAGTGTGGCTCGTGGTGGCGCCTTCCTCAGCGCACGAGCATCCCGATTAAGCATTGCTGCTCCACCGCTGCGGCCTAAAAAGACGCGGGAATCGTAAGTGACCATGCCTAACGCACCACGTAACATCCAAATCTACCGCCACGCTCAAGCCTCGCGGCCACACGCAGCAGCAAGAAGGTATCACTCCTTGATGACGGTGAGTCCGGCCTTACACCCGCCAGAACGACCCCTCCCACTCGCTACAAGCCTGTTAGGGCATGCTTCGCAGCATGCCTTACCGAAGCGGCAACGAGAACGGAGTGGTGTATGAACAGGTAATCTTTGCTTTTCAGATCAGCACCGCAAGCTGCGAGGATCGTTTCGTTTCTTGGGACGGGGGGAGAAGAGAAATCGATTAGATTCGAGCGTCAACGACAGCAAGTGCGAATGAGCTGGGCGAGTGAGCTAAGGCGATGAGGCGGCCATGGAGAAACACAGCAGGAGGACGGCAGACACACGGAGACCCACGACCCGCACGAACACCATCATGACGAGAGCAGCGATCGTCTTTTTTCAAGGTATTGTTTTGAAGCGGTATTAAAACATACGTCTATTACTTATTTAAAAAGTATCCATACACTCCAGCTGTAAGATCGAAGATCTTGCAAAACTCATCTTTGCAAGCTGTGTGTGATACTCCGATCGCGCGTATTACGGGTTGTGTGTCCTGAATAAGGATATAAGTCAGAGACTCCCCTTGCAACTACGGTGTAGCTATCAAGGTCAACAGGGTGATGTGAGTCAGTCTGTGCGCGGAAACTATAAAACCCGTTTCTGAGGGGGACGAAATCTGACAGCTGTGAAAGAAAATGCATCCGTTTGTCAAGTGAATCCTGCGAGTCGAATACCAGGTGAAGGGAGGGCGAAGTTTTGAAGGACGTGGGGGCCTGGTTTGATCAGAAGGGAGCGGAGGTCAAAGCGAGGGGGGGGGGGGGGGGGGGGGGGGGCATCTCAATTTTTGCGTGGAAACTGTAAATCCTTCAAGGAGATAAATCTGACGGATTTTAAACATGCACCAGTTTATCATTGGGGGGGGGGGGGGGGGGCAGCTCAATCTGTGCGTGGAAACTATACATTTTTATTATGTCACTGATATTTGTAGAGTTGGTAGAGTGGTATACCTTCATGGGAAACGATGCCCCGCAATTTTCAATTTTCACGCACGGGTCTGTCAGATAACCAGGGTAGACGGGTCATCATTGATATTTGAATGGCGCTTCTTTGTTCAATTGCTCTGTTTTCACTGCATGTCCGCGGGTCGTCACCCTCATAGCACTCTAGACAGCAGGCGCGTTCGTCTGTGCTCACGATTACCGTGCGGTTCGTACGTTCAACCGCTGTAGTTTGTCGTCGCGAGTTTGTTTGTTGTGGGAACGGATACCCCTGGCCATGTAACATTAGTTGGCACATTGGATCTTTATATTTGTGCGCCTTCATCTTCGGATCGTGCATGTCTAGACCGGAAAGCGTAGTATTTGCCAGAGGAATTTTGATTTCATTTGGTTTTTCGGATCTTCCTAGGGCTCCAGCACCTTCGTGTGACCACGGACTCCAGATGTTTGACACTAAGTTTTTTGAGACAACAACATGAACAGCAACAACAACAGTCACTTCCGATTTCACTTTTGTAAGTTTCTTGTGGAGGCATGAATTGTGTCAGCTGTGATAAACGCGTGTACCTCCTTTGGTTGTTTGTTTTAAGCTTTTGTTTTTCGTATCCTCCGGCGGATGGGGCAAAATAAAGCTTAAGTTCACCACACTTCCACGGATATTCACACGCTTCGTGTGTCGGTTTGTTTGTGCTTTCCCCTCTGGGGTATTCCTTAGCTCCAGAGTAACTGGAACCTGTCCTGTGACCACGGACATGATCATGTGAGTTAATGTGAGAAAAACAACAACAACATCAACAACAACAACATCAACAACAACAACAACAACAACAACAACAACAACAACAACAACTACCAAAATATGACAAAGAAAGGAGAACGCCCACTCTGTCACTCTGGTACTTGAATTTACGTCTGCAAAACCCTACACATTTGTCCTTCCTCCCCGGCTGATGGCACTTACTTGTGAAGGAAGTAGTTGTTGCGGTATTTGTTCGTTTGATCACTTGCAAAAGGTTAACCAATATCTTACCCAAACTTAGCCTTGCAACACGGGGGATACCAGGTCGGCCGGATTAACAGACGGACCTACCAATATCCAAGCGGTTTCATTTCCCGGGGATACTGGTGAGACGAGTTTTTGTAAGTTCACATCATAGGTAAAGATAGTCTGAAAACGTTCGCTATTATTGTGGATGGTGGGATTTGAACGCCCACGACGTTCAAAACCGATAGCCTGTCGACAACGCAATTTGTAAAGGAACTAGTGGGGTATTCGTCCTTTTGACCAGTTGCAAAAGGTTAACCAAGAGTCGTTCGTTCTACGATAGTCCCACCAATCTTCTTCAACAAAATCGCCCGCTTTGAAACTAGCTCCCGGCCGTACCTGCTGAAGTACGATGATGATGATGATGATGATGATGATGATGATGATGATGATGATGATGATGATGATGATGATGCCCCTTGCCACCCGGAGGTCATGATTCGACTCGAGCACAGTCCTTCCTTTGCGAGCAAGAAAACTTGTGGAGACAAGAGGCGCACAAAAAGAAAACAAAATCGACGCCTACGTACCAAAACTTAAATCTGGCCCTTCCAGAGTGGGGGGGGGAGGGTTGTTGTTGTTGTTGTTGTTGTTGTTGTTGTTCTCACATTATTCGAGCGAAGCGAGTTTCTAATTCCCACCTACGGTCCCCCGTAATAGCGCTCTGCTCGTAAAAAAAAAGTTCGTGTGTTTGTACGCTTTAACTTGAATTTGGACTAGGTCACTACTAGAAAAATGGGTGCTGTGGTGGCGGACCACACGTCTGACGACGGTGACATCTATCGGCTGTCGCTCGTTTTAGCGACAGCTACAATATCTTCTCGCATAATCAAGTCCTTGGTCACAGGACAGGCTCCAGTCACTCTGCAGGGTACGAAGACCCCATCCCCCCCCCATTACGCCAAATAATTTCCGATGCAAACAACCCCCATTCTAAATCCTTTATATTATAGGGGCAGGGGGGGTACTATAGAGCAGACACGCAACCTCCTGGTCGCGAAGCAGCAGCCTGCGTACCAGCTACGCACAGCGCAGAGCAACACGGAGAAAAGAGGGGAGAGAAAGAGAGAGTTGTCACAATGAGCACAGCCTCCACGGTATAGGGACCCCTGCTACAATCCTCTTTCGACAAGACAGCTTGGCTACAAAGCGTCCGCGGAAAGCCAGCCGATGGCGTGGACTTCATCTGCTGCTGCAGGGCAAATTTCGTTGACGGTTCAGGAATGGACGAGGGCCAGGCCATTGAGCATGGCTGTTCGGCACAGCACAGAGAGTGAGTGGAGAGGCATGAGAGCCTTAGTGTGATATTGGAGGGTATCGTGTACCAGTACCTCGCAGCAGCAGCATCATCATCAGCGGCAAGAACTAGAAAGAAAAAACTCTTGTTTATCATATGTTGAAGTGCTCACCATTGAGCAGTGTTTGTCATACTGCCTCCTCCCCAATTACTGACAACATCAGCAGTAGTGGCAGGAGCCTAGCCTTGGCAGCAGCAGCAGAGCGGCAATACCAGAAGCCGTAGCCGCATGACTAAAATCGACAAATAAAACGCGCACGAAGTGCAAACCGAATAGCTACTCCATGTCCCTGTTGGTCCCTGCACGCTATTGGCGTGCGAGCAGAGCACTTTTTCCTGTCGGAAAAACCGCCGTGAAGACGACCAGCGGCAACTGGGTGTGCAAGAAGTGCAACCGCGACTTCGGACGCAATATAGAGCAACTGAGCCGGACCCAAGTGAAGACTCACGAACAATCGCTTCAACACAAGTGAGGACTTGTGAGGACAGCAGTTGTTGCATTCGATAGCACAAGCAGTTTCGATAAAAATTTGATAAACGTCATCTGTGAGTACGACCGATTGAATGATTGAAACTCAACTTTGAAAGCTGCGTGGTCCATGAGATCTATGTTTGACTTGTGATATGGTGTTTTTGAAATATACCTGGTTATTTATACACTGCTTCAACTTTTTTACGGGAGGTCGTTCGCGCGTGTTCAGCAGTTTGGGAACTGCCACGCTGAACGTATTTTATTCCCACAGTGTATAAGGCTGAAGGTCTTGTCGATGTGTGTATGTAAAAAGCAGGAGCAAGTCCGTATTTTCTTTTCACGGCTGATCAATTGCTATTGCTCATGTCGCAAGTTGCATGTCGATCAACGTGTGTCGACAGGGGTACTGGTGCCGCGGCGGCGGTGGGGAGCGGGCGCACATTGCTGGGTTGTTACGGACGGCGCGAAGGAGTCGCCGGTGTTGATGGACAGTAGTAGCGGGGGGGGCGCAAGCGGTGACGCTGACGTTGTGGCGACGGGAGTTATGAGCAGGGGTTAGGGTGGTGCATGCGCGGGCAGTGACGCCGACGCGGTTGTGACGGGAGTGGTGAGCAAGGGTGAGGGGAGTGCAGGCGCGGGCAGTTTCGCTGACGTGGTTGCGACGGGAGTTGTGAACGGGCTTGAGGATTGCGAGGGCGCGGGCATTGATATGGATGGTGTTTTCTCCGACCCTGCAAAAGGGAGTGGTTCCGCCGATAGGACGCTTGTCCGCGCACCTATCTACTGCGCGAGATTACGTCCGGCTGTCCCGGAGCCTGTTCTTCAACATCACCCATCAACTCTCCATGGTATTGGCAGACAGGGGCTGTCGTGGGAGGCTCGGATAAACCTGAATCGCGTGTCTCTCCACACGGTGCCAACTGCCTCCCGCGGCAGTTTGAGCCCAGGCTGTGCGGGAACGGTTGAACAACCAGGAGACACGTGCGCGCCGTGTTTGAACATCAAGGGCACGAAGGCTTACAGGTTTTAGTGCTCAAGCGAGGCGCTTGCCCACATTTCATTATTTCTGACTACATTGACCACCTTGCATTGACGCAAGGATTACATACCTAAGCAACCTAAAGTACAGTTTTATATCCTTTGCTCTGGCAATGTTGGCTTTCTTGCCAAGCCTCTTTGTTAACGCAAGAGTGTGCAGTAAACCACCCACAGGGCCACAGCCAAGAAACGAACCACACCGAGCAAGGAAACAAAGTATAAAGAAAAAAACTTTACAAAAAACACACTTCGGGCCTCGGAGGGGGGAGGGGGGGGGGGGTGAAGGTGTGCGGGATAACTTTCCTTGTGCGCCCTTCATCTCACATAAAAAAAATGAACGAACGACCAGGTAGCCAGAATATCTACACATCGTGGCACACATAATCTACCACAGGGCATCCCGGACATACCAGACGGAATCTACAACACTAAAGCACTCCCTTGAAGAGGCTGCCAGGTTTTGAGAGGATGCTCTGCGGGATCGCCCGCGGCAGACTGGCTGACGGGCTATCAAGAGTGCCCGAACCGGCGCAAATTTAGCTCTTTGCTACGAACAGATAACACTCAGCAAACAATTTTCTAAATTAGAAGGCTCGTCTCACTTTCTTTGGAGAGCGAGATCCACACACAAACTCAACGCGCCACGAACGCTCCACCCACGCCAACGCCACAGGTGCGGAAGAAGACTCTCCCGGACCTACCCTTTTCCTGCAGAAAAGATGGATGCAAACCAACTATATATAGCAATAAAGTGGCCTTTCGGCGTTTTTGAATTTTGAGCAGTCTGCTCAAGAATCAAAAAGCCACACCCGTACAGAAAAACCAACGAACAGTTTGATATTCCAAAGCTCGAAGATAGGAAGACAGGACGACACCAAGCAAGGCAGACCAGAGACACGGTGCGTCTTTCTTCTGAACACCCGGAAGCAGCCCGTCTCCACCCCTGAGGCAGCCGATCTGCAATCTTACAGAAGCCGGTCTACACATATTTGAACCCTCGAGATACCACCTCAAACCCTCCTTGTGTCCTCTTTGCGCGGCCGTTTCCCATGCTACACCACCGATGTATCGGCGACTTCCGGGATTGCCAGGAGGACGGCACAGATGCATCACAGGTGGCCGGACCTTGACCCTAACCCAAACCCATTGCGCAATGTCATCGGGAAAAAAAAAACGCTTTGTGGACACTGCTGTACAAAGTCGAAAACCCAACTTAAGGTGTCGCCAAACCCTGAAATCCGAACGTTGCCAATCGATTTCCTCGAACACATTGCGAACCCGTTGTGCAAGGTCATAAACCCCACAAGATGCCCCAACCCACATTGCAACGAATTTGGATAACCTATTTATTGGGCGGAGAGACGATGTGGACAAAATAATTGCATAGTTTGAAACCCCACAAGGTGACATCGGGGAGCTTTGGCGATCATTGACCTCTTGTCTTACACATTCAGTTCAGAATGTAACGCCGATTCTCGTTGCACAACGAACTCTGTCACTGGCAACAGTGGAGACAGGTACGAATACCCTGCGAACGTGCTGTGACAAGGCAATATACTACATTATTCATGGTGCTGCAAAACCTTTGCTAACACATGGTGGGCCCTTTGGCACCATTTTACTTCGAAAAAGTTGTTCAAAAGTATTAATTTGTGATGAAAAAAAAAATCGGCATCGGAGTCCCACGTTCGATAAAGCTAGCAGGGGCCGAACGGAGAGCCTTGGCTCGAAGGCAAAAGCGCGATATCATCAACCCCAAACCAGACCATCTGGAGGTTGCGCCTGCGCAAGAGTGGCGGCCAGCAGAGAGGTGAGGCAAACACGTAGACAGGCCACTGCTGGCAAGGTTTGCATTGTGCATGGACGCCACAGCCAACCACGTGCAGGTGAACGAGATCTATCTGCCTTGAGAACCTCGCGATTCACAAACTCTAAAGCATGCTCGACCACTTCGGAGGACCGCCCTGTCGTTCGAGCATCACTGCCGAAGCAGCTAGCAGGCTCTCGCGTGCGCCTGCGCAACGACCTGCGGTGGGCAACCACGACCTATGTGCCTGCTCGCGTGCGCCATGAACTTCGAGCTTACCGCCACGCAAGCTTCCCGATTAGCAGCGGGCACGAGCCTGTTCGACAAACAAAAGGATCTGGTATGATGCTTCTTTTGTTGTTTCTTTACTCTGAAAACTGGAGAGCTTTTGGCAGAGGTCTCCACATTAGGGTTCTTGGGTGCTCTGCGCGTAGACCTGACCGGAGAGCAGGAATAGCTACTTCTCGAAGCCGCGAAGAGCATGGCCCATGTCATCAAGAGGCGGATGACAACCCACCGCCAAAATCTTATCCAGAACCTAGGAGGATGGAGCTGCAGCAGGTCCGACCGAACTGATCGATTTTCGCGGCAGCAACGATGAGAACCGTGCGACATCCACCAGCCTCCCCTGTCTCATCGGGTGAGATAACCCTCTGCCATTACTAATCATTCGGTAGTTCCAAGTAGTTTGTCTTCTCAGGGTAGTGTGTTTTTTCTCGGTCACACCACGCTGCTGTTAATTCGTGAACGATCTTGAAACGAGTCTCTTCTATTGTTGGACATGATGATTGTTTGCGCTATGAATTTTTTTGGAAGAGTCATTAATGCATTTTTTGCGTGAGGGCACCTGCCCCCACGAAAACACTTCGTGAAGGGAATTCAAATTTGAGGTCTCCGTGCTCTCTGATGGAGCCGCATCCCCCATCGCCCTGGATGCCTCAACCATGACCGAGCTGTTGGTTTATGACTGTTGTTTTCACATTAACTCGCATAATCAAGTCCGTGGTCGCAAGACAGGCCCCAAGCACTCTGGAGCTGAGAAATACACCAGGGAAAAAGCACCAACAAACCAACGGTGGTATATCACAGCTGACGCAATTCATGCCTCCACCAGACACACATAAAAGTGAAATCGGGAGTCAGCCTACGATGTGCCAGGTCCAGGCCGGTGCATATATATGTCTCACTACTCGCGCCTGGACAAACCGACTATGCCGCTTGCCACCCAAGAAAGACTACCACGTATAGATCGCACGTTCTACCTATCACTACGCATACGCACGACAGACGCAAGTCAATTGAAAAAACAAAACAGAGAAACGAAAAAATGATCAAGCAAAAGAAAAAAGGAGAAGAATTCGAAAAAAAAAATTAAAGAGCGGAAAGCAAAGAAAAGACAAGAAAAGCAAGAAATGGCAATACAAGAGGAAGCAAGGAAAGGAAAGAGAAAAATAAAAATAAACGTAATAATAGCAGACCCTAGGAACTGACTAAGGGCGGCATTGGGCTCATAGAGGGTATCAAGTGCATCATGATTGGCACTGGGGAGAGAACGCAACATGGGTAAGAAGTCAGGGCCGGTCTTACGCTACCTTGTGACGGCTAATGGAAGGCCTACAAATTTTTAGACGATGATGGCCAAACCCAGACTTCAGTCTCTTGGGCATGACGCCCCCCCCCCCCCGCCCTTTAACCCTTCTTCTCCCTCCCTCCCCCCTCCCCCCCTCCCCCGCTCCCACCCCCCCACCCCCGGCCGCTTAGAGATGCCGACGGTGGATGGCGCTGCCATAGCTTTTGCGGATCGCTCTAAAACTTTGCGTCTCTCCGTCTCATGCTAATTCCGCATGAACAACTTGGGTCCCTCCTCTACTCGTCGAAACCATCGGCCTTCCTTCTGAGCAGCCTTTCGGCATCCTTCGAATTTCAGTGCAAAGACATACATATCCTCCTTCAGATGAGCCTGTGCACAACTGTGATGTATGATGTGTACGACTGCAAAGAATCTACGGAGATGGTACAGTAGAACTACTCACAATACCGGGCCCGCTTTTGTGCAGGGGTGTGTCCAGAGAGTTTACCTGCACTATAGCGGCCACCTGAACTACTCCTGAGCGTGACTCAATAGTGCAGGTCCGGCACTATTGAGGTTTTAAATGTCCCTCAATAGTGCAGCATTAGGCACTCTTTGACTTCATGGTGTGGCGTTTACGCTTTGAGGGGCTAACAGAATACGAAAAGGATCGAAACTATGTAGTAATAGTGGACGAAGCTAAAGTTCAGCCCTCGTTGCCTTCCTTCGATGTTGAAAGTTAGACAGAGACAAAAGAGAAAAATAAACACGTTAGGAAGCGCACAGTGATCTTAGCCAACATCGGCCTGACAAATTCTCAAGCGGATCTTGGATTAGAGGCCGGGAAAAATCCGTGTTGTTCACACACGTCGTTCGACGAAATCAACGACAGCGCGGTGAAACCTGAACGCGGCGAGCCCCTTAGGGGCTCCGACCTTCCCTTGGTTCTACGTCGGGCGATTTGTGGCGGGCGCCGATCAGGCTTCTTCTGTTAAAAACTCATTTAACGGCTGGTGTGTAGAAAACTGATAGAAAAACTCTCTATCGTCTCCCAACGAGCGAAAAACAGAATTTTAATCGAATGTGACGGAAGACAACAGGACAACACAAGCAACCTCTCACGCCATACGGAACGAATCGAGATGAACTCTTCAGCGCTGTCACCTACACTCATCATGTGGCCTTGTCCGGAACGGAACGGAGTGACGATTGGTTGCCCTTTTCTGGAGATCGAAGGTCAAAATCGTGTTTGTTGGGCAGTGTTGATCAAGGCTTGTTGTAGAAAGGACAAATTGACCTGTTGGACCGCATGAACCAAACGAGATCCAGAAAATAATGTTGTTGTCATATTTTACCCATAGCGACGTTACCCGGAATATTTCAGCAAGTAGCACCTAAAAAAAGTTTGCATTTTTCTTTATCGAATTTGTCGGCCTTCCATTGTCATCGGTCTGTGAGAGTTTGCTTGTGTTGTTGTCCTGTGGTCTTCCGTCACACCCTCTCAAAATTCCCTTTTCGTCCGTTCAGAGACGACAGAGATTTTTCGTCTCAGTGGTCTACACACCAGCCGCCCAAAGTGCTTTTAACAGAAGCCTGATCAGCGCCCGCCACAAAACACCGGCGTTGGAGTGAGCGCTGTACACCAAGGGGGGGTCGGAGCCCCTAACGAGCTCGCCACGTTCAGAGTTCACGACGCTGTTGTTGATTTCGTCGAAAAAAGTGTGGGGAGAACGTGAAATTGCGCCGTGTCTAATCCAAGATCTGCTTGAGTATTTCTCAAGCCAATGTTGGCCAAGATCGCCTCGAGAAATCGTTTTTTCCGGAATTTGTTGACGGCCCGAATTTACGAGTAACTTGCCAAATCGATTTTTTTTGTTTTCTTATGAGAATTGAAATTATTTTGTATCTGTCTGGTTATTACTTCCACGGAAGATGCTTTATATTAATTGAAGAAGTCAAAATGGTTGGGGGGGGGGGGGGAGCTGTCCTGCCACGACCCTCCCCCGGATGCATACGCGTCCCCTACCTCTATAAAAAAATATCGGGAGGGAGAAGGGAGAGAAGGGGCGGCTCCCTCCCTTTACCATCTTGCTTATGCCTTCCCCACCCCACACAAACGAAACGCGGTCGACCTACCTACCTGTCGCGCTCCGCCAGTGAGACGCCTCTCCCTTTACTAGATACAGGGATTTCCAACATAAACCAGCAAACCGCCGCAATTTGTTACTTTTTCATGCGAATTCGCTCGAAAATACAGACACCTTTTTTTTCGGACGCATATCGAAAATCGATCGTGGCAGGTACTCCTCCCGTTCTGCAGCACTAAGAGCTACACCTCGCACTCTTCCCGCCTCGCGGGTGCATCTTCAATGTTGTTCCACATAGTCTTTACATTGGACACGTACCAAATCGGGGATACAGGAATGATATAGGGTATGTAACCTTATACCCCATTTCCATGGGCACATGTTCGAGAACCTTATTATTTGCTACATTTAGCAAGATATATAACAATAGTTGGCCACTATTCCCTCGTCGAGGGTTGGGGTAGGCACTGCCCCTCCCCCCCCCCCGGCGCATTAACATATTTCCAATGCTGCTGAATAATTGTTCCTTTGATCCAATATAGCAAAACCGAAAAAAGAACGTGGCACTCCTCAAGGTCGAACCGCGAGGGTACCAACACCGCCGCCCTCCTCCGCCCTTCTCGTCAAACCAAGCTTCAACAAGGCAAACCATAGTTCTTTCAGGGCCCCATATAATACTCCACAATCAATCGGACGTGCCGCTCCTGCAACTTCAAAAGCGAGGGTACGTAGGCTTCGGCCTCTTCCTTTCCCTCCTCATGGGCATATGTGCAGCAATGAAAATGCTCATATTGTTGGGGGACCATACCCAGAACCGGCAGTCCAACGTTCCACTCCTGTAGCCGGGAAAACAGGTGCACGCCCCCGTTCTCCACCACTCCTTATCCTTCTGAAGAAGTAAATTATGTAATAATGACTCGCCCCTGCAGCAAGCCGTGCGAGGTTCCCCAAATGTAGACATGCACTTGGTGGTGCTCTATAGGCGAAACGAGCTGTGGAAACAAAACCCTCTTCTCCCAACATCCTACCTGGCATGGATTGAAGAACTATATTCAAATCTCCTAGAGCTCTTGGAGACCCAAAGTGAGCAACACACAACGAGGCACTGTCTTGTCCGACGTGCGGTGTGCAAATTAAATCGTGCGCCAGGCAGGGGTTCAACGGCGCGAACTCTCCATCATTGGCGTAGCTCGCTGGCGAAGTCCCGTCACCATGGCGCCGCTTGGTTGTGGGTCTCTATGAAATAGAACGGACACCTCGGATACAGGAAACATACTATACCCGACAGCACAAAGACAAGGAGAGCCGCCCAAGCCCCACAACACCACAGAGTCGCTGCGACCGTGGCCAGTTGGAGCCGCAGTGCAACATAGCAAGCCGTTAAGGGTTCGCGGAAACTGTTTCGTTCCCGTAGACGGCGAATTGGTGGAACCCACGTACAGCATTTTCAATCGGGTATACTACTGCCGACGGGAAGTACACGGCATACAGCCGTACGGACATATCAAGTACATGACGGTAGCATGTACGAACGTCGAGTGGAAGAGATCGATCTTGCCTTCCATGGTAAAAACCACCATGGAAGATTCGCCCCACGGCCCGTGCCTCGGCGTCTTGGGCAGATGTTCAATGTAGCTTAACACATGAGCCATTTCCCCCATTCCAACTCTATATTCGAACGTGTCCGTTTTGGAGGTAGAGAAGCGGGGGTGCATAGCGTTCTCCCCTATTGACCGCTGAACAAAAAAGGCGTTTGTTCGTTAACCCAACATGGTAGTAAAATCGAAAACCAAATGTGGTGCACAGCGTACAGACGGGCATATTAAACAGTGACCAACTGTACGCACCACGACATGAAAAAATAAACTTTAAACATTATAAGGCAAAAACTGGCTTCGATCCCATTGTAAGGCGAAGGAGTCATTATCGTCGGGATAAGTCGACTAATGGATTATTTCTACTTCTTACCACCATTACCCTGGTAGAGTTTGGGCAGGAAGACTACATACGTCCACCGCTCCGGATGATGGGAATATTTTCCAAAATACATAAATATGTTGTTGGACCTCGCACTAAAATCGATTTCCAAACGTGGCAGTCTTGAAGCTTGAGGGGCGGAGGTTTGTACCTCGATCCCCCCGTCATTTCTTTGCAGAGAGGAAAACGAGGCAAGAGTGCCTCGTACATGCAGAAGGGCTCGTGCGTTCTGAGAGAAATAAATCCGAAATATTCCCACCGCATACAATTCCCACGCAGCAGACCAACACCCCCAAAATGACTGCAGCACCGAGATGCAGCAAACACAGCAAACTCGCTACACAGCACGCCACTCAAGAAGCTCCACGAGTTACCTATTTGTTTTCCGTTTCTGCAGACGCCGGATGTTCGATAATCGACGGCGTCGATCTATCGCAATAACCTATGCCGGGATATGTTCTACCAGAGCGACATGCGCCGCGGGCGGACAAACAGACAAAATAAACAATGGCAGCATGTATCGACCACATTATGAAGAGTCTTGTTTTCCTTGCAAGGCAATAGCCCTCGTCCTTGACCCCCCGCGGATAATGGGAAAAATGAAATAAACACCATATCATTCTACGTTCCTACCGTCCCATCTATCGGGCGTATTAGTATGTTCAACAAAGCACAAAATATAATTCATGGTCCCCATATACACTCCACGTGCTCATTGATAGTCGAGTGTGCCACTCCTGGAGGTTGGAAAGCCCCCTCCTCCCCACCGTTGCTCCTCATGGGCATGTTGTCAACCATGCGAACCATGTATCCCTCGACCCACTACCCGAAGCGATAGTCGAGCTTGCAGAGCCGGGGTACACACGGCCCGTCCCCCCACCCTTCGATTATCACAAGGCATGTCATCAACAATGCAAACCATGTTTTCATTGGACCTATTCACCAAATTCAGCATTCCACCGTGCTTCTACTCCGTGTTGGAGAGCTTGGGTACGTACTCCTTCCCGTGTTCTTCTACACCAATGAAAAACCAATGTAAAACTAATGTCAGACCAAACAACGAACAGCCTGTTCCATCGACCGACAATCCAACGTGTCACTCCCCTTACTGATGTTTAGACTCGTCTGTGTACTCACTTCCACTCTTGTAGAAAGCAAGGTTGCGAGAGCTGCAAACCCACGGGGGAGCGCCCGGCACTACACCCCCTGCCGTTGACAGACACATACCACCGTAGGGCTGCAGCACATTCTGAGACGTTTCTGGGCTCCTCACACGAGGAGCTCAATATCGCCATCATCCATCATCACTCGAAACATGATTCCAAGGCATTCGTTCGCACCACCTGACCAAGCGTCTACGTCCTAGTCCCAAAACAAATTATACCGGTAAAATTATCAGACTAACTGGTAGTTCGTTAATTGAGCAGCTCAACCGTAACATTAACGCTAACATTCCAGGAACCTTTGGGCGCGATAGCTGCAACCTCTAAGATTGGATCACGAACAGCCTAGCTCTGAGGCGCTACAGCTACATCCTAACCCTGCTCAGCATGCTTGCACCAACAACCGAGGGTTCTGTGTTCAGAGAATACCAACCCCAGGGAACCCTAAAATGGGTCGACGCAACGCCATTGCCAAAAGGGTGTCACTGTTGAACTCCGCAAAGGTTGATTATGTCTGAAGACAAGAAGACTATTCGTGACGATGGGCCTAAGGGCGCACTGTGGGTACAGGCTTCTCGTCAATTCGCGTCAGTACTGAAATTGCTTCACATACACGGGCGGATTAAGTCTACGTGAAAGGTGTGTAATTCAGTAGTTCAACTTTTTAGTGAAACGATGTAAACTCACAGCATCTACCAGTAGCCGATACTTCCTACTCAGCCATATGATTCTACGCACGCCGTCGCCATTCATCCTTGGCGTTTATGGCAAGATTCCTCGGCATACATCGTGTTTGCTTTAATGCTACTCAAGTTATACTCGCTATAACTCTCCAAGGAACGCCAACCCAATCTTTGAACAACCTTTCCACCGGAGTCAGGCGCTAAAAAACTCATCACGCGAGTTGATTAGACCCGCCGCTGAGTTGCGCTCGCTACGAGTCTGCATCTGTGTAACGTCCAACTCGCTGTCAATCCCTTCTAGAGCTGCTGACCGTTCGAGCCAAGTGTTCGCGGGAAATGTCGAGGGGGCACGATTCAGCTTGTCCTGCACGCTCGATATGCACAATCCTCTAATCAAGAGCACGGACTGCACAGCTACAGTCACAAGCATGAAAACATTGGCCGCGATGAGCAGAGCCGTGATCGTCCCCGACCCATGGCTTCCCTCCACGGCAAGATCGACTTTCAGAAGAAGGGCCACGTACATGCTGGCCAGAATTATACCATTCCCCCAGCGATATAGCCACATGTCAAGTCTCGATTCGAAGGGGGAGATGGACTCGGAAATAAACATAAACACAACCGCGAGCAACAGTACAAATGCAATCTGTTCGGCGCTATCTGAAATGACAAACACTGCCGCTCCAGTGAGAACTATCCGGCGCCCACACTCCACGATCTCGTAGTAGTAACACGACGGTCTGTACGCCACCCAGAGAGAGCGGAACGACTGTAGGTCGGATACAGTTTCCCTTTCGGGCTTCTCCAATTCTCGACGATTGCGCACCAACATCCACGCGAAGAAGGCAGGGATGCCGATAGGGTATACGAACACCATAAAGCTTGCGTACGTTTGGTACGCCGTGTAGGTGTCGGTGTAGCAAGTGATGCTGTAGTCTGCGCGGAGGTAGGCCTTACCGTCGTCTAGTGAATCGCAGACAAATGTTTGCAGTATGGTGAAAGACACCGAAGAATACACGAAAAACACTATGAATATTACGACCGACAGATAATTCTTCTTCAAGATATGATTCACAACAGAGAAATTCCTGTTTTTCCTCTTGGCAGCGAAGAAGGTACCAGCACACCCGAGAAGCACGACTAGTGGGCCCGTCGTAGCAACGATAAGCCTGTCGTAGAAGTCTGGTGTGATGATGCAAGCTCTTGACAGGATGAGGCTGACGTCCACATTGACGAATGCCATGTACGCCAGAAAAGCCTCGTACTCATCGGGGTACACCGCACCGGCGATCTCAGTGAACTGCCAGGTGGACAACACGGGTGGACGTTCAAGGTGCCGGTGTGTGTGCCTTGGTTGTGATGTCGTCAGAGAAGAAAAACAGGATATTGTCAAGCGTTTCGAGTGGATGCAGATCCGGCGGCATGCACCGCGAGTATCTGGGCTATACTGCACGCATTCGAAATTCATATATGTAATCGTTTACTATCGCCTGCTTGATCGTGTAAATAGAGGCTCGGCAATGGTAGTCCTCGACAGAGAGCCACGACATCAAAACATCATGCGCTTACCTTGTTCATGAATCCGTGCTCAGGGATGTTGTCGAGTCGGGCTAGTGTGAATTTTCGAGCGATGGTGCAGGGTTTGTTGGCGTTGCGTGTGAATGTGTATAGATCGAATTGCCGTGCATTGATCGGTTTTACGGAGTCGTAAGTTATTCAGGTTTCCCCTTATCTGCCCTCTGCAAGCTTGTGTGCATCACGTGCTCGAGCGTCTGCCTCTCCTCCCCTACCATGATGCAATGCCATACCTGGTTATCTTCGCGTACCACTGTCGCGTATTACGAAGGATATGTATGTTACGTTATCATTCAATTTGGCAGATCTCAATCGAACACACGCAATTCACTCTTGTAAACATTAGGCATACGGCATGTATGCGGTGTTCGTGCGGTTCTCGAATCAACTCATCGCGACAGTTTAGCATGTTTGCATGCTAAAACTCCAACCACGCTGCAGTAAAAGAATACCTCTGAAGAGCAACATAAAATAAAACACGTCCCTCCTGAAAGTCACATACACTTTTGACGACAAGCACAAACATGGCCAGATGAAACGAGCGGACTGCTCAAAATCAAACATGTTGTGTTGTAGGACTTGCAGTAACTCTCATTTTGCTTTCTTCCCTACATGTAACGTCTTCCCCGTCTAGACAGGGGTATCTACTTCTATCTTTTGAACTGTGTATCTGATCCTCGACGCACACAAGTACCTACTGTAACTCTTCCACCAATAAACCATGCTTAGCAAGTGAAAACCATTTGTAGTCCCCGACCGAGTTGATAGAAAATAAAGCATTTATTTTCTCGGCTTCATATTTGGGTATCGGCCGCAGTTCCTACGTCGAGAAACATCCAAATGGTAACGACATGGTGATGAATATTCGTAGCTATTGCCACTGCACCTGCTTCGGAAGCGCATGCAATTCTCAGGGTGCTAATCAAAACATTGCCAACGCGGTAGGATAAGCTTTGGTAGTTTTTGCCACTGAAATTGCACCAAAATTCTGCTGCGTATCAGCGTCGGGTGCAACATTTGAGTCTTCCATGAGAACGCCCACCTGAGTAAGAATCTGCACGACGACGACGACGATGCCGACAGCAGATAGAGGGATTGCCTTCAGACTTGCCCGATGCACTTTTGATAGTTTTTGCCGCCATAAGCATTGTGCATTGTTGTTTGCCTCGTCGGGCTCTTCTTCGGCCCCTTGTAGAATGTACGAAACTACCACCGCGGCGATGAACAGCACCAGAAGCACGGCTGCTGTTGCCAACCCTGCCACCAGTCCGGTGTTTTGTCCACCACACTCATGACAGCGATTGCTGAACCCCGGTGCGAAGCCCGCTGCGCACACGGCACAGTCTGCACGGCGACGATTGAACGGCCGAACGTGATAACCGTCAGAGACAGGACATGTTGTAGTTGATGTTCGATTTGTGATGCTCCTAGCTAGGAAATATCATCGGTTCACTTTAAACCCTACACCGACAAAAATAAGCAGATTGCAATGTCCGTGCTCGTTTGGACCACGTGTGCTAATGCAATGCCGATGTGGCGGGTTTGCGGCAACTTACATGGTCCTTCGTAACCAGTTTGACAGTAGTTGCTGGCGTTGGTGCCTCCGATGCAGGCATCCTTTTGGTAGCACTCGAGTACGCTGGAGCTAAGGCTGGAGACACGATAATACCCCTGTTGGAGGTCAAACGTTTCCAGCGAAGTAGATTCCATCGAAGCAACAACGCCTTCAGGTAGCACCGTACAGGTAGGAGGCTTGCCGGTGGCAACTGTCACGTCGCTCAGGTCACTTTCACACCCGTCCAAACACTGAGCACATACCAGTTCGAAGCGGCAGCCGTCTGAAGAGGTCTGTCGAGGGACGACGTACGGGGCCGAGAGTATAGCACACGACGCGGTTAACGTAGTTAGTGCGTAAGAATTTCAACCGTTGTGGCTGAGGTTATCAACCAACAGCTTCGAGACATCCACGTGATTGCTCGAAATTCGTCATATATTGGGCCACTACATATCAGGCACAAAGGAGCTGCTCGTGGGGAGAAAGTACCATGCTTCGGTACGGACAGTAAAAACTGAAATTGCTGTAGGTTTGTGCGCGCGCATCAAGGTGAGGCCGGAACAATGTTCGTTTTCGGCATGGGTTGCTGTACCACGATGAAGCAATCCTCTCAATGCGGGAGGAGACTGCCACGCAATCATATCACAATTGTCTCCATAAGGCGCTGTACCATTGTGTCACAACTATTTCCACATGATAAAGGCCAAGGGGCCACGATATGGGAGGGTACCCTCTTTTTCACGCCCGAGATGTTTTGAGGGAAAGTCGCCCTCGAGTGACCCTGTCCATCACCACACAAACGCTTTCATGCATCTTCAGACGAATTGTTTGGCGCAGCGTAAGTATCTCTTCCTTCTCGGCTTCATACCTCAACATGAAATAACAGGCAGGCATAACACAACAAAGGAGTAGCGGGGTCACTCACGCTGAGTGTGTCTGACCCACAGAAATAAAGGCGTCAAAACAGACCCCCCCAACGTAGCTTTAGCATATTTGTTGCACCCGCCTAACATCGGATCGGCTAACATGGTGCAGGGCGTTCTATGCGAAACTCGACTGTCGACTGTTGACCGCGCTCACATCATCGACAGCGGTGTACTCTCCAGAGGGACAGCTGCGTGTGTTCCCGGTGAAAGTCACATCCCGCAACACCAGCAATTCGGAGTCTGCGTTATATATTGCCAAGCCATCGTCTTGAGCCACGTTCTCCGTCAGCTCGATATTTTGGGCTTCCAACGCGCCTGCATTGAAAAAGGCTCCTCCCGTCTCCCCTGAAAAGGCGGCGGACGTCCCGTCAAGAAAGAACATCGACATATTATATGGGTATTATACGCTGACACTGCTTCATGTGTGATATCACGGTTTAAGGACATTGACATAGTTCAATCATTCGTTATCGAGTTCTCAAAGGGAAGTTACCGCACCTACTGTAATACGTATGTCTTGCGCTCCCGGTCCGTTTTTTGTGTTGCACAGCGTCGCGTGGGAAGTCCTTTCGTTAGCCGACACGTCATACACTACGCCAGATTGCGTCCACGAATAATTGGCTTGGCATTGATTTTACGGTGTAAAGCAATCAACGCCGGACGCGTGGTACGATCGAGGCATTCACCGGGTAATTATTTGGGCAACACCAATTCCTGAGTGACGCCACTACTCAGCCCAAAATGGACGCAGTGTCACTTTTTGGTTCAGCAATGAAATTATTCGCCACACCTCGGCCACCAGTTTAGTATCTGGTTCCACTTTCAGCTTCAGCTGGTGCCAAAAACACTTTTGGGATGACGTATAGATCTCCAATTAAATTTCTGGTGCATCCGTACCGTGGCACGTATCACCGAAGCACCTGGGGATTCTCCAGTAGAAAACGATTATTTTCTGTTAATTAATTTCTTGCCCTTAGACAAGGGTGAAAAAAGATGTTGAAGTGAGTTTATACGCGTTCTCACCGGCAATGTTCTGACTGAACAGAGAACCCCCAATGAAGGTACGTCCCTCGCCGTTCGAATACATTGCGCCTCCACGTGAGGCGTTGTTGCTCTCAAATCGACAAAGCCGAAACTCCACTGAGGACTGTGCGGAAGATGTGACGGAAACGGCTCCGCCGAACATGGCTTCGTTCCCAGTGAAGGTGACGTCGCTGACGAAACAATTGTCTGGAGTCGTGAATATTACTGCCCCACCATCAATAAAGGCAGTGTTCTCGACGAACGATATCCCTTCGGAATCGATATGATTGATGGAAGATGTGGCACCTGAACAGCGGTAGAATGTTTCAGGTACACCGTAAGATGATGCTCTGTTGGGAACGCATTGTAGGATCGTTAAGATCTCAAGATACCTTCTCAAAGCAAGTCAGGTTTGGCACGATTTCACGGTCGGATGACGCGCTACGGTTCGGTGGGAGAAGGCGGGGCTGTTGCGCCGTTTATTCCAGCACTGACCAGGGTCCCATCTCTCCCAACCTAAGTCGATCATGCAAGAACCCACTCCGGCGTAAGGAAGGAGTCGGTGTGCCGGATCATCAGCCGTCGTGATATTCAGTAGAGTACGATCAACGCTGAGGTGTCGTCACCCCAGCACCCCCATACACCGCTGTCAAGGTGTCAAGCCGTCAATCTGCCGCCCGTAACGAGCACATGACTCTCAACGTCTAGCAAAGTTATGACACGCTTTCTAAGGAAATCCCACCTACCACTACTAGGAGAACGTCTTCGTGTTGAACGTAATGGCCAGCTCACGACACAAAACAAAGGCGTGAGACGTTCGCTCCCAGTTGAGGGTCCACTACCGAGATGGCGTTTGAAAAGCATACCATCATCCATCCAGCATGTTTTTTTCTACCTGTAGTTAGAGCACCGGTCGATGAAGTCTCCACCTCTCCAGCAACAAGAGTGGTGTTAGAATTGATGGCCTTGATTGCTCCTAGAACGAAGCGAACGCCACACGGAAGTCAAGGCGTTGGAACAAGAAGTTTATTGGCTTCCGACAAATTAGACTGTAGGTACATCTCAACTCCGAATTCGATATGTATGCACATCCGTCAACGTTTACACTACCATTGCCCAGTGTGTTTGAAACGTTTTTGTTCGGCTTGGGAAATTGACCCGACCATCTGTAGATGGGCTTGGGAAATTCACCCGACCATCTGTAGATGGAACGGCTTTGACCACTACAGCGAATGATCGGTATGTCGACAAAGAGGTGAGAAGTGTAGCGTAGTCGACAAAACATACAGGCACTATACTTTATGCAAGTTCAATTGAGGACTTCCGCGGGAATGTTGGGAAGGGGAAACCGGTACATACGTGGTGTGCTGCTGTGTGTGAACGCGTCATCAAGTACGGACCCGACAAAACAAAACTTAAACACCAGCGCCACTTTCAGTTTGCGAATACAAAGTCGCAGTTGCACGCTAGAGTAAGTACAAAGGCGTTCATGTTGAGCTCGCACATCGAAAGGCATCCTCGACATTTAGCAGTTACAGCCAGGGAGGGTCTAAGAAGTGTTGTTAGAGCAATGTGCTGGTCGCACATTGCCATGTGAAACACTTTTCGCTTACGTTCTATTTAGAAAACTCCGATAAAATAGCTTACTTTGCAAGGTTGTACCTGATGGGCTGTTTTTGGAGAATGCTACATAGTCAATAGTCTGACGAATAACGCGTGGTATATGCACCATGGTATTTACGATGAGTACGTACCTGCCGTACAACGACGCACCTACCCAAACGGAATTGCCATCGCTAACGGCTTTATAACTTTGGTTTTACCTTTGTTTGTACCGTTGATTGGTTTGAGTTCTCACCTCCGTCGCGACCGGCGGAATTTGAGGTAAACAAAGCGTTGCCGGCGATAGTAACATCCGACCTGTGTGCGAGAATGGCACCTGCGAGTTGCAAGAAACAGCGACTCCCGCATTCCGTCAGCACCGTGGTAATTCGTGATATCCGCTACCAAGCACATGTTCAAGATTGTCTTCGAGACGAAGCACGTCCAAATATGCATTGCACGAACGAACCGGTGCTGCGGAGAGTGAACGTTCCCAAGCGAGGCTCGAACGGAAATATAAGGCAATGTCATAACCCATGCTTACATGCGAAAGCAAATATGTCATTGAGCTTCTGGTAAAACAGTACCAACGTTGGGCGTGACAAATTGTGTGCCCGAAAGCGAATTGGTAATGTTTGGCATACCGTTCGCGGGTGTTGAACATAACATGGGCGTATCCCGCAGCGAATCAGGCATGCATCCTACCAACCTTCCAACTCTAGACGTTACTCTTGACGTGTATTAGTCTGTGTTCAAGTTCGGTTTAGAAATATAGTGCCGAACCTGTGTGTATCCTTCGTTTACAACGGAGTTGAAAACTGCTGGACGTACATCCTCGTTTTGCGATTATATGTTCGATCTCGACGAATCTCGCAGGCTTAAGCATGCACCTCCGGTGCTCACCCCTTACGATATAGCATCATCTATCAGAGGAGCATGCCATTGGAACCATTGGTGTATTGTCGAGCACGCACGCCCCTTTCATATTTAATGTTAAGGTTGCGAGATTGCAACTAGCACGCTGTCTTTGAGGATTATTTGGCAACACCTGCAGGCCTGCATATAGGCGTGGCTGTAACGTGGTTGGAGGAACATCCGCGTCTGAGCGTGAGGTAGGCCGGCAGTACTCCCGGCATCGTCGTAATTGGTTGTACAAGTATTTGTTGTGGGAAAGAGTCGGAGGCGCTTCATTTCTCTCAGCTGCCCGTGGCGAAGGGAGCGCTCCAAAGACAAATGCTACGCCTGCGATTTGTTTGGACGCTAAACAACGTAGTACGTTGTTGGTCGTCTAGCGCAACACTATTCAGTAAACTACAGTGATACCAATAGGATGACGATCAGTGTTGTACAACTACCAGATGCTGGGATAAACGGGTTGCAAGTTAAATGTGGGCACGTTGCACATCCAGGTTGTCCTCGCGGACTAGATGCAAGGTAATTTTTCGTGTTTCTGGGTGACCCTCTCGACCTACGCGTTAGCAATGCAGCGCGTCTGCGTAAACGCACAAGTACGTCAACGGGTGTGGACGGAAAGACCACGCCAATCCCAACGTGCGTCTGTAACGTAGGACGCTGAGTACCGGTGCAAAGGCTCCTGAGTGTCATACATCGTCCCAACCCCTGCAGTATGCGTAAAGTATAGGAGTGTAGGTATCATAGGTTTGTGGTTTCTTTAAACTAGTTGGGCTAAGATAGAGTTTTATAGGGCTACCGTTTCTTCCACTGTTTCTCTGAAGATCAGGTGATCAGCTGTTAGTGTAAAGTTACTGACCAACTGCCCCGCTTCGGTGATATACTATTTGTTATTCACAATATATCCCATACTATGTAAATTCTTGGTTGTAGGTAGACGAGGCAACACGATTGTCAATGGGATTGTCAATGGGATTTTTCTTGAAGTTGTTGAGGTTGTAAAGGTTATCAAGGTTGTTACAGTTGAATGATTAAGGTTATTGAGGTTATTAAGGTTGTTATGTTTTGAAGGTTATTAAGGATATTAACATGAGGCGAGCCGCCATGTAAATCTGATCTATCAGGGGGACCCGTACGTTATTGGTAGCGTAGCATGCGTCACTCCAGCTGGTTTCGAGCCGCTCACCTCCGTCGTAGGCATCGTTGAAAGCCATATAGGTATCTCCACGAATGTCGATTTCGGAATGGCTGGCGTAGAGGCCACCCCCTGCAAGCATGCACATGCATCCGATAAACCAAGCAATGGACATAATCAATGTGAATCGAATATGAACGAGAATCGACAACGGCAACAATTGTAAACTTCCTCTCATTATGCCGATTTCATCAAACACATCAACGAACTTGAATAACATCAAATACATTAATAAAGTGAATAATATCTATGTATCGAACGTCTGGAAAATGTAGTTGAAAAAAAAAAAGAGTAATCAAAGCCGAGAACAGGAATCAGGGAATTGGAGCGTCACGTCCTCAACACTACGCCAAGCTGGTCTGCTGCAGGTCGCAGATCTTGGTGGCGTCTTCCACGAGTGTGCCTGCTGGAAGGGGCGGGGGCAAGTGGCGAAACGTCATCAAAAACAAATTCAAAACTTTTCAGCGCGCCAGACAGAATCTTGTCTTACGTATATAACAGCACCCTGGTGGTTTAGGGTGTGAGTGAAGTTGGGATCCTCGGGTCGGAATAGGGTTTCGTCGCTCGGAACACTTTCCCTGTGCTGCGTGTTTAGATCGGCAATCTGCCATTGCTGGCAGCTTATGGCTCAAGACTGCCGTAGAACCCGGTTGAGACTGGGTGTATTACATAGAGTTGGCCGTAGTATGTTACGGCTATCCACCTCTCAGCAGAACGTTGTTCGTAGTGAGCCGCTCCATTCGCGTGGGATATAAAAAAAGTGGTGTAAATGTCACCCACATACTTTCACAACCGAGAGCTGGAGAAAAATGCGTTACTCGAAATTGGAACACCAACGAGGGCGACGCATGCGGAAACAAAAAAGAACAATGAAACACCTATCGTTTTGTTTCCTGTTGGTTTAGTATTCATTGACAAGTGAAACACAAACGTTATACATACCACAACACAGGGAGTTTTCAATTCTGCGCGGGGGAGGGCTTAGGTTGAAGTTGATCATTGACCCTGCCGGCTGCAAGCCGATGTTCACTGCCCCACAAAAACCATGCTCCCCGCACAACCATATCACGTCCTCCCCCGAACGCTCTGCATACGAACCTATATCAAGCCCTGTCGTGAACGAATACGATTTAGATGTATCTGCTGCCACAGCGAGGGAAGGAGGACCTCTCGGTTGTGGTGCGCTGGGCTACTATTTTCTACACTTTTGTCACCACACATTCGTCCTGCTTTCTACCCTCGTTGTGTAAACGTCCGTCCGTGTTTTGTGTGCCTTGCGGGTCCTGTTACGTTAAGCTCAGCTGTGCACTCGTCCTATGGCGGCAGATGCCAGCAACTGCCGTGTCAAAGGCTGCCGTACAGTAGCGGGGGTAAAGTTCTGTGACGGGGCGCGCGCGCGAGCACACGATAATACATGTACACACTCGCGACCGCGGGCCCGGTTATATCAGCTTCGGAGACTTTCCCTCGAAGGCTCGGCGTGCGCTAATCCACAATGCAAATTTTCGTTCGTTATCACATGGAGAAGTGCAATTCCATCGGCCATGCACCTTCCTGTCCATCGCTGTAGAGCTCACTAGGAATACGAACAGACCAAGGGAAAGTCGCTGGCAAAATGTATCCAACTACTCTATACACGGTGAAATGGCCAACGAGAGGACAGCCGCGGTACATCACCCTCAAGAATCCTATCGCGGGCTGCCAACCGCAAGTTGGCTCAGACCAAGTAGCTCTGATAAATATAGCTGTCCGTACGTTGGGCAATGATCAGGCCCAACCAATCGTGGTCGGTTTCATCGTGATCTACAATATTTTATGTCTGCTGACCGTGAACATTGATTGTGCAGCTGCAATATCATCACTAAGATGCATTTTCAAGCATACCACCATACCATGCACCACGGGTCACACCGTCAATTGCGCGTGCAACCTGCCAAAACCCGGGCCACACATAGTGTGCATTCCAGCAGAATATCCACCCGTATCATAGTAGCACCAACTCCAGGCGTGTTATGTCAACACACAGCAATAGCGGTAAACCACTAGCTGTGGCTGCAGCAGGCACTATGAGCGATCTTTGCAGAAGTCCAATTGCGAAAGCGATACTATCAAAACTCAGGACCAGAAACAGAAATCAGCAACTCATAATCAGGGATCCCGCCACAAAAACCACAACAACATGATCAAATCTGCTGTCTATACCACCGTACGAGCGCCCGCGTCTGCTCCGCGATTAGCCGCAGCGCCTGGAACTATGTTGGCAGCACGGTTCGTTTGTCATGGACCATGCGCGACACCGGGATCCAAATATTCTGGGCCTCCTCCAGTCCCTCCCAGGCCTCGTCCACAACGAGATCGTCTCCGCTTGCAGTTCGCTTGATAGCCGAGATATTCCGGATGTAGTAATCCAACTGAGTATCCAATTGCTGGAAAATCTTGAGGAGCTCGCTGGTAGTCTCGAGCTGATCATCGGCGTAACGCCACATCCTCGGCACATGGATGTGGCGCAGTTTGTCTGGGACCAAGGTCTGCACCACACACACGTGCTCCTTGCCGTTATTAACCACACGCCGCGGCTCGGTTCAAGTACTCATGAGCTTGCGGTGCTTGCCCTTGTTCCCTTTTTCCCTTGTCCCCTTGGCGAGGACGTATGCTACGATAGAGGTAGCATTTTTCGTCTGATTTGTTTTGGTAATGACGGGCCTTCTTAACCCCAAATCGTCGGAAATAGCCCATTTTTTCCCCGTTATCTTCGTTGTGCACCTAGACCATGGGCTCTTTCATCCGGTGGCAGTTATGTTTTTCTCTGAATCAGCTTTTTGGGACAGGTCTCCATAAGCTCCCAAATTGAAGAACCTCAGAAGAAAAAAAAACAACGGTTGGTGCACCTCTATCGCAGTAGTCACACGTGTTGTCAAACAATCACCAGACCCAATACAACGTAATCGCCTACCGTCTATTCGGCAGAGTCTTACCCCGACTGCCGCTCGGTCGGTGTCACGACGACCGGCGTCGACGCGTTGCGGAAACAGACCCTTGCAAGGAAGTCCTCTTGGGGGCCCACCGGGGAAACCACCAGTTATTGAAACCTGTTTTCGTCGATTTGATTGAACTGAAATCCCTCGACGTCCGCCTCGTTGAGAGTAGTATAGCCCGTACGCGACTCGCGTCCCATGATAAGGTGGTAAGGGCTCGATGGCAAGTTTTTCTGCCCCGGCGTTTCTGAATGCCTATTGCAAGCCCTGTCGTACCGCAAACCACTCGTGGAGGGGCCGCCCTCCGTACTAAACCATAGTCTGACCATTGCTTTCGTCTCATGAATAACTTCGTAGTCCACCTACACCTCACAAACCTTGCCGATGTACCCTTCCAAGACATTTCCCTTCACCGCCTGGAAATATCCCGCAGCGTTCAGCGCCCCCGGCGGACCACCATACGGTGTCTGAACCCTCCCTCCGGAGTAAGCATGGTGAACATCTCTTGAGCGTTATCGCTTGGCGGCACCTGCCAGTAGCATTGCATCGTATCCTGCATGTATCCTCCGGTGGCGCCCGCGAGCAGAGAAGGATTGTCTTTGATGTTTTGCCCGGGAATATCCGCCGGTTCGATCGTGTCGTTGACGGCACGGCAGTCCGTAATCATGCGGTAGAGGTAGTGGTAGTAGTTGACTCCCTTGGGAATCGCCTTCTCCACGCTTCCGTAGATTGCCTGCTGGTACCCAAACATCGTTCCAGCAATTTTCAGGTTGGGCATGTGTACGTGCAGCCATGCCGCCTTGGCTGTCGGGGATGCACACGGCCTCGCCAGCACATCCCTTTCACCTGGCGTAAGCCGCACCGTTATAAGCTCTACACACGTCGGTGTGTCGCTAAACATAGCCCAACGGCACATGTCGAGGTGCCTGCGAAAAACAATATCGCGCAGCATCTTGGCAGATTCCGGCAGTGTGGCAACCCTAAGAGTACGTTTGTCCTTAGCATGGGCATTTTGCCGCGTTGAACAAGCGACGGTCAGCCCCACCTACATCAATTCTGAAATCTATTTACGCTTTCTTTATTCCCCTCTTCTTTTCTCCCTCTACTTTTTATTTGGTTGGCTTCCACCTTTGGCCACATAAGCGCCATTCTTCAACCTATCTGCCAGTTTGTTCTCCATCCCAAGTAGTCTTCACAACCACTTAGGTGCAACCTTGCAGCTCTTGTAATAGAGTCGGGGCTTCGATACGAATCATCGTTGCACAAGATTATGAGCCTCGATACGCAATTGTTATTGCAAAAACTGTCTGGCATCACACCAAGACCAGCGGTTACACGGCCCTAGCGACAAAACTTGCGACTACACCAGGCACGAGGACGAATACGCTACTGTGAGATACAGATAAAGCACGTCGTGGCAAAACCGATAAGAGAAAGTCGGACAATATGCCGACCTGGCGGCGCTACACGATCCGCTCCTAGGCGTGTGGCCGTTCAGGAAGGGGCATTTGTTTCAGGTCTACAGATGCAAGTCATCCGTAAACGTGTTATACGGGATAACCCCAAAATAGGAAGTCACATATGGGCAAGAATGCCGATCGTCTCCCCAGACCTACATCTAAACACTAGATCAGGCTCCGACGCACGTCACATGTTGAATTTGCAAACTTCTCATCAGAATATGTATGGACCCGCTGCTGTTTCTGCAGAAAACAGAGAGACAGCTTGAAGTTCCGCCAGATGGAGTACACCGGCTGTGATCAATGCAAAAGCGTTCCCACAAAGACAGCAGCAATCGAAACATGTCAAACCATCAACGACGTTGTCTGGAGTGCTACCTTGGCGCCACTCCCCGCCTTTCACCCGTCAGGCCAGACAGCACTAACGACGCGGCTGTAAGCCGCATTTAGAAGGTTCTAATTCGGGCATGTGCTCTGCTTTATTTTGTGACGTTCTGCAATTTTCCATTCCCAAGCTGACAGAAAACGGGATACAACACGGCCCAAATATAAAGCCGCATAACAATTGAAAGAATACCGAAAATGACCGTGGCAACTAAAGTAGTCGAACACCGTCCAACAAGGTTTCTCGACGAGGATGTCTGATCAAGCCGATGTGACTAATAGACCGCGTTATCGTGGATGTTCAAATGTCAACTGTCAACTGTCAACTGTCGACGTCAATGTGTGGGTTCATTCCTCTTTTCCAAACGCCCCCGACGGTTTCGCGCACTTTTTACATGGCAAAAATGGCCTGTCACCGTGAGCATTGGCCGTACAGTCGGTGCCGTTGGTCGCGCATAAAACAATGCACAAGGGACATCCCCCCACCGCCGTGATTTCCTCCTTGTGATTTCGGACACTGAGAACCACGGGTCAACATACGCACAATCACCGTTGCAAGCAGCAGAAATATCTCCATAAGAGCAGAGCAGAGCAGAGCAGAGCAGAGCATAGTTATCCCTAGTGTAGTGTATGGTGTATGACAACCAACAATAGGTTTGTTTATTGAGCTTGGCAACATTGTTGGCGGGCGTTCAGACACTCCGTCATCACTAACTACTAGCAAAGAGACTTCGAATCTGTCGCTCACCGCCCGGCCAGTTGGCGGAGTTGCTAACGACCGAGGTGTGCCCGTTGATGTAGAACGTCGTAGTCATCGCCACATATATCGCGCCTGCAGGAGGACGCAAATAGTTCATGGGAGTTTGCGATTCATTGCGGACGCTTCGTTCATAGTCTCAGAGATCAGCATGCCATAATAAAAGAGAGACAAAAACGACCTACGCATTGAGCACCGACAAACCCGTTTCCCCAACAGCCGCTATGCCTTTTTCGACGAAGACATGCATATCAAAGAACCAAAATGCGAACTATCGTACACCGGCATATCCATCAAAACCATGAGTGCGTATCCAAACTTTGTGTTCTTTATACCCAAAGTAATCCTCACCTTAACCCGAAGCCTGAACACTCAACACTCAACAATGCCCAACGGACCCAGCTGGCCCAACTCACGGGGCTCCTCAAATGACTAGCTACCGATTATTTACCGATCCACAGTTTCTTGTTTTTGCACTATTTGGTACCTACGTAGCCCTTGGTCTCGTTTGCCGACATAGTACGGCTTCATTGTCCTCTCAAATTCTATTACGGGGTGAGGTATTGAGCTAGCACCTCAAGCGAAGATCCTCTGCAAGTTTAGGTTTCGATCCTGTCGTTGCATGCATTATGGGCTGCAATAAATTAACACTACATACGATTAGCACTACATACAGTCGACTCTCATATATTGCACCAAGAGTAAGGCAAACGTTTCTCATCCATGCATTCTCCGAGCCCCTGCCCCATTTCTTTTGGTGTATTCCTCCGGCGGATGGGGTCGAAATAAAAAGCTTAAGCTCACCACACTTCCACGTATTTTCAAACACGTCGTGTGTCGATTTAACTCAATTGCCTTCGCAATACAGCGCTAGCTGGGGCGTGTCCTTCGGTTCTCACGATAGCGATAGCGTGGGCTGTCCCTATCGGCGGTCCACGTTACTACCCTGCCCCGTTGTTCGAGCCTCCCCCGGCCCGGTCTCTGCCAATGGGGTGGCGTTACGCGCGCGGAGGGAACTTCCCCTCTATAAACCCCTCTCCTGACTCACTCCAGCGGGGAACTATAAGGCTCCGTGCCCGATTCGTACATCGTTTCATGTGCTGACATGTATGTCCGACTGCCCGGGGACGTCAACGGAGTTTTTCCGGGTCGAACCCCCCGCAAGGTGTAGAAACTCAAATCCCATTGGTTAGTCGTTCACTGGTTGACGCTCGTTGAGCTAGCGCAACCCGGGGAGAATAGACGACTATTAACGGCTGGCAGTTCCGCCCTGAGAGTAAATGGTCCCACCCCCGACTCGGAAACCCCTCCGCGTATTCGCAGCTACGATAGCCCGTGCACACGGTTTTCCACCGGGTCTAAACAACCAGGATGGTGCGAAAGCCCTAACGCCACTGGCTAGTTGTTGATTGCATGGGGCTACCACATAGAGCCAGCGCCACCTGGAAATGATAGGGTCAAGTCCCCTCATCGGTACATATATATGTTCCGATACCTCTACGATTTCCACATGGCGGGGACGAAAAGCGGAGTTCACCCGGGCCGATACAGCTCCAGATCATGTGGGAACCCTATCCCTACCGGCCGAACTCTAATTGGCTGGAGCCCGTCCGTGCAGCCAGCACTACCGTGGGAGGATCAGGTGGCATACGCCCGTTTCGGAAATACTTCCATAAATCTACAATTTCGACAACTTGGGGGCTATTATCTATATCCCGCTGGTGGACGTCGCCTCGAATCGCGTGGAAACCCAAACCCCACCGACCAATCGCTGATTAGTTTGTGCTCGAACTTTGGGCTCAGCGCCACCAAGGGAGGACGATATACCATCCGTTCGGAAACAACTCCATACATCGACATTGCGACAACCCGGGGAAAGAAACGGTGTTGCCTCGGGTCGAAATTACCCCGGTCAGTGTAGAAATATAGGCGCCACTGCTGCATCATGGCCTGGGTTTGCATATAGAGCCAGCTCCACCCAGATAGGATAGAGGTTCAGCCCCGATTCAGAAACCATTCCATATCCAAATGCCACATAAAAGGGGTTAGAACGGAGTCCCCTCGGGTCGACACCGTCCCTAACGGTGTGGCCACTCCAACGACACCGTCCGGTTAATGATTGGCCAAAGCTTGCACGTAGCGCCAGCGATACCATATGGCACGAGAGTGTTCCATCCCTTGCACAGACGCCTGTCGATATTTCAACGAATTCAACATGCCGGGAACATAAAACGGAGTCCCACCTGGTCGAAACCACCCCGCATGGTGTAAACTCCCCACCAACACTGGCCGATCACAAATTGGCCGAGGTTCCAAGATATAGCCAGCCCCTTCCGAAGAGAATATGGTACGACCTCTGCATTAATACGTCTTTCAATGTATCTACAACTCTGAAACTATGTGTAAGAAAGCTACCTTCCTCCGGGTCGATACCCCCTGGCGTAGTATGGGAACCCAACACGCCGATATTGCATTGATTATCTCGGCTACGGGTGGTGGAGAGAGCAACCCACCCATCAAGGGGTTCAGCAAGCTCATTGGTTCTCGTCTCATACCGACTTGCTCATTGGTATTCCAACCGTTGTAAATTCAACATGAATCAACTGCAGCGTCCAGTTTACAAATCGAGCGCGACATCAGCGCAAGTTGGTTATGGATGCAACACAATTCCACCCCACAAAATTATTCAGCAATCGTCAGCACGGAGCACAAGTCAAAATCAACATGCAGCGAAACAGTAACTTCCGGTTGACCGGCAAGCGACACACACAACAGCAGCGCAGACAGGAACCACAGCAACAGCACGCATTTCACACCTTTTCTACCTAGCTCCTACGAGGCTGTGACGGAATCGGCGACCGACTGGTGCGACACCGTCGTCACGAACCAAGGCAACGGTTGCCGTGGATGCCATCTGCCGAAACGTTGCTTGGCGCAGCGAAATATGTAACTATAAGGCTTGCGAAGGGGGCCGGTTTTCGCTCCTCTCGATAACTACGTCCATGCTGGTGGAGTTCTACTACTCATACATATATATAGTGATTTCGGCGATGCTCACACAGACAACACCATTAGTCGGCGACACAGTTTTATGCCTAAAATCACCCCAACGTAACCATGGCTGAAATCCTAATGCAAAGGAATTTTGCTGAACCTGACGGAGGCAACACAAGGCGCCCAACCTACGTCGTTCGAAGTTGTTCCGCTGCTGTTGGCGTATCGGACATATTCGGGTGTCCACCACAAATCGATCGGAATGAAAAACCGCTGATGTATGTCGTACACGTCGTCGAACCGTTCCTCCCTTTGCTACACTCTACCGACCTATTGGTTGACATATACTGTGTCCTATGTATCAATGACTAATGATTCTTGACAATTCTCACCTCCGCTGTCTTCTGCGGAGTTGTCGAAAAAGGAGGTGTTGCCATCGATATTGACGGCCGAGTTAAAGGAGGCATAAAGACCACCTGCGGCCAACAACGGCGGAGTGATAGTTTATTATTGGTTTCTCAGAGCACGAAGGACGGTTGTGGCATGGCACGCCTGTGGCGTTTAGAACAACTAATTAACAATACCAATAATACCACACGTGAAACAAAGAAGGTGTCGAATGCACTGTTATTATTGAAAAGGTATGGCGCTTGCACGCTCTCCCGCGATCGTTTGAAGGCGTACGGCGTTCGTCCGCAAACGTCGAGCAATCGAACGAGCGCAGATATCGCGCTTAGCTACAAGCGCGTCAGACGAGATGGCGTACTGCATGAAGATTTACCCCCATCTGACCACTCCACTGCAACTCGTATGAACCATGTACGGTTGAAGGCGGAGGTGCACCTTTATGTTGTGCGGGAGACGTAAAACCACCCGCCAATGTCATGGATCTAGTTCACTATAAACCCTAATCACTAGTTTAGTGCACCCAAGTATGCCGCATTTTGAACACGCTAGGGTTCCGACCTTCAAATACCGGGCGCCGCAGAGACGACGGCTCGGTATGCATAGCGTCGCATCCACAGCGCAGCTCTTGCTTCTAACCAGACTAGCCGACCACCTTTCAACAGAGGTTTACACCTCTACTTTGGGGTACTGCAGAGAGCGACAATCGTCAAACATCTGGAGACACAACATGAAAAAAAAATGAGCACCTAACTTAACGTTTTCACATCATTTGAGACAGCTTTTTTCCGAATACAAAACCGCACCCCGCCAAAATTGAGCCTTGTTCACTGTGAGGTGCGAGGGCGCGTCGGGTGCGGCGGGGAGCAGGGGTAGGCACTCCAGTAATGTCACACAGGACCAAGGCTACGATAGGGGGGGTACCCCCATTTTCACTGGTGTGTTTGAGCCACTCGCACGAGTAGCTCTGTAGCCTCCGGATGAAGATGGTTTAGGAACTTGGTTTGCCGCAGCTTAGATCACCTTTGCATTGCGGATTGATTTCGTCAATATAAAACATAAAGAAAACGTAAGATTGCATAGGAAGAAAGGGGTTTCTCGCGCGAATGACCCCTAGCAACTGAAATAAGAGGCCCAAAAGGGGGCCCCCCTACCGTGGCCTGGGTCACAGGGTGATTTAGTGAAGTCAAAGCTGCCAGTCAGCATCTCAAAATCTCAAGCATTTGCTCCAAAGTCCACATCGTGGTGCGTTTGGGGGTTCAGATGCACTACTACGTATGTCCACGGCACGTACGAAGAAACCTTTTTCACCTAAGGTTTGCTGGAGATTTCGTCGTTCTTATGCAACACTATGTGTACGTCTCCCAAAATAGTGCGGACAAGGAAATTCGTCGCCACATGAAGCACGCAAGGTATTTTGTTACTAGAAAACGAGGAAAGTAAGGCGAAACAAAACTCATACCCCTACAACAAAGTGGTGGGGTTCCCAGGCTCCTGCACAGCTTGAGCAGCAACTCGGAACGCAACCCGTTGAAACAAAGAGCCACCTCAGCGACGTTCAATGCTCAGAGCACCGCTACGGAACTCGGCCGGGATCGAGGTATTCGTCGCAATGTACCAATGGGTGCCTTGCTCTGCCCCGCAGTCGAAAGAACGGAAAATAACCCACAGACGCCGGAAAATCGGGAGCCCGAACAAAAAACTACATGTTTCACATGGACATATTTACGTAAAAACACCATTCTCACCTCCGATTTGCCAGGCTTGGTTCTCGATAAATGAAGTGTTGCCGGTGATAATCATGGCTGAATTTCGATGTATGTATACGGCACCTGGGGTTGGCAATGTCAATGTGTGGAGTTACCAGCCTCACAGAAAGAAGACGAGGACCTCAGTCCGTGCTTCTCAACTACACAGTCCAGTAATTTTATTAACATAAACATGAACGTAATAGGAGCAGTCGGTCACGTAAGAGTAGTTTATCCTCCAAGTGGGCGTGTTTCCGATGTGGAATCGAACTAGAACAGCAATAGAATCTCAATCTGCACTCGATGTTGTGCTTGGCATACTCCATTTCCGTGGGCGAAACGCACATATCAAAGTACGACCACTGATATCTACCCACATAAAGACGGCTCGCAAGTGGCAAAACCGTAAATAGCGGGTACCCTCCACGCAACGCATTGACGACAAACATCGAAAGACCTCGTTTCAGCATGCGTTAACCTTAAATACGGATAGTCGAAGGTTTGAAGGCGGTGTCACGGGCGGCAGTAGAGTCGATCATGACTGCCAAATATGCTGCACAAGCATCAACACGGGGAAAACGAAGTGCTGATGAGTTGAGCTTTGTGTCTGCTCGACCTGAAAAGACGCGACGGTGGACATTGCACGGGACACTTACGGGGGACACTAACCTCCGTCATCCTGGGATGTGTTGTTTTGGAAGCATGTGTTGCCGATAATTTGGATGGAGGATTCCAATATGTTCACTGCACCTGCGGACAGGCAACGAGTGTCCCGCCGATGTTTATCGTACGCGGCAGAGTTAGTAAAGAAGACCCGTGCATAACTCAAACGGAGTGCGAGCTATAAACAGGAGTTGAGCTTGTTTGGCATCGTGTTTCATAGACAAATACTTGTGTTCAGCATTAGAATTTCCCCGCGATATTGCGTAATTCGTAAGACCGGAAAAAAGCATCCGCACGAGCTGCAACGGCTTCGAATGGGAATCGTTGACGCACCAAGGGTTGGCACAACCGACTAGCCTACTGCACACGTGGAACCAATCGTCGAGTCTGTCAGTAGCGGATCTATAGAAGATATCGGTGAAGTCGAACGCGCGAACATTATTGCCAGTACGAAGAATTCAAAGCTATGAATAAGTTATAAGTGTACCCATAGACGGCGCGACGGGCGACAACGCCACGAACCATCGTTAAGCATAGTCTAGCACAAAAAAGAGTTGTTACCACCAATTTGTGTTGACTGTGCTATATATATGGTTTACATTTGGACCATTCTTCAGTGAGACGTTTATCCCACTTGACCGCAAGACGGATAGTGCGAAGATCAATTAAGTGTAGGCGCAGGAACACACTGCGCTTGCATGGTTTGAAAGGTAATGGTTGAAAGTATGGACTGCTTACCCAGACGAAGGGTAAGGTACGGGAGCACCCCTGGTTTTACTACCGGGTTCGACCCTCTTAAAAGACTTGCTGCCCGAGTGGCCCTCTATTCCACGGATGAGAACGCTCTAGGCGATTGGTTTGGGCGAAGCGCTGCTAGCTGTTCCGCTACTGATTTATACCACAACGTTATGACGGCCCTTAATGTTAAGCGGGTAAGGGTAAAGGAACAGGACGGCCACATGCGCGACCCAGGACCACTGGAAAAAACTGCCCCAAAATTGACTCCATTACCGTGGCTTTGCTCCCCACTGTTCTTCAACATTCTTCAAAAGCCGGCTTCTACGCACCCGGCACCTAGTAAATCCTAAGCATTATCACCTCCGCTATCCTTGCCGAGATTGTTGTCGAAGTGAGTGTTGCCCTCGAAATGAGCAACGGAGCCGTCGGTAGCAGACAGAGCGCCTGTCAGGGAAAAAAAATGTTGACAATGGTTTCATCTTTAGGCAGGTAGCGCGGCATTGGCGTGTTTTACCGAACACAACAAATATGCCAAAGGCAACAGTCATTGTGAGTAGCTCCGAAGAGCAATTGTGAGTGGTATGGTAGAGCCATTGTGAGTCGTACAGTAAAGCCATTGGGAGTCATCTCACGGTAGGGGCGTGTGGCGACATTCTCACAGCTCCCAACATCACGATCACCATTATCATCATCATCCATCATCGCCATAATCACCATCATCATCATCATCGTCATCATCATCATCATCATCATCATCGTCATCATCATCATCATCATCATCATCATCATCACCATCACCATCACCATCATCATCCATCATCATCATCATCATATTTACCATCATCATCATGATCATCGTCATCATCATCATCTTCATCATCCGAAACACGAGTTCGATGGCATTTCGTTCGCGCATTCCGACCAACACTTCTATGCGCTGGGCCTAAGACAAGCCACTCGTATGCGTGTGAGACTAACCAGCATTTCCTCATGCGACGAGCTCAACCGCCCAGAAGGTAATAAGGCAATACACATTACTTAACCGAGAAAATGCAACCCGTACCGGTACTGCGGAATGCATAGCTCTTACCCTTCGCGCGTTTGGAGTTTTGGTATGAACACCCTCGTATATAGCCCTTTGGAAAATCCTCGACAGTAGCTTCAGCTATGTCAAGCAACGCGCACAACTTCGACCAGAAATATCCCAGCTACCGAGGTTGAGTGAGGTAGGATTGCTACCATTGCGGAGGGTGGTGTCGATGTTCAAGACGGCAACACCGTACACCAAAATTCTAGCATCTACCATTTACGCAGGATGTCCCAGGATAGTTCAACAGGCAATGTTGGTCAAAACGTATGAGCCCCTCGCATAAGGCATCGTAGACGGCGCGGCAGACAGGACGTTCTATCCGAAAGGTAGGCATGGCGTGTCGGGTTGGGCGACATGCCCGGTTGTTGCACTTCAGAGGAACTTCCCAATTCTGGTAAGGTCTTCTCAAACGGTGTTTGTAGAGTGTAGTAGGAATGCTTGCAACGGTGGAGGGGCACCATTATCTGTTTTCTTGGGGCTCCTCACTTGAGTCGGTCTACACCCCATATACTCCAGCCAGAACACCATTTTGAGGGAATTAAAAGCTGTGCCAGACGAATAATCAACCCCATGGCCTATAAATAGATATACAACGAAACATGCCGCAAACAATCGCGAGACTCCCACCGTTTTGCGTCACGAAGCCTCGTCGCTCAGAAACAGGTGCAGCCAAAATGTGCTACCACGCATCTTGAATACTACCCGCGGCATACAATTCAGTTTCAGGTAGTCTGTTGTGATATCATGGGTGTCTTAGGTGAAGCCTAGCAATCCTGAAGCAGGAAGCATGCGCCCTTCCTGCTTAACACTGCTCCCTTTATACATAAAGTGAAAGTACCGAGAAGGTAACGAAAAGTCTGGCGTATAGTATGCACGCCGTCATGGGGTTCAAAATGCATAGGGTTACAATCAGCCTTTGGACAACAAACGGGTTCAGGTGGCCAAACACAGGCACGAGCATACTGCGTTTGCCTAAATCGCACTACATTAACACCGATATTTCACGAAGCGGTAGACGGATCCCTGTATCGAAAACAACACAACACTCGACTGCCACGTCAACTTAAAAGCTTGTTTATAACCAAATTGGAGAACAAACGTTGTTGTCGACTCCAAGCCACGAGAACCGTTCTTTTTTACGTGGGTCCCATTGTGTTACTATCGAAGAAACTAAATAATGCTTTTCACATGATTTCCCATCTGCACAAGAAACAGCTCCAACAAAAAGCAGTGCACGGGCTCGCTAGTTACCTCCGTCATCCCCGGCGATGTTGTTGTCGAAGTGGCTGTTCCCCAAGACGAGAATATTGGACTCATCGTCCGCGTGAATTGCACCTGCCGAGATTCAAAATGCACCGTAGGTGTTCTTAAGCCGCGCTAGACCATGCAACGTTGAGCCATATATCAATGTCAACACAGGTGTTGCTGTATTCTGTGTGCATTAGTAACAGTTAAATATACGATGTCAACAGATGTCTGCAATACTAAAAATTAAACTATTTTGTTCGTCATCAAAGGTCGCATGCGTTGCGCTTAGCTTCTCCTGATCAACTCCGGAGCTCTCGGTGAACTACAGCAGGGCATCGCGTTCATCTGCACCACCAGACCATGTCATGAAACGGGCATGTAACGTATTGATGTATATATGGCCTACCGCAACTATAACTACTCTTTATCGTGACGTAAGGTCTTTGCCGGACAATATCGTTCACGATATTCTCAACCGTTGACGGCAGGTTTACGAAGCATGACTCGCAAAAATCGTTCGTCCAGGTCCATGGGCGTAACGTAGTGGTTTTAGTCGGTATTCGATGCCGTGGCAATAGGTGCAATCCATTTAGTCAGAGTGATGTACAGCAGTAATATGGCGAAGCAGGAGCATACTGAATCGACGTCCTTTCAAGTGTGTAAAGGCTACCACAAACCCGCCGGCAGCACACCAAATTCTAAGGCGAGCATCAACCTTGTTTCGCATTCGAGAATCAAGGAAACAAACCTAGCTGTTGCGGGTGCCACAGACCTTATGATTGACCCCAGGGCATATGCTACAAATATGCTTTGTGGTTTGTGGTCGCCCACGGAGGTCCGAGGACAGAAGCATTTGTTTTACTCCAAACTACGATTGTGCAGCCATTGATGTAATGCACACAACGAAATGCTATAGCGAAAGGTCACGATGAATGGTTTAAATTAATTCATACCTTTAAAGTACGCATGGGTTAGACCAAGCCTCGACGACGCAATTCGTTCACAAGTAGAGGTGTGAACTGACCGCGCTTACATTAAGCCACGACACATGATCAAGCATCAGAGAGTAAGAAACTGAGTCATGGCCGAATCCCCCAACCATCACAATCCAGCCGTCAACGGTCGTTTCACCGCAACGGTGCCGTATACCCAAAGACCCATTTCGACGTCAATATACCCTATGTGTATGAGAATACAAACCTTGTTGTTGAACTCTGTACCATAATAACCGGCACCGGTCGGACAAGGTTCCACCATGCTCAATTGTAACAAAAGCAACACCAAGCGTTGCACGCAGTACACCGGCACGTGGTTGCCTAGCGATACAAATGAATGCTCGGTTTCCGTAGAAGGTAAACTTCTCAAGTATTCCGTGTATTTCGAGCACCCCCGTTACCTCCGTTGAATGTAGCTGTATTTTCGTGAAAGTAGTTTGTGCCATCCACGCGAACAGTAGATTCCGAATACACGGAAACTGCACCTGCATAAAGGGAACGGAACGGAACGGAACGGAACGGAACGGAACGGAACGGGCGTTGTAAGTGTTTTCGGCTCACAACAGAACGAAAAACCGTTGCCCGTGCGCTCTTCTGCCCGCGGGCTCTAGCACATTTTTCTCTAGTATCATACGAAATGGTATCGACGGGGATGTGATTAAATTTTCATACGTACAGTATCGGCCATCTATGAACGCACGTGTCGAGCTGGGATTTAAACAGGCGCGTTAGGCACTCCCAGTGATGGTTCGGAGGAGCGCCGTCCGCTTGAACATATATCGTCTCATGACATACTAGGGTACGCTATGATCCGCGGGTTAACCACGCATATTCTCCGACGAATGAATGACCTAATCTTACCGCAAAACCTACTGACAGTATATACCAGGCAACTGGTACACACCACGGGTTGCGAGATGCTTGCAGGGCACCATTTGTAACGCGCTTTTTGGAGGTTTGAGAAGAACCCGATATGTATCACCTTTGGAGACGGGGGGGTGGAGGTTGTCGGGGTTGTTCGACAATCAATTGTTAAGGTTATTAGTGGGGAACCAGTTGCAAGTGGTCAAACGGACTAATACCCCACTAATTCCTTAACAAATGGCGTCATCGACAGACCATGGGTTTTTGGGTCGTGGGTTCGATCCCCACATCCACCATAATAAACTTTTTCAGATTTTCCCATGGCGAACTTGAAAAATGCTCTCCCCGGTATACCCAGGAAATGAAACGGCTTGGATAATTGACAGGTCCGCCCGTATATTCGGCCGACCTGGTATCTCGCCGTTTCAGGGGGGGAGAGTGTTATAAGGCTTAGTTTGGGTAAGCTATTGGTTAACCAGTTGCAAGTGGTCAAACGGACTAATACCCCACTAATTCCTTAACACAATGCTGTGGCGAATCGGGCCTACTAAACGTTCGATAGCCATTAGTTACGTAGAAAAGCGTCCTTCGGAGAAGGGGACGCAACGAACATGTGTTTTAAGACCTTGTTCACCTCCGTCACCAGCGGCTGAGTTTCTGTAGAAAGAGGTATTGCCGCTGAAGTTCATGATCGAGTCGTCCCCTGCGTACACAGCGCCTGCGCGTAAGAAGCGGAAATTATGGAGAAAATGGGGTTGGCCTAAAGGCACAAGACCGACGACAAGGAATCAGTGTAATGTTTGTTTGCGAATTGTGTTTCCTGTCGTTGCTACTGTTGCGGATATCGCGGAGAGGAAGATGACAACGTACACGCTCAGCGCAAACCGGGCAGGTGGCATAGACAACGCTCATTGGGTTTGAGTTGCCAGCGTGCACAGCAGTATGCCGTACCGGATACGGTTATAGAATTTTTACATGCGGGCGTTGTCAGATACGACGACATGCAACACGAGAAACCGCGCTCGGGCAACGGAAGAAGGACATGTAGTGCGGACGAAGCCAATCTTTGCTCCAGAAGGCGTTGCTACCTTAACCATAAATAGGTGATAATAGTGTGCAATGTATTTTGATCACCCAGTTAAGCCGTATTTTCTTGCAATGTATTCTGGCCTAGTACTGATATAGCACAATTCCGCTACTGCACGCATAAACGACGGCGCTCTACCAGGCCTAGACACTCGTTGGGTTTCATGATTTTGTTGTGTGGTATTCTGGCGTCGTTGTGTGGCGCCGTGGTGTGGCGTGTGGTTCGACTGATACAGCGGCTGGACTCACCAGCCAATACCTGGCAAGTCGGTAGCCCGTACCCGAAGGCATCGCTTATCTAGACGAAGAGCGCCGCCCACCGGGACAACCTCCAACAACAACGCAGCCACTCCGATTTATCTCCCCCTACGCATCCATCGCCTTCATAAATATATATTCCATCCTATTGGTCACTGCCCTGACCGCACTACAACCACAAAAACCAAAAATATATGGGTTTGGATGGCTCCTCGTTTTCAAGCACTGCAAGACGCTCGGTTTCGTCAACATCTCGTGCATGCTAAAGCACCGCGATGCAACCGCAACAACAAAAATGTTTGTACATGCACCATAATGTCTGCCCGGCGATACGTCAAGCTCGTCTTCAGGAAGAATCCGTATTCAATCACGATTCCTACCTCCTGAATCCCCGGCGTTGTTCTCCTCAAAGTAGGTGTTGCCGTCACCTTGAACCGTGCAGTTTGACGAATATATCGCACCTGCCGAAAGGAATTGGACGTTGCAGGTGCTCTCGGACCACGAAACACCGGAAAACGTTTAGACTACCCGCGAGCTCTCTTAATGAAAATGTCTACCGTGTGACATGGTACTCATGCACAATCGCATCAACGGAGGTACATCGCAGTTTAGGCGCGGTTGCGGTAACCTAAGGTACGCATGTGCCGGATAGAGCATTCAACGGGCAACCGTGACACTTTCGGCGATGGTGCGGGGCAGTTCTCTTGGCTTCAATACTTCCGGTGCCACACGGGAACATTCTGTGACCCGCGGTTCGACCTTAAACACCTACTCTGCATCACGGTGGCACAGACCGCCAAGTCGTATTCTGTCTACGGCCGATGATATCCACGATGTGTACTGCAGAAGACGGTCTACGGTAAGGGCTGAACGATTGTCGTCATTCGAAGGCTCTTCACGTCAGGGGGTTTTCACATTGACTCAGATATACACACATAAACTCAGATACTGACGTATACACAAGTTACCTCAGATATACACACATTGGACAAGCCACAAATCCACATCTTGGGCATATTATACACGCATAAGACAACGTTATATTTCAATATAAGTTGTTGCTGTTGCTAAGATTTACTGGCGTAATCAAGTCTGTGGCAACAGGACAAGTATGATAATGTGATAATGTGATTACACCATCTTATTTAATTAATACGTTTTCGAACCTCGTCAATATATTGTTCACAAATAATTTAATCGAAAAAGTGATACTAATACTCTTATAATACCTCATTGTTAGCACCGGTCATCCGTCGTGAATGCCACTCTACAATCCTACACTAAGGTTTGGCACATGACATGTCAGTCTGTCGCGCATTACCCAAAGTATGCCGTTTAGGGGTTTGGAGCGCAAGACAGTTATCTCCACAGTTGGCCCCGATGAAGTCGACGGTGCCGGGGATTTTCAAATCATGGTGCAGTGGATCAGAACACCTAAAGACCGAATGCCCGAAACTTTTGTACACGTAACGAGGTAGCAGAACGCGGCAAACAGTATTCCAGGCAGACACTCACCTCCATTATCACCAGCTGAGTTTGTGTAGAAAGAGGTGTTTCCATGAAACTCGATCGCCGAAGAGGAATCTGCGTACACGGCGCCTGTGGGTCGGAAACAGTGCAGTTGAGAAAATTGGAGGCGGTTGTTCGCTGGCGACGTCGACGAGAAAATGCCACATTATCACGGCATTGGAAATCAGTTAAACAATTTAATGAATAGGTAGGTACGAACTCACGCATTCGTGTACGCAACACACTTCTTTCTCTGGGTGAATAGGTTCCCGTATATTTTAAAAATACTAATAATAAACCCCAGCTTTGAGCTCGAAGATTTTGTCGAAATTCATCTTTGCAAGCTGTGTGTCTCTCTCACAACATTTTTTTTTGTGTTTTTTCAACGTTCCGGCGGATGGCGGGAAAACTATTTGTATAATGCTTTTTGGGCTCAAACCGGCACACTCTTCCTTCTTCGTATGATTTTCGGATCCGTTGCGTATGAATTTATCTCAATTAATTGCATTCGCAACCCAGCGTCAGCTGGCGTGTCCTTCTGTTCCCGTTACAACGAAAAAAACAAAACGCGATTTGCCATTATTTGCATATTTTTTGTATTAATACACCAGGCTGGCGTTGAGAAAAACTATCAGGGTGTCAAAGAGATACAGTATTGCGTGGACTCCGGTATCCATGAGTCCCGACGCAGTATGGGAAACAGCATTAAGTCGGGCCTAGGTACTTACGACCAGCCGAGGGGGGGGGGGGGGGGGGGGACTGGCGAGTTCAAGTGAATAAACGTTTACCGTACACCAAATAAAAATTGAATAATGTTCTATTCGGAGGCTTGTCGAGAGGGAGAATACGCGATGCCGAGGAGAGGAGCGATGGTTCTCCAAAAGGAAATAATGAGGTATACGAAGTATATCGTTGATCCAGAGGGCATCGGCACCTTCATCGTGAATACGTGCACATAAAATAGTCGGTATATAATTACTCGGCAAAGTTGATTGCTCTCGCCAGTGTTTCGCCTAGTATCGGTATGACGAAGTTCAGCCGGTACAAACACCTGATCGGCGCCGCTTAACTTAGCACCGCGGTTTGGTCACAGTTTCATCATTTTGTGGTAGCTGTAAACGTTTGCTGTGTCGGTCGACCGATAGACCCGGTAGAACCCCAGCCGAGACCTGGCAAATTCACAAGACATTTACCAAAAAAAATGTTCCAGTAGAGGTCACGATTGGCTCGACATAACACAGAACCCACAAGAACGGCGTACGAAAACAACGCGGACACGAAGATGTTTTTTTTAAATGCACCTTTTAGCGTTTGATTCTTCATCGTATTCATGCACTGTTCTTTAGTCCTCAGCCTAGTCCAAGCTAGCCAGATCCAGGCGTAGCAAATAAACCCTTGATTCCGTATTTTCCACCCTCATGGCGCCTCACCCGCGGATTTCTTGGGATGGGCTCGGCACTTCTACATCTCGTACGGGTATCGTTAACGAGTCATCCCAAGGTAGGGCGTGCACATTTTTTGGGCAAAACGTTTCTTATCTCTGGCCGGTTGCGCTCCTTGTGTAAACACCTGCCGGACAGTCTATTGCGGTTTTCGAGTGGAGTTGTTTTAACGACTAGCGCACGGAAGTGATGGTCGGACTTCCCGAAAGGACGCCTTCGATGTCACGTTTTCGGTGACGATGATAATGATGATGATGCTGATGGATGATGGATGATGGATGATGTTGATGGCATCGAATCCCTCGTGCTTGGAGCTCAGAAATTTCGTAGAATCTGCTGCGCCCCTTTAGCGTGATATGACTCTCATTTTTATGGTTTTTCATGTCGTCTTAGTGACACGAGTATCCGAGTATCCCACCTAAAGTTACGTCCTAAAGTGATGCTTCCAAAGGGCCGTGTACCAACGTCTGCTACCGTTGACGTGGTAAGAAGTAGTGACGACGGCACAGGGTCGACCTAGGAAACAAGGATATTTATGGCTCATATTTTCGAACCTCTGCCATGAGAGCAAGTCCTGCCGGGTGAAATACAGACTACAAATTTATTTTGTCCGCAGATTCTCAGGACGACATTGTTCGCTCTCAGCATCATATCCGTGTCGTAAATTGTCAGGTACCACACAGTGCATTTCATGTACACCTCGATGGCGTGAAAGCAGGAGCCGCGGTTGGGTCCTGATGATTGCCTCGCGGGCTTGTGCTGATGTATTGGGTGTTACTTTCAAGTTAGATTTTAACTTAACATGTTTTGTCGTTTAGCCTATCATTGAATATAACTGTTGTTGACCTTCTGGGAATGACAGAAGTGTTGTACTAATCAAACACGTTATCATCGTCTGGTACAACAGTCTCCAATATGTCCCAACTTGGGACACGTAAACAAACTTGCCGCGCATGGCTTCCACATGTCTGAAGCAGTCAATAATTAATGTGGCTCTCCGCCGCGGTTCATGTCTACCCGTGCCGGGGGTGAGTATCCAAAGTACATATTCAACGAAAGAGCTCTGCTGCTCTCCAGCCTTACTGGTTCCAGTCGGGACGACGTGTGAGGTGCCCTCACGCAGCTGGTTTTCGAAGATACCTCAGGAATGAGTTTAATTGCGTCATTGTTGGCCTCGCAGAGCACGCCGTATTGCATTGTTCGCAACAGTATGGATATGAAATATATTCCTCACCTCCCGAGTCGGCCGAGTTGTTGGAGAATATTGTGGTGCCGCTGACGTAAACTTCTGAACCCGACGCGTATATAGCACCTGCCGGTGGGTAGAAAACGATTGAGTGGTGATATCAGACGCAAGGAGGTTTGACCACGCTCGCTACGCTCACTCGTGTCATCATGTCGATCCATTTAAAGTGCGTGCGAACGAGCAAATTACGACACCTGCACCGAGGGGGGTGTACTCCGAAGGATGAGAAAGGCAAAAACAGGTAACATCTATGACATCAATTCGTATGGAGAGGACGAACATCATAGGCCAATCACCGGAGGGCGGCCACGAGAATCCGCGATGTACTACACCTCACGCAATCCATCCCATCTCGAAAACCGGTTTGGAAGTCGGATACCGCACGCTCAATACGGTACCACACGTATTCATAACACAAGCCCGTTAACAAACCTAGTGGTGCGACTGCTTCGAAAATGAATTGTTTCCATGAATACCTACATCCAGAAGTAGGCGCACCGAATCTCAAACGTATCGTTTTTCTGATTTAGGGTCGAGATTTTGTCTGATTGTGGCGGATTTCTACAAGTCGTCAGAGGTAACCAGCGTTCGTTGTGATACGTCATGACTCGTGGTACACGCCCCATCTGCCCCGCATGAGGCAAGTGCACTCCTGTTCTCAGCTCCGCCCCCGTTCACGTCTCAGGTACAATAACCACGCATCGATGGGACCAGAGGGTGATGGTTAAGATTGGGCAACCTTTTCACCTCGCAGTTGAGATTGTGCCATTTGTCAATCACAAATGGTCATCGAGAGCGCACGAGTAGTCACCACCCACGATATATGGGTGGACGAGATCCACGCGGACAACAAGGAGGATGTGACGCCTGCTTGCATGAAGCGTGCGCACGGTGGTTTTCCGCAAATGACTGGGGTGCATCGGTAGGACGAACCTTGCACGACCCGCGGTCCAAGGAAGAGGCGTGTTCGTTTTGGTCGTGATTTGTTATGATGGCCGTCTTCCTACCCGTCGTGGCTATGGTTGTGATCATTGTCCAAACCTGTTCTTAAAGAGCAATTGTGGTTAAGGTCGTCGATCCAATGCTGCACGTCTGGTTTGGAAACCAGGATGTTCCACAATATTTGGCATATACTTGGACTTTTTATAGTCTCATCTGGTGATATAGCAGACCAAAGGTCAGACGAAAGGTACGGCATGTATGGTATTGCTACGGGGGGTGTTATGATGAGATGTTATTACACTATATACACACACGTTCACTACCTGCTTGAGCCACTTGCACGAGTGACTACGTACATCACCCACAAAACATGAAAATGTTTCATCTCTTGTCGCGGCGTAGTTTGCCATTCAATTGCGGTTTGGTATCGCAAAAAAAATACAGCACTAATGCTTATCACTGCAAAAAAACTCGCTGGTTGGAGTCACACGCGCGTGTAGCCCCGAACCACGGCAAGGATTGGCCTTGAAACCAAAACAAATATTGAACTCCCTACCGTAACCTTTGTCGCCAATTTTCTGGAGATCGGTCTTTATTTCATGTAGTATAGCGTATAATAGGGTCTCTGCTATAGTCACTATCGTTTTTTTAATAAGCAACGCGTTGGCGGTACTCAAGTACTTCAGCGTTTTTCGTAACTCAAGCGCGGTTAGGATCTCTTCTCACCCAAACGATTACCGCATGCCTCGTAAAACACCGATTCAATTATGAGGCTCTTCACTTGAAGAGCTGAATACCTCACGGAACACAAGACTGACTTTGACTTCACTGAAAATGCAAACCGATGGACAAACCCATTGCCTACCGTACAGAAAAAATTACATATTTGCGTAGTACTATAGAATGACGACCGTAGGTTAAGGTTCCCCTTCCAAGGTGTTTTAGCGAAAATTTGCTACCTCTTCCATCACGTCACGCGCCGTGCGACAACCGCATAACCTCCCTCGGTGAAGACGAACTAGATTTCGAGCAAGTTGTCGGCGGCGTGCTATAACGTAGGGCGTGTGCCGAATACCCTACTCCGAGTGGTCGACCAGGCGATCGTGTGGGGATTATCAACACGTACAACAGTCTGAGGTGGTATACCGTAGGGGGCGATGACACGGATGTGTGACTGCACTTGAAGGATTCAAGTGCTTACTTAGGACGCCACGGTTATACCAGTACATTTGTGAATGAGAGTCGGTTGGGTCGACCCTTTCTTGCGATGATGCACATCTGAGTGGTACCGGTGGAACACTGCCCCCGCCACATCTCGCAGTCGCATCAATTCACGATCCATGTGACGGGGCCGGAGAAGCACACGACTACATACAGCCAAGGTTCGTAGACGTGTGTAGTCGTGTGCGACGGAAGAGTTGCATGTTGCGGCGCAACGTCGATCTCGGTGCCATGTGATTTTTCTATTTGATTCGAGACGCGTGCTACGATAGAGGCAGCATTTTGTTGACAAATAACCTCCTGAAAAGCGGGACACGTAAAAACGTAAAAACCAGGATGCGGTAGACGTGCGCCTTTTTATTCCCCCGCGGTCCTTGCATGAGGGCATCTATACTATACTTCCTACCAAAAACTGATGCTGAGAAAGAAGTTAAGTACAAATTGATCCCGCCTAGATGTAGAAAGCAATCACGTTGCAAAAACAGAACGCCGTTTCGACGATTTTGGGTCAAGCAACCCTTTCACCCCCAAAAACAGTGCTTATTCTAGTCCAACTGTGCTACCTCATACGTTGAACCTTGTCCCCAAGCCCTTATGGTCGGAAACCGTTAATTGTCTTCGACCATATTTCGTTGACTACCTCGGCTATGGGGTTGGGTACCTGTTGTTATAAATTGCTCTGGTGCTCTAGTCTAGTGCTGTAGTGACGAAAACTGTGTTGTTGCGCGGCTTGCCCCTACGCCGTAAAGAAGACGGCAACGCAATACAACGAAATGTGTCATTCGCACCACCGCCGATTAACACACGCAGGTGGTAACATTTCGTCACAGACCGTCACGCATCCAGAGGTCTGTGTACCTTTCGGTCACAGACCCTCACACATACATTGGTGGTACCAACATTTCATGGGAGTAAAGCAAAGTAGAGGGAAGTATAGGCAAGCCGAGCGAGGAAGAAGTATAGGAGGGAGGAGGAGGAGGGAGGAGGGAGGAGGAAGGAGGTGAAGGAGGGGAGCCATCCCACGATAGTGGTGCACCGGAACTTTCTGAGCTCCTAGCATGACCAGGTCAATGACTCCCGCGAAACATGACTTCGACGGCATCCGTCAACGCCCAATCCGACCAACACTTTCTATGCGCTGGTCCGAAAACCAAGGTACTCGCAAAAACGTGTCAGATTAACCAATAGTTCAACCGCACTATATAGGGGCTATAGAGGTAAGAAACTGCAACCCCCTACCGCACTTGTAGAGGAAATAGAGGGGTGACTCAAGCCAGCAATCCGACGAACGAGAAGTCAATGACCAAACCTCAAGTAAATTAATAACATGGACTGTCGTCGTCTGCCGTCGTATTTCCCGCACAATCTCCCATTGCCCGATAACATCGCACCCCGTGCTTCGTACTAGACTATGCAAGAAAGAGCATGGCAGCAGCCCACCTCCGAGATAGAAAAACAATTCAAATTGATCCACCAAAGATTCTCTCTAGCAGCACCCCTGTTGGATACCCCCCACGAGCGAATGCAAACCACAAAACGCCTCCGTGTGTAACGGTTTGAATAGAGAGTGAACATGTGACTCTGCTGACGCCGGTGGAAAGTCTGAACTCGCCGATGGCCACACTTCATTCCCATGGACGCGAGCGTTACGAGCTCGCCTGCTTCCTAGAGAGAAAAGATACACAAGGGACCAGCACACGTCACAACTCCACCAGAGGTAGACTTCCGACACTTCATCTTGCGTGCACGGTTCACATACAGGTATATCTCGAACTTCAACTCAAGTGCTCTTAAACTCTGAAATAAAATACCGATACCCCACCCCCTACACACATGAAGAGAATGTAGCATAGAATAATACCGATAACCCGAACCATGTCTCCGTATATAGGCACTAACCAGCAGTATCCAGCAGTATTCGCAATAATTGATATACACCGCACATCGTTAGATGTCTGGTCGTAGTTATCTCTCATGCCGTGTCGGGAAATATGCCATTTCACTGTAAGATGAACCACCCTAAACCTTGCGTCAACTCACAGATCAGTTGGCGAGCGGGACACTCTTACCATTGAAAAGGTCATATTTTCCCTTGCGGCTCTTCATTCAGCCTAATCATGTCACTGTTGACCATCACACGTACACAATCAGCCCATCAACAGATATGCAAACGTCACGTTTATATGCATTACGCTTTCTGCATGGTCTCGAGTGCATCACGAATTCGTGGGTTTCTTTGTTCGTCACGAGTTATTTCGGTTGTTATGTTCTCCGAGTATTGGCCCCCCTTCCCCCATGCTCGACCAAGAAGCATCCAACTAGTTTTCGCGCGTATCTGTAACGCATTCGTACCTCATGAACAATGAAAACTGTACAATTTTCCATAATCTACGATGGAATATCTCTGTGCCCGAGCACAATCGCCCTCCGCTCGTGCTCGGCACAATTCGTTCGCGCAGCATACGCCGAGTGTGCAGTCACCCCCCCCCTCCCCCCCCCCCCTCCCCCCCCCCGCTGCTCGGCCAATACGATGCGCCAAGCCAGATTCAGCCACCCATCGCATGGTACATAATTAATATCAGCACATCGCGTTTCCATGACACTTACAACCAACACCCTGGAAACCAAAAATCAAAACCAAAATTCAAAACCCAACTCCAGTCAAATCTGCAACCAGATGCATTGCTCATGTCTGCTGTCGCGACAGCAAACTCGAATTTCTATGGTCCAGTTGCCACCAGTGAAAAACGAGAACAGAAGCAGGTCGCCGTTCGCTCACGCGGGATCGACCCAAATTATTCATCAACTCGAAACAACATATAGCATGACGTGCCTGGTACCCGGCATAATATTGGATACACGTTTACACACCAGGTACTCGGTTACATTTGGGTAGAAACTTACACCAGGCACCCCGGGCGGTTCTTGCAGAAGTACAATATCGTTTTCTTGTCCTATTGCTGTGTGCGATATGTCAAGTATCTCGTGCGTAATGGAATGGCAGGATACCGCGTAAAAGGCTCAAAACGATGCAACTTTTCACCATGAATGTCAGATGCAAGGTACGTGGAGCGCTGTTCTCTACCTTTCTTGTCAGCATCAAAGAATAGAGAGATATCAGATCCTCTACTACTGCAACAGCGGTGTTACCGATCAAGGCGGCCTTCACGCGGACGAATACATCCACTGCAAAAAAAAACTTGTTTCAAAATTGGCCTTGTTGCGAATCTCAAATGGCCGTCATGCAATGCGTACTGTTGTATGACAGTGTTCTGTTTGTTGTGATGTGATACAACAGCGTACCGGAGAGGATATTGCTGCTTTTACGTCATCTATTACCTGATACTACAGCAGTTCCTGGTATGTGCCAGATATCACACAAAAGTTGCGTATCCACATTGCGTCACAGAGGAACAACAGAAACATGGGCACAACCGCGTTCCGTACGTGGTGCCTGGCCTGTATGTATATATCTCGCTATCCATTTTAGGTTCTATGCGGAAGTGAATACGCACCAGGTACAAGGTATCGGGTAAGAGCTCATACCTGGTACTTTACGTAGGAATCGCTATTTGGCACACGAACAAGAAACATTATGGCCCTGTTCTTAGTAGCTGGTTCCGACGAGCACCTATTCACCCCAAACTAGAATAGTGTAGTCTAGTCTAGTCTAGTTTCATGTCTAGTCTAGTCTATAGTCTACAATCTAGTCTAGTCCATAGTCTACTGTCTATAGTTTAGTCTAGTCTAGTCTAGACTAGTCTAGTCTAGTTATAAATGGTCTAGACTACCCAAGGGCAAACGAAAAAATCTTCCAACACGACACTCCAAAAAAACGTTTGGAACTGAGGGGGTACCAGCCCCCCTCCCCAAACGCCACCCAATTCCCTATATGAACAACCCTGTACTAAATCATACGAAGTACATATTTACGGGCCACAGCTCAGAGGGGGTTACTGCAATCCACGTAGTACCTGAGGTCGACGTGATCACGCACTACGACGCCCTGCGTACCGCAGAAGAGGCAGGTAAGGGAGATAGTGGTCACGATGAGCACTGTTCCGTTTGGGTTGGGTGGGGTTCTTACCGGCCCCCTTGGATGAAACGGTTTGGGTAGAACGCGTCTGCGGAACGCGAGCGGATGGCTCGCAGTTCAGTCGCTTCTGCCGGCATAACTTCGGCGACCGTTCAGGAAAAGAGAAGAGCATGGCTAAGACGTGGGTTGTAGAAGCTAATACCGGGGAAGCTGCGCCTCAGAATTATTCCGCGTGTCCTCTCACGCCCAAGTAGTTGGACACGCAAAAAAAAGTCACTTCTTTACGCCTCAAAGCGACGGCGATGATCACTAATCTACACCATACTCCGGAAGTGTTTGTTTTACAACCCTGCATAGTGGGTGCGTGACAGGAACGCCATGTCTCTCTACGTAGAGGAGAGCTGTTGCGATTTATCGCCCCCCCCGATTTATGGGATCCCTTCGGCAATATCCGAACCCCGCTGAAATATCTAGTCCCCCCCAAAAATATCTGATCCCCCCCTAAAAGATCTGATCCCCCCCTGAAATATATGACCCCACACTGAAATATATCACCCCCCCCTCCGCCTCAAACGGCCGGATGATTACCTACGAACAAGGGTGAATTATTGCCCCCCTGTATTATATCAAAGAGCGGGGTGATATGTTGAAGTGGGTTGGAAATCGCAACACCCTCCTCGCACCCCGATACACTGTATCAGGGGTGGCATTGCGTCTAATACGCGCGGCGGGGATTTAGATACTGCAGCCGGTGGGGTCTGTATAACCCCTGAGAGACAAGCCACTTCGTTTTGTCCGAGCGAAACAGATCCTAAGACTGCTTGTTGTGAGATTCGAAGACAGACGTAAGCGAGGCAGAGGCGGTGAAGAAGCTGCGAAAGGGCAAGGGTAAGGCTGCCAGAGCCTCCGTAGCACACCGAAAGGTCTCACAGCAGAGGAGTAAGGGTGTCAGAGAACCCGCAGCACGCCGTAAGTTCTCACAGCAAAAAAGGTGGTCAGACGAGTCACACTCAGACGAGTCACACTCAGACGATTGCCAAAGGTTGTCGTAGACTTGTTGCAGAGGTATTTAGAAGAAAGCAAGGAGCAAGTGCTTGAGAAGCAAGATATTAGGTTTTGGTTTTGAGGCAACTTAGGGGGGAGTTGTCTTCAAGCATCACACTTCCACAGACATCGCAGGCCCATTATAGTAGATTAGTACACCTATTTATCTCAACCTATCTATCGGTATGTGTTATCTCAACCTATCTATGGATATGTAGAACGCCTACGTGTGGTAGAATCCAAGCACGCAAGCATTGGGATTGAGATTAAAATAGAGAGAGTAGAGGTCAAGAAGTGACCACGGAAAACGAATCATAGGAAATATACTTCGGCCCTAGGGGGGGTAGCGGTAGTGTGTGGTGGGAGGGGTAACTTTCCTTGTGCGTTATCCTTGCTTTATCAGGTATTTGGCACTGGAAGTTTGTGCGCAATACTGTATCTTGTGTTGGAAACTACTGGTACGCCATAGGCAACGTGAATCGGAAGTCGTATGCCTGCTCGAAAACAAAAGAAAATCCAACCACCCACTCTAACACTTATAATAATAGAGTGAAAAATTGCAGGCCCTCCGGCGTGCTCTCCGGTGAGCTCGAAATGTAAGACCTGAGTTCCAGTTGCAACGACCTTTGACCTTGCTGCCGATCTACCACGAACGGTGCTCCACCACCGTTCTTCTGGTCCCTCCACCTCCTAAGCTCATTATCACAATGGTCAGCCGTCGTCGCCGTACTCCTTGCCGTCACACAGCTGGATGTTGAGAGGCTTGCTCAGCTAGTTGCGTTGCATTGCGTTGTGAACACAGCAACATCCACCTCCCCTTCTCATGTTGCCTGCCTAAATTTCACCTGATGCGCTTGCTTTCGCCGCCACAGCGGTATCACAAGCGACGGTTGGTGGAGGACCTGGCACATGCTGCTGCTCTACATTATGGAAGCGGGTGGGCGTCCTCGTGCACAATCCTCCTCACCGTGACCTAGCGTGAAGGGCTGCTTCTCGCACTTTATCTCCGACTCGTCCGAGTATCAACATATTCCCCCTGTTGAGATTGTAGAACAATACCAGGGTTACTTTTGCCCCCACTGCGTCACGAAACTAACTCAAATTTCGAGGAGATGGCGCACCCTGCCATGGTACGCATTGGCGGCGTGCCTGCGTTTGTTTTTTTGGTTGTACAGGCAACCTGATACGGCCTCTGTGCTCTGATTCATGCAGGTTTTTTTTCAAGCCCCCCTCCTAAGCAAGCAGGTAACTCAGGGGTTGCTTTAGGCGCTGACGTATTTTTTGCCGCTAAACCTCGACAGACCATGATCAACGCTACCCCTAAGAATTTCCTTTCTCCATTTGTATTTTTCCGAAACTCGCCAACGAAACGATGGTACACTCGAACATAACGTGCCTAGGGAGTGCCCGTGGGGTTTTGCCAGGGTCGAAGCGGAACCATTATGTCCCATCCCATCTCCACCCAGCCGTTTGCTGGTTCTTGTACTGCTGCTGCTGTCTCCGCTGTCACCCCCCTACTTCTCCCCGAGTTCCTAAACATAACCCCCCCAACCGTACCCAGAAAACCTTATCGGCGAATGACCGTCATCGTGGGCCTCTGTCTATTTGCCTGGGTCAAATGCATGCGTTGATGTCCTCTTATGGCCCAAGCTCGCCTGCCGTCCTGCGCTCCCCACACCGTCCCTGTACCGCGCGCCACCGCCTACGCCGTCCCGGTCCTAATCATGTGCGCCTCCGCCCTCACAGCCATCGGCACCGAGTTGTACACGATCGCCCTCACTGCTCCGAGCCCAAACCTGGGCTCCACAGCCCTCGCTCACGCTGCTGCTTCTGTTGCTGCTTCGGCTCGGCTTCACCAGCGGCTGTAGCTGCTCCTGTTGCATTCAGGCCTCTTTCTCGCTCCCACCTGCGCGGCCGAAGCGACGTCTCGCTGGGTCACCGCCTCTGGTGATACCCTCAGTGTTTCCTTCGCCGTCGAATACCCCGCGGTCGAATACCCCACCGCTGATGCCGTCTCTCGCTCAGCCGCCTCCTCGGCAAACACCCCCAGCGATCCCGCTGCCACCCGTGCTGCCAAATACACGTCTCGCTTAGTCGCCTTAGCCTCAGATAGGTCATTGGCCGTTTGCTCCGCTGCTTGCCTTGCCGTTGTCGCGGCGCCAACACGCGTCTTGAGCAGCTCATCCTCCTCTGGCCAAGCAACACCGCTCCAGCAGCTCCGGGCCCGGACCGATACGATTGTCGTGTTGCTATAAGCTGCGGCAGTAACGCAAGCTGTGCTTTTGTTTCAGCGTGGCTTGCCCCTATGTCGCAGAGAAGAGGGAGGAAGTTGAACATATATGGACTACATGTTTGGTACCACCACCAAAGCACGCACGCAGATCGTACCGTTTTATTACAGGCCGATACACACAGCGATCGTACCGTCGCGCTCACAGGCCCTCACACGCCGACATCAAAGGTACGATTCTGCCATCCACTTTATGCCACATCCCCTTGAGTCCAGTATCGTATTTCACAGGTGAGTCACTCCTCCCAAAATTCCGGACCATGTCGAAACCGGGACTCAGTCGAGAGACCGGAACCACACCTGCATTCTTTAGTCAGATATCGTAATTCCACAACACCCTGCTGCACTTTGAAATATAAATACTATATTGTGCAAGCGTGTTCCTTGGGGCTATCACAAGAGCTCATTACAATGGCAAAAAGTCTCATGTCGATTTACGGACGCAATACAACGTCTCTGAAAGTTGAATTTGTGCATACCAAATCCTGGAAGCACACATTCAACTTTCAACGACGTGGTCGCGTCTCTAAATCGACATCAAAATTTCTGCCGTTTTGGTGAGCTGGTGTGATAGAACAACTGTACCGACTCGCGATAGTGGACCCTGCACAATATGGTATCAGCTCTTTGGACTTCCCCTCGTAGACCCGGAGTGCGATTGTCCACAGTGCAACAGCTCGTTCTTTATCACAAGGGGGAGTGCCATGGCATCGGCCATGGAACTTCCCGTCCATCTACCAAGAGATCACAAGAATCGCCAACATCGACAGAGGAACTTCCTTACAAATTGTATCCAACCATTCTACGAAGGGGAAAATGTTTAATGATACCACCACAACGGTACAGTACACGCTTTCGTCCTGCAATATTTATGTTCTAAAGAACAGCGATGTGTGTCGCGAATTTTAGGTATTTCGAAGAGGAATGTAGGTGTGATTCAGTCTACCGACTAAGTGCCGACTTGATCATTTTGTGAGGCGTGCAACATCGGTGATTTTATCACGCTGTCTGCGTCGAGTAGAGAGGATACCCGCCTTGATGAGACTCCAGGCAGACCAATGATTCTTCCCAATGAACTAGGAAAACCAAAAATCCGCCCCTCAAGCGAGAAGCACCAGAAACAAAAACTGCACTCTCACCGTACTTAGCTGCTGAGTGACTTTCGCTTTGCCGTAAACACGAGAGCGAGTCAGCTGGTATACAATATGGAACGTATGAGGTCATCGTCCTTCATATACCTCCCTCCGATTGATCGAGGTACCCTTCCTCGAGAACGTCAACGACCGATTTTAGAGACCGCCCCGGTGTATATTTAGGTGAACACGAGGTGTCCACTACGTGGGCGTCGGCCGGTTGCATGGTTTTTCACTGTGCGTCAAACGCGGAAACGCGCTAACAATGAGCACGTGACCAATTCTATACAAGTGTTATTATTCACTCTCGGACGGTGGGCCTAGGCGACCCTGACCGACGTGATCACGCCACACTCGCATTGCACAGCTCACGACACGCACGCACCCCGTAGGGCCTCTAGGTTATGTCGTTACAGTGGTCACGCGTCGCGCTGGAGCAAAGATCTCACCACAAAAGCAGCAGCAGCTGTCGTGATAGCGTAACGTTTCTCAAAACGCATCTATCTCGTTTCGAAGCGGTAGGCGTTGCTATGTTCGGATTGCCTCCTTCCTAGGGGTGAACAATGCTACATGGATCGTGAGACGAACATGATATCCCTTCGATCCGAGGCCCAACACCGAATGGGTAGGGTGGACCGTAACTGGCCAAAGTCGGGCGAGAGTTTGATTTCTCATGGCCGGGAGGGTTTGCTAGGGGATGAGCTTGCGCAAGTGTCACACTACCCGGAATGATGCAGTTCCGGGCGGTTATCTCCGCCGAACGTGACGCCCAGATATCAGGCCAGGTCGACACACAAACACATCCGTATACAACTATAGCTTGCGCTGCCGGGGTAGTAACGGGGACCGCCAATAGGGACAGCTCACGCTACCGCAATGGCGGGAACCGAAGGACACGCCAGCTAACGCTAGATTGGGAATGCAATTGACTAAAATCGACGCTCTATGTGCATGAAGATACGTCGAGGTTTGGTGAGCTCAAGCTCATTTTTTCCCCATCCGCCGGAGAATAAAATTTACTAAAAAATCCTTCGATTCTCTGTTGAAGTACACACGAGACAGGACGCAATCCTTGGTACCTGGACCGGTGACACCAGGAACGTCTTGCATGGTCCATCCATGTGGCAGGCCAGTTTAACAATTCCCCAGGAAGATTCCAACAAGGTTGTTGAGGCCGTTCTATATACTTATGTTTGGCTTGTATGCTTCTGAACCAAGCGACAACTTGTTTTAGGCCACCACATCTGGTAATCATATGATGCCACTTGCCCAGGTTCCCGCCAGAGAGGTATTCTCCTCCGTTGACGCTGGTTGACGGACCATTTTGTCATCTACTGATCGGGTCGGATAATTATAAAACCAAGCCATGCTGCGCTGCCGAGATAAGACGCTTCCAGCGCAGTATTTTCCCTATACCGGCAAGGGGCGAGGAGCACCTCACATTTGCCGCTTTTGGCTGCGAGCCCACATTCAGAGTCAATCCACGCAATGCATATACTTACGAATTGCGCTTGAAAACCTACGAAATATCTGGGGGACACCTCGGCAATATCTGCCGAGCACCTTCCAAATAATACACGCCATTTTTGGCTCCGCAATGCACCGTCAGAGCTGTCAGAAACGAGCTCCGCGGTCCTTGTTGTTGTTATTGTTGTTGCTGCTGTTGTTGTTCTCATATTCACTCTAATAATCAAGTCCTCCGTGGTGTCCTTGTTGTATTGACGGCACATACACGGTCCGAAGAAGACGAACAACGTGATCTCCGGCACACTAAGACGCTAACAACATGCATGCTTGGATAGAGGCGCGGCACGTTTTGTGTCGCGCATTTTTTCTGAGTTACTTCACTTCAGTATCTCTACAGTATTAGCTGTATATTAGCCATAGTTGCCATTAATCTAGTCTATAGCGTTAGTAGCTATTACAGCAGTAGCCAAATTTGGCTACCAGATATGTATTATCTACTATAAAATGCATTCCGGCCGTGAAATCGAAGATTTCGTGAACGCTAATCTTCGTAAGCTGTCTGTGATACCGACCTATTATTGTAGGTCGTAGCTACTAATATATCATTAGACTAGTCTCATCTAGCTAAAGCAGTAATATCACTACCTTGTTGTTGTTGTTGTTGTTCTCACATTAACTCGCATAGTCAAGTCCGTGGTCACAGAAGGTTGACCCGAAGGGTGCGCCAGCTAGCGTTGGGCTGCGAAAGCAACTGAGTTAAATCGACACACGACGCGTATGAAAATACGTGGAAGTGTGGTGAGCTAAAGTTTTATTTTTCCCCATCCGCCGGAGAATGAACAAAAAAAAAAAAAAATGTCACCCAAACCCTTATACGTAGGGGTTCGTCTATACTCACGATTACCGTGTGGTTCGTACGGTGCAGGCAGCCCAACCGCTGTAGTTTGTAGCCGCGAGTTGGTTAGTTGTGGGCACGCGGGAACTCTATGCTGTAGTTGAGTGGATACCCGCGGCCATGTGAGTTCAGTTTGCCCATTTGACATTTTCACTTGTGCGCCTTCTTCCGTATCGTGCGTTTTTAGGCGGGAAAGCGTAGCATTTACCTGACGAATTTTGATTTCACTTGGTTTTTCGGATCTTCCTAGGGCTCCAACACCTTTGTGTGACCACGGACTCTAGATTTTTGACAAGAGTTAATGTGACAAAACAACAAACAACAACGTAGGGGTCCAATCCTCTCCCAAAACCTGCTTCAGGAGGGGAAACAAAAGCAGCGCCCGAGGAAAAATCCCGCTCTGTGGTCGAGGTCTAAACAACAACGAAACGTATAAATATTTCAAAACAAACGATGGAAAAAAACATACGACAATGTCGGGTTAATGCGCCACGTCGTTCACCACATGTTTCAGCAAGAAGGTCCCACGAGTTGTTGTTGTTGTTGTTGTTGTTGTCGTTGTTGTTGTTGTTGTTGTTGTTGTTGTTGTTGTTGTTGTTGTTGTTGTTGTTGTTGTTGTTGTTGTTGTTGTCGCATAAACTCGCACTACCAAGTCCGTGTTCACAGGACAGGCTGCGGTCACTCCGAGCTGAGGAATACCCCTCTCAGAGAGGAAACACAAACAAAAACAGAGGTGGTACATGCATATATCACCACAGCTGACGCAATCCATGCCTCCGCCAGAAACACATGAAAAGTGACGAGTTTAATCTATACCTTCATCGACTCCCTCTGCGTATCGCCTACCTGGTACTACAGCTGGTAATTCGTTTCAAGAGCCGTGCACTTGGTTGTCACCTGCATACTACCCGAAACGGCACGGCCTTTTAAGGTTCGTACGCAATGATGTGTATCGCGATTCGGCACCAACAAGGTGGCTTCCACATTTTCGGGTGATTGCATCAGGTCTATTCATTGAAGACGGCGACAGCGTAAATTTTCGACATAAAAATTTAGCGGAAGTATCAATGATAGGAATGGAAGCGACCCTACACATACCAGGCACCATAGGTACAAAGCCACGCGTGAACTTGCTGTCAAGTGTACCCACACCAGCCAAATATGTTACACCCCGAAATATATCTGATATTGCACCTCGTTGCACCCAGTAAAACGCGCGTTTGGAGTATCACACACAGCTTGCAAAGATGAGTTTCGTCGAAATCTTCGATCTCACAGCAGGAGTGTATATCTATAGACTAGACTACATATGCATAGTTTTGCTTTGCTTACGCGTGAAAATTACTACTGTTGTTGCTGCTGTAGTCTATGTATCGGTGTTCGATCGGTTGTGTGTGTGAAGGCATAGTCGCAAAAAATTAATGGGTGGTCGGAACGTGGGCTGCTTGCGCAACGCCCCTACCCTTTGACGACGAACTCGTGTGTATACGAGTGCCAGGCAGCATTGCATGCAGGTCCATCTCAAGGAGAGGGTTGCGGAGTCGCAAATCAATATTACCTGGAATGTAAATGGAGGTTTGATCACAAGAAAAAAAAACAGTTACATGCTGTTTCCTAATATCGTGGCCCCTGTCTCACCTCCATTGGCACCGATGTTGTTCAAAAAGGTGCAGCCTCGCACAAATAGGGAGCTCGAAGAATTTACATTGATCACCCCTCCCTCTGCCGAATTCACTCCCTCAAACACAATGTGGTTGAGGGAAAGGGTGGCTCCATTAGACACCGAGAATATACCGGTGACACTTCCAGCGTCGTTGCCATTCCCCACCAAGTCGTCGGACTCCAACGCGCTCCTAATGGTAGGAAAACCCGAACCAGTGATAGACACGCTCTTCATATCAGACACGTCTATCCTCTCCCCGATCTGCAGGCTGGTACTCCACGTGATGTCGAAAACCCCAGGACCCGTGCAGTTCAAGGCGTCAGCGAGATCCTGCACGTCCGCTAGTGTCGTCACGCTCACTTCCACAGTAGTACCAGGCGAACATATGACTGCTTCCGCTCCTCCTGCTACAAAGAAAGCAGTCAACCAAGCCACCAGCATTGCTCTGGCGTCGAACATGATGCTGTTGGAACAATGTGCAGACGAATACTTCTGTTGGTGAGATGTCGCATCCAAAAGTTGCTAAAGCACGTCTGGAATATTCAAGCGGGGCATAGGATTCTGGAGGAAAATTGTCTGCGGCGGCAGCGGTAACGAGGACGGGAAGTACATGTCTAGATCGGATTGGGCGTTTGAACAAGCATGGGTGCGTGCCGTGACGAATATACATATGAAATAAACGGGGGGTGAACCAACCTGTACCGGGGGAAGTATGGTAAGTACAGTATGGTAAGTACAGTATGGTACGTATGGTAATTATGGTGTACGTATGGTACGGTTGGACCAGTAACGACGGCAACGGGAGTCACTTGTCGGGGCACGTTTTTGCTGTATTTCGTATTTCGGGGTCATCCACGGGGAGTGAGGCCCGTATTTCCTCAATATCCTCATATTTGTTTTTCCGCGTAAAAACGGCCATAAAACGGTCGGCTACTCCACGCCGAACCAATCAATTTGGTGTCCCACAGAGTTTATACTCCGGAGTATTTAAAGATATTGGAGTATCACACACAGCTTGCAAAGATGAGTTTTGACTAAATCTTCGATCTCACAGCTGGAGTGCATTTTCATTTTTTATAGTATGTACTCAAGCATATTTTTTTGGAAGGGAGTAGCCGACTTTCAATCTTCTCGAATGCTGTATTAAGAGGAACACATATGATAACTAGTAATATTTTGTATTCGTACTCCTCCCGATATTAACGGGGGGGAGAAAAAACAAAATAAACCGCCTACCATACATATGATAAAGAAGTATACTAGAAACTACAGTGAAATATTTTGATCAAATAGATGTTATGTTAGATCTAGCTTCATCCTAAAGTAAAAATACCAACACTTGCCATTATATTATAGTAAACAAGAAATAGGACCCCTCCTGATTAAAACTCATTCATGTATATTTTGAAAAATGAAAATACACTCCAGCTGTGAGATCAAAGATTTCGTCGAAACTCATCTTTGCAAGCTGTGTGTGATACTCCGATCGCGCGTATTACGAGTTGTGTGTCCTCATCAAGGATATAGGTCGGCGACTCCCCTTACAACTACAGTGAAGCTATCAGGGTCAACAGGGTGATGTGAGGCAGTCTGTGCGCGGAAACTATATAACCCGTTTATGAGGGGGACAAAATCTGACAGCTGTGCAGTGGAGGGAAATGTATCCTTTTATTAAGTGAATCCTGTAAGTCGAATATCCGGTGAGGGGGAGGGCGAAGTTTTGAAGGACGTGGGGGCCTGGTTTTGATCAAAAGCGAGCGGGGTTGGAGGGGGGGGGGGGGGGGAGAGGAGGGGGGGGGCGGACGGGCGGAAAATTTGTGCATGTAAGATATAAATCCTTTCAAGGGGATGAATCTGACAGTTTCGAAAGAAAATAAATAAATAAATAAATAAAAAAGGCACCAGTTTATTATGGGGGGGGGGGTGGGGCGGGGGGGGGGCGTGTGGGGCGGCTCAATCTGTGCGCGGAAACTATACATTATTTTGAGGGGATAAATGTGACGGTTTTGGAAATAATGCATCAGTTTATCATGTATATCCTGGGGTAGGTCGTACAATAAGTGAGTAGAGAGAGAGTGGAGTGTTCGAGTGGGTGGGGTTGGGATGGGTTGGGGGGGGGGGGGGGAGGTGTGGGGTGGGGGCGGGAGGGGGGGGGGGGGAGGGGGGGGGGGGGGGGGGGGGGGTGGCGGGGGGCATACATATCCAGTATATTACAAGTACCAACAACGCAGCTTGCAATGATGAGTATTGACCTGAAATTCGTCGAACTCACGACTGACATCTTTTAAATATATTTATAACAACATGACCATTCCCGTTAAGTGAAAAAACTCACCCACATTATATGTTACAAGTACCAACAACGCAGCTTGCAATGATGAGTATTGACCTGAAATTCGTCGAACTCACGACTGACATCTTTGAAATATATTTATAACAACATGACCATTCCCGTTAAGTGAAAAAACTCACCCACATTATATGTTACAAGTACCAACAACGCAGCTTGCAATGATGAGTATTGACCTAAAATTCGTCGAACTCACGACTGACATCTTTGAAATATATTTATAACAACATGACCATTCCCGTTAAGTGAAAAAACTCACCCACATTATATGTTACAAGTACCAACAACGCAGCTTGCAAAGATGAGTATTGACCCGAAATTCGTCGAAGTCACGGCTGACGTCCTTGAAATATTTTTATTAATAAATGCAACCTTCTTTTTTTCTATCTGGAACAGCATGTACCTCGAGATAATAAAAATTAGTAGTTTCGACAAAATCTTCTATCTCACAGCTGGAGTGTATTCTCATCTTATTTACATAATACTTCGAAGTATAGTCTAGACTAGATGTATAGACTATGGTCTAGTCTAGCAGTAATAACCAGGTACCGTTTTTTTTTCTCGCACTTTTACTTTCCAGCTTCTGGACAAGCCGTGGTCACAGGTGTCCTCCCTTCTCCCCCCCGGTTCTTGCCTTCAATTTTTATCGCGCATAGGGTTCAGCAATCCCACTGCTCGTCGATTCTTCATCGAGTGTTGTTGCTAACTCACCCTCTCGCGCTTTCCGCAAGTCAATTTGTGCACAAGAAAAAGTCCCAACGAATTTATTATAAAAAATGAAAATACACTCCAGCTGTGAGATCGAAGATTTCGTCGAAACTCATATTTGCAAGCTGTGTGTGAATTTATACGACTATGCACTCGGCGGGGCTCGAACTCACGAAACTGACCTGTACCAGACTCGAGGATAGCCTGATACGCCACCGGAGCGACGGTATTTCTAGTGTATTTCTAGTGTATTTCTAGTGTATTTCTAGTGTATTTCTAGTGTATTTCTAGTGTATTTCTAGTGTATTTTCTGGTGTATTTCTAGTGTATTTCTAGTGTATTTCTAGTGTATTTCTAGTGTATTTCTAGTGTATTTCTAGTGTATTTCTAGTGTATTTCTAGTGTATTTCTAGTGTATTTCTAGTGTATTTCTAGTGTATTTCTAGTGTATTTCTAGTGCCCAAGCCCGTAGTGGTGACAAAGGAGGTGCCCCCCACACATCACCTACAACATCACCTACAGCATCACCTACAACATCACCTATAACATCACCTACAACATCACCTACAACATCATAGCCATCACAGCCATCACATACAACACAATAGTCACCATAGCCATTATAGCCATCATCAGCGCCATCCATCATGGTCTTCGGCCGGGCATGCTTTACTCGCGAGAAGCGGTGGAAAAAGATGACGTGAATTGACCTCTTGGTGGGGCCGGACGGCGGTACCGTGTTACTTACGTAGTCATCGACTTTTGTAGAGTTTGTAGAAGTGTTGTGTACCCTTCATGGGGAACTACCCCCCGCAATTTTTAATTTTCAGGCACCGGCGGCGTAGCTGCCCTCCAACCTGTCAGGTAACATTGGAAAGACGGAGCGATCATTGATATTTGTATTGTGGTTTTCTGTTCGATTCCTCTGTATTCACTGCAAGTGGTACCGGGGGGTCCTCGAAGCAGCTGAACGGTTCATGGGCAGGTGGTACGAGGATGAGGCAAAGCTGAGTAGACAGCGCCGCGCATCCGCCGTGGGTGGTGTCGAAGGGAACGGGGGGTGGGGGGGCAGCAGGAGGGGTAGAAGGAACACCGCACAAGGGTATGGGGGCAGGGGGGGGGACAGGAGGAGTAGAAGGGAAACCGCGGTAGATGAAAGTAGGAAGGAGACCGCAGACAGGGTAGCAAGGTACCAGGCCGACTAGTAGGTGGAACCTTTCTATCTATGCCACTCGTACCGCCAACTGCTACTGCGGCTGCTCGGAATGTGATGTCTTGGTACTTTGAATTTTCCGTGAATTTATTTTTTTCTTTCTTTTTTTTTTTTTTTCTTTCCCCTTCTCATCCTTATGAAGGGAGTCTTGCATGGTGGGTAGGTGACGAGCCTCTTTTATTTGGCCCTCCCAGCCTTCCTTCTTCTACTTGTTTCTTTTTTCCGGGGTATTTTTTTTTCCCTTTCTTTCCCCCTTGCATGTCCATTTTGGCTCATGCTCGAGGTATGTTTCTATCTCCCGTGCTTTGGCTCCCCTTTTTATTTATTTATTTATTTATTTTGTCTTGGTTTCTTTCGTTGTTTCTCTCTTTTACAAGGTATTTTGGTTTAATGAGAAGAACACAAAGGGGGGAGGGGGGGAAACAGGAGGAGTAGAAGGAAAGCCGTCCAAGGGGATGGGGGCAGGGGGGGGAACAGGAGGAATAGAAGGGAGACCGCGGTGGACGAAGGCAGGAAGGAGATGGCAGACAGGGTAGCAAGGTACCAGGCCGACTAGTAGGTACATAGCACTTTTCGTCTTTTTCTGGGCTATTTTTTTCCCCTTTGTTCCCTCATTGCGTGTCCAGGTTTTTGGCTCGTGTTCGGATTATCTTATTTTGGTTTTACTTTACTTTATTTTATTTCATTTTATTATGTTTCTTTTCCGAGCTTTGGCTCTCCTTTCCGGTTGGGTTGTTTCTTCGATTTCCCCTTCATTTTGTTTGTTTCATTTTTTTGTTTTATTTTTATCTTTGTTTTTTTTTGTTTTCTTATTTTGTTTTTGTTTTTTGTTTTTGTTTTTGTTTTTGTTTATTTCGTATTTCTCTCTTCCAATGTATTTCTGTTGCTGACGTATGTATGTTGTGCCTGTCGTACCCAGTACTAGGGCATGACATTGCGTTGTCGAATGCATTACGATGCATTATCTCTGTGTCGTGGCTTGTGACCACAGAGCTGATCTTTCTAGGGTGAAGAATCAGTACGGACACTGGGTGTGCTGGATGTCGACGAGTAGAAGAACGGTTTAATGTGAAGAACACACACACACTGCATGTCCGCGGGTCGTCACTCTGACAGCACTGCAGACAGCAGGCGCGTTCGTCTGTGCTCACGATTGCCGTGCGGTTCGTACGGTGCAGGCTGCCCAACCGCTGTAGTTTGTAGCAGCGAGTCGGTTAGTTGTGGGAACGGGGGAAGTCTATGCTGTACTCGAGTGGATACCCGCGGCCATGTGAGTTGAGTTTGCACGTTGAACCCTTTCACTTGTTGGCCTTCTTCGTATCGTGCGTTTTAGGTCGCAAAGTAGTACCTGGTACCTGGTAGTGCTGGTAGATACAGGATAGTAGTGCAGTAAACCCCGGAGGAATTTTGGTTTCATTCGGTTTTTCTCATCTTCCGAGGGCTCTAGTACCTTACTAATTAATAGTGTGACCACGAACTCTACATGTTTGACAAGGGCTAATGTGAGAAAACAAGCGTTTAATCTTGCTGAAATCGTCAGCAATATACTTCTATACCGGGTGACTGACTCCCGATTTCCGTTTTATATGTTTAGAATGGAGGCATGAATTGCGTCAGTTGTGATATGTGCATGTACCACCTTCGAGTGTGTTTTTCCCTGGGGTACGTCGTATTCATGAGCTGCAGAGTGACTGGAGCCTGTCCTGTGACCACGGACTTGATTCTGCGAGTTAATGTGAGAACAACAACAACAACAACAACAACAACAACAGGTTTTCTTTCCGCCTTCATGCGAATACTATAGTGCGATCAGTGTATCACACATGGTTTCCATCTCCACACACAACGTTGGGTGGAGGGTAAAAATCAATCAGAATGTGACACGATAGAGGCGGCCCTTACCTGATGTGCCTGGTATTTCGTATTCCTCGTACTGGACTGGTAACTGGAACTGGACTGACTGGTTAACTGGTGGAGTGGAACTACCGCCGGAGTTGTTGAGTAGTATTTCTGACTCATCACCAGAGCAGTACGCGGGTATTTATTTATTTCGGGAAGTGCCCGCGATGTCGTCGAAAACCATCATTGTCCATGTAATACTGCCGTTACAGTAAAGTTTTGGACCGTCCTTAACGGTACGTACAACATTTCGATTTTTGATGAAATTTCGCTGTTTGTACCTAAATCAACGAGGGTTGAATTTTAACGAGCGCGAGCCGCAGTTCAGCCCTCCGTCGGCTCTCTAAACAATGTCCCACCCGGCACAGAACAGTCACCAAAGAAGCAACGCTCGCAGAAGTCACCCGCGTGGTTGTCGTACTGGAGTCGGTCTTACTGGTATGGGCAGGTGTTCGGGCCCCTGGGGAGTGAAATCTTTAGCCAATCCACCAATCCATCACCAACTCGTCGCGCTACAATGCCCAACGTGACATAAGACTCGGCTGCTGCCGTCCGAGAGCTCGTTCGGTTGGCGGCCTCGATGAGGTCACTTTGTCAGTTCGACGATGAGCGATCAGCTCCGAAGCCGACTGCGTCTTCTGCGAATATTCATAACCTGCCAATGATCTTGGAAACGACCCTGCCCTGTGTCATGCGCTTGCGAGTTGTGGCACAGCTACAGCGGTGCGGCTGCCCGACCCTCTTCACCCCTGTCTGTCCCTAAATAAATTTGTAAATTTCAGTTTGTTCCTGAAAGAAACTGAAACACATTTTTCAGAGGTAAGTTTTCCCCGTTTGAAAAGCTTCAGGTTTTTCCGGAGATAAACCGAAGTTTCGTTAAAGGACTAACGAACATCTTCGAAGGCTCACAATACATGCATGTGTACAGCATTCAGGTTTTAGTGAATTTCAAGTGTTTTACGTATATCACATCGAAGATTGGTACGAGCGTCACTCAACTAGCTCACAAAAACCGTCCGCCCTGAACAGAACCGTCGCTACTACATGTAACAGCAGCAACCATCACCGAAGTAACTCGCGTGGTTGTCCAGCTTGAATGGTGATGTTGTTGTTGTTGTTGTTGTTGTTGTTGTTGTTGTTGTTGTTGTTGTTGTTGTTGTTGTTGTTGTTGTTGTTGTTGTTGTTGTTGTAGTAGCTGTAGCTGTTGTTGTTGTTTTTGTTGTTGTTGTTGTTGTAGTTGTAGTAGTAGCTGTAGCTGTTGTTGTTGTTGTTGTTGTTGTTTTTGTTGTTGTTGCTGTTGCTGTTGTTGTTATTGTTGTTGTTTTTGTTGTTGTTATTGTTGTTGTTGGTGTTGATATGCTGTTGTCGTTGTTGTTGTTGTTGTAGTAGTAGTAGTAGTAGCTGTAGCTGTAGCTGTTGTTGTTGTTTTTGTTGTTGTTGTTGTTGTTGTTGCTGCTGTTGGTGGTGGTGGTGTTGGTGGTTGCTGCCCGTAGTAGTAGCCGTACGTAGCAGAACGTTTCTCACATTGGGCCCGTTTTTTGAGTAGGTAATACACTTTGCTGCGTGCGGCAGATCGATAGCGATACTCCCTGATAATCTCACCTGCAACTGAGTTAAATCGACACACGACGTGTATGAAAATACGTGGAAGTGTGGTGAGTTAAAGCTTTATTTTTCCCCATCCGCCGGGGAATGAAGAAAATAAAAAACTTACCTACCTTGCCACACCATTTAATCGTAAACGGTAAAAGGAATAAGAACAACCCTTTTCCAGTTGTGATCCACCTGTATGCTAAAAATTTTATTTTGTTGCACTACTGCATCATTATTAATACTACTACTACTGCCACTACCGCTGCTGCCGTGAACTTTCAAATTTACATGATGCGTACCTGTATGTATGTATTGTTTGCGCTTTTTATTTTCAAAGAGAGGATACAAATGAATAACACAATAAATCCGCCACATTAAAAGAAACACTTAACGCACTGGATATCACCTCATTATCTTTCTTCAGCCATACATGCCGCTGCCCTCCCCCCGCCCTCCCCAACCCCGAACGCCCCCTTCATCCCCACCACCCGCACCATCGCCTGGACCGAGCACCGCACGTATAACAAACCGCTACATCTATGCGACCTGAAGCCCTTCCCTCCCCTCCGCCCCCCCCCCCGCCCCCGCCCCCCCCCTCCCCAACCCCCCCACCCCATCCCACCCCCACCCTCTCGAACACTCCGCCCTCTCTCTACTCACTGGTTGCACGACTTTCAGGATATACATGATAAACTGATGCATTCTTTCCGAAAAACCGTCACCTTTATCCCCTCAAAATACGGTATAGTTTCCACGCACAGATTGAGCTGCCCCACCCGCCTCACCCCCGCCCCAACCCCACCCAACCCCCATGGTAAACTGGTTCATATTTATTTTATTTTTTATTTTATTTTTTCCCAAAACCGTCAGATTTATCCCTTCAAAGGATTTATAGCTTCCACGCAAAAATTGCCTGCATGTCCGCCCCCCTCCCGAGTCCCCCCCCCCGCCCCTTACCCCCCGCTCGCTTTTCATCAAAACCAGGCCCGCTCCCACGTCTTTCAAAACTCCGCCCTCCCCTCACCGGTTATTCGACATACAGGATTCACTTTATAAACGGATGCATTTCCTTCCATAGCTGTCAGATTTTGTCCCCCTCAAAAAAGGTTTTTATAGTTGACCCAGGCTACGGTAGAGGGGTCCCTTTTGGGCCTTTTTATTTCAGTGGCTAGGGGTTACTCGCGCGAGTAACTCCTTTGTTCCTATGCAACCTAACGTTTTCTTTATGTTTTACATTGACGAAATCAATCCGCAATGCAAAGGTGATCTAAGCTGCGCCAAACCAAGTGCCTAAACCATCTTCATCCGTAGGGTACAGAGCTACTCGTGCGAGTGGCTCAAACACACCAGTGAAAATGGGGGTACCCCCCCTGCCGTAGCCTTGGTCAGTTTCCGCGCATAGATTGACTAACATCACCCTGTTGACCCTGACTGCTACACTCTAGTTGCAAGTGGAGTCGCCGGCCTATATCATTAATGAGGACACACAACCCGTAATGCGTGCGATCGGAGTATCACACACATGACACACCTTGCAAAGATGAGTTTCGACAAAATCTCCGATCTCACAGCTGGATGGAGTGAATTTTCGTGTTTTATAATATTAATCGGACATGAACTCTCTCTCGTCCTATCTGGGCGATGGAGTGACCGCGGTAGAAGGGTGGTTTATAGATTCGACGTGAAATCATGTCATGGTTGAGGTGAAACCACGATACAGTGGATGTCACATTCACGCCAAGGGCATCATATATGGGCCATAACGTAGGTGACGATGATGGGACAAGCAGGACACCACACATCTCGCTACCTGCTGACCTGCTCTACATTGCACTACCGGCTCTACACTGCCCTGTTCTGTCTGGTGTTGTTTTGTCTGTAATCTAGAGTTCATGTAGTGGAAATGCTGTATAAGCTTTTTAGTCTACCCAGCGAGCAATGAGGAGAGACCAACCAAGGTCACCGGAAGCGATGAGGAGCACGCTTCCCAACACCGACCAACCAAGAGACCGTGGAAGGGCCCGATTCCTGGCTTAAAATGTCCCATACGTACAAGGCTCGGGAGGTTCAAGAGCCTGAGACAACAAGATATAAAAAAAAACTCATAAAAAGGGGAGCGGTGGAATGGTAGAGGTGGGTCAGAGAGGAGAGGCAGCGAGCCCACCCAAACCGATACTCGGTTCTCTTTGGTGTCTCATTTCTTGTTTGGTTGTGCCTGCCCCCAAAGGCCCCTTGCTGGCTATAATATAATATCGCTACTCCCTTTCCATAATTTGGAGATAACAGGTTTAACATGACATTTTTTCCAATTTTTTTTTTTCATTTGACACTTCTACTTTTCAGCTTCTGAACAAGCCGTGGTCACAGGTGTCGTCCCTTCTCCCCCCCGGTTCTTGCCTTCGTTTTTGTCGCGCATAGGGTTCAGCAATCCCGCTGCTCGTCGATTTTTATCGAGTGTTGCTAACTCACCCTCTCGCGCTTTCCGCAAGTCAATTTGTGCACAAGAAAAATTCCCAACGATTTTACAAGTATGCACTCGGCGAGGCTCCAACTCACGAAACTGATCTATACCCCACGCTCGAGGATAACCTGATACGCCACCGGGGCGAACGATGCTGTATAATACATTGCAAACGCTCTACCTAATTTCGGAATCCGCCAGAGTAATAAACACTTCCACGCACTGGATATCACCTCATCATCTTTATTGAGCCATCCAAATACGCTGCTGCACCCCCCGCCCCTAACGCCCTCTCCTTCCCCACCACCCGCACATCGCCCAGAGCTAGCACCAAGCGTATAGCAAACCCCTACATATATGCGACTTAAAGCGCTTTGGTCTCCCACACACACCTCCCCCCCCCCTTCCCCCATCCCCCACCTCACCATCCTCCCACCCCACCCCCGCCCTATCGGACACTCCGCCTTCTACTCACTGGTTGTACGACTTACAGGATAAACATGATGAAGTGGTGCATTCATTCCAAACCCTTCAGATTTATCCCCATGAAAGATTTATTTATAGTTTCCACGCACAACTATATTGAGCTGCCCCACCCGCTCCCCCCCACTCCCCCTCCCCACCCCCACCCCCCCACCCCCGCCCCCTTTAGATCAAAACCAGGCCCCCACGTCCCTAAATATATCGCCCCCCCCTCACCGGTTATACGACTTACAGGATTCATTTGATAAACTGATGCACTTCCTTCCACAGCTGTCAGATTTTTCCCCCCTCAGAAACGGGTTTTATTGTTTCCGCGCACAGACTGACTAACATCACCCTGTTGACCCTGATAGCTACACCGTAGTTGTAAGGGGAGTCGCCGACCTATATCCTTAATGAGGACACACAACTCGTAATGCGCGCGATCGGAGTATCACACACAGCTTGCAAAGGTGAGTTTCGACGAAATCTTCGATCTCACAGCTAGAGGAGTGTACTTTTGTTTTTATAATAATACGTTGTATATTCTTGAAATAATAATACTCTCCCGCTGTGAGATCGAAGATTTCGTCGAAACTCTTACTTGCAAGCTGTGTACGATACTCCGATCGCGGGTATTACGGGTTGTGTGTATCCTCACCACGGATTAAGATTGATGACTCTCCTTGGACCTACGGCGTAGCTTTTACCAGGGCCACACAGGTCGATGTTAAGCAGTCTGTGCGCGAAATATCTAAAACCCGTTTTTGAAGGGGAGAAGATCTGAAAGCTGTGAAGGGAAGGAAATGCGTCATCATCGTCGTCACCAGTCGTACCGAAAAAAGGTCCACCACCTTTTTCCCGAGATTTTTCAGTTTTCGAATCTTGAGACCTATCCCGAAAAATGGCTCAGAGAAACATCAAACTGCTACCAGGTGAATTTTGCCAAGGTCTCGAGGTGAACAACGACGATTACGATAAGAAACAGGCCAACATTGTTTTCAAGACCATTTGGGGTGAACGAGACCCGTCATTCGGAAACCATTTCGTATTTTCTGGCATGCTTCGAAGGAGGAGCGGATATTTTATGAGCGTGGGGGGCGGGGTTGGGACAAGAGAGAGCGGGGGTGGGGGGAGAAGCCGGCGGGGCAGCAACCTGTGCGCGGGAATTGTAAACCTTTTAAGGGGACGAATCTGACGGAGGATTTGGAAGGAATGCATCATGTATATACACTATAATACTAAAAATACGTACCCCAGCTGTGAGATCGAAGATTTTGTCGAAACGCATCTTTGCAAGCTGTGCGTGATACCCCAAACGAGCGTATTACGGGTTGTATGTCCTCATTAGAGATATAGGTCGGCGACTCCTCTTGGAACTACGCGTACAGTGTGTCTATCAGCGTCAACAGGGTGATGTTAGTAAATCTACGCGCGGAAACTACGAAACCCTTTTTTGAAGGGGACAAAATCTGACAGCTGTGGAAGGAAATGCATCAGTATATCAAGTGTATCCTGGAAGTCGTATAACCGGTGAGGGGAGGGCGGAGTTTTGAAGGACGTGGGGGGCTGGGTTTGAACAAGAAAGAGCGGGGGGGGGAGGGGGGGGGCTCAATCTGTGCATGGAAACTATAAAACCTTTAACGGGATACATCTGACGGCTTTGGATGGAATGCACCAGTTTATCATGTATATATCCTGTAAGTCGTACAACCAGTGAGGACAGGGCGGAGTGTTCGAGGGGGTGGGGGGGAGGGAGGGGGGCAAAAGGGTTTTAACAGCTTTAGGTCGCATAGATGTAGGGGTTTGCTATACGCGTGGTGGTAGGTCTAAGCGATGGTGCGCATGGTGGGGAAGGACGGGGCGTTGGGGAGGGACGTGGGGGGATACGTTGAAGCAGCGACATGATTGGCTCTATAAAGAAAATGATGTGATCTCAAGTGCGTGGTAAGTGGTTGTTTTTTTGTCAAATTTCTTTGTTGGTGGAGAGGGGGAAAGAGTTTTCAATAGGTTTAGGTCACATATATGTAGGGGCTTGCTATTCGCGTGGTGATAAGTTTAGGCGATCGTGCGGGTGGTGGAGAAGGAGGGGGCGTTGGGGACGGGGGTGATATAAAGCTACGCCATGGATGGCTAGAAAGGTAATGACGTGATATCTAACGTGTACAAGTGTTCATTACTCTGGCCGATTTCGAAATTTTGGTGGGACGTTTGAACAAGAGGGGACAGGGGAAAAAAAAAAGGCGGTGGGCGGGGGGGGGCGGAAATGAATTCGAGCTACGGCATGGATGGCTAGAAAGATAATGAGGTGATATCAGCTGGTTGGTCATGTTTATTTCTCTGTCATATTTTTTTTTAGGTGGGGCGTTTGAACATGAGGGATCGGGGGGGGCGGGAGGCGGGCGGGACACTTCAATATGTGCGCGGAAACTCTACATATGTATATATCTTGTAAATGTTACAACCGGTGAGGTGAGGGCTACATGTTCGACTGGGGGGTGAGGGGGGTTTCAAAAAAGCTGTTTTAGGTCGCATATATGTATATCTGTTGGGAGCTAGCTATACGCGTGGTGCTAGGTCTGGGCGATGCTGTGGGTGGTGGAGGAGGATGGGGCATTGTGGGGAGGGGGGGGGGGACCTACGGCATAGACGCCTAGAAAGTTAATGAGGTGATATCAACTGTCTGGAAGTATTTATTACCGTGAAAGATTTTGATTTTAGGTGGGGGGGCGCCGGGAAAGAACAAAACGGGGGGGGGAAGGGGTGATGGGGGGGGGGGGGGGGGGCGGTGGGGGGGGAATGGGGAGGAGGGGAGGATGGGAGGGGGGAGGGGATGAATGGGGGGGGGTGAGGGGGCGGGGGTGAGGGGGGGGGGGGATGAGGGGGGGGATCGAACCCCTTGAGGCCGAATTAATGTATAGATCTGGGAGAAATTTACGCTTGTAATTTCACACACATACATCTACGTTCCAACCTCTGGGCAAGCCGTGGTCACAGGCGTCATCCTTTCTCCCCCCCCGATTCTTGCCTTCAATTTCATCGCGCATAAGGTTCAGCAATCCCGCTGCTCGTCGTTTTTTCATTGACTGTTGCAAACTCACGCTCTTGCGCTTTCCGCAAGTCAATTTGTGCACAACAGTAAGTCCCCACGAATTCATACGAGTATGCACTCGGGGGAATTCGAACTTACGAGCTTAACCTATGCCAGGCTCGAGGATACTAATCTTATACACCACCGAGGCGATCGACCTACAATACGTGCTACGTCTTCTAGACAATGGTGCAGGTGGTGGGGCCGGAGAGGACGCTAGGAAATAGGAAATAAATAAATTCGAGCTACGGCATGGCTGGGTGGATAGGACATGAGTTGATATCACCTGCCCGGTAGTGCTTATAGTTTATTATTATAAAAAAAGAAAATACACTCCAGCTGTGAGATCGAAGATTTCGTCGAAACTCATCTTTGCAAGCTGTGTGTGATACTCCGATCGCGCGCATTACGAGTTGTGTGTCCTCATTAAGGATATAGGTCGGCGACTCCCCTTACAGCTACAGTGTAGCTATCAGGGTCGACAGGATGATTTTAGTCAGTCTGTGCGCGGAAACTATAAAACCCGTTTCTGAGGGGGACAAAATCTGACAGCTGTGAAGGGAAAGCGGGGGCCTGGTTTTGATCATAAGCGAGCGGGTTTGGAGGGGGGCGGGGGGGGAAGGGGCAATTTGTGCATGTAAGCTATAAATCCTTCCGAGGGGATAAATCTGACGGCTTTGGCACCAGTATATTATTGGGGGCGGGGGCGGGGGGGGGGGGGGGGGGGGGGGGGGCAGCTTAATATGTGCCTGGAAACTATACATTATTTCGAGGGGATTAATATATATGGTACCTGGTATGTATTTTCTTTCCTTTCTTTCCTGTTTCGCTTTTTTTTCTTTCCTTTCTCTTATTTTCCTCTTTTTATACACGTGATAGTCTTTCTTGAGTGGCAAGCGGTATAGTCAGTTTTTGGCGCAAGTAGTGAGACGTATGTGCACCATATTGGATCTGGCGGAGGCATGAACTGCGTCAGCTGTGATGTATTATAACAATACGCACAGCAGACAGAGCTTGACAAAGATGAGTTAATAGTTGAAATCTTCGATCTCACAGGTAGGTGGAGTGTGAAAATATTTAAATAATTGAAATTTCCTATCTCACAGGTCGAGCGTAAAAATTTCCTAATATATTATTATAAATGAAATACACTCCAGCTGTGAGATCGAAGATTTCGTCGAAACTCATCTTTTCAAGCTGTGTGAGATACTCCGATCGCGCGTGTTACGGGTTGTGTGTCCTCATTGAGGATATAGGTCGGCGACTCCCCTTGCAACTACAGCAGTGTAGCTATCAGGGTCAACAGGGTGGTGTTAGTCAGTCTGTGCGCGGAAACTAAAAAAAACTGTTTTGGAGGGGGACAAAATCTGACAGCTGCGGTTGAAAATGCATTAGTTTATCAAGTGAATCCCTTAAGTCGAATAACCGGTGAGGGTAGGGCGGAGGTTTGAAAGACGTGGGGGCCTGATTTTGATCAAAAGGGGGGGGGGGGGGGGGCGGAGGGAGCGGGACGGGCTATATGTGTGTAACACTCTTGGTTCGATTGTGTTTTTTGTCTAGGGTATTCCCTCAGCTCCAAAAAGTGAACTGGAGCCTGTCCTATGATCACGGACTTGGTTATGCGAGTTTATATGAGAATAACAACAAAAACAACAACAACAACAACAACCACAACAACAACAACAACAACAACAACGACAACAACAACAACACAACAATATATCAGCTGGTGTATAGACTATATCACACGTATAGCAAACCCCCACATCTATGCCACCTGAAGGCCTCGCCCCCCCCTGCCCCACCCCCCACCTTTCCCCCCACCTTCCCTCAGCCTCCTCCCCCACCACCCACCTCCCCACCCCCTCACCCCACCACCACCCCCTCGAACACCCCGCCCTCTACTCACCGGTTGTACGACTGACAGGATATACATGATAAACTGGTGCATTCTTTCCAAAAAACCGTCACATTTATCCCCTTGAAAGAATGCTTAGTATCCACGCACAGGTTGAGCTGCCCCGCCCGCCTCGCCCCCGCCCCGCCCCCCCCCCCGATGATACACTGGTGCATTTTTTTCAAAAACTGTCAGATTTATCCCCTTGAAGGATTTATAGTTTCTACGCACAAATTGAGCTGCCCAGCCGGTCCCCCTAACCCTCTCCCCCCACCCCCGCCCCCCGCTCTCTTTTGATCAGAACCAGGCCCGCCCCCACGTCCTTCAAACCTCCGCCCCCCCCTCACCGGTTATACGACATACAGGATTCACTTGATAAACGGATACATTTCCCTCCACAGCTGTCAGTTTATGCCCCCCTCAGAAACGGGTTTTATTGTTTTCGCGCACAGACTGACTAACATCACCCTGTTGACCCTGATAGCTACGTAATACGTGCGATGGGAGTATCTCACGCAGCTTGCAAAGATGAGTTTCAACGAAATTTTCGATCTCACAGGTGGAATATTCTTTCTTTTAAATAAGTAGTAGTAGCAGCAGTAGTAGTAGTAGTAGTAGTAGTAGTGGTAGTAGTAGTAGTAGTAGTAGTAGTAGTAGTAGTAGTAGTAGTAGTAGTAGTAGTAGTAGTAGTAGTAGTAGTAGTAGTAGTAGTAGTAGTAGTGGTAGTGGTAGTAGTAGTGGTAGAAGTAGTAGTAGTAGTGGTTGTAGTGGTAGTAGTAGTAGTAGTAGTAGTAGTAGTAGTAGTAGTAGTAGTAGTAGTAGTAGTGGTGGTAGTAGTAGTAGTAGAAGTAGTAGTAGTGGTTGTAGTGGTAGTAGTAGTAGTAGTAGTAGTAGTAGTAGTAGTAGTAGTAGTAGTAGTAGTAGTAGTAGTAGTAGTAGTAGTAGTAGTAGTAGTAGTAGTAGTAGTAGTAGTAGTAGTAGTAGTGGTAGTAGTAGTAGTAGTAGAAGTAGTAGTAGTGGTTGTAGTGGTAGTAGTAGTAGTAGTAGTAGTAGTAGTAGTAGTAGTAGTAGTAGTAGTAGTAGTAGTAGTAGTAGTAGTAGTAGTAGTCGTGGTAGTAGTAGTAATAGTAGTAGTAGTAGTAGTAGTAGTAGTAGTAGTAGGAGTTGTAGTAGCAGTAGTAGTAGCAGCAGTAGTAGTAGTAGTAGTAGTAGTAGTAGTAGTAGTAGTAGTAGTAGTAATAATAGTACTAGTAGTAGTAGTAGTAGCAGCAGTAGTTGTAGTAGTAGTAGCAGTAGTTGTAGTAGTAGTAGTAGTAGTAGTAGTAGTAGTAGTCGTGGTAGTAGTAGTAATAGTAGTAGTAGTAGTAGTAGTAGTAGTAGTAGTGGTAGTAGTAGTAGTAGTAGTAGTAGTAGTGGTAGTAGTAGTAGTAGTAGTAGTAGTAGTAGTAGTAGTCGTGGTAGTAGTAGTCCACCACCCTCAACTATTATTTGAACAAATCGCCGGTTTTGAAACCGTGCCATCTCCCGGCCATACCTCCCGAAATAAGTTATCCCTTGACGCCCCGAAGTCATCGCAAAAAGAAAATATGCCAAGCGAGTTTGATCATCGAATCCTTTGTTGTGTAGAGCAGCCATGAATCGCCGGTTTTGGGGGCGGCTATCGTAGAATCAGTCGTAGATGCCGTCGCGATACGTGCGACGGTAATGGCAGCAGATCTTGGGTCAAAAGGCTTCTTCTGGTCTACGTCTCCACAATGAGGCTACCAATATCTTATGAATCACGTCTTCTTCTGTGGTCCAACTGCTGTTCTGATAGTAATTGTGTCGCAACTCTAGCCCATGTGATTGTCTATCCAGCTGATGAGGTGAACAGCGATTGGTTTCCCATTTACGTTGGGGAAGCAACAGCACCAGCAGCAGCAGGAGCCCGTACATCGTACACTGGGCACTATAATCCCTCTTGTTCAAACGCCTCACCTATACTCAAAATCTACCAGACGTCAGTGTAGTAAACACCACCAGCCAGCTGATATTATCTGATTATCCGTGTTGTAGACATCCATGCTGTAGTTTTAACCCATTTCCGCCCTCCTCCCCCCCTCCCTTTTTGTTCCCCGCCCAGTTCGTGCAAACGTCCAACTTACAATGGAAATTGGCCAGAATAATACTCACTTCTAAGCAATTGATATCACGTCATTACGTTTCAAGCCATCCATGACGTAGCTTTCATTCATCCCCCTTCCCCCCTCCAACGCCCCCTCCTTCCCCCCGCACCCCGTACGATCGCCTACACCCAGCACCGCGCGTATAGCAAGCCCGTACATATATGATTAATACGCGCAAACGGAGGATCAAACACAAGCTTGAGTGAAATTAAATATTATATGTGACCTAAACCTCTGAAAACACTCCACCCCCCCCCCCCCCCCCTTTTTTTTCCCCTGGCTCTCTCTTGCTCAAACGCCCCACCTACTATCGAAATCCGCCAGAGTAATGAAGACTCTTACGCCCTGGATATCGCCTCATTTTCCTTTAAGAGCCGTCTATGCAGCTGCTCAGTTCCTACCCCCTCCCCGCCCCCAACGCCCCCTTTTCCTCACCACCCGCACGATCGCCTAGACCTAGCACCACGCGTATAGCAAACCCCTAAATCTATAGGACCTAAAGCCCTCCCCCCCCCCCAATATTCCCCCCCCCTCCCCCACAAGAAGGAATTATAGTTTTCACGCACAAATTGAGCTGACCCACCCGTCCCGTCCCCCGCCCCCCCCCCCACCCCCGCTCCCTTTTGATCAAAACCAGGCCCCCACGTCCTTACCAACTCCGCACTCCCCTCGCCGGTTATTCGACCTACTACAGGATTCACATGATAAACTCATGCATTTCCTTCCACAGCTGCCAGATTTTGTCCCCCTCAGAAACGGTTTTTACAGTTTTTGCGCACAGACTGCCTAACATCACCCTGTTGACCCTGATAGATACACTGTAGTTGCAAGGGGAGTCGCCGACCTATGTCCTTAATGAGGACACACAACCCGTAATACTCGCGATCGGAGTATCACACACAGCTTACAAAGATGAGTTTCGACAAAATATTCGATCTCACAGCTGGGGTGTATTGGTTTTTTTTTAGTTGTAGTATCAACAATAATAATAGCTGGTAGGTAAGAGGGTTTTGTCGATCGATCGCTATATTATAGCTGCGTCGAAAACATATCTTTCGTTATGGCCACCTTTAGCCTTCGCTTCCCGCAATGGACTGCTGGATTCCAGCTAAGAAGTTAGGATAATTCCTCAATACTCTGGCGAAAGTGTTGGTACCTCAGCCGATTCTGCATCGTGTTTTTGTGCATATTGCGAGTATCCAACGCCGTTACTCCCTTGATATGTTGACTTTGCGATCTACGCACTTCCTTGACGACTACCCGGTACCAGATATACTCGAGTTCGCGTTCGGTCTATGAGGCAACCATTCGCCCACGGACGAATATGTTGTTGAACACAGCACATGGGGCTCTGTCCGTTTGAGCGAATAGCCTCTAGATTTTTTAAACAGCGTGGGGCCGGCAGTTTCTCACCAGCGAAAACGAGAAATTATCAGGAGCATACTGTAAGGGGGCGAACATGCGTGTTTCGGGTTCAAATTTGTGTGGGATAGATGTTAATGTACGCAAAAACGTGTACCTGGTATGTATGTGCGTCATTAACAACACCAGACAACGTACGGTCAATTTATTTTGGCAAAACACGATCTGAAACAACTTGAAACAATACCAGGTACGTTACCCTTCGTACCGGTAACAACTTTCACGAACTTCGGAGGATTATACCTTGTGGGTAGCCCCAATGAAGGCGTCCGAAATATTAGGGGTTCTGCGTCCTTAGGTGCAGCGCGTCAACATAATAATGTAGACATGCATCTTAGCAAGAACGACAGACGGCCGCCACCACTACCCAATGCACGCTCACTCCGAACAGAGGCAGGTATAGTGCACGGGCAAAGCGTTCAGACAAGAAGTATAAAACCGAACTACACCGATTCATAGGCACTACAATACAGGTAGTAGGTCTTCCGCGAAAGGTATAAGAATACCTACCAGAACCCCATGGTTTTTTATGAATATATATAAATTGGTAAACGACGCATTTAAGAAGATTCTTGCCAATACGCCCTGACTCGCCACGCACGGCGCGACTGGCGCCTTCCGATGCCCAATCCAAAATGGAGTCCACTCTTGGTGCTACAACGAGGGGGTTGTTGTTTTGTTGTTGGTGATGTTCAATGTCGAGAACACTTCGTCGGCCCTTTATTTGTCGACGAATCGCTTCAGTTTGCGCTCTATGCTGCAGACTAAGCTTGGCACTCTCAATCGTCAACTCCTGTTTACGTTTACTTTTGGAGGGTGCAAGGTGGGACTCGGACGCAAGCACCCAACTGCTGAACAATGAATAGCGGCGTTCTAGCAGCATTCGAGGGCGACATGTAGTAGACGGCCGGGGCGACCAATACCTTAAATCTGAATATTATTTACGTTCCCAACCCCACCCTGTTCCGTGTTCTGCGTTACCATTGAAGGCAGCATTGACAGTTGGTTATTAATAGTAAGTGGGTGCCTCTATTTTAGAGCGCCCTGTGACAGTTTAAACAGGCGCACATTGCTCTTATCTTTAGTGGGAAAAAAAAAAGATTTCAAGTGTAATAGGTGGATCATATCGATTTCACCGCTTTTAAGTTCAGAATGCTCTTCTCTTGCACCCAGGTGCTCTTATATAGAGGTACCCACCGAATGTATAATATGGGACCCAAGTACGCACACACCTTCTGCAGTGCTCGTCCCCTGCAATCCCAGCATCGTGATGTCAACACGACAAAATTATTTCACGTACAATGCGTCATTCCCGGTCTCCTCGAGTTCCTGTTAATAGTGCACGCGTCCTCTGCAGTTCGTGTTTCTGTTGGTGTCGATGCTCGGCGTATTGAATCAAATATAGCCCTCGCATGACTGGTTTCTGGTTGTTAGAGGTGATAAAATTAATAATACTACTAGTAGTATTGGGCATGCCATGCCACAACGTGCAGAACGAGCGTCCACTTTTATGACGATCACACATACCCACAACATGCATGCAGAACGAGCCTCCACGTTGATGACGATTACACATACCAACAAAATAGTACCGTGTATATCAGAGACAAAAGGCGCAGCCACATGAAAAACAATAGGAACCCAAAATATACCTCACAAATCAATGCTAGACTATCTAGTCTAGACTATTAGAACTAATGAAGTGTTCTCCAGTCCACAATCACTCACCACAATGACTGGTTGATGGCAGGTGATGATGCCTTCCAACTACAACAACGCAAAAATGAAGCCACCAGACGTGAAGGTTGTTTTTGTTGTTGTTATTTGCTGTCGGCGTTGTTGTTTGCTGTCGGTGTTGTTGTTGGTGGTGGTGGTGCTGGTGCTGATGTTGTTGGTGGTGTTGGTGCTGGTGTTGGTGTTGGTGTTGGTGTTGGTGTTGGTGTTGGTGTTGGTGTTGGTGTTGGCGTCGGTGTTGGTGTTGGTGTTGGTGCTGGTGCTGATGTTTGTTGGTGTTTGTTGGTGTTGGTATTGTTGTTCTCACGTAAACTAGCATAATAAGCAAGTTCCTGTTACAGGGCAGGATTAGGGTTAGGGCTAGCCGTAGGGGTGCATACGAATATTTTCCTAATTTTTTCTCTGCATCGAGCATGGCCATGATGAAACGTCAGCGACGACGTCACATCACGAAACCGATGCAAGCTACGATAGAGGTATCAATAGCACTCTTCGTCTGAAATTACTGGTTTCTGAATGACGGGCCTCCTAATTAACGCAAAATCGGCGGAAACAAGCCATCTTTTTTCATGGCTCTGGTTGTGCACCTGGGCCATTGGATTGTTCATCCGGTAGCGGAATTATTTTCCTCATATCAGTGTTAGGGAGAGGTCTTAAGCTCCCAAACTGGAGAACGTAATGAAAAGGTGGTGGTGGTGCGTCTCTATCGCTGCACGCATCAGACATGAAAAAATGTTTTGGGGCTTGGTCAGGTATGTTGAGATTGGAATACGACTTTCGAAATCACCCACTGTCACTGACGACACCCACCGCCCGTCGAACGTGCCCGTCGAACTGGTCTCGGTATTTTGGGGGGTTTCATACTTATCAGTTGGGTGCACAGCACAAGAGCCGCGAGGTCGACCATGACGTACTACACTTTTTCATGTTATGGTGGTCATCGTACCGTGTGTCTGAGGGTTACCGCTTTTGTTTCGACAACGTGGTTGATTTAGTCTTCAATTTATTATGAAAAATAAATTCATACATTACATCCTAACTCTAACTTAATGAATGAAGCGCAACACCCAATCAATGTACGGTAAAAGCCCCTTCGCCTCGTATACCACAGTATTACTGCTGTATTACTGCTCTATTGGTGCTGTATTACTGTATTACTGCTGTATTACTGTATAACTGTATGACTGCTGTATTACTGTATTATTACTGTATTACTGTATTACTGTATTACTGACTGTATTACAGACTGTATTACAAGTAGTGTTCGTCAACTGTGTTGCCGAAGAAGTGGTAAGCTCTACTACTGGCTTGTCTGGAGGTTACTCGCGGTGGAGGCTGTGGGTAGACCATGCACCCTACATCGGCGAGGTTGACGTGTGAGGATGCAGTCTATCCGATTTCGGTCGTTTGGGCGGGCACCGTTGTGCGAATGCGATATCACACCCTTTTGTGGGATGAACAAGGTGCTGGTGAAAGCAAGCTTGCAAAGGGTGGCCAACGGCAGGAGTCGTTCCCCACTGTCTTCTTTCACATCATGCCCGTATGCGTCTACCGTCAACACGGCTACACCTATCCACCTCCCGCATAGTCCGTGCGTTGACATCTGCTAATACAAATAAATGGGCCCTTCCTTGGGATCTGTACGACCTAATCCTCCATATTTCACCAGGAAACTGTTAATAGGTTCACCTCGGCATCCTTGGTGCATTCGGTTGGTACATACGCGAAGACACAATTGCCTGCCTCGAAACCAGACAGTAAATATCGCATCGACATGGGAGGCTTGTCAACGAACCGCTGTGACTAAGTAGCCTTACAGCATACATACCTACATGAAACACTTTCCTGAACTGTGATTCTTCTTGCTGCCCGCGGCGGAAAAAAAAGAGCATCCCACGGCATCCACTCTGTCTCGTCTTGTCGTGTCTTATCGTGTCTTGTCGTGTCTTGTCGTGTCTTGTCGTGTCTTGTCGTGTCTTGTCGTGTCTTGTCGTGTCTTGTCGTGTCTTGTCGTGTCTTGTCGGGTCGTGTCGTGTTGTGTCGTGTCGTGTCGTGTCGTGTCGTATCGTGTCGTGTCGTGTCGTGTCGTGTCGTGTCGTGTTGTGTCGTGACGTGTCGTGTCGTGTCGTGTCGTGTCGTGTCGTGTCGTGTCGTGTCGTGTCGTGTCGTGTCGTGTCGTGTCTTGTCGTGTCGTGTCTTGTCTTGTCTTGTCTCGTCGTGTCTCCCGCAGCACCACGAAGTAACATTCAAGTTGTCGGGCATTCGCAAGCACGTGCCCACATCCGTTCCTTGCCTTCACAGCTAGCGTGCGCACATTGTAGGTAGCTAACACCACAAGTGTCTTCATCTGCCTCGCGCGGGTCTCACGTGCTGATTTTCTGACCACAAGCCGTGACGCCCGCCCCGTCCCGCCTCGTCCTCCTTCTCTCTATGACCCTGTAGTCTAGTCTACTACCTAAGCTTGTGTCGGTGCCGGAGGGTCCGCCGAGAAAATGCTACTAAACATTATAAAAACAAAAAAACACTCCAGCTGTGAGATCGAAGTTTTCGTCCAAGTTCATGTTTGCGAGCTTTGTGCAATACTGCTGTACTCCGATTGCGCCTGTCGCTCTGAGTGTGTCCTTAGTATCGGTATAGGCGGGCGACTTCCCTTTGAAGTACTACTACTGCTGTTTTAACTTGTTCCAGGGTCAGCAAGGTGATGATGTTATTCGATCTGTACACGGAAACGGAAACTAGGACATAGTCTAGACTATAGTCTATAATCTAAATAAACTAGACTGTATTTCTTGCTTTGTTTTCTTCTTCATCCCATCTTCTGTTATCCCCGCCTTACTCTCGCCCTCCCTAACTCAGATCCGGGGGAACATATAGTCTATAGCGGGCCCTCCTCCCCCCTCCTTTTTACTGCTGTACGTGCCTTCATTTTTATGGCGAAAAAAAATCAGCATTTCCATCTCTCGTCGGCGCGAGTCGAATTGTACCCACTCACGCTGCCCAGGCACCCTCAGCAGTTGATCCTTTTTTGCCATTAATTTTGCAAATAAGTCAAACTTTCACCACGGTGGTAATCGAACTGAAGGGCCAACGCCACCACTAGTGATCTAGGGTAACCACCATTGGACCACCGGGGCGACCGACTCTAATTTGGTGTCGGGAAAAACACTCTGATATACGAATTCATTATACAAAAAATTGCACAGACCTCACGTACGACAACGAACGGCAGATCGCCAGGGGTAACTACTTCCGTACAAACCCGTTAGACCCAATTACAGTAACTACACTAACTACAGTGGGTGTCCGAATCGAACAGCACCCGAGATAAGACCAGTCGGGACTGAAGATGAGTGAAAACCATGTATTGTAAGTGTACTACAGATGAGACATTATAAGAGCAACACCCATGATGTAGTAAAGAGCGCCTCGTTCGTCTTGTCGTGCGGTTCTGTCTAATCGGGGTACCCATCCCAAAACGTTACTCGCAGTATCATACGAATTACAATTACTTCGTTTTTGAACACTCAGTTCCACGTCTGTCTGTCTGTTTTCGTCCCTCTCAACGCGGGTTATACTATAATGCAGTGTCCGTGCGCAAAACTAGGCTGAAGGATTTAGTCTACTTGATTCACGGTGATTTTAGCACGGGAGTCACCGGCCTGCATCCTTCACGAGGGTACACACCCCACGGCATTATTTAGCTGTTTGTTTCGCTCTGTTGCGCAGGCGCAACATTTTCGTCAACATAACAACGGTTTCGCGCAACAACATGTTACAGGAGACGCGAGGCTGGTTGAGCGCAGCACAACACCCGACTGACTGTGAAAGGGCAACATTTTTCGCCGCAGACGAAAAATATTATTGTATGGGGGTCTTCGTATCAAATCGCCGTGTATTAATAGTAGGTACGTTACTGCTGCCGGTTGCCGTTATTGGGTGATAGTGTGACGTGTGACATTGTGTAATACGGTAAGAGGCTATTACTACTGCGGTGACGGTGCGGAAATTGTGCAGCATCAAGATCGAAAACTGCGGGGGGGGGGAGAGGGGGGCGGGTTGTACTCGCTTCGTCCATGGGTATAGTCCGAAGACCGTCGTAGACCTGCCGTAAACTGTAGCCTCTCGCATCCCCTACAATGCCGGGAGCATGTTGGCTTTCACCGACCAGGTAGATACTGCGTGCAGCACACTGAAACGTCTTGGGAGGGGGTTTGGTTCTTTAGCTGGTATTTCCCTTCTGTTGTGGCGTCTTTGGCCATATATAGTGATGGTCTATCAGGTTTGCTGCTGCTGTCGATGATGATGATGATGATGATGATGATGATGATGTACTACTACGACTCGAGCGGTAATAAAGGTGATGATGATGATGATGTACTACTACGACTCGAGCGGTAATAAAGAATGACATAAAGAGTGGCCGTTGGAAACGTCACCGATCACCGACTAATGAACGGAGAATGTGGCAAATACTTCCAAGCATAGTCCAGGTCTAATACTCACAAGATATATTTCTCTCTTTATTATCGAATGATCTGGGTGCAGCGATGCCGGCCCCGAGCTACTAGCACTGACTTCAGGAGTGTAAGAAAGTACGATCTGCTCGTTTCTGATTCAAGACATATATTATCCAAAAAGGCATTCTGATATCCTGATGAACGCGTTTTCGAGGTGCGGCAGGCGTTCAAACGCAGTTCGTTAGCTGCATTATTCAGGCGTATATTTGCGCATGTATCGCAATGTCCTCGCTTCCGGCGCCCCCCCGTGGGGTCTCAACGTAAGAGACGCCTTACACACTACTGCTCTGTTCCCTCATTCATTATTCACACTCGGCCCCTCGTAACACGCGCGACAAAATTGTTATCAAACGAATTTCGCAAAGATGAATTTTATCAAACTCCTCGCCCAAATAGGATATTTACTACTATTAAACATGTGTATGCATGTGTGTTCTTGGCATTGAACTGATATTTCCCCCCCTGTACACACCCAGCAGCACAATCAATTTCCGTGACGATGCCTCGAATCAAACAAAGAGCGAAGATCTCCGAGGTCACAAACAATGACAAACGTGTTGAGGGCTCAGCAGAGATGCATATTGCAAAGGCATCAACAAGAACAACGAGGTGATTTTTCAAATAATATGACGCAATCCCACCTCCAATGAACGCGAGGGGGAAAAAATGCAAGTCAGCACACAGGGCTCAATTTAATGATGAGCGTTTATCATGTGCACGTTCACATACGTGGTCACCTCGTTCAGCATACATACGTACGTTGCTGCGTTTGCCACATTATGTTGAGACGCGACCACGAAGACGGCACGTACAGAGTACCTTAGGCTCTAGGTTGGCGCATGCAGTCTACGCACTTTGAATGTTTCTGCAAATCATATACTCGTACGAGTACTTAGACTAATTCCGTTTGACGTAAGATACCATATACGGTTACACACACTGCATCATCCATAAAGTCGACGAGGTGTCTGTCTGTTGATGTCGTAACCCGGTCTGATGTTCGCGTTAGTGGTGCTCCCAAAATCATGTTCTATTAATAGCGCCCAGAGCACATGGTGTTTTTTTCCTCTTTGTTGTTGTTGTTATTATCGTTGTTGTTGGTGTTGTTGTTAAACATCTATCTAGAGTCCGTGGTCACACAAAGGTGCTGGAGCCCAAGGAAGATCCGAAAAACCAAATGAAATCAAAAATTGTCCGGAAATACTACGCTTTTCCGCGAAAAAACGAACTATACGAAGAAGGCGCACAAGTGCAATGATCGAATGTGCAAACTGAACTCACATAGCCGCGTGTATCCATTCAACTACTGCATAGAGTTCCCCCGTTCCCACAAACAACCAACTCGCGGCTACAAACTACAGTGGTTGAGCCGCCTGGACCGTACGAACCGCACGGTGATCATGAGCACAGACGAACGCGCCTGCTGACTGGAGTGCTGTCAGGGTGACGACCCGCGGACGTGCAGTTGAAAGAAGAGCAATCGAACCAAAAACCACAATACGAATATCAATGATCGCCCCCCATCTTCCCGGGTTATCTGACAGATTGTAGCGCAGCTACGACGCCCGCGCCTGAGAATTGAAAATTGCCGGGGTCGTTCACCATGAAGGGCACCTGATATACAACTCTACCAACTCTACAAATATCAGTGACGTAAGTAACATGTACTACTGCCTCGTAAAAAAAAACTGAAAAAATCAATCGCTGCTCTCGTGATGATGGTGTGCGTGCGATCGTGGGTTTCCGTGTGCCATCCTCCTGCTGTGGTTCTCCATGGCGCCTTATCGCCTCAGCTCACTCGGCTCGCTCATTCGCACTTGCTCTTGTTGACGCTCAATTCCAATCGGTTCCCCTTCTCCCCCGTACCAAAAACAAAATGCTCCTCGCAGGTTCCGGTGCTGATCTAAAAGACAAAACTTCTCGTTCAGGGAAAGTTCAATCCGTCTCTTCCCCGCATGTCAACGGTCAGTCGCCCTCCTCTTTCGTCGTGTCGTCGAATCCAGCCTCTGGCCGGTGCAGTTCCCTCAACTCAAACCGAGACTGCGCCGTAGTGTGGCTCGTGGTGGCGCCTGCCTCCTCGCACGAGCATTCCGATGAAGCATTGCTGCTCCGCCGCTGCTGCCTAAAATGACGCGCGAATCGTAGGTGCTGTACAGCACACTAGGCAGTATATATATGACAACGCAATCCCATCTAGTCCCCCTTGAAAATAAGATAGTCCCTTTGAAAATAACAATAAAAGACGTTTCTCTCACAAACCTACCTGATGAATAGGAGACAAGGCCCGGAGGTTGCTTTGGTGCTTGGGATTAGATTATCGAGCAGTTCTTGAGCAGTTTCCCTTGTTTTTGCTACCGTCCTCGCTCCAGCTACACGACAATACTGTACAGGTGCATGTGCCTTGGACACAGAGTTGGCCGATGCAATAAACCAATTCCGAGTAAGAATTTGTGTCATGGGTGAATGCTGCACTGAAATGCACTGCTATCGATCACCCTGTCGATCGGCCTGTTGCGTTCGATGCACCTACCTGCCATTTTCTGTATTAAGCAGTTTCCCACATTTTAGGGCTTTGCATCAATCCACCTGTAGACTATGTATGCATGCATGTATGTGATGTTTGCTGACGTGGGTTATTTATAGGATTTCTTCTTGTTTTGCAAGCGGGGGGCAAACGAAGTATACGTTTTACCACATTGCAATAGGAAGTTGTTCAAGAGAAATGAAAGTGACGCTTCATTCAGCTGGTGAGACAGCGTGAGATCGAAATTATATTTCTAACGTATTTGGATATGTTGGTATAAATTCATCATTGAAAGCTGTGTTTGGTACTCGCACTTCGATCGCGCGTTTTACGCCTTCCTCGAGGATACAGGTGGGTGTCAGGTGGATGACTGCTCAGCTAACAGGACTAAGCAAGGTGTTCAGCCTGGTATTGTGCACGGAAAGTGTATAACCCGCATCAAAGAGAACAAGACCAGACCGCTGTGGATCTCAGGATGTATAAACGCAGTACGTTATGTTTTCCCGAAGTTGTGTTTTTAAATGTCAAGCGTACGGAGTTTGTACTCAATATTTCGGCAAACTTTTTCGGAAAGTAGAGGAGAGGGGGTTGGAGAGGGGGGGTCTTATTATGTGCGAGTGTTTTCATACATGAACATCACCAGGCTGGTGATATCAAGGGGTGTCTCCTTGCTGCAACCGTCCCTTCAAGGGTTTATAGCTTCCGCGCACATATTGAAATGCTCGCTCCTCCGCCCGCGCGCCCCTCGATCCCTTTTGTTTAACCGCACCACCTGAAATCAAAATCTGCCACAGTAGTAAACCCTACCAGCCAGCTGATATCATCTCATTATCCATCTAGCCACCCATGCCGTAGCTCCAACTCATCTCCGCCTCCCCCCCCCCCCTTTTGTTCCCCGGCCAGTTCGTTCAAACGCCCCACTTACAATCCAAATCACCCAGAGTAATAAATACTTCCAAGCAATCGATATCACGTCATTATTATCTTTTTAGCCATGCATGACGTAGCTTTCATTCATCCCCCCTCCCCCCCTCCAACGCCCCCACCTTCCCCACACCCCGCACGATCGCCTGGACCCAGCACCGCGCGTATAGCAAGCCCCTACGTGAAAAATAAATACGCGCGATCGGATGATCACACACAATGTTGCCAACATCAGTGGCGACCGAATCCTTGATCTCATAGCTGGAGTGTATTCTTATAATATTATACAAAATGAAAATACACTCCAGCTGTGAGATCGAAGATTTCGTCGACACTCATCTTTGCCAGCTGTGTGTGATACTCCGATCGCGCATATTACGAGTTGTGTGTCCTCATTAAGGATATAGGTCGGCGACTCCCCTTCCAACTACAGTTTAGCTATCAGGGTCAACAGGGTGATGTTAATCAGTCTGTGCGCGGAAACTATAAAACCCGTTTCTGAGGGGGACAAAATCTGACAGCTGTGGAGGGAAATGTATCCTTTTATCAAGTGGACCTTGTAAGTCGAATAACCGGTGAGGGGGGGGCGGAGGTTTGAAGGACGTGGGGGCCTTGTTTTGATCAAAAGCGAGCGGGGTTGGATGGGGGGAGGGGGGGGGGGAGGGAGGGGGGGGGGGGGAGGGGGGGGGGGGGGGGACTAGGGGGGGGGGGGGGGGGGGGACAGGCGGGCAATTTGCGTGTAAGCCATAAATCCTTTAAGGGGATAAATCGGACGGTTTAGGGAAAAAAATAGAAAAAAAACACCAGTTTATCATAGGGGGAGAGGGGGGGTTGGGGCGGGGGTGGGGCGTGTGGGGCAGCTCAATCTGTGCGTGGAGACTATACATTCTTTCGAGGGGATAAATGTGACGGTTTCGGAAAGAATGCATCAGTTTATCATGTATATCCTGTGGTAAGTCGAACAATCAGTGAGTAGAGAGAGGGCGGAGTGTTTGAGGGGGTAGGGTTGGGATGGGGTGGGGGGGTTTGGGGAGGTGGGGGGGGGGGAGAGGAGCCGGGGGGCGGGGGGGGGGGGGGGGGGGGGAGGAAGGGTTTTAGGTGAGGGGTTTGTTATACGTGTGGTGCTAGGATTGTCTCAAATGTACAATTTTAGGCCCATGATTTTTACCTTGCCGATGTGGGGCTCTGGGGTCGCCAATTCAAAGACAGAGATACATCTTACAAATACAGGAGGCGAGGTGGGTATGCGATGTGATATATATATGTGTATTTTCATTTTTTACAATATATATGCGATGTCACCACTATTGAACGCGGGGGTGACTTTACTTCGTTAGGCATATGCTACTGCGTTTCGGAGAGGTCGTCTCAGGTGGGCATGCGATGGGTCGGCAGTGTGGTTTATCGCAATTTTAACAGATCTGCCTGTGCTTCCTTTTCAAATTACTATTGTCTCAAATGTACGATTTCACGCGCATGATTTTTACCGTGCCGATGTGGGGCTCTGAGGTTGCCAATTCTAAAACAGAGATACATCTTACAATATATAATATACATTATATAGTAGTTCGAGTAAACGTTACTGAGTTCACAAGTGATTAACAACGGGGCCATCACGGATGTATTATTTCGGTTGCCGTGTTTTTCGTTGAAAGTTTTCATGTGAGTAGGTCAATTTGCTTGGGGGTTTTCTTTTGCTGCAACTCGAATAACTTTGTGAGTGGTATTGATTACCTGGGTCGGTCCTAAAACAACATGCTAGTATTTAACAGGCTTGCAAACGTTTGTTCGCCTAAGTAATGCGTTCGGGTGTTGTTACTGTTTGAATTCCGGCGGGAACCACGGGTTGGTCAGATCGAGTGCACATTGTTTTCTGGACTAGCGCGTAGAAAGGTTTGCCGGATTGCCCCGCCATTTTTAATGATTTGGGGGTCATGTTTCGGGGTCCTCGCGTTTGTAGGCCAGACACGCTGCTTACCTACCGTGGGATGACTTCTGAACCCATCACGAAATACTGGGCCACTTACCAATACAGTCACACGTTGTCACACGTTGTGCGCATGTGCAGGGAGCGTATCATGTGCACCATCTCAAAGGGTAGGCAAGACCTGGGAGCGGACGCCAAGGAAGGGGAAGTAAATGACCTCTTCAAGGATCGACTAACCTCTCGGTCGTGCTTCCGAAATCTGCTTCTGTCCAACAACGCCCAGTTGTCGACTGGACAGACGACCTCGTACGTGACAATGCCCGGCGTCATACATGACATCCTCAGTCTCCAGGGGGAACAAACGCTTCCTACAGGACCTGCGGGACGACGACAAGACGAAGTACATCTTCCCAACGGAAGATGGCGAAGGGTCGTTATTGGACCTGATCACTCGAACGAATGGGACCATGTTCCCGTCTACCTCGTTGAATGCCTTTCAAATCCCCAATACGAGCAGAAAGAGGCGAAGCTTTGGACGGGGAGCAGGGGTATGAGTCAGTTCCCGTCTTCCTCGGTCGGTGTAGCGGTAAAGGGCGCAGTTTTGTATGGTCGGGGAAAGAATTCAGGCGAGGAGATGCCAGCGCGCAGTTGTGGTTGGAGCAGGGATGCAGGCGAGGAGATAATGTGTTCGGGGATGTATTCACGACACATAAGAAAAGCGTGCTGTTGTAGTATTAGGGGTACCCCATACACGTATACACGCATCCGCAGTTTTGGAGGATGATATAATAAGGTGGTCACCGGGGTCAGCCGAAAAGGTGGTTAGTAGCCGATAGGGAGATATGCCCAGACGTGCTTTACGGTTTAGCTTTGATCTGATGGCAAAGCGGGATATTTATTTAGAGGATGCAAACGGGGGAGGGGGCTGCGAGTTGGATGTGGGTTCACTGTATAGAGATTGTTCACCTGTACGTCGCTGGAGCATTATGCCCTGAGCCTCCAGTTTTCAGAGAGGGTAGGGGGTGAAGGAGACCCCCCAAGTGGAACACCTACCCACACGTGTACATTCGCACTGAAGTAGGATGAAAAACACATCTCGTTTTGCTTGTTTGGGTTGTTCGTAGGTTTACACCGTGGTTATTTTAGCCGGGCAAGGAAACGGTCAGCTCGACCGGGACGGGGGTAAACGCTGCCCGAGTGGGCGGCGCAATTTTATGCCCAAGTGTTTGATTCTTCGTCAGGCCGACAGGGGCGTGAAGGGCCGGCCTCTCTACTATGTTATTTTCAGTATGACCAGATGGTGTATCCGTCGCAGGTGTGGGCCACTTAGTTGCAAGGAAAACTGTTCATGAAGCACAACCACATGCATACAATTGAAGAAAGGCACACCTCGTTTGCGGAATTGGAACCCTTCACACCCGATTATTCAATAATCATTTCGTTATGTACTTCCGTTTATTTATATCTCGCTGGAGCGGCTCTTCACCAGAGGAGCTGGTGATCATGTCACAATCATGTCGCTGGGCCTGCGTTGGTTTTCGGTATCCCTGGTGATTCACAACAATTAGGTTTGTGGTGTATACCAGTATAATACCGTAATTATACTTTAAATGTACATGATAGTAAATTATAGAGTAGCTGTCAGTTCCATTTCCGCACGTCATTGTGCATTTAGATGACACGCTATGTACCTGGTATACAACTTGGGTGTCACACTTTGGCGTCGTCACCGGTCAGGGAGTTTGGGGTGCAACCCCTACTGTGGGATGAGTCAATTTGCTCTTGCGATGCTCTCTAGAAGCATGTTGATAACACCTTGACGGTTTGACCGGGCTTACAGAGTAGATTTAGACTGAGGTACAGATACTCCAGGACGCAGTAACCTTAACCACGTATGCTATTGATCCTTCACTCACTGACAGCTGCCCCGAACAACAACTAGCTGCCAACCTACAGTTCATATATATAAATGCGCGCGATCGGAGTATCACACACAGCTTGCAAAGATGAGTTTCGACGAAATCTTCGATCTCACAGCTGGAGTGTATTTTAATTTTTATAATATATATAATATTACGTGTTCAAAAACACCACTCTGAAACAACACGATAACGAAGCCTGCAACATCAACTAAAACAACCACGCGGACACAAAATAATACGTATTCGAAAACACCACTCTGAAACAACACGATAACGAAGTCTACAACGTCAACCAAGAATGCCCACACACTAAAACCACATACACGTCTACACACGAAACCCAGTCAAAAGATGGAACAAATGTTCCCTGGATTCCCAATTGAGGTCCCTTAGACTCGGAAACATCGCATAGTCTACACATAGTCTTCGCACACACCTAAAATACGTCAAAACTGTTCGTTGCCAAAAACCGGGTTCATCAAGAACGCAAGAACAAACAGAACAAGAGACGGGGTAATCGTAGCAGCGCCCATCATTATAGCATTTGCCCACCACATCACCTCTTTTGCAGTTGGTTTTGGGCATCAGCGAACTGGGTCCAACGCATGCCCGTAGTGTTTTAGGTGGAGTGAGGAGCGGTAGTAAAAATGAAGTGCGCTGCTCGATAACCTGTTCCTGACCGTCGGTATACTGAACAATCTTCGGGCCGCGTCTCCTCTGCATCAGGTGTATGCGGATTTTTTGTCGTTTTTCAAGCAAGCGGTGTTGCGTTGACATATACTACCTGGCTTGATGTAAAGGAAAGGAACACCACTCAGCGACACGCTAGGGCATGTTTTCATGAGCACCACTAACAAGAGCACCAGACATGGACGCGACATCTACAGGACCACATCTTCGACGACAGTGGGGAGAAAACAGGGTGTATAATCGTACACTAGATAATAACAACAATGATAGTGTGAAAAAAAAGTACAGACAATTATTTTAACACTGCGGGTGACCACACTACCAACCTATTACGCAGGGTATTTCGTGCCTCCGGCCGATTGCATGATCGCCTGAAAACCTCTACCGAACGAAGTAGCATATATATGCCTAACAAAGTAAAGTCACCCTCGCGTTTAATAGTGGTGACATCGCATGCCCACGTCACCTCGCTTGGTGTATTTGTAAGATGTATCTCTGTCTCGGATTTGGTGACCTCAGAGCCCCACATCGTCACAGCAAAAATCATAGGCGTAAAATCGCATATGTGAGACAATAATAATGTAAAAAGGAGATACAGACAGATATGCTAAAAATGCGGTAAACCGCACTACCAACTCATTACGTAAGGTATTCCGTACATACATACCGTCTGCATGATCGCCTCCTAACCTATGCCAAGCGAAGTGTGACTAACGAAGTAACGTAATTGAGCGCCTGTACACTAAGCGTTCCTTTCAAAACAGTAACGATTCGCATCTCTCCCTGTCGTTCTCAATGGCGGTGACAATGCATGACCACATCACCTCGCCTGCTGTATTTGGCAATATACATCTCTTTCTTATAATTAGCGATGTCAGAAAAATATGGTACCTACATGATTGTACCTACCGATTGAAATATTCTATCGTTCGATCCATGTACAATAACAAATTATGACGCTTTTAACACGTTGTTTACTACACCTAAGAACTGGGTTGCATACTACATGTAACATCAAGCCTTCTAGAAAAATATACATTACCAGGCGGGTGATATAAAGGGATGTCTTCTTGCTGCTGCAACCGTCAGATTCGTCCCCTTCAAGGGCTTGTAGTTTCCGCGCACATATTGGAATGCTCGCCCCCCCGCCCCCCCGCCCCCCCGATCCCTCTTGTTTAAACGCACCACCTGAAATCAAAATCTGCCATAGTAGTAAACACTACCAGCCAGCTAAAATAATCTCATTATCTATCTAGCCATCCATGCCGTAGCTCCAACTCATCCCCCCCCCCCCCCCCCCCTGTGTTCCCCGCCCAGTTCGTTCAAACGCCCCACTTACAATCATAATCGGCCAGAGTAAAAAACACTTCTAAGCAATTGATATCACGTCATTATCTTTCGAGCCATCCATGACGTAGCTTTCATTAATCGCCCCCCCCCCCCCCTCCAACGCCCCCTCCTTCCCCACATCCCGCACGATCGCCTAGACCCAGCACCGCGAGTATCGCAAGCCCCTATATATGTGGTTAATACGCGCGATCGGACGATTACACACAATGTTGCGAATATCAGTGTCGACCAAATCAGTGATTTTAACATTATATGTGACCTAAACCTCTTGAAAACCCCTCCCCCCCCCCCCCCCCCCCCCCCCTTTTCTTTTTTCCTCGCTTTCTCCTGCTTAAACGCCCGACCTATTAATAGTATCGAAATCCGCCGGAGTAATAAATACTTCCACGCCCTGGATTTCGCCTCGTTATCGTTTCAGAGCCGTCCATAGCCGTCCATGCCGCTGCTGCAGTTCCCACCCACCCCCGCCCCAAACGCCCCCTCCTTCCCCACCACCCGCACCATCGCCTAGACCTAGCACCACGAGCATAGCAAACCCCTACACCTTTGCGACCTAAAGCCCTCCCCCCCCGCCCCCGTCCCCCCCCGCCACATTCCCCGCCCCTCCCCCACAAGAAATATTTACAGTTTCCACGCACAAATTGAGCTGCCCCACCCGTCCCCTCCCCCCGCTCCCCCCCTCCCGCCCCCCTTTTGATCAAAATCAGGCCCCCACGTCCTTAAAACCTCCGCCCTCCCCTCACCGGATTTTCGACTTACAGGATTCACTTGATAAACTGATGCATTTCCTTCCACAGCTGTCAGATTTTGTCCCCCTCAGAAACGGGTTTTATAGTTCCCGCGCACAGACTGCCTAACATCACCTTGTTGACCCTGATAGCTACACTGCTGTAGTTGCAAGGGGAGTCGCCGACCTATATTCTCAATGAGGACTCACAACCCGTAAGACGCGCGATCGGAGTATCTCACACAGCTTGAAGATATGAGTTTCGACGAAATCTTCGATCTCACAGGTGGAGTGTACTTTCATCTTTATAATATATATACAAATTCATTCCTTCATTGCAACGGTTATGCACCAGTCATTGCGTGGGCGAGCAGTCGGGTACGCCTCCTCCCCACCCCGCTTGACGTCGAAGGCAACCTCACCCATGAACAGAGTACCGTCTATAATCTATTATTTAATTATAATTTTGCATAGAGCACAACAATGGCCAACGAGTTCACAGCACCTCCATTTAGCGCCTGACTACCACAACGCGCTCTGCCATTCTTCGAGGAGTGAATATCGTACAATAGGGCGGTACATTGGAATCCGGAATATTTTTACTTTCGGATAGTGCATGCGTGTTCTACGAGGAATTTCTATCGTGTAGTCGTGCTGTTAGTATTTCATTTCAGACAGGTAGGGCATAATCTGAACGGAAAAGGATGAAGCCGGTTCTAGAGACTTTTCATTGCACACGCGATGTGTTTGGAGTGGGTGCAACATGTTGAATGGAGTTAAGTATCGGAAACAGAAACAGGTTGCAACGATATTCCGGTGCGGAACCTACACGTCAGCTGAAATCTCGTGTAGGTTTTTCAGCTGGGTTTTGGATTGGTTCCTGGCATTTGGCATTGGGCATTTAAGGTTTGATATGGTTTTCAGAGCTTCTGGTACTGTACATTATTTCTGCCACATAAGTTCATGTAGGATACCGGTGTCTTGTACTTTGCATCGGTTGAGATCGTATTTTCTGAGTCAATAATAACATGGTGTCGTGACGTGTCGATTACAGAGCCGGGAGGGTGTTGATTGACCTTGAATCATAGTACCGGCGCGACAGTGGGTGGGAAGACTAGAATGTTTTAACGGTAGGTTAGCTTAGTGGATGTGGAAAGTGCATGGAGGGTGCTCTCTCCTGTTTCGACGCGAGATGCTTCGAAGAAAACGACCACACACCCTCCATTATCTCAGCGCGCCTTCTTCGTAGATCGGGTTGCATTCTTACATCTGGCGCCAGCGTTCTTTGTGGACGAGGTGGGCGTTAGGGAAACCCCCGAGATGGGCTGAAGTGCAGTGTGCGCACTCATAGCTTAAGACACGCTAACGTTGCCCGGCAGAATTTCACTAGTGCGGTAGCCAGCCCACTTCCGAAACCAGTTGTAATCTTCGGCTTGCTAAGATTTGTGCAGTACATACGGTGTGCGCGCATGAGTCCGCCTGAAGATGTTGGAAGCTACCGTAGACGTTACAGGCGCACGAAACGCGAGACAAACGCGTACTTTGGTCGAAATCACGAAGAGGAACGTGTAGCGACACAAAATAAAGGAACAGAAGAGACGACCACAGCCGGGAAGACCCTCCCCGCTGTGGCTGTAAACATACATTTTTCACGTTCGTCTCGGTGGCAGACGGTTTTATGTCCACCCCCCCTAGGTGGTGGCTGGCGAATAGGACCCGGAGGAGGATGTGCGATTGTTGTGTGGGGAGGTTAGATGATGGGTTGGAATGGAAACTGACTCGCAGCTTGAAAAATCGACCATCAAAGTTAACAGTATTTAAAGAGCTTGAACGAATACAAGAAAACTCGAAAATAATCGTTATGAGTTCAGTGCTGTAGATCAGGCTACATAAAATCTTTGTGTTTGTCCTCCCTTGCAAAGTTCCCACCTTCGCTTACTTGTTTGCCGTCCACTGCTCTTTCATCGTCGAGAGTGAGGCTTAGATCCGATCGTACACATGACTTAAGCGATAGGGGTATAGCACAAGAATGTTTGTGCGGCTCCTCACTAAGGGAATCTTCTATCTCACCCACACACTAACCTTGAAAAACATTCAAAAATCAAGGATTTCCTCTGGTCAGGTTAAGCGTTGCTAGTCTGGTCGGCTCAGGAAACCAGACCTAGCCCATGATATTTGAACTAACCATCTGACCCGATTCGCCCCGGCCCGTTAGATGCCAAAACATCCTGATCCGATGTGGCCCGTCCCGTGGGATTTCGAAACCTCACGACCCGACCGGACCTAACCCTCTAGAGTTTAAACACCTCCTGAGCATACCCGACATGGCCCGCGTCAGGCTCCGAATCACCCGTAAGATGGAGGTCATGGGGCGGGTTGGGTTCGACCTGACCCGCAAGATTTTTGCCAGACCCACAGGTTTGACTTGTGTATCCGACCCGCGGGTCGACAATTTGTTAAAAGATGTCACCTGTGAGTTTGTACCCATCAGTGACCTGTGACCTGGATGTAATGGGTACAGATTGATCTGGAAACAAATGTATACCTTATTTGCCGGCGTCTTCACGTACGAACATGATCAAAATGGATATCCGCACCACAGAGGCGTCCGGACAATATATTACACGCTAACCAGCGCTGGACTGCCAAGGTACCACTGAGGTAAGTAGACGGCAAGACGTGTATGAATATACGTGAAGATGTAGTGAGCTTGCAGTACTGTGTATATGTTCCGCCATCTGCCCGAGGACGAATAATAGAAGGAGATGACTATGACACCTTGAATGTGTTACATCCCCTGATGAAATCTACAGGTCCCAGTCGCGGAGATCAGAAGACAAAAACCGTCGGGTCATGAACCACAGTATTTAAAAACATCTTCACCCCACTCCCGAGACTTGACCCGACCCGACCCGACCCGACCCGACCCGATCCGACCCGACTCGACCCGACCCGACCCGACCCGACCCGACCCGACCCGACCCGACCCGACCCGACCCGACCCGACCCGACCCGACCCGACCCGACCCGACCCGACCCGACCCGACCCGACCCGACCCGACCCGACCCGACCCGACCCGACCCGACCGGACCCGACCCGACCCGACCCGACCCGACCCGACCCGACCCGACCCGACCCGACCCGACCCGACCCGACCCGACCGGACCCGTTAGATTTCAAAGCCTCTTGAGCCGACCCGAGCCGTGAGATTTTGAAATCTCCTGGCCCGACTCTGAATAATACCACCGAGCTAAATCCCGTGTCCAGCTACCGCGTTATCATTATCATTATTATCATTATCATCATTATCATGATCATCATGAATGATCACCATCATCATCATCATCATTATCATCATCATGATCATCATCATCATGATCATCATCGTCATCATCATCATCATCATCATCATCATCATCATCATCATCATTATTGTCATTATCGTCACTTCATCATCATCATTATTATTACCATTATTATCATCATTATCATCATTACCATCATTACCATCATCATCATCATCATTATCATTATTATCATCATCGTCATTATCATCATCATCATTATCATCATCATTATCATTATTACTATTATTATTATCATCATTATCATTATCATCATCATTATCATTATTATTATTATCATTATCGTCATTATTGCTGGGAACCCTAAAGTTGTAATAAGCCCCAAATTTGTCTAATTAAATCACGGGAAACTTCAGTTTTTTGTCGTGGGTTTTAGTTGATATATGTGTTATACGAAAAAACCAACACGCCGACGGCTGTGCTGGCGGACTCTCTCTCCTTGGTTAGCTCCTTCTTTCGTTGACTCCATCCTTGGTTGACTCCTTCGTTGATCGAAGAGCCCCGCCAGCTTGAATCGTGTTGGTGAATATGTGGTCCCCTTATCGAAGCACTTCTCGTCATCGTAATAAGGTACCGTATGCATTAGGAGTACAGCAGTGGTGCGCACGGACGTCTCTCTCGAATCTCATGTTGTGACGTTTCTAGCAGGTGAAAAGAGGGTCCCACGGCGTGCAGGCAGGTCTTGTGTGATGTTGTTACCCAACACAGCGTTGCCAAGAGGAGGATGGTAAACGCATGAATCTATTGTGGGGTGCAGTGCAGGACACGCCTACCGAGGGGGGCCGAGATTGGGATAGCAAACACCTAGCTACCCCCCGAGAAGCCGACGAAAAATATGTTTCCACACAGTTTTTTTGTCTTGTTTGATTAGTGTGAAAATCGTTCCGAACAGGCATATCACCCTCACATCAGGGCGACCAACGATACATTGTATCATATCGCACCCCTCGCTTGTACGACATATCTATTATATTTTTTCGAGGGTGTCGACAATGGCGTACAGGACAGGTGCAAAGTTTTTACGCAGGTAGCAGACGAGGTGCGAACTACATCAGGCGCCGTCAATCGTTCATTGGTCGAGATAGTCCAGTGCTACCGAGATGGTACCGGTGCTGTCCTCTGTACCGCAGCATAAGGGTCTGAACCATGAGTAATAGATGCCCCACCCAAATACGGCATCCATGTTGCCCCAGCGGCAACGTTAACACACCCAATGTATCGGCTCGGGATGCCCGACTGCTGTGTAGCTGCGGGAAGCGTTTTACCGCTCGCTGCCGTACGTAGTGCCACGATTCGCACTTGCGAACACGGATTATGATTGTGCTACACCTCGGCCGCGAGGCAAGGCTGATAATAATATACGGGTGGCACCCTCGGTGTACGACATTGTACCAGATACCAAAGGTACAAGTTTGACACTTGATACCAGGTATCAGATAGGATATAGGGTAAGGCTTTACCGCAGCTACGGCGAACAGTTTTCCGCGCGCCCCGCGATGAAACCTGTCGACCCCATGGCTCTTCGGGGGCTTATGCTCCCTCCATCTAAGAGCGAGCTCATAGCTTCTTTGTACCACTCTATACGGCTGAATGAAGTCGCCGTCACTATGCGCAGTTGTGACCTATAGATTGCCTCCCAGTAGCATTATAGTCTCATGGAACGCCTTGTAACCAGCAGGGAGAGGGGGGGGGGGGAGGGTTTACCGTCCCGTGTGTTCGGTTCTATATACGGTTCAGTGTTGTTCGGTTTCATATAGAATTTAGCGTGTGCTCTATTATATACAGGGTTTGTTTAGCGTGTGTTCGATTATATAGGGGTTTAGTGTGAGTGTTCGGTTTTATATAGGATTTAGTATATGTGTTCGGTTTTATGTACCTGGTAGGATTTAGTGTTCGTTCGGTTTATATAGTATTTAGTATAGGCGTTTAGTTTCATATATGATTTAGTATAGGCGTTTTGGGGAGGGGACGGTGTCAGGTACCTCCCCCCCTCTGTCGGGAGACTCAGAGTTCAATAATTTGGCGTGAAGTGTCGGAATTCTTTCTTTTCGGGCTCCCAGCTAAATATGTGTTAGGAAAAAGAGCCACAAAAAAAACGGCCCCAAACTTTCTGGAACATGAAAAAACTATTAATATTAATATTGCGCAGATATTCTGCATTTATTTAGTTGGGCGAATGATGGGGTGGGCTCAAGAAAGACCAAGTTTCCCTATGCTCCCTACCATAGGGTCTAATTACGCCACCCAAACACAGACGGACTCGATCAAAGTTAAAAAATGCAGCCCGAGACGAGCAAAATACTTCAACGTCCGGTTTACTAAACGCTATGTGAGTAAGGAGTAATAGTGTCCTTCCTTCCTGTTGGCTGCGCGCGATTCCACCCCGCTCCTCGTCGTCCTGCATGATGACCCTGCGTGGCGCTCCATCTATGTTGGCCATAGTTTTACAGGGTAGGGCATAGTAATCGTGGTACTATGAGTATAGAACTAAGTACCAATTGGATGGGGCTGTGTGATGGAGTCGTGGTGCCCGATGGTGAGAGGGCAGGGGTATCAGCTTCGCTTGGAGACAAGACCGCTTCTTCATTATTGATTTCTTATTACCGGCGTTGAGCTATGAGAAGCTCGAGAAGACAGGAAAGGAGAAGGAGTGAGAGCATGGGGGTGGGGTGAGGCTCACAGAGTTCGCTTCACCCTCCAGCATTGCTGCTGTGCTCTCTTCTGGACATTTACCTATGGAACGTACAAGGAACGTTCTCCTAGGTGTTCAATATTCCCATGAGCGCTGAACGCGCTTACTTCTACCTATCTTGTCCAGGGGAGGAACGTTCCATTACCGAGAACGCTCTTGTGGTATAAGCTAGTTAGATTCTACGGGTTGTCCGCTCCACTCGGATTAGTCCGTTTAAGAGAACCTTCTTGTGGCCAATAGTCCGGAACTCTGCGGACTATCTTACGGAAACTATTGCCAGCTATATTGACACTTTATTACATTAGCCCACCCTGAATAGTCGTATATGCTGACCTCAAGACGGTCGGAGGGTGACGACAAAGTTCATCCTAAAAGACCGGGAAAGGAGGTCGAAGACGCGACTATTCGAAACAAAGACATGAGGCTAAAAATTCCCCCACACCTGGTAATCAGGCCTAAATGCCAAGGATAGGGTAATTCATTAATAACGCAGATCGTTGAAAGAAAGACCATAGGAAGGTAGAGGAAAACAGAAAACCCAGAATGGAGCAACCTATGTAGAGCAGCCAAAACTGGAAACCAAAAAGGAAACCTGAAGACGAGGCGAAGGTAGCTAAGAAAGGCAGAGATCGAAGCGAAGACAAAGACAAAGACAGAAGCATATTACCGGAGCGATCTATGTGGGACCCAGGGGGGAGCGAACGGGGAGTCGTTCGCCGTACAGGGTCGGTTACTCGAAAGCTCGCAAAAGGAACATCACCCAAATTCGAAAGTATATATGGCCGTGAGGCATTACGCGTAGCCGCGTGCCCAAAGCCCGAAGAAAATGGAAAATAGCACGTAAGGCAAAAGGAACTCGGCTGGGTTGCCGTAAGGCTTGCTAAAACTAAGGGGCTGCCAGAACCACTTGGTCGAGCGAACAACGTGGCGCCTTGGAAGGCCTGTTTGCGCTGGGAACAATACCGGCAAACGTAGCAAGTCAACCGACATGAACAGAAAGTCAGGGTAGCGAACGAGGTACGCGAGTGGATCGACCTAACTTATCCAACACAAGAAATAAATGTCATGAGCGCTGAGCAACGGAGTTAGCATGCCAACACAACGTCTACAGGGGGGCAACTGACGCGTCATATAGCGTAGAATGGCAACGCAACGTGTACACCCAAAAGAAAAACAGAAAAGACAAGACACATAAAAAAGGAAGAGCATAATTACCACCGTGATTGGGAAGTTCACGGGAACCTGGACACTGTTCTAGGGGATCAACCATGGCAGGAATATGATTGCCGAGAATCCGGCGGCCGTGTAGGGCGGCAAAAGCTACCGTAACCCAAACAGCAAGAAAACACGAGAAAACAAAGAGAGAAAGGATGGCCGGTATTTCGTTGGTCTTGCGAGTCTGCAAGGCTGCCGGGACCCTACTTGGCAAAGTGCGCAGAAAACCGATCAGACCTAGAGCTCGGCGATGCCGTCAGGGCAAAGCGGCACCGGCGGCGGTCAGGATACAACACAAAGGTTGAGCGCCTAGGGGCAAAATGACCGAGTATCGGCGGAGGAATCGTGAAATACAAACACAAAAAAAAAAAGAGATGACCACGGTTCGGAAGCCTGAACAAAATGAGACTAACGGAGGCCGAAGTGGTAGAGAGAAACCGAAAGAACATAAAAAAGAGAGGGGGAAGAGCACTTTAATACACCCTAGGTACGAGGCGGTTCTGCTTCGATAGCCATCACAGAGTGGGACAAAGGAAGACCGGGTCGTCAGACGGGCGTACCTTAAACACTGCATATTGCAGAAAATTATGAATACCGCTCTACCACCAAGAGTTGTCAGCCGTCACGAAGTAGGACAGACGGAATTGATGGTGGTGAGAAAAAGAGGCAGACGCTGGTATGAAGAACAAACCAAAAGCGGAGGTATTACGAGGGACACCACAATGTTGAAACCAAGTCCAAAACCTGATAACGGTTGTAGACTAACCACGAGAAGACATGACGAAAAAAAAAAACACTCAAGGTCGGAAGGATGACCACGACAATACCACTAAAGTTACTGCAGGTTGAAGGCTGACTATGAAGAATCATTCCCAATGCTACCGTAGGTGAAAGGCCTAACCATGAGGTAGTACTGTCAAAACTGTTGTAGAAGGCTGACCGTGAAGAACTACTCCCACATCTACTGTAGAATAACCAAAAACGAATAAAACACCCTAAACTAACCAAAGGCGGGGGGTTGGAGCGGTAGGGGCACCGCGGGAAGCACCAGAGATCCGTAGCACCCCTCGGGATAGGCTCTCATGCCCATGGCGTTGAAGGCACCACGATCCGGAGACGGCGTTCCGGGCGGTAGTGTAGCGAGCTGGCTGGAAGTCGATCTTGATCGCGCCGGGGTCGTCTAGGAACCTGATGATGAAGGAACTACGCGGGAACGAGTCCGGGGGGGTTCGCGAAGAGACGTCCGGTGGCGCGCGGTGGGCGATCTTGCCTAGCCACCAGAGGCCGTCACGTGCCTTGTACCAAACGTGTACCCGGGAGGGGAGAGTGGAGTTTTGAAATTGCGAAGCCGAAGGTCGCGGGGGACCAGGGTGTAGCCGGGGGCGAGGAAGAGTTGGCCTTGAGATCGGGAGAGCTCGCGGTGTGCGGCGCCGATGCGCATCTGGCGGTAGAGGCGGTTGGTCTGACGGTGTTGGGTCGGCGTTCTGGACCAGTAGAGTCAAATATGGCGCCGGAAGTGTTGGAGGTCGAGCTCGCGTTCCCACGAGGGGCTGAGAAGTCCGGTCCAGTGGGTCTCGTATAGGAAGGCGATGACTCCGCCGCGGCCGCGTACGAGTTGGTGGCCGGTGATCTGCTCAACCTCGAGGCGCTCCGGTGGTGGTGTGACGTCGTCAAGGGTGACGTGGTAGGGGGGGACTTGGCAGCGGAAGCTGTGAGGACGAATGTTGTGAGGTCCGCTGGTAGGTGCTTGGGTATGCCGCTGGTGTCGTCGGGGTTGTGGCATGGCTTGCATCGTTTGACGGAGACGCGTGGTTTGGAGTCCCGTCCCGGACGGTCTGAAGGTACATCGAGGAAGAGCAGCTTGTCTTGTAGGGAGCGGTTGTCGGGGGTGTCGGTGGCTGCAGTTGGGCCCACCGCAAGGATCTTGAAAGGTTTGTTCCAGTTCAACGAGAGCTTCGTCTGAACGGTTGCGTCGGTGCCCTTCTTGGCACCCTGACGGATAGTGGAGGCGGAGTTGTAGACCAAGGCCCAGCCGCCAACGGACAAAGCGGGGGAGGCGAGGAGGGTGGCCATGATGGGCGCGTTGCGGCGTTGTAGACGTGAGACGGCGAGTTGGTGGAGCTCTCGGACGAGGGAATAGGCGCGTTGTTGCCGGTCGGTGGCAAGGTTGATGTAGACCAGGTGGTCGCGATCTAGGCTCTGGCGACCGCCGATGTTTTCGGGTTCGAAGACCGAGAGCGGGAGGCGTGGTAGGCGGCCGATGTGGATCTCGTTGGGCGCCAGTCCGGTGGCGGCGTTGACAGAGTTGTTGTAGGCCGCCGACACGTGCGGCAGTAGCACGTCCCAGTCGGTTTGCTTCTCGTTGCCAACCATGGAGAGCATCTGGGCCAGTACATGGTTGACCCGCTCGACGCTGCCGTTGGTGCAGGGGTGATAGGCGCTGGTGTTGACCTTGCGGATGCCGACGCGGTCGTAGACAATGGTCGCCAGCTCGGAGGTGAATTGTTGACCATTGTCGGAGAGGAGCGTCACCGGTCACCCCCAGAGAGGGATGTACTCGTTGAGCAGGATGTCGGCAGTTCCGGCGGCCTTGAAGTTCTCTGCCGAGACAGCGAACATGTTGGCCCGGCGGCTGAAACGGTCGGTAAATAAAAGGATGTGCACGTGCCCGCGCGGTGTGAGAGGTAGGGGCCCGAAGTAGTCGACGCTGACGGTGATGCCAGGGCCGTTGGGTAAAGGGAGGGAGAGGGTCGGCCAGCGAACGGTTTGTCGGGAAGCCTTGCGCGCCTGGCAGTGAAGGCAGCGGCGGATCCACCCGCGGGCGGAGACGTCTATGCCGATCCACCAGTAAAATCGTGCCAGCAAGCGAACCGTCCGGGTGTCTCCAAGGTGTAGGGAGGTGTCGGCGTGGCATGTGTTCAGCACCCAGGGGCGCATCAGCATTGGAACGTAGACGCGGGGGGGATAGGATGCGGGTGGCGGGAGGCTGTTCCCGGGTTGGCATGTGGGCGGACGTTGGACCAGGAGGGCTGTTTCGTCGTCAGTGCGGTGGAGTCTGCCTTTGGCGGCAAGAGCGAGGACGTTGGAGGTTGGAGAGTAGTGGGCGCTGGGCCGAGGGGCTGAAATCCAAGAGGTCAGCCGGCGGCGGAGAAGGGGAGTCCAACGATAGGAAGCGGATGGCGGCGTAGCACACGGGCTCTGCGCATTGTTCGCGCGCCCAGTCTCTGTAGGTGTAGCGCTCAACGCGGGCGAGGAGGTGGGGGTCGTTGTTAAGGTCGACAACAGGATCCGGGAGCAGAAGCGTCGGAGTTGATGGGGACGTCGGAGAAGTCGTCGAAGGAGGGGCCGGCCTTGCTGCGGTTGATGCGGGTGACGCGGGCGGCGTGGGGGCAGCAGATGGAGGCATTGTTGTCGGAGAAAGCCTTGGTTGGGCCCCGGCCGGGGGCGTGGGCGGTCGACGGGTGTTTGTAGGTCTTCTGGATACGGTTGGTTTCGGACGGCGTCCGAACCCATAGTCTGCGGTAGGTCGGGGGGTTCCCGCGGCGGCGGCGGCGCTATGGCGGATCCGTGAAGAGATCAGACCCGAAGGCGGTGGTTCCGTGGCGCCATTAGTGGACAGCAGGGAGACGACGGGTGGCCTGGAAGCCGAGCCAGGAGGAGCGCCAGTGTTCACGGCGGCATCCTCGGGGCTGACAAGCGGCCTGGCGGCGGAGTCGCGGGTCGAAATAGGCCCGACGAAGTTATTGGGGATGCCGTTGTGCTCCATGCGTGATCCCAGTAGGCGGAAGGCACCATAGTCGTCGGCGGTGAAGGGGAGAGGCTGGATTGTTGGAATGGGTCTTGAAGGGGGGGACACGAGCCCACCCAAGTCGATACCCGGTGTAGGCGGCTCGTTCGGTGCGATGGCGCAGGGGCGGATGAGGTGATGCCAACAGTGTCGGAGCCAGTGAGGTGGTTGCGTCCGGTGCGGTCGGCGTCTTATAGTTGATGGTGATGAGGACACCGCCGTCCTTCTTTGAGATGGCGACCATGAGGCTGGAGTAAGGTGAGGTCGACTGCTGGATCAAGCCGGCGGCCAGGTACTGGTCGAGGACGGCGTCGGCCTTTTTGGCAAGGATAGGGTTGATCCTGTACGGGCGGGAGGTAACTGGTTCGCTGTTCGGAGGTACGGTGATTTTGAACGGCATCAAGGAGGACGAGCCGAAGTCGGTCTTGGAGATGGAGAAGACGTCCGGAAACTCGCAGAGGACATCTCCCAGGCTGTCGATCACCGATGGAGACCATCCGGAACCTTCGAGGTCGAAGATGATGTCGCGCAGATGCGGCGGCAGACGGTCCGAGAGGTTGAGGAAGCTAGTTCGTCGATTGGCGTCGAGGCGTGCAAGGAGCTGTGGGCACGGGGCTGTAGGTGGATCGTGGAGATCGGCTGGTGGGGGATTCTCGCTGGCCACAGCGATGCTGTCGTATAGGGCATGTACGCCTGGCGTAGGCGGAGGGGCTGGGGGGTCCAAAGAAGGGTGCCCCAGGGTGTCTAGTGGGAGTTGCACCAGCGGGGAGAGGGTGGTAGCCCGGTTCGAGATCGGTTGATCCTGATAATGGGATAGTCTGGTGTCCGTCGGAGACGAAAATTACCTTGTCGGTGAGAGGGTCCTCGCGAGGGAGCATGTTGACCATGTACTGCCCGGTAAACGCCGGGGCGCCTGACTGGCGCACGAGGTTGACCTTTTGAAGAGCTTCGGCGAGGAGGAAAGCGAAATAACTTTCGTGCCGGCGAACCGGAGGTTGTAGACGTCGTCGGTGTATCGGTCGTCGGGAATGAAGGCGAAGGCCCCGTTGGGGTCGTGGTGGTGCAGGAAAAGTTCGCCACGGGTCGGTTGGGGGGGGTGGTGTGGCAGCAGAGGCTGTCGCTTGAGCGTGGTATACGAGAGTCGCTCGAAGCGCATCCAGCTATCTCGCCCCAAGAGGATGGGGTGCTGCATGATTCCTGCAGAAACGGCGCAAGCCCGTACTGCCAGGGCGGCGGTGGGAGTTTGGTGGTTCTTAAACTGGATGCTTAAGCGGATGGAAACAAGGTGGAGAGGGGAGTCGAGGTTCCAAAACCTCCCCATGAACGAGGTGAATTCTGTCGCTCGCACTCATCTGTTGCTGACCGGGACGCCTTCAGTTGTTCCACGGCGGCGGCGGTGACGAACCACTGAGGGGAGCCTGTATCGAGCAACGCAACGAGTGTGCAGCGTTTAGCGGCGGTAGGGCCGCTGTGGACTAGCACTTCGGTCGTGAACGCCGGTAAGGCTTCCCTGCCTGCTAGCGGGCCTTTCATGTTTTTTTTGCTTGCTGGCGGGCCTGCTGTTCTTGGGCTTTTCGTAAATTTTTGGGCTATATATAGTCTGCAAACGTTTCATCAGCAGCTGCTGCCGTTTGTTTTTTCCCCAGCAACCGCCGCTGATCACAACATCAGGGAAATCGTAATCGGCTCTCTTTCGTGCCATACTTGGTTTGAATGTTTACCGTTTCACCACAGCGCCGTCGCCGGAGCTTCCACTTCCACCGTCAGCCCCCCCGCGCCGCCGCCGCCGCCGTCGCTTCTGCTGCTGCTGCCGCTGCTGTTGGTGTCTGCTGCGTACGTTTTTAAAAGTCAAAAATCGGCTGTCTGCGCCGAGCCAGTGTGCCCCTTCTGCCAGGTGGCTGCGGCTGTAGACACTAATGATGATGCTGCTGTGCCGCAATTCCTCGGTGGGAAATGGGCCGCCTCTACCCCCGCCATTGCTGGTGCTGCTGCTGTGCGTTGCTGCTTCTATAGTGATGGTTTTACCCTCTCCTGTATGTGCTGTGTCGTTTGTGCTCGTCAGCTATGCCGTTCTAGGATTATTATTTTACTCTACGCCGGAAGAATTTTGCCTTAATTTAGGTCCGATCGCAAACACTCGAGAGTGCTTGATTTTGTTTTTTCTCACACTTTTATTTTCCAGCTTCTGGACAAGCCGTGGTCACAGGTGTCGTTCCTTCTCCTCCCCGGTTCTTGCCTTCAATTTTTATCGCGCATAGGGTTCGGCAATCCCACTGCTCGTCGATTTTTCATCGAATGTTGCTAACTCACGCTCTCGCGCTTTCCGCAAGTCAACATGTGCACAAGGAAATTTCCCAACGAATTTATACGCGTATGCACTCGGCGGGGCTCGAACTCACGAAACTGACCTACACCAGGCTCTAGGATAATCTGATACGCCACCGCTTGATAACACGTTCCGATTATTTTCGTCGCATACATACATACGAGGTGCATGATAGACACCGCTGCGGCTGCTTCCAACCTCGCGCCGCCGCCACCACCGCCGCCGCTGCTCCTGCAATACTCTTGCTTTTAAACAGCAGTTGTACTGCTGCTGATATTGTTGAGAGCGGCGTTTATCATACTCATCCATTCGTACAAGGGCTCCGCATGCCGGCACCCATGCTCCGGGTAGGGCAGGGCAGCACTTCGACTTGTTCGATTCAGTATTGTATAGAGAAAAAACCGTCACCGCGGAACACATAACACACGCGTGTACAATGTCAAGTCATGCCAAGAAATCGATATAGACTAACAGTGGACTATTATACTTACTTCTTTTGTCGTTTCCTCCGTTTCTCCGTTTCTCGCATAAGTCCGATTCCGAGCTTTCATGATATATATATTTCGATCGGCTAAGTCCGAGACCACGCAGACTGCCTCTTTAGTCTGGCCACGATAGAGGTGCACCGCTTTTTTTCTGGGGTGGTTGGAGAAAAATAACTGCTACTACCGGATGAAAAAGCCTCATGGCCTAGTCTAGGTATGCGGCGAGAATGATGCAAAAAAAATCAATGGGGCGTATTTCCGACGATTTAGGGTTAAGGAGCCCTTCATTATCATTCAGAACGAAGCCATTTTAAACGAAAGAAAGTGCTACCTATTTCGTAGCATACATGACTGACCCTCTGGTCTCCCTAAAGGACGCTTCGAGGGCGTTTCTTGATGTTTTGACTCAACCAAGCAATAAGGGCCAGCAAGGGGATGGCCACATGTTTGATGCATGTTCTCTACGTAGCCACTGACAGGCACGCACTGAGCCAAGATCCTGCCACTACCATATCTAGATCCGAGGCTTGCAGGCCGACTGTATCTCTGTGTGTATAGTGATCCTGGAGAGACTTGCTGACGGTATTCTAGGCGTGAACGCGGTGTCGCTGCCTTCGTCGCTCAATTCCCCGAACGCTATTATAAAAACGCTGGTACTTGTTGCTGTAGACCACTCTCAGCATTTATTTTTGGTAGATAGATGGAATATTTGTAGTACGCGATAACACTGATTTAAAAATTTGGCAGTCAAGAATTTCAGGTTCTGATCGAATTTTAGACGAAAATAAAACCATATCAAACCTGGTATGCCCTTTTCGTCTGATCGCTGGTCGCTCATTGGTCGGAGATTGTACAAAAAGTAACCGTCCTCTGGGACGATAGGGTTCATTCCCAGAATCGTAACACGTCCACATATGTACAACTCCGACAACTCGGGAACAAACACGGATAGACACCAGGATTGATACCCCCCCGCACAGCGTGGATATCTCCAACCCCACCGACGGGTCGATCTCTGATCGGCTGGGGTTCGTATGTTATAGCGAGCCAGCTCCACCCGCCGACGTTAAGGTCCCGTCCCCGGTCCAGGGGTCATTTCATATTTATTAACATTAGACAAAGCGGGGGAATAAAACCGAGTTCTCTCGGGTCGATACGGTACCCCACGGTGTGGAAACTCCAGTTCCATTGGCTACAATCGCTGGTTGGTTCAAGCTCCACGACGCTGCCCCACCCTGCAATAGAAGGATGATAGAGGCCCACCAACCAATGGGGGCCAGGTCCATCGTACACGGGGGAGATAGGGCCCCATTACCGGTCCAGGAATCCTCCGACTCTTCCCAGCTCCAACAACGCGGGAACTATAACGATGATCTCCCGGGTTGATACCTCCTCGCACGGCGTGTCCACCCCGACGCCATAAGCTTGTTTCTCGTGATTGGCTCGTTGGCTTTGATCCAATAAGCTCACAATTAGTTCGACCCACTCGGGTTTTGTCGCACACTTCTCGCATACCAGAAGCATTGGCAATGCGAGCACAGTTCAACGAGCTATTTGATAGGTCGCAATAAAAAACGATTGCAATCCTATTTCAGATGGGCGTACCGAGCAAGTACGCTGAAAATGAGGATGATAACAGATGAATAGCGACAACAACACCAAACGCAATATAAATGGGCGAATTCGAGCCATTTGTATGAAGGATTCAGGGCCCCCCGGTTGTCAGCATATTCAATTTAAAAAACAAAGAATGGAGTACGACATAGACTACTATTAATAATATACGGAATTAAAAGACTGGCACGACCCGAGCATAATAACAGCCGACCGTGGAAAAAAAACTGCAATGAGGCCAAAGTAGTGCGTATTTGACTCACTGGTACTTTGGTCGAATAATGATGGACGTAATCATGGAATGCTTGCTGCCCGAACATAATCTCCTCTCTTTATCGCTTATTATTATCTTATTATTTTGCGGCACCTAAAAAAAATCGCTGGAAATTCCCACTTCATTCGCGTATTGGGTCAATCGAAATACCCCTTTTATTTCTTCTCTGTCTTTGCTTTCCTTGCATTTTCTCCAATAGACTTGCAACCTGACGTGCGTATGCGTAGTGATAGGTACCACGTGTAATACATACGTGGTGGTATTTTCTCCTGGGTGGCAAGCGGTGTAGTATGTTTTTTTAGGCGCAAGTAGTGCGACGAAGGCAGTAGTATGGACCTGGCACATCGTGGGCCAACTCCCGAATTCACTATTTATATTTTCCTGGCGGAGGCATGAAATGCGTCAGCTATGATATATACTTCTTACCCATCACCCGCACCATCGCCTAAACCTAGCACCACACGTATAACAAACCCCTCACCTAAAGCCCTTCCTCCCACCCCCCACCCCCCACCCCCCCCCCTCCAACGCCCCCTCTTTTCCGACCACCTGCACGATCGCCTAGACCTAGCACCACGCGTATAACAAGCTGCTACATATCTTTGATCTCACAGCCGAAGTGTATTTGAATATTATTTGTGACCTAAACCTCCTAAAAAATCCCCCCCCCCCCCCCCCCCCCTCTTGCTCTCCCTTACTCAAACGCCCCACCAAATATCGAAATCCGCCACATTAATAAACACTTCACGCACAGGATATCACCTCATTATCTTTCGAGAGTCATCCATGCCGCTGTCCCCCCCCCCCCCCCCTCCGCCTCGAACGCCCCCTTCTTCCCCATCACCCGCACCATCGCCTAGACCTAGCACCACACGTATAACAAACCCCTCACCTAAAGCCCTTCCTCCCCCCCCGCCCCCCCCCCGCCCCCACACCCCCCACCTCCCCCCCAACCCATCCCAACCCCACCCCTTCGAACACTCCACCCTCTCTTTACTCACTGATTGTACGACTTACCCCAGGATATACATGATAAACTGATGTATAATTTAAAGCCGTCACATTTATCCCCTCAAAATAATGTATAGTTTCCAGGCACATATTGAGCTGCCCCCCCCGCCCCTCCCCCCCCCCCCCCCCCGCCCCAACCCCCCCCCCCGCCCCAAAATATATACTGGTGCCAAAACCGTCAGATTTATCCCCTCGAAAGGATTTATAGCTTACATGCACAAATTGCCCCCTTCCCTCCTCTCCAAACCCGCTCGCTTTTGATCAAAACCAGGCCCCCACGTCCTTCAAAACTCCGCCCCACCCCCCTCACCGGTTATTCGACTTGCAAGATTCACTTGATAAAAGGATACATTTCCCTTCACAGCTGTCGGATTTTGTCCCCCTCAGAAACGAGTTTTATAGGTTCCGCGCACAGACTGACTAAAATCATCCTGTTGACCCTGATATCGTAGCTACACTGTAGTTGTAAGGGGAGTCGCCGACCTATATCCTTAATGAGGACACACAACTCGTAATGCGCGCGATCGGAGTATCACACACAGCTTGCAAAGATGAGTTTCGACGAAATCTTCGATCTCACAGCTGGAGTGTATTTTCATTTTTTTATAATATTATACAGGTTAAAATACACTCCAGAGATCGAATATTTTGTCGAAACTCACCTTTGCAAGCTGTGTGTGATACTCCGATCGCGCATATTACGGGTTGACATGTGTGTACTCATTAAGAATATAGGACGGCGACTCCCCTTGCAACTACAGTGTAGCTATCAGGGTCATATGCGTGTACCACTTCTGATTTTGTTTGATCTCTCCTGGGGTATTCTTCCACTCCAGAGTGTAGCTGAAGCCTGTGTTCTGTGACCACGGACTTGATCATGCGAGTTAACATAGATGTGAGAACAACAACAACAACTAAAACTTGTTGGTGTAGCTTGTCTGATAAGCTGTTGTCGTTTCGTATTAGACATACACAGCAGTGTTAAATTAATAGGTGGGGGACACAGAGTGCCCCCTGCAGGTCTGCCAATTGGGTAGGTCCTCGGAGAGTACTCACTTTCGTTCCTTCGTAGAGATGTAGCTTTATTCGTTTCCACCAGAGCCCGGGATAGCTTCTGAGATCGGAGGCGCGTGCCTCCGATCTAATTCCTAACTTCCCCGAATATAAACCGCCAACCTAATCATACGAAACCCATCCAAATGATCTCAAATTCGGATACCTACAGGCCTTTCGAGGCCGTATCTTAACACTAGCCCACCCTGATGAGTCGCATATGCAGAAATATGGGAGATTCGGGGAAACTCCGGTTCAACGAACTAGACCATGAGTCGAAGATGCGGCTCCTCAAACCCCACTCCCACACCTCTAACCGTCTGGCTATGGAGCCAGGAACACGCGAAGAAAAGCAGTAGAAAGAAATGCAGACCCTACAGCAAGGCAATAGTCACCCATCAAAAACCTGCCGTATGCCGCCGGGGTGGCGGGGGGGGCAGAAAAGGCTCTGCGGTAAACCAACCACAGAAAAAGTACTATGGCGAGGCGAGCCCTCGTCGATATGGAGGGGAACACAGGCGCTAACACAAGGGAGAAGTCATGCGAAAAACCTCCCGCGGGCCATCGGCAAGGCGGGGGGTTAGACGAGGAAACGACGAATACCCGGGATGGAAGTTGTCAACACATACTGCCCCGCTAGGGGAGGAAGTATTTAGACGACAAAAAAAAACAAAGCAGAACAAATACAACACACAAAACATAAACGAAGACACACAGACCCGTACACTGGTCGCCCCCCGGCTCTGGGCTGAGGAGGGCGTCGGCAGGGCGAATTTGAACTATGACAAAAAGACGACAGCCCTGCGCCTCAGATAGCGGCGTTTTACCCGAACCCTGACCCGGCACTGAGTAGGGGGTTCGGCAGGACAGAAAAGAAAAAAAATGGAAAGAACCGCCCCAAAACTCGATGAAGACCCTCAGAACACTACGAACGACCCAAAGACAAAGACGCAAAACTCATACCTCAAAAAATGAAGAACTATCGAGAAACGGTGGTGGCTTGGAAGTCAACTGGCCACGGCCGCGCCTCGAGATTCGTCTACGTTACGTTGGATTCCCCGAGGAAACGCACTGGCGATGTGAACTTGCAAGCACCAAGAGCCTCGTACGGCTCCCGTTGAAGTCGTGTAGCGCGCCGGGGGAAGAGGGAGTTTAATCGGTCCCGGGTCGTCCAGAAAGCGGACCAGGTATACCTTGTCCTCGGTAGTGCTCGCGCTGATTTTTCCTAGCCACCATAAACCATCGTCTCCCTTGTACCAAAAGTGGGCTCCCTTAGGAAGTACGGTGTCGTGGTAGCGACGGAGCCAATCGGTGCGGGAAACACAGGCGTAGCCCGGCGCTAGGAAACGTTCCCCGTTGTTGCGGGAGAGCTCACGCTGTGCCGCCCCGATCCGCATTCGGCGGTAGAGGCGGTTGGTTTGGCGGTGCTGGTCCGGGGTTCCGGCCCAATAACGCAAGATGTGGGAGCGGGAGAGGTGAAGGTCCATTTCCCGCTCCCAGGACGGTTCGGAGAGTCCCGCCCAATGCGTCTTGTATAGCACCGCGATGACGCCACCTCGCCCCCGTACCGACTGATGACCAGTGATCTGCTCCACCTCCAGCCGTTGGAGGGGAGTTGAAACGTCGTCTTGAGTGACGTGGTACGGCGGGGACTTCTTGGAAAACTTGTTGAGCACATACTGTGTCAGCCCCGCCGGTAGGTATTTGGGCATGTCCCCGCTGTCGTGGGGGTTGGCACAGGGTTTGCAGCGCTCAATAGCCACACGCCGACGAGCGTCCGAACCAGGCAGGTCGGAAGGGAGATCCAAATAAAGGAGGTTGCTCCCGAGCGGCGAGCCGTCCGGGGTCTCGGCGGCGGAGCAGGGACCGACGGCCAGGACCTTGTATGGGCCCGTCCAGTTAAGCGCGAGTTTGGCCTTGAGTACCTTGGCGTCGGTATTCGCTTTCACACCCTGGCGGATGGTAGAGGCAGAATTGTATACCCATGCCCAACCACCCACGGTGAAGTTAGGTGCTGGACGCAGCGCGTCAGCGAGGGCAGAGTTTCTGCGGTTAACACGGGAAACGGTGAGGGCGTGGTGTGCGCGGACAATGTCGTTCGCGCGCTTTTGCCGGTCGGTGGCCAAATCGCAATAGGCCAGGTGGTCACGGGCGAGACTCTGGTGTCCCACGACACCTTTGCGGTCGAAAATCGTCAGGGGGAGCCGTGGGAGTCTGCCCATGTGGACCTCGTTGGGCGCCAAACCCGTCGCCGCGCTGACAGAGTTGTTGTAAGCGAATTCGACGTGGGGCAGATGCGAGTCCCAGTCGTCTTGTCGCTCGTTGACGACCATAGCCAGCATTTGTGCCATAGTGTGATTTACCCGCTCAACGCCCCCGTTACAGTTGGGATGGTAGGAGCTTGTAGCAAGCTTGTGTACACCTAACAGCTGATATACAGCTTGTGAAAGCTTGGAGCAGAACTGCAGTCCGTTGTCCGAGAGTATGGTGCGCGGGCACCCCCACAAGGGGATGTATTGGTTCACCAAGATATTGGCTGTACCTTCCGCGGTGAACTCAGCGGCAGTGACGGGGAACATGTCGGCCCGACGACTGAAGCGATCGGTGAACAGCAGGATGTAGGTGTTGCCTCGCGGTGTGACCGGAAGGGGGCCGAAGTAGTCAACACTGACGGCGATACCTGGGCCTTCCGGCAGAGGCATTGTGATGATGGGCCAGCGGACAGTCAGCCGTGGGGTTTTTCGCGCTTGGCACTTCAAGCAGTGGCGAAGCCACCACCGGGTACACACACTCATGCCAATCCACCAATAAAAACGCTCCAGCATGGGCAACGTGCGCGTGGTGCCAAGGTGGCAGGAGGCCGTCGAGTGGCAAGCTTGCATGATCCAAGGGCGCATGAGCAGGGGAACGTAGATGCGAACTGGCTCGTTGTTTAGCAAGCAAGCAGCTCGCCCCACAGAGTTCGGTTTGTCAGAGCTTGTTGGCGGGAGTGTCGGTTTACGGACGAGTAGGACAAAGTCGTCGTCGGTTGTATGTAGTCGACCCTTATCCGCCAGTCCTGGATGTCTGAGAGAGAGGGACGCTTGGGCGAGGGGTAGCATGCCAAGAAGTCCGGTGGCAGGGCCGACGGCCGGCCGATAGAGATGTAAGGTATCGTGGCGTGGCACGTCGGCTCTGCGTGTTGTTCGCGCTTCCAATCGGCATGTGAATAACGCGCGACGGAATCCGCGAATCGCAACTCAGCAGCGTCGCCGAGGGCATCCGCCCTTGTAAGTGTAGCCGGCGTTTCACCAGGAGGAGGCGTAAGCCGTAGGAGCGGAGTTCCCATAGGCTCTGCGTGGTCGTGGTCGGACGGAAGTGGTACCGTGCGGGCCGGCGGGTCGGCAAGAGTAGGGGTCGCGGCGACTGACGGAGCCGGCCGCGGCCGTCGGGCTCGCGGCGGAGTTGTAACTCGTCTGGGCGATGACTGGGGAACCCCGCCGGGCCCGAAGCCATAGTCGACAGCAGGGGGTGCCTTACCAGCTGCTGTTGCTGAACGCCGGCGCGTCCGAGTGGAGATGCGGTCCGAAAAGGGCGTCATCGTCTGGGGCGCCGGAGATCCAGGCGAGGTTGGGACCGACGCGGTCGGGCCCATGGGCTCGACGGGGTTTGTCCCTTGTACCGAACTCCGGGAAGGAGTCGGTTGGGCCACCGATGTCGTGACAGCCGGGGCTTCGGCGGAGTCCTCGTTGGTCACGATGGGTACAGCAAAAACCGAAGCGAAATTGTAGTCGGCTGTACGCGAGCCCCCGCCTCGGCCGGGCGAGCTATCGACGGTGGCGGTGGATGCAGGAACACCAGCGACGAATCTCCTGGAAGGAGTAGGAAGGTCGTCAAGCCTCATACGTGGCCCGTGTGTGCGAAAATCACAAAAGTCGGCGAGAGTGAGAGGAAGCCCACCCAAGGCATTACTTTCGGTGCGGGGCATTAGCCCACCCAAGCCGACACCCGGTATCGGAGAAGAAGGAGTGTACAGCCCGCAAGCCCGTATGAGGTATATACCACCATCCTCAACAGGGGTAAGGCTCGTCGAACCATTGCGGTCGTGTTCCGTGGCAGGCTCCGGCAAGCGAGACAGGAAGTCAGCGTTGCCGTTTGCGCTTCCTTTTCGGTATTCGAGGGTGTAATCGAATGCGGTGAGGAACTCGAGCCATCTCTGGACTCGGCCGTTGTGATTCCCCACTTTACCTATGTTTTCCAGAGCCTTGTGGTCTGAGAATATTCGGAACTTGGTGCCCCAAAGGTAGCCGCGGAGGCGCTTGAGAGCCCAGACGATGCTGCCAGCTTCCAAATCGAGAGGAGTCCAATGCCTTTCCGAGTCGAGCGTAGCTCGACTGATGTATGCGATGGGTTTTATGGAGCCGTCCGTCTGCTCCTGTTCGAGAGCGGCTCCGAACCCGTCGATGCAGGCATCGCAATACACGTGGAACGGGCGAGTGCCGTCGGCGACGGCGTCCCAATCAGGGGAAACGAGGACCGGCGGGGTCGTGAGCTCCGCCAAGATTTCTCTCACCAACTTCTCCATATCAGGCGTGAAGACAAACTTTACCCCCTTCCGAAGGAGTGCGTTAATAGGACGAAGTCTCTTCGATAAGTCGGGCAAAAATTTGCGGTAATAGTTGATACCACCCATGAGTGCGCGCACCTGCTTAACGTCAGTGGGCATCGGCATATTGGTCAATGCCGACACTTTTTCCGAATTTGGGCGTAGGCCTGCTGGAGAAATGGAGTGGCCTAGAAAGTTCGCATCGGTAGCGCCCAAACGCGCCTTCGAGGGGGAAAGCTTGAGATTGTGCTTTCGAAGGCGTTCGAAGAGAGAGCGAATCGTCCGAACATGCGTTACCGGGTCGGAGTCGAACACGATGACATCGTCGAGGTAAGCTGCCACCTGTGTCAAACCCTTGATCACCTCATTGATAACCTTTACGAACCACCCAGGCGAGGCGCTGCTGCCCTGGGGCATAACGAGCCATTCATAAAGGCCCGTGGGTGTGCAGAACGCTGTAAGGGGAACTGTGTCCTTGTGTGCCGTTATCTGGTGGAACGAGGAAACCAAGTCGAACAGGGAAAACACCCGACCTGAGCCCAAGGAGTCCAGGACCTGGTCCACGCGCGGAATCGGCAGTTGACTGAGCTTGCTAATTTGGTTGAGTTTCTTGTAGTTCACCGTGATCCTCACACCGCCAGATTTCTTCGGGATGACCACCAGCGGGCTCGAGTACGGTGAGGTCGAGTGTTGAATCAGCCCAGCCGCGAGGTACTGGTTAAGGGTCGCGTCCACTTCTCTGGCCAGTATAGGGTTTATGCGATGGGGCCGTGAAGTGACCGGAGCGCTGCCCTCCGGAACCGAGATTTCAAAGGGCATTAGGGAGCATGACCCAAAATCCGTCTTCGAGGTGGAGAACACGTCAGAAAAGTCGCAGAGCACATCCCCCAGTTGTTCAATGGTCGGGGGGTCCCAACCAGGGTCGTGTAAGTCGAACGCAATCTCCCGCAGGTGCGGTGGGAGTCGGGCCCAGACGCGTAGGAATGCAGAACGTTGGACCGGGTTCAAACGTTCCATAAGCGTCGGCGAGGGCGACGGTACGGCGGGAACTAACTCCTCCGCGCCGGTCGGGCTCGCGACCGCAAAGACCTGGCTGTCCGAAGTCTGGCCAGGGTGGGGACCCGCAGCCTTGATAGGGTGTTGTAAGGCACCCAGCGGGATGCGCAAAAGTGGGGCGTCGGCGACCCCGATAAGGTCGCCTGGCTCGAGGTCCGCGACACCTATGACGGGAAGCACCTGTCGTCCTGAAGCAACAAAGTGTTTCTGTCCCGAAAGAACATCCGGCTGCGGCAGTATGTCGACAAGATAGTGTCCTGTGAGCGCAGGAGAGCCGTTACTGAGCACCAAGTTGACCTCGAGCAGTTGGGGCTCGTCCGACAAAGAGACGCCTGTAGAGCCATCATAGCGAAGGTGGAAAGCACCGTTCGATGCTGCGGGGTCGACGGCATAAGCCGCTACGCCTGCTGTGGCGTGGTGGGACAACGTCAGCTCGCCCAAAACCCGATTATCGAGAGGACGAGGGGGCAGGGCGCGGTATGAACGGGTGTTGAAGCGCATCCAACTGTCGCGGCCCAGCAAGACAGCGTGCTGCATGACCGAAGGAGGGACCACGCATGCCCACACCGCGAGAGAGCATGTTGGTTCTTTTTCGAGGAAGAATTGAACGCTCAGACGGATGTGGGTCGCGGTCCGTAAAGGGGCGGATTCGCCAAAGCCACCCCAGGAGCGAGGGCTGCTAGGCCGCTCGCACGTCGATGAGGCGGCGCCTACCGATAGCATACGATCCAACACGTCACGACGGATGAAGGTTTGGGGGGAGCCAGTGTCAAGCAGCGCTGTACATATGTAGGGCGCAATAGCGTCCCCTCCGCTATGTATTGCAATATCGGTAGTGAAAGAATCGTCGTCCAGCGTCACGGTACCCCCAACGAGGCAGGGGCCATCTTCTGGCAGTGCGCGGTCTGAGGCGCCGCGAGAAGCTACCGCCAAAACCTCCGGGCTTTGATCGGCGGGTGTACCCGAAAAATAGGCCGAAGGAGGGCCTTGGGCAGCGCCGACCACGGTCCCCAAACGCGACTGCTGAGCGGACGAAATTTCATGGATTCCAGCATTCCCGGTGGGCCTGCGGAATCGACGAGGGGAGGCCGGGTGTGGCGATCCGTCCTCGCAGTCGCGAATTGCTTCGCGAACGGCAGAGAGTGCCTCACCAAGCAAATTTTGTCCTCTCCACTTGTGTGGATCCTTGGCGTGGGGGTCGTCCGCCCGGAGACCTATACCCCACACAGTGTCTAGAGGACTGGCCTCTGCCAGAAATTTGTTGCCAGTGCTCAAAAGGTGATTTTTCATGGCTGGGTTCTGCGTAAATTTGGCATAGTTGCCAGATAACACGGCATTTTGCTTCTCCCTGTCCCAAACGGCGGCGTCAAAATTGCGCACGCCTCGACCGACGCGTTTGTGTGTGCTGGGGTCAGACGATGACATGATGAGCTCCACTGCGCGATGGTCTTTAAAAAGCCGAGCCTTTTCAGCCATCATAAACTGCTCCGCGCAAGAATATGAGACGTCGTCGACGACAAACGACGAAGGAGACCACTGCGAGAAAAAGGACGGCGGTTGCCAGAACAACACTACTTTGTCTGTAGAGTATTCGAGGGAAGGGTCAAAAGTCGACGGTGCCAACCCGTCGGAGGCCGTGTTAGGCATATGAGCTTGTAATGTCCCCGTCTGGGGACACCAGTCTCTGGCACTTTGGGCCTGCAGCGTCCCCGTCTGAGGACGCCCGGCCTCGGGAGCACGGCGCGAGCCCGAACCCACGGGTGGTCGCGTCGTGGCCTTGTCGCTCTTTGGCGTAAAATCGCAAGGAACTGCTCTCACTGCACCCGAAGGGACAGGGGGCTCGGAGCTGTTACTGCTTGACGAGAGGCGCGATTCTTCCGTATCTTCACGGGAATAGCGTCCAGCTGATCGGGCTGGAGGCCGTGGCGTCACCACTGGCCCGTTGCGCAGTGTCGGATCTATATCCTGTGCCACTGGGGCAGACGTAGCCTGATGCACGTGGGTTAGCGTGCTTAAAGACGGAGCAGGGCCCGTAGACCCTGTGGGCGTCTTCGAGAGCGGGGCTCGGGCAAGTGGAAATAAATTCTTCGCCCGAGAGGGCTCCTTCCCGTTAGCCCTCTTGGAGGAGAGAGACGAGGTAGCTAAGCTTGTCGGCTCCTCCTTGATGGGAAAAAGGATAGAGCGCCCACTACTATCGCGAGGAGACACCGACTCAAATCTTGGAAAAGATCTCGGTGCATATGGGTTGGCTTTCCCACACCTCAAGCCAACCGCCGCTTTACGGTCAGAAAGAGGCGGAGACGAACCCGTTCGCGTATGGGGGCGACGCGTCGTCGCCGCAGTTGTCTTGCTGCAGCAGCACCTCGAAGAGCACCGTAAGTCACAAGACACACATGCATGCTCGTATCGGTGATATATACGCATAGTCTACATCAAGAAACGTTGCCTGGGAAGCTGCCCACTGTGTACATGGCAGGGTCATCGGCGGCTGGTTGCAGGGGGCTCAAGATACGTCGTAACACAAGAAGATCCCCGTTTCTTTACTCCTACAGCTGTATCACCGATTACTGACGCACACGAGATATTTGTACAAAAATACCTATTTTTATGATACTACTATGTCGTCGATTGCTGTGGCGCACACGATAGACTAGTCTTTATTGTCAAGAATGTCCCTAGTGTTGCTCTGTATCACCAGTTAATTCCTAGTTAGTTAATTCCTGGCGAACACGAGATGATATTTCCATCACGATGCCTTACATATTTTATTAGTATACTGTCATCAATTGTGGGCGCACACGACGTATTGACCGGCAACAACAACAGTCAGTAGAAAGCACAATTCTTCCAACCACACAACAAAGCGTTCGAAACACTAAATTGAGAATCACACCTACCTGTAAAACTGCATCATCCACGTTTGTTTGTTTGTGGGGATAAATATACATGGACTTCGTGTGGGTTATGTTATGAATAAAAAAACACTCCAGATGTGAGATCGAATACTTTGTCGAAACTCATATATGCAACCTGTGTGTGATACTCCGATCGCGCGTATTACTAGGTGTGTCCACATTAAGGACATAGGTCGGCGACTCCCCGTGGAACTACTACTGCTGTGTAGCATGTACCAGGGTCAACAGGGTGATGTTAGTTAGTCTTTGCTCAGAAACTATGAAACCCGTTTTTGAGGGGGACAAAATCTGACATCTGTGGAAGCAAATGCATCAGTATATCGAGTGTAACCTGTAAGTCATATAACCGGTGAGGGGAGGGCGGATGTAATGAAGTGCCATCCGTTCAAGGATAATTTTTAGATTCGACGTAAATCCATGTCATGGTTGAGGTGAAACTACGTGGCATTAGATGTAACATTCACGTCAAGGCCATCATAGATGGGCGATAATGTACGTGACGATGATGGGACAAGCAGGACGCCCCACATCTCACTACCTCCTCTACCTGCTCTACCTGTTCTACCTGCTCTACCTGCTCTACCTTGCGCTACAGTGTGCCTAGGCCTGTTTTGTCTGTCTTTTATAGTTTAATGCAGAGGAAATAATGTATAAGAGCTATTGAGTCTATCCAGCGAGCCATGAGGAGAGACCAAACAAGGGCACCGGAACCCATGAGGAGCACGCTTCCCAACACCGACCAACCACGCATCCCCCACTCGGAGTACCACTGCACGGAGCCTTCAAGGACGTGGGGGGCTGGGTCTGATCAAAAGGAGCGGGGGGAGGGGGCGGGGGGGAGGGGGGGGCAGAGGGGGGGGGGGGAGGGGGGGGGGGGAGGGGGGGGGGGGAGGGGGGGGGAAGGGGGGGCAGGAGGGGGGAGGGGGGGGGAAGGGGGGGAGGGGGGGGGGGGAGGGGAGGGGGGAGGGGGGGGGGGAGGGGGGGGGGGGAGGGGGCGGGGGCGGGGGGGGGGGGGGGGGGGGAGGGAGGGGGGGGGGGGGAGGGGCCGGGGGGGGGGGGAGGGGGGGCGGGGGGGGGGGAGGGGGGCGGGGGGGGGGGGGGGGGGGGGAGGGGGGGCCGGGGGGGGGGGGGAGGGGGCGCGGGGGGGGGGTGAGGGGGGGCGGGGGGGGGGGGGGGGCTGGGGGGAGCAGCTCAATTTGTGCGTGGAAACTTCAAATCCTTCAAGGGGATAAATCTGACGGTTTTTGAAAGAATGCACCAGTTTATCATGGGGGGAGCGGGGGGCGGGACGGGCGGGGCAGCTCAATCTGTGCATGGAAACTGTACATCCTACAAGGGGATAAATGTGGCGGTTTGGGAAAGAATGCACCAGTTTATCATGTATATCCTGTAAGTCGTATAACCAGTGAGTAGAGGGCGGAGTGTCCGAGGGGGTGAGGGCGGGGTGGGGAGGTGGGGAGTGGGGGAGGCGGGGGGGAGTAGGGGGGGGGGGGGGGCGAAAAGGCTTTAGGTCGCATAGGAGTAGGGGTTTGCTATACGCGTGGTGCTAGGTCTAGGCGATGGTGCGGATGGTGGGGAAGGAGGGGGCGTTGGGGGCGGGGGGTGGGTGGGGATTGCAGCAGCGGCATCGATGGCTGTAAAAAGATGATGAAGTGATAGTCTATCCAGTGCGTGGAAGTGTTTATTACTCCGGCGGATTTCGATATTAGGTGAGGCGTTTGAGCAAGAGAGAGCGGAAAAAGAAAGGAAAAAAAGGGGGCGGATAATAACGTCAACACTGGGCATGAAGAAAAAAGTTGCGCAGGGGATGGAGATCCCAGCCATCGCAGGGGTTTCCAGTCTTTTTTCGTCATTAGCCTGATGAACGCGCTTCCACTTCCATACGCAGCAGCGGCATCGATGGCTGTAAAAAGATGATGAAGTGATAGTCTATCCAGTGCGTGGAAGTGTTTATTACTCCGGCGGATTTCGATATTAGGTGAGGCGTTTGAGCAAGAGAGAGCGGAAAAAGAAAGGAAAAAAAGGGGGCGGATAATAACGTCAACACTGGGCATGAAGAAAAAAGTTGCGCAGGGGATGGAGATCCCAGCCATCGCAGGGGTTTCCAGTCTTTTTTCGTCATTAGCCTGATGAACGCGCTTCCACTTCCATACAGCTCGCTCGCCTTCAGTAAGTGGCTGTGTGCTACTACTTACTGCTGTGCCGTTTTCTTGCTGTGCGTTCGTTTTTTCGAAGGGGCCGTGCTGGCGAAACCACCATTTCACCATCCCTGATAGTTGCGCAACCCCCGCCCATTTTCACGTGGTCTCTGGTTGTTACTCTCCTCCTATTATCACGTGTATGCGAAGCTTGGGTCCCTTTCGTTCTTTGTTTTCTGCTTTGAAGTACAAAAAAAAAATGTGCTACACTGTTCCTGTTGTCGGGTGCTTACGGGCTGGTTCAAGCTTATCGCCCCAGATTCCTCCAGAGTATAATCAATGTCTACTACGCCGTATATTTGGGAGATATACCCTGTTTTTTTGCACGACGTGTATTCACTGTTTCTCTGCCGAACCCTTGACGATTTTTTTTAATGTTTTTTTGCGCCGTACATTTTGGTTCTTGTCTATTTTTGTACATTGGGTCTTGAGGGATCCCACATTTCAAACGAAACCAAAACAAAAACGCATCGTTTAGGGCATGCAGAGGCACATTCAACACGTACGTGTGTGCAAAATATCAGGGTCATATCTCTCAAAAATGGCTTGTACATTTATTTGGGCTTTCGTGCGGTAAGCGTGCAAATATCACGGCTTCGCAACATAAGTATTAGTTTTCAGTCGAGATTCGACTTTGGGCGTCAAATAATGTGACTATTGGTCCTACGCAAGCAGTTCTTCGAGTATTTGCGCGAAATTTGTGCAGAAGAAATGCGAGCGCCTGGCAGGGGCTCGTTCAGGGAAACTAAGGATAGTTTGGTAGTATTCGTATTGAGATACGACAGCCTCCTTTTTCGTATTTCCGTCCAGACTAGAAAAATAAACCAGCCTTTTGTAGAATGATATATTATACCCGTTACCGCTGCGTTTCGCATGCAATGAGTGTTGCACAGATAGATGTTCCGAGTATACTCGGAGTATAAAGTGATTTTCGTACTCCGAGTACTGAGAGTATTAGAATACTGGAGGCCTAAATACTAAATACTTGGAGTACTTGGAGTATGACCAGTACTGAAGCCACTAATACTGCGAGTACTGGGAGTATGACCAGTACTTATCCTCGAGTACAAGCAGTACCCGCAGTATCGAGTTGCGAAATGCTTGGAGTACTCCAGTATCGAGAGTATTGAACCCCGAAATACTGCGAGTACACAAAGTACCTCAAGTACTTTTCTCCAAAATACTCTCATTAGTCTATACTTCCAGGTAATCGAAGCATCCTAATCTGTGAAATGTGAAATGCTTTGGTCTAGACTAAACCCCAGAGCCTGGGTGTAATGACGGCCGAGTCTTTAAAATGGTGCACATGTGCGCATAATGTATTCCGAGTACTGAGAGTATTAGGGTACTGGCGGCCTGAGTACTGCGAGTAACTGGGAGTATGAGCGCAGCACCCAAATCCTGCGAGTACAAGGAGTACCAGCAGTATAGGACCCAAAAATACTTGGAGCAAAACGATTCGTGGCAGTATCTGCAGTACAGAATCTCGAAATACTCCGAGTATGAGAAGTATCCAGAAGAAGCACATGAAGCCCAAATACTGCGAGTACACGAACTACCTGAAGTATTTCATCTCGAATACTCCTTACTTTACTCCCAGGTGCTCGGAGTATGTGTATGCATGTGCGAAGAGTGTTACCTACTCTCGTTTTACGCATTATTAGGAACGGCCCTTGTTAGACTAGTCTCGTATATGTACGAGCACGAGGTGTTCTCTTTTTATACTTGATCGCATTCCACTCACGCAGAGATTCAGCCGCACCGTGCAGACGAAGGAAGGGGCGTCAACGTGTGTGCGCGCTAAGTTTGGCGACATCTCGGCCGTAGCAGCACTGTTGTGGCATCCCAAACCGTTAGCTTGCAGCGAGCTATCAATCCGCTCTCCTCCTTCAGCGGCACTGCAGCATCTACGTAGCTGCAGCTTGTTTGTGCTGCTACTGATTGTGGGGACGTCCCTCGAGATTTTTTTTCACGTACGATAACTAACTGTTCGATACTCCACGTACCCACCTGCAAGCGAAGGGCTGCCTGCCTATGGACAGGGCTCGTTTTACTGCTCATAATATCACGGGTCACGGTGGCGGCAGGCTCCATGCCGCGTTTCTACCTGGTAGAGCGCTGTGTGCTGTGTGCTGTGTGCTGTATGCTGTATGCTGCTGTGTGCTGCTGTTTGAAATACCTGAGATTTTCAAGGCAAAAAAAGCTGTGCGTTTCTGGTCCCATTTTTTCGTGCAAATCCGAAAAGCCTGGGCACGTACGTGCAAGTTTACCGGAGCAGCACGGGCAGGCTTCTTCCGTATGTGTAAAACACGCATTTTGTCGTGCCTCGATAATTCCACCAGTTTCGCTTTTTTTATGACCTATTGTTATTGCCTACGGGGTTGAAAATCCACCTTCTGTCCGAATTCTACCTCTCATTTTCTTTCCGCATACCAGGTCGAATAGTCTATTGTCTACTGGGGTCCAGCCTTAGGTTTTGTGGCGCACGTTCTCCGGATCGCGCGCGCAACCAACGCATATTGCTGCGGAGGTTGCGCAGAACGGTCCGAAAGAGAGAAACATACCAATAGTACCTGGTACTGCTGTATTAATTAATTGCCGCTGCTGCGGGCGTCATCACCTGGCCACACCAGCAACAAAGCACCTTCCACATCTACTATTAATACTACTATCGATAATCCAGGGCTGACACCAGTGTCTGAAACCAGTGTAGACACATCATCACCAAACGAAACTCCTAGCAGCATGGCGGCCCCAGCTCAGCCCCACCTGCTGCAGAAGACTGAACCGGCGATCACCGGTGCTGTAGAATCCTCCGCCTCCACAACCCAAACAACGCCAAGAATGCAAGCGAAGCCGGGCACCAAGAAGATGAATCACATCACGATCTCGCCGGCGACGACAAACCAGAACCTCGTGTTTCCTCCGGAGCTCTTCGAGCAGGTATTCTGGCCGTCTCCGCTTCGCGCTGCGTTCAAAGAACACCAAGCGTTCCACACAGTTTTCAAAAAGGAGCGCGGTGCCGCTGGACTCGGCGCTGGGCCAGAAGAGTTCGATTTCGATTGGGGTGAGCTCGAACCCGAGTCGCTCTCTGGGGAGAAGAAATTCCCTGGAAAAATCGTGGCGTTGTCCGAAGACTTCGAGGCTGCCGAGGTGGCGGAGGGAAAGGACGGGGACACTGCTGCTGCCGCTGGCGCTGGTGTCAAGTCGGCGACGACGATCGCGTACAAAGGCCTCATTTCTACAATCATGACGGCGTACAACAGGTACGAATATACATCATCAACACCTATCTTTCTGCCTAGAGGAATTCCTCCCGCAAAAGCCAAAAAAAGGTAATAACATATATATGATGTAGAAGAATGCGACGTCATCAGAGCTGCCTGGTACGAGTATCATGATACTACACTGCTGTTGTAGTTGCAAGAGGAGTCGCCGACCTATACCCTTAATGAGGACACACAACCCGTAATACGCGCCATCGGAGTATCACACACAGCTTGCACAAATGAGTTTCGACAAGAAATTCGATCTCACAGCTAAGCTGCTGGAGTGTATTTTTATTTTTTTTTAAATCCTCCTCGAGATCCGGGTAAAAGAAGCTCAAGCTCCATACACTTTCGTTTGTGTACCAGTTTTTGTCCATCTGCAAAACTTTAGCCCCGTTTTTATTTTTTCCGTTCAGTCTCGTTCTCTCCTTGCCCTATCCGCAGCGTGTTTGCGCGCTCAGTTATGACCTCCACCTCTTGGCATGCAATGTGTTTGACATTGCCTGAACAAATCTTCCTACCTCGTCCTGCTGAATGTAGAAACCTGCTACTACTTTTATTATATTATACTAAATTTAAACTGTAATACGAAACCAAAATGCAACATATCAGGCTAGGATGCACGGAACAAGAAATTCTCAAGCCGATATACTGAAGTTGGTGAAGGACGCACCTCTTCTGAACGAATAAATCAAGCCTGGGCCAATACCCCTGCTTTTTATGGGGTAGTGTCGTGGTCCCTGCGCTGCCTCTCCTATTATAGGTTTTGTGACACCAGTCCCTTTTTTGTCTGTCTACTATTAATACAGGATAAAGATTCACCGCGGACACAGCGGAACTGAGATGTATGATGTCAAGTGTTTGACAGAGGGCGCCCGGCCCGGTGTCGTAGAGAGCGTCAACTTCGCGTCCAGGAGCAAATTACTCGCTGACTGCTGTATTATTTTTAGTATATCCTCATCAGCTTCGCCATCCAGCAGCAGAATAATTTTATTACGAGCATGGTCACGTCATTAAAACTAAATTTATTTCCCCGCCGTTTTGCGATTCAGACCGAAAATTTTTCAGCACGTGTTCTGTGTGTCCTTGCAAAGCCCTCACTGGGTGTTTTTGTTTTTCGTCTTGCCTGATTTTTCTTCGGTTAGGATTTTATGGATAATTGGGACCACCTTAGCCGAATATTTTCTGGGAGAAAAAAAAAGACGCAAAAAAAACCCAAGGGCCACGCCTCGGGATGGGCATGTAGAACACGCGTGTGTGCAAACTTTAAGGGTCTCTCTCGAAAACGGCGTGGACATTTATGTGGACTTTTGTGCGTAAAAATGAGTAAGACACGTTATTTCCTTCAAAATACCTTGGTTTTAATCTTGGATCCAGTTTTTTCGCTAGACTCTGCTTAATGTTGAACAGACAACAACAGGTCAGATCTTCTACTTTTTTACGCGTAAAATTTTTCAGACGACAGGCCTTGGAGTACATCCAACCATGTCGCGCAAAATGCGGAGCAATAGTCTTTTCGCCACAGCTGGGAAAAAGACTGAATATTATTGAGAAAATTGAAGGCCTGTCATTGGTCGACACGTGTTTCGCTCCTAGATACAGCAGATACAGCAGCCTGATAAATGTTTTTTGGCCATGTTTTAGCCCCTTCAACTGGTGGTCATGGTCGCCACTCTTCATGATCCCAAATACAAGGTTCCCCTCCGGGAAGTGCCTATAGGTAGGTAGGTAAGTACGTAGGTAGGTACGTAGGTAGGTAGGTAGATGGGTAGGTAGGTAGGTGGGTAGGTAGGGGAGTGGAGAAAGGACATATTATTATCACTTCCGGACGCATTGACAAAAAAAAATGTTTGTTCATGCAAAAAAAAAGTTGCCCGGAAAAAGAATGAATTCGCATTTCACCCGTAACGTACTTCTTCTTGGGTGTACTCAATAGCAGCAGTACCTTAACGCACTTCTCGGATCCTCGATATAAACGTGCCCACGACCGATCTGTTGGTGAAAAAATACGCACAACCCCTCTTACTTGACAACACACAAAACTTTTACATCGTGTAATATTACAAATTTCAAGATATACTCCAGCTGTGAGATCGAAGATCTTGTTTAAACTGATCTTTGCAAGCTGTGTGTGATGCTTCGATCACGCATATTGCGAGGCGTGTGTCTTCATCAAGGGTATAGGTCGGCGACTCACCATGGAACTACAGTGTAGCTATCAGGGTCAACAGGGTAATGTTGGGTCAGTCTGTGCGCGGAGACTATAAAACCCGTTTTGGAGAGGGACAAATCTGACAGCTGTGAAAAGAAATGCATCAGCTTATCAAGTGTATCCTGTAATTCGTATAACCGGTGAGGGGAGGACGGAGTTTTTAAGGACGTGGGCGGCTGGGTTTGAGTAAGGCGGAGCGGGGTGGGGGGACGGGGGACGGGCGGGGCAACTCAATCAGTGCGCGGAAATTACAAAAAAAATGACGGGACGAATCTGACGGTTGTGGAAGGAATGCGCCAGTTTATCGTGTATATCCTGTAAGCCGTACAACAAGTACGAAGAGGGCGGAGTGTTCGAAGTGAAGGGGGGGGGGTTGGGGGGGTTCGGGGGAGGAGGGGGGGGGGGGGGGGTTAGCTTTAGGTCGCCGAGATGTAGGGGTTTGCTACACGCGTGGTGTTAGGTCTAGGCGATGGTGCGGGTGGTTCGGAAGGAGAGCTGGTTGGGGAGTGGGGGGGGGATGAATTGAAACTACGGCATGGATGGCCCTAGAAAGATAATGAGGTGATATCAACTGCGTGGAAGTGTTTACAACCCTGGCAGATTTCAATTTTAGGTGGGGCGTTTGAACAAGAGGGAGCGGGGGGAAATAGAGGGTGGGGGGGCGGCGGGGGGGGGGGGGTGAATTGGAGCTACAGTATGGATGGCTAGATAGATAATGAGGTGATATCAAGTGCCTGGCGGTGTTTATTACTCTGGCAGATTTTGATTTAGGTGGGGCGTTTTAACAAGAGGGATCGGGGGTGATATATTTATGTATGATTTCCAGAAGAGCGTTACAGTTCGAACTCCAGCTTAGGGACCTCCAAGAAGCGAGAAGGGGCACGTATAGCGTGGGATGCGGCGCGTTGTGAGAACGTGGGAGCAAAACGAAAACAATACGTGACATGCTATGAGAAAAAAGCAACTCGCCGCCGTAAAGAGAGGATACGGCACGCGCACGCATATAGTCCTACCTGTCGCGTGTGCCCTCCGCATGTTGTCTGCTTTCTGTCATCTGCAATCTGAGCAAGAATCACAGAAGAACTACTCGTTAGAGAACTGCCTCTTCTCGATGAACGCAAATGCATCAGGATGGGTTAGTATCTGAATTATTACTATTACAAAGGTCCCTATATTTCCGCATCGATGGACACGCGCACCCAGAGCGGCAGCACAGCAGAAACGTGTGGTGTGATGAGGTGACGAAGTATGACAGTCTCCGACACAAGCAACTCGCCGCAGCATAGTGAGGACACGACAAGCACACATAAATGGTGTTTCATACCGCTGCTGCTGTGTGGCAGGTCTGTAGCGTTGTGCTCTCCGCATCCTGTCTGCTGTCTGTCATCTGCGACCTTACATACATGGTGTTGCCTACCGCTGCTGCTGTGTGACAAAGTTGTATCGTTGTTGTGCTCTTGGTATGATACGATATCATACACGAAGCACAGCAACATGAACATAAATATAAGGACCGTTTGAGTAATAATATGGTATTCAAACGATCCTTACACTTTACGCCGGCATGTCACTTGACACTTGACAGAAGCAGCAGAACCAGCAGCAGCGAGAGGTAGTGGCGTATAAGCGGGTAGAGCATCGCAGGCTAGCGTTGTGCTCTCCGAGTGTTGTCGCTGTCTGACATCTGCGATCTTACATAGATGGGGTGTTGGAATATACGGGAGATTTCTAAAAGGCCATTGTTCCCCTCCTCCCCCCCTGACACGCGCAAAAAGCAGCCCCCCCCCCCCCCCGCCCTCCCCCGCCGTCCCACCTGAATCAAATCTGCTAGAAAAATAATCAATATCAGGCAGGTGATATCAACTTATCAATTACCTAGCCAACCAGCCATGCCGTAGCTCCAATTAATTTACCGCCCCCCCCCCCCCCCCCCCCTCCTTCCGTACCACCCGCATCGCCTAGACCTAGCACGTATAGTAAAGTTCCTCCCAGGTATATACGTTCATGCGATCCAAAGGGGTTTGGTACCCCCCCCCCCCCCCCCCTCCAACGTTTAGGCTCATTTCGTTGTTTCCTGACGCCCCACCTAAAATCAAAACCTGCCAGAGTATAAAACACTACCAGACAGTTGATATCCCCTCATCACCTTTCTAGCCATCCATGCTGTCGCTCCAATTCATATCCCCCTCTTCCCCCTCCCCCCCCCTAAAAAGCCCCCTCCTTCCCCGCCACCCGCACCATCGCCTAGACCTAGCACCACATGTGTAGCAAGCTCGTGCATCTACGAAGTATGCGAGCTACGGCTGTTGGAAATCCCTCTTCCTGCTCCTTCGAACACCCCTCCCTTTCCTCACAGGTTGTACGACTTACAAGATAAACATGATAAACTGATGCTTTACTTCCACAACCGTCAGATTTGTTTCCTTAAAGGATTTATTTTTTCCGAGGTCAGATATAGTTGCCCTCGTCCCCCCCCCCTCCCCGCGCCCCCTCTTGTTTAAACACAAACACAGCCCCCACGCCCTTATATTCTCCGCCCTCCCATCACCGGTTATACGACCTAAACGATATACTTGATACAATGCATCCCGTTAAAGGATTTATAGTTTCCGCGCACAGGTTGAGTTGCCCGCGCCCGCCCCCCCCACTCCCCCCCGCTCCCTCTTGTTCACATCCCGGCCCCCACGCCCTTCAAATCTCCGCCCTTCCCGCACCGGTTATACGACTTGCAGGATGTACTTGATAAAATGCATCCCCTTAAAGGATTTATAGTTTCCGAGCCCACATTGAGTTGCCCCGCCCGTTTCTCCCTCTCTCACTCCCCGCTCCATCCTGTTCAAACCCCGCCCCCCACGCCCTTAAAAATATCCCCGCTCCCCTCACCGTTTGTACTACTTACAGGACATGTATTTGATAAACTGATGCATTTTCTTCCAAAGCTGGCAGATTTTGTCCCTTCAAAGACGGTTTTTATAGTTTCCGCGCACAGACTGCCTAACATCACCCTGTTGACCCTGATAGCTACACTGTAATTCCAAGGGGAGTCGCCGGCCTATATCCTTAATGAGGACACACAAACCGTAATACGCGCGATCGGAGTATCACACACAGCTTGCAAATATGAAGTTCGAAAAAATCTTCGATCTCACAGCTGGGGTGTAATTTTATTGTTGTAATATATGGTGGCGCCTACCGCTGCTGCTGTGCGGCAGAGTTGTAGCGTTGTGCTCTCTTGGTATGGTACGATATCATGTACGAAGCCCACCAACATGAACATGACTATAAGGACCGTTTAAGTACTAATATAATATCCAAACGATCCTTACACTTTACGCCGGCATGACACTGAACACTTGACAGAACCAGCAGAACCAGCAGCAGCGAGAGGTAGTGGCGTATAGGCGGGTAGAGCATCGCAGGCTCCGATCAGAGCAATCACCTACTCCAACAGAGCAGCCACACGCGCATGGAGTTGCGGGCTGCTGCTGCTAGGGGGCTGGACTGCTGCTGGGCGGCCGGATCGTAGAGTGGTGCCCTGTGCAAAAATCGATCAATGTACGTGTAGCCTCTACGGCCGGGCAGAAAAACCCGGTTTTCGTCCATATCTTACATGTGTACACGGGGATAGAGTATGCAGAACCCCAATCCCCGGGGATGTTGCGGGAACCCGGGGATTTGCCTTAATTACGCGTGTCCGAAGCAAGAAAATTTTCAAGGCTCGCCACGCGCGATACACTGCCCGGATCGCGCCCAAACCTCCGGGAATGTGACCCCGACGGTGGAAATGTGTCCACCCCGTCCGACGTTTCGGACAAAGAAAGGTGTCAGCACGAAGAGATGTGTCCGAAGAGAAACAAAATGACAATTATACGTATACGTCTTCGTTCTTTGACTACTAGATGTTGCGAGCGGTATTCGTGGGGGAGATAATTTGGGTGTTTTTACTTGGAACCAGCCTGTGAACAAGGGTTGAAATTGTTGTCGGCTCAATCGATGGTTTCTTGTTTCTTGTTTCTTGGGTTTTCTTTCGTATCGCGAATCCGCATCTCCCGTTGATAGTACACAGATCAGCCGCAATCGAACGAACATTACCACTATACCCCCCTACTATGCCCTGTCTATCGCAGGGCTCTCGTCCCAACAGCAACGCCCTCGACCGAGGTGGGCGATTCCAATCGGGAGTACATGCATGCAACACTTCCTTGAGCATAAAGCATGACACGGTAGCCATACTCTCGTACAGCTCTGGATTGCTCGGTGCTCTTCGCGTGTGAAGATCCTCCAGAACCATTGCAGCCTAGTCCTGATCTCACAAAAACCTCGCGTTTCACGAACACCTCGTGATTCAAGGCTGCCAGTAGAGTTCGTTTATTCTCCGTCGGCCTATACCATTTACCACCATCCGGAGCGATGTCGTTTCTTTTTTGGATGGGCCTCGATCCCATCCTCTTGACACTACGTATTTTCAAGTCATTCTCAAGCACAGAACTCTGGTATTGCCAGTGGTCTAGTCTATGCGTGTGATAGCCCAACAGAATCATTGCGGCCCAGTGCTGCACTCGCGCGCTCCTCACGTTTCGCGAGCAAGCGCATATTCCGGGCCGCCAGTGAAGGTTGTGACCCTGGATAATTTTTTGCCATTTGCCGCCATCGGGAACTACCTCGCTTTTTTTTTTTTTTTTCATCCTCCGGCGGATGTGGCAAAAAATAAAGCTTAAGCTCGCCACACTTCCACGTATTTTCATACACGTCGTGTGTCGATTTAGCTCAATTGCCTTCGCAATCCAGCGCTAGCTGGTGTGTCCTTCGGTTCCGACCTCGTTTATTTTGGGTTGGGTGGGCATCGATCGGGATTATTTCTTGATACACTTGTTTTTGTTCTTGATGCCTACCTTGAACTGTCTCAGCCAGTCTTTGTCAACACGTGATCGTTCTTCAAACCAGGCGTCCTCTATGCTACTGCTGCACTATGAACGGTTCAGCCAATGGGAAGAAGGGAGAACCGCACATCACACAGTTTTCTTCTACCCACTTTCTAAATTCTGAGATTCTCTATATTATCTATCTTAACGTTGTTTTTCGTCAAAATCGGGCGCCCTCTTTGCTGCAACTGCTGTGCAATGGACGGTTGTCAAACTAATCTGAAGAAGGAAGAACCGCACATGAATAGATACGGTACGTAAATTGTCCGTGCGTACTGCGCTCTCGGGCTCAGATGTACATGAACGCACCTGATATATGTTACGTACAACGCCCCAGATCAGATACCTACGTGGTAAATGACGACCGCAATGAGCGGCCCAACACCATGCAGGCTTGGCGATATGCCCTCGCTGTACACGATTGGTGTGAATACGGCCTGTTTCGTTTCTCGTCACGTGCGATCTGTCGCTGAGTGTGTCGGCAAGATGTTTCGCTAGGAATTGGATGGTGTAGGAGGCACTCTTTGTGCTTCTGCCGAGAGGGAAAACTAATAGTGTGCGGGTGACCAGACCGCAGAACGGGGTTATTCGACAACAATACTCGTGTACAGCTGACGCCAACAAGTAACCACTACCTAACCTGATGCAGCAGTAGCTAGGGTGTTTGCTATTCCAAACATCTTCTGCTGGCTTGAGAAAACAACATAAATTTGTTTTTATGGGAACCAGCTGGTGGGAACCGACCAATTTCCGAACTAGATCACCGCCAAGGAAATACTACAACTGATTACCGATTGAGGGGCGTTATTCCAAGAATCAGAAACCAAGCCGGTTTTGCCGGTTCTGGCACTGCGACGCCCCCATCAAGTTGAAACCGCGAAGCATACAATGTACCTGCGTTGTTTTTGTCGTCCTTGCCATGTGCCATGTGTTAGGAATAATGCGATGCTGCCTCAGAGTCTATCTGCCATTTTCAGGTCGGGAAATGCTCCCTCCGGATCAGCACGACCATTATGCATACCTGATGGTATAAACAAGGCACACACACGAGGCCACGTTAGAATTTGAGCTACGGTAATGTGACAACAACGTTACAGCAGCAGCGTTGAGGTGGCACCACGGTGCGCATAAAGGAACGAACGTAAACACGACGCCGAATAGGCGTGGGCCATACGACGACCAATACGTCACATAGATGAGACTTGAAAAAGAAGTTGTGTGCTTCTCGCGGGACACAGAGCGAGCGTCATCTACGTTATGAATACAAATGGTTTCCCTCGTATTAAAATATCCCCCCCCTCCGGGCTGCAACGGAGCGTTCCGAAGCGTGGCATGATAATGCACGGCAATGTCGAGATGCGGGACTTGTTACCAAAAGAGAAGAAGCACTCTCGTCAGGCTGGTCCTAGAGGCCTGCGAGGTAACACCAACCCCTCGTCCCAGCCGAAGCTCCCCTGCTGGCCCCATAACATCTAAAAACATACCAGACAATCGTACGCATACTAGGTAACGTATCTGGTATATCACAGGCCGGTGATTCTAGATAAATACTCCTTGAACACCTTTCGGCCATCACGCAGAATTTACCGTCAGGCACCAAACTCGATCTTCAGTAGATGTCGCAGCTCCTACAGATCTCACTCGGCCGACCTGTGGAGATCATGCGGATCATGCAGATCCCACCCGAGCAAGTCGGTTAGAATGGTTTAATTACACACATCCTTGTAGTAGAGAGAACTCGTGCGGAAGAGCTAGATCGTTCAGATCCAACTCAGGCGAAAGTGCGTATCAAAAGAGCTAGATCGTACGCATACAAATCTCATGTAGCAGGAATGATGTAGATCCCAAAGATCCATACAGATCAGGAATCTATATACCCAAAAACATCTAGATCCTTAAAACAGATATATAACCTATTTATGCGAGGTGTGCAGTCTTGTTCCGAGTGTCTGGTGTGGCGAGTGCGTGAGTGGAGGTTCCTCAAGTCTAACCCCCCCTGACTGTACGAGCATATTCCTCCTATTGTTAAATTAAAGGTGGGGGACACAGAGTGCCCCCTGCAGGTCTGCCAGTTGAGCAGGTCCTCGGAGAGTACTCACTTTCGTTCCTTCGTAGAGATGTAGCTTTATTCGTGTCCACCAGAGCCCGGGATAGCTTCTGAGATCGGAGGCACGTGCCTCTGATCTAATTCCTAACTTCCCCGAATATAAACCGCCAACCTTATCATACGAAACCCATCCAAATGATCTCAAATTCGGATACCTACAGGCCTTTCGAGGCCGTATCTTAACACTATGTACTCGTATGTACAGAACTTGAACGCTTCACACCTCGGATAGGTGATGATGATGATCTGCTATAGACTATATATAGTTCCTGACCGTCGGTATACTGAACAATCTTCGGGCGCGTCTTCTCTGAGTCAGGTGTGTGAGGAATTTCTTTGTCGTTTTTCAAGCAAGCGGTTGCGTTGGCATATACTACCTGGCTTGATGTAAAGGAAAGGAACACCACGCAGCGATCATCTACTACCTTTTAGGGCATGTTTTCATGAACACCACTAACAAGAGCACCAGACATGGACGCGACATCTACAGGACCACAACATCTTCGACTCGACAGTGGGGAGAAAACAGGACGTATAAGCGTACACTATAGTCTAAATGATGTGAAAAGTAAGTACAGACAGGGATGTTAACACTGCGGTAAACCACACGACCAACCTATTACGCAGGGTATTTCGTGCCTCCATCCGCTTACATGATTGCCTGACAACCTCTACCATACCAAACGCAGTAGCATATGCCTAACGAAGTAAAGTCACCCTCGCGTTCAATAGTGGTGACATCGCATTTCCACGTGAGGCAACCTTTACGAAACGCAGTAGCATATGCCTGACGAAGTAAAGTCACCCTCGCGTTCAATAGTGACATCGCATATATATGACGTTGCATGCCCACCTCAACTGCTGTATTTGTAAGATGTATCTCTGTCTTAGAATTGGCGACCTCAGAGCCCCACAGCGGAACGGTAAAAATCATGGACGTGAAATCGTACATTTGAGACAATAATAAGTTGAAAAAGAAGCACAGGCAGACCTGATAAAATTGCGATAAACCACACTGCCGACCCATCGCATACCCTCCTGAGACGACTTCTACGAAACACAGTACCATATACCTAACGAAGTAAAGTCACCCTCGCGATCAATAGTGATGACATCGCATATATATGACATCGCATACCCACCTCGCCTGATGTATTTGTAGGATGTATCTTTGACTTGAAATTGACGACCGCAGAGCCCCACATCGGCAAGGTAAAATCATAGGCGTGAAATCGTACATTTAGTTGAGACAAAAATAATTTGGAAAAGGAAGCACAGGCAGATGTGTTAAAATTGTGGTCAACAACCTTACCAACCCATTACGTAGGGTATTTCTCACATACCGTCTGCATGATCGCCTCCCAATCTATGACAAACGAAGTATGACTAACGAGGTAACGCAATTGAGCGCGTGTATACCAAGTATGACTAACAAGGTAACGTAATTGAGCGCATGTATGCCAAGCGTTCCTTTAAAACTGACGATTCGCATCCCTCCCTCTAATGCTCAATGGCGAAGACAGTACATGGCCACATACATCACCTCGCATGCTGTATTTGGCAATACGTATCTCTTTCGTATAGTTAGCGATGTCAGAAAATAATGGTAACTGTATGATGGTGGTGACAAACAGTGCATGACCACATCACCTCGCCTGTTGTATTTGACAATACGTATCTCTTTCTTATACTTAGCGATGTCAGAAAATAATGGTAACCACAAATATTCTATAAAATATTCTAGCTTTCGATCCATGTATCATACAACAACAACTTATGAAGATTCAACACGTTATTTACTACACTTAAACACTGGGTTGCATGCTGCATCGAACATCAAACCTTCTAGAATAGTAAACATTACAAGCCAGATGATATAAAGGGATGTCTTATTGCTTCAATCGTCAGGTTTGTCCCCTTTGAGGATTATAGTTTCCGCGCACATATTGAAATGTCCCGCCCCCCGCCCCCCCCCCCCTCCCCTGACCCCTCTTGTTCATGAAAAACCCCAACCCTTCCCCCCCCCCCCCCCCGTCCCCCGATCCCCCCCCCCTTCCGCCTAGTTTGTCCAAACGCCCCACTCACAATCGAAATCGGCCAGAGTAATAAACACCTATACGCAGTTGATATCACGTCATTGTCTTTCTGACCATCCATGACGTAGTTTTCAATTCGTTTCCCCCCGACCCCCCCCCCCTTCAACGCCCCCTCTTTTCCAACCACCCGCACGATCGCCTAGACCTAGCACCACGCGTACAACAAGCCCCTACATACCTTTGATCTCACAGCCGAAGTGTATTTGAATATATTTTGTGACCTGAACCTGCTAGAAAATATCCCCCCCCCCCCCCCCCCCCCCCCTCCCCCCTCCCTCCTCTCGCTCTCCCTTACTCAAACGCCCCACCAAATATCGAAATCCGCCAGATTAATAAACACTTTACGCACAGGATATCACCTCATTATCTTTCGAGAGCCATCCATGCCGCTGCTTCCCCCCCCCCCCCCGCCCCGAACGCCCCCTTCTTCCCCATCACCCACACCATCGCCTAGACCTAGCACCACACGTGTAACAAACTCCTCACCTAAAGCCCTTCCTTCCCCCCCCCCCCCCCCCCTCCCCCGCCCCCCCCCGCCCCCACTCCCCACCTTCCCCCCCGCCAACCCATTCTAACCCCACCCCCTCGAACACTCCACCCTCTCTCTACTCACTGATTGTACGACTTACCCCAGGATATACATGATAAACTGATGCATTATTTCCAAAACCGTCACATTTATCCCCCTCACAATAATGTACAGTTTCCACGCACATATTGAGCTGCCCCACACGCCCCACCCCCGCCCCAACCCCCCCCCGCCCTCCAAACCCGTTCGCTTTTGATCAAAACCAGGCCCCCACGTCCTTCAAAACTCCGCCCCCCCCCATCACCGGTTATTCGACTTACAAGATTCACTTGATAAAATGATACATTTCCCTCCACAGCTAGCTGTCAGATTTTGTCCCCCTCAGAAACGGGTTTTATAGTTTCAGCGCACAGGCTGACTAAAATCACCCTGTTGACCCTGATAGCTACACTGTAGTTGTAAGGGGAGTCGCCGACCTATATCCTTAATGAGGACACACAACTCGTAATGCGCACGATCGGAGTATCACACACAGATTGCAAAGATGAGTTTCGACGAAATCTTCGATCTCACAGCTGCAGTGTATTTTCATTTTGTATAATATAGTAGACTATATAGATCATATATATCATATCTATATAGCTCTTATAGATCCTTTAGGGAGGTATAGATAAGCTGTGCATATGGTTAACATCGTTAGCATCACGCATGGGGAAACAAGTGCAGATCATGCAAATCATACAAATTACACCTTGCAAACATGAATAGATCATCATCCAGGTGATACAATCCCCACCTGGTGAAACATGGGCAGATCATGCAGATCCTGAAGATCGTACCGATCCCCACCTGGTGAAACATGGGCAGATCATGCAGATCCTGAAGATCGCACCCGGCGAATGCGTGTAGATCATACAAATTATTTAGACCTCAAAACCGCTAAAACATACTGCTAGATCGCAGTAGTATAGTCTATATCCCATCAGGCAAATGAGATCTAGATCTTGCACATCGTTGGGACCCCACTCGGCAAATATGTGCGGATCATGAGATCGTACCACCCCAACCAACCCATACATGAGTAAACGATCTGGATCATACAGATCCCATCGGTCATACGCGATCTAGATCTCGCGCATCGCGCAGATTCCGCTCGATAAGCATGCGCAGAGCAAGGAAATCTCACACGTTTTTCAGTGATTGTGGCGACCTACAACTACGACGTACGTGGAGAACATGTCCTCTGCTACGACATCCACATAGGTTTTGCCCTTGAGACATGAATGTAGTCCTTATATATAGTGTCGATGTGTACATTCTACTGGTAGTAATACCATACTTTTATTTTTTCCTGTAATGTTTTGCCATGAATTTCGAACTATCTATGCACTCGGCATTGATGTATGCGAAAAACAGACCGCTGTTGGTTGTCAAGCAGCGGTACGTAGACAGAAGATACACGCACATCTATCATAGATAAGCGTCGGCAGGCGTATGTGACAAAAAATGAGCTCTGTTTTTTTTGTCGGCCCTACAATACACTGGGAGATACAGTGGGGGGGGCGGGCAGCGCGGTGTCAGGGGATTCAGATTGCGTGCGTACCCCGAATTTCCCCCTTGGGCTTTATTCAGCCTTTAGCCTAACCACTCACGTTATTCTCTGCGTCACGGAGAACAAATCTACTTTTTAAGGAACAGTTTTAGGCGCAGCGTGGTTTATTGTTCCATCGCGGATAAATATCGCACGTTAACTTATTAGTCTAATAGCACGAAAGGAACAGGGGGGTTGTTCGTGCGACTGAACCCGAGCCCCTTCAACGAAACGCCCCATAACATAATAACCCTTGTGGTACCCTAGCCGTCGTCCTCTCGTAGCAAGGTAGGATGGTACAACGTATCTCTTACGCACTTGTTTTGGAAATCAAAAACCACTTCTGTTAATAACAGTAACGTAAGAACAACACGAGGTGTATTTTTCCGCCATCCACCTCATGGGTTTTATTTTAAATATTAGCAATCTATATTTAGCATGCCAGGTAGAACGCTTTGCCCCCATCCCCGCCCCCCGCCCCCTGCCCGCCTAATCCCCCCCCCCCCCCCTCCTCCCCCCCCCTTTCGCCTCACAAAACATCAAAATCCGTCAGAGTTATAAACACTACCCGGCAGGTGGTATGATCTCTTTTCCTTCCGAGCCATCCATGCGGTAGCTGGATTTCGGTTTTTTTTTGTCTTCAAGTTCTAATCAACCCCCCCCCGCGCCCCCCCCCCCCTCCCCACTGCCCCAACCATCGCCTACTATCATCACGCGTGCAGTAAGCCCCTAGTTCTGTATGCGACCTCTCTCCCGTTTATCCGCCCTCCTCCCCTCACCGGTCATACGACTACAAAACGTACAGTGCATACAATGAGCTGGTGCATTCCGCAACCGTCACTATCAAAAGTGGGTATTATAGGTTCCCCGCACAGATTGATTAAGATCACCCTGTTGACCCTGGTACAAGCTAGCTCTGAGGGGGGTCGCCGACCTATATCAATAATGAGGACACACACCCAGTAGTACGCGCGATCGGAGTATCACACACAGCTTGCAAAGGTGAGTTTCGACGAAAGTTTTGTTTACGAGTATCATCATACCAGGTCCCAGCTTAGCTCAGCTCAGAAGCGGGCCGCAGCGCCAGCTCAGCTGAGCAGCGCCGTGCGGTGCCGTGCACTTCCGTGACGTGCGGCCGTGCTCGCTGTCGTGCGGTGCTGCGGCGTACTGTGCCGCACTGCGTTCTATGCTGTACATTCTCTTTCGTGCTCGCGAGGCCTCGTTAGACGAAGTGTCATACAGCAGTACCGGGGTACACCCACTCCCGGTTCGTAAGAATTCATTTTTAAGTAAAAAAAAATGCACCCCAAGCACAGCCCAGCTCAGATTCCCCTCGGGGGCGGGCACAGCAGCGTCGTGCTGTGCCGTGCGGTGCCGTGCTATGCCCTGAGGCGCGGTGGTGTGCCGTGTTGCGCTGTGCTTTCTTTCAAACGCAGTACCGTCAGCGACCCGCGCAGCGGATTCCCTCTATTTATGTTTTACAGATATATATACACTCTGGTGAAAACCGCAACGTTCGATAAATTTCCGTCCAGAGTGGTCAATACCAGGCAATATTATTTTCCAGCCTTCGTTGACATTCCTGTTTCCATGCGTAGGGTTGCTACTGCTGCGCGATGCCCGCACATGTATGTCGTCGAAAACAAGGCAGAATCTCTACTAAAACAATCTCCAACACCGATGGCCTCGTTGACCAGCCACTGCAATTTGGTGCTCAGCCCGGACGACGTGTGGCTGACAATCCTCTCCCAGTTCTGCGCGTACGTGAACAACAACGCGGAGGGTTTAAGGAGCAAGATCGTCGAACACGAGGGCAAGAAGGAGCTCAAGGCCTATTGCCACGGAACGCTGGAAACCGCGGACTACAAAGGCATGATCAGGGACCTGCTGATGCAAATCAGGGAGAACATCAAGTCTCCTGAACTCGCCGACTGGTTCCGGCCCGGATTCTCTACCACCACGGAGAAAGAGGAGGTGTGCGCAGCGGCGACGGCTATGGCGAGTCTGCAGGCATACTTCGAGTTCACGATGTGTTTAACCTGTGGCATTCCGTCGGTGACTATGCTGGGCACCGTTGCGGACTGGAAGCTGCTGCGGGAGAAAATCGACCGCCTGCTGGAGTTCGAGGTGGAGGGCAACCCCGAGGGCAAAGTTATGGAGCTGTGGGTTGGGTACCTGCGCCAGGTGTGCGACGGGTTCGTGGAGTCAGCCGAGCACCCGCGGAGCGCGAAAACGCTCGAGTTCTGGGACAAGGTAGGTTGTGTTGCGTGTATGTGTTGTGTATGTGCTATCATACGTAGCTTACATTTCGTCCCTCGGTTTGCTTGTGTCGCTCGGAAGCTACAGTGCCGTATTCATGATCGAGGAAAACTGCGTGTGTTAAACCTCCAACTTTCACTCCCTTCAACCTACTCAATAACGCACACTACGGTACACTACGTATACACGCACGGCAACGCCCATGAAGCACTGCGCGTTGCTCGTTTTGTTTTGCAGCAGTGTTCGGTGCAAGAAAAATTGGGTGCCTCCCGAAAGGTCAAGAAAGCGGCCTCCCTATCAGTACGCAACCCAGTCACATAGATTGAATCGCCCGTCACCGTACTAGTACATTATTAATGGTCCATCTATAGGGCCGGCGCGCTCAAGCCGGAATACCGGAAGCATAGCGGCAACCGATGCTATTCCGCACACTGTTTCGCTGACTGCCGTTCACGTCGGTGCAAAGCAATTTAACGGACACTGTAGCGAGCGATCAGCACTACTCAACCGATACTAAAGAGGAACCTCTGCTGTAACGTGGTTCGGTTTTGTCAGACGTTTGATTCCACACCGTCCGTAATCAGTTCTGTCAGATTTCCTCACTGTTCTTGTCTAGCTTGATCGAGAACGCGTTTCTGTTCGCCCTTCCCGTGCCAACAAGACGAGCGGTGCTACCATCTGCACAGGACAACAGATGTTGCAAAACTTGTCTATCGGCCAATTATTAAGCACGTTTCGGTCTCCCTCCCGTAAAAGGAGACGCGTGGCACCACGGACGATGACGCAACGTCATTTTGCCATTCAGTGAATGCAACCCCGGATGACGATTATTTCTAGCGATCCAGATGGTGATGACGCGGTAACCAAAATATGGTGGTGATGTCCAGCGACTTCAGCAGGCCTAACCGATTAACTTCGTGGTCAGTTGCTCCAGAGGCGGTGTTCCAGCTGACCATAGCGGTTTCGATTGTGCTAATCCTAGCAAACGCTCTTCGCCGGCAGTTTAAATAGTCTAGAGAGGTACTGTACTATGAACTGCTCTCGTAACGAGCTTCTTCGGCGACCTCACTTTGCTGATGTGGCGACTCGAAATAGCTCCGCAAGTCCTAGCACTCCTGTAAAGATCCCGGAAGGTGTCATTCCGAGCAACCTTTCGCCCTTCTTACAGCGACTCCATGAACTGTCGTTCCCGACCGCCCCGCATTGTGACGAGGCGGTCCCTTTTTTTCGCAACCAGGAGGTCCCCGTAAGTAGCCAATGCCTAGAAGTGTTGACCCCAAGTGTTATCGCATTACATGCTAATTTTTCGTGGCTGCCAGTCGAAGGCGGGTGTTAAGCGTGAAGATGTTACTCGTATGTGCGGCTTTGTTTTACACCAGCAGCAGCACAAGCAGTACCAGCAATACAGTAACAGTTAGTTGCAGTGTCCAAATGACCTGTCGACTCGTCACATACGGGGAGTACTGTAGTTTATCATATCCATATGACGTACTATGGTGCAGTAGTATTAGCAGCCCCCCTTCATTTACCTACACGATGAAAAAGAAAATCCAACCAGACCAAGCACTGTATGAAGAACCAGTCAAACAAAACAATTCAATCGGACCTTGTGACGTACCTGGTACTCGAATAAAACAGTCCAATCGGGCTCTAGCGTACTCTTAGCAGAGCCGTGGAAGAACACCTGCCGATGGGTTCAAATGCGTGGTCGGACCAGACGCGACCAGCGGCTCACTCAAAAGCAGCCAGATCTCGGTGACTCGTGTTCGAAACCCACGTTTTGATCATTAAGTCGCGTTTCATGTATGCTCACAGTAGTAGTACGTACTGTAGTTGGTTGGTGGAGTAATCATTGTTTGTGGGGAGGTTCTTTAAGTGATTATACGATGCATCACTGGAGTCCCAGCAGCAGCAGCAGTATAGCACCGGTTGCAGCTGGCAGCCGCTAGAGATGGCTACCCACTGCGAATTCCGAGGTGAGTAGATATCTTAATTCTGGTCTTCCCAGAGGCGTTATGTCGGTGATGCATTCGTCTTTTCCTAACCCACAAAGCGGAAATCCGCGCACACATACCACGAGGGGCCACTTACGTCTCGATATTTGGTGCAGAAACGAGAAACAGCCAGATAAATTCAGTGGCGATCACGCTAGATCATATGACCGGTATTTTGACTCGTGAAGCTGGCGGGGTGTCATGCCCACCGATATCTTGTCGGTCTCCAAAGCGAGGTGCTGCAGGGAAGTGTTCGACAATTTTTTTGTTTGTACGGGGTTGCGGTCACTGTCGTAAGAGAGAGAGAGAGAGAAGTTCATTGGTCCGCGCAGAACATGGTGTGCCTGATTCAATTTGGTAAGAAGCAAATTTCACTCTCTTTTACAGAAACTTCGACGTGCGCCCTCAACGCTTTGCTTTCAGGTTCTCTCTCACCGTGGCGGAGGGTCGGGACCGAGGTTCATCACAGGCTGGCTTTCCACCTTTACATGCTTTTCCAAGGACGGAAAGTTTATCGGAACGAGAATGACCGAAGGATCGAACTTCCCGCTGATCGACGACAAGAAAATTTGCGACAACGTGGTCTCGTGCCCGGTGAAGATCGAGGATAACGGGCTTAAAACGTACGATGGTACGCTTTTCGTGGGTCAGGTGGCCTTCCATGCCGAGCAGGCCGAGGGGGAGGCATACCCGACTGTCCACCCGCGCAACGACTGGTGCATGGCCGTGGCAGTGAAGGAGTGACTTTGCATGAACTTTGCCAGTCAGTGGTATATTTTTTGTATTGTGGGCCGAGGCTACATCAGGGCTTGGAGGAAGCTGGGTTCAGAGGCAACGAGTGGTTGCTGGGCGCGACACTCGACGCGTGCTCCTGCTTTTTTTTTTTTTTTTTTTCCGGCGGATGGGGAAAAATAAAGCTTTAGCTCACCACACTTCCGCGTATTTTCATACGCGTCGTGTAGCCTGCTGTGCTCCTGTAAGGGTGTTACTTTGCACTTTTAGGTCAAGTTGCGTCTGACTGGCGGCGTGGGGCAACTGAGAGTCGGGTGGACTACAGCAAAAAACTACCCTTGGAAGATGATTTGATGGAATTGATGGAATACTCTTTGTACCCCACGATATTTTGCAGTACATACGTAAGCGATGTGATTGTTCACCGGATTTTATTTTCATCTTCATGTTATACTACAACCAGGCTCAGGTTGAGGTATGGGGCTAGTTTTGAGAAGCCGCAGAAACGTTAGACGCAGCCATACCGCAGCATGCCTCCATCTCCGCCGTTAGTGGCTCAGGTGGCCTTCGAGGTCGAGCAGGACGGCGGTGAGGCATACATGACCATCGGCTAGCGCAACGACAGCTTCTACCTGCATCAACCTTGTGTACGTCAAAGCTGTTGGCCGCTCTTCCGATGCGCCTTGTGCATTGTAGACGATGTGGAGTCTCCAGCTAAAAAATGCTTGTGACCCCCCCCCCCCTAGTCTAATCAAACGCATTGTGCAATGATAATTCCTCGGCCTGTCCTGCGTCTTTCGCATGCCGCTTCAAAGGCACGGACATGAGGAGGGCCGACATCTCCGTTTCGCCTCTCACCGCTTTCCCCGGGTTAGGTCGTGCCAACTGGTGACTGGCCGTGGGGGTCAAGGGGAAAATTTTCTGCGGTGTGCTCAATTGTGTTTGCAAATTGGTAGCCCATGGCAGCAGTACGACTCTTGGAAGAGGCAGGGCTTGGAGAACTTGTTTGCTGTACTCCACAGTCGACGCGTGCAATACGATAGGGACAGCAGTTTTAGGCCAAGTTTTTTGTTTGATTCACGCGTATCCTAAGCGGAGGAAGTAGGACTATTAAACAGTCGGAGCACCGCTAGAAAAACTCTCCTGTGTTGCCCACGATTTCAGCTACTGGAGACTCGAGATGTGAAGAGATTATATCACCTGTCGGATGGTGTTTATAACTCTGTAGGATTGTGATCTCTGGCGTGGAGGGGGGAGGAGGGGGAGAGAAGGGGAGGAGGTGGGGCGGGGGAGGAGGGGGGGGGGGAGCGGTTGTTAGATGAGGGGGCCGGAGGTGCATGGGAGCAAAAGAGTCTACCTGCATGCTAAATGCAGATGTCCAATATTTTAAGGGAAACCATGAGGTGGATATGGGAGCAAAACGTACGTATTATTGTTCTTACGTTGACGCTATTCATAAGGAAGGGTGGTTTCGATTGCCGTACATTATTGGTGCTTCGAGTGGCACTTATGGTGTGCTGTTATGGTTTTTTTTCTGCATGTACCCTGGCATGAACTACTTGAGCATCGTCTTATGTGTTGATAATTCGACTAAACTCGCGCGGTACTCTTTCGCTAACAACACATTGAATGATGGTGTTTTTTGTGTTTCGATTTGGCGGCGAAGAAGGAAAGTGGGGACAGTATTTAGATCTGGCTTTCATCCCACGAATGGTTTATATCCACGTCGTAGCGTAGCTTTTGGTCCGTCGCGCAGGTTCATCGCGTAACATTGTTGGTCTCTATTTTTTTTTTGCGAAACGCTTGGTCGTCGGACCAAGTGTGATACTATGTACTCAGTATTAGAAAGGCTTTGGACTTGCCGTTGTCATCGACGCGTGCGTTGCGCTCAAGATTGGGAGTCGGGAGACACAATAACGAGTGAGTGAGTAACGTCATCGGGGGACCAAATATATTTTCGTTTGTTCTTCTGGGGACAATGTATGCATTTTCAGCTTCATGATGATTTTGCCTTTTCGCTCGTATCTCCGCCAAGTAATATTGCGCCTGAAATAGTTGATGTCATGGTCTCCGGACCCCGGACTAGTCCGATACAAAACTACCTTACCTGGTGCATGCGCTGTATTTCTCGTTCTCTTTGTAATGTTCTTGTGTAATCTGAAGAGCTTTGCTTTTTGTATGTTGTTAGAAACTCATGAGAATTTAGGTCATGTTTTCGGCGCTATTCCTGTGCCAAGTGAAGCCAAACGGCGTAGTGTTTGCCTCCCGCGGGCCCTCCCGGGGCGACTCCAGTGGGGCCCAGTCTGGCCGGGAGTCATCTCACGTGGCAGGAGTGCGGCAGACGTACCCGAGCTCCTAACATGAAAAGCGTATCCCACCAGAAACCCAACTTCGAAGGCACTAGTTCGCGCAACCTGACCAACACTGTTTATTAGTGCGCGCTAGTCCGGAAACAAATAAACTCGCAAACGTGTCAGGCTAACCGCCAACTGTCCACTATAGAGGAGTAGCTCAGCCGCACTATAGATGTAACAAGGTCAGTATCGGTATCGTTGTGTGAGAGCCCTTAGTTGACACAAAAAGAGCATCCCCCTATCGTCACTATTAGTACTATTGATACTATTAATGCTACGAGTATTGATACAACTACGTCCCGTGGGATAGCCCTCGGGGTGGGATTTGTTGGCTCGGTTCGCTCGGGTGTTTTCAGTTAGATCTTGGTCGTTAAATGCTATAGCCTTGTTCAAGCTAAACGCCGGAAAGTATCTCTTCCACGATTGCCGCTCGCAACCTCTAGTCAGAGTTTGAAACTGTGATGGACCGGGCCGGGCCAGGTCGGGTCGAGAGTTTGAAAGTGTGATGGGGCGGGCCGGGCCGAGCCGAGAGTTTATCAAAATGTTATTGGCCGGGCCGGACCGCGGTCCATCTACTGAAACGTTGATGGCCCGGGTCGGGCCGCGTCCCACGACATGAAAAACTGAAGATTCGGGCCGAGCCGGGCCGGGCCGGGTCAACCCCAGGCCGGCCCACCAGCGCCGGCTCATGACATGGCCTGGAACAGCTGGTATCGTACTGACCCCCATGATCGCTGGAACAGACTCACATAGACATAGACATAGACATAGACAGTCTTTCCTTTTAACGGCCTCAGGCTGTCTCTAGGAGTGCAACTCGTATCCACTAGTGACAGGCCTTCAAACTTTTCATTAGTGTTAAGTCTTCTTCCAAGTGCGGACAAAAAGGAAATTGCGCCTCATGCTGCACGAACTGGTTGGAGGAACTCCAAGGCATGTCGTCTGTGGATTTTTTCGCGCAAAACGTCGAAGCCGGACCTGCATGTGTTCAATATCAAGCACGGTACAGAAAAAACACTGGATACTACACTGAAACCAAGTTTTAGGAAAGAACGTGTTACTCATTGTTACGGAAAAAAGTCAAAATGTCCACGCCGTTATTTGAGACAGAGAGAATTATCCTGACCTCCGTTTATGAAATTTTCGCCGTAAAAGGCAGTCCAATTTTCCCAAGACAACCCTAACTGAAGAAAAATCAGGCAGCAATAAAATACAAGAAAACACAACACTGGGGTGGCCTTCGCAACCGGACGTAGAAGACGTGCACAAAATTAAAAGGCACGGTCTGAATCGAAAAAACGGCGTGGACATTCGCCGGGGAATAAATTTCCGGCTTTAAACTTTAACCTGTCTGTACCGACTCCCTGCTCCACTCACAGCTCCAACGGTCTTGCGGAGTTCTCGCTCGATGACTGCTGCATCAAGTGGGTCTGGCGAGATGGTGGGGCATGGCTCTCTTTGGCTTGTTTGTGCTCCATTTCCTTCTGCCCGTACCTCTATTTGTGCTTGGCTGGTCTCGGCGGTGTCTCGCTGGTGCTGCACGCGCCTAACAATATCCCAGGCTCACCGTCGTATTTATTCTGGATCCTCGTAGAGGTAGATGGCTTCCGTCTCTTCTTCAAAGCAGGCCAAAGCATCTAGATGGCGATGGCTCTAGTTGGAAAGTCCAACCATGGGGGTATTTCTGCTCTGTACATACGTACTCTCTGCAAATGTCATGCGACTGGGTAATCACCCCTTAAGGCTTGGGTTGCTGCTGTACAATTTTCCCTTTGCATGTGTCGTTCACCTGAAGGAAAACCTCGGGGGGAATGGGGTGGAGGTTGAGCCACCAGCATGTTTGCGGCGGTCAGTCTTGATCGACTATTCTGATGCCCAGTGTAGGGTGGCTCACGGGGAGATGACTTCCGATACTCGACGAGCCGCCATCAGGCGGAGAAGAGAAGATAGGTAGAAAATGTAGATGATATAGATAGTATAGTGTCGTACTCCAAAGTAGGCGCCAGGAAGCAACAGCCAGGTAAAACAGAACAACCGCCGACGGAGCCATATGGGGCTCACCACGAGCATATGAAAATTGAAACCGCCATTCATATCAATATTGGGACCGACCATATCAACAGTCCTTCTCTACCACCTCCATAGATTCTAATTCGAGGTGAGCCCCCTTTTGTTGTGTTGTTTTCTATTCATCTGCGAGTCTACGTCTTGAGGGTATTCTTTTGGACGACGATTGTTTTTGTTTTTCCCATTTATCTGCCCGAGTAGTCCATGTACTCCAGTTTTATATCCATCGCCGGCTCGACCTCCTTAGAGCACCCTACGTCCAAAGGCACAAGTTGTCATATCGTACGACCTTGCTAGCGCGATCGACGATCAGATGCCTAGCGTAGGGTGGCTCACGGAGAGATGGCTCTCGGTACCCGACGAGCTAAGATAAAGGGGCACCACGTTTTTTTCTGAGGTTCCTCACTATAGGAGCTTTTTTGGACATGATCCTCCCAAAATCTAGTTTGGAGATAATTAAACTGCTATGATACCGGATGAAAAATTCCGTGGCCTAGGTGTACAACGAGAATCACGAACCAAAATATTTTTTTTTTTGACGATTTGGGGTTAAGGAACTCCTCAATTCAGAAAACATTTCAGGCGAAACGTGCTCCCTTTATCAAAGCAAGCGTCGTGGAACAAACCCGGGACCAGGTGGGCCACCGAAGAACTGTCTCGAAACCTAGAGGGACGACCTAGCCGGTTTTCGTTCCACGGAAGCCTCGAGGTAAGTAAGCGTCGCCACACCACATTTTTTTATCTGAAACCGAGATACATATTATTACTTGAAATTTAAAACCATACCTGGCATGGGTTAGGGTTAGGGTTAGTAGTATGGTGAAAAAAAGCACAATAATAAACGCGTGACGCGCAAAGCCGAAAGGGTGGCGGGGCGGGGTAAGGAAACAATGTCCAGCTGTTGTTAAAGAAAGTGGTGAGCTAAAGCTTTATTTTTCCCCATACGCCGGAGGATTAAAAAAAAAAAAAAAAAAAAAGTGTGTAGTAGGAGACGGCAGACAGGGTAGCAAGTATCAAGGTGCCAGGCCGATCAGTCGGTAAAAACTAGTCTACGTAAGTAACCCAAAGCTATATTTATTATTGCGTATCTCGTTTTTGTTTTCGTTTTTCCTTAAATTGCCTGTCTGTGCCATCTCTCGCGGGGGTGCAGTGTCAGTCGATACCGCCGTACAGTATACCACCGGCGGAATGCGGGTTGTTGCTGAAATGGTTTTCCCCAGTTCGACGCATGGTACGATAGAGGTGCACACCTATTTAATATTGTCGGTTTATTTTTGAGGTTTCTCACTTAACCCTTTTAGAGCCCCCAATCCCCTCCCTGTACTAAATCCAAGTAATGCTGTCCCCATAACGGGTTTCCAGTGGTAGGGGTTAAACGACGTTTGTTTACAGTATGCATACCTCGCCCAGAGAATAATTTTCGAGTAAATATGACTGAGTAAACTGAAAGACTTAAGTGCAACTTCATGAACTGACTCAAGGTCTAGCTATGTACCAAAAATGTTAATATTGCGTTGAGGAGTTAGTGGAGAATTAGTCCGTTTGACCACTTCCAAAAGGTTAACTATTAGCTTACCTAAACTAACACTTCCCCCTCTAAAACGGCGGGATAGCAGGTCGGTCGTGTTCACGGGCGGACCTGTCAATGTCCAAGCGAATTCATTTCTTAGGAATACCGGGGAGAGCATTTTTCAACTTCGACATACATGGCGAAAGTCGTAAAAGTTAAAAAAAATGTGGATGGTGAAATTCGAACCTACGACCCAACAAAACCCATGGTCTGTCAACGACGCCATTTGTGAAGGAATTGGTGGAACATTAATCCGTTTGACCACTTGCTTGCAAAACGTCAACCAACAGCTTAATTAACCAAACTAAGCCTTAGACCAGCTATTATTATGGGAAGATATTTCTGGGCCCTCAGAACTGAGACGTTTGGCTGATCATACGCGGTTTACCCCGTGGAACACCTATTACTACTATTATAAAAAATGAAAATACACTCCAGCTGTGAGATCGAAGATTTCGTCGAAACTCATCTTTGCAAGCTGTGTGTGATACTCCGATCGCGCGTATTACGAGTTGTGTGTCCTCATTAAGGATATAGGTCGGCGACTCCCCTTACAACTACAGTGTAGCTATCAGGGTCAACAGAATGATTTTAGTCAGTCTGTGCGCGGAAACTATAAAACCCGTTTCTCAGGGGGACAAAATCTGACAGCTGTGAAGGGAAACGTAACCTTTGATCAAGTGAATCTTGTAAGTCGAATAACCGGTGAGGGGGTGGGGCGTAGTTTTGAAGGACGTGGGGGCCTGGTTTTGATCAAAAGCGAGCGGGTTTACTATATACTATAATCTATAGACTGTTCAGAATGCTCCCCGTAGTTTTCCGACAGCGTTCTGACGCACTTTTCCGTTTCTCCAGACGCTCGTAGTTTATACTTTGTTTGATCGTCCAATTTGCCAGTTCCGACGACCTCATGATTTTTAGCCAAATATCCTCAAAAATCCATCATTTTTGGCCCCAGGTTTTTTGAGCAACAACGCAGTTTTTTTAAAACTGATTTGTTTCGCCAGAAATCAAATTGAGAATCTTCTGGAGAAACGGAGAACTGCTCCAGAAAGCCCTCGGAAAACTAGGCCATGGATCTTAAGGTCAGAAGTGTATCGGTGTTTTTGGACAGTCCAGCCAAAGTAAAACCGGTATAATAATTATACTAGAGTTCAGTTCTGAGAGCCGAAAAAAAAAATCGCATAATAGTAGGTCTTGTAACTTTTGCGTGAAATTATGAAATAATGGCATCCCGAGAAGATTGGGATGAGGAGACCTGTCATCAGAACATATTTTCGAAGAAAAGTGCTATCACACGTCTGTGATTTGTCGCAGAATACGTCTTTACCTTCCATGCATTTTGTCCCTCTTGTAGTCTATTATAGACATTCATTGTGGTATACCCCAGCACGGTGGCAGAGAGGCTGTGTCCCCGACGCTAGTCAGGTTGGTGACACTGTGCAGTGGATAGCCTGGAAGACTCGAGTGCTTCCGTGTTGGGGAGAAGATATCAAGATGTTGTAAACACTGGCGCTTATGTGGCCAACACACGCAGATAAACCGCAGACTATGCAGGAGTCCAGAAGTTGGCTGGGTACTGGAGATGACCACAATGGCTACGATGCTAGACAACCCAGAAGGATCCACACGAGAGAGTGAGCTACTCGTCAAGGCAACAGAGAATCCTACAGAAGCAATTCCTCTGCATATTCATACGCACGTTACATACCAACCGACACATGACAGATCTTCGATGATCTACGACGTACAAGTGCAGTGCTACTGAACATTGACTCATACTGGCTATTTGCTAACATTTCCATAACACTCCTCCTCAATGAAAATTGCTCTGAATTGTACCAAAACTAATGATGGCAAATTAAGCAAACAAATGCGTGTCATGCGTGTTACAACCAAGTGATGATATTCATTGTTTCCTACACAACCAACAACAATCTTCAATCCTACGAAAGAAATCAAAAGTGTAAGCTAATTCCAAACAGACAGAGTCAAACAAACAAATTGCTCGTTTTCCTTTAATTTCGACGGTGGTGAACTTGTTGACGTCGAACTCGTTGATGAGGCCCATAAGGTGCTTGAACCTGTGCTTGTTGAAGTGCTTCGTACCGATGTCGGCGAGGTTGTCCTCCGTCGGGACGTAATGGATGGAGATCCTCCCCTCTGTTACCAGTTCTCGGATAAAGAAGAAGCGCAATGCGATGTGCTTGGTCCTCGAGCTGAAGGACCGGTTCCCCAATGCATGTAGGGTAGTCGTGTTATCGCAGTACACAGGCATTTGTGCAAACTCCTTCCCGAGTCCAAGCTTCGTCAGCATGTTTGAGCAAAACACTGCTTCCTTCATCGCCAGGGCGAACGCGATCAGCTCCGCTTCCATGGTGGACATCGCAGTCAGACCTTGCAGCCCCGACCTGAAGCTCAACGGAGCGTTTGCCAGCATCGTCACGTAGCTTGAGGTCGACTTCCCGTTGTCAGGGATGTTTGCCCAGTTCGAGTCCGAGAAGGTCGCGAGCTTAACACCACCTTTCTTGTAGGTGATGCTGAAGTTGATCGTTCCTGCTGGATAGCAAAGAGTATGCTTTGCCGCCACCATGTGCACCTTGCTGGTTTTCGCCATCGGGCGAGCCAGTTGGCCTGTCGCGTACATGATGTCATACCCCAGCACTTGCGCAATGTACATGAGCGATCCGGCGACCCCTTGGTACTTGCGCGTCTCCTCCTCGTTGAGAAGTGTGTCCTCGGGCTGGTTGTTCGAGATTTCGGAGCCGTTATCAGGTGTACTAGTCGGCTTGCAGTCCGACATCCCGAACCGTTAAAGGATCGATTTGAAGTATGCCTCTTGGGAAATAGTCAAGGTACCTGCCTCGCGATCCCTCGTGATTTCCATTCGGAGTACGACAGATGCTTCCCCCATGTCGGTCATTTTGAAGCGCTTTTGCAACTTCCCTTTCACCATCGAAATGGCGTTAGAGTGGTTGCCGGCCAGGAGAAGGTCATCGACGTAGAGAGTCAGGTAGATCTTGGCCCCGTTGTGATCGTACAAATACACGCACGGGTCTGACTTGAATTCGACGAAGCCAATCTCGACAAGCACGGGATCGATGGTGATGAACCAGTCGTAGAGGCTCTTCTCCAGCTGCATTACCGTGTCACCTCCATCCTTGTATTTGACCTCGAAACCGGGTGGTTGTTCAACGAATACTTGTTCTTGGATGTCCGCGTAGAGGAAAGCGGTAGAAACATCCATCTGGTCGAAGATGAGGTTGAACTCCACGGTGATGCACGCCACCATTCGCACGCTCTGGATCCTGCACGCCGGAGCGTAGGTGCTGCCGCAGTCGAGTCCAGGAACTTGGTTCCAGCCCTGGGCCACGACACATCCCTTAAAGGGGCCGTCGGTCTTGCGTTTGAACACCACTTGGACTTGATGCGCTTCCTTCCCGGAGGGACGGCTGAGCGCGGGACGAGTTTGTAGACCTTGCGGTCGTTGAGGTTTTTCATCTCGCGTTCGGCAGCTGCGTTCCACTTCGCTGCGTCCGATGAGGCCCGTGCTTCCTGTATGGTGCGAGGAACGTCTGGTTGCACTGACCCTACGGCGTATGCGTATTCCGTGAGTCCCAGTGTGGCGTCCCTGTGCGCGACGTCAGGAACCTCCCCCATCGCGGGAAACGCGTACGAAAGCCGACGAAGCTCGCTGAGGGTCTTCTGGTTGAGCACGCGCGATATCGCCCGGGTAATCCTGGTGTCAGGAGAGGCTGACATGGAGCCGCGACCACCACGAGAACCACGCCCACTCACCGAACTTCGTCCACCACGCGTCGCGATCCCTCCCCGCGCAGATGCACCACGCGAAGAGCCACCGCGGGTGTCACTCCCACCACGAGATGAACCACGCCCACACGCGGAACAACCCCGCGATGCAGCACCAACTGGAGCAGAACCAGTACCCGACGTACCAGGCGGCGACGCAGGACCAGATGATGAACCAACCGGAGCAGGACCGGAAGGTGATGCGGAAGGTGAAGGTGCACCGTTACCCGACTTAGGAGGGTCGACTCCTCCAGGCGAGGCAAGGATGTCGTCCGCAGGCGCATCCTCGGCGGCAGGAGAAGGAACACAGGCTACGGTAGGGGGGTCCCCTTTTGGGCCTATTATTTCAGTGTCTAGGGGTCACTCGCGCGAGTAACCCCTTTGTTCCTATGCGATCTTACGTATTCTTCGTGTTTTACATTGACGAAATCAATCCGCAATGCAAATGTGATCTAAGCTGCGCCGAACCAAGTTCCTAAACCATCTTCATCCTTGGGGTACAGAGCCACTCGTGCGAGTGGCTCAAACACACCAGTGAAAATGGGGGTCCTCCCCCTACCGAGCCTTGGTCAAGGGTCAGCGGAGCTGAGCCCAAGGTCACGGTTGTTGACGGGGAAGATGTCCTCGAGAAGCTCAAGAACAGACGGGTATCCGACGGCATGATTGGGAGAAAGCGCATCGACCGAGTGGTTGGTGGTGTAGTTGCGCACATCTCGGATCATGTCGTCCTGGTCGGCGTAAGTGAACTCCCCGTCATAAAAACGCTCGTCCAACGAAGGCGGCGCGGGAGTCGTTTCAATGAAGATAACGTTGCGACTCTCCCGCACTCGTCTCGTCTGAGCGTTGTAGAGACGGTAGGATTTGCTGTCCAGGCTGTAGCCCACCAACCGTCCTTCCCACGCACGGCTTTCCAACTTCTTGGTGTGCGTCTCTTCATGCACAAACGCCCGTGCCCCGACCACCCGAAGGTGTCCAAGGTGCGCGTCCTTGCCGTAGAGCGCCTTGTACAGCGTCCCGTTATGCAAGGCTGCATGAGGAGTTCGGTTGCTCAGGTAGACCGCCGTGTGCATCAGTTCTCCCCAAAGAAGGCTCGGCAGCGCAGAATCAGCGAGCATGCAACGCACGATGTTCATGATCGTCCTATCTGCACGCTCATTCGCTCCGATCTGCTGGGGGGTGTTCGGCGATGCAAATTGTAGCTGGATGCCGATGTCCAAGCAGTACTGTCGGTTGGCTGCGGTCGTAAACTCGGTTGCCTTATCCGCACGAAGCACGTGGATGCGCTCGCTGCGGGGGATGACGGTCCCCTTGTTGAACAACTCGAGGGCGTCATTCGAGCAAGTCTTATGGTTCATGAGGACGACCTCCTTCCACTTGGTGTTTTTTGTCGACAAACGTGGCGGCGTACTTGAAGCCGCCCAACGCGGTAGGCGTGAAGGGACCAAGGGTATCGACGAATACGATCTGAAAGGCGCGTGAAACGCCGTAAACGGCGTGCTTTGGGTGCGGCTGTTGAGAGCTCTTACCAAGCGGGCACGCACTGCAGTCCTGCACGTCGCCGGTGTAATCGATGCTGTTGGCCGCCTCCTTCCTCAACACATCCAAGCTCTTGCTGTTGATGTGCCCCATGCGCCGGTGCCAGAGATTAGCAGTCTCCACCCGCAAGGCAAGTCCGCCAGGTGCTTACCCGAGGGTCTGGCGACCGCCATCACGAGCGCCGAGCTTCACGGTGATGGAGCAAGTGATCTTGCCGGTGTCATCCACTCCTCGGATTTTCATCGGGACGACTACGTCCCCCTACTCCAGCCTGGGGTTGTCCGGATAGAAGAGGGAGGCCACTCCATTCAACAGCGCAGCGGTGACGGAGAAGAGGTTGGTCTCCAGCCTCGGTACTAAGACGACACGGAAGGAAAATTGCCTGTGGTGGCCGTGATCGTCGGTGACCGTGCCGAAGAGAACCCCCGTCGTAACGCCGTGAAGAACGTGCTGCCCAGCATTAATGATCGGGAGCGGGATCCAAAGGTCTTCAATATCACGCATGTGAGCCCGCACGCCAGGCGTAAGCGCAGGATCTAGGTAATTGTCCGTCGCTCCACTATCCACCAACATCAGGATGGACGATCCGTCGGAGCGAAAAGGAGCGAGCGACGACTCCGCCGCAAAAGAAGCCATGAAAGCCCCGAAGTACTCGGAAGGCAAGTGGTGGTCCCGCGCAGACGACGCGGACGAGGCAGATGCGGAAGCCGCCGGCGAGGCGGCGGGAGCTGCAGAGGCGCCGAGAGCGTTGAAGGACAACCCGAACGTGATTGGTTCCGAAGGAGTTTGAGACGCCTGGGGCGCCGCCGCCTGAAACGGCTGCGCCAAGTGGGAGAAATTAGCTACACCGGCTGCCTGAAGCAGTGCCAGGTTCGCAGCCAACCCTGGAAGCTCCTCTTGCTTCTTCTTGTTTCGGTTGTCCTGCTGAGCCTTGCACTCAGCGTTGCTGTGCGTCTTCGTGCGGTGAAAGGAGCACCACTTGGACTGCCCACTTCCCCCACTTTTGCGCTTCTTGCCTGGCTTCTTCCCTTTCGTCGGTCGGGACGGCTGCGCAGACTTCGGACAGTCTCGCTGGAAATGTCCAAACTCCTTGCAGCGGTGGCACTGGTCGCTGCTGGACGCGGCCATCGCGGCTCCCCTGCCCGAGACCGCGGGCCCCACCGCCTTGCGCGACTGCTGGTCGTCAAAGAAGCGGTTGGCCGTGTCCTGAAGACAGTCGACCGATGCAGATTCGTTTCGGTAGTGCATCTCCCGGATAAAGTGGAATTCAGGGGCAGACGTCAGGCCCGAGAGCATGATATCCAGGTAGACTTCGTCTGATACTTTCTCCCCCAGAGTCTCGAGGCGGAGCTTGAGCTTGCATCTCTTGGAGAAGAAGTCAACAGGATCACCACCCGCAACGTGCGTGAGAGCGAAGAGCTCCTTGTGGCACGCACGCCGAGCCCCCTGGGTGTGGGCGTCGAACCGCGCGTTCAGAGCCGCCCAAGCCAACTGTCCGTTGCCTTCGGCGGTAGTGCCCGCCTTTCGGTGAGCCTGAACGGTGATTCGCGCCGAGCCGGTAGTCGCGAAGAACAGGAGGGAGAAGAGGCGGCTGTCGGCCTTGTCCCAAGCGGTAACGTCGGCCAGAGTAGCAGCCGGAGGGTCTGGCCGGGCCGATCCGCGTAAGACCGTGAGAATCTCCGGCGCATGGATGTTGATGACGTGCTCGAAGCTCTCCTTCCACACGCGAAAGGTAGACCCAGAGCATTGTCCAATGGAATCTAGTTTACGGTGGAGCCCACAACTAGAGCTTGATGAGTTCGCCATAGCTTAGAGACAGAGACACGCGATGGGTGTGATTGAAAAGCGCTGCACCCGCAAGACGCCCCGATCACCTGAGACGGGCCGGCGCGCCTGAAATGTGTGGGGCAGCTCTACACAGGGGTAGGGTGAAAGGTAGGTCGCAGAGCCGTAGTTGGCAACCCGAGTCCGTCGGAAGCTCGCAAGCCCCCCGCTCGGACGACTGCGCTCCCGTGAGCACAGCTGTGACCAACCGCAGTTGACGATGCTGCGATGATGTGGCGAGTAGTCCGTTCCGGCCACTTAACTGGTCGTGCAGGTACACAGCGTGGTGCACTGCGTAGTGTTACGCGCCTTTCAGCGCAAACTTTACGTGAGCTAGCACGTGTGAGTAGCTGTAGCAGCGGCCGGCTACCAGCTACCAGTCGTATCCTCAACCTACACACGCGACCAAGCCGGCAACAAGGTATGTGGAAGATGTCTTGGACAGACTACGCCTCACGAAGAATCTAAGCGCAGGCGATTTGGCATTCGGAAGTCAGTTGCAAACACGCGGAACCGCGTATAAGAAATAACGGCACTCCGCTCGCAGAACCAACAACCTGCACAACTCTATTCACCAACCGGCGTCAGCGTCTAGGAATTGCGCCCCCGAATGCTTTACACAGACAGTTGCGTATCGAATGTTCAGCCGAGAGCCGAGGTGATCAGTCCGGGCCCAATAAGCAAGCGGGTTGACTCAGTGTGGCCTCCAGCAGAAAGCTGAAAGCTGACTCTAGCAGTAGCTCTCCGCGGAAAAATCCTGCAGAATCTCCAAATCCCGCAGAATCCAAAAATATCCAAATCCTGAAGGATCCAAAAGTTGCGAATCCTGGAGTAACGGGTGTGCTCTCCACAGCACTCGGCAACAGCAGTAGACGCGCAGTCGCCGCAGGCCCCCACTCACACACACGAGGCTATATAACCTATTATATGTACTGTGGTATACCCCAGCACGGTGGCAGAGAGGCTGTGTCCCCGACGCTAGTCGGGTTGGTGACACTGTGCAGTGGATAGCCCGGACGACTCGAGTGCTTCCGTGTTGAGGAGAAGATGTGAAGATGTTGTAAACACTGGCGCTTATGTGGCCAACACACACAGATAAACCGCAGACTATGCAGGAGTCCAGAAGTTGGCTGGGTACTGGAGATGACCAGGATGGCTACGATGCTAGACAACCCAGAAGGATCCACACGAGAGAGTGAGCTACTCGTCAAGGCAACAGAGAATCCTACAGAAGTAATTCCTCCGCATATTCATACGCACGTTACATACCAACCGACACATGACAGATCTTCGATGATCTACGACGTACAAGTGCAGTGCTACTGAACATTGACTCATACTGGCTATTTGCTAACATTTCCATCACAACGTAGAAACCCTATATCATTTGTCATATTGCAAACGCGCGGTATCGAAGGCGCCGGTTGGTGCGGGACGGTGACCGTTTAGCCCGCCGCAGGCCGAAAACTTTTTGGATCTCTTCCCGAGCGACGGTGTGGGAGAAAGTTCGAGTTTTCTTACAGCAGGCAGGGAATGAGACGGGAAGGCGGGAAGCCATTTAGTTGATGGTACGGGACGGGAGGCCGCGATTTCTTTGCGGGACGGGACGGGGCGGGATAATGAAACGGGTAGGGAATAGGTCGGGGAATCGGTCCGGAGTTGAAGTCGGGATAAGGTCCGGAGATGAAGTCCGGAGCGGTTGGAAAGACGTTCGGGAACGCGGGCTGAAAACAACGGTTGAAAAGAGGAAAAATATATACCGAGTGCTAATTGTCAAGTGCTCAAACGATGGGACTGCGAGTTGGCTTATCATAAGTTGACAGCTTGCTGTTCGCTGGCAAGTCATTCAAGTTAGTTGAGGCGGTGCCAACTATCCAACTGTTTTGTGTATTTGGGTTTCCTTTGTTGTAAGAAGGCTTGGTTCGTACGGGGCACGCATTTCCCTGTGACAGGAGCCCAAACTCGCTGCGAACAGAAAGAAAGGCAGTTCATGGCGCATCGACCCATCGCCGTCGACGGTGATGGTGCCGATGGCAGTGCCGAAAGTGCTGCCGGCGTTAAGCCCGGCCCATCAAATTATCACGGCGGTGATAGAGCAGTTTATTTCTCTTGTGCACCTGATATTGTGCGTCTGGTTGCTTCCTGAGGTATTCTCCACTCCGAAATTATTGAAGCCAGCTGTTTCAGTGACCACGGACTCGATTTTGGCGCTGACATAATGTGAGAACAACCACAACGACTATGCTAATACCCGCCGTACGAGTATGTACAGGTGCGACGACAATGAGTAGCTAACAGTGAGGGTTCCTTCAACCGGGTCGACGTATCCATGTTCCTGGCGCGTCGGTCTACCAGGTATGACTTAATAGACCAATACGACGATTGGTTTAATTCACCTGTTATATACTAAAAACAGTGCTAAACTTATCCATAAGGTCATAATTTTCCCGCACAAATTGAAGCCAACTATCGTAATATTTGCAGCCTCAGCTGTACGATAAAGCAGGGTATTTGTTGCTCAAAACTGTAACGTTCCTGCGCAAGCTTGAAAGTCGACAACTGTTTTTCCCTTGTTTATCTAGTATATTATCAACAGCAGCCGCATGCTGCTCGTGTCTAGAAGATGTTCGACGCCGCCCGCGCAGAAAAATGTCCTAAAACTGATAACTAACCACTGGCTAAAGTAGAACTTTAATCGCGGCAGACTAGCGTACCCGAACTTCTTCCGTGTGGTAGCTGATAGGCGTGCTTCTCTTTTTGGTTTCTCGTACCCGGGTCAATTCTCACTTATGCTGCCTTTACGATACCTTGCATTACGCCACGACGTACCGGACTACGCGACCCCCCGGACATGGCCGGCATGTTGCCCAGTTTTTGCTACCTAACGACAAACAGCCCGCCTTTCGATAGCCTGGTATATTATGTGGCTACCGAGTAGAGCCGGCTTGCTACAATTTTTTTTTCTTTCACCCTTCGATCTTTTTAGGTACTGATCAATCGTACCCGCGCGGATCGGTTTCGCACTGCCAACGCCCCACAGTCGTCACGCTCTGATACCTTATAGAAGAATAATTCTGCAACGCCCAATTTCGTTTCATAGGTATCGCTCAAGTGGCGTGAGCGTAACTGTCATCTGGGCCAAAAACGAAACGTCTGATACCTAGTCAGACACTCTCTCAACCCCATAAACACATACCCTCCGACGAGCACTAAGATCGCGGCACATTACCCCCCCACCTCCCAACCGTAGTACTCCTTTACCTCCACTTTGTATGATGCTGTTTCTTTCTCTTCTCCCTCTAGACCGGTTTTTTGGTGATTGTAGCTGCCGCCCCGAGATTCAACCCTGAATCCAACCTTCCCCTACACTTCCACCCCACCAATCTCTACGCCAGGGCAAGCGCCCCCCCCCCACCTGTTCTCGACACCAACATGGCTGAAATGTCCACTTCCGACCCCAACACGGCTGGGGCCCACACCCCTGACTCCCCCAGCTCCCGCGACGAGCGGTACACCGCCAGAACCGCCCGCGCAAACATGGACGACATCTCGAACGTGGAGTCCATTTTGGGCGATTTGACGCTTCACACGACCCCTCCGGGCCTCTATCCCCTGGGAGCAGACACCTCCGGCGTCGGGCGGGAGCCCACGGTCGAACCAGAAACCACTTCGCAGGACCCTGCAAGCCCTATCTCGGATCCGAAGAACACCCAAGGCCACCGCGCAGTCTTCCGCGAACGCCACGCGACTCTGCAGGCCCACCACGAGCAGTTGGCTCTCCAGCTTGAGGAGGGCGCCGACCTCTTGCTTAGGTTGCCCCCCTCCCCAACCCTCTTCATGAACCCGTTCTCGCCGTCATATACGGCTACAGCTGGAAACGCGACCACTTCGGCCCAATCGCAGCCGCTCGCCCCCCCCCTCCACGCAACCCTCAGTGCCTGTGACCTTGCGGGCACAGCCACTGCAGGTCGCGCCAACGCATGCGTACGACGTGACGCCTGGGATCACTACATTCTAGCTGTCGCCGCTGGTTCAGCCGGTTACCACAACCTACCAAGTGCCACCGCCTGCTCCGCCCTTGCTTCCCCCTACTCCCTTGGCATTCTCACGACCGACGGTTTTACTGCACCAGGCCGTTGATTGGGATTTCAGCGACGCCAGACTCCGCTGCATGCAGAGTACACGCGGAGCAGCTTTCTCTGATGTGTTATCAGCGGCACACCGCCTTCAGGGTTCATTCACCCCCGATAGCGACCCATCGATCGCGTTCGCCCACGCACGTATCGCCACCGGTAGTGTACCCGACGAGTGCATCAGGGCCTCCAACACCCCGGGACTCGCCCCACGTCACTTCCACACCAACGCCGATCTCGGTTACGTGTGGAACCCGACATAGTACCATCCCAACGCCACTGCACTCCCCAACCCCCTCCCCACGACGGCGCCCACGGCGGGGGCGCCGACCCATCCCAATGCGGACACGCTCACGCTGGCGACGCCCCGCCCCCCGGTCCACCAGGACAACGACAGCCCGATCGGGACCTACGACGGGCGACGAACATCACTCTGTCACGCGCCAGTACGACGTGGTGGATATGCGGAACTTCACATAACTCGTACGCCTACCGTTCCCTACCAACAGCGACGCCGTCGTCTACCTGGACATGTTCCTCGCCAGCGTCAACAAACTGGTGATGAGGAAGATCCTTATCATCTGCGACGAATCAGGCAAACAGTCGTTTGCTGCACCCCCGTAGGTAAAGGGCGGGCACATGACCCTTCACTAGTGTTTCCGAAAGGCTCCCGGATACCCACAAGTCATGACGTCACCTCTTACCCGCCTCATCGACGGTTTCTTCGCCCAAGTTGTACAGGAACTCGACATCGACGGAACCGGACCATCGGCATTCAAAAAGCTGCTGCAGCTACTGACCAACCACTCCGACGACGGCGACCAGGGACGCGCGTTCCAGCAGCTGCACGCCTGCGGTGTACCGAGATCAACAGAGTTCTCCACGTTCCCGCGAGAGTTCAAAGAACGCGTCTCGCTCGTGCAGGGCACATAAAATCTTTTCAAGCCCAGTGACGCTATGGTCGTTGAGATCGTACACGGGGTCACCAGCAATCAGAACCCATCACTGATGCCAACCCTCTACCCTGGGCGCCCCATGATGGTCTCGAAGTTGTTCGCCACGGTTGCGGACGTGTGGTTGGCTTTCGAGGTACTGCCGACGAAACAAACGCCGGCTATCAACGGCCAAGGTTTCCACGTGACCTCTTCCAACGGGCATGTCACGTACTCCTCCTCGCCACCACCCCCTGCACGACAGCCCAACACGCGTGGCTTCGGCACTCACGCAATGGGATCCGCGTCCAACTCATCGATCATGAACGTAGCCGAGGCCGAACGCGACCCGTTCTGCGAGGACGAGTCCGACTGGCCTCTCCGACACTACGAGGAGGTGTACATGACCACGACAACGTTTAGTCCGCAGGACCTTCCGCTCCTCACTAGCTCGACCCGCGCTCAAGCTCTACGTGCTTACGGCGGACACTGCCTTGACTGTAACGGTACGGGTCACGGCATGAAGACCTGCCCTCAGGACTTCCTCTATATATCCGTCATTCTCAACCCAACGCTTGGTCGGTGAAACGATGGTGGCCACGACTACCGAAAGTGGCAACAGCGGGTGCGTTCTTACCGCCGGGGGCCAGTACGACCACAACGTCGACCGAAAGTCCAACCGCCACGCCCACCGTAATGACAACCGTCGGGGCACCTACGACAACAACACCCGAGGCGCCAACAACAACAACCGCCACAACCACAACAACTCCAACCAACACCGGGGCACAACGGGCGCTCCAACAACGGACGCCACAACAACGGCCGCTCCTACGACAACGGCAACCGGCAGTCGCAAGGGCAGCAGTTTCAACAACGGCGCGCCGCGGCCGCGACGCAGTCGATGGCCATGATGGTACACGACCCGGCGATCAACACCCCTGCAGCCGCCCCCCCGTCGAACATGCGGATCAGCAACAACAACGCCACCAATCCCAACCAACGGCAACCGGGCACCTTTGGCACCAACTGACAAGCCGGGGGTGGAGCAACTGCAGCATCTCCGCCAACAGCACTTGCTGCGAACACCCGATCTCAAGACGCCCGAGTACACCACGTGCACCACGTCTCCCTGCTCCCTGCCCCCCAACCCCCCTCCCCTAGCCCGTCCTAATCCCCAACCACATGCTCAAGCACTGATTCTTTTGCTCTAGTGATTGCCTTGAGGTGTCGGCGGGAGGAAGCCAAGACGTCGAGCCCTACTGGGATGCTCCACTCGACGGCTTCCGTCGATGTGCAACGCTACCTGCTGACTATCGCTGAGACCTCAGACATTGCTAACCTGTGTGACGTCTCGACGATTACGACTACCAGTGGTTGCGGTTCACACGAAACGGTTGTTTCGCCTACCGGGCCATCGCCCCGTGAGCCCGCCTCGATCCCATATTGGCGCCTGCTCACCTACTCGTCCCAGGGCGTGCGCTTTTTCGATGACGACGTTGGGCCCGCGAACGACGGATCCCCACTCGCTGCCACGGTGTTGACAGCACTACTGCCCCTGAGCTCGAGTGACAGTCCCGTCCTACAGACGGAAGACTGGAGATCACAGTCGACCAGGACATGCCCTGAGCACCCTACTCCGTAATCCTCGCCGGCGTCGCGCATTACGTGGACTCGGGCCACAGGATCAGCATGCGCTAGCGAGTACAGCCCTGTTCTCCAAACACCTGAAGACAGGATCGCCCGGGGCATCCCTGCCCAGAGTACGCGCCACCAGGTGGACCCTCCGGATACCTCGGCTTTGCCGAAAAAAATCCCCGAGAACTCGGGCGTTCAAGTCAACGCCGCCCGGTCGGACCTGACTCCACCCCCGACAGCGCCAAACAACGATATCACCATTAATCGCCGCCCTGACCCTCGCCACCTCCAGCAAACGACTCGCCCTCGCCAGCACACGACACCGCGGACCCCCCGGATTCTTTCCATTTCTTCTGCAACTCCTCGTCCGTCTTCTCACAGTGGTACCTGAGCGACATTGAGTACGAGGGCGCCACGAGCAACTGCGCCGAGCAGGCAATGATGGCGCAAAAGGCTGCGGTCTTCGGTGACACAGCGACCAAGCTTCGCATCGGAACCACCCCTGACCCCGCCGAACAAAACGCCCTTGGACGCTTCGTGTCCGGCTTCGACCAAGAGTATTGAGAGCGACATCGCTACAACATCGTCCTCAACACCAACTTTTGCAAGATCAGCCAGAACCCGAACCTACAACGAGCGCTCGCGGCAACTGGCGAGAAACACATCGTTGAGGCCAGCCCGTACGACCTCATCTGGGGCATCGGCTACAAGGCCGACCACCCGTTCGCCTGCCAAAAGACGCGTTGGCGTGGTCGGAACCTGCTAGGCCAGGTACTTATGGACGTCCGCAAAGGCCTTCGCTCTAGCCTCCACGATACACGTGCCCCCCTCCCCTGCTCCCCTGAGCCAACACTCACTCTCACCTGCTCCATCCAGGTCTTCCCCGCCGCCAATAGCATCCACGAGACAAGCCTCTTCCCCCCTCAGCAAACGCCGGGTACCCCGCTTGGGCTTCTTCTGCCACCCTCCACCCCGGACGCCATGCACTGCAGCCACTTCGCTCAGGTCTCCGCCGTCGACGGCGCAGCCAACCTAAACCCCGCTACCACCGCGCCGCCGATACTAGAGCATGAACCGTGCCTTAAAAGCTGCATTCTAGCTGTCGACGACGCGTCGTTCACGACCGAGGTACTAGTTCACAGCGGCCCTATCGCCGCCAAACGCTGCAAACTCGTGGCGCACAGTTTACAGGCTCCCCTCAGTCGTTCATCACCGCCGCCGCCGCCGTGGAACAAATAAAGGCCTCCCGGTGAACAACGGATGAATGCAAACGACATGATTCACCGCGTTCATGAGAAGATTTCGAAACTTCGACCGCCCTCTCCACCTCCGTTTCCATCTGCTCGAAAATCCAGTCCTGCCGACGACGCTAAGTGCAATATGACGAGGTGCCGGGAAGGTGTGAGGGAAGGGACGCACGGGTATCAAATTCCCGTGGAGACAGCACCGGTTCTTCTTGGTAGCTTTCTTATTACTGGCCTTGAGCTATGGAAAGCTCGAGGAGACAGGAACGGAGGAGTCAGACCTTGGGGGGGGGTAAGGCTCACAGACTTCGCCTTCCCCCAGCTTTGCTGCTGTGCTCTCTTCTGGATCTTTTTCTATGGAACGTACAAAGAACGTTCCCCTAGATGTTCTATATTCCTATGGGCGCTTGAGGCTCTTACAGCTATTTTGCCCAGAGGTGCGTTCTCGTTATTCTACCTTTTTGATGGCGCTTAAGGCGCTTACATCTACCGTATAAAACGGAAGAAAGCACATACCGGTGATGACAATATTGCGTTTAATAATGTTATCACCGGGTGTGCTGTTGTAGGGGGATGCGGTATCTAATGTATCTCCGGTGATAGCAACTATGCACGGTAGACCCGCAGCTAGGGGGTGTAGTAAGAAAGGGGTGTGTCATTAAGGGGATGTGCTAACGTTATCAACGATTGCTAAGGAGTGTGAACAAACCCCGGCCAGATTACAGGGGGTGTGCTAACGAGGGGGTGTGCTAATCGTATCAATGGTTGCCAGGGAGAGTGAACAGTCCGCGGCAAGATTGCAGGGGGTGTGAGAACAAGGGGTGTGCTAAGGCATGAGAGGTAGAGGTTTGAAACCAGAGTTATTGTCCATTATCACGTAATGCCTGTAATGATAAGGCACACGTTGGAAACCCGGGAATGACAGAAAAAATCCCCGCCTTGCTGCGATACCGAAAGACGGTTACCGGTAATGCGAACACACCGGTTTTCAATGGAGAGACTTCCGACAATTGCACGTCAAAGGTCTTGTCGGTACGGGTATTACCGGTGTATTTGGTGTGGTGGAGGGAGCATCAGTAACACAATATATTGGTGAACTAACTCTTGTGATGGGAATATATTTCAGTAGGTGACATACGAAATCGGTACTTTTCTGCAAGGGTTGAGAATGAGTACCGGCAGCTTTGAAAAGTCCTTGGGTGCTGTAGCTGTGGTACAGACAGGGAGTATCGGCAATCTTATTGTTTGCGTCCCTCCGTTGCTCGTTTGCTCCTTCTTCATTTTGCTGTTTTGGTTCCGCATTTTTTTTTCTCTCATTTTATTGAATGTTTTCAGTGGTAATACCGTTGCGTCAACAGCCAACCAGCGCGCACTGCGGTGGTCACGGTACGATACTGTTGGGCTGGGTTCGGGCTACAAAGGAAGGGTTCGCATCAAAATATAGCAGCAGACGTACCACCGGTAAAGCGTTCTAGGATTCATGAACCATGCCATTATAAATCGCAACCAGCAGCAGCAGGTACCGGTTGGGTTGGGGCCGCAGACTCGTTCGGATCACTGCGATGGGGCCCAGCTGTTGCCTCCATGCTGGTGTCCAAACCGGTGCCCGTTGCGGGTGAACGGTATCCACCAGACGGTGTGATAATTTCGGGATTTTGGTATTATTTCAGGCGTTCCCCGTAGGGGATGCTGTATTCAACGTAACCCCGGTGGTAAAGTGATGGTCGACAAACGAAACAAATAATGTTGTTGTTGTTCTCACATTAACTCGCATAATCAAGTCCGTGGTCACAGGACAGGCTCCAGTTACTCTGGAGCTGAGGAATACCCCAGGGAAAAACACACACAAACCAAGGTGGTACACGCATATATCACAGCTGACGCAATTCATGCCTCCACCAGAAACATATAAAAGTGAAATCGGGAGTCAGTCTACGATGTGCCAGGTCCAGGCCGGTGCATACGTCTCACTACTCACGAATGCATCACCGGGTGAGCTCATTTAGGTATCTAAGGGGGTTGTGCTTTCTTTCTTCCGTGTTATACTCCGTCTATCTTGTCCAGAGGAAGAACGTTTTATCACCGAGAACACTCTTGTCTTGTGACATAGGCTATCTAGCTTTTTGGGGTTATCTTCTCCAGTCAGAATATTCCGTTTGAGATCTTATTCTTGTGGCGGATAGACCAGACCTCTGCGGGCTATCTTACCCACTCCATTGCCAGCTGTACTGACACTCGATTACACTCCGGTGGCGGCGGCCCCTCCAGGGGCGCGTCCAGTGGGCCCCCCTCGGCTGGAGGGGGCTTTTCGGCTCGATTCGCTCGCTCTAAAGTTGCTGGTTGCCGCCAGCCAACCAGTCGACTAAATTCAATTAGTTGGCTGGCTGAGATCGGCCAAGTAATAACCGCCTGTGAGAGGTGGGAGCCCCAGCCAACTACCAGCCCTTCCAAAATGAACTTTCGCCACCTTTGTTTTGTACAAAAAAACAACTCCATTAGTCTACACAATTTCTTGGAAATTCTTTAGCTTAAAAAATAAGATTCGAGTACTTACTTATATCGACTCATAGCTGCACATATAATAAAAAGTACAAAAGGCGAGGGGGGGGGTAACTAGCAAACATAAAAATAAACATCAGACAATCTCCTCTTCTACGTACCTATAATATACTACTGCCGCGGCTGTTGCATCCAAAGTTGAATACTTAAAACAGGAATGATAATCCAGTTGCATCCATTCATAGTCATATAGACTAGACTAGATATATTGGGACAAATGTATGCAACCCATGTATCGCAAATGGGATGGGAACATCGGCCACTGACGTGAGTTGAGGGATGGGAGAAATTAATTGTGTGCGAACGTCGGGATGGGATAGGAACACATGGGCGGACGGCGGGATGGAAAAAGTCGGGAATACACATTACGGCTGGACAGGAAACAGTCAGGACGGGAACAAGACGCCGTAAGTCGGGACGGTAGACGGTAGACGGTAGACGGTGGGAACAAACACCGAGGTCGGGAAGAGGTCGGGAAGTCGAGGTCGGGAACGAAATACACTTGGGATTCCCGTTCCCGTCCCGACTCGTTCCCGACCCGACCACACTTTCCCGACCCGACCATTACCGCGAGTACTGTTGATATTTTCCCCTTTTCCTGTCTGTTGCCCTTCGGGGCTGTGGAGGCGATGATGTCGGCATGGACACCGCTGTCGAACGCACAGAGTATGTTGTGAACAGACCAGGCAGCAATGTTGCAAACCTTCTACGTACCAGGGTAGTAATTTCATTCGGAACCCAGTCTGGGTGCTGCCTCCCCCCGGATGGGTGGTGTCCTATCTACGCTTTGTTGCTGTGTGTTTTGTTTTTCGTTTTTTTCGTTGTAGTCTATACGTTCGCGTCTGTGTGTGTGTGTTTTTCACATTAAACCGTTCTTCTACTCGTCGACATCCAGCACACCCAGTGTCCGTACTGATTCTTTACCCTAGAAAGATCAGCTCTGTGGTCACAAGCCACGACACAGAGATAATGCATCGTAATGCATTCGACAACGCAATGTCATGCCCTAGTACTGGGTACGACAGGCACAACATACATACGTCAGCAACAGAAATACATTGGAAGAGAGAAATACGAAATAAACAAAAACAAAAACAAAAACAAAAAGTGTACAGGGTACGTACGTAGGTGATGATGACGATATGGGCACTATACGTAATCAGAAACAACAGTTAGTGCGCAGCAAGTGATAGGCCATGCTGCAATGCTTCTACTTGTACTGCAGGGTCATTCAAAACCTACTGGTTGTTGTTCCAACATACTGGTATATAATGGTTGCTTCTCCCGACGTTGGTTGGGTGGTTTTTTCATCTGCTCTGTTGATAGTTGTTGACTGACTGGGGGTTGTGTTTGTTTCCATCTTTGCTTCCACATGATTTTTCTTAGCTGTTTCGTTTTTGTTGTTATCGTCTTCTATGCAGGAGGAGTAGAAGGGAAACCGCGGTAGATGAAAGTAGGAAGGAGACCGCAGACAGGGTAGCAAGGTACCAGGCCGACTAGTAGGTGGAACCTTTCTATCTATGCCACTCGTACCGCCAACTGCTGCGGCTGCTCGGAATGTGATGTCTTGGTACTTTGATTTTTCCGTGAATTTATTTTTTTCTTTCTTTTTTTTTTTTTTTTTTCTTTCCCCTTCTCATCCTTATGAAGGGAGTCTTGCATGGTGGGTAGGTGACGAGCCTGTTTTATTTGGCCCTCCCAGTCTTCCTTCTTTTACTTGTTTCTTTTTTCCGGGGTATTTTTTCCCTTTCTTTCCCCCTTGCATGTCCAGTTTGGCTCATGCTCGGGGTATGTTTCTATCTCCCGTGCTTTGGCTCCCCTTTTTATTTATTTATTTTGTCTTGGTTTCTTTCGTTGTTTCTCTCTTTTACAAGGTATTTTGGTTTAATGAGAAGAGCACAAAGGGGGGTGGGGGGGAAACAGGAGGAGTAGAAGGAAAGCCGTCCAAGGGAATGGGGGCAGGGGGGGCAACAGGAGGAATAGAAGGGAGACCGCGGTGGACGAAGGCAGGAAGGAGATGGCAGACAGGGTAGCAAGGTACCAGGCCGACTAGTAGGTACATAGCACTTTTCGTCTTTTTCTGGGGTATTTTTTTCCCCTTTGTTCCCTCCTTGCGTGTCCAGGTTTTTGGCTCGTGTTCGGATTATCTTATTTTGGTTTTACTTTACTTTATTTTATTTCATTTTATTATGTTTCTTTTCCGAGCTTTGGCTCTCCTTTCCGGTTGGGTTGTTTCTTCGATTTCCCCTTCGTTTTGTTTGTTTCATTTTTTGTTTTATTTTTATCTTTGTTTTTATTTGTTTTCTTATTTTGTTTTTGTTTTTTGTTTTTGTTTTTGTTTTCGTTTTTGTTTTTGTTTATTTCGTATTTCTCTCTTCCAATGTATTTCTGTTGCTGACGTATGTATGTTGTGCCTCTCGTACCCAGTACTAGGGCATGACATTGCGTTGTCGAATGCATTACGATGCATTATCTCTGTGTCGTGGCTTGTGACCACAGAGCTGATCTTTCTAGGGTGAAGAATCAGTACGGACACTGGGTGTGCTGGATGTCGACGAGTAGAAGAACGGTTTAATGTGAAGAACACACACACACATGCCTCCCCCTCGTCTCTGTCTCTTGGTTGCGAATATAGTCTATATTATTTTATGTTGCAAATATATATCATACAGCAACAGCAGTAGTAGTCTACAGATTGCTACGTAGCTTTATGCAAAAAAAAATAAAGTGTGCAAAACTGCCCATCCATTGAAAAATTGGCGGGCGTACCGACCACAAGAAGAAGAGCAAACAGACCGAGAGACATGGCAACCAATTGCGGGGCATTTCTTTACAGCGTTCACCCTATCACACCATCCACCTCCTTGCAATTGGTTTTGGACAACGGCGAACTGCGTCTAACGCATGCCCGTGTGGTGTCTTAGATGGCGTGAGGAGCGGTAGTAAAAAACAAGTGAACAAGCTGTTCGACAACCTGATCCTGACGGTGGTATACACAGCAATCTCCGGGCCGCGTCTTCTCTTCACCAGGTGTGATGGGAAAAAAAATGCATATTTTTAAGAGGTCCGCTCTTGCGTTGTCATTGTTGTTCTCACATTAACTCGCATAGTCCAACCAAGTTCGTGGTCACAGGACAGGCTCCAGTGCACTGCTGTGGTACACGCATTTTTCCAAAAACGTCAGAGTTTCGACAACATATTCGATCTCACAGCGAGCTGGAGTGTAATTAAATTTTTAAAATATTACAAAAAATCAAAATACACTCCAGCTGTAAAATCGATAAAAAAATGTAGATACACTCCGGCTCGCTGTGAGATCGGAAATTTTGTCAAACTCATCTTTGCAAGCTGTGTGTGATACTCCGATCGCGCGTATTACGCGTTGTGTGTCCTCATTAAGGATATAGGTCGGTGACTCCCCTTGCAACTACAGTGTAGCTATCAGGGTCAACGGGGTGTTGCTGGGCAGTCTGTGCGCGGAAACTATAAATCCCGTTTCTGAGGGGGACAAAGTCTGAAGAAAGCTGTGGAAGGAAATGCATAAGTTTATCAAGTAAATACTGTAAATCGAACAACCGGTGAGGGGAAGGCGGAGGGGCCTGATTTTTATCAAAAGGGAGGCGGGAGGGGGGGAGGGGGGGGAGGGGACGGGTGGGGCAGGTCAATTTGTGCGTGGAAACTACAAATAATCCTTCTTGTGGGGGAGGGGGGGGGGAAAGGGCCGGGGGGGGGGCGGGGGGCGGGGTGGGGAGGGCTTTAGGTCGCATAGATATAGGGGTTTGCTATACGCGTGGTGCTAGTGTTACGGTTCAGTGACAGTTTCAAGAGTTAGTATGACAGGCGTTTTGGTGGTAGTAGGGGCCACGCTATTTATGTCCCCTACCTTAGTCGGGTGTAGCTGCCCCACCCTGCCACAAATCTACAGTTCCTTGGGTTCACGTTCATAAACCTTCGGATCAGCAATCAAGTTACCATTTTCACGCCACCTTCTCGGGAGACTTCCCATCCTGAGTACTTGCACAAGGGACTTGCTCCCTCTTTCTCCGAGGAACGCTCAAGCGCCTTCTGAACTCGGTCGTATCGGACCTACGGAGGTCAGTCATTATGAATACCTGATGCGGGCTACCTATTCAGCCTGTGTGTGGACCTTGCGATGCTAGTAGGCTAGATACCTTCGTCTTCTTCGCCATGAATATACTCGCATGTCCACCCTGATCCCAGACTGACTCCGCCAATCAGGCTCCGATTCGTAACATGGTGTCCATCCGGGATACGCGCTTGCCCTCGCGGGCGTTCACCCTGTGTATCTCCCTCTGGTGTTGGGGTTCTCGTGGCTTGGTTTGCTGCTTCTCGGGCTCTCGTTTTTTTTTCAGAAGTACGTGCGCACGACATTTAGCGCGCGCTCCTGGAAGTTACCGTTGACTGCGAGCTCCGGCATGCTTACTCACACCCTTCAGTGACCACGTGTACCTAGCCTGCCCAGCAGCAGTTCGGTGGGCACGGTTCCGCCGTCGCACGCACCCCACGTCGATACCCCATCGCTTCGCTTGCAGGATCTCGCTTGCTCGCCGTGTTTTGTTCCTCTCGTTTTTTTTTGTTCGCTTGGAAGTGTTTTTTTTTACCTTTTCGCGAGTGGATGTTTCCGCTGATCTGGTAGTCAACGGCACACCCAGGGGAGAGCGCTACCCTGGAGTGTGCCTGTCTCGTCGCTCTCACCGTGGCTCCCTCCAGTTCCGCTTGCCCGCTCTGGCGTTTTCGGATGGCACAGGTGGGAGTTAAACAGCAGTACACCCGGTTAGGCCACCGCCCTAGACTTTCCGGCAGCCAGCTCAAAAATGATGAAAAGAGAAGCAAGAGCATAAGTCCGAACTAGTGGTTTGAGTGCGCGCCACGGGTGTACTGGCTGCGAAAACTCCCAGGCCTTTTATCCGCACGTGTGTCTCTGCCGTCGCTGCCGTTGCTGCTGTTGCCGCGCGTTGCTGCTGTTGCCGCGCGTTGCTGCTGTTGCCGCGCGTTGTTGCTTGCGTTGCTTGTTCTCCACTGTTTGTGGTGCCGTCGCTGCCGTTGCTGCTGTTGCCGCGCGTTGCTGCTGTTGCCGCGCGTTGTTGCTTGCGTTGCTTGTTCCCCACTGTTTGTGGTGCCCCGTGAGCACTGCCTACAGCAGGAGAGGCCAATAGTCGTACAATGTTCGAATTTTTACACCCACAACAACAGCAATGCCTTGCGCTGAGAGAGTAGACAGCAGTGATGTACGTGTCTCGTGTTGATAAGAGGGGAACCTCGCGATATCGCAACTACTGAACCCATGCCTGAAGTACTTGAGTTGTGTTCCCCAGCCACAACGGCACAATGGGAGGGTCTGCGCCTGGTTGAGCCGTGTTGTTGTCCCCCATGTTGGGGGAGACGACAACCAGTCTCCTTTAGGCTTGTGTCCTCCCGAGCCGTAACGCTATTATTCATACTGCGACTGTTATTTAGCCTGCAATGGGAAGGTCTGCGCCTGGTGGAGCCGTGTTGTTGTCTCCTATGTCGAGAGGGACAACAACCAGTCTCCTCTGGGTCTGTGCCGTCCCTCGTCACAACGTTACCTGATATATTACCACTGCTGTATTGCTAACATGCTACTCGTTTTCCCATTTTAGGAGCTGTGTAACTCAACTAATTAATTACTTTTATTAATTTATTTTTTTTTCGCGTTGTGGTACGCTGAGCTTACTGCAGCTTGTTGTCATTTGCTCGATATGCTCTCTGCTTTCGCTTGCGAATTCATTATTAATAGTGTACCGGGTACACATGACTGGATGCCGATCACGGTTTCTGGTGATGTTTTCACTTGCTCTCCCACTAATGTTGATGTTTCCCTGTTTTTGCATTTACCTCGTTCGTGATCAAACCGGTGATGCTTGACCCGAGCAAACACGTTAACCCATGATCCTGCACGTTTGCTCGCGATCAAACCCAACTCCATGCTTGCTCGTGATCAAGCTGGAGGTGGTCGCTGATCAATAATAATAATGCCCCTTGTCAATCGGTCACGTACGCTATGCATGCCTACCTTTATCTGTCATTTCATTTCGCCGGGAAGGGTGGGTTTCACTGTTGTTACTGCTGCCTCGTCCGGTTGTTGCGGTTGTGGCTACCGCGACATCGTCTCTGAGTGATGCAGTAGTTGCTGAACCGCTCTCCTGTTTTTCCATTACCCTCCCTTGTTTCCTTTGCCCCATCACTTTGTGCTCTGTTTTGGATGAAGGCGATGATTGCGGTGTGGATATCGCTGTCGTCCGACACAGCAAACAGTAACCACATAGTTGGCTTTCTCTAGGATGATGCAACGGCACGGCTTGGTTCATTTGGTTCACATTTATTTATTATTTTTCTCTTTTATTTTGCTCAATTTCCTTTCCGTTCCCCACAAAATTTGCAGGAAGTAATGTGGTTGCCCGCTGTCACGGGAGCTGCCGTCGCACCACGGTCCACCATACATATATATATATATATACTTTTTTTCTTTTTTTTCGCTTGCGACAGCATGCGAATCCCTACCAACTTTTAATTTTATGTATATTTGCAATCATTATTATTGTTACGAGCACCTGTATTGTCATTAGTATTATAACAATTATTAGGATAATGAGTATTATTACTATTATTATTACATAACTATTATTAGTATCAGATCTCTTTTTTTGGTCTCTGCATGCCTGGCCTATTGCAAAAATCACTGATTCTCTCACTTTTATCGTTCTCTGTGCGCTTCTCTTCTCTTTTTTTTTTTTTTTTTCTTCGCTTTTGTTCCAACAGTGATGCCTTCGCCTCGAGTACGGGATGGCCGCGGTAGTGCCAACACTCCCCAGCAGGAACGCAGCCGCGCTCGGCCAGCTCGCCGCAGCTACCGCTCTCGCGGTACTGTTGACACCTCTCAGCAGGAACGCAGCCGTTCTCGGCCAGCTCACCGCGGCTACAGTAGTGACTCCGAGTCTGACTCGGAGAGCCGCCGCTACCGCCGTCGTCACCGTAGTCGTGCCCGCTCGCTCTCACCTACCCCCTCGGATGTTCGCTCTCGTAAACTCGCCCGATTGAGCTCCCGGAGTGCCTACCGCAGGCACCCCACCCGATCTCACCGTGGGGACTACGAGCAGGCTGGCGCGGCTGAAGGACGCGAGCACGTCCGCGACCGACAGGGAAGCCACCGACGCTCGCCGGAGCGATCTGCTCGTTCGCCCCTTCAACCGAGCCACCCGCTCCCGCCCTCCACTGCCGCCACGCACGAGCCCATCGGCGCCGCCGCGCCCCAAATCGGTAAGCAGTATGGTGTCGAATCCAACCAGGCAGCTAAACTGGTCGAGAGAGTGCGCAAACGAATCGCGGGTTCTCTTCCTTGTCCAGTGTTTGGGGGTCCCACGGCCGGTACGTTGTCGATCGCGAACTCAGCCGTCATGTTGCAGCAGAAGGTACTGAGCACTCTACGCAACGTTGATTCAGGAGCCATGCGGCTAGAACCAGACCAGTACGTAAATGGTAAATGGATCACGCGGCCAGACGAACTTACACCCCGCCGTGTAGAACTACTCACCGATCTGACCCATGACTTCTTGTCTGTTAGCCACCAGCTCGCCACCGCCGAATTTGTCCCTGTATACCTCATCACGGGGGAGGTGGTGGAGAAGCCACACAGCGAAGTTACTGCTACGGATTGGTTGCGTCTCTTCGTACGCGAACATGCTTTAACGGGGGGTGCTGTCGAATTCGCACAGGCCGCGTTGGCCGCCGTCACGCTTAAACCAGCCGAAGCGTGGACCGCTGCAGCGGCCCGTGTTTTGTTAGCTTTCCGCGCCTCTTTAGCCAACTCCGAACGACCACATGTGACAGAGCAGCTGTTCTTCTGGCGTTTCATCACACCACTAGAAATGACCGCTCTGTACGATCGAGTCGTTGAGGTACTGCTACCAAACCCGTTAGACCGCGTAGGCGTTAACGGGCTCATGCACGAGAAGGTCCACATGATCGCGACCACCTTGCGCCCCATGCGCATGGAATGGCACGACCCCATGGGGGAGGCCATGCGTCTTAGAGGAGAAGTGGCTGAGAGACTGTTCCGTGAATTCATCGCTGTTCTGTCCGCTCGCAACGCGTCGTATTCAACCCCGCAAGTGCCACGGAAAGTAGCCAAGCACGCTGGGCCAGACAGACTATTCACCATGACGGAAGTTAGACACATGTTTTCGTCGCCCGCCGGGGCTCTTGCTGCTCTCAACGTAGCCGCATTGGCGAACCCGGGGATTGGCACACTTGCGCCGGTGCCGCCCCCCCCCCCAGCTAAACCCCTTGCCGCCCTAGCCCCAACCTTTTGGCAGGAATCACAGCCATCCATAGGTCAACCCATCGTCGCCGCATTCCAAAACCAGACTGCCACCGCTCCGGGTCAGCACGGTGTTCCCTTCGAGAAACCACGCACGGCGGCCCCGCCCCAACGCGCGGACGCCACACCGACAGCGCATGCTGCTGCCGGTACGCGCCCCCCGACAACGGCCGCCCGGGGGGACATCCTCGACTATCTTAGAACGCAGAAGGTATGCTTCGCACACGCTTTCTCAGGCAACTGCCGCCGCCCCAGCAACTGCCAGTGGCAGCATGAGCCGTTTCCGGCAGCTTTCTACAAGGATGTGGCATCATCTCGCCGACCTGGCAACTCCAACCCCCGCCGTCGCTTGGCCGCGATGACGGAAACCCAGTACAACACGGCGGCGGAGCTCGGCCTCATCCTGGAGGAGGCACCCGACGAGACGGAGTCGGTCGGCGCTGACGGCGACGGCCAAGCCGGGGCATCCACCGACCAACATGCGCAAATCGAGGGTACCTCCTGAAGGTGCGCCCCGGGTAAGGAGGACCTGGGGAACGGACATGACCTCGCCGCCGCAGCACCTGGGGCAGCCCGTCAGGAACGGGTGAGAGACCAGTTGTGGGTACGGGGTCAGATTTGGCATCGCCATCGGCGACGGCGTCCATGGCCGGTGGAGATCCTACTGGATACAGGTGCGGGAGGTGGTAGCTACATGTCATTAGCTTTGTGGCTCAGCCTCCGGAAGCTTTTGCGACGTAAAATAGATACACGAACCACGGGTCTTCTCGAGGCCGCGAACCCCTCTGACAGCGAGACTCCGCCCATGCGTATTTTAGGGTCGGCAGTAGTGCCGGTGCTGTTGGAATCCGATTCTCGGGTTCGCGATGTTGTGGTACGCGTCGTGGAAGACCTACCCTACGGTTTCATTTTTGGAGCAGATTACTTTAGACGAAACCGCAGCACCCTGGAGTTTGCACCCGGCAGAGGCTTTAGACCCGTACCCTCAGCACCTTGGGTGCCGTTTCACACCGCCGCCCTAGACACTTCGCCTCACCCAAATCCCCTCCGTGCAGAACAAGATCGGTTTTGTATTCTAACTCCTCCGCCCGAGAAGCCGCTCCCCTCGCCTCCTGCTCCAGCTATCGTGCCCGCAGTTCGCCCCAGCTATCATGACATTGCTTGGGAGGATGAGAGCACGTTAGAATGGGATATTAAGCAGGTCGCAGCTACCACCACAGTTCCAGGTTTCACCAGCATTGCGGTAGAAACTGCAGCTGTAGGCCCCCAACCGCAAGATCGACAGCTTGTACTAATGCTACCTACCGAACGGTTTGATCTAGAGAAAGGAGCACTAGTAGGGGTCGCTCGAGCAGTGTTGTGGTGGTTGCCGGGGTCTCCGGTGTACTGCAAAGTAGTCAACCGCGCTAAACAGACTGCTGCAGTAGAGGGTAACCGCGTGATAGCTCGAATGATTGCTCTAAACGTACGCGACCCCGCACGGTTTGAGTCTTTATTCGATGACTCGCCCGCCAGTGTTGATCCGCCGCTTCCCTTGCGAGCCCTCGACATGTCGGGTGCCGCAAATACAGGCAAGACGGAACCGCTCACCCAGGTACAGGCAGCGGAAGCCAACTTGGGGACGCTGGGATCCCTCCAGAAGCAACAGCTTAGTCGCCTGCTCGAAACTTTTATCGAGGACGGTCTCTTCCCCATCGACCCCAAGCGAGTACCGGCCTGCATAGATGGTGAGCTTGAACTTCCGTTGATAAACGAATCCTGCACCCCCTTCGCAGCCAAACAACGGCGGTTTTCCCCGGAGGAAAGGCGTATGATTAGAGCAGAGATTCAGAAATTGCTGGACCGAGGAATAATTCGCCCTTCAGTATCCCCGTGGGCAGCGCAATGCCTGTGTGTGCGGAAGAAAGACGGAACTCTTAGGCTTTGCATTGACTGGCGAGTACTAAACAAACTATTAGTGTCCGACAGTGGAGGTCTTGGGGATATGCAGACCATTTTTGATGGGTTGAAAGGCAAACGATATTTCACCCAGTTAGACCTCGCTTCAGGATGTCACCAAATTGAGATAGCAGAGAAAGACCGCTACAAAACCGCTTTCAGAGACGCAGACGGGTTGCTGTACGAATTCACCAGGGCAGGGTTTGGCTTGACAGTACTGCCTTCGGCTTTTACGCGCAGAGTTAAGTCGGCGTTAGGATACCTTGAGGGAGTATTCAGTTGGCTCGACGACATTCTGATAGCGAGCACCACCTGGGAGGAGCATTTAGCCACACTCACACTAGTCCTGACGCGTCTTTTAGCGGCAGGACTGTCAGTCAACTTTGCCAAGTGTATTTTTGGATCCTCCTCACAAGAGTTCCTTGGCATGATCATCGATAGCACTGGCCTACACCCCGCCCCGACCAAGTTAGAAGCCATTGCAAGCATGCCTCGCCCCCAGACAGTCGAAGAACTCCGTACTTTCCTAGGTCTGACGGGCTACTTGCGACAGTTTGTGCCCAACTATAGTCTAACTGCCGCCCCGCTCACCGACATCCTCCGCAATAAGGACTTCGCATCAAAACGCGCGCGCAAAAACCGTATCGTTTGGGGGGTCGAGGAGGAGCAGGCGTTTCAGTCGTTGCGATCAACGCTAGCTTCACCTACCGTGCTCGCCTTCCCGGATCTCGACAACACGTTCGAATTACATACCGATGCCAGCACCGTAGGTGCTGGGGCAGTTCTGATGCAGACCGTTGAAGGGGTGTCTCGCGTGATTGCTTTTGCTAGCCACCGGTTTTCCCGCACGGATGCTCGCAGAGGACCCACGGAACGGGAGTGTATGGGAGTGCTGTGGGCTGTAGATCACTTTCGACCCTATTTGGCTGGTAGGCAGTTCAAGGTAGTGACTGACTGCTCTGCGATAACCTGGCTGTTTCGAAGTCGCGAGCTGTGCCCTAAGTTGCATCGATGGGCACTCAGGCTCGCGGAATACGATATGCTACTGGAATGGCGAGCGGGCGTGCAACACGTAGTACCAGACGCCTTGTCACGGCTGCCACAGGCTAAAGACACCCCAGCCGATGTAGACGATTCCTTTCCCGATGATTTCACGTCCGGAGCACCATCCGATTTCCAAGGGCCCCGTGGGCCGAGTCTAGATGGGGTATGGTTAGCAGATATCGACGCGATAGGTGGGGCGGGGACGGACAGCGGCGATCCCCTTTCAGAGCTATCGCTTACACCACCTGCGCATGATGCTAACGACACGCGTCTCCTTGCCCTACGAGCCCTACCCTTTGCGACGTGTGCGGTGCTAGATGCAGACTCTGTTACGCTGCGCCGAGGAAGTCGAGCTCGTACCCCCTCGGTACGGCTACGTCCACTCGGCGACGCCCAGCTGCCCCCCATGGAGAAATTGGGGAACCCGGATAATAGCCACCCAGGCACACTAGCGCCGGTCGAGCCACCCCCGCCTCCGACATCGACCTCGAAGACCCTTCCACCTCCGTCCCACACCAGCAGTAGCAATCTCAGCGACGATCTTGGGGAGGTGCTTTCAGCAGGGGGGGAGGTCCCTCGCTCGTCGGAAGCTCACCAAGTCATGGAGACACCGGCTATCCACCGGGCGGTGCGAGTTCTCACCAATCCCGCAACCCTCGCGCGACGACAGCAGGACGACACACATTTGGGTCAGGTTCGCAAGAGTTTGTGTAATGGTGGTGCAGGCAAAGGGGGAGTTGACACGACCAGTTATAGTTTAGACAACGAGGAGGTAGTCCGGTATACCGACGAACAAGGCAGGAGGCTGCCAGCCATACCCGAATCCATGATATCCGATGTACTCGCTTTGGTGCACACCCTACATGGGCATGCGGGAGTAGGAGCCACTTTGGCCTTAGTGAGGGATCACTTTCACTGGCCTACGGTCACTCGTGACACTCGACAATACGTGCTATCGTGCGGGTGCCGGAGACGCAAGAGACCGAACAGCAGACGTATCGCGTTGTTGCCCGGGCGCCCGCTAGAACCGTGGGATGAACTGCAGATGGATATTTTAAAAATAGACACACCGTCCCTTTCCGGCAACAAGTATGTTCTGCTGTTGGTAGATCGAGCCTCCAAGTTCCCATTTGGATTCCCTCTAGAAACCAAGCAGGCAGTAGGAGTGGCACGGGTCCTGACCGAGTTGTGTCTGACTTTCGGAGTACCTCGCGTGATCCGTTGTGATGGTGGCAGAGAGTTCGGAGCGGAAGTAGTGACACACCTATGCCGTTGGCTGCACGCAGACATAGTATTCGGCCCAGCAGATCACCCACGTGGTCAAGGAGCTGTCGAAAGGTTGGGAGGTTGGTTGCAAGAGCTTTTAGCAGAGTTATGTCGCTCGTGGCCAGAGAGGTGGGACGAATACGTGTCACCAGCAATTTGGATCAAACGCACTTTGCCAGATGCCGCCCTCCCCTCGAACATGACCCCTTTCGAGCTGCTGTTTGGCCGTAAACCCCGCACCTCTTTAGATTCCTTGGTACCTTTGTCAGCGGAGACAGAACAGAGCGGTGGCCTGGACAACTTCGTGGAGCGACGAAAACAGAACCTCCGAGAAGTTCGTCTCGCGCTCGAGAAGCAGCACAAATTGAGGGTAACCGCGAGGGCCCGCGCCAACGCCTCCATCGCAAGGCCCTCAGCCGGAGTCGCTCTCGAGAAAGGAAGCCTGGTGCTGGTGCGCGAGTCCGAGAGCAGCAGGCATCGCGACAACAGGGGGCGGAAACTTCAACACGACCTCTACACAGGCCCTTGGAGAGTCACGGAAGTATTACAGACAGGCCTTAGCATGCAAGTAGCGATGCGTGGTAGAAAACAACGCACCCGAAATGTGTCCACAGCAGACGTAAAGCCGTACTACCTCCGACCCCTTTCGCTCAGACATTCACTAGCTGACGAGTTTGCGCAGTATGCTTGGGGTTCCGGTTTCAGAAGGGCGTTGGAAGCGGTGAACTCTTCGCATTTTGACTCTCTTGTTAACTGTCGCCTAACAAAATCCCCATCCGGTGTCGCTAGGTGGGAATACAAGGGGAGGTCGAACGAGGGGGTAGAGTCGAGCTGGTTGTCGGAGAACGAGATGTTAAAGAGTTTCACCCCCTTGCAGCTAGATGGCTTTATTGCACTGTGGCATTTGTACAACCCCCAATCTGCGAGCGACTCAGTTCCCGTCTCAGTCAACTCTCGTACCCCTCTCTCTCGCCGTCAAGCCTTGACCCTGTTCCCAATAGGTTCCACCATCTGGAAAGACTTTGGTGGTGGTCTCAGACTGCAAGGGCAGGTGTACGACTACAGAGACCGCTACTGGCGAGTGCGATACAGCGACCAGAACTGGGAGGAGCTGACCCGCCGCGAGTTGGAGCAGTTACAGAGATGAAGAGCGACTACCGACTCGACGAAACGAAGACCTCGGAAATTACCTTGGGGGGGCGCTGCCGTCAGTTGGGCAAGTAGCACGCAGGGGTGCGCTACGTTGTCTACAGCAGCAGCAGGGTAGCCCTAGTTGAAGGGGTGAAGGAGGCTCTGTTCACGGGGGCAGTAGTATCTTTGTCTTCTTGGCCGGTCTCGGTTTGTCAGTCTAAACTCTTCAATTTTCTGGTGTTGGTTATTGTTGGCCATCCACGCTCAACTGCTGTGTCGCTACAGTGTTTCTGCGATTGTAATGTCTTGGTTTGGAGTTACCATTTTGATCTTATCGGGCTCTTGCTCGTGGTATGGGTTTCCCCTGGGCATCTGCGTCGAGTTCATTTCACCGCTCATGTTTACTTTCTGGGTACGAGTTGAATTCAATTAGACTAATAGGTGGTTGTTTGGTGAGGGCTACATACTTATCCTCGACCTTCAGCCGTTTACATTTTTATTGTGTCAGATTCTCGTACGGATTTTTAGCCATTAAATGAGGGTCAGGCGATCAAATACGCAGTGAAAATGCAGGGGGGAGGGTATTTATCGAGGACGTCCCTCTTAGAGCCCCTGTGTTTTCGGTTTGTTAGCCTATCCTCGAGGCCATTATTTCTGTAAAGAGCTTTGCGGCTCTGTACCCTTGGCTATACCGTCACAGGATTGCTATAACAGATTGCTCTCGTCATACCTTGGCGAGGGGGAAGCGGTGTCGGGGGGAATACCGTTTTGTTGTGGGTCAAGACGGGAATCACCCCGGGCACCGGTCAGCCGGGTATAGAACAGTATGGTGTTGTCGATTTTCGAGCGTGCCCCCAGTTGACAGCCAGTTAAAGTTGGAGTGTTTAGAGACAGGCTGATCAAATGTTCTGGTCTGATAGGTAGTCGAAGGGTAGCCCTGCGCTCGGTAACACCCAAGTGGGCTAGTGCGGTGTGCCGTGGCGTTTGTGGGAGCTTGGTGTTGTGTTGTTGAGCTTTGCGCAATGGGTTTTTTCCTGGATGGCCAGGTTTTTCCCGCGCTGTAGGTGGTTGAGAGTCGGGCAGCAGCTACAGTGAATTCACCAGGCGAGGGACGGTTTTTTCTTAGCGTTTTTTTCGTCCGATGTCACTTGGTGTTTTCGGTTGTTGTCTCAATTCTAAGGCTCTCGGGATGGGGAGCGAAGGGTTTTTCCCGGAAGCCGGGTTTACCTTCGCACGAGTAGATGTCGGGCCGCGAGCCATGAGAATTATGGAGCGCAGTGGATTCTATTTGAGTTCGCCTAGTTGCCTCTTGTAATTTTCGGTTGGCCGTTCGACCTACTCAAAAGATATCACCGGTAGTTTTAGCCAAAGGAAGTGTGTCACCTCGCGGTTGTCACTATCCCTGCTACCGTTAATTAGTATATACTAATGGGGGGATGTTACGGTTCAGTGACAGTTTCAAGAGTTAGTATGACAGGCGTTTTGGTGGTAGTAGGGGCCACGCTATTTATGTCCCCTACCTTAGTCGGGTGTAGCTGCCCCACCCTGCCACAAATCTACAGTTCCTTGGGTTCACGTTCATAAACCTTCGGATCAGCAATCAAGTTACCATTTTCACGCCACCTTCTCGGGAGACTTCCCATCCTGAGTACTTGCACAAGGGACTTGCTCCCTCTTTCTCCGAGGAACGCTCAAGCGCCTTCTGAACTCGGTCGTATCGGACCTACGGAGGTCAGTCATTATGAATACCTGATGCGGGCTACCTATTCAGCCTGTGTGTGGACCTTGCGATGCTAGTAGGCTAGATACCTTCGTCTTCTTCGCCATGAATATACTCGCATGTCCACCCTGATCCCAGACTGACTCCGCCAATCAGGCTCCGATTCGTAACACTAGGTCTAGGCGATGGTTCGGGTGGTGGGGAAGGAGGGGGCGTTGGGGGCGGGGGTGGGTGGGAATTGCAGCAGCGGCATGGACGGCTCTAAAACGATAACGAGGCGATATCCAGGGCGTGGAAGTGTTTATTACCATGGCGGATTTCGATATTAGGTGGGTCGTTTAAGCAAGAGAAAGCCAGGAGAAAAGAAAGGAAAAAAAAAAAGGCGGGGGGGGGGGGGTAGGGTTTTCAAGAGGTTTAGGTCACATAATATTAAACAAACACTTTCCAGCTATACGAAGTACTCAGTATATCACAGCTGAAGCAATTCATGCCTCCACCAGAAACATATAAAAGTGAAATCGGGAGTCAGCCTACAATGTGCCAGGTCCATACCGGTGCATACGTCTCACCACTCGCGACTGGAAAAAACCGACTATACCGATTGCCACCCAAGAAAGACTACCATGTAAGTATTGCACGTAGTACCTATTTCTACGCATACGCACAACAGATGCAAGTCGAAAAAGAAACAAAGAAAATAAAAGGATATAAAGGAAAGAAAAGACAAGAAAGCGAAAAAGGAAAAAGGAACGGAGATTCATTCTACGGTATCCCCCCCCAACTCAAATCGCCGGTTTTGAAACCGGCCCACAGCCGTATCTCCTGATACACAGCAGTGCGTTCCGCCACCCCACGTCGTCGGTCGATAGTCCTTCGCGAGCAAGAACGTATATTATGTGTAAAGATATATTTTCCATAGCATCCTTCCTCGTATAAAGCAGCCACGAAATGTTCGTTATAGAAAATTGCTGGTGTTGGAGGGGACTATCGTAGAATCACTCAGGAAAAAAAAAAAGACGAGAAAAGCAACAAAAGACAGACAATAGCGCAACATGGCGGAGAATTCAGGGCGGTCTTGTGACGGCCATTGGAAGGCCCACAAAGTTTAATGCATACCCTGCTGCCTGGTGCGGTATACAAGTAAGTGTAGTCTAAAGGAAAGGAAAGGTGGAGTGTAATTTTAAATTTTTATAACATAAGACTACATAGGAAAGGAACATCACTCAGCGATCATCTACCATTTTTGTTTTGTCTTTTTCTCGCACTTTTACTCTCCAGCTTCTGGACAAGCCGTGGTCACAGGTGTCGTCCCTTCTTCCCCCGGTTCTTTCCTTAAATTTTTAACCCGCATAGGGTTCAGCAATCCCACTGCTCGTCGATTTCATCGAGTGTTGCTATCTCATATCTCGCAAGTCAATTTGTCCACAAGAAAAAGTCCCAACGAATTTGTACGAGTATGCACTAGGCGGGGCTCGAACTCACGAAACTGACCTATACCAGGGTCGAGGATAACCTGATACGCCACCGGGGCGACCGGCTCTTACTACTGCATGCTAGGGCATGGTTTTGTCAGCACCACTAATACGAGCATCATACCTGGACGCGACCCACAACATCTTCGACCAAAAACGGGGCAAATGATCGCTTGGTATCTAGTCTAAGGTCACAAAAGGAATTTCATGCAGAAACCCGGAGAACCAGCAAAATTGTGTGGATCGCACCAATCTAGTCCCAAGGGTACCATCATACTCACGTTCCTTCTTCCTGGTGGTCTTCCAATAAATTATAAAAATAAATCTGCACTCCAGCTGTGAGGTCGAAGATTTCGTCGAAACTCATCTAGTTGCAAGATGTGTGTGATACTCCGATCGCGCGTATTACTGGTTGTGTGTCCTCTGTATTATTATGGTGCATGAAGTTTCGTAGGCATGAGATACTCGTAGTTGAAAGTGCACATTTTAATGTGTAGACTACGACACATTTTTTTTTTTCATCCTCCGGCGGATGGGGTTGAAAAATAGAGCTCAAGCTCACCGCACTTCCACGTATGTTCATACGCGCCGTGTGTCGATTTAACTCAGTTGCTCTCACAACCCAACGCTCGCGCATTTTAATAATAATAAAATGCACTTCATCCAGCTGTGAGATGCATATTTTACAATACCTGGTAATAAACAAGCCTTGACGCCTGTGTTCTTGTAGCTTGCATATTTTGCCCCTCGTGTTTATTGCGCTAGTATTGCGTTACCGAATCATTACCGAATCACCTCGCTATATTCTGTCTCATGCTTCTTCACCTCAGAGCTCATCGCTGTTGGAGGCGTCGTGCTGTACTTACTGTACATGGGTGGACACTGATGTTTCGTTGCTGTCGTAGTGTATGTAGATTGGTGGACGTATCAGTTTGACGTCAATCAAGCACACACGTTAAATATCAGCTACGTCGCAATCCTATGTGTGTGTGTTCTTCACATTATACCCACTAGACTACGAGTATATATTACGAGTATATACGTAGTCTATTTTTGCAAAGATGAGGTTCGACAAGATCTTTGATCTCACAGCTGGAGTGTTTTATTGTATGATAATAATATAATAAAAATGTCAATGCATTCCAGCTGAAATATCGACTTGTATTATTAGCTAGATTTTGTCGGACTATTAGACTAGTCTACAGTAGTCTAGTGGTATATGTTCCCGGCGGACGCTCCGACACCCACGAAACGAGTCAGTAAAAAATACTCGTACGAATGTGCATTCGTTCGCTCAACCCGACCAATACTTATTTTTTATGTTGTATGTTGCACTGCTGCTATAGTACAGCGGTTGTACCACATGTAGTACATATGCACAGCAGTTGGTTGTAGTCCCAAAAATAAAGCATATTTACTCGTACAATCATCGTACATACCAACCTATAGTTGCACGCTTGAGGAGCTCAACCGGTAACAACACTTGTCAAGGTGCGGAACGTTAGGCCCAATAGGCGCGGCATCCCTTATTGCCCCAAAATCACTCCAAGAAAAGCTCCTTTTCCCACACCGGTACTAGTCTATAATACCAGGTACAACAACAGTAGTAGCAGTAGTAGATCAAACTTTCTTTTCTGGTCGATCTCGCACAGCTGGAGAAGTGTAGTTTGTGTTTTTCTCAAGGGTATTCTTCAGCTCCAGAGTGACTGGAGCCTGTCCTGTGACCACGGACTTGATTATGCGAGTTAATGTGAGAATAACAACAACAACATCCCTTCATTTTTCGAGTAGATAGATGGCAGGCGTCACCAGACTAGTCCATATAGGCATTTCTTTCGGTGGCATAACAGGTCTATACGCAGGTGGATACGGTCCCGAATGCTTGTCCATAGTCTATTCATCTACTTGTGCACCTACTATAATATTAAGATTAGAAATATGGCCTCCGCGGACGTTCGACATCACCCAAGACAGGTATAAACTATACTAGTCATGGAGTTTCGTAGTGCTGCCGTGTCGAACGTTCTATCGAACAAATGGTCATTTCCAAGTACCTTGTTTCGTGGTCTCACATTTATTCTTGAAAAAATCTAGAAACCGTAGTCACACCAAGCAAGGTGCTGCTGCCTTAGGAAAATTCGGAAAACCATCCTTGCACATATGCCAACACGCCGCACCAGGTATAATACCTGGGAGTGAGGTTTACGTGGTACGACCGTTGCGAAAAGGTACCAGGTATAGATCTATATATATATATATATATATTCCTCACACTTTTACTTTAAATCCAGCTTCTGGACAAGCCGTGGTCACAGGTATCGTCCCTTCTTCCCCCCGGTTCTAGCCTTCAATTTTTATCGCGCATAGGGTTCAGCAATCCCACTGCTCGTCGATTATTCATCGAGTGTTGCTAACTCACGCTCTCGCGCTTTCCGCAACTTAATTTGTGCACAAGAAAAAGTCCCCATGAATATATACGATTATGCAATCGGCGGGGCTCGAACTCACGAAACTGACCTATACCAGGGTCGAGGATAACCTGATACGCCATCTGGGCGACCGATTTAGACTATAATGATAACATTACACTCCAGCGGTGAGATCAACTTTGAATAAGTGTGTTCATTCATTTTTTACGTAGATAGATGTCAGACAGATTTTTTTTTCTTCATCCTCCGGCGGATGGGGAAAAGTAAAGCTCAAGCTCACCACACTTTCACGTATTTTCATACGCGTCGTGTGTCGATTGAACTCAGTTGCCTTCGCAGCCCAAGGCTAGCTGGCGCACCCTTCGGATCCCACTGTATTGATAGCGTGAGCTGTCTGTCCCTTTATTTTTTCTTTCCCCTTCTCATCCTTATGAAGGGAGTCTTGCATGGTGGGTAGGTGACGAGCCTCTTTTATTTGGCCCTCCCAGCCTTCCTTCTTCTACTTGTTTCTTTTTTCCGGGGTATTTTTTTTTCCCTTTCTTTCCCCCTTGCATGTCCATTTTGGCTCATGCTCGAGGTATGTTTCTATCTCCCGTGCTTTGGCTCCCCTTTTTATTTATTTATTTATTTATTTTGTCTTGGTTTCTTTCGTTGTTTCTCTCTTTTACAAGGTATTTTGGTTTAATGAGAAGAACACAAAGGGGGGAGGGGGGGAAACAGGAGGAGTAGAAGGAAAGCCGTCCAAGGGAATGGGGGCAGGGGGGGCAACAGGAGGAATAGAAGGGAGACCGCGGTGGACGAAGGCAGGAAGGAGATGGCAGGCAGGGTAGCAAGGTACCAGGCCGACTGGTAGGTACATAGCACTTTTCGTCTTTCTCTGGGGTATTTTTTTCCCCTTTGTTCCCTCCTTGCGTGTCCAGGTTTTTGGCTCGTGTTCGGATTATCTTATTTTGGTTTTACTTTACTTTATTTTATTTCATTTTATTATGTTTTTTTTTCCGAGCTTTGGCTCTCCTTTCCGGTTGGGTTGTTTCTTCGATTTCCCCTTCATTTTGTTTGTTTCATTTTTTGTGTTTTTTTATCTTTGTTTTTATTTGTTTTCTTATTTTGTTTCTTGTTTTTTGTTTTTGTTTTTGTTTTTGTTTTTGTTTATTTCGTATTTCTCTCTTCCAATGTATTTCTGTTGCTGACGTATGTATGTTGTGCCTGTCGTACCCAGTAATAGGGCATGACATTGCGTTGTCGAATGCATTACGATGCATTATCTCTGTGTCGTGGCTTGTGACCACAGAGCTGATCTTTCTAGGGTGAAGAATCAGTACGGACACTGGGTGTGCTGGATGTCGACGAGTAGAAGAACGGTTTAATGTGAAGAACACACACACACACATCGGCGGTTCTCGATACAGCCCCGGCAGCTCAAGCTATACAGTACTATAGTTGTATACGGATGCGTGTGTATGTCGACCCAGCCTGTCCCCTGAGTGTCAGGTTCGGTGGAGATAGCCACCCGGAATGTCATCTTTCGGGGTAGTGTGGGACTTGCGTAAGCTCACCCAGTAACAAAACCCCCGGCCATGGGTGGCATCACTATAGTCTAGGCATATCTTTCGGTTGCATAGCAGGTCTTTTTTTTTTTCTTTTTGCACACTTTTACTTTCCAGCTTCTGGACAAGCCGTGGTTACAGGTGTCGTCCCTTTTCGCCCCCGGTTCTTGCCTTCAATTTTTATCGCGCATAGGGTTCAGCAATCCCTCTGCTCGTCGATTTTTCATCTAGTGTTGCTAACTCACGCTCTCGCGCTTTCCGCAAGTCAATTTGTGCACAAAAAAAAATCCCAACGAATATATACGAACTAGGGTAAGGTGGCCGCCCGCCGTAGACGGCGGGACGGCCACCCGGAGATACGCCCGAAGAAGGTCAATCAATGAATTGAGGATGAGAAGTGCGGGAAATAGAGAGGAGGATGCAGGTTATGTCTATCAAAGGAGGAAGTGGCATCGATGATACATCCCCGCGACTTTGGGCATGACTGAATTGAAACGCGGTGGCCGTATCAGGGGCGATGAATGTGTAATCAGTATAATTTTAGATGAAATATCAATGGAAAGTACGCAGGATGGGCAGGCGGATGAATGACTCGGAAAGAGACATCGGTGACGCCGCACTGTTGTTTATGTAACGGAGTAAGTGTAATAGCTCCGTGATAAAAATCAATGGTGAAGAAAGCAAGATGACGGTGAACCCGGTGAAGAAGAAAGCGACGAAGATGATACGGTGATTAATTCGAACACATAATCGAAATCGTGAATGAAAGAATCGGAAAAACCCCGAAGATGGAAGGGCAAAAAGCAGCAAATCTCGATTGCTATGCTACAGCGAAAGAAAGCGAAAAAAACATGAAAAGGTCGACCTGGAAATAATTACGTAGTGTACACGAAACGTGTGATAGCTTACGAACTCGTTGTAAGTGAAACGACTGAGACGCTGATAGCAGATGACAAACTTCAGGTGAAAATGAGCCGGAAGAAAGTTGATGGCTAAAGAAGACGATCATCTACGGTATGTGAAACAGAAGAAGCTTAGGTGCGTCGGTAGAATCAATCTTCGTCATCGGAAGACGACTCGTCGCTGGATGACGAAGCTTCTTCCTCGCCGGATGACGATGCAGAATCCGGCGTGTCCTCGTCGGAAGAGGATGAGGAACTGTCGCTGTCGGTGTCGTCGTCGATGGATATGATTTCAGGATCAGGTTCAGACGAAGTCTCCTCGTTGTCGTTGCTGTCGTGGTGGACGGCTTTGTCCTTCGACTTACCGTTACCCTTGCGCTTGCGCTAGGTGTTAGTGGGTGTGTTGGACGCGGAGGAGCCGCCCCCATCCATGGGTTCTTGTTTGATGGGCTTGCGGATGTCGACGAAGGCGCCGTTGTCGAACATGTGACCGTGGATGATGTCGTTGGGCGAGACGGGCTTGAGCGCAAGGGCGGAAAGCGTGACGGTGTTTTGTTGAGTCCACAGTCCGCGCTTCATGGCGCACAGGAAGACGCGGTTGGTGAGCTGCTTGACGATCTTCGTCTTGGTTTTGTTGTCCTTTAGGACATATGCTTCAGCGTCCATTCCAAACACCTCGTTGAGAACCTGATTGAGGGGAAGTGATTTTCGCGGCAAGGAAGATGACGGGCGGCGGCAAATTGTAAGTGCATGTTGATTGGGATGGAAGTAATGAACATGATCGGAAAAGAACTAAGGGAATGAGTGTCGTAGGGAAGGACACGCATTTCGGTGGAGAAGGACACGGTAGTATTGACACGGTTCTTGCTGGCGAGGGGGTGTTGGTCGACGGTTTGAAATTTGTCGGCGACGGTGAAGAAGGAGAACGTGGAGAGTTGGTTCTTGCCGCGTTGTTCGTGGCCCTTCGTGGGCGCTGAGTTCTTGTTCTTTTCGACACTGCGGAATAGGGAGAGTCGGATCGACGGTGAAGCGGCAGCCGTTGATGTTGCAGACCAACCTGATGACGCTGTTCACAGAGTCGATGCTGATGATGGTAGGGTAGATATCGTTGTGCGTTGTGCTGGCCATGAGATATTCGATGGTTTTGAAGTCTTTTGACGCGAGGGTGTCGGCGTAGATGGTCGTCGGAAGGACGAAGGAGGACGTTTTCGCAGACTCGAAGGAGAGAGCAGAAGTGAGGAGGTCGCGGCGCGCCTTTTCAGCCTGAAGCAGATGGGGAGGGAAAGAAAGACAATGGACGGAAGGGTTACTATACAGTTTTGGACGATGGATTGAAGGCAAAGGCGGTAATAGAAAATAAACGTCATTTGATTCGTAGGTCCACAAACTGCACGTGATGAACGCACTGGAGTGGTTTCTAGTCGTGAAATGAACTATCAGGCGTGAGAGGCCAAGAATCATAAAAAAATGATTGTTAACATCGTATGACCGGATGCAGTAATTAACCAAGATGTGGGACTCTATAGCCGAATCGATATTATAAGTGGCAAAAGAGGCAAACACAGCAATACAGGAGGGTACTTCAAATGCAGCTAGCGGATATAAAGGCAACAGGATATGGGACGTCATTGAATGTAATAGGGACTTGTGGTATAAATGCGCACCTTGGATTTCAGGCGCTTGTCTTCCTTGGATGAGGACACGGACTTCGATTTAGCCTGGTCAGGATCAACCGAGGTGAGGTAGACATATCAGTGTCATTGAAGGAATGAACGCGTGTCCGTTACTGCAGCAAATGCCACGAGATTCACCTGTAGAAGCACAGGTGGTTGGCATGTCATCTACAACTATGTCTTTTAGGAACAGACGATAATAAATGATCGGCGTGAGGAGAGATTGAATTTGACAGTTTCATGGATATATGCCAGGAAGTAGCAATGGAAGAAAGACCCGAAATGAAATGTTGAAAAACTCACCTTTGAACAACTGAGCACCGCAGTGTTCGCATGGTGAAGCAATATCAACGATGATGTTGGCAGCCCGTTGTGCGGTGTTGATGATTTCGTTCCGCGCATCCAGCGTAAATGCTCTATGTCCTTCGTTGTCTTCTGGACGAAGCGGGGGTAATTCCCAGAACTGAGATATGGAGGTGGACACGTTAGGACTACGCACGTATGTTGATGTTGGACGGGCGCCCTCGCCGCTCCTTCCATCACGTGAATTTCTGCGACAATTGAGTGTTTCGTTCCTCCTCGCGCGTCGAAGTCGCCTTTGTTCGTTGCGTCGGTTCTGTTGAGCTTTCGAGTATTGTCGTGTTGACGGCATCGGAATGGGCAGTAGAGGTTTGGCGGGGTGCCGCGTATGATTGCGGCGGAAATGTAGATGCGTAGATGCGTAGTGTAGATGCGGGTAAACATAATATGCGGCGGAATTTTGATTGGCGAGGTTGTCTGCAGAAAATCCGCATATTTGCTCGTATGCGGCAGCGGGCATGGGGCATCTCAATGCTGTAATCTGCAGTGGGCATGGCCAATCGTAACTACTTGACATGTTGTGACGACGTTTGATGAATGCATAAATAGGGTGGCGGTGTTTGTGTTGTGTAATGTCACGTCCATGCGCGTCGAAGCATGCACAACGAGTACAGAGATACAGAGTGGTGCCGAGGATGTTGGGCAGCACCACAGCGGCTGAGGTCTACTCATTTGAAGGTGTTCATGTCGGTGGCATATAACGAGCAACGCGTCATTGCATTCGTAGGTGCCATAAAGTGCACGTGATGAATGCACTTGCGTGGTTTCAAGTCGTGAAATGGACTATTGGGCGAGAGAGGCCAACAAATATCAAAAAATGTTTTTTTTTAACCTCGCATGAACCGGATGCATTCATTAATCAAGATGTGTGCGTGTGTTCTTCACATTAAACCGTTCTTCTACTCGTCGACATCCAGCACACCCAGTGTCCGTACTGATTCTCCACCCTAGAAAGATCAGCTCTGTGGTCACAAGCCACGACACAGAGATAATGCATCGTAATGCATTCGACAACGCAATGTCATGCCCTAGTACTGGGTACGACAGGCACAACATACATACGTCAGCAACAGAAATACATTGGAAGAGAGAAATACGAAATAAACAAAAACAAAAACAAAAACAAAAAACAAAAACAAAATAAGAAAACAAATAAAAACAAAGATAAAAATAAAACAAAAAATGAAACAAACAAAATGAAGGGGAAATCGAAGAAACAACCCAACCGGAAAGGAGAGCCAAAGCTCGGAAAAGAAACATAATAAAATGAAATAAAATAAAGTAAAGTAAAACCAAAATAAGATAATCCGAACACGAGCCAAAAACCTGGACACGCAAGGAGGGAACAAAGGGGAAAAAAATACCCCAGAAAAAGACGAAAAGTGCTATGTACCTACTAGTCGGCCTGGTACCTTGCTACCCTGTCTGCCATCTCCTTCCTGCCTTCGTCCACCGCGGTCTCCTTTCTATTCCTCCTGTTGCCCCCCCTGCCCCCATTCCCTTGGACGGCTTTCCTTCTACTCCTCCTGTTTCCCCCCCTCCCCCCTTTGTGTTCTTCTCATTAAACCAAAATACCTCAGCAAAAAACTTGGTATCCAGCTGCACTGAATCTCGTGTTGCCGGTCCGTCGAGTTTCCTGCAGGCCAATGAAGTCACAGCCGAGTTGCTGGCCTTTCGCCAGTACACGCTCGTCATGCCCATACCCGTTCTTCCCCTTTACGGCCAGGGTACGCACGTTGTAGGTCGCTATCGCCACAAGTGCCGCCTTCCGTCTCTTACGAGTCTCGCGTGCTGCTTTCTCAGCCAGCCGACGAGAGGCTCGTCCCCTCCTCCGTTTCTGTTTCTGTTGTTTCTTTTTTCTCTCTATTAATGTGATGATTGTGGCTCTCCGTTTCGTAGCCCGGTTCGCGCCTTGGTTTCCGCTGGCTGGGTGCAGCCGTCCCAGCCAACGCCGACACTCCCATCCTTCCTGTCGTGCATGCGCACCCACGCGGTGGCCAGCCTCTCCACTCCCCAAGCTGCCCACGCTGCGCTCTCTGCTGTGGTGATGTACCCGTCCTGCCCCGGGGATGAATTCCTCGGCGTCGGGGTTAAAAAGAAAACCCATCACCACCACCCCACGCGGTCCTTAGAGTGAGCAGTTCACTAGCCAGACCGCGCAAGGTTCCCTCTCTACCCAGCCCGAGGCTCGATGCCCGTGTGACTGCCGCTAGACCGCTGCAGGTCCTCGCGGGCTTCCTCGGCCCACCCCAAGGACGGGGCAGGCCGAAGGAGAAGAGTAGACTGCCATTAGCTGAATCGTGATATTATATATATATAAATATATATTATAAAAATTAAAAGACACTCCAGCTGTGAGATCGAAGATTTCGTCGAAACTCATCTTTGCAAGCTGTGTGTGATACTCCGATCGCGCGCATTACGAGTTTTGTGTCCTCATTAAGGATATAGGTCGGCGACTCCCCTTACAACTACAGTGTATATAATATGCACTCGGCGGGGCTCGAACTCACGAAATTGACCTTTTTTTTTTCTCACACTTGTACTTTCCAGCTTCTGGACAAGCCGTGGTCACAGGTGTCGTCCCTTCTCCCCCCCGGTTCTTGCCTTCAGTTTTTATCGCGCATAGGGTTCAGCAATCTCACTGCTCGTCGATTTTTCATCGAGTGTTGCCAACTTACGCTCTCGCGCTTTCCGCAAGTCAATTTGTGCACAAGAAAAAGTCCCAACGAATTCATACGAGTATGCACTCGGCGGGGCTCGAACTCACAAAACTGACCTATACCAGGCTCAAGGATAACCTGATACGCCACCCGGGCGACCGGGTGACCTATACCAGGCTCGAGGATAACCTGATACGCCACCGGGGCGACCGTAGCGGGTCTATATGCAGGTGGCTACGGTCTTCAATGGTTGCCTATATTTACCTACTTGTGCTCCCGAGTCTCGGTGCTCCTACTATTAATGTTGAAAATATGGCCTCCGCGGACGTTCCTTCACCACACAAGAAATGTACGAGTATAAACTAATAGTACGAGTATAAACTAATAATATACTACGTTGCCATACACTTGCGTAGTGCTGCCGTGTCGAGCGTTCTATCGAACGTACGGTCATTCCCAACTACGCCGTTTTGTGGTCCCACATTAATTGAAAAAAATCTACACACCAAGCAAGGTGCTGGTGCCTTCGAAACATTCGGAAAACCATCCTTGTGCATATGCTAACACGCCGTGCCAGGTACCTGCGAGTGAGGTTTACGTGGTACGACCGTTTCAAAAAGGTACGAGGAATAATAGTCTAGTCTATAATAATTAGATTTTTTTTTTTTCTTTTCGCACACTTTTTCTTTTCAGCTACTGGACAAGCCGTGGTCACAGGTATCGTCCCTTCTTCCCCCCGGTTCTTGCCTTCAATTTTTGTCGCGCATAGGGTTCAGCAATCCCACTGCTCGTCAATTTTTCATCGAGTGTTGCTAACTCACGCTCTCGCGCTTTCCACAAATCAACTTGTGCACAAGAAAAAGTCCCAACGAATTTATACGAGTATGCACTCGGCGGGGCTCGAACTCACGAAACTGACCTATACCAGGGTCGAGGATAACCTGATACGCCACCGGGGCGACCGGCATACTCTCCGCTGAGAGATCAACTCTGCAGAGAAGTAAGGGTATTCATTCATTTTTCAAGTAGATAGATGGTAGACATCGCTATGAAGTATTTCGGTCGCATAGCAGGTCTTTTGTTTTTGTTTTTGTTTTTGCACACTTTTACTTTCCAGCTTCTGGACACGCCGTGGCCACAGGTGTCGACCCTTCTCCCCCCCGGTTCTTGCCTTCAATATTTATCGCGCATAGGGTTCAGCATTGTAACTGCTCGTCGATTGTTCATCGAGTGTTGCTAACTCACCCTCTCGCGCTTTCCGCAAGTCAATTTGTCCACGAGAAAAAGTCCCAACGAATTTATACGAGCATGCGCTCGGCGGGGCTCGAACTCACGAAACTGATCTATAGACCCAGGCTACGGTAGGGGGGTCCCTTTTGGGGCCTTAAATTTCAGTGGCTAGGGGCCACTCGCGCGAGTAACCCCTTTTTTCTTTTGCGTTCTTACGTTTTCTTCATGTTTTATATTGACGAAATCCATCCGGAATGCAAAGGTAATCTAAGATGCTCCAAAATAACTGCCTAAACCCTCTTCATCATCCGTGAGGTACAGAGTCACTCGTGCGAGTGGCTCAAACACACCAGTGGAATCGGGGGTGCCCCCCCTACCGTAGCCTTGATCTATACCAGGATCGAGGATAACCTGATACGCCACGGCAACCGGTGGTCTATACGCCGGTGGCTACGGTCTCTAATGGTTGTCTATATTCATCTACTTGTGCACCTATGGCCTCCGCGGACGTTCCTACACCACACAAGACAGGTATAAACTATGAAGAACACACACAAACACACACACATACACTCTGGTACTAGTAATACAGCAGTGGCGTAGTGCTGCCCTGTCGAACCTTTTATCTATCGAACGTATGGTCATTTCCAACTACCTTGTTTTGTGGTCTCACATTCATTCTCGTAAAAAAATCCAGAGTCCGTACGAGTAGTCACACCAAGCAAGGTGCTGGTGCCTTAGGAACATTCGGAAAACTATCCTTGCACATATGCCAACACGATGTGCCAGGTATACCTGCGAGTGAGGTTTACGTGGCACGACCGTTTCAAAAGGGTACCAGGAATACTAGACTAGTAATAACAATACACTCCAGCTGTGAGGTCAACTTTGAAGAAGTGTATTCCTTGATTTTTTTCAAGTAGATAGATGGTAGACATAAGTATAATAGACCATTAGTATAGGGTTTTATAGCAGGTCTGTTGTGGTTGTTGTTCTCACATTACCTCGTATAATCAAGTCCGTGGTCACTAAACAGGCTCCAGTCACTCTGGAGCTGAGAAATACCCCAGGGGAAACACACACACAACCCAAGGTGGTACACGCATAGTCTAGACTATATCACAGCTGACGCAGGCCTTTTTTTTTTTTTTTTCTCACACTTTTATTTTCCAGCTTCTGGACAAGCCGTGGTCACAGGTGTCGTCCCTTTTCGCCCCCGGTTCTTGCCTTCAATTTTTATCGCGCATAGGGTTCAGCGATCCCACTGCTCGTCGATTTTTCATGGAGTGTTGTTGCTAACTCACGCTCTCGCGCTTTCCGCAAGTCAATTTGTGCACAAGACAAAGTCCCAACGAATATATACGAGTATGCACTCGGCGGGGCTCGAACTCACGAAACTGACCTATACCAGGCTCGAAGATAACCTGATACCCCACCGGGGCGACCGGGTCTATACGCAGGTGGCTACGACCTCTAATGGTTGTCTATATTCATCTACTTGTGTACCCACTATTAAGATTAGAAATAAGGCCTCCGCGGACATTCCCACACCACACAAGACAGGTATAAACTATACTAGTCATACAACAGTGGCGTAGTGCTGCCGCGTCGAACGTTCTATCGAACATACGGTCATTTCCAACTAAGTCGTTTTGTGGTCTCACATTCATCTCACATATTCTTGTAAAAAAATCTAGAGTCCGTGGCTACACCAAGCAAGGTGCTGGTGCCTTAGGAACATTCGGAAAACTATCCTAGCACATATGCTAACACGCCGTGCCAGGTATACCTGCGAGTGAGGTTACGTGGTACGACCGTTTCCAAAGGGTACCAGGTATATGTTTTTCTCTCTTGCTCAAACGCCCCACCTGTAGATCGAAATCCGCCAGAGTAATAAGCACTTCCACGCACTGGATATCACCTCATTATCTTTCTAGAACCGTCCATGCCACTGCTGCAATTCCCACCCCCCCCCGCCCCCAACGCCCTCTCCTTTCCCACCACCCGCACCATCGCCTAGACCTAGCACTACGCGTATAGCAAACACCTACATCTATGCGACTTAAAGCCCTTCCCCCCCCCCTTCTCCCCCCCCTTCCCCCACCCCCCCCCTCCCCACCCCCCCACCTCACCCCCACCCCCTCGAACACCCCGCCCTCTACTCATTGGTGGTACGACTTACAGGATATACATGATAAACTGGTGCATTCTTTCCGAAGCCGTCACATCTATCGCCTTAAAGGATGTATAGTTTCCACGCACAGGTTGAGCTTGCCCGCCCGTCCCCCCCCCCCCCCTTCCCCATGATAAACTGGTGCATTATTTTCCAAAACCGTCGTATGTATCCCTGTGAAGGATTTATAGTTTCCACGCACAAATTAAGCCTCCCCCCCCCTCTTCCCCCCCACCCACGCTCCCTTTTGATCAAAACCAGGCCCCCACGTCCTTTATAACTCCGCCCTCCCCTCATCGGTTAACTTGATAAACTGATGCATTTCCCTCTACATCTGTCAGATTTTGTCCCCATCGGAAACGGGTTTCATAGTTTCCGTGTGCAGACTGACTAACATGACCCTGTTGACCCTGATAGCTACACTGTACTTGTTATGTAAGTCGTACAACCGTTGAGGGGAGGGCGGGGTTTTCAAGGGTGGGTTTGAAAAAGAGGGAGCCGGGGGGGGGGGGGGGGAGGGAGCGGGAACGGGCGGGCCAACACAATCGGTGCGTGGAAACTATAATCCTTTTTAGGGGATAAGTGTGACACGGTTATAATAGAAGGAATGCACCAGTTTATCATGAGTGTTTGGGGGGGTGGGGGAGGGGGGGGGGCGCTTGGGTCAAAAATGTTTTCAATAATTTTAGGTCTTATATATGTAGGGACTTGCTATACACGTGGTGCTAGATCTAGGCGATGGTTCGGGTGGTGGGGAAGGAGTGGGGCGTTGGGGAATGAATTGGAGCTACGGCATGGATGGCTAGAAATATAGTGAGGTGATTGTAACTGTCTGGTAGTGCTTAGACTATTACTCTGGCATATTTTGATTTTTGGTGGAGGGTTTGAACACGTTTGAACAAGAGGGAGCGTGGAGAAATAAAGGGAGGGAGGGAATGAACTGGAGCTACGGCATGGATGGCTTGAAAGGTAATTAGGTGATTTCAGCTGCCTGGTAGTGTTTCTTACTCTGGCAGTTGTTTTTTGTTATTATTTTAGGTGGGGGCTTTGAACAGGAGGGATCGGGGGGGGGGGGAGGGGGGCAGGACAACTAAATATGTGTGCGGAAACTTTAATCCCTCAAGGGGACAAATCTGACGGTTATACAAAAAGGAAGGCATCAGTTTATATCGGCTGCCTGGTATTGTTTATTATTCTAGCAGATTTGATGTTATACTTAACTTAAGTGTGGTATACAAACATATATAATGTGCGATATATTATACTGCGGGATCATCCTACGTTATAGACGTCTTATTATCACATAGATAGCGCCAGGCGTCATTCTTCTCAAATTCCAATATATATGCACAACTCGACGCGAGTCGACGAGAGAAGAAAATGCTGAATTATTGTCGACAGTAAAAATGAAGGCACGTACCGTAGTGGAGAGGGGGGAGAAGGGCCCGCTACGTGACGCAGGGTCTGAGTTAATACTGGGAGGGAGCACGATACCGCCAGGAAAAGTACCGCGGTACACGTGGCATTACCGCCGAAATAATACCGCCAAGAACCGAAAATCGCCTACCGTAAAACAAACGATGTATTACCGCCGAAAAATACCGCCATATTAAAAAATACCGCTTGGGGTCGGTCTTAACGATAAATACAGCACTTCTTCGGTTGTTGATGAAATTTCGGCATTTACCGAAATCTGCGCAGGAGGTTGAATCTTCACGAGTACGAGCCTCAGTTGGCTCGAACAAAAATCGCCCACCCGGCACAGAACCATCACTACAGCGCAGCAACGCTCGCGGAAGACACCCACCACGTGGTTGTCCCACTGGAGTCGGCCTTACTCGTAGGCAGGTGTCGGCGTCTTGGGGAGTGAAATTCATCACCAACCCGTCGCACTGCAACACTCAACGTGGTCAAAGTCTCAGCTACTGCCATCAGCGAGCTCGTTCGGTCGGCGGCCTCGGTGCGGTCACTTTGCCAACTCGACGACGAGAGCTCAGAAGCTCACTGCGCCTTCTGTGATCAGCCATGATCTGCCGATGACCTTGGGAACGACCCTGCTCAGTCTTGTACGCTCGCGAGAGTGGTGGCACAGCTCGAACGGTGCCACTGCCCGATCCTCTACACCCTTACACCTAGGTTTTTTGTTCCCCTAAAAAAACTGCAGAACATGAAGAAATGCCAGTTTTTCCGTGGTGAAAGTTTTAGGTTGTTCCAACCCGTGATAATTGGAGATAGCTTCCTTAGGAACGGCCCTTACCGCCAAAGTCGGTACCGCCAAAAAACGAAATTCCGCCGTATTGCAATACAGCCCCGCCTTTGAGTCCCGCTTATAAAAACGTTACCGACCTTAACCAACCGTGGGAATTTTCAGGGCTATCTTTGTCATTTAAAATGCGGATACGGTAGATCATCGTGCGGTTACTCGCGATTAAGGCATTTGCACGCCACGCTTCCGAAGTATTGAAACCGACGGCAGGCAGTGGCGGTACAGCAGTAATTATAATGACGGCATTTGCGCGGCACGCTTCCGCAGTAAACGAATAACAACGCGGCAGTCGTAGCACAGAAATCACAAATCCCGGCATTTGCACGGCACGCTTCTGCGGTTGTAGGCGAAAACCACGGCATTCTTCGGGCAGTAATAAAAACCCACGGCATTTGCACGGAAGGTTTCCATCGTAATTGGCCACTACGGTACGCGCCTTCAGTTTAATTGCGCGAATAGTTTAGCACTTTCTTCCTTCATCGACTTGCCTGGGTCAAATTGTGCTTCCTGGCGCTGCTATAGAGCGCTCTCGGCAGTTACACGCGTAGTAGAGGTATATCTCTAGGCAATTAATTGTGTTACATGACCGTATCACCTTGCTGTATTTGAAATGTGATCTCTGTATTGAAGTGGACGACCACAGAGATAGAGAGCTCTTCTCCCTAGTCTCTACGAGACATCAGCACGGGGCATTGGTTGTTGTGCGTGATGATGTGGATGGCATTGCTTGTCGTGATAACATCAGTTTAACATGAAGAGCACGCAGCACGCATTATATATATATCACAATAGGACAAAAGCACAATAGACCCCCGCACCCCCGCCGATCTTCTGTCATTGAAGGTTCGACTATTGAAACAAGCCGCCACTGAGGAGTACCAGGTAAGGAAAACTTGAACAAGAAGACATGATATTATATCAAAAGGATACGACGTATCAGTTTTATCAAAGTCGTGATGGGATATAGACCCAGCAGATAGGTCTTTAACATCGCACATGTATAATAAACAGGGCTGTCTTCGGCATAAAACACTGATACGGTGGATCATGGCACGTTTACTCGTGATCACGGCACTACCACGGCACGCTTCCGCAGGAAGCAATAACCACGGCAGTCGCGGTACAAATATCATCACGACATATTTACGCTGCACGCCTCCGCAGTAAGCGAAAACCACGGCAGTCGCGGTACAGTAATCAGAAATCGCGGCATTTGTATGCGACACTTCCGCCGTGAGGGAAAACCACGGTTATTCACGGCATCACGGCATTTACCACCAACCGTGTGGTTTGGGTCTCTCGGTAAGTTTACCACGGTAAAACTACCGAGGGGGCACTTCTGGAAATCTTTTGCATACGATCGTCTTCAATAAACCACCGGTAGATCATGGCTTCGTCGGTAAGGAGGGTGTTATGATGGTACCTCCTTTCTCACTTGAACAGGGTTTGGGCCAGTCGCCCCAGTCACCCCAGTACCCCTACAATACCCTCACTGGTAAAAAATGTTGTAGTGGGGTTGTGATTGACGTAGCGCAGCTTACCATTCAATAGCGAACGCATGTCCAATACATGAAACAGCACGAAAGCTTACCACCGCAAAAGAACGGGGGAGTCCCTCGCGCGAGTGAACCCGAGCCACTGCAAAACAAAGCCCTTAAAGGGGGACCCTTATGGTACCGTAGCTTTGGTCGACATGTTTAGGATGCAGGAAACATATTTTTGTCCCCGTCCTATCCCCCCCCCCCCCGTGTACACACCCCCCCGCACCTCCCCCACCGCCCCACCAACAAACAAAGCCCGCCAGAAAACAAACACTATTATACGACATGTGATCTCAATATATTTTCCTTTCGAGCCATCCATGCAGCATCATATCTCCAATCCATTTGTTATGTGGTCTTCACGTTCCAATTAACCTCCCCCCTCCCCGACGCCCCAACCATTGTCTTACACGTAGACCCTACGCATGATGGCACGATGCGTGCGTGCTGTAAGTTCCAATTTATGCAACCTAAAAGGCTACAAATGTTACCCCCCTCTTGCCCCCCCCCCCCAAATAAAAAACGACGCCCTCCCTTCACCAGCCGTACGTCTACGTGAGATACATAACAAACTGGTGCATTTCACACCCGTCATGCCCCCCTCCCCCCCCCCCTCACAACTGGTTTTATAGTTTACGTGCATAGAATTATTAAGGATACACTAGATATATATTTTTTCTTTTTTTCTTCCCAAAACCGTCAGATTTATCCCCTTAGAGGATTTAAAGCTTCCACGCACAAATTGTCCGCCCATCCGCCCCACCCCCCCCCCCGCTCCCCCTCCCCCCCCCCCTCCCTCCCCCCCTCCAACCCCGCTCGCTTTTTATCAAAACCAGGCCCCCACGTCCTTCAAAACTCCGCCCGCCCCTCACCGGTTATTCGACTTACAGGATTCACTTGATAGACGGATACATTTCCCTCCACAGCTGTCAGATTTGGTCCCCCTCAAAAACGGGTTTAATAGTTTCCGCGCACAGACTGACTAACATCACCCTGTTGACCCTGATAGCTCCACTGCTGTAGTTGCAAGGGGAGTCGCCGACCTATATCCTTAATGAGGACACACAACCCGTAATACGCGCGATCGGAATATCACACACAGCTTGCAAAGATGAGTTTCGACAAAATCTTCGATCTCTCAGCTGGAGTGTATTTTCCTTTTTTTATAATAATAAACGGACGCATTCCACAGCCGTCACATCCCCCCCCCTCCCCTCCTCAAGAACGGGTTTTTGTTTCTGTGCAAATCATTATCAAGGATATACGTAATAAACGGATGCATTCCACATCTCCGTCACATTTCCTCCCCCTCAAAAACGGCTATTTTTGTAGTTTCCGTGCACATCACCCGGTTGACCCTGATAGCTACACTGTAGTTCTAAAGGGAGGCGTCGATCTATGTCCATAATGAGGACACACACCCGGTATCAAGCGCGATCGGAGCATCACACACCGCTTGCAAAGTTGAGTTTCGACGAAATCTTCGATCTCACAGCTGTATGGAGTGTATTCTATTTTTTTACTGCAGAATATACGGAACAAGGTGGATTGGGGAGCGTGAAAAAAATGCAGATCACTGTCTTTTTGTTCAAGCAAAAACGGTTTTTACATTCGGACACGTCTAGTTACCCCGCAAGAGAAAACTAAACACACCGAGTCAACCACGCCCACAGCCGCTTTCGCTCCTGCCTCGACGAGCGGTCGCCCGCGCGGCGGGAGAGCGCAGGCCGATATGCCCTTGTCTGCACCCATGCGCACGCACCCACGTCGAGATCCGGGGCCGAAACGGCGCAGGGCGACACGCCCCTAAACCTCCACACTATTCCAATCCACATGTGTACTGCTCTGCTGCCGTTGTGCTGCTGCTGAAGATAATTTAGTCCGGGCGGTTGCTGCTACTGCTGATGTGCTGCTGCTGAGGTTAGTTGAGTGGCGGGCCATGTTTTTACGAACAGAACAACACCGAAGAACAAAACATTGCAAAAGTTTATCAAAATATCAAAATTTGAAAACAATTTGTTGTGGTGTTCCACGTGACCTGCTCGTCTCAGAGAGGCGGAACGCAATCCCTTGTCAAATAGAGCCAGCTAAGCGACGTTTAATGCGCCAAGCGCCGCCACGGAGCTCGGCCGAGATCCAGACATGCTTCATAATGTCCCCATGGCAGGCTAGCTTGCCCCGCGGCCAAAGGTGGGAGAAAAAACACTCGGCCGCCGGAGAGCCGCGAGCAAAAAAATAAACGAAATCATATTTTACATATACATGTATGTTACAGCAATACGAATGGTTAGTACTTGCAAAGTTATCTTCCTCACCCAAAACCCGAGTCGGAGAAAAATTGAAAACGAAATGCTAACCCGATGAACAATCCCACGACCTGCATGGAACACCCAAAACAAATGTAAGACGTGAAGGGTCTTCCGCCAATATTGGGTACTTGTTAAACTAACAAGACCCGTACCCAGAAAATCATAAACGCTACAGCAGCAGCAGTATAGTTCATACTATGCAATGCTATGTGAGTGTCACCTGTCGTATCGTAGCACATACATGTCTGCGGCGGTGGGGGCGGGAACTATCCACTGATAGATCGGATTGACTTTGAATAACCGTGGACGCGTGTGCTAAAGATCAGACACACGATGTCATGCAGTAAAACTATGCAACAACACCATGTGTACGGGGAGGTATGGTAATGTAGGTTGGAACCGTGACCACGGCGAGGAGGTGATTTGTTGGGCCTCTTTTATGCAGTAGCTCGGGGTCACGCACGTCGGTGAGGCCTGCCTGTGACAGCAGTACTCCGAGTGAATCACCCTATTCCTTTGCGGCCTCAATAGAACTATTAGGTCGTCCTGCTTTTGGTTTGCCGCACGAAACCGCCATGGGATGGTTGGTTAAGCCGGGCGAAACAAAGACAAAACTCGACTTTGGTTATGGAAAGCGGTCGCCCGGGCAAGTGGCTCAAAAACAGTAGAGTGACAGACGGGGTATCCTCCCCGTTCATGATCATAGTCATCGGCGGGAAATTTCTTGCTGACGAAAAGTAGCGGAAAAATAAGACGTGAAGCAACCCCATGGTGGGACTGGAAGGTGCTTCCGTTTCCTCTGGCTGAGTTCACGTTCCTACACTTGTTAATTGTGTCGAACTTCACTCGTGCGATCAGTGCATCACACGTGATGATCGCACGTACGTGGTGCTGGACTACACCCCAAAAGTAGGGCATATAGTCTATAGTCTAGACTATTATCCAAAGTCTTATCTCACGCTTGAGCCTACAAAGCAGTATCTTGCTTGGCGTTTTGATGCGACATCTTAACCACGAACTTCTTCGTCCTCACGTGCATTGTTTCAGCAGCATAATGTTCGACGCCAAGGCAATGCTGGTGGCTTCGTTGGCTGCTTCTTTTGTACCAGGAGGAGCAGAAGCAGTCATATGTTCACCTGGTACTACTGTGGAAGTGAGCGTGACGACACTAGCAGACGTGCAGGATCTCGCTGACGCCTTGAATTGCACGGGTCCTGGGGTTTTCGACATCACGTGGAGTACCAGCCTGCAGATCGAGGAAAGGATTGATGTGTCCGATTTGAAGAACGTGACTGTTAACGGTTCGGGTTATCCTACCATTGGGAGTGCGTTGGAGTCCGACGACATTGTGGGGAATGGCAACGACGCTAGAAGTGTCACCGGTATATTCTCGGTGTCTAATGGAGCCACCCTTTCCCTCAACCACATAGTGTTCGAGGGAGTGAATTCGACAGAGGGAGGGGTGATCAACGTACATTCTTCGAGCTCCCTATTTGTGCGAGGCTGCACCTTTTTGAACAACATCGGTGTCAATGGAGGTGAGTCAGGGGCTATAATATTAGGAAACAGCAACTTTTCTTTTTTGGTTTACGTAGTGCTTTGCTTCTCCAGAGGCCTGCTCTTGAGATTGGTCGTGTTTCGTGATAACTTCACGCAATGCCGCGTGGCCCTTGTACACACGACAAATACCAGGTTCGTCGACAAAGGATCTGGCGTCGTGCAAGCAGCCTGAGTGCCAACCGCCCATATGACCTATTCTACTTGCGCACGGCCGACTGCTCGCCAATAAATACAACAGGAACAATCGTTTCAAATAATGCGCGCAAGCAAAGAAGCGCTAAATGTTTGGCCGGGTGGCACACTTGAAAGCAAGTTGACGAACTATAGCATCGCTGCCAGTCCTTCTACTGCCCATAATTTCGCTGCCAATCTTTCTACTTACTGCTTTCAAGGGTGAGTAGGATCGCTGCCATTCCTTCTGCTGCTAGTAATATATCGTACGATGTCTCCGTTTATTCTGCAATCAATCGTCCGGAAGACTTCGTGTGGACCGAGGCTACGGTAGGGGGGGTACCCCCATTTTCACTGGTGTGTTTGAGCCACTCGCACGAGTGGCTCTGTACCCCACAGATGAAGATGGTTTAGGCACTTGTTTCGGCGCAGCTTAGATCACCTTTGCATTGCGAATTAATTTCGCCAATGTAAAACGTGAAGAATACGAAAACTCGCATAGGAACAAAGGGGTTACCCGCGCGAGTGACCCCTGGCCACTGAAATAAAAGGCCCAAAAGGGGACCCCCCTACCGTAGCCTGCGTCTGTGGAAAGGTGGGAATAGCCACCTCGGTGCTGACACACAACCCGTACAACCCGTACAAAATCTTAAACGGCCGTGCCGTTTCAGGTACGCAAGACACCGCCGTGACAAATGAATTGACACAGCAGCAAGCATATCCTTACAATGAGGACACACACAGTATTACGCGCGATCGGAGTATCACACACAGCTTTCAAAGACAAGCTTCGACAAAATCTTCGATCTCACATTTGGAACGTGTAAATTTTTAATATATAATAAGCACATGGCTCTTGCAAAACACTATATATACCTGGTACGATAGTCTAGAGTCTACGAAGGTAGCGCTTTTCGGCTGAAACGTTTCCTGAACAACGTGGCAATTTTTGGATAGCCCAATAATGACGGGATTTCATGTTTTTTTCGTGGATTATTTTTCGTTGAATACCTCAAATCAATGAAATCGTACTACACGTATAGTCTAGACTAGTACGCGCTACGTTTTGTTTTCCCGGGGCCAAGATACAGTTCTTGGAAGAGGTGTACTCGTATGGTATGGTATGGTATGATATGGTATGGTACGGATTCTCAAGTGAAGAGGCGCCCAGGAACAAAAGGTGTACCTGGTACAGTATATCTACCGCATTATGCGTGTTGGCCACGTTGTGCTCATTTTTTGGTTGGGAGAGTGTAAACGTGAACACCGCAAACACCACGACCACGGGTCTCATTTATTTTTCGATACTTGTACTGCCCTGCACATCTGACAGTGGATTGCAGAGCTACCGTGCAATGAAGCATTTCACCTGGCACGCATGACGTTTTGGGAGTGCTTGACGGGCATTTCCGAGGTGTTGCCCAGATGTTTTGTGTAGGTGTTAACAAGTAACTGATGTCCGTACAGTACTCTACACAGTTCGTGGATCGATAATGAATGAATGAATGTAGACTGTTCGCCATAAACGAAACATTTGATGTCCTCTTTGCCACTTGCTGGTGGAGGGAAAATCCTTCTTCGCGGGAGCGTTCTATTTGACTCTAGACCAATACATCCGCAGTGAAGAATGGATTCTCACATTTTTTTCGGTGCAGTCGATGAATGACGTATTGGCCGGCCAACGGGGAAGCACATATTTAACTGAAGGGAGGCTGGGCAAGTGGAGCCATACTTCGAAGTATGATTACAAGATGGAATACATAGGCAACACGAATTATCGCTGACTTCAGACGCGTACAACCAAGAACAAGAAAATATCGCACGGCCTCAACAATATTACTGGAAACTGCCCTGGAGATCGTTAATCTGACCTGTCACGTGGGCCGTGCAAGGCTTTCCTGGCGTCCCCGGATGCAACTGGATTATTCCAACTTACTTGTAGTCTTTAACTTTGGATGCAACAGCTGCCGCAGCAGTGTAATACAATAGTCATCATAGATTATAGGTACGTATAGAGCAGATTGGGCGTTCAATTTTTTTTTTTCGTTAATCCCCCCCCGCACCGCCCCCCCGGCTTTTTGTATTTTGATTTAAACTTCAACAAGGAGTCGATAAATAAGTGCTTGAAACATTTCTTTCAGCCATAAACAATTCCGAAAACTTGTCCATTAAATGTAGTTACAAGATAGCTTGCAATGACGAGGATCGACCTTAAATTACCGTCGAACTCACAGCTGACGTCGTTAGAATACTTTTTTATTATAGTTGTTGTTTTTTTCATAAAAAAAAGGCGGCGAAAGGGTATTGAGCACAAATGGCGCTCTCGGTATCATTTTCCTCTTTTCAACCGTTCGCTGTCTCCAGCCAACGTTCCCGATCGTCTTCCCAACCATTGCGGACTGCATCTTCCGCCCATATCCCGACTACGTTGCCGACCTTTTTCCCCACTGACCGTGTCCCGACCGATTTCCGAGCGATCCCAAGGTAGGTGTTGCAGCATGATCGATCCGTCCCTGAGCTCTTCACATGAGGAACTCAATATCTCACTCGAAAAAAAAGTTGGAAGCAATTCGTTGGCGCACAACCCGACCAAGCTTCTTTCCCCCTTAGTCCTCAAGAAACATGTACACTCGTGAAATTAGTTCAATAACCGGGCAGTTCCTCACATACATGAAGAGCTCAATCACCCAGGGACGTTTTGGCCCTATCCTGACCGATTTCTCGACTATGCTCCCGACCGATTTCCCGACAATGTACCCGGCCGTTTTTCCGACCTGTTCCCGACCTGTTCCATGATCCCGTCCCGTCTCGTCCCGCCAAGAAATCGTGGACTCCCGTCCCATCCATTCAACCAAATGGCTTCCCGCCTTTCCGCCCCATTCCCGTCCCGCGATACGCAAACGGGAACCCTTTCCCCATACCTTCGCTCGGGAAGACCCAAAACAAAAAAACACGACTGCGGCGGGCTAAACGGTTACCGTCCCGGTGCCTTGATTACCGCGCGTACCTTTGATCAATAGGTGCCGTTGCGAAGATCTCACTTGTCGATTTCCTTTTTTTTTTCAAGTCTGCGTTTTTTTTTTTATTGGATGAATTTAGGACACCTTAGGGAAATATCGGTGGAAAAAAGCTAAATAACAAACAATGGTAGGGTACCATAAGGGTCCCATTCCTTGCCGTTGTATAATTGCAGTGGCTTAGGGTCGCTCGCGCGAGTGGCCCCTCTGTTCCTTGTGGCCGTAGGCTTTCGTGCTGTTTAGTGCTAGTGTTGGTGTTAGTGTGAGTGTTAGTGTTGGTGTCAGCGTTAGTGTGAGTGTTAGTGTTAGTGTTAGTGTTAGTGTTGGTGTTAGTGTTAGTGTTAGTGTTAGTGTTGGTGTTAGTGTTGGTGTTAGTGTTAGTGATAATGTTAGTGTCAGTGTTGGTGTTGGTGTTGGTGTCAGAGGTTAGTGTTAGTGTTAGTGCTAGTGTTAGTGTTAGTGTTAGTGTTGGTGTTAGTGTTAGTGTTAGTGTTAGTGTTGGTGTTAGTGTTGGTGTTAGTGTTAGTGATAATGTTAGTGTCAGTGTTGGTGTTGGTGTTGGTGTCAGAGGTTAGTGTTAGTGTTAGTGCTAGTGTTAGTGTTAGTGTTAGTGTTGGTGTTGGTGTTGGTGTTGGTGTCAGAGGTTAGCGTTAGTGTTAGTGTTAGTGTTAGTGTTAGTGTTAGTGTTGGTGTTGGTGTTAGTGTTAGTGTTAGTGTTAGTGTTAGTGTTAGTGTTAGTGTTAGTGTTAGTGTTAGTGTTGGTGTTAGTGTTAGTGTTAGTGTTCGTGTTAGTGTTAGTGTTGGTGTTAGCGTTATCGATATTAACCTCCAATGGGATGGTTGGCGACGCTGTGCCGAGAAAATTGGCGCGAGTGTTTTTGTCAGCGACGTTCAGAGTCGGCCGTGCGATTCAGGTGCCCAAGCAATGAATGGGGGTACCCCCCCCGTACCGTAGCCTTGACCAAAAAGGAAAACGAAGACCCGGAGGTCAGGCCTAGGGTTGAGCATATAGAACAAGAGTGCAAAATTACAGGGCCTATCTCTCAACTGAACGGCGTGGAGATTTGAACGTTTGTACGCAAAAACGAATAAGATAACCAATTTCCTTTAAGTGACATGTTGTAACGTGAAGGATTCATTTTTTGCGCTATGTTCTCCTAAACATCTTGATGAACATTTTTTTTTTTCTTATACTTCTACTTTCCAGCTTCTGGACAAGCCGTGGTCACAGGTAGGTGTCGTCCGCCCCCCCCCCCCCCCGGTTCTTGCCTTCAATTTGTATCGCGCATAGAGTTCAGCAATCCTACAAATCCACAGATCAGATCTTCGATTTTTTACGAGAAAAAATCTGCAGACATCATGTCATGCGCCTTGAGGTCCTTCCAACGGGGTGTCGCTAAACGCATCATAATCTGTGTTTTCGTCCCCTTTTGAGAAACTCCTGAACGTGTTGAACCATTTGAAGGCCTGTCATCAATGAATACGAGTTTTATTCTTAGAGGCACCCCGAGGCACTTATAGATGTCCATGTCACCCTCATGTAGGTCTTCGCGAAAACAATACCCGGACTAGTCAACCAAATAGTCTATGGGTTTATTCCCGGTATAGATCAAGGCTACGGTAGGGGGGGTACCCCGGTGTGTTTGAGCCACTCGCACGAGTAGCTCTGTACCCTACGGATAAAGATGGTTTAGGAACTTGGTTTGCCGCAGCTTAGATCACCTTTGCATTGCGGATTGATTTCGTCAATGTAAACATAAAGAAAACGTAAGATTGCATAGAAACAATAGGGTTACTCGCGCGAGTGACCCCTAGCCACTGAAATAAAAGCCCCAAAAGGGGACCCCCCTACCGTAGCCTGGGTCGTTCGGGGTTCGTACTTATGTGCTATCGTGCCGAACATGCGGAATCCGACTTCAAAAACGTTTTGTTCGAGATGTTATGTCTTCCTTAAGGTGTGGTTCAATGCTCATTATCGTGGCGGCACTCCGTTGTTCGACGCATGACGTTCGTGTTCTCCAGGTGCATTAAGGTTACCTGTTCTGGCCTTTCTTGCCCATCGGGGTACACCCTCTCTCTGTGCAGGTGTCGTAGTTCGATTTTTCGCGCACATTTAATTTGTCAACATGATACGAGTGAAGTGCGGCGAGCGTGATCAAACCTCCTTGCCTCTGATAACATGACGATCCAAACGTTTTGAATTACCCGCAGGTGCCATATACGCCTCGGACGCAGACGTTTTCGTCAGCGGTACCACCATATTCTCCAACAATTCCGCCACTTCGGGAGGTGAGACAAAGTTGATACATACATCGGTACCCTGTCGCAAAACACGGTAGCGTACCGTACACGGCGTGCACTCTGATGCCTGCAATAACAGAATTGGACGCATTGCTCAGGCATCTCCGAAAAACAGCTGAGTGAGGAAGTTCAATACGTAGCCGCGGCTGGGGCCAGTAACACCCGAGAGCAGCAGAGGTGTTGCGTTCAAAACTACTTTGAATGTTGACCACGGCAAGGGGAGACATGAACCGTGGCGGAGAACGATAGTGCTCCAGACATGTGGAAACCATGCGGCAAGATTGTTAACGTGTGCGAAGCGGCAAGATTGTTAACGTGTGCGAAGTTGGAACATATCGGAGACTGTTGCACCAGACGACGACAACGTGTTTGCTAGCCACGCGAACAAGAGCTTGCCTCTTGGAAGAGGGACGACGAGATGATATTAGCCTTTCACACACTCGTTTCGGTAGGTCAACGCCGTCGTGCATTACTGCGTTACTCTGGGTGCATTTCCGCGTTAACGGTAAAAGACGTCGGTAGGCGCCCGTTTGAACCATGATGATTGGACGGAAATATGTGCTACTCGCGTGACTACGATGCCGGGAGGAGCCATGTAAGTGCTGACCCCATCGGGAAATTAATGCCGTCGGCGAGGCACCATAGAGGTGGAAAATAATGAAGGGAGCTTTGGTTTGCGACGCAGGGATATGACTTGCGTGGATTAGGCTTAGGACGAATGAACAGTGCATCAAAGTTTCGGGAGTAGATAATAGGACGAAATAACAACCGTCGGAAAGGTGCGTTCGGACAGTCGATCGTAGCGGCTGCGTCGGTGCAGGACGTCGTTATGGTGGGCTCGGTTGTGAATCGAGCCAAGCGTGCGTTCGACTTGAGCCATTCTTTCAGTAACTGTCTTGTGAACTTGTCAGGTCTCGGATGGAGTCCCAGAGGCCTTATCAGTCGACCCAGAAGCCAAACAACAATGGCGACCACACAACAAAACCGTGACCCCCCAACAGCTTGTCTTGGCTAAGTTAAGCGGCGGCGATTATGTGTTTGTACCGGCGGAAGTTTTCTGTGCCGATATTAGGCCAAACCATACAGCAAGAGCAACCGACGCAGCCAACTAATTATTTTTGGACTATTGACGTCTCTCACGTATTCATGATTAAGGTGCCGATGCCCGTTAAAATCAAAGTTAGACTTCGCGTTACTGTACCTCATTTTCTCCTTGCGGTACACCCTCTCTGCTTGGTGTCGTGTTTTCTTCCCCTCGACAAAAATCCGAAGGGAAACCTTGTACACTTGTACCCGGTGTACGGTAAACGTTGATGGACTTGAACTCGTCGGGCACCAACCCCCCTCAGCTGGTCGTGAGCGCCCAGGCTCGGCTTCACACTATTACCCACACAGCGTCAGCACTCTCAGGAACCGACGTACACGCAATATTACGCTGTCACACATTGATTTCCTCCAACGTCAGTCTGGTTGTGACAACAACGCCGTTTTCTCAATCGTTCTGTTTCCTACCCACAGGCGCCGTCTACGCCGATTCCTTCTCTGTGATCGATTTTGGTGGAACTACCTCTTTCGACACAAACTCGGCCAGTGAAAGTGGAGGTGAACACCGACCTGGAAATCGTTTTGTTCCGTTCTGCTCTCTGATTACGCTTTGCAATTTTTGCGGTCATCCGGTCTCTAGTTAGTGTGATTCGCTGCAGCATGTTTGAAAATTTCCGATACCGTCGATTGCGCCGAGGCCAACTGTGAGGAAAAAACTGCCATGAGCTCCAAGCCCCAAAACAGCATAGTTTGGACAATGAGCGCCAGGTGTCTCTCAAGCCTTAGTGTTGCAGCTGTTGACGTTAATGACCCACGCTACTCGATCGAGGTACTAATAATATATTTGTGTATATATCACAATTCACTTTTCGGGTGAAAATATTTCTGAATGACAGGACTCCTGAACCCATTCAGTAGCAGCTTGTCGGGTTATCGTACTTGTCCTGTGGCCACGGATTTGATTATCTGTGGCTCAACGTGAGAACAACAACAACAACTTGTGTTGATATATGATGTTCTTGCACGCCCACTACTGGGCCACGGCGTAGTTTTGTGGTTTGCCCATCTTATGGATATCTCAGTTTATGGGTGGGGTAAAGTGAGGACCGTTTTCAGAGTAAGTATGGTTCAGCTTTGCCGTAGCTCGTATCGTACACTACACCTGCTGGCGTATATGATCGGCCGTCGACAGACGGCGACATTGCGGTTTACGCCACCTTGGTGTAGGGTAGGTGTTTAAGGTCGAACCGTGGATCATAGTATGTTCCGGGGTGGCACGGCAAGTATTGAAGCCAAGGGCGCTGCCTCGCACCATCATCGAAAGGATCAAGATTGCCCGACGAAAGCTCTATCCGGCACATTCGTACCTTAGAATACCGCAGCAATGCCTATTCTGCGATATATCTCCTTTGTTGGCATGGTACATGAGTACAGTGGCCTACGGTAGAAGTTTTCATCAAAGAAGCACGCGCGGGCACTGCTGTTCCGGCGTTTGGTGGTCCGAAAGCACCTGCAACGTCTCTTGCCTTTCGGCAGGTGCAATATATTCGTCAAACTGCACGGTTCGCGGTGACGGCAACACCTACTTTGAGGAGAACAACGCCGGGGTGTCTGGAGGTAAGAAACGTGATTCGAAGCGAATTGTTGCTAAAGACGAGCTTGGCGTATTTAACAGGCAACCGTTATTATGCATACGAACTTTGTTTTGTTGTTGCGGTTGTAGCGCGCTGCTTATCCAGAAACGAGTTATTGACGAAGCCGAGCATCTTGAATCGCTTGAAAGCCAGGAACCATCCAAACACATATCGAGTTGGTTTTGTTGTTGCAATTAAAGTATGGTTGAACCTCATCAAACTGTTCCAGTTATAGTGGTACAGAGTTTGAATTGAAGATGTAGCGAGGTGAAGGGAGTAATGAATCCGATCAAACATGAGACGTCGCAAGATGCGCTTGAGAAAATAACTCGCAGTGACTGCGTTGATATCGGAGGATGTCCCGGTGGGCTGTACGTGTAGACAAGCCGTGCTGGAGGCCGTCCCCGTGAGCTGCGCTCTACGTGCAGACAAGTCATGTCTTCGGTGATGGTCTACCGACATGCCAGGTGCTGGCTGGGGGGCTAGCCGCCGTGTCAGTCGAACCACACGGCAAACGAAGACGCCACACCACAACGCCGAACCACAGCAGCGACTACACAACAAAACAATTAAACCAAACGGTTGCCTAGGGCAAGTAGATCGACGTCGCTTAGGTGTGTTAATACCGAAATTTGCCGGGCCGGTAAGAGGCCAAACCATATCGCAAGAGAAAACGGCGTTACTAAGCGATCGAATTACGACGGCGTCAATTTCTCAAGCGTTCACGGGTAAGGCACCAATGTCTTCTATTGCAAAGTGGGTGCCGTCATACTACGTGTGTGTAATACATGTGGGCTTCTTCTTTTTTGCGAGCGCGGCTTCGCGTCTTGAATTTTCTCCTAGCGGCAAACGTCCGAAGGAAAATCTTGGAAAACCTTATCCGGCACGGCATACTGTACATTTTGATAAATTAAAAATCGGTGGACGTTGCCTCTGCCGGCTGTTTGCTTGCGCTTAGCCTCCACATTGCCATGTTACAGCCCCCGCAATGCTACGGTGGCGACGACAGATAACAAAGGAAAAAAAACGTAGGGTTAGGGTTACCTGGTAAGATGCATGCTACGATCGAGGCAGCAGTTTTCGTCTGAAATGTTTTCTGGATGACGGGGCTCCTTAACCCTAAATCGTCGGAAATACGCCCCATTCCCCATATATTTATCGTTTTCGTTGTGTACCTCGACGGTCATGGAATTTTTCATCCGGTCAGCAGTTTTATTCATCTCTAAATCAGTTTTTTGGGAGTGGTCTTGAGCTCCCAAATCGACAAATCTCACAAAAGACAATGGTTGGTGTACCTCTGTCGTAGCACGCGTCGCCCCTTAATAGCGAGACCAACCACGATTTCCTCAACATATATGCTTCCTTCGCGCAGGTGCCGTGTACGCAGGGTCCGAGTCGGTCCTTGATTTCAGCGGCAATACCTCTTTCTTCAGAAATTCAGCCGGTAATGACGGAGGTGAGCGAGGGTTTGGAATACCTGTTGGTCGCGTTCCCTTCCCTGATGAACACTTTGATATATATGTTGGCTGTCCATCGCATGTCTGGAACATTCGGTTTGCCACAGCCTCGACAACCATTGTCGAACACCCCCGATAACATCGATCTCCGCGTCACGACGCCAACTGTGCTACATTATTCTGCATATGCTACATTATTATTTGTTTTATTTTATTTTATTTTTTATCCTCCGGCGGATGGGGAAAAATAAAGCTTTAGCTCACCACACTTCCACGTATTTTCATACGCGTCGTGTGTCGATTTAGCATTATTATGCTACATTATTATGCGTTGTGCTCAATTAGCCCCAAACAGCTTGTTGCATGTTTTGCACTGCAGACATCTCGCAACTAGTGGTGTGTACCAGGTACCTGGTGTATACCGTCCGTCGTTGATGCGCTACCACTAGGTCATGTATGACACGTGGGACTATCGTAGGGTATGTATGGTTGAACCGCGGAACATATCGTTTTCTATGGTGTGGTACGATAAAGATTGAAGCCGAGGGCAATCCCCCGCACCGTGACTGGGCGTGCCTAGCGTGCCTCTGTAAAGCTCAGCTCGACACATGCGTACCTAATTAGCCCATACCGTATGAACAATGAGTCAGACCCCGTCGGTCCCATTTTGTACAATAATGCTGTCAAGTGTGGTCAAGCCCGTGGTCAGAGGAGCGTACGGGCAACGGTTTCCCCTTCTTTTGTGGGTCGAAAATGCTTACAACGCCTGTTCCCGTTGTGCAGGTGGAATTTCCGTGACTACGGGCTGCAGTGTTCGCGTCAATGGCACCAACGACTTTTACGATAACACAGCCGCGGGCGACGGAGGTAAGGGACGTGCCGTGCTCGCAATGTGCCTTCTACTACGGAAACCGCGTTTTCCTTTTGATGGCTAGGAAACCACAAACCGCCGTAATGCGTACCACCTTCTTATTGCTGTTGTCATTGTAGCGTGGTGGAACCCCTCCAAACTGTTCCGGTTATTGTGGTTCAAAATTCGGCAACCATTTTGGTATTCTAGAACACAGGTAAGGTATGTTGACATCAGGATGAGTCTGTCTGCTATCCGGCTCCATTACCATGACACGGTGGTTACCGCTGGCCGGTGATGGTGAGGGAGTTCGACCACGCCTGTATTTTGTCACTTCCTGGTGCTTGCTAATGTGGTGTTGTTTTAGATAAGCCCAGTGAGTTTGCACCTGTACTTCGTCCTCGAAACCTGCTCAAACCCATGCGTACATATGAAAAGTATCAGATATTTTAAGCCGCTCCTGGCTTTTCTCGATAGCTTTGCGTTGTGTGCATTTTGTAAACGGCTGCAGAACTGCGTTTTGGATAAACGCGAACGCTGCTGTCTTCAGACCTCTCTCAATACCGGAGACTTTCTTTTCCTTACCTTACCTTACCTTGCCTCACCTCTTCCTCACCTCTTACTTACCTGTTAACCGTGTACACAAAGCTGCAACACGTGTGTACGGTACAACATGGGTCACAGCTGCGTGATCTATCGTGGCCTAAGAACACCTGCGGTGTATTTTTTCTCTCGGCAGGTGCCCTCAGCACTGACTTGGAATGCACCATTGTCGTCAGCGGCAACAGCCACTTCGTCAACAACATCGCCAGGGGTGACGACGGAGGTAACTAACGGGCCCGCACGCTGCTTTCTGTTGGGGCCGTGTTTCTTGTGTGGCTAGACAAACATACAGCAGTATATACAATGTTGTTTCGTCGTTGCGATATGGCAGCACCGTCGAACCCACGCAAAAAAGGTAGCGGTATTCGCGGCTTGGAGTCTCAGAGATAAAGCTTGTCTTCCCACACGTGGGGTGACAACACGTTCATTGGAACCAGGATCCGACGGAAAGCGTACTGCACAACTTCTAGACGCGAGGGCGTTGCAATGGAGTGTTGTTGTTGTTAATGGTGGAGGCATCCGTCCAGCCCGTAGTGAGAGGCATGTGTTCAGGTCCTATTAAATAGTTTCTGGGGAAACCCAGTAGTTGCGTACCTGCATATTATTGATCTCGAACCTATTTTCCGCCCGAAGGCTGATCGAAACGCCACGTACCTGGAACCTCAAAACGTCCATCATTGTATACGCCAGACGTTTCGTCGTACGACCCTTCTTGTGTTTGCTCTCGATTTATAGATGAGAACTTGACAAGTTTGGAAGCGCGCATGCTTCCAGCTTCGAGGTTCTCAGCCTCAACAGAAAACACCCGCGCTATGACACTAGACTACTATGACACTAGACTACTATGACACCAGACTAGTATGACACTAGACTACTATGACACTAGACTAGTATGACACTAGACTAGTATGACACTAGACTGGTATGACACTAGACTAGACTGCTATGAGACTATACTAGTAGCTATGAGACTAGACTACCTGAAAGTGAAGTGCGTGCGGATTTTACTATTATTCATGACGCGTGCTATTGTATTTATGCGGTAGAAGCAACACGTTTTGGCTGCACCGGGGTACCTGAACGACGGGGCTTCTTAGCTCAAACCCGTCCGCGTTCCATGTTTTTTTGGCGGCATGCATCGTTACGTGACTATTTAGTCTATAGGCCATGGAATTGATTACTCGTCGGAGGGTACCTTTTGTTTTCTCGTATCTATCTGATTTCGTGTGTGGGGTATGTGGATTATGGACCTCCTATTAGACTAATATTCCTAGAGTGTGGAGCCCCGGATGCGTGATATCCCATACTATAACCTATACCAAAACCTATAATTAACCTACACTATAACCTACACTATACCATATACTATAGCATATATTATAACCTATAGTGTAACCTACCAGTACGCTGTAACACCTATGCCTATACCCTGTGCATTAACCTATACTATAACCTATATTACAACCTACACTATAACCTACACTATATCCAACGGCGGATACACATGCCTTACACGAACTTTCCGGAATTTGGAATTGCCTCTGAAGTGCGAAGACTGGACATATATGTCAATCAAATTGTCTTGCCGTGCCCAAAATCTCGGAGAGACCGCACTTGGCCGCCGCACCAACTACGATGCCTAATGTGATGTGCCCGAACGTTCTGACCAACGTTTTTTCTGTTCGACTATCCTCGGACATCCGTTGTCAATGATAGATTCCACGAAGCATCTGGTGTAGGATATTGCCAGTCTAGAATAGCCACACAATTCCCCCTAAGGATAGTAGTGTATCACCTAACCTCGGTGCCTGGAAAGTTTCTGGCCGAAAGGATACGCGTTCTTTGACGTGTCTGATAGAGGCTAAGGCTAGTATCTTGGAGTTTTACTAAAGGCTACATATGTGGCCGTTCAGACCCTAACCAGCACACGTGAATTTGGCGGGTCTGTACTATATGGCTCATAAGGACAATAGTTTAGTCCTCGACGTATTTTATGTTCTTGGTGTGTTGGGTAGAACATGCCAATGCCTAGGCACCTTTCGAAAGCTGAACACATTGTCAGTGCATGTTGCCCCTCGAACTCGAAGGCGCCCTGTCTACTAACGGCACTCTTTTGCTCGCGTTGAGGGCAGCACTCGAACTTTGGCCGCAATTTAGCCCCATGTACAATGGGGTTGGCAACATGCTTGGTATAAATTAAAGTACTTAGCACTTGGCAGAAGTTGGCTGTTGAAGAAAGGTGGGCAAAAGCCCTACATACTTTGAAGTATGAAAGCACGATGTCCCCGCGCCTACATTCCGTCATCGCCCTACCATCCATCTATGTAGAGGTCAGTAAGAACGAGAAGCTTCAAGTTTGAAAATGATCTGAAAGCAAAGCATACATACATCCAGAAAACCTGGAGCACTTTGAACAGCATTTTGAGGCTGCTGTTATTGTTGTGCTGGACTGTGTTCAATAACCATGACCTACGGTGTTGGTGCCCGTTGCGGCGACTGCGAGGAAAAATATTATTGCTTTTTCCTAATTTTTGAGTGACTTTGCAATAATGTTCGCGTGTCCGAGGCCAACGATATCTACCACCAGGTATACGCTGGAGTATGAACTGCTGCAGTCCAGACTAGTATCTAGATGATTGGTTTTTGCTATCCTGACTACACCAAGTATCTTATCCTAGACGCGGAGAAATGCTGTAGACTGTGCGGGGATTCTCCGTTTATTACTTCCCGTCGGTGTATTGCATACCATGTACTCAACTCTCAAGCCGTAACTAGCCTCATGTAGACTATTAATAGTACCAGAACTACTGCCGGGAAAAGTGGCTGGGAATATAGCTCAGAACTTTACTACAGGACGGTATCTCGGCCAGTACGACCACAGCCCGTGGTCCACAACATGGCCGTTGTGCCGTATCGATCAGGTGGTGGTCAGCCCCACCTCTGTCACTCCATTCTCCTCCTTGCTTCTCATTATCTTCTCACTCTTTTTGGCCTACACTTTTTACTTCTTTGGTTCCACCTTTTGGCCACTGAAGCGCCGCTATCCAAACTATCTTGTTCTTTTTGCTCATCCCAATTGATCTTCACAGAAACTTCGGCGGCACCTCTGCAGCTCATATCACAGAGTCAGAGCCTCGATTCGCATCTTTGTAAAACTATGGTCCCGCCAATGACAGGCTTGATGGTTGATTCCACTAGACTAGTAGAGTAGAGTAGTCAGTTGCGCCGAACCTTGGTCCGTCCGGCCCCGTTGTAGCTCGTGTAATCTAGTCTTCAGAATTACGACATGTCTTGGTAAAGTTCCGATGCAGAACAACTGTACATATAAAACCCACACAACGCGAATGAAGCGCGAAGCCTGTTCTGGGTGGAATATAGCTCGTCTTCCGTTTGAGTTATGCACTAGTCTTCTAACTGTCGCGTACGCTGAACATCTGTGGACTCTCGTACGCTTGGCATCCGTGGGACTCTCATTACTCGTTCGCAGGTGCAATGCAAATATTGGATTCTACCCTCCAAATCGACGGCAGCGCATGGTTCGAAAACAACACATGCGTGGATGCCGGAGGTGAGTCCTCCCGTTAGGGTCCGGCGTCTTTTCACGTCGAGCAAACACAAAGTTCCACGCAGCAGTACCTCGGATTCATCGTTTTGATGCTTATGAAGCATACTATAGACTATCACCAGCATCGACAACACTGCCGCCCGCGACATCGCATCCAAATCTTAGTCTACTGTCCTTATAAGCCCCAAGTAAACAAAGGTTGAAACGCGGTCGTCGGATGTTCGTCGCCAACACGTTGCAAACTCGGTATTTACAGCATTGTCGGTTGAGAACTGTCTTCACGTGGGTAGCCATGAGTGGTGTCCTACCTGGAAATAGGTGTTTCTCACTCGGAAAGGAGTAGAAAATGCACGCTGATTGCAGAATGATATCCTGTTGATTTTTTCCGCTCAAAGCCTGATCGGAAACACGCCCTCTTGGACGAGAAACTACTCACACGTAACTGACGTCTCCTGGTACCTTCTCTTTTATGGATCTAGCCTAGGACTGCAAAGTTAAGCTAACTCGAAGACAACCACGGGCTAAGGTCCTCGCCCTTTCTGATGCAGGCTGATAATTCCATACGTTGAATTTGGCAACCGCAGGTGCCCTTTTTATACATCGACATGCAGCCCTGGACGTCACCGGCAGCACTTCATTCATGACGAACGAAGCCGGCCAAACTGGAGGTGAGAAGGGTGTGTTTAGTCAATGCGAATAGGTCTACGTAAAACACGCACATTCTGTTTTGGGCTTGCTGTTCTCCGGCGGCTGAGGGTTTTTTCTCGCGCTTTCGGCTGCGAGGCAAGCAAGGCGCCCATCGGTACATTACGACGCACATCTCGACTCCGACTGAGCTCCGTGGCGGTGCCCTGAGCATCCAACGTCGCTGAGCTGGCTGTTTTTCCAAAGTGACTGCGTTCCGCCCCGCTGCTCGAGCCAGGCAGTTTCACGAAAAAACGCCAAAAATGTCTTTAAAAGCTCGCTCCCATCTCGCAGTTTGGTATTCAGAATTCGCTCCGCTTTCCCGCCCGCCGTACCGCATCACCAGTTCAGCTGTGCTGCAGTCTCTGCTGTCTGCTACGACGCGGCAGCAGTACTCGTTTGTGACAGGTGCGGACGGTGCTTCTGTGTGTATGTGTGTAGTCTAGTCTAAGTGTAAGTGTAATTGTTGCAGTCATCACACGGCAGGGGCGTAGCGGAAGTTTCGGAGCTCCGAGCACGAGGAGCCTGAATTAAGGTATAACCCGACACACGACTGCGATGGCATTCAATCGCGCAATCCGACCAAAGCTTCTGTGCGCTAGGCCTAACACATAGGCCTAACATCGGTACTGTAAAATAACACTAGTTGATGTGCGTATTATATCACCCATTAGACAACCTACTAGACCACATATTAGACCGCCTATTAGACCACACCTAATACTAATATATCACCAATTAGACTTGACTATTTGACCGCCTATTAGACCACCTACTAGACCACATATCAGACCACGCCTATTAGACCACCTATTAGACCACGCCTATTAGACCACCTATAAGACTACACATATTAGACCGCCTATAAGACCACGCCTATTATACCACCTATTAGACCACCTATTAGACCGCTTATTATACCACCTATTAGACCACCTATTAGACTACGTATTAGGCCACCTATTCGACCACCAGTAGCTGCAGAGTTGAGGAGCTCAACTGGCCAGAAACGTTGAGCCCAAAAAATTGTCTCCCCGACCGCAGGATGAGTGAAGCATTACGTTGGTACGGTACGGTACGGTACGGTACGGTACGGTACGGTACGGTGGCCTGTGTGTTGTCGTAGGACCACAAAACGATCAGGAAGAGCGGTGGATTTTATGTTCGCAAAAACAGCCACTAAGTAAGCCTAGCAGCCATTAAAGCAGTAGTCTATGCTGCGGTACAGCAGCAGCGCTACAACGGCAGCCACGCTCCAAGTTATCGTCTTTGTGTGCCAATAGTCGCGTGTGTGTACCTGTGGCTGGTTCACAGCAGCAAAACGTCAAACCACGACAACATATGTCATGTCGAACACACATAGCCGGACGGAATACCCGGTACAGCAGACAGCACCAAAATCGGTGCTGTAGCTCAAACCTGTACCATTCATTGGAACGGTCGTTCTTCTCTTTTGTCCGACTTGCGACGCCCCCGGGATATGAAGTCAACCCCAGCTTCAAAGGGAACCTTGTATTCAAACCTATCCACAAGACGAGTTTGCAGCATCGCTGGGCAAACTCGAACCCTGTACAATGTTCGCTTGGTTTCTGCTGTTGGTCTAACACGCCGGGTAATATATTTTACATACGTTCGACAGATGCGGTACGGACTGCGATGGTATCTAAGCATCTTGAGCTTCTTTTAGCTGCTTTGGATGCCCTGCCAAAACCAATCCTGTGCTTGCAATCAAACCCCCACATCTGGTCGGATAAATGCAACGTACAGCGCTTTACGTAGATGCAAGGAGGTGGTACGTCGATATTGATGTTCTGCTACAGTACATGTGAACAAAAGGCATTTTCGCTTTGATGGAGCGGAAATGGTCTGAAACGCGCGAGAACCAACCGAAACGTTGGCGGGGAGAAGCTTGTTTCATACCTAGTATATGTAAAACACTTCTTAAATGGAAGAGCTCTTGAACGCTTTCGATAACACCACAGTCGAGGTTTAGGCCTCCGTTGAAAAGATGCGGACGGCTAAGCTAAATACAAGCACGAGCTATTGTTGATGCGACACTATGCGTACTGTCCTGCTATCTCTGCGGCGCCCGGCGGTTGAAGATTAGAATGCCAGCGTGTTCGAAACGCGGCGTACTTGACTGCACCAAACAAGTACCTAGGGGTTAGAGAGAACCGGAACCACGGTGATGGGGGGTGGATTAAAGTCTCCCGCGCGACCTTAAGGCGCAATCCGCCTCCAACGTCCTACACGGCTCGTACGACTTGCAGTAGAGTAGCCAGTTGGGTGCATACCTTCGTACATTGCGTCATCCCGTCTGACGTGCTCGTAGCTAAGCGCGGGACTTGCGCTCTTTCGATAGCTCGACGTCTTGTGTTCGGAAAAACACCGATCCGCAACAGGCATAGTCTAGTCTAGTCTAGTCTACTTCCAACAAGACCCCACAGGATAACATGGAAACGCCGTGTCCTTTTTGTTACGTTTGGCACTTCCAATGCTGTACGTGCGGTATCGTATTTAGGTGTTCTATAAGTGTCACAGGCGTGCGAGAACGACCCTCGTGCCCCGAGAATCAGACAGTTTACTATCCCTCCGACGTTGTCGATCGCAGGTGGTGTATATGCCTCCTTTGACGCGACCGTCAATATCGATGGCAACACCTCATTTTACGGCAACTTCGCCGAGGATTACGGAGGTGAGCAACTCCTACAATAGTCATTGATGCATGGAATACGTTATGCCAATCTGTAGGTGGGTGGGCTGTAACGGCGGGCGGAATGGTTCACCGTGTGTGTATTTACTGCGTACGTCAGAGTTCTTCCCTTTCGATCGACGTGTCGTGGATGCCCGAATATTTCTGATACGTCATCGGTAGTAAAACTACTGCAAACCCACCTACCTACATTTGGTGCCTTGTATTGCCTGTGTGAGCTCCAGCAATGTTCCTTTGTAAGTTTCTGATTGAATTCCCGCCAATCGGCGCGCTTCGCGCGCCTTCTTTTTTCGTATTTCGCTGCGCCAAGCATAGCTCGTAGATGGTATCGACGGAAACAGCTGCGTCCATTCGTCTCGGTGTCGTATCGGGCGATTGCTGCTTCCGCCCGAGACTCGAAGGAGCAGTAGATGACGTGTGAAAAACGTGCTGTCGCTGTGGTTCCTGCCTGCGCGGCTGCTGTTGAGGTACTTTGCAGGTCGCCCGGAAGTTGACGTGTTGTTGTATGTTACTTCCTCTTCGTGCTGGTTGCTGAATTTTTTTGTGAGGTGGAATTGTGCTTCATCTGCACCGATCTCGGGCTCGATTCGTACTGAACTCAGCAGTCGATCCACATTGAACTTACAACTTGTCTAATATCAAGTCGGTTTGAGATGATAGAGGCACTGAAGTTGATGAACCTCTTGAAGGTGGTTTGCTGTCTCTACGACCCCTCGCCAGGAAAACCAATGGAATATCCACAAGTTAGGTTCCTACACTATGTCGGGCGGTATCGACCCGGAAGAAGGTCGTTTTCGTCCCCTAGGTTTCGGGGCTGTAGATCCATTGAAGGATTTAGTTTATCCTTTCGGGGTGGCGCTGCCTTCATGTTCGAACCTCAGCGAGTCAGCGATCGGCGGGTGAAGTTATGGTTTCCACATCGTGTGGGGCGATATCGACTCGGGGGGGAACTCCGCGTTCGTCCCTGGATAATCGAAGTTGCAGATACATGGAAGGATTTATCAACAGGGGATGGAAACCTGTCCTACCCGGGTGGTACTTACTTGCTCTATGGACGAACCCCAGCCCATCAGCGATCGGTCAATGGGGTTAGGGTTTCCACAACGTGTGGGACGGCATTGGCCCGGGAGGACTCCGTTTCTGTGTCGGAAAGGTTTAGCGTGTATAGATATTGAAGGGTTTATGTACCAGGGATGGGACTCTATCCATTCAGGATGACGCTGGTTCTACGTGCAAGCCTTTAGCCAGCCACAACCATCCGGTGGCGTTGAGGTTGCCACGCCGTGCGGGGCGATATCGACCCGAGGCGACTCCGTTTTTCGTCTCCGGTACGTCGAATTTCGATATCAAACGATGTCTGAACCGGGCTATTGCTGTATCCTTTGTCCGAGTAGAGCTGGCTCTATGTGCAAACGCCAGCCATCTAGGAACCAGCCAGTGGCGTTAGGTTTCAACGCCGTGCTGGGCGGTATCGACCCGAAGGGATACCGTTTGCCTCCCTTGGTCGTCGCAGTTATAGATGTGTGGAAGGGTTTCGAACCGAGGGTGGGATCTCCTTCTCCCTTGGTTGCACTGGCTCCATGTGCGGGCTCAAGCCAATCAGCGATTGGTCGGTGGGGTTGGGGTTTCCGCTCCGTATGAGCGGCGGAATCTACTCGGCGGACGTGAGTTTTTGTCACCAAGTTGTCGGCGTGGTAGATATATAGAAGCACTTCCGAAACGGGGATGTCGCCCTATCCTCTGCCGGCGGTGCTGGCTCTATGTACTAGCCCCAGCCAATCAGCGATTCCCTGGCATGCTGAAGTCGCAGGGCGATCAGGGGATTTTTGTGCCGGAAAAGGGATAATTTGCTGCCCGTTGGGTCTGGCTCTATGTGCAAGCCCCATGCAATCGGCAACCAGCCAGTGGCCCTGGATTTTCCTCACCGTGGGGGAGGTGTCGTCCCGGGGGGAACACCGCGTCCCCGGGTTGTCGGAGATACCAATACACGGATAGGTTTCTGAGTCTGGGCTGGGAGCCTTTCCTCTCCGAATGCAGCGGAACTGCTCCCGTTTGGTGCGCGTCTATCCTCCCTGGTGATGTTGCCTCTACGAGCTCCGACCAATCAACGGTTAACAGACGGGAATGGGGGCTCCACAACTTGCGGGGCGGTGTCAACCCCGGAGAACTCGGCTTTGTTCCTGGGCGGCCGGAGTTGTACATACATGGAAGGACATAAGAACCGGGGATGGGGTCCTATCCTGCCCGGGCAGGGTGAGACTGGGAGGGGTTTCTCGGGGGCAACTCCCGTCGCGCGCGCGGTTCATCTCCTTTTGGACGTGGCTGGGCGGAGGGGAGGGTACAACCAGTGGAGCTGGGACCCAAACAACGCCGGGATACAATGTGCTTCCCTATTCTCCGGTGTGCTGCATGACAGTCGACTGTATGTAATGTTTAGTATGGACAATGACGCGTGCGGCGACAGGGACGCAACCTCAGCTCGCGGAGGATCTTCGCGTGGAGGGTTCTATACTTCGTATACCACCTCATAATCAATTTGGGAAGACTTTGAAAGCTTGGCTCGATGAACAAACCCATGGGCTACGTAAGTGATTTATTGTGCGAAAACAAGAAACTGTAGATCGGGAAATATTCGGCAGGTACCCAGTAGAGGAGTCCCGTCAATTGGGCTTGGGCTATGTTCAGGCTGCTTAGTTGTTAGAGTTAATAATACTGTCGGTATACGAAACAAGAAATGAGTTTTTCGGATACGCACTCATTCATGGCTTGATATATGTGCCGGTATACGACAGATCTCGTTTTTATGCTTTGATACGTATGTCTGGGTCCAAAAATGCATGGCGCGGGTTGGGAAAACGGTTTTGACGGTGTTCAACGCGTAGGTCGGATATTTTTCTCTTTGATTGTATCGTGCTGATCTCTGAGGCGATACACCGAGCGTCCGTAGTGATCCACAATCTCCCCTGAACCGCTTTATCCTCGCGCAGGCGCGATGTATGTGGGGGTGACGTCAACTTTCTACATCGACGGCTTCACCTCGGTTATTGGCAACGCCGCCAACTGGCCAGGCGGTGAGAAAAGAAAGGAAGTCGCTTTGCCATAATTTATTGATGAAGTTTCTGGATGTCCGCCAAGACCACCGTCAAGCTCCGAATGAATACGGTCATTGCTGGTTTGCCCAGCCATGTCAAAGATCGGTTCTTGCCTTATAATGGAACCACGACTGTGTGCTGAAAACGGAATTACCTGTATCATATGTACATATCAGCATATAGTCTGGTATAAATCGAGGAAATGCATTCGTTATGTAATGACAGCCCTGGTTGGTGATATAACCTACTTGGCTATTTAGACTAGTGTGGTAGCGCCTCCCTCGCTCAGTTTAGACCGCTTTTCGATTCTAAGTCGAGTTTCTGAAGTGCATTTTTTTCTTTTATTTTCGATTGTTTTAAAACTCATTAATTTGTTGTTCAAGCCACATAGACGTTTTCGTCCTGAAATATGTGTGGTAGCTCCTATCTATCTGGAAGTAAGAGAGGAATGTTTCATCTTCAAGTTATTGTCATATCGCAATGTTAAAGTTTGTTGCAAGATCGACCCGGGCGGGAAATGAGAAGATGTGTTATACCTGGTAGACTCTACTGCAGTATTCTCCAGTGTGGATTTTTCAAAGATGTTTTATTGTTAAATACGGCTGCCTCGCTCAATCTTGACGGTTTTTTATTTGAGCAGAGTGTCGCACAACAGGTTTTATTGCATAATATTGTTGATATTCTTTATCCGATTTTTAGGTTATATTTAAGTTTTTTTAGCTGACTATTTGGTCCTGAAATTGATGTGGGAGTTTAAGTTGAAGCTACCCTCGCAGAGCGATTTTTTATTAAAGTTAGTGTAGAGGTATTTTATCTTCCAAGTAATTGCGAGAGCAACCGGGCGGGCAATGAGATGGTATGCCATACCTGGTAGTGTGGTACTGTCGGACATGTTTTTTTCATGTGGTACGGTACGGTATGCATGGTGTATCATAGCCCCGCTAGAACTCCGAGTGTATTTCATCAAATTATTGTTGCGAAACCATGTTGTAACAGCAGTAGTAGCGAACAACCCTCTTCCGATCCGTTTCATCTCACTTGGAAAGATGATGGGCCTACATCAGTATACACAGCACCAGAACTTTATTTGTAACTTGATGAAAGCTTAATTCAGGTGATTCTTGCTTTGTTTAATCACGTAAAAGTCCCTCCAGCCATCAGGAAATCGAGAGCCCTACGAGTCTAATGTGAGACGCCCTGTGTGTAGCTGTGTAGTAGACCAGAAATTCCCATTCGCTCGTAAAAACGAAACTCTTGTCAAACGCTCGTTACGAAAATGTTTGGATGATATGAAAGGCAAAGGGTGTTGTATGAACTGGTGTAGCGACGTAAGCTGTTGTTGTGCGGCATGACGCTATGCCGTGGAGAGGGCAGTAAAACGCGTTTCGCACCTACCAACAATCACACGGGTCGTACCGTTCTGTCACAGACCCTCTCACACAGACATGACGATACCATTTGCCATCCTCTTCATTCCGCACACATTTGAGTCCCGTATCGTATTACCACGCCGATTGCCCTCCGTTGAGTGGGCCGCCAGCATCTACGAAAACCGAAGCACACAAATAAATGCTTCCGCATATACCACAACCCCGCTCGCTTTTGATCAAAACCAGGCCCCCACGTCCTTCAAAACTCCGCCCCCCCCCCCTCACCGGTTATTCGACTTACAGGATTCACTTGATGAAAGAATACATTTCCCTCCACAGGTGTCAGATTTGTCCCCCTCAGAAACGGGTTTTATAGTTTCCGCGCACAGACTGACTAAAATCACCCTGTTGACCCTGATAGCTACACTGTAGTTGTAAGGGGAGTCGCCGACCTATATCCTTAATGAGGACACACAACTCGTAATGCGCGCGATCGGAGTATCACACACAGCTTGCAAAGATGGGTTTCGACAAAATCTTCGATCTCACAGCTGGAGTGTATTTTCATTTTTTATATTATACCGGAAAACCCAATTATCCGCAAACCAGTACCTGAAACCGTAGTATCACGCAAACAGGTGTAATATTTGGATGATTGGCACTTAGTTGGGGAACACCAAGCAAGACTTGAAAAAAGGCGAGGGATACATCCAACAGCCCTCTACACATCCTTCGAGCGAGAATCGTGCCCTAAGGCCATTGTCCATTCTACCAACATACGCTTACTGAGTTGACTCAAAGCACTCTTGGCCTTGGCGAGAACGGGAACAAAACCAGAAGACAGTTTCCGCGCGCTCATTTTTAGCTTATTGCGTTGACAGCTTATAATAAAGGAGGTAAACGCAAGGATTGGCCTCAAATACAACCATCATAAGTCATGCATGGTGCATATCTCGTGGGAATCTACTTTCTCCCGCTCTTCTCCAAAAGAAAAAAAGCGAGTGAGTAACGCCTTCCAAGTCCGATAAGAATATCCCCGGTGGTTCAATGGTGAGCCGCGTGGCTTTTGAGGTCGATGTGGTAGTCTCGAGCCCCGCAAGGAACTCTTTCATACTGATAATATCAATAATTGACAGGCCGAAAGCGCAAGAGCGCGAATTGGCGAAGTTCGATGCACATCGACGACCATGAAAAACTGACAAGCGGGAATGCTGAACCCTATATATACGCGATGAATAATGAAGGAACGTACCTGGGGCGAGAGGAGGGAAGACACCTGTGACCACGGCATGGCATTGCATGGCATGGCATGGCATGGCACGGCATGTGCAGAAGGTCGCAGAGGGTAAAATGTATTTCTAGGTACTACGCGTTGAGTCAGCTGGGAAGTCAAAGTGATGATCAGAAAAAGGAATTAAAAAGGCCTGTGATGTGCTTGGAGTCTTCGGGGAAAGCCCTTGCTTTGCAACTCCCAGCCAAAATTCTTCGTGCGGAAAACGAAACTCCCCGGCCTGAGAAAACGGCAGCAATGCGCCTTCTTCGTAGATTGCTCAGAAGACGACGCCGCTCGTTGTGTGGACAACCCTCAAGATGCGCTGGGGTACCATGTGCTTACGCACGCGGGGGCCCTCGAAGAACTTCACCCGTGCTGTTGTACGGCAGCCTTTGACACGACCGCGGTTACGGTTGCCATCTGCCACTATAGAACCCGTTCGTATGCGTGCTTGAACACGTTGCCGAAAGCTGAGCATATCCGTGGCTCGAAACACCAGACGCAACACCTGGTATGGGCGAAACAAGGACGGAGTTGTCGCGACACGCACAACGAGGCGCGAGATCAGCGCGGACGTGCGGTGACAAAAATGCGAAGAAGATAGTAACCCAGCACACCACAGCACAGCCGATACGGCCCTTCTGGCTTTGCTGTGGTGGCGGATACATCTATCTCGGATTCGTTACTGACCGCAGGTCTGGGTGTAATTTTGTGTGTGGAGCTTTCGGAGGAGGACTTTACATGGTCGTGGGCGGAGGGTGGTTTTTGTGTGGAGCAAAACACAACTGGTATGCAGCTTGCAGGGTCAAGGAGCAATGTCTACGAAAGCCCCCCCTCTCGCAGGATATATAGCGCCCTGTGTTTTGGTATCTATCGAATATTTACGCTTCGACTGTCAACATATACTGAACCGGAAAATGCAGACGCCCAGCGCTTCACGCGCGTTTTCCTGCTTCCATGTGTGTCGCCTCCGTTGGTGTTCCCGTTGTTATTGCAACACGTTTTTGTTCCGGCTCTCTGTCGTAAAAATGCGTGGCTCATATTTAGAAATATTTACACCTCGTGAGATAAATCACCCGTGTGGGTGGGGCTGCTCACTACGACCAAGCGTCCAATGAAGAGTGGCGTGAGACAGCCCCATAATACTCTACCGCAACCTCTGTTCATGACTCCCGATCCCAACCAGGACCTAGGACGGGCGTGAGCGTGAGCCCTAAACTGACAGCAATGTTCCGAAAAACGGACAGCCAGTTCCGCAATGAAGACCGCGATTCCTCCGTTACCACCCAGCACTACCGAACATGTTTTTCTTTTTACGATTTAACACAAGCTAATATCTGGCGCGCGGACTATTTCGTGTTTAATTTTATCTCGAGGTTTACGGGCCTTGCCCACCCCCTTCAACCAGGCACACTCTTTCATAGAACAAGTTGCAAAGAGCTGTAACTGGCCTGCAGTAAACGAGCTTGACATACACAGCCTTCAAGGTATTACGCTTCAGTGTTCAGATTATTGTTTTGATCGTCTGATTAGACTATTGTGGTTCTTTGTTCACGTCTTTCAAAATGTGGAATAGATCTGATATACCCGAGTGAAATATATTCGTACCTGGTATGTTTTATCTGGCATGTACGCGTAATCATGGTGCGTTGAGAGTATGTATAGACTACGCATGTTGCTGTTGTCATAGAAGTTCTCGAATGCTGTCATCAAGCTGTTCCTGTCCGCCTGGTTTCTCGGATTATTGTGCTGCTTGCAGGCGGTGGCGTTTACACGAACCATGCAGACCTCAACATTAATGGGCATACCTATATGGCTTTCAACGATGCCTACGACGGCGGTGAGCGAGGGAAACCCATCAGGAGTGACGCGTGCTACGAATACGGCAGAGTTACTTAGTTCACTCGCGTATGGAGCTCTCCGTAACTCACGAAAATAGCATACATACAGTGTTTAGGGCCCGAGAAAATCGCAGGCGTAGCGTTGGTATTTGGAGCTCTCCCCTCGCCACGGGCAGCTGTGGAAAAGGAAGAACCATGGAGTCTTTCCCTCAAACAATGGTGTTGATGCTTGGAGAATAACCAGCCTACGTTGTGGTCAGACGCCGACGATCTACCAACTAGGCTACAATCACGCGACTATGCAGGCCTGTAGGTATTGCTATAGGAACCTCAAAGATCGGCAGGGAGTTAGTTGGACTCTCGCACCCGTTATGAAACATATACGGGGTGTGCTCGACAACATATACGAACCAAGTGCTCAAATACTGTGCTCCTGACCGTACACAACCATAGGCAACCATAGATAACCATACATAATCATAGATAATCATATATAACCATAGCTAACCGTACGTAAATGCCGGTCGCCCCGGTGGCGTATCAGGTTATCCTCGAGCCTGGTATAGGTCAGTTTCGTGAGTTCGAGCCCCGCCGAGTGCATACTCGTATAAATTCGTTGGGACTTTTTCTTGTGGACAAATTGACTTGCGGAAAGCGCGAGAGCGTGAGTTAGCAACATTCGATTAACAATCGACGAGCAGTGGGATTGCTGAACCCTATGCGCGATAAAAATTGAAGGCAAGAACCGGGGAGGAGAAGGGACGACACCTGTGACCACGGCTTGTCCAGAAGCTGGAAAGTAAAAGTGTGCTAAAAAAAAAAAAAAAAAAAAAAATACATAACCATGGATAATCATATATAACCATGCGAAACCTTACATAACCATGTTAGATGACAGATTTAAGTTTCGTCTTAACCCCTCTACCACTGGAAACCCGCTTTGGGGAAAAAATTACTTGGATTTAGTATGGGGAGGGGATTGGGGGCTCTAAAAGGGTTATGCCAGCACCGGAGAGCAATGCTCTAGCGTGCGAGATTCGTCGAACCGTGTTTGTCCAGATGTATTTTTTAACTCCAGCGTAAACGGCGGGTATAGACTATACTCATGCGGGTTGATATTCTTAGATCGAGCTTGAACACAGACGAACACACTCCAAGCGTATGTCGAGAGGTTGGAAGGCTGGTAGGATGGATGCCTGATTCGCCGCGGGATACATCCATGTTGTGTTGAACACCCGCTATTTTGAATCACTGTATACATGAGTTAACCTTACCCCTGACATTGCCCCTAACCCGCGAATTCGCTATTGGACTGATCGGACACACTATTTGTTCGCCCAACGTAAGTACTGTTTGATGATCAGAAACGCGATAACATAATCGATAACATAATCGATAACATAATCGATAACACAATTGTTTTCGCATCATGTAGTCAAGGGTTGTGACATTGCCTTACATCCCTGTTCGAACCTCGCTTGGAAACCTTTACGCTCCGCAGCACTGGTTCATTCGTGCAGTGCATAGTTCGGCGCGCCACGTCTCGACAACACTCTCCAACATGTCCTTGGCGCCGAATATCACGAATTACTCCGGTGTTGACTGAATGCAGGAATCCTTGTTTCTTGCAACTCGCAGGTGCCATCCTCGTACACAGGTCGAATGTTAATATCACCGGCAACGCTTTGTTTACCTCGAATTCGGCCGATCGCGACGGAGGTGAGAAACGGCACCAAACAAAGGTACAAAAAAAGGGTACAGCCAAGGCTATAAAGTCGTTCACGGTGGCAATTGACTTTGTGCCTTTGTGCAGGTGCGTGTATGTGCCTTTGTGCAGGTGTGCAGGTGTGAAGGTGTGAAGGTGTGCCTTTGAGCGAGCCGGTAGAGATGCAGGAGTTGCTGCAAATAGCCATGCGATGCAATGCAATGCAATGCATTCTACTATAGAGGTATGCATTTTTTCGGCGAACATGGTTTTAAATGGCGGGGCTCCTTAACCCATCTTAACCCAAAACCGTCGATAAAAATTGGACCTTTTCTTCGCATGATTCTCGCCGTGTCCCGAGGCCATGGGGTTGTTCATCCGGTACGAGTATGTAGCAGGTATTTTTTCCTCCCCAGATCAGTTTTTTGGGAGGAACATGTCTTAAGCTCCGAAATTGAGGAACACCTCCAGAAAAAACAACAATGGTTGGTCCACCCCTATCGTAAAAACGTGGCGTCCTCAGATGTCAAATACTACACAACTATTTCGTCAAACTGTTGATTGATTGTGTAGCATTGTCCAATAACCGCCCACCAGGTACAACGTTTCATTATGTATAACGTTACAATAGTAAGCTATTACAGTGTTCTCTATAACCACCATGTAAGCGAAAGGTGTTTAAGTTGGCAATCTGCGACCAACTTGCTCTAATACGCCTTCTTGGAGTCTCCCTCGCTGTGACGGGTCGATGTCTACGATCATCATCTCGATGAACGGGCTCAACGTGAATGCCTAATGTGCTCTATGACAGCGAGCAATAGCGAGTTTGTGCTGTTAAACTCAAAATGGTGCTGGTGCCTAAACATAGTTTTTAACGGGTCCGTACTTGATGACGCATTCACATATAGCACACCACGTGTGGACCGATGTTTCTTTTCCAGCATTCCCGTGGAAGTCTTCGTACAATTGAATCTACGTTTAGTTCAGCGCTTGCATTGTTTCTCGACTACGCTACTATTCTCACCATTGTCGACCTGCCGAGCCTTCGCCGTTGTCGCCAAAACACTCCAGTGACGGTCGGGCCAACTCCAAAGCCGAACAGTCAGGTTTGAAGCGCATGGGGCAAAATTATTGTAAACGCTGCGTGCTGTGCGTAGAGAGCGAATTGAGATCATCTGATGTTGTAAACAGCCTAATCTGTCGTGACTTAATAACTTCGTGTTTCGGCGTCTTGACTTCCGTGTGGCGTTCGCTGTTTTCTAGGAGCAATCAAAGCCATCAATTCTAACACCACTATTGCTGGAGAGGTGGGGCCTTCATCGACCAGTGCTCGAACTTCAGGTAATAAAAAACCTGGATAGTGGTATATATATTTGAAGCAGCATTTTGGGCGATAGAGGTGCACCAACCATTGTTGCTCTTTTCTGTCTGAGGTTCCTCAGTTTGGGATCTTAAGAAGACCTCTCCCAAAAAGCTGATTCAGAGAAAACAAAAAAATGCTAGTCTACACCGGATGAAAAAGCCCATGGCCGAGGTACACAAGGAGATTTGTGCAAAATAAATGGGGCGTATTTCCGATGGGTTTGGGGTAAGGAGCCCCGTCATTCAGAAAACATTTCAGACGAAGAACGCCTCATCTATCGTGGAAGGCCTGCGTTGAAAAACTTGAAGGTATCCCCTCAACTGGGAGCGTAAGTCTCTTGAGCTTTGTTTTTGTTGTGCTGTGAGCTGGCTGAAGCTCCCGACGATAGGAAGCGACGCATAGGTTCTACCGCAGTGGTAAGGTGGGATGTCCTTAGCAAGCGTGTCATAACTTTGTTAGACGTTGAGGGTCACGTGCTCGTTATGGGCGACAGGTTTGACAGCTTGACAGGTCGACAGCGGTGTATGGGGGTGCTAGGGTGACGACAACCTCAGAGTTGATCGTACTCTACTGAATATCACGACGTGCGGGTGATCCGGCACACCTACTCCTTCCGTACGCCGGAGTGGGTTCTTACAGTATCGGCTTAGGTTGGGAGAGCTGCGACCCTGGTCAGTGCTGGAATAAACGGCGCAAGGGCCCCGCCTTCTCCTGCGAAATGGCAGTACATCGTCGGACCTTGAAATCGGGGAAACCGTGACTTGTCTCGTGAAAGCATTTTGAGACGTTAACCTCTTCACAATGGATGTCCAACATAGCGTCATCCCACGGTATCCCCGTACCATTCTCCCGCTATTCAGGTGCCGCATCATCGACCAATCGTTTCGATTTCGAAGGGATATCGTTCGTCGAGAACACTGCCTTTATTGACGGCGGGGCGGTATTGATCACGACTCCAGACAACTGTTTCGTCAGCGACGTCGCCTTCACCGCGAACGAAGCCATGTTCGGCGGAGCCGTTTCCCTCACATCTTCCGCACTGTCATCAGTAGAGTTTCAGTTTTGTCGATTCGAGAGCAATGACGCCTTGAGTGGTGGGGGTGCGATTTATTCGTACGGCAACGGATGGAGCTTCATTCGGGGTTCGCTCTTCAATCAGAACAATGCCGGTGAGAACGCTCCGAAAATCTTTTTAACAGCATGTTTCATTCGGGTCTCAGCAGATGTTCCGATTCTCTGGATAACATGTTTCTCTACGGGAGAATCCCCTCCTACGTGCTTCGGTGACACATACATGCCAAACTAAAAATGCACCATATTTTTATTAGGTTCCTGGCCTGATCAAACTGCTCTAGACTCCAGTTGATGTGCAAGCTTAACGTGTGACCAGATAGCAAACCCAAGGTCTAGGAACACAGCCAACATTTTTATTTTTCAAAACTCAAGAAGTGACACTTCCACGGACATGGGTTTAGGAGCCCCGCCACCCCGAAGCTTCTTCAGCCCACACTACTATATACCTGGTATGCTCTATCGTACCACGCATCCGGTGTTGTTTGTTTCAAAGGTCAGGCCAAGCCAACCGGAACAGGTGCGTAGGTAAATATGCAATCTGGCGTGGTGTACGACGTGTCCAATATCGAAAGACTTGCCCATGCGACGCTATTCAGCACCCACATCAATCATGTACAGGATGCGTAAGAGAAGTAATGACGCGCTTACTGCCCCGGAAGATCACACGAACGAACGACTAAATGATGGCGATGTCCCCAAAGCCGTGAAAACGCGCATGAAGCGGTGTGCCCATGCCCATGTGATATGTCAATATTCTTTTTGCACGGGATGTCCGCCGGTTTTTCAGGGGAGACAGGAGGAGCCCTTGTCAACACAGGTGGGTTGGAATTCCAAGACACTGACTTCACAGAGAATGTGGCCCACGAAGATGGCTTGGCAATATATAACGAAGACTCTGAGTTACTGGTGTTGCGGGATGTGGCGTTCGCCGGAAACACACGCAGCTGTCCCTCTGGAGAGTACACCGCTGTCGATGATGTGAGCACGTTTAACAGTCGACAGACAAGTTTTGCATAGAACGCCCTGCACGGTGTTAAGCGGTGCAACACTTAGGCCAAGGCTACGTTGGGAGGGGCTATTTTGCATCCTTAATTTCCGTGGGTCGGGCACACTCAGTGGCAGTGACCCCTCTATTCCTTTGTTGTGTTATGCATTCTTCCTGTTAGATTAATATTGCTGTATGACACCGCGAAGGAACAGTTTTTATCAGCGCTACGCCCCAAACAAATTGCCTGAAGACGCGTGAAGGCGTTCTTTCGGTGATGTACAGGGTCACTCGAGGGCGAGTGGTCCTCAAAACGTCTTGGCCGTGAAAAACAGGGTACCCTCGCGTCCCGTGGCCTCTTGAGGTTTATCACGTGGAAAGATTTGTGACACAATGGCACGGCGCCTCGTGGAGACAATTATGATATGATTGCATGGCAGTCTCCCCCCGCATTAGGAGGATTGCATCATCATGGTACAGCGACCCATGCAAAAAACGAACATCGTTCCGGCCACACCTTGATGCGCGCACACAGCCCTACCGAAATTTCAGTGTTTACTGCCCCGCCCGAAGCATAGTATTTCCTCCCCACGAGCAGCTCCTTTGTACTTGTTATATGATAGCCCAATACAAGACGAATGTCGAACTATCACGTGTATTTCTCTAAGCTGTTGGTGGATAAGCCAAACCACAGCCATAACTCTTGAAGTTCGTGCGGACTACGTTAAAACCGCGTCGTGTGCTATGCTGAAATCACCTTCGGCAGACCTCTTCAGACGGCTGCCGCTTCGAACTGGTATGTGCTCAGTGTTTGGATGGGTGTGAAAGTGATCTGAGCAATGTCACAGTCGCTACCGACAAGCCCCCTGCCTGCAAGGCGCTACCTGTGGGCGTTGTTGCTTCGACGGCATCTACTTCGCTGGAAACGTTTGACCTCGAAAAGGGGTATTATCGAGTCTCCAGCGTTAGCTCCACCGTACTCGAATGCTACCAAAAGGATGCCTGCATCGGAGGCACCAACGCCAGCAACTACTGTCAAACTGGTTACGAAGGACCATGTAAGTCATGCCACCATAGAAAATTACATGGACGCAGCGGCCACGTCCGCGTTGCTTCAGCAAATTTTAAATATGGTAAAAACGAGCACGGACGCTTGAATCTGTTTCTTCCTGGCGCGGTAGGGTTAGACTTGAACCGATGATATTTCCTAGCTAGGGACATCACAAATCAATAATCAGCTACAATTTGTGCATTCTCTGACGGACATCATGTTCGGCCGTTCAATCGTCGCCGTGCAGACTGTGCTGTGTGCGCAGCGGGCTTCGCACCGGGATCCAGTACTCGCTGTCACAAGTGTGATGGACAAAACACCGGCCTGGTGGTGGGGTTCGCAACAGCAGCCGTGTTTCTGATGTTATTCATCGCCGCGGTGGTAGTTTCGTATCTTGTCCAAGTGTCGGAAGAAGGGGGAGACGAGGCGGACAACGAATCACGACATTTCTGGCGGCATAAACTCTCAAGGGTTCATCGCGCGAGTCTGAAGGCAATCCCCTTCTCAGCTGTCAGCATCGTGGTCGTCGTCGTGCAGATTGTTAGCCAGGTGCGTGCTCGCATGGACGACTTGAATCTTGCACTCGCCTCTGGTACGCAGCAGGAGTTCGGTGCAACTCTGAGTGACAACAACCATAGGGCATCCTTCCGCGTTGCCAACGCGTTTGTTAGCACCCTTAGACATGCAGACCATCCTGAAGTAAAGTGTTTGGCGCAGCGCAGCTAACCATTCTATTCAGGATTCAGATGGAAAAGTGACCTTTATCGAAAAGAGACGCCATCATTGTTGTTTTTTCTTAATACTACCCCTCAATTTGGGAGCTTAAAACCTCTCCCAAGAAACGATCCATTTCGACAAGAAATATAACTATTACGGAGGACGACAGTAAATAGGACCAAATATTGTTAGTAAAAATAGATGAGTATATAGGTTTTTGTTACCACCGTAGTTCCTATTTACTAGGGTCCCCCGTAATACTACTACTCGATGAAAAATCACATGGCCTAGGTACACAACGAGCACCACGCAAAACTAAATGTTCTGTTAATATTATGATAATTCCGACGATAGTATTAGTAGGTTAAGGGAGCCCCGTCACTCAGAAAAAAGCCAAAAAAAAGTATACCTCTATCGTAGGAACAGGCGGGTCAATCGCGCGATTGACCCCGAGTCACTGCAAACCCAGACCCTTGCCGTAGGTTGGTCAGAAATATCATCATCGTCATCATCATCATCACTATCACTACTATCATCATCGTCATCATCATCACTATCATCATCGTCATCATCATCATCATCCATTATCATTTATCATCATCCATCATCCATCATCATCATCATCATCATCATCATCATCATCATCATCCATCATCATCCATCATCATCATCATAATCCTCACCATCATTATCCTCATCCATCATCATCATCGTCATCATCATCATCATCATCCATCATCACCATCCATCATCATCATAATCCTCATCATCATCATTATCCTCATCCACCATCATCATCATCATCATTAGCACCCTCATCATCATCACCATCATCATCATCATCATCATCATAATCCTCATCATCATCATTATCCTCATCCATCATCATTATCATAATCCTTATCATCATCCATCATCATCCATCATCGTCATCATAATCATCATGGTATCATTTCCAACCAGGTCCACTGTCAAGAGTACGCGTGCTACAAAACGATAGAGGTAGCACTTTTCGCCTGAGACGTTGTTTTTTCTGAACGACCTTGATATGATATGATATCATATCACACATAACCCAAAATCGTCGTGAGTAAGTAGATTTTGTTGTTGTTGTTGTTGTTGTTTGTTTTTTTGCATGATTTCGTCGTTTACCTAGGCCGTGGAACTTGTTCTCAGCCAAATCGGTTTTTTAGAGAGGTCTTAAGCTCCCAAATTGAGGGGTAGTATTGGGAAAAAAAAGTGATGCACCTCTATCGTATCACACGTCACACGTCACACAGATGTTACACGTCACACAACACCTGCGGACACTCATTGCCACCTGGATGTCTCGCGATGTACGAACCAAAACCGATATCCACATATGAAGCCCGGAAAGTATGTGTTCGTGCGTCAACTCGGTTAGGGACTCCGCGAATGTTTTCACTGTCTAATCATGGTTCGTTGGTAGAACTGTGGAGGAGCTAGGCACTTGTGCGCACGCGTCGGAGATCTGTCATAACACAGCGGAAAAAAATAGAATCGAGGACTCCCGTCTTGGTGGGGAAGGCGTCACGCGTAGGGAAGAAAGCGAATGCCAACCGCGAGCGAAAACGGACTGCTGGCGGGGAAGGTCAGCGGACACGAGGTAGCCGATAAGTTGGTCGACTATGTCAGACGCTCGGGATAATCTTGACCCACCCCATCGTTTCCCTAACGAGGGTTGGAGATGAGGGGGGGAGGGGCAGCGCCGCAAGTAGCCGGGGTTCCGTTGGATTGGTGGGCCTTCTGTCTCTCCACAGACCCTGCTGGCGAGATTGCGAATCCTCGTGCGCCCTGGTAAGGATGCCTTGCGTTCTCGTTTTCTTGTTTGTGTGGTTCTTCCTCCTCTAAGTTGTTTTTTGTCTTGTTCTTGGTATCCGATGCCCTCAGCGTTAGATCTAAGTTATTGCGAGTCTTATACGTAACACACGTGTGTGTTGCATACGCCCGTTCTTTTCTTTTTGGTCCAACTTGTATTTCTTTTTTCACATATAGACTATACATATGACGTTTGTGAGGTACGTGTAATTTTTGTTCTGTTTTTTTCAGAGGTATTCTTCCACCACAGAGATAAAATGAAGGCACGTACCGTAGTGGGGAAAGGGGAGGAGGGCCTGCTATGTGACCCCGGATCCGAGATACTACTGGGAGGGAAGGAGGGAGGGAGGAAGGGCGAGAGTAGTGCGAGGTTACTAAATGGAATGAAAAAAAAAGAGAGCGATTGACGTTTGATTAAATGCAAGATTATCGCGTTGCGTTGATGTGAGAACCGCACCAACACCGTGAATCAAACATGTCAGGAGACGGCACTTCCAGCCCTCGACAGACAGCAATTTTGACCCAGGCTACGGTAGGGGGGTCCCCTTTTGGGCCTTTTATTTCAATGGCTAGGGGTCACTCGCGCGAGTAACCCCTTTGTTCCTGTTCGATATTACGTTTTCTTTATGTTTTACATTGACGAAATCAATCCTCAATGCAAAGATGATCTAAGCTGCGGCAAACCAAGTTCCTAAACCATCTTCATCCGTAGGGTACAGAGCTACTCGTGCGAGTGGCATAAACATACGAGTGAAAATGGGGGTACCCCCCCTACCGTAGCCTTGGTCTTTTCCCAAAGAAATTACCTTGACTGACGGCAAACTACTAGGTTTTAGTGTGAAAGGCTTGGTTTGACGCTTTTGACCGCTGGACGTTTTCCCTTGACTGGCCGTCTACTGCCACATTTGCCGTGAATAATCCGTATACCGTATACAGTTTGGTTCCCTGTGCATGGCGCGTGCTCGATTTAGATGCGGCCGAGTACAATGATACCGTATCGTACCATACGGAAGCTTTGTAGACCGAGACCACTGCACGCGGCAATCGCCAGGACCCCGGCTCTTGGGTCATATTGGGGGAGGAGAACCAGAAAAAGCGTGAGCATGATTCACAGGAGCTTGCAGAGGGCTGCGATATCTGCATGTATGTGGTCGAGACGGAGAAACCTGTTTCACTACAACTCAGTAAAAACGATCGTGGCAACGCAATTCGAACAATCAATATACATTGAGCAAATGCAGCACCTACAAAGCCCGCAGCTTACCTGGGAAAACCCACACTAGCCACTAGCCGCACTCAACAGAATCCCTAAGCGCGGGATTACCAATCAGGCAAGGGCATGGTAACTTAGTGCTGTGGCTCTCTGCCGTGGACTGCCATTGCCGAGCCTCCATGCACACGATGAACTAGGTAGTAAGCGATTTGCATATGAATTTCGATTGTGTGCAGTACATACCCCAGATGCACGCGGTACCGGCTGCCGGACCTATACCCACTCGAAACGCTTGACAATATGCCACTGCTCTTCTCCGACGGCATCCCAACCAACGCGCACACACTTGCACCTTGCATTTTTCCACCCGCGTTGTCCACCTGGCAGTTCACTGAGATCGCCGGTGCGGTGTACCCCGATGAGTACGAGGCTTTTCTGTCACACATGGCATTCGTCAACGTGGATATCAGCCTCATCCTGTCAAGACACTGCATCATCACACCAAACTTCTACGACAGGCTTATCGTTGCTACCACCGGCCCAATAGCCGTCATCCTTGGGTGTGCCTGTACCTTTTTCGCCGTGAACAGGAAAAAACAGAATTTCGACGTGGCGAATCATGTTTGGAAGCAGAAGTATCTGTCGGTCGTGATTTCCATCGTGTTCTTCGTGTATTCTTCGGTGTCTTTCACGGTGCTGCAAACGTTTGTCTGCGATTCACTGGACGACGGTAAGGCCTACCTCCGCGCAGACTACAGCATCACCTGCTATACCGACACCTACACGGCGTACCAAGCGTACGCAAGCTTTATGGTGTTCGTATACCCCATCGGCATCCCTGCCTTCTTCGCGTTGATGTTGGTGCGCAATCGTCGGGAATTGGAGAAGCCGGAAAGGGAAACCATATCCGACCTACAGTCGTTCCGCTCTCTCTGGGTGGCGTACAGACCGTCGTGTTACTACTACGAGATCGTGGAGTATGGCCGCCGGATAGTTCTCACTGGAGCGGCAGTTTTCGTCATTTCAGACAGCGCTGAACAGATTGCATTTGTTCTGTTGCTCGCGGTAGTGTTCATGTTTATTTCCGAGTCCCTCTCCCCCTTTCAATCAAAGAATGACATGTGGCTTTACCGCTGGGGGAACGGCATCATTCTGGCCAGCATGTACGTGGCCCTTCTCCTGAAAGTAGACCTTGCCGTGGGTGGAAGCCATGGTTCGACGACGATCACGGTTCTGCTCATCTCGGCCAATGTGTTCATGCTTGTCACTGTAGTTGTGCAGGCCGTGCTCTTGGTGAGAGGATTGTGTGTGGCGAGGGTGCGGGATAAGCTGAATCGCGCCCCGTCGACATTTCCCGCGAATACATGGCTCCAACGGTCAGCAGCTCTGGAAGGGGAAGACACCGGGTTGGAACTTGCATGGATGGGGATTCGCAGCAAGCGAAACCCGGGGGTGGGTATAATCAGTTCCAGTGGTGAGTAATTTAGCACCTGAATCCGGCGGGAAAATATGTCGAAGAAGGGGTTGGCGTTACATGGAGAGTTCTGCCATGTATAACTCGAGGAGCGTTGGTGCAAACACCATGTATGTCGACAACACTCGCTGACAACGCCGGAAGCGAATGACAATAGCGTTTTCAGATGCGTACATATGTCTTGGCAGGAAGTATCGGCTACGCTTAGACGCTGTATGCCTATGTCGATGTACTAATTGATGGGTTGAAGCACAAAATTGCACGCGTTCCACGTCGACTCCATCTGACCGTGTATGTGCAGCTAATTCAGTATTGAGACGTGAAAGGACGAGAAACCTGTACCCGCAATGCGCTTTCTATCCCATCTTCACGGATAGTCTTGTGTTCTGACACGATCGATATTTGCAGCGTTTACGTAGACACCCTTTGGCAATGGCCTTACGCCGGGCCACTTCATTTTCCAAAAACAGAACGCTTGGTTGCGGGTGGGTGCAAGCATGCTCAGGAGGTATCAGGTGTTGCTGTACATGTTTACGGCTCTAGGCTGTTCGTCTTCGGTCGCTACCCAGTCGGTTCTGCAGGGCTCGCAACCTTGCGCGTTTCAGGCGTAAAAATAAAATGTGCAAATGAGCGGAAGGAGTGGCACATTCGACTGTCCGTTTGGGAAACAGGGAGTTCATTTTTTTGTTTTGTTTTTTATTGGACCCAGGATGCGGTATAAGGGTTTTTTATACGATACCATAAGGGGTTTTTCTTGCAGTGGCTTGGGGCCACTCGCGCGAGTAGCCCCTCTGTTCCTTTTGCGGTCTTCTTACGTTTTCTTGGTCATTTTAGCTGAAGAAAACAATCTGCAATGGAGTGGTAACTTACGCTGCGCCGTACAATCGAGGTACCCCGCCTACCTCCTACCGTAGCCTTGGTGATTGTTTGATAACGCATCCCCATAAGAAGGGGACAGGGGTACCTGCTCCCCGGCTCCCCAGGTCGGAGGAGATGCACATTAGACTATCCGGTTGGGCAATGGATCTCTGATGAAAATATCGTTTTTATTATTTACAATGTGCCTCGTGAAAATGAGGGTGGACGGAGATTCGGGGTGCTTACCCCGGCTGCCCAAGCTCCAGCAAAGGCACATTCGATTGTCGCTATAGGTTAGGTGCCGAGGGAACACACGCCTCGCATTGTTGAAAACATGCCCGTGAGAAACAACTCGGTGGGGAGGGGGGGGGGGGTCCCCAAGCTGCAAAAATGTGGCACACTCCATTGTCAATTTTCACACGTTGGATTACATATTGGGTCCAAAACGTATGTGTTTACTATTTATAGTACTAGACTATAGTACTATGAATAGAACTATTAATAGTACGCCCATTAGATGGGAGAGTGGAAAAGTAGAATAGTTGCGTTATTTAATTCATGCGACCGAAAAGAGTCAAGGACCAGGGAGCGACGCCGGGTTTGGCCTTGCAAGGTAAACAATCTTCTTGTGCGCGTGCGGGCTGCCAATTCTTTAGTTGCGTGTCTCTCTGTCTGTCCGCAGTGCATATCTCTCTGTCTGGTAAAATATGCGCCGGTGTAAATTATTGCGAGAGCTCGGCGTGCCCAATTTTTCGCCAATCCAGCGTCTGCCGAAGCGGAAAATGATGGGCTAACTCGTGGAGCTTTTTGGGTGGCATGCCGTAGCTAGTTTTCTGTCGTCGCCGTGCTGTTGTCATTGTGGGGAGCTCGGGCTGCTGGGAGGGTGTTTTATGGGCGGGAGTGCCTTGGATTATTTTCCTTTGAATGCACACGGCCTACTGCATGCACGAGGCACTCCTGATTCAGTTGCCTCGTTACTGGTAAGTGAGGGGAGGAGTCAAGATACGTACCCCCGCCCTTTAAGCTTGAGGGGGAGTGGCACGTTCGGATATCGATTTTGGTTGGAAGTCCGATAACGTTTGGTTACGTTCTCGAACTTATTTCCATGATTAGCAACATTATACGTACGTTTCCCCGCTCCGAAAGCTCCACGAGGGCCGCATTATTTTGTCGATTTTGATGTTGGATTCACGAAATATAAATATTGCAATATTCAACCTGATGCCGACGATAATAATGCAAGGACAAGGGAAGTGAATTGGTTTTTGCTTTGCAATGCCAAAAAGCAATGCAGAAAAAGCCTTTCTTTGCAAGCCGGGGGTATGCACAGTTTGTCGTTACTCGATTTTCCTGCCTGTCTGTAAGCTATGCACCGCATTTGATTTTGGTACCATGTTGGGCCCACGAAGTATACTCCTTGCGTTCATCATTTGCCCATGATATGGGGGGTTTAGGGGGGGGGGGGGGGTACCCGCGTTTCACATCGTCCACAAGTAAATCATCAGCACGTTCGAATATCGAATTTGGGGTTGGGTCCAGGATATACACGTTGTGGTTTGAACATTTGCCGATGATATTGAGGCACGGACGGTGGGGCAAAGCGACCTATTAATAGGATGTTTTTGCTATATGGAAGACAATAAATAATATCGCTTCGTTCAGCCGTGCTACGGTAGCCCCCCCAACGTTTCTATCACGAAATCACGGCTGTTTTCAAACCAGCTGCCGGCCGTATCTCCTGAAATACGGTGCCTCTTTCCACCCCGATCTCACCGTTCGATAGTACTACTACTAGACTAGTCCTTCCTTTGCAACCAAGGACATGCATGAAGATATTTTCTGCATAGCATTATTCCTCGTGTTGAGCAGCCGCGCAACGTTTGTTAAACAAAATCACGGGTTTGGGGGGCGGGTCTATTATATACCAGTAGACTATAGTAGAATCACTTCATTGCGGAGTGCGTACAAGCTTCCGGAATATACTTGAACATGGCTGCTGCGCTGTGTAGTGTACTGCCCGTTGGCAGCTTTGACAACTGACCGCGAGAGCCGTGCGTGGCAGCTTTCGCCGAAGTCGGCATCTACAGGAACAATCTAGTTTCCGCGGATTATTAAGCAGTAGAGATTTGTTTTGGCACTGCGGAGTAATCCCACGGTGGTACGGGTGAAGTGCAGAAGAACAAAATCAGCGTCTAGCATGAGAGCTTCAACATCTCACCCGAACACGACTTTCAAGGCATTCATTCCCGCAACGCGACTTGTCACTTCTCTTCTCGTATTCCGAAAACAAATGTACCCGTCAAAATACCTATTGTACTAACCAATAGTTCTGCAATAGTGGACGAGCTCTCAACCGGGTCAGAAACGTTTGGTCCGAAGATGCAACCGCTATGATACCGTGGCTCGACTCTGCGGCTCGAATGCATCGAATTGCCGCGGTCGCCAAGCGGGTGTAGTTTTTTTTTAGGGGGGCGGGCGGCTTTGTTTGTGTTTATCAGGTGGGATAAGTTTTGCGCTTTCGACTTGCGTGTTTCATTGCCTAGAAACCCACGGCCCAGCGGCGACACAGTGAAGGAACTCCGCCAGCGAGCTCCGCCACTGACGGAGGGTTCGCGCACAATATTTCAGTTGCGCACACCGGAAAAAGCACGCAACGCGTCAGACTCACCGCCTTGCGCTGTGTTGCTAACTCTGCATCTCCAAGAGCGCCAGGGATTTGGGGGGCGGGGGGATGAAGCTGTTCATATTACATTTTAGATTCGTGCCAGGCAGGATGAAGTGGGACGAAGGTATCTATGTTGTTCCGTTGTTCTCCGTCCGTTTTTTTTTTCAGCGCTCCTTTATCTTCTTCTGTTCAAGGTGCATGCGTACACTTGGGGAACGCGCACGGCACCGGTGACGCAGCGTAGCAAAGACTGTGTCGTGAATGTGCCTGCGGTGCATACCGCGAAACCGAGCAAGCAGCTTGCTGTTTTTTTTTCTTGCATCCTCCGACGGATGGCGAGCAAGCACCTCACCATTTGCAAGAATTACGGCAGCCAATCAACCCGGGCCGTAAACGCGATCCCTTCTAGCATCTGCCTTCTCGTCGTTTGTGCTCCACAGCTCAGCCAATCGACACACGCAACAGCTGGCTCAATGGTATCCTCTCGGAAAAAAAACGAATTTTTATGCTTAATTATTCCGTCCCCGACCTCCCCCTCCCCTCCCCCTCCAACTCGCTGCACTCCGTGTTGGTGCGGTATGTGTTGTATGTGTTCGAGTATGTGTAGTGTGTGTTATTAATAGGAGCATGTCGGAATCCCCCATGGGGTGTAAGAGGCCGAAGAGTTCGCTCGAGTGCATCGTGTGGGGTGACCACTTGGACGACGCCTAAAAGTAGCTAAAACTGACAAACAGAAGTGAGTATACTAACAGTACAATCCTAAGATAGGCTTTGGCAGATGAGCCTCGCCAGCCACGGATACTGTGGCCAAAAAGCAAAAAGTGCTCGAGTGGGATACCCCATGTAAGATGGTCCATGACGAGAGCACTGAGAGAAAACGGACTTAAGAGCAGCCAAATCGGCTTGTCCCGCCTTGTCGCGCGTAGACACCTTGACCGATACGATTTTGATACAAGCTACACCCTACCAGGTACCTGGCGTATGATACCCAGACTTGGATAAGCGGCATGGAGGAAAGGGCCGTATAATATACTGGCCTGCTCCGAGGGTCTCTTAAACAGGGCACCCCACTGTACCCCTGTCGTACCATGCCTCTATTTGTGGATTAATACTAATACAAATAATAATACTAATACTCATACTCACATTAATACTAATACGAAAACAACAAAACGCCATGTTGAACATCTAGAACAAAAATGTGCGGTTGGTCGCGGTAGAACGCCCACGGCCCTGGCCACTCAACAGGGGCGTGGAGTACACGTGTTGATTGACCACAGGGTGGTGCCGATGCTGTCGATAGCGGCCAATAAGCGGCAAGATTCCCGCGGTCATTATCGGCAAGCTTCCAGTGACGCGCAACCTATCTGCGCGGAGTTTACCTAAACCTCCAACAGTATGTTCGGTACGGTAGGTACCAAAAAATACCAGATGCGTTTTCTCGGTAATACTCTGCCGAAGTCGTCGATATGCTCCGGCGATGTCTCGACCGGTATACGGCCTCAATACCGGCACCCGACACTTCGGTAAATTCGGCACGACCTTAATACCGGAAACTGCACTTCGGTAAGGTCGGTGTACGACCTCAACTCCGGTACCCGACACTTTCGTAAGTTTGGTACGCCCACCAAAATGCCCTCGGTGCCTGGGTATGTATCCACGCTTTTGTAAAAATCGGCCCGTTGGCCCTGGTGCCACGTACCCACCGGGGTCACCGACCTGCGCAATTCACCAGTACATAAATATAGTAGCACGCACGATCGAAAAATCACACGCAGTTTGCATGCGTGAGTGTTGACGAAATCCTCCAGTCACGGGCGGACATGTTTCTCATTTCTTGATAAAACACGTGTCAGTGTCGCCACTGGCGCAGGACCCAGCGAAGTCCAGACGGATAAATTTCCCGACCTCCCTCGCCTAACCTGAAATGCCAGGCCTCGAACCCAGCAAACTCAGGGAAGATTCCTAAACATCTCCGTAGTCGCGATCAAATGCCGCGTACGCAGTAGTCACGATCATCAGTTTATTCCCGGTCGGGATTCACCAAAATAGTGCCGGCATCGCTGGTCATTAAACTATGTTCTATTAGGACACTTTCATCCTTTTAACGCGCCCAATCGCATCCGTCTTTGTCACCAAGACTCCCACCAAAGCAACCAAACCCATCAAACCCGCCAAATACATTGGCCCTGGTGAACCCCACGCTGTTTCTTCCTCTAAGCTCGGAAATATCTGCCCCACAGATTGGAAATCTTTGTCGAGCATGTCGAATCGCCACTCCGCGACGAGGTCGATGTACTTGGAATGCGGCTTTTGGCACTCGTTGCTGCCGGAGGTGTTGAACGAGGACGACAACAAGAAGCTGGCTGAAGCTGAAACGAGCCCGCTGATCATCGCTTTTACACCCGCGTCCTGTACAGAGGGACGTGGATGGGGGTGACAGTCATGAGTCATCAATCACCAATCATCAATCGTCGAGCATCAATCATCAATTATCAAGCATCAATCATCAATTATCAAGCATCAAGCATCAATCATCAATCACCAATCATGAGTCAGTTTCAGCGCTAGCTACGGTAAAAATGTCCCGTTTTATTTTTGTGAGAGTCGTCACTTCAGGACCTTTTTACACCTGAACAAATACTCAGTAAACGATTTCAACCATATCATCAAAATGAAAGTTCAACCGCGATAAACTCCCCCACGGTCTGTTGAAAGGTGTGCAAACCAATCAATATTGCAAAACAAAAGGAAGATTCCGACGTTTTCAGTAATAGGTTACGGAACCCCGCCAACCATAACCATGTTTGGCCTCAAAGCGCTACCCCGATCGAAACACGTGTCCTATTCTTCATTAACTCCTTGGCCGTCAACACAACGGTCGCATTCATGCACGGCTCGGGAGAAGACTGCCACGAGTTTTTCATATCCAGCGTCGCCGATCGGTAGACGACTACACAATCGTTCGAGAGCATCCAGGTATATATAGAATGGTACATGATACAACGCTTCAAAATCGTCCGATAAATACGCCGGAGTCGTCTCGTGGTCTCATCGCGAAGACAGAGTACTACGTACCCTGACGGGAGCAAAGTATTTTACACTACGTTCATCTGCGTTACCGCGAAAATACCGTTCGGAACGACCGTGCCCGCGCAACCAACCTCACTCTCAGAGCCCCGAAGCAAGGAACAATGCAGAGCGGTCAACCTATGAGCGGTCAAGCTATGCATGTAGCAGAGCACAATATTTTTCAGCATCAAATCGTGTGAGACCTACTGTAAGCCGCTATCATATGTTTCATTGCTAGGGTCTTAGCTCAAGGGGGGATTTTTCCGCAAGAACGAAAATATTGCGCATCTCATTTCATTCGAACCCTTCAATTAATCGTGAAGAAAACCGCTTCACGGTACCAGGTACCAGGTACCAATCAAAACACCTGCAAGCGTACGGCACGGATGACGAGGATCAAAACTCTCGGGATACGTGTCAAAACAAGGGAAAAGCCACGCGCCGCCAAAAGGGTGTACGACCGAGTACTCCACACTAAAGCCTAGTAGAGTCGTAGGTCGATTACACCTCATATTTGGAACACGGTTTACGGTAGAGGTCCCTCTATAGTGCCGGTATGTGCACTATAGAGGAAAATATCGGCACTATAGCAGAAACCGGCGCTACTCCGCACATGGCCATTATTGGTTACTCCCATATGTACCAACAGATGGCCAATCGGTTTCACAGCCACGATAACAGGGCAACCGGCACCAATCAACCGCGCTATACAGGGACCTGTATGGTACCGATCTTGTGGAAAGGGAAGCGGCGTGCAAAACACCCCAGAGAGTGTTGTACTATAGTATGTCTCCCCATGTGTCAATTCCAATATGAGCATGTTGCCGGAGGCGCTATCGACATCACCATCGACATCGCAATCGGCACCGCTATTGACATCGCTATCGATATAGTTGTCGACATATATAGCTATCGACATCACTATCGACATCGCTATCGCAATCGCCATCGACGTCGATATCGACATAGCTATCGACGTAGCTAGCTATCGACATCGCGATCAACATCGCTGTCCACATCGTTATCGATATCGCCATCGACATTGCTATCGACTTCGCGACCGGCATCGCTATTGCGTCGCTATCGACGTAGCTATCGACATCGCCGTCGACTTCGCTTTCGGCTTCGCTATCGACATCGTCATCGGCGTAGTTATCGACATCAATATCGACATCGCTATCGACATCACTATCGGCGTCGCTATCGACATCGCTATCGACATCGCGATCGACATTAATATCGACATCGCTATCGACATCGCTATCGACATCGTTATCGACGTCCCCATCGACATCGCAATCGGCATCACGATCAACATCGCGATCGACATCGCTATCGACTTCGCTACGGACATCGCTATCGACACCAACAATCGTTGGACTCGTATTACCGCCGATCCAGGCACGCACCTGGATGTTTTCCAAGATATCATACACAGAGTTATCCATCGCCGCTGGGTAGTCCTTACGAATCCTGTCCACCACGCGTTGGTTGGCTTGAACCACCTGAGGAAGGTACCACACCGGGTGTACAGGGTGCACAGCAAGCATGCCAAGACATACAATTCGGCTCGTTTCCGGGACGGTTCCTGCTTGACCCCACCTGACGCGGGGTGTCAACCAGCTCGTGCATTGTCAACGCCGCCTAACACGCAAAATGGTGCATCCCGTGAGACGCATGCTACCAGTACGGCAGAGTCGAACCATCTTCTTTAGGAGCCTTCTCGCTTGAGGAGTGCTATACTTTTCATAACACAGTAACACTCTTGCAACACAACACTTTTGCAACACGACACCGCTCTTACAACACAATATAACACTCTTACAACACAAAAACACTTTTACAACACAACAACACTTTTACAACACCATAACACTGTTACACCACAATAACGCAAAAACTCCTGTTTGGAGAAAACTATTTTTTTTACGTACCCGATGAGCAACAACGGTAAGCAAATCCCATGGCCTGAGAATGCAACGAAACATAGTGCAAAACATGAATAGCTATTAAGGGCCAAAAAGAACTCGTCGTTCAGAAAACGTATCGGCCAAAACGGGCAAGCTACCTCCATCGTGCCACTCCCCAGGGGCGAATTTGATAAAAGATTGTCTCCGAGACGAAGGGGGGCACAAACAACCAAAACATATTTCCATACGAAGACACGTTGCTCCTCGTTTGCACTCACCCCGTCTTCGGTCGTCGAGATCAATTGCCTTCAAAACTCGTATACAAGGGTGGGTGGGCTAGTGCATTATCTTGCGTCATGCAAGGCATGCGGCATCGTCACCTGTGGTATCGCCGCCTGGATATTCTAGCTGAAATGCCCCCCGTCCCCCTTCCCCAGCCTATACGGGCATCGTCTGTGTTCATATGAATAATAAAAAAAAAAAATACACTCCAGCTGTGAGATCGAATATTTTGTCGAAGCTCATCTTTGCTAGCTGTGTGTGATACTCCGATCGCGCGTTTTACGGGTTGTGTGTCCTCATTAAGAATATATAGCAGGTGCCTTACAGGATCAATCACGTGTACTGCATGGATGCATTCGCCGGATTTTGACTCACATCACGGAAGACCACAAGGACATCCTGGTATTGAGTGTCAAACTCACCGAGGTGTTGTAGGTAGTAGACGCTTGGCCGAAGAGGTCGGTGTTGAAATAAACTTGATCTCGTTCAAACCCCAACCATTGCCGATGCTCCTCGATAGCTGGAACAACATGGCGCTCGTAGCACCGGCTCAGATTTCCTGTGGAAGTCTCGGTACGCCATTGCACGGCCAGGTGCTGCCCGTTTTCCCACCCCTGCATAAGTGTGGCGACATTTTGAAGACGAATATTCGCGAGTCCAGAAGCAACGGTGAAGTAGTGAAAGATCCTTGGAGAGTATGGGTGGTGTTGTTGTGATCCTTTGGGTGATTCGGTTTCAGGATATCCCATCTATTGCGATACCGGACCTCCTGTTGCAGTCTCGGTACGCGATTGCACTGCTCTTGTGCTGCCCGTTTTCCCACCCACCCCTCCGCGCATTTCGCGACAAAACTTAGTCGGTTAAGTCAATCTTGATAGCTCAGATCGTGCGATAAACGCGACAAAACGTAGTCGAGGAAATCAATAAATAGACAAGGAAGGGTCGAATCGTGCGATACGTGGGGAGGGTGCGAAAGGGAGGCGTTGTCGTGCCTCGCTGCGTTGTTGTGCTCCTCCGTGTGATATTGATATGCATGATCCACGAGTTGGTGATGGCACAGCAAGCATTGGGAAGTTAATCTGCCAGCGAAGAAACTAACACCCGGTATAATGGAACAACGGCAGCAACTAGATTTCATACGATGCCAACGATACTGCATAGTTAGACACATGCGAGCGATAGTAAATCAAAAACACCAACAAGAAGTAATAATAGTAATATAGTGATGTAGTATAGTAATATAGTAAAATATAGTATACTAATATAGTAACAGAGTTTTTTTTTTTTCATCCTCCGGCGGATGGGGTGGGGCAAAATACAAGTAAAGCTTAAGCTCACCACACTTCCACGTATCTTCATACACGTGGTGTTTCGATTTAACTCAATTGCCTTCGCAATCCAGCGCTAGCTGGCGTGTCCTTCGCTTCGCAATCCAGCGCTACGTAGATGGCGTGTCCTTCGGTTCCCACATCTAGCGATAGCGTGAGCTGTCCCCACCGATAGTAACGTAGTATTGTAGTGATATAGTAATAAAGTATAGTAATATAATGGTGACAGTGCGGTAGAGGTACAAGGTACACTGTCTTTCTGCCGCTCCTGACTTGAGCTCTTATACTGCTGTACCCCGCACAAAGCCGCTGAGGAGGGAAAACAGGAAGTGCTGCCCGATGAGCAATCAAATGGCAATAGGTACTTCAATAGGTCATAGGTACTTCGCATACAACGAATAGCGCCGCAAAACAAGTATGACACTGACGACATTCCGTCATTTCATAAACAGTTCTTCTAGCAAGAAAGTTCTACCCCTATGGTATTAATCGATACTACGATACCCCTATGGTATTAATCGATACTACGATACCCCTATGGTATTAATCGATACCACGATACCCCTATGGTATTAATCGATACTACGATACCCCTATGGTATTAATCGATACTACGATACCCCTATGGTATTAATCGATACTACGATACCCCTATGGTATTAATCGATACTACGATACCCCTATGGTATTAATCGATACTACGATACCCCTATGGTATTAATCGATACCACGATACCCCTATGGTATTAATCGATACCACGATACCCCTATGGTATTAATCGATACTACGATACCCCTATGGTATTAATCGATACTACGATACCCCTATGGTATTAATCGATACCACGATACCCCTATGGTATTAATCGATACCACGATACCCCTATGGTATTAATCGATACTACGATACCCCTATGGCATTAATCGATACTGCGATACATCAAAACCACATTAGTTTTACTCGTGCAAGTTAAAACAGTCAAAACAGGAATCGAGTCGGTTACAAATGGTTTGGGGAGAAAGTGCTACAACTAATTAATGGTGACATTGGCGTAGCAGTCGTCGTTGTGTTGTTGTTCTCCCTCGCCTTTTGCGCCCCCAGCAAGGTTTCAACGAGATCCAGGTAAAAAGGGTTGGGCTTCAGCAAGTCCACCGGTTCCCGTCGGAGCCCGCTTTTCCACGCCATCTTCATCACGATCACCTGCAATTTATATACCATAATATAAAATAATATACAATAATACACACATCCCAGAAAAGCAGAACATAACGTTTTTCGAGGGGAGCCAACGACGATTGGTTTGCTAGACTCTAGCATACAACGTGCCAATAACGATTGCACGTCCATTCGAGAAAAGACGGCAATGCAATATGTTCCAACGATTGGCCCGTTCCATTCTACAACAAGCCAATTCACTCACCACGAGTACTTACAATATATATACATATATTTATATATATATATATATATATCCCAGAGATGTCGGCAAAGTCGTGTTTTTGGACGACTTGGTTTAGTTGCACTTTCAATGTGCCAATACCAGGTATGTCTTACGAGCTCACCACAGCTGCAGTTACCTAACAAGTATAATACCGTAGTGTGCATCCCAGACGGAGCATCATTGAAGTGATTTTGAATCACTGGTTTCGTTTGACGCTATAATACACGCGCGGTCGAAGTATCACACGCAGATTGCAAAGCTGAGTCTCGATAAAAAATATTTTTATTCGATCTCACCGCTGCCGTGTATTTTTTCGATCTGTTAAATATGCCAGGTACAACATACCAATACATCATACCAATACCTTGTTGCAGCTCATTACACCGGCCCGGGCGCCGTGCACGTCCAAAAAAAGACAACAATGTCATCACTTCGAAATACTTGTTTGTAGGACTCTACAACACGCCAATACGTCGTTTTGAGCCCATTACAATTCCCTAAATATCTTAGAAAAGACAACAGCGTCTTACCAGTACGTTTAAAGAGTCAGGCGAAAACCAGCGTGGTTGGTTGGACGCTACTACGTGTGAATACGTTGCTTGAGGTAGCTGGGTCATCGATAATCCGCGCACAACAACGCGTGTTGGAGATTGTTGCTCCATGTTCGGTCGGGAACGGCCGCCCCATGGCGGTTTTTCAAGAGTTATTCTCAGGCTGGTTTGTTGGACTCTACAACGTACCAACAGAGTAGTACGATAGAATGTTAGTATGATAGTATGATAGTATGACAGTATGATAGGGGTCCCCCCGGTTAGGCGGTAGTGTGGTATGATACAGAGAGCAATATGAACGCCTTATGGAGGGAAGCCGCCTTATCGGTTCCGCCTTATTCGTGCCATTCTCTGTGGCGCCGAGCGATTTGGACCGCCTTATGTCGGGGTACCGCATTGCTCAGACCGCCTTATTGGGGGAAGCCGCCATAGTAAATCCGGTTTATGAGTGCAATTACCTATCAATAGTCGTTTCAAACGATTTTAACCGCCTTTATATCGGGATATCGCCTTATATCGGGATACCGCCTTATATAGGGATACCGCCTCATATCGGAATACCGCCTTACATCGGAATACCGCCTTATATCGGGATACCGCCTTGTTGGGGGACCCCCAACGCTGCAGTACGTTGTTTCAGTACGTTGTTTCAGGCAGCTGGGTCGTCGACAAATCACGTGCGACAACGCTTGCTGGGAGCAACAGGTGATACTGCTAAAACATTGGCCGGGAACAAGCCACTCGTGACAAATGAAACAAATCAAAAACGCAGGCCGCCCTTCATCCGCGACCGGATTTTCCCACACCCACGGAGTTGATGGGCGACGAGTTTTCCCGGCGTGTCGTTGAAACAGTCCGAGGTGATGTAAAACTGAACTTCAACACAAGGCCAAGTGAGGCATCGGCCCATGAACAAACACGTTGTGCACCCTATATCACTCATCCCCAGTATCTGCGGAATAACTACTAATATGCGCGAGACTCATGCTACAGCAGTAGAGGTTGAGCAGTTCATCACTTAAGGAGGCTTCTCGCTTGCGGTAGTCTGTTCCTCAATAGCCAAATCCTTAGTTTGATAAAGGCGCGATGTGCAACCCAATGGGCAATCGCGCGGTCTATTAATAGGTATACAACGAAATAAAACTGCAAAAAAATACTGATACTGTAATGATAATGATAATGATAATAGCAATGACAATGATAATGACAATGGCAATGATAATGATAATGGCAATGATAATGATAATGATCATGGTAATGATAATGATATGATAATGATAATGATAATGATAATGGTAATGATAATGATTACGATAATAATAATGGTAATGGTAACAATAATGATAATGCTGATGATAATGATAATGATAATGATAATGACAATGATAATGGTAATAAAAATGATAATGATAATGATATTGTAATGATAATGATAATGATAATGATGATGATAATGGTAACGATAATGATAATGATAATGATAACGATAATGATGATAACGATATTGTAACGATAATGATAATGATAATGGTAGTGATAATGATAATGATAATGACATCCCCACGATTTCGGGTGAAGGATCCCCGTCATTCCGGAAAAACCAATCGCCAAAAGGTGATAGTGATACCTCTGGCGTAGCACGCGTCACCCGTTGATGTTTGCAGCCATTGGTGTCTCTGGAAATGGCAACACTTAACTCATTAATGAGTAAATCGATTCGAGGCTGGCATTCGATATGCAATACAGAACGCACAAGGTGCCTGCCCCTGCCTCACAATGTGGTTCTTAGTGGAGTGCAGCTCCCCGTTTAAGCGACTCGCCAAACACCTTCCCTCACGGGGCTTTGCGCTCCGTGCACGCCAAGTCTGCCTGGTCTGTGAAAACCCGGCGTGCTCTGTCCCGGACTTGTACGGATGCAAAGGTCTACGGTCGTGCATGATACGAGTTAATCCCGCCCCCTACCAGATGTTGGCACACCGAACAACACAAACAACAAAAATAAATTCGAAGCTGCCGTCCGATATGCAAGTACACACAAGGTTCGGAAGTCGGCCCCACAAGCGATTCTTAGCAGGATGCAGCTGAAACCCTTCATGTGACTCACTCGCCGAACACACCACGGCGCTTCGTGCGTTGGTACACGCGATGACTGCCTGGTCTCAGTGAAAACTCGACGTGCCCCGTCCCGGCATAGTAGGGATGGATAAGAGAGTCAATATAATCAATAGTCTTAAGACTGCGGCTACTTGCTCTTGCCTGCCACGTGTCGTACTCCTCGAAAAAGTGCGTAATGTTGGCCTCTGTGACAAGGCTAGGCATCAGCGTCTGTTCCATATCCGCCGATATGATGTCGACGAAATCATCTGCCTGGATCAAGCCCTCTTGGAGCATCGACCGAAACGTAGAAATGTCGAGAATGCGGTGGTACCTGCCGCAAACGTTTTTGCCCCCATCGACCAAGGGCAGACGCACAAAACAAAACATGTTGGTTTAAATGCAGATATGTTTTTTCCTGAGCGCTAGAGGGGGTGCTACTCTCGAAGCAACAAGCAAAAATTAAGATCGAACAAATGAATCCTATTTCGTTCAGAAATACAGACCACAGTTTTTTTTCCGAGGCAGGGGGGGGGCGACTTCAAAACCAAGTTAGACACATATTAAACAGTACCAAGCAGTACCAAGCCCTCTTGCAGCATCACCGAAACGGGATAAGTCGAGAAATCCGGTTATACCTGCCCCAAACGTTTTTTTCCAGGGATGCGCAGAGCCGGTTCCGCTCGGCGGCCAACGGCTCGCGCACCCGTACGAAGCTCTCGCAAAGAATTCCGGTTCGTGAAGGTTTGACAGCAGTCCCTAGACAGAAACGCCTCTATCAATCTATTGGAAACCTCCACATTTTACGCATGCCCACAAGGGGGCGGTATTCTATACACTAACGTGAACGAAGGAACGTATTGTGTGCTCACGAGCAAAGCTTGTCGCAGTCCCAGTAAGCGCAGAACCCCAGTACTGAATCCGCCGTGGCAATGCGGGAGTCCTTCATCGGAAATTCCACGAGAGTACGGTCGAGCGCTTGAGCGATTACAACGCCGTCCGACAAAAGAAACCTGTTGTTGCCTAGCTGTTCCCTGGCCAGCATAAACGACGGTTGGAAACATAGATCAGAAGGGGATCCAAAATAAACGACAGTTACGCACAAAGACTAGAAGATAATCCAAATAGGACAGGACGGTTGGGCACAAAGTTGTGATCGTTCAAGCGCTCGACTGTGATGCACGTAGGATCCCGCATACGCCACGCTCGAGCGCTTCGGCAATCACAATGTAATCACACGACGAAGCCTGTTGTTGCCTAGTGGTTGCCAGTCCAACTAAAACAACGGTTGGGCGTATAGGTCAAAAGAGGGCCCAAAGCAAAGGACTGTTAGGCACGGTTAGGCACAAAGACTAGAAGAGGATCGGTAAGGACGACGGTTGGGCACAAAGATTGGAATACAAGATCGGACACAAACCTTGGCTGAGCGCTTGAGCGATCGCAACGTCGTCCGACAAAAGAAAGATGCAGTCGCCCAATTGTTCTCTAGCCAGCATAAACGACGACGGTTGGACACACAGCATGAATACCAGACCAGTATGTCGCGGGTACTCTCTGCAATGGCCCGGACATATTAAACCCTTCGAAGCAGGTGCGTCTTAATTCGTCGCACAAAATCCGGAAATTAACCCCCCCATGTACTGTATTTACTGTACGTCAGCGGCTTCTTTAATTGTCTACCAGGTATGTTTTGTTCTTATGATTTGTTTTTCTAGTTTCTCCTTTCCCTTGTTTTTGGCTGTGTTGTTCGCATAGCACCCTGTGCGCGCTGACTGATATGTTGCTTTCCTCTGTTCGTTTTGCGCTCCTTTCTTTCGGTTTCTCCATTTCACAGCCTGTGATCACAGAATTTGTGTATCTCTACGATAAACAAAATCAGGGTGAACACTGGGTGCTCTAGCCATGTCGATGGGTAGAAAGACCCGGTTTAATGTGAAGACAACACACACGTCGGCGGCAGCTGATGATGATGATAACATTCTTGCACTGGGGGGCACCGGCACTATATACCGGCATTATTCAGGGCACCGGCACTACACCAGCACTATTGGAAGTAGGGCTACTACAGAGAGTTCCAGTAGTAGCACGAGCAATTCACCGGCACCATAGAGGACAGGCTATCACTATTCACCGGGAGTATTGGCACCCTCCCAGTGTATGTGATAACGTATCACATGTAATGAGCGGGAAGAATGGAGCAAGGGCAGCAGATAGATTACATCGATGCTACGGAGGAAGCAGGTATGACAGAAGGAAGGTAGAGGATGTACTTCGTAAGTAAGTTTCCTATTTTTTTTGGATTTCCTCTGGCTTTATTGTACTTTCTCCGGATGTTTATGAGTGATCGGCGTTCACTTCATACTCCACATTGATTCTTGGATGGACAAAACAATACCAGGTAGTATATAAAGCAAAGGGGGCAACGCATATTCAAGGGCGAGCACACCCACGAGAAGAATGGATTGGGTGACGGTGGTAGCATTCCGCGCATTATGTCAGCTTTTCCGTTCGAAGTTAATTGCGCACGGCACATTGGCGGATGGCAACCATACTGTCATACCATAATATCATGACCGGAAATAAATAAAAATAACGCATCAAAGCACCTTCCTTCCTTCCAGGAAGATGTAACCCCGTCGGTCAAGCTGCCTCTGCAGCTCTGCAACTCCCCGACTAATGCTACCCTTGTTTCCTGCTTAGTTCACAGCGTAAAGTCATATTCTTCACAACCAAACCGTCAATTGGACACTCACACTCCACACTGACGCCGGGTGGCAAACATATATATATCAATACCGATGTATCGAACATATCGTTCATAGCTTCATAAATAGCACCTTCCTTCCGCGAAGACGATGTAACCCCGTGGGTCAGCCTCCCTCTGCAGCTCTTCAACCCCCCAGCTGTCCATGCAAGAGCCAGAATCCCACTGCTCTGGTTCAGCAGACGACCGCCCCCCCGGCCGACTGTTAGCAACTCCGTCCGCAAGAATGCCTCCGTCCAGCCACTCCCACCCAGCTTCTTCGCCCGCGCGTATCGTTAGGTTGAACGGGATCGGCTCCTCGAGAGGAGCGGGCGCCGTTTCCCAGAACCACAGCCCCAAAGCGTCTTGCAGAAGCACGGACAGAGACCTGTTTATTTAGGACACGGGCGCGCGCCGTGTTGCGATGGGGCACTCCAGGTACAGAGTACCGAAATTGAAATATGTCCCGAGTGTGCCGAGGGTGTGTCAAGAGTGACCGTTACCTGGTACTTGTACTGCTTGCTGTATAACAACTCGTCAAATGTACCAGGTATCAGAATAAACCCGCAGTTCCACAATGGTGGAGGACCTCAGCCGGCCAGAACAGTTTGGTCCAAAAAGTGCAGCCCCCTGCCGCCGTGTTATGAGTCGGGTGCACCAAAAAATATACACGTTGAGAGTGGCCATATAAACCGCCCCCCGCGTTCACCTGAGCGCCCCTCGACACTTACATCTAGTACAGCACAGGACACCCAAGAAGAAACAGAATCGCTGCTGCAGGGCTGCTGGGTTTCTTATTTGGAGGAGGGTGCGTTCTACACTACGGAAACTTCAGTATCACGGCCCCCGAATTTCTTGTCCCTCTGCAGATGCCAGTCAGCCTGCCTTTCTCATTACCCTGTTTCTTATTAGATGTCCCGCACTTTCAATAGTAATAATCCACACAAAAGAGGTCCTGACGCGCCAAGAAAGAGCCGGCTCCGACGGTAGCCTCTTTGCTTGAAAGAGCGCCGTGCAATTCGTGGCATGAATGTTGCATGCTTACACGTTATAGCCAACTCGTGAAGCTGCACCTCGCTAAGAGGGCAATTTTGATACACAGGAGCCACGACAGACCCACGAGGAGTGTAGCAAAGGAATCGGGGCATTAGTAGCTGTTGCGCGGGCACATCCTTCTGGTCGGAATTGCTGTTTTGCGCGACAGACACCGGAAGGCGTGTTGGACGCAGCGCAAGACGCGTCGCGGACCGCGCAACTATTGTCGCCACCTAGTGTCGAATAAAACTTTGCGCAGTTTTTTCTTGCGATCACAAACTTGGCACCTCTTTCGTGTTTCGCTATGAGCGAAAAGGGCGTAAACACACTTCGTCGAGTGGTTTTGGGGGTTACATTCACGCGTGTATCGCGAAAACAATATATGAAGCGTCTAAGCACACTTGGTCAGTTGTCGGGCTTACAATCGCGCACACAAGGGCTCCGCGTGGGTGCCATGTTTCGGATCGGCAAAAGTATCGTGTTACGGTCTCAGGTTTTGATCTCTACATACACACTTGCATATCAAATGTGTATGCCTAACGTGAGCAGTCGATTTTCCCGCCAAGTGCTACAGTAGGAATAACGAACAAACACAATCTACTGTAATACAGGATGAAGGCAATGCCAAGTGCTAAACTAAGCCACACAATAGTATAGATCACAAAGGACTTCACAAGATATCGATGTGCAACGCCCCACAAATAAGTTGTTTGGATGGGACTCATGCCCAGCCTCTTTTCCCGGACTCGTTTCCGATATTCAACTGTATCCGTCTTCGGCCATATTGATCCAGTATGATTGCTCAGACTCATATATTTGTAATATTAAATAGTCAGTTGGTCATTGGTGTCAGTCTCATTTGTCAGTCTCAATCCGCAGACATTTATCAGTCTCATCTCTCACACGCTTCGCCTTCAGCAAAATTCCTTTCGGCCGCGTTTCATTCCCGTGTCAGTCTCGGTTCTCAGCGTCGCTTCTCATACTTCCAAGTCAGCATAATTTGACAATTCTTTCATTACCAACCCCGTTTATCGAAGGCTCGTTTTCGAGAAGGGCGGGCCTTATTCGGTCGGATTTAGAGGTTAAAACATGTAAAAAGCGCGAAGAAAGCAGAGTGTCGGATCAAAATTTCAATTGTTCCAAGGCTTTTTAGCTTCCTTGTAGAACCGAACTGCACTGCCGTTTTTATATTTGAAAGGATCCTAAACACGGTGCGCTGCGTTACAGTTTTTGATATCGTACGGTGCATTGTCGTTCGTTAAAACACGGTCAAGAAACCAACCGCACCGTACCTCACATTACTCGCGCGAAACTTTTCGGTGCAATATTAATACCAGGTATCACATAGGCTACGGTAGGAGGGTACCCCGGTTTTCACTCCCGGGTCTGAGCTATTATACTATCATACTATCATACTATCATATCGTGTCGAATCGTGTCATACCAAATCATATCATATCATATCATATCAAATCAAATCAAATCATATCATATCATATCATATCATATCATATCATATCATATCATATCATACCATATCATATTATATAGGCTACGTACCCCGTTTTTCACTCCCGGGTCTAAGGTATCATACTATCATACTACCATATCATACCGTATCATATCATTTCATACCATGTCATATTATATCATATCATATTATATAGGCTACGGTAGGGGGGGTACACCGTTTTTCACTCCCGGGTCTGAGCTATCATACTATCATACCATCATACTATCATATCATATCGTATCATATCATATCATATCATACTATCATACTATCATACTCGCACGGGTGACTATGTAGCTCAATGATAAAACCACGTGTGGCGACTTGCTCGTCGCAGCATAGCAAAATTAACACAGCGCGAAAGCCTGAGACCCCAAGGCACAGGGGGGTCGCGAGTGACCCAGAGACAGTGCAACAACAGGCCCCGAAAGGGACCCACCTACCTTACTGTACCTTTGCTCTACACTACCTTTGGTCTAAACAAGTGGTTCTGCGGCACACCCCCCATCTAACTATTAACGAAATCGCCGCTTTTCAAACAAGCTCCCGGCCGTATCTCCTCATGAAGTACGGTGCCCCTTGCCACCCGGACGTGATGGTTCGATAGTACTACTAGTCCTCCGCAAACAAGCACATGGAGAAATGTTTTTCATTGCATCCTTCCTCTTGTCGAGCAGCAATGAAACGCTCGTTAAAGAAAACCGCTTGTTTGGGGGGGGGCTATCGTAGAATCAGTCAAACGCGGTAATAAATTCTTCAAAACTCTCAAACTCTAAAACGCGGTATCTATAGCCTCTTCTGAAGGCTAATAATATTGTAGAGTCGAACGGTGCAATTCGGTGCGGTTTTAACGGTATTGAATCGTACGAGTGCGCTTCCATATTTCTGATAATTCTACGGTGCGGTGCGGGGCGGTGCTGGTTGGCTACAAGCCGTCTCGTAAATCGTACGGTGCGATGTTTAGTTCGGAAAAGCTGCACCAGACTAGGTGCCAAAAAAGCAAACGGACGGCAAAAGGCATTGAAATTTCGGATTTCATAAAAAATTGGAAAACGTCATATGTGAGTACGACCGATTGAATGGTTGAAAGTAAACTTTGCAATTGAAAAAGACTTTTACATATGTCTGTCGCACTCCAATCGAATATAACAAAACCGAAAAACAGCGTTTTCAAACCCCGGACTCCTTATATTGTATATATTTTTATAACATACTGTAAGCTACCGCACGTCTCGTGGACAGATCTTGCTTTCAAGCCTGCACGTGCAGATGAGCTACCTCTTATGACTCAAGCCGAAGAAACCATTTGAAGCTCATTTATGATCAGATAGCTGGCTACAGCTCATCCCGTGCAAACTTGTGCAGCCCATGTCGCTTGTATTGATATAGCTATCGCCCTTCTGCGGCAATGGTCTATGTGCAGATGAGTCATTCTCTTCCCCGAAGTATACATGACCAACACATTAACGTAATGTTAGGGTTTATGTCTAAAACTTCATTAGGGGTAACACAACGTCAGGGCGTTACGTCTAACGCCGCGTAGACAGTAACATACTGCTATCATGTTAGCAAATCTGTGGACACCGATCTGGGCATGTTAGAGTGACAACGTTCGTCTATGGTAAAAGCCCAACATTGTGTTACGATGGTAGCACAAGGACGGGTATCACCACGTAACATGATGTTACTGAAACCAGAGCTGGACGAGATCCAGCAGAAACATAACGTTAAGGCGTGTGTACGTTCGTGGGCTTCCAGCTAACGCTATGTTACCGCGATACCGTAATTGCTCTTCCCGTGCTAACACTATGTTAAGATCTGGCCAAGCGCCTGCGTTAGGCCCCATGACGTAGATTAGAGTTATCCGAGTGTTACGACGATCCGAGGTGCGGTCGCAACTATTTCGATGGGCTTTCTCCCAGCCAGCGAACTGACCAGGGCCGCCTCAGAAGCAAATAAATGAAGCAAAACACGGAAACAATAATGACACACGAATATGTGTGTAACTTACGAAGATGGTGGGACAGATTCAAAAACCTGCACGAACAAACAAACACGCTGACCGACAAACATGATTTCAGGACAACAAAACTCTCCTAACACGGTACGGGAACTCTTGCCGCATTAATCAATTATCGTGTCTGCCACCGTAAGCGCGATTATGTCTTTGTGATCGACTGCAGTGCTTTGTGGTCAACTGCAGTCTGTAGCCGCAGCTTCTTCGGCGCCTTCCTCATTCCCCTTGAACCCCTCATGCACTTCCTCCGGTGATGTAGCGGTATAACCGTCCGCCCTGGTGAAGCGGTGCTCTCATTATCTCCTGCGGCGGCCCTCGACATCTTGACTGAAATTTCTGTAGCAACTACCCACGGAGATCCCCTGTTAGCAGGACTAATTATCCAAGCGGAAAAATGGGGCCGATAAAGCACCCGCCTTTACGTAATAGCGTTTGGCTCAGGTTTATTTTGTTGGCGGGTCTTCCCAGGTATGCAGAGCCTCAATCGAACAGAATCGTAGCGTGGGAGAGCTCGCCTGAAAGGTGGCGATACTTTCCTATTTCTGGGTGAAAATATCATCCCGTTAACAATGGATCTCCGTGCTAGGTTTTCCATAGATGACGCCAGAAACACAGGGGCGGCAATAGCCATGGGATTCTTCGAGGCAGCACACTTCGACCGTCAAACAGGGGTATATTAGACCGGGTAATGTTTCCTCCTTGGTGTCGACGTTTTGTCCTTCACCGTATTTCCCTAACTGGCCATTCGCATCGTCGCTGCTGTACTCGCGGCTATTTTTTTGTTTCCCATCACCCATAAACACCTGACTTTCCAGGATAAGCCTGATAAAGATACTTTGTCGCAACGCTTGCAGAACTGTCAGACCCCATCTCCACCATGGTTGACGCCCGGCCAGCGGAGTCCTTGGACCCGCATGAGCTTCATAAAATCGCTCGTGTCCTTCAGCGGTGACTTGTCTACTAATGGTGCCCGGCAGCTTTCACGGAACGCGTCTGGCTGCACCGCTTCCAGCATGATGCGACTGCACGTCTTCGCCGCAGATGGTTTCCACATGTAAAACATTGTCGCCGCCTACCTTGTAGCAGCCCCAACTCCTCGTCTTGTGCAATTCTCCACGGACGGCCTTACAAAGATTGAAGCACATGCTGGTGTGCTTCGCTGGCGTTTGTTGGCGGAAGTACAGCACGGGCTACTTGCCGCAGCCGTGCAGTGAGAACCACTGTGCTGAGACTACCTGATGGCTGAGCCACGTGCTGTAGACAGGTTAACAGTTTCGTGGTCAGAGATGGGTGGCGCGCGACGGTCAGGAAAAGTTGCCATGGGACAAATATCTTCCAATACTATCAACGGCATGCAGGATCGTACGGTGATCCTCTCATCACCTTATATGTTTTCGTACTCGCGGAACTGCCGTAGGAATTCTCCACATGATTCCGGGTCCGGACGCGTAAAACGCGGAGGAAAGGCGTTATACTACGGTACTGTGGTGTAGATCGCGGAGGATCGCGCAACATGATCCGCAATAATCACCAAGCCCTCAGTGGGAGTGTGATCCATACGTTCCCGTGATGTCTCGTCAACGTACGCTTCATTGTTGTTGCTAGTCATCCCATATCACGGTGTGTCGCTAGTAGGCGTCGACGTGCACAGCAGCGGGGTCAAAACGAAAGTCGCTTGCAGTAGCAGCGCCATCGCTCTGCAGCTCGTGCCCACTCCTTTCTCCTTTTGTGCTCTATGCTCTCCAGCAGAAGATTCCATTTCAATCACACCAGGTTACCCTCACTCGTGTCATACGAGTTTATTCATATACTCCTTTCTCCTCTTGTGCTCTATGCTCTCCAGCAGAAGATTCCATTTCAATCACACCAGGTTACCCTCACTCGTGTCATACGAGTTTATTCCTATACGTATGAGAGTATATACATACAGCGATCGCTCGCTCGTACAAAACCAGGAAACTCGCAATTTCTCGTGGACCTTCAATATTCGATCGAATTATGGTGTCTTCGCGATGAAGAGAGCCACGCACAGCACTACACCTGCCGTCCTGAATGAACTTAGCAGGAGCCCGGGGCCAGCATCTCTGTAATACCCGACTCGGAAAGAGGCATCGAACTAGAACAAAGCCAGAAGAACAGAGAAAAGAGCGTGAACTATTGTGCGTGCATACAGTAAATGGTGCAGCTCCCAAACGGTGGTTACATGTTTCACGGTTCGTAATAACCTGCATGCCTATGCTTATCATGGCCAACCCATACATACGCCTTGTATGCCGGTGTGTCTGCAGGTCTGTCCCCAGACGCCACAGGAGCCTTGACTAGTATCCTGATAGGAACATATGGAATTTACTGTTACTCAACTTATCCTTGTTCGTTAGTCTCTGCAATCGATGCCAGACAGTGCTGATATCACGTTAGCCAGTCAGATACGGAGATTGACGGTTACAAAGTATTTTGTTTCATGTATTTTATGTCGACGGTTGACGCTTCTGCGTCGGTGTGTTGCGTGTATGTAGGTTGCGTGATCTGATGTTCTCCTATCGGGGGCGCTCCAAGCTGTGAACCAACTAATACAAGAGTTTCGTCCATACTCTTCAAGCCTCTCGACCTCATGGTCAGTTGAGCTACTTTCGGCAGGATTCTACGAATAACAGCAGCTGCTCAAAGAGGTTGGACCAGTACGAGACCAGCCTTGAGACTCTCGGGTGGCTAGGCGAGTACGCGCTGGTGGTGAGTCCCAGGAGGTGCTCGTTGAGAGAGGGGCAGGCTTCGCCCCAGACCGCGTAGGTGGGTTGAAAAACACTTTGTCAAAATTAGTCGCGAACGCCTCTGATTTTCTCGAATGGTCTCGAGATATGACACAGCAAGCGCACATGAACAACAGCGTAAGAGGTCTTATTGGCGAGACGAGTGTCCCTGTTGGGGACATTACACTTACAAGACATTACACTGATCACGTACCAGCTGGCCACACACTCGATGCCATGCGCGTTAGTATGGCTACGTGGACAATCCAGTGGGCTAGTATGAGTACGAAGGCCGACAAAAATCTAATGAACCGCCACAAACGCCAGACTGATGTTTGGCGACAGCTCGAATCTCGACATGCACCTGAAACGATCGGCGAGACGACCATGCTGCTTAAAAAGTATGAGCAATACAAAATCGCCCCAACGAGTGACCCGATGCTAGATATTGCAGCGTTATCTGGTATCAGGGCGCAATTGTCAGTGCGGGAAATCGCAATCACGGATCACATGTTTTGTGTCCGTGTTTTGGACTCTCTACCACGTGAGCACGAGTAAGAGGTTCGACCAGTTGAATCTGCGCTGACTTTTACCACCCTCGACCGCATTGAGCAAGTTATGAGGGAGCGATTTGTTTTCCTTCAATCGGCGGAACTCAAAAAGAAGCAGTCTCCTGGCGACGCGCTTTATGCGGATGACCAGGAGGCTGTTTCTTTTGGGGTTTCTCCCCGCGTGCCTATGCATCTCATGGCAAACCATGCGTATGCCTTGTGTGCCGGCGCATCTGCAGGTCTGTCGCCAGACGCCATAGGAGCCTTAATTAGTGTCCTCACAGGAACATATGGGACATACGGTTACTCAACTCGTCCTTGTTCGTTAGTCTTTGCAATCGATGCCAGATGGTGCCTATATCACGTTAGCCAATCAGATACGGAGATTGACGGTTACAAAGTACTTTGTTCGATATATTTTATGTCGACGATTGATGCTTCGACGTCGGTGGGTTGTGTGTAGGTTGTGTGATATGATGCTCCCCTATCGGGGGCAGTCCAAGCTGTCAACCAACCAATACAAGATTATCGTCCATACCCTTCAAGCCTCTCGGCCTCATGGTCGGTTGAGCTTCCTTCGGCTGTTGCTGCTGTTCTGCACCCTCCGATTAGCTCGATGCTTCCTCGGCGTCACCCCGTACAGACCTGCCGCCGACGAACCCGCTCGTAGGGTCAGTAGCGCCTTTTCTGGCACCTCCTGACTCCTTCGGCAAAGCCTGCGAGACCTGCCCTTCTGCTGTCATTGCTTGGAGCAACTGCTGTACCAAGAAGATAAGCTCCAAGAGTGCTCGGGCCTGATCATCCTGTCTGGATGCTATCGCTTGCAATTCCGGTGCGACCGGAGCTGTCTCTTCCTCGACGCTGCCTGCAGGTAATGCAGGCATTCTCAGGATCCTAAATTGTCGACACATTTCCATCTGCGCTGATTCCGACCACCCACGACGGCAATGAGCAAGTTGTGAGGGAGCGAATTGCTTCCCTTCAATCGGAGGAACCCAAAAAGAAGCAGTCTCCTGGCGACGCGCTTTATTCGGGTGACCAGGAGACTGCATCTTTCTAGATTTCTCCGATTGAACGGAAACACATCGCTCCCTCACAATTTGCTCAATGAGGCTCGACACCTTCAATGTGCGCCGACTCCGACCACCCTCGACGGCCTTGAGCAAGTTGTGAGAGAGCGATTTGTTGCGGGTTATTGCGAACCGTGAAACACGTAACCACCGTTTGGGAGCTGCACCGACTACTGTATGCACACGCACAATAGTCCATCCTCTTTTCTCTGTTCTGAGCAAGTTGTGAGGGAGCGATTTGTTTCCCTTCAATCGGAGAAATCCAAAAAGAATCGGTCTCCTGTCCACACGCTTTATGCGGGTGACACCGCGAGCAATGGCCGTGGTGGTAGTGGTCGCGGCGGCAACAGCGGTCGTGGCCGTGGAGTTCGTGGCAGAGGCAATAAAAGCAGCAGCCGAGGAGGATCAAACACTTTCGGAGGTCGCCCAAGCAATGTTCAAACAGCAAGTGCGAATGATGGTAGCAGCGCAGTGAAGAAACCCGATGGGTATTCGTCCAGGAAATAGTGCACGCTCTGCCACAAGCACGGGCACTGGAAGTCTCGATGTCCAGGCCAGGTATGCGCCGCCGGTAAGGGGAACGGACACTCAATGAATGGTTGCCCATCAGGGAAAGAAGATGCTGTTTCGCCGCCTTCCACCCCGATCTCGACCAGGAAAAGCTTCTGGAGTTCGATGCTCTCGTGGCGGAAACGGGCGGAACCAGCCAGATGAATGATACAGCAGGAAAACAGGTTGTTTCATGTGTCGCTGACAGCCGAGCAAGTAGGCATACTTTCCCGTCGTCAACGCACATGTTCGACTACGATGAATGTAATAGGACCGTGTCGACTGCAACAGGGGACTCGTTCCCTATAGATGCGATATTCGCGTAGAATTCCTCGCCGCTGGGCGGGCAGTACGTCTAGTGATTGAAGACGTCGCTCACGTCTTCACACACAATCTGTGTTCGGTAGGAGCGGCAGCCGGTCAGGGACACTCCGTTCTATTCGACAAGGATGTATGTATCTTCAGCTGAAATCCGGAACATCGGTATGCTCCCAAAAATTCGGGAGTCTGTTCTAATCCAAGTTTGCACGTTACCGCCGCCCGAACATGCCTTGCTGTCATCGCTCCGGGGCTTACGCCCACCACGTCGCCTGTTGACATTAACGCCTACCACTGTGCACATGGCCATATTCGTGAGGCACTGCTCAGGAAGACAGCTAAGCAAACTGGCGTTATTCCGGAAGGGGCGCTTCACGAGTGCAAAAGGGTGTTCGATGGCGAAAGGGCTCCGAAAGCTCATCTCACGGTCGACACGCGTCCGAGCAGAGAAGAAGTTCAGGAGGGTGTATGTCGACCTGAGCGGGCCAAAAAGAGTTCAGCCAAAGGGCGAAAATCGATACTTGATGATCATGAGAGACGATTTTTCAAGGTTTATGTGGGTGTACTTCATGCGTCACAAGTCAGACGCAGCTGAGACGTTCACACAATTCTTAGCCGACAACCGCGCAACAAGGTTTCCATCTGATGTGAAAATCGTGAAGTCAAACGATGGCGGGGAATTCCTCAAAGGAGGCTTTGGTGTTCTTTGCAGGAGAGCTACAATATTACCCAAAAATTCACCTCTGTGAGCAGTCCACAGTTCAACGGCGTAGCCGAACGGGCGTTAGGGTTGATCGAAGCCGCGTTTTGGCTGCAAGAACACAAGCTTCGATACCATTTCCGAACGTCGAGCTGCCTTCTTCCGATCATTTATGGACGGAGGCCATGACGTGGGCGTGCCATACTTTTAACTGTTCTGCAACGAACTCGATTCTAGACAGCAAATCGCCGCACGAGATATGGCATGGCAGTCCACCTCGGCGCCAATGGCTGCTATTCTTCAAGCCTGGCTATGACAAAGCCAAGCGAACGAACAGGTCGCAGCCCAAAGCGCAAAAGTATTCCTATCTAGGCCCCGGACGAAGCTACCCCCGGGATTCTGTGCGGGTAATGACACAGAACAACTCGGTTATCACAACTCGCAACGTAGCCTGGCAGCATGCACCCCGCGGATTCCGCGCAATCCTACCTGAAGAAGCGGAACGCCGTTTTTTTGCGTCGGCGAGGTCGAGGATTGTGCCAGTCTGCCGAGGTGGGGGGGGGGACAACGACGGAGACGAGGGCGATGAGTCCGAGTTGATCGAAGTTTCGCGGGTAGCGGAGGGAATACTGCGTGAGAGCAGCTACGGCGAGCGCCAATCTTGTTCCAACGGCAGTGCCGCATGGGACAGGGATTCAGCTTCCAGCTCCAACCTCAGCGGCGAAAGCGGGGGTCATACCCCTGCTGGTACGGAGAGCGTGCCCAAGCACTGTGGGACCGAGTAGAGCTCATCGAGTTCATCAACCGCAGAGAGCGTAGTCAATATGCCCGAGGCTGGCCCGTCAGGCAGGGCAGCCCATGAATTGCGTGTCTTCCCTCCTGGTCAGGAATCCTCCCGACTCAGGGAGGGGCGCACGAGAGGCGAGACGCGACGTCTACAGGAAACGGCTATGACGGCTATCCATGAAGTTTTGTGCGCCCTTGTTCAGCAAGCACGTGACGTCCAGTAGGATGCTTGGGTGCTGTTGGCGGAGGCCCCACAAGATTCAGGGAAGTGTGGTGTTTCTGTGCCTTTAGGAACTTTAATGCGTCAAGTAGAGAAACCTCCCGAATCGAATGCAGCTATTGAGAAGTCCGAGTACCTAAAGTTGTTGCTGGAGTCTGACCGAACGGAGCTCCATTAACTGTGGGACGCCGGCTCATTTTACGCCTGTTGATGAAGTGTCCGCCGGGCACAAGCTAATTGGGTGTAAGTTTGTCCGTAGGTGGAAAGGTAACCAGCTGGGCGAAGTCGCCAAGCCGAAGTCAAGACTGGTAGCGTTAGGGTACAGTCAAACCGAAGACGCCAACTACTTTGAAACGTTCTCACCTACCCCCTCCCCCTCGTCTATCAAGCTATTAACCAGGTTTGCGGTAGAGTACGATCTGCTCATTTACCACTAAGACGTGGAGCAAGCTTTGATTTTCGCTGACATCGACTGAGATATTTACATGAGGTTCCCACCTTTTTTCTCTAGAGAGAACACTGGGCAGGTTGCGCATTTGAGCAAGAGTTTGTATGGGTTAAAGCAAGCAGGGCGCATGTTCAACGCACTTCTCGTACACACGGTGGTTGGTTACGGTCTTGAGCAGTGCAAGACCAATCCATGTGCGTTCCGCCTCATGTAAAATGAAACGTGATACTGATGGTTGCGGTTGACGTGGACGACCTACTCGTGCTAGGCGAGGCGCAAGAGGCTACTGAGTCCCACGACGCTCTGAGGCCTGATTAACATGGTCGGGGAACTGCCGTGGTATACAGGTTGCGCATTCGAACGACATTTCAAAGACGAGGCTATCGAAATCTCCCTAACTGCTTTCGTCAAGGAATTACTGCAGCGTTTTAAAAACCAATGCCCCACTAAAACAAGCGCGATCCCCGCTAGTCCATTGATTGAGTCAGGTCCAACGACGGAGAATGACCCGGGAGGAATGTGGCCTTGTCGGGAGGCTGTTGAAAGCCTTCTGTGGCTCGCCATCATGACGCGGCCGAACATGGCGAATGCTGTCCGAGTGATGGCACGCCATAGCCACAACCCTGGCGAAGAGCGCGGGAATGCTGTGCTCAAGATCCTCTCGTATCTTCGTGGTATGAAAGGACGCGGTCTGAACTTTACGCGGAGCCATGGGCTAGGAGTGTCTGTGTACGTAGAGGCCGACTACGCCAAAAAAGCAAACAACAGACGATCGGTATCCGGGGCGGCTGTAATGTGTGGTGGTGTCTGTGTATGTTGGTCAACGACGCAAAGGTGTCACTTCGTCTACTCCAGAAGCCGAATGCGTAGCTTGTGGGAATGGAAGAAAGGGGGCACTGTTTGTGTGTGCAATTTTGGACTTCCTGCAGCCGCACCTGCGAGGCAAGTCGATCGTTGTATTCGAAGATAACAAGGGGGCTACAGCTTTGGCCGAACACCCCCCTAGCTCGACCCGCAGTAATCACTTTGTCAGGGATTTGGTACGGTGTGGTGACATCAAAACGAAATTTGCCAGTTCAGAGCTCCAACATGCTGACATCCTCACAAAGGATTTAACGGTTGCATCTTTCAACGCGCATGCCGAGCTTCTGACGAACTAAACGACGCCCTAAGATATTTGTGATGGAATTTCGCCCGATTTGGTTATGATGGCGACAAAAACCTTGCCTAAATGATGAAGGCGCAATATTTGCTGAGTACGAAAAGCCGCCCCAAGGTACTTTGTGGGCCGTGGGTGAGTCAGGCGGACAGCTGGCATTTATTTTGCGTCCGACTTGGTCATCGTCACATCGTCATCGTTAAGCTATGTTTATGTAGCAACTGTTTAGGGGGTTTTCCTGGAGACCAGGTTTGTTTTTACGTTATCAGTCAATCGTTGTTGCAATTGTGAATTAATGTTGTCATCTCCTTGGTAACATTCTGTCAAAGATGCGCAGATCCAGGAAAGGCGTTCGTTAGTGGAGAGTTTCGGGGGGGGGGGATGAAAACAAAGTGAAACTGCTCATAAGGCATTCTCAGGGCTGTTCGATCATGGTCGGGGCGTGCTTCCAGGGTTTTCAACATGAAAATATGAAACCAGAAAAAATGCCCACAGGGCTCTCCGCAGGCTCTACAGCAGCGAGCTCGAAACGTAAGACCTGCGCTTGACATGCAACGAGCTTCGAGCTTTCTGCCGATCTACCACGCACACACGTTGCCCCACCACCTTTCGCCGCGACCTGCTCCCTCCGCCTTTCTAACCCAATATCACAATGGCCAGATGTCGTCGCCGCCCTCCTCGCAGTCACCCAGCTCGAGGTTGAGTTGCTAGCTATTTGCGCTGCGTTGCGTGTCGGAACATCCACCTCCCCTCCTCTTATCTTGCCTGCCTAGATTGAATCTGCTGTGCTGCTTTCGCCGCCACAGCAGTATCACCAAGCGACGACTGGTTGGAGGAGCGGACATGCCCTCATACTCGACGCTTTGGCGGCAGCGAGTGGGCATCCACCCCGGCAACCCTCCTCGCCGTGACCCAGCTAGAGAGGCTGCTTGTCATATACTTATTTCTCTCCTACTCGTATGCACGAGTACTAAAAATAAACTGCCTGCTCAGATTGATTGAAGAACACTGATATAAATTTCGTCCCCACAGCGTCACGAAACCACTCCTGATTCGAGGAGATGACGGTCCCTGACATGCTATGCTTTGGCGGCGAGTCAGCGTTCGTTTTGCAGTGATGCAGGCAACTATTAATACCGTGTGTGCTCTGTTCCCTGACCATGACCCATTGCAGTTTGCCGCCCAGGGTTGGGAGCAAATTTTGAAGCCCTCCCCCTGAGCAAGCATGTTGCTCAGGTGTTGTTTTAGCCGTCAACGTCTTTTATGCGGCTAAAAAATTCGCCAAATCCTGAGCGACGCTACCCCTAACCAGTTATTTTTTGCTTTTTTTGCTTTTTCCGAAATTTGCTACGTAGTATCTGCAATCGATGCCAGATTGTGCTGATATCACGTTAGCCAATCATATACGGAGATGGATGGTTACAAAGTACTTTGTTTGGTTTATTTTACGTCGACGATTGATGTTTCTGCGTCGGTGTGTTGTGTGTAGGATGTGTGATCTGATGCTCCCCTGCCGGGGGGCACTCAAAGCTGTCAACCAATACTAGATTATCGTCTATACTCTTCAAGCCTCTCGACCTCATGGTCGGTAGAGCGGTTTCTACGAATACTTCTGAGTGAGTTTGACAGGTCTGCCAGGGCAGGCGATCGACGGGAACTCTTAACAAACTAGTTAACAGCCCCCCCCCACCCCTGCTACCTTCCAACCCGACCCGTACGCGTACTACTGTATCGAACGTACTCGTGTCGTACGAGCTCTACGTGCTGCGTACTGGAACCTGTTCACCGTGACCACGGACCAGATTATGGCGATTGCAACTGCCCACAACACCACTGCTGCTTCTGAGACAACACAAAACACAAATCGGGCTGTTTCAAGGCTTGGGTCATCCGCCCCGGCTCGGGCCGGGCCAGGGTGACCCGAACCCACCCGTGAAATTTGAATACGTCCTGGCCCGACCCGTTCTTATGCATACGCTTGAGAGTCCGAATACATCTGGACCCGACCCGACTACGTAGACCCGCGAGATCTTGGGAACCTCCTAACCCGACGGGTCGCTAACCATGAAACCCCTGCATAGAACAGACGCGTGTGCTACGTATGTACTCAACAAATGAACGGCAAGGGCAAGTTGTCAAGACTCAAGACTGCGCACTTATCATAGAGCCAGACCCGCTCACCCAATGAAGAGGCACGATTGCCGAACACGTCCAGCTGCTGCAGGCTTGGTGGCCCCTGACTGGCGTCCCCCCAGCCATGAACGATGTGCTGCCCCTGCCTTCATGGTGTGGTATGCTAGAGACGATATCCTTGCTGCCTCCTGACCCAACACCTCACGTCCTACCCTTGGTAGCGCGCGTGTCTGTAAACTCAAGAATCAAGACACGAGTGCTGCTCCGACTGTTTCCAGGGAGTATTTGTTTCATGCACTCGTACAAGTACACAACAGATGCACTCGTCGCGTAGAGCAAACACTCGTCGCGTAGAACAAACGAAGGAAGCCTAAAAAACAACCAACAAGAACCTTCCACAAGAGCTGTTGTGACGCCCTAGCAGCAGCCGTTTGCCCGGGGCTCTACCTCCTTCGAGGCTTCCTGACTCACTGCACAGACTGTGGTCACCCCCCGTGGAGTAGCGGAGCTCGCATGCCAAGAGAGACAACCACAAACCACACTGGTATTTTGGCAATTCAGCCTCTCTGAGAGAGTCTCCCTCTCCTTACGATGTCAGTATGTGCTAGCTAGCACACTCGGCAGTATAACGGACACCAGTATTTTGAACAATTTATTTGAATACTCGCAATCGATTTCAAAGGCATTGTACAGGGATTCAACCCTATTCAACCGGCACTATAGGGGAAACACCGCCGTTGTTTTGTTGTTTTAAATCCGAGGAGTTCCATGAACTTCGGTTGGCGTTGCCCATCTGCCCGCCCTTTAGGCCTCTAGGCTCACACACAGAAGACTTTGCTTCGGGAGCGGGCACAGGGAGCGAAGCGACGCAAGCGGGGGAAGAAATCTGGGATGCGAAGTAGTAGGAGGCGATCCAGCGACGGAAATCTGGGTCAGGTAGCGCTCAAAGCACGAGAGTCTCAATCTCAAGCAGGGGGGGGAGTGAGCACGGCAGTTGACCTCGCTGAAATACTCGAGAAGAAGGACCTCTCCGAGCACGAGACAAAGGTCATTCGGGAGAGTATGGTGCAGGTGAGGTGGTGAGGTGTACCTCTGGAGATGTTAGAGGGTAGGGATGGGGATGTCAGTGGTGCTGTGGTTTGTTTCGCGGAGTCTGTGTGACGACATGGGGTGTTTGGGTCTTCTGTAGCTATGTTGTTGCGTTCGTGCTTGTCAGCGGTCTGTGGGATCACATGCACAGTTAGTATTAATGCAGCTACGGCGATACGTACACAGCAGTAGAGAGAAGTCTGAGCACCTCCACAGCACCAGTCTAGGTGTCTGTGGAATCACCTGCACAGCAGTAGTAGCAGCTACAGCGATACGTACACAGCAGTACAGAGTACAGAGTAATCTGAGCACACGCACAGCACCAGTCGGTGTGTTTTGGCCCTGCTGTGCACGTACAGCAGCAGGTGTAGCAATATGATACTCTGTACGTAGTTGGTAGCCAAGCGCAAACAACAACTACTATCAATGCTACTACTAATACCACGGCCACTATTAATACTAAAACTACAACCACTACTACTACTACTATTAATACTACTACTTCGTACACATACATATATGCTACACATACTGCTACTCGTACACGAAAATCCGGGAGCCGTTATATACCTCTAAAAGAAAAACTCAGCCTGGGACAGCAGTAGTGGTTCTTATTGCTGTGCATGCGTCCTGTGGAGGTGTTACCCTATTGCCAAATACCCGAATACTCTCGAGTATTACACGACTTGCAAATACCCGTCACGGGTACGATTAACACTTCGTACTCGCCGAGTGAGTATTTGGGCCCCAGGTACGCGGGTACTCGGTTTGAACGAATACCCGGGTACTCACTGGTTTACCTTTGAAATTCCGTGGATGGCATTGTATGATCCTCAAAAATCTCGCCACCTGGGCCGTATTTCGTACCAGGTATACTCGTATATTCTCCCGGAACCCTTTTTACCAAACGAAAAAGCTGTCTGTCTCACATACCCGGGTACCCGGTTTAAACCGGTACCTCGGTACCGTTGGTTTACCTTGGAAACTCCGGAGATTTCAACTTATCATCCCCTGTATCACATCACACCCCCTGGGCCGTATTTCTTACCCGTTGCGTTCCCAGCTCTTCATTCGTTCCAAACACGATCGATTAGCTTTGTCCCGGGTACCCGAGGACTCCGCTGTTCGACGCGGGGGTACCCGGGTACTCGGCTGTTAGACGGCATCACACCCCCTGGGCCGTATTTCTTACCCGTTGCGTTCCCAGCTCTTCATTCGTTCCAAACACGATCGATTAGCTTTGTCCCGGGTACCCGAGGACTCCGCTGTTCGACGCGGGGGTACCCGGGTACTCGGCTGTTAGACGGGTACCCGGATGTTAGACGGGTGCCCAGCGGATACCCTGGTGCCCTCCTAAAAATAGCTGTAAGCACTGGGTAGTACCCGAGGGGGAGTTTCCCGAAGTTGGCGGGTACCCGTTTAAATAGGGTGCTAGGCGGGTAACACCTCTACGTAGTGTCCAGCATCATACTGCTGTGGTACACACGTGAAGAAAAGCACGATTGTTTACGCTGTCTCTTCTGCCATACCACATGCCAGCACCCAGTACCACAGTACCCAGTACCGTCAGTACCACATACCGGGTACCCTGGTACCTCTGGTACCTCAAACCCTGGTACCTCTTGTACCATACTTCCTGGTACCTCTGGTAGGGGATTATAAGACGAATATCGTCAGCCAGCCGTCGACGAAAACAGCAGTATCACTTGGCACGGCAGGTTTGGCCGGAAAGTCGTGTTGGTGTTGTACAGCTCCTTTCGTTGCCGTTCGGGCATAGCCCCTATCTCAGCAGCCCAGGCTGCTTCGCATCGCCGATGCTGTAATCGTCATACCACCTATTGGACTCTTTATAGCTAGGAACTCGCGGTGCCGGATATGTGCTGTCGTCAACCCAACCCAACCCAACCAACCAAACCCTGCTGGTACATGCTGCCGTGCTGCTGTATATTGGTTCTGCTGTTTCAGTAGTCTGTAATGTATATACCCCTTCGAACACTCCACCCTCCCCTCACCGGTTATACGACTTACAGGATACACTTGATAAACTGATGCATTTCCTTCCACAGCGATCAGATTTTGTCCCCCTTTCATAGTTTCCGCGCAGAGACTGACTGGCATCACCTTGTTGACCCTGGTACAAGCTACACTGTAGTTTCAGGGGAGTCGCCGACCCCTATCCTTAATAGAGACAGACACCCAGTAATACGCGCGATCGGAGTATCACACACAGCTTGCAGAGATGAGTTTTGATAATACCTTCGATCTCACAATTTTTGTTTTTATAATATATACTCCGTATATATTTGTATTCGTTCTTTTTCGGAGATCCCAGGTGGTCGAGCGGGACATATGGGGGAAAAGGAGCCCCGATTTTTTTTTCCGCCAATAGTAAAGTAGAGACTCCCTTCGCTGGTAGTAAATGCGATAGTTCAATATGACATACACACCCCGGGACACACGCGATCGAAATATAATATAAAAAAAAAAAATACACTCCAGCTGTGAGGTCGTGAAATAATATTTCGTCGAAACTCATGTTTGCAAGCTGTGTGTGATACTCCGATCGCGCGCAATACTGGGTGTGTGTCCTCATTAAGGACATAGGCCGGCGACCCCCCTTAGACCTAGCTTTTTCCAGCGTCAACAGGGTGATGTTAATCAGTCTGTGCACGGAAACTATAAAACCCGTTTTTGAGGGGGACAAAATCTGGCGGCTGTGGAATAGACGAAACATGTACCACGCATAGCTTGCGAAGATGAGGTTGGGCGAATTCCTCGATCTCAAAGCTTAGGTGTATTTTCCTTTTTTGTTACGAAGTACAAGTAAATGTGCCGTGGATGTGCGACATGCTCATAGGCGGGTAAAGAGTACGGAATGCATTACTACCCGCACCGTGCCCTGTCGTCCGTCGGAGGTACTGCTACAAGTGCCAGTAGTGGCCCCGCTGCATTGCCGGTATGTGCGCTGTAGAGGGAAATACCGGCACTATCGAGTGACAACCGGCACTACTCCGCATACTCTCAACTCTGGTTGTTTCCGTCTGCGCCAATTGATTCCACGGGCACTATAGCGGGCAATCGGTACTTTAAGGAGGATCGCTACTGTACGTAGTACTGGTACGGGTATTTATGTCCATTGGAAGGCTATTCCCGCGGGTAGGCTACCCAGGCACCAATAGACTACCCGACCAAATACACCTTGCAAGTTCCATGGTATGTAACATACCGGATATTGTGGTTATACCTTATCATATACCTGGTACCTAGCACCTGGGAAAATACCTTAAGTGTGTGTGTATTTGCAATACTTGGAAGTATTGCTGTCAGCACAATGTTATTTGTAATGAATGGGTCTGTTGTGATTCTTGTTCCGAGAAAATGGGATAAGATTTCCGAAGTCACAGGTACTAGCAGTCCACGACAGAGAGAGCCGCTACTCGGCGAGAGGTTCCCAAGTGCCGTGGAAGCGTGACCTCGCTACCGAGAGCACTTTTCATGCATGGCAAGGGGAGAGTCTTCCCCGCGTTGTCGGTTGTGAAGAGAGGGAACGGCCGTGTAGATCATGAGACCCCTTCGGCCTCGGCACATCGGTCTGATGGTTTGATCGGAAGATCCTCAGATAGGCCATCGCGTCTGTGGAATCTTCTAATGGTACATGTGCGACGAACGTTCCACGCACCGTTTCCCCAAAGTGTGCTCCACAACCAGGTACAACATAGAACATCGCACATGGAGAGGAGATGGACAAATTGCATTACCATGCAATGAGTCTGTTTTCTAGTGTCTAGTGTTACATTTTACGAAAAACGCAGAACGAAATCAATCAAAATTGAACAGCAGCGGAGAAATACAAAGTCAAACGAGCACGACGAAAGAATCGGAAGGACTCCTCAGCTCCTCACTAGCGCGGGTGTGTATTCGCGTGTGTATTTGCGTCACAGCTCCTCGCCCATAAAATAGGGCAACTTTACAGAATTACAATGATTGGAGCGCGGACGCGCGTAGGTCCGTCCGTGTCCGTAAATATGAATCTTTTTTGTATATCCCGGCGCCACTCCCATATATAGACAACTTTGACATAATCATAATGATTGGAGGGCGTACGCGCCGTCCATGTTCGTCTGGCTGGCTACCGCCGTCGGAGTTGTGACAGCTATCGTCGTGGTCGCCGCAGCCGTCGTGGTCTTCGCCTTTGCCGCGCCTTCTACATTTCTGGATTTGACAGCGGCACCATGGCAGCATGGCTTTCGTCGCTGCATGGCCTGTGGTCAGCACACTCACCTTTACTTCCGGTACGACACTAGCACTGCTATTTGCGCGTATGATACTACCCCAGCCCGCTGATAAGAAAGCGGGATACCGTATTGGCTTTTGGCTAGATTTCTTATTTCGTTATTGGGGCGTCGTAAGTACGCTGGCTACAATGCAACGGTTTAAACATACGTCGAATTTCTTGCTTGCTCCCGTTATATTTAGGGGGAAAATATTGTGTAGCTCGTTCTTGTGAGAGGGCCGGTAATATATCTTTCTTATGAGAGGGGCCGGTTATAGCTCTTCCTTATGAGAGGGGCCGGTAGTGTAGCGTTTGTCATGAGAGGGCAGGTAGGGTAGCTCTTTGTTATATGAGGGCCGATAGTGATGTAGTAAGAGTATCTCTTGTTGTGCGGGATCGATGCTGATGGCGATGCCGGCAGCGCATAGCTCGCGCAGCAAGAGACATAGTAATTGCAGTCATGCGCGTGTAAACGAGCGACGACAGCAGCAACGTCTTCCTGAGATTGCCGGCGTTCTGCGAGAATATCTGCTGCCGTTTCTGGTGCTGTGCGATTACGTGGTTACTGCTGTACTGTTTTGGTAGTGCTGTCCTATTGTAGTATTAAGCAGTGCTGTGTATTGGCAACGCCTGCTGCTGTACTGTTGTGGTGGTGTTGGTGGTGATTGTCGTATATACCAGTGCCGCTGCAGCTGTGGCTCATGGCTGCTCCCTGTTGCTCCTTGGTACTCCTTGTTACTCCTTGGTACGTACGAGCAGGGGCCAGCCAAGACCGTGTCGAACCAGGAGATCGGCCACGCACAGCCCAATATTACGCAGTTGGACATGAAAAAGTGACACGGTGTTGTTCATACACCCACCGAGATGTGCCGTTCCGAACTTTTTTTTCCTTCTTTTTTATCGAGAAATATGACCAAAAATCAACCCCTCCTAAAAAAAAAACGCCCGAAACTCATCTGGAAAAGAAAAAAAGAGGAAAGGCATAATTTCGTACGGGCGTCAAGAATGCGTTGCTAAAATTCCGTATCAACAATCGCAAAATTGAGCTGTGCATGACAGTTTTTGTACCCACCTTTTTGGGCATATACTGGGCGGGGGGTGACATCTGCAGTACGAGATGCCGCGATGCAGTTGGTCCCCACCACGTAGATGCGTAATATCCTCCCGCGCGATGTGGTCGGATAGGTTTCGATGTATGTCCTTCAAAAGCGATGTACTGCCGTTTGTAGCGAGCAGTATACGCTGCACTCGGATGTCAACACCTACTATCGATGCGATCAACGAACACCGGAGCCCAGCAAGATGTTTTTGCCAACTACTCCCATGCTGTCGCCATTCCGTATCAATGATGTTTCCGAGATGTAGTGCGTCTCGCGACTCGGCAAGTGCCACACATACCTCCACACCTCCAGTCCTAAACTCAAGAGGACCTCGCGGCCAGCGACCCGGCTCGGAGATGGACCCAGATTAAAGACAAAGAGCAAACAGAGTGATATTGTATGCGCCATGGTCGGCGACGTCCCGGGCCTCTATGTCGGATGTTCCCGGAATGTTCGCGACACTTGCGGCGATCTCTTCCTACAAATTTCGTAACCGAATGACCGAGGCTGCCCCCGTGTGCTGCCGCGCTTTGCCTTCTACTTCCTGCTGGGCGGCGGGCGTATCGGTAGCTTCTGGGGCGTCGGCGGCTCGCTGGGCGTCTTCGATTTCACCCAGCTTGAGCAAATCCCAATCGCGTTGTCAGTTCGAACACCTCTATGATCGCCATCGCTTGATTGAACAATCGATTGCGCTGCGAGGGACTGGCTTTCCGCCGGGCGTGCGTCCTCGCCCGCGGAATGTCTACCGATGTGCGCCCGCCCGGCCACCTCCCGCGCTAGCGACACCCTCGAGGGCGATGTGGCGCAACTCAGACACGTTCCCAGACTCGGCTTTTCGAAACCGAAAGATATGTGCCGCGTTCGTCTGCACTCCGACCCTCAGGTCGCTTACGCACCGCCCGAGATAGAACCTCCGGTCTTTGAATTGCTTCGCCGCCTTCTCCTCGCGCCTATCCCATGCACGCGTGACCCACCGCTTATCTCGATCGCTCGGGGCCGTCGGCCCCACCCATTCCGCACGTGTCACGCCAGCCCCTTCCACTCGCTGTCTCTTGAGCTTTTGTTCCTGGGCGATGCTCAGTCTGTGCAAGCTTGTTTTGCGCTCTACCCATCGTGCGTTGGATGGTGATACGAGGGAAGGCGGGAGTCACAGTAAATGCATGTTCCAACGCCGGCAGTCTAAGCAGCAGCAGTGCAGGGGCATGCGCGAACTGGCAGTCGTACACACAGCAATGCAGGCGGACACAGCAGGAAATGCAGCACTAAGACGTGTATCTATATAGGTGTTGCCACTACTGACCGTCCGGTAAGAGTGCAACGAGGACATCGGTGTGGCAGCAGCGTTTACGCGTACCGCCAAACGCGAAGTGCGTGCCATCCCCGTGTTTTTGCACCACGACACAAACGGCAGTACAAACGTCACGAGATGCACTGGCTCAGGTACGTACTCACGTTCGTAGAACAGCAAATATTGATATGTAAGGGCAGCACTGCCATAACGACACAAGACCGCATGCAGACGTCTCCACAGATGGTGCAAGCCGCGTTACGATCACAGGACGGGCGGCTCCGAAAGGGGAGCAGCTGCGCAGCAAACTGTGAATAGGGCAGCTCTACGACGTGTGTGCCTAAGCGGCGTAGTGCCACTCGCAGTAGCGCTCGCTCGGGCAGGTGTGCGGCAGCTAGCACATACATTGTGCGTGTGTGTGGTCAGCACGAGTTCGTCTGGAGCAGCATGTGCGAGAACCGCAAACCATAGACTTGTGAAAATGTTTTTAAATGGACAAGGATTATTATGTGCTCAAACAGTACAGACATGGATACCATATCCCCGGTACCAACACGCCTGCTGCATCTGTCTCAGGGCAGAAGTAGTGGGGGGTGCAGGTGACACACATCGTGTGACCCTTGTGGGCCCCATGTACAGCCACAGCCACCAAAAAACAGTAATTACGGCATCTCAAGCGTCCACGAGTATGGTATAGCGTGAGCCCGCGGCAGTAACAGTAGGAGTATGCCGCACCCGTCCTGTACGGCCCCTTGCATTGTTGTGCATTGCTGTACTTGGGACACCAACGTTTATCACCCCTCTAACAGCAGGGCACGATGCTGTAATCGTCATTTTTGGTGGTGGAATTTTCCAGGATTTTTCCCTCTCAAGGCCAAAAGGGTTTGTAGTTTATAGTTTATACCTGGTACAGTCGACCCCGCTTTAAAGACACACCTTTTTTTTGGGGGGGGAGTGTCTTTAACGCGGGGAAGTGTCTTTAGGATTCCGGGGCCACTAACTCACCGTCCCCGGGGCCAATGGAGGTGTAACATATGTCAAAATACGCGCATTTGAAGCAGGAATGCGACCACGAAACTGTGTTGCTTAAAAACTACAACACGTGATTTGAAAGGCCGCAACACTACTGTAGTACACTCCAATACTTTGCACATTTTGAATTTCCCTCCACCACCGAAACGCGGGAAGGAGTGCAGCACGACCTATTGTAATGTGTACGGCAGTGCGCTGTTGTTGATGCAGGCTCTTGCTGTAATGTGTACGGCAGTGCGCTGGTGTTGTTGCAGGCTTTTCTTATTGTCAAGGCGTTATCCTCACGGTGAACATCATGCCCGAGATATCGCGAACACACCTGAGACACATCAGTTCGTTGGAACTAGCTCTGATACGATACACGCAAGTTACCTGCCACATAGGGACCAAACAAACCCAGTCGACCCCTTAGAAGGACACTAGGAAACGGTCGGTAGCGCAGACCACAACATACAAAAAAATCGGGCAAATACACCGAAAAGAGGACACCGTTCTTCCCCAAAGGTCAACACGACGCAAAAACACAAAACAAAAATACCAAAATTTAACTCCACGAGAAAGGCAAAAATCCCAAACTTTGACTGCCTGACACGAGTTGAGACTTTGACTGGCACGTGGGTTCGCCACATGGCTTCAAGCCGGCAGCTGACGACCCGCCAGCAGATGGGAGGAATCTCTCCATACCCACACGCGGTAGTGCGGGCTGCAGCAGACCGCTGTCGATGTTATACAGCAGTGTGCTGCCCCAGCAAAAAAAATTGGGGGGGGGGCGCAAAGTGGAAAAAATACCCCCCCCTTATTATTGTACATCTGCGGGGCACCATGTTCTGGAAAAAAAATGTGTCTTTATAGCGGGGAGTTTCCTTAAGAAGAGTGTCTTTAAAGCGGGGACGACTGTAGTAGTTATGATATGTGTATGAGTACGAGCCACTCTGGACGTAAGTGTACGGACCGTTATAATATGAATAGCAACAACAAAACATTCCTTACATTTTTGGTTCACAATGGACGTTAGCTTATCCCGGTACCTGGTAGGTTTAGATCTTAATAGGGAAAACGGATCGGTGCTTGCATTTTGGTCCAAAGCGGTACAACTGACATCATGCCAAGCTACACAGCAGGTACCACGGCAGTGAAAGTGAACCGACACAGGTCAAGAACACAGCTAAAAACAGCAGTACACAGCAAGGCAAAGGTCTGTGCGTAGCACCACTGCTGTACCGACACAACACTGTACGCAGACGTCTTGCGGGACGGTGCAAGCTACGGAGAGACAACACGGATGATATCGAGCACAGCAGGAGAGCATGCATCATCAGACTGCAGTCGGCGCAATCGGAATTTTTTTCACTATTTTTCTACAAATCGTCGAACCAACGCATCTTCCGCACTGAATCGCACTCGCCTGACGGGAGCTTGGCAATTTCAAACTTCGCTGCTGGCCCCAAGCCCGAGTTCTGAATTTGATCCGGACGGGCGGTGGGTCAACATTTATCCTCTGTACCCTTATCCTTGTTCGTAGCTGCGGCGCCAACAGGGTGTCCTTGCTTCCGCCTCCTGGAGACTGCCGGAATATAGCGATGGCACATGCTCGGTTCGGACTTTTCTGCTCCGAGTGTAGGTCCCTTTCAGCCTCCATTTCCCCACTTTACCGTCGAAGTTGAGCCTGAGGTCTTGCTCCGCTCCTCGTTGCCAAGCAGGCTTGATGTCATGTCGCCGCCCGCCGTGCGATGCGCAAGGTGGCAAACGGCAGCTGTGCGGTACGAGGTAGACGCGCGTAGCTGAAACATCTTTGAACAGTGCGAGGTTCTTCATGCACGCAGTCACGGTTTATTGGTTACAGTATGACAGTTACGCTATACCAGCTAACGGTTACAGTATCGCCACTGTCCACTGTTATTGAGGGTTGGACTTGCTGCTCCTCTGCTGCTTTCCTCGGAGCCAGGCCAACATGGCCGTAGTGGGTAACGAGGTAACTGTGTGGCGGTCACGGTGCAACGGTATCGGGATACTCTATCCGTAACGGTGTCGTAATCAGAAGTGTTGAACGCTTGGCGGGACAAAAGGCTTTTTGCCGTTTTTGCGTTGCTCTTGGTCTTCTCCGGATCAAGACACACGAGTTTTTAGTTTGTTTTTATTTTACCCTACTCTCCCGTCTTGCCTTCCCCAGAGCCAGGACAAGATGGCGGTGGTGGACAACTGTATAAATGTACAACGGCTACTTGCATGAGGGTTGCGGCATAACAGTTACCGTATAGCTGCAACCCTACGATGCAGCTATACAGCACTTACGGTGCATTGGTTACAGTATGACGGTTACGTCAGTATGCGTTCTGCTCCTCTCATTGATTTTCTCAGAGTCAGGACAAGGTGGCTGTGGTGGGCAACGATTTAACTGTACGGCGGTTACGGTATTGCGGTTACGGCGTAACAGTTACACTGTCGCGCCGTCCGAGCACTGGCCACTCTTGTGGTTTCAACTTTATTTTTTATCCCCTGATGTCTTGCGCAGAGCCAAGACAAGATGGCCGTGGTGGGTTACGATGGAGTGGCGGGAGGCAGCGAGCGACGAGGCCTGGGATCCTCTACGGCAGCTGCGGGGGAGGTGGTTGGGAACGATAGCATGGTCGTGGGGAGGGGCATCATGATCAAGGGGGATGTAGATAACTGTGCGGTGAGACAGAGATAGATATATATATATAAAATGATTTAGACTAACTGGTATGTATGATATGCACTTGGAAGTATGTTGATACTGTTTGTGATACTGCTGTCGTAGTCGTGTTAGGCCTGCTGGGCTAATTGTTTCGAGAACGATAGCATGATAGCATGATGGCATGCATGGTCTTGTGGAGGGGCATCATGATGAAGGGGGATGTAGATGACTGTGCGGCTGAAATATTATAAATTCGCCAGTACCGCTGTATATGTGTGCTTGTTGTAGTAGTTTAGTTGTGATACTTGCTGGGCTACTTTTCTGAAAGTCAGCCTACTTGTGTCGTCCTGTTGCTGCTGTCGTCTGTGTTTTCTCTACCAGCCATCGGCTCTGTTTATGGTACGTCTAATACTATTCAATGGCTCTAGCAGTATTATCTCTAATACCAGCCAACGGCTCTGTTTGGGATGTCTAGTATCAGTCGACGGCTCTATTTGTGATACCTCTAGCAATAGACGACAGCTCTATTTGTGATATATATAGCAATAGGCAACAGCTGTGTTTGTTCGGTATCTCTAATATCAACCAACGGCTCTAATTGTGTCGTGTATCTAATACCCCCAACGGCTCTATTTGTAGTATACCTGGTATATATATATATTTCCAGGCAACGGCTCTGTATCTTTGGTGTGTCTAATTCCCGCCAACGGCTCTATTTGTGTGGCATATCTAATACCCACCAACAGCTTTATTTGTGGCAACTCTGCACCAGCCAACGGCTCTATTTGTTGTTCTAGTATTAGTCAACGGCTGTATTGGTGTGATATGATATATGGACAAAAGCTCTATTTGTTAGGTATCTCTATTACCAGTTACCGGCCAAAGGCTCAAATTTGTTACGTATATCTGGCTTTATATTTGTGGTACCTTGTAAAAAAGACAAGCAGACGGCCGACGGCTCCAGTGGGGATATCTGACATATCGGTTCTATCCGGACGAAGCAGCTAGCTCACATGCCGGACATGAACAGAGGTAGACGCGTAGCCATACCGTAGTGAGGTTGGGAGAGGGAAGCTACCTGCCCAATCCTCGATCCAGTCTGTTCGTGGGGATATTCATAATAGTGGCAGACATTGCTTAGTGCCCACATAGTGCCCACATCCTCGGGAGACGATATATGTGAGGCAAATTCCCGTTGTTTTTTGCGCGGAGATTTTTCTTTGTCCGCTGTTTTTTACGCGGGAGATTTCCCTGTCTTGGTACCATGTTATACCATACGAGGCGGATGGCCTTGGTCATGCGGCTTGCTCTCGACTTCTCGGTGCTCAGCCCAGCCCCGGTGAAACTTGCTATTTTCTACCTGGTATTACGAGCATACGTTTTCCTAAGCCAGCTGAGCAGAGCTGTTGATTGTCCTGCTGCCTCATACCTCCCGTACCAGACACCCATAAGCCGAAGTTTTGTTATGTTTTTTTTTTTGCGCCGATCTCAGAAATTCTTCTTTTTTGTTCGCAAACGGTGTATATACAACGAGACGTCACCCTTTTATTGTTGCAAACAGTATCCCGACGCGTGCTAGCATAATAGATGGATATAACTTTTTTGTAATAAACCATTGTTCTGAATGACGGGGCTCCTTAACGCCCCAAACCCCTCCCTATACTAAACCCAAGTAATATTGTCCCCAAAAACGGGTTTCCAGTTGTAAAGGCGTTCACGCCAAATCGCCGCCAAATCGTCGGAATGCTACCATTTTTTTTTCTGCAATGTTGATGTGTTTACACCTCGTACCAGGTACGTCGTTGGTGTGTTCGTCAAGTTGCACATTCAGTTGACTCTTATCAATTAATCACTTTTTGGGTGGGGCATAGAGTACAGTAGAATTATGAAGTGATCAGCACACACCTCGGAAGAAAACAAATACACCTCTGTCGTAGCATGGCTCTCCCGCGCCAAATCCAAGTTGCCTGTAAAAAAACAAAAAACGGTGCAGCTCTATGTAGCAGAGTTCTACCCTGAAGTTCATGACCGACATAGACTACACACCTGCCGAAGTTGATGAACGGCACACATAAGATAGCACAGCCTATCATACATCGCCGTAACGCTTTTTTTTTCACTTCTGCAAATCCTTTTCTTTGTGTGTGTTGGTGTGTTGTCCGTGTGTCAGACTCTAATTGTGGAGGGATACTTCGAGGGTAACTACCGTGGGGGTTTCCTAGCGGTACCTAAAGGCGGGAAATACGTGGGGGTGGCGGACGTACGAAGAGCAGATATCGGCGGACGCCTACACGGGACTCTCAGCGCAAGGACCCTGCTCGAGGTAACGCTATGTTTTTTTTTTTTTTTTTTCATTTTTTCAGATCCTCCTGGAAATCCGGGTAAAAAAGCTCAAGCTCCATACACTTTCGTTTGTGTAATACATATGGGATGGGATGGGATGCGACTAAATGGGGCCGCGTCTATGGCGATGTGGTTTTAACGTGATTTGGTCTGATGGGGTTGGATAGGATGGGATGGGATGGGATGGGATGGGATGAACTTGGATGAGATGGGACATGATGGAATGTGACACGGTGCCGGCCCTCTGATGAGCAACCGAGATTATATCGTGTCATATCATATCATATTGATTTTAGGCTATCTTTGTTATTTGACCCAAGGCTGTGTCCTACCCTCGGTTCATTAATGATGGCGGTCACAGTACACTTCCCCCGTGTTTTTGGGCTGTGCATCTTGTGGTGCTCTTTCTTGTTGAGGGGGTGGTAGTGTATGGTGGGATGAGATGGGATGGGATGGGATAGAGGGGGTGGGGTGGGGTAGAATGGAATGGGTTTGGGGTGGGATGGGATGGGACGGGGTGGGATGTGATGGTAGTCGATGGAATGGGGTTGAGGGATACGGTGGGATGGGATGGATGGGATGGGGTGGATAGGATGGGATGCAATGGGATCGGGTGCAAAACGCGATGTGACAATCACGGGATATAATCAGATGGGATGGGTTGGGATGGGATTTGACATGTTCAGATAATGTGGGATGTCATCTTACGCTGGAATGTGACCTTGACATGATGTGTTGACATGACCGTTGATGTTTCCTGCCGACAGGTGCGCTCAACCGGAAAGATTGAGGGGATGGTGCGCCACAACGACCTCAAGATAGAGCAAGGAGGCGTTATGGTGGGGGACATTCAGAAAGGCGCCAAGAGCTCGCCCGCCGGGGCCTGACGCTGGCACATCGCACTTTTAATCAAAAAAACAAAAAACACTTCAGCTGTGAGATCGCGGGCTTTGTCGTAACTCATATTTGCAAGCTGCGTGTGATATTTTGCCATGGTGCCGTGGTTGGTGGAGCAGTCGCATCTGGTTTGGCGCGATGGATTTTTTTCGTTTTTTCATCTTGTCTTATCGAATCGTTGTACGAACCCCGTCGCTTCCCGGCTCACTTTTTTTGGGCGAGTTGGTACCAGCTGCCTTAACGCCTAAAAGCTGTATATCTTGGCCCGATTTTTCATCGGCTTGTGTCTGCTGTAGACCTAGAATGTTTTGGTTTGGTTTTGTGGTTACTGATGGACGTTTTAACCTTTCTTTGCTTTTTTCGCTGGGGTTTTTGTTGAAAGGCTATGCACACATCAGGCTGAGCAGTTCCTCCGTAGTAACGATCTGTTAATGAGCTGTGTCTTTGAGAAAAGACAGATCCCAGGTGTTGATGAGCTGCACTGGCCCAAGGCTACGGTAGGGGAGGGGGGAGTTGTTATGTTTTTTTCTGGCGTTTTCGTGCAGTGGCTCGGGGTCACTCGTGCGAGTGCCCCCCGCCCCCCCCCCCCCCCCCCCCCTGTTTCTTTGCGATCCTCTGCTTTTGTGCTGTTAGCTTTTGCGGTATATTAATGCTTAACGGAATGGTTAGCTACTCTGCGCCAACAAAAATGGCCTGAAGTAGTTTTGCCAGTAAGGTACAGGGTTGCTCGTGCGAGTGCCTTAAACCCCTTATTCATTTGTGAAGATGAGAGTGCGATAAGAGTATGATACCGCAATGCCGTAGCCTTGATCACGGCCTTATAAGATCATGTTGCCGGGGGTAAAAGCAGGATGATCTGACTGATCTGCCGCATGTTTCCTGGCTTGGATATATACTCCACAGATCCTGCGCAGGATACCACAGCGACGGTTATGGGATCTAGAGCTATAGACTATCTAGATCGTGATCTGTCCGGCTCGTAAAAACCTCTTCCCTGGATGGAACCCTACCCGCTTGTGTCATTTTTACGCGCCAAAAAAAAAAACGAGCTTTGTAACGGGGCGGTGATATCATGCCGGTATTCCACCCCACACACACCCCATAAAAATGGAAGCTTCGGTATCCCGATACCGAGCGGAAAGGCGGGTGTTTTGGGTTCGATTTATTTCCGGTATCTTCACTGCTTGGGTGTGCTTGCAGGGGGTGAGAGTGGGGAGAGGCTGATAGCAGCTGGTTGCAGGCTTCGGTCTAGTAGAGGTCCTTCTATCCCTGTACAGTGCCGGTTGCCCGCTATAGTGCCTGTGAAATTGGACGCCAGATGGGAATAACCAGTAGTGACAGTACGCGGAGTAGTGCCGGTTGCCGCTATAGTGCCGGTACTTTCCTCTATAGTGCACATACCGGCACTGTAGAGGGACCACTACTGCATAGCAATCCGCGTTTAGGGGGTGCTCTCCCTTTGGTTGAGCCACCCCCCACCGACAGAGGACGGTAGGCGAATGATGATGTAGCTGGCCCCATCCTGCATACAGACAGTGCGGAGTGCGGGGCTTCGGGCAAGAAAACAAAGTACTGACCCCAGCTGCACTTGCTTTTTATGGGGACGGGGTGTGGTCTACGCTGAGACCGAGACGCTGACCCAAGCTATATTTGTTGTACGGGAGAGGGTGCGTTCTGCGCTAAGTTCGTCAGAACAGGTGCCAGATTTATCATTTTCCTGTACCTCTTAAGCCAGGCGTTTTTCTTAGTGCTCGTTTTTGTTAGCGGGTATCCTGTGCTGCTGTACGGCGCGAAAAAGGGGGTGAACGGACATACAGTGCTGTACCAGGTACCCGATTTAAGAGCGTCAGTAATAGGAGAGACGGACTTAACGCCTTTATGACTGGAAATCCGTTTTTGGGGAAAAATTACTTGAAGTTAGTATAGGAAGGGGTTTAGGGTCTCTGAAGGGGTTTTAAGAGCGGTGGGATCGGCTTTGTCGCGTCTTGTGGCGCCTATGCTGAATAAAGCATGTACGATGCCCAATCCGCGATAAGAGACGCACGAAAGTAAGAGCGATAACAGTTGCTTTTTCTGAGGGGCTCTTAGAGCGGGTGCCCCACTGTACCGCATAACCCGCAAGATAAACACACCCTATCCCCTTATTGTATAAGATTAATTTCAGACCCGATCTTGTCCAATTTGGGGGGGGGGCTGGCGCCATCAACGAAAATAGCGCCCTTGGGAAGATCTCGTCGAGATCTCGTCAAAAATTTTCCCGTAGAAGATCTCGTCGAGATATTTTCGACAGACGATCTCGTCGAGATGTTTTTCCATAGAATATGTCAACATCGTCGAGATATTTCCATAGAGATATCGTCGGGAGTATTTTCAGGGCTTTTCGCAGGTCATGACCCGATCCGCGGGCCGGGTCAGTATGTTTCTAGACGCTCGCGGGTCAAGTGGGGTCGGGTCAAGGGGTCTCACTAGACGGACGGTTCGGGTCGGTCAAGAGGTTTTGAAGCCTCATTGGTTGGGTCAGGTCGGGTCGGATCACCCTGACGCGACCCGACCCGGCTTGCGAGAAGTGGCGTGACCCGTGAAAAGCCGTGGGTATTTCCATGGTAGATGCGTCGCTCGGCGTTCGCACTCTCCTCGTTGTCGAAAGAAAATTAGCTCCTAATATTCCCCGGAGGCCCGGAGGGGTTGTGTGTTGCCTGGTGTGTTGTCTTAGGGGTGTACGTGTCATAACTTTCTGCATCCTACGTTCTGGCAAAAGCGGCGCGGGGAGGGTGTGGCGGTGATCGATTAAAACTTTGTCGCACCTCCTGCATACATACAGCACATACAGTGCGTGTCGTTCTCATTAAAGACGCGTACGTTGGAAGTTTTTTCAGCGGCGGGGGAGGGGGGCGGTATTTGGTTGGCAGTGCAGTAGAGGTCCCTCTGTAATGCCGGTTAAGTAGTGCTGACCCCCCTCTACAGTGCCTGTGAAATCGCTTGGCACAGATAGAAACAACCAGTACTGGCAGTATGCGGGGTAGTGCCGATTGCCGCTAGAGTGCCGGTGTTTCCGGCTGGCACATACTGGCACTATATATAGAAGAACCCTGCCGCCGTTGAGGCAGAAAGCCGAGCCGAGTTTCTTTTGTTTGTTCCTCCCTCCCTCCCCCCCTCCCTCCTTCCCCCGTGTGCATTGAGCTTTCATTTTTTACTATTTTGACGGTTTTTGGGCGCAACCCTCGTTCCGTTGTGTGCTTGGGGTTTCCTTTTTGCTATTTTGGCGTTTTCGAGGAACAGGACCAGGTGGGTTAAGAGAAGGGTTTTTTGCTGCTTTGTTTTCCACAGAGTTTGGGTCAGGGAGCATACGAAGTGCTGTTCTGTGCTGTAGGACTGCACTGTGGTGTCATTGCCGCTGGAATTTTTTGTGGCGGGGGGGGGGTGCAAATAAGCACATGGATGTGTGCTGTGTACGGCATTTGGTATCGGTGGTAAACTTTCCGCGATAGCTGGCTGTTTAGGGCGCAGTTTTTTCATGCAGTGCTGCTGCGGTTTTGGGCGATGCCCTGGCACGGCCTTTGCTTTTCTGCCGGATGCCTGTTATGAACCCCTCGCGCTTTACCGCCGTACCGCTATAACATACGTATATTATACCTTGGTATATTAACAGTGTGGTGTATTTCATCGCCTGGAGTTGGTTGATTTGCAGGCATTTTTTGGCGAGGCCACCCATAAGTTACAGTCTCACAGTCAGGTATTTTTTATTGTCAGACCGGGAGGGGGGTCGGGCTTTGCCGCGGCGTTTTCGCTGTAGTTCGCGTGTCGTTATGTAGCTCTTGTAAGCAGCGTGGCTTTTGTGTGCCGCGTAGTTCTTGTGAAGCATGTACTCATAGTTCATGTAAGCGACGTAGCTTCTGTTTGCCACGTACCTTTAGTCTCTTGTAAGCAACGTATCTTCTGTGAGCACATTTCATTTTTACGCTTTTTTTGCAAGCAACGTGGTGTTTGTATCCAAGCCTTCGTGAGCAACGCAGCTCTGGAAAGCAATATAGCTCGAGCAAGCTGCGCACATTTCGTAAACAAGTTTTTACCAGCCAATCTCCCGGCGTGAAAATAACTGTCGTGGCGCCCTCTAATAGGTCCTGTGTTTTTCGATCCTGCGGTAGAGCCTCCTTCAGTCTGCTCTCCCTAGTGTTATGGATGCCGAGAAGCACGACAGATTGGCGCTTTTGGATTTACACCCCTCCCCCTCCTCAGCGATTTGTTTTCCCCGGCGATTTTATATGTCCCACCTCCCGCAATGTGGACAAATTTTGTCAGCATTTTGCTTATTCTGCACTGGCAAAGCAATTGTAGCAGCAGAGCTGCAGCAGCAGCAGCAGCAGCAGTAGCTCACTGCGGTTCTTCAGTAGGGGGAATGTCAAAGGCAAAAATGACGAATGAGGCGCGTGCTACAATAGAGGCACGAGCACTTTTTGGCCTGACTATTCTCATGTTTTCGGAGTAGCGAGGCTCGTTAACCCTATAAGTCGGCATTATAGCATTCTTGTATGCGAGACGATTGTCTTGTACACCTGGACCACGTGTTTGTTCATCGGAAGGATTGCACGTTTAGTTTGCTCAAAAACATGTTTTTTGGGTTCAAGAGTGTATGGAGATTACGATGGAGATGGTGCTCTTCTACCGTCCTAGTATCGGTAGTAGCATGGGGTGGTTATTGAGTAGGGGGGATGTCGAGGACAACAATGGCGAATGAGGCGTGCTACGACAGAGGCACGAGCATTTTTGAGACGAATTTTTCTCAAGTGACCGGGCTTCTTAACATTACTACTAGGTAGCTTATGACTCACTATTAATAGCTTATGACGTAGTCTGGTGGTCTAATTGAAGAGCCCCGTCAGACACATACTGCGGCATAACACAGGTGCAACACAGGTTCACCAGTTTTTGTCTGAGGCTCCTCCCTTGAAGTGTATACCCTCTAGTGCTATAATACCCCTATACCCGACCCAGGTCCTGAATTTGAGCACTCTGACAATACAACCCGATGTAGAAACCCACGGGTGCGCAAACGAGTAATATTGCCATCACGCGAATTATCATACGACGATTTCGGGTTAAGGAACCACGTTATCGAGAAGAAGAAAAAAAGCGCTACCACTAGTATTACATGGATTTTAGCTTGGTACCTCGGTAATGATGGGGTCGTCCCGTCACGCTTTGCCTTGGCCGCCGTCCTTTTGAGTGTTTTGGCTGTTGTGTGTATCATGCCGCTTGGCCTCTTGATTTTTTTTTGTGCGGAGGTTGTAAGTATTTACCGTTTTCTTTCCTACCTGGTATGTACTTTTCGTAAAACAACAATCAATCGAAACGAGCCCCCCCCCCCCGTTTGTGTGGAAGTCGCGGTCATTATATTCATGCATTAGCCTTGCGAAGTCGCCAGGCGGCTTTCGAGGCTTTACAAAGCGCTGACAAGCTCTTGACAAGCTTGCTACGAAGGCTCTGCGAAGCCGCCTGGGAAGCCCGGCGAAGTTCTGCAAAGCTTTGCGAAGCTCTGAAAAACTCTTATAAGCTTTGCCCGGCTCTAGCCGGCTCCGACAAGCTCTGAATAGCTCTGCGAAGCTCTGACGGGCTCTGCCTAGTTCTGCGAGGCTCTCGTAGGCTTTGTAGAGGTCTGCAAAGAAAGCTCTTCGGGGCGCTGCAAAGTTCTGGAGGGCTCGGAAAAGCTCGGAAAAGCCATGAAGAGCCATGAAAAGATCGGAAAAGCTCTGGCAAGCTCTCTGCTCACCTCTGAAAATCTCGGAGAAGCTCTGAGAAGTTTCTACCTAGCTCTGCGACTCTCTGGCAGGATCTTTCTAGCTATGTGGAGCTTCTGCGAAGCTCTGCGGAGCGCTGCGGAGCGCTGCGAAGCTCTGCGAAGATCTATGAAGATCTCTGTGAAGCTCTGACAAGCTCTGACAAGCTCTGCGTAGCGCCGAGAAACTCTGTTAGGCTCTCTGCCAAGCTCTCTGCGAACCTTTCTGCGAACCTCTGAGGAGCTCTCGGAGACGCCCCCTGCGAAGCTCTCTGCAGAGCTCTCTGCGGAGCTCTTTGCGAAGCTCTGTGAAGCTCTGCGAAGCTCAGAAAATGTTTGCCAAGCTTTGCGAAGCTCTGCGTCAGCGGTAATCTGGTGCGCATACTATGCCCAGAACAGCGTGTCGTTTCGTTCGAGTTGCCGCTCAGCTCTGCCCCTCCCCCACCCCGACATCTAATCTCTTGACTTGGCCACACCAGAAACAACCAATTAATTCGGAAGCTTTCATGTCCAAATGAAAGAAAGTACGCACAAGGTGTCGAATTCCGCCTCACAAGCGGTTCGTAGTAGGAAACAGCTCATCCTTCATGCGACTCGCCCAACAACACCTCCCAACGCTTCACGCTTGGTGCACGCGATGTCTACCTGGTCGATGAAAACCCGACGTCCGCCGTCCCGGCACTTTCGGAAATCAAGGGTCTATGTTCCTACGGAATACGGTCATGCATGATGCGATGGCTGTACACCCGTCAACGAGCTCGAGCGTTTTCTGGTTTACTTTTTTACGGATTCGAGGAGGCAAACACCTATCACCGCAAGTTTTGTCCCGAGGGCCGCTGAGGGTAAAACCTCCCATGAATTAAGCCCGAAAATTATACGTGACGGGAAAATTCTTTTATAGGACCGGAGCCCCGAAAAAGGCATTCTCCAAACCAATGGTCCAAAACATCATGCCCGTGCATTCGTTATTTCATTGGCGTCCGCTTGGTTCACTCGTAGGGGGACCCTGTCGACATGTTCAGGGCTTTTCGTGGGTCATGACCCAACCCGGGCCAGGGGGGTTTCAAACCGTCGCGGGTTGAGCTTGAAATTTCACGCATTGAGTGGCGTCAGGTCCGGGTCACGCTGACCCAACCCCACCTGACCAGTGAAAAGTGACCCGACCCGTGAACAGCCTTGGGGTTTTTCAGTTCTCGGGCTTATCGGTCCTGGCTACCCCTCGACCAGGATCCGTACTCCATAGGCCATGATTCAGCACCTCACGAAGTTTCAGCTCTTTTGACGACGCCAGTCTTTGTCAAGTTGCGTAGTTCAGTCGGCAGCCCGAAAACTTTCCCGTTCTCGGGTTCAACGTGCACCGGAGATAACAGCACCATTTTATGGGTACGAGGCCTGCACGGGCACTGGGTATCGATGGGTATAACGAACGGAATATCGTGAAGAACAGACACCAAAGATGGACGGATGCAAAACAGAAGGCGTGCGTCAACCAGTCGGCCCTTCAGGACGGCTGCAAAGCTGAAACTCTTGGATTAGGTATTTGTATCTTAGTCCCACACTAATACATAGTCTAATACCAGTACCGCCGTCTGCGTTAGACGGGCGCGCCAATCACAAACCTGCAGCAGTCGATCCGAATAAACAACAACCAGCAGTGGCCTCCACGCCTTCACGCCCGGGAAAGGACTCCTATCCCCCCCATCGCCCGTAAAAATCGTGCATCGTTCTAAACAGACAATACATACAAGTAAAGTTCGAGCATGTTGACTGTCATAGCAGTATGTGACACCTGCTACGAATCTCTTATTTCTGGCCAGCCTGGAATTTGTATGTAAGGCAGTGTGTGTCCTACACTATTTTTAGTACGAAAGAGGCCATCATGTCCATATTTTCGTCCAAGTTCGACCCTGAAATTCTAAGCTGCCCAATTCTTCAGCGCTGTCGCGCACTGTAGTGCTGTTTGCGTGACGCTACCTGGACTGGTGGGATGCATGATCACGACCAAAACACGCATAACACACCCAGGCATTTCACTTGCTGCTGAACATCCACATTATAGACGAAGCATGGAATTAGCACTGACCGCTGTACCGAGGATAGAAGAAGCACAAACAGCGTGCTGTACATAAAATGCCGAGGTAACATGAACGACCAAAATCTTACACACTCTCCCGCGCGTGTCGCACCTCCTAAAAAAAACCAATCGCGAGCCAATAGCGCAATATTCAACCAAAAAAAAAGACCCGAGAGTTAACAAACAAAATGAAACAGACAACCACGACGATCACCAAAGCGTTCTTGGCTCCCCAGCTAACGAAAAAAAACACACACACACCGTTTACTGGCTCCTGATCTAGCAGGAAACAGAAAAAGCAACCCCAACATTGGCCCCAACACGTTCTTGGCTCGTGAGCCAACCAAAAAAGAAGAATAAAAAAAAAAAAACATGCGCCAAACGCTGTTGGCTCCTACTACATACAACCTACCGCATAACCCTGCACATGTCGGCTGAGAAAACAAAGGAGTCACAAAATAGTAGTCAATTGATACCAACCAGCCGAACTTCAGGAAGGCCTATGCCCGTTCAGCATGAGTCCGAACCAGGCTCCTTACAAATCACCGTGCGGCGGGAAGCTGGCACCCAATGGTGTTGGTACGTGCCAGCGAAACATACCGGCACATATTAAGCATAGGGTTGCGTAAGTTACTTGAGAACTACAGAGAGCTTCAGTCGTGCCAAGCATTTTCACCGGCACTATAGAGGGAAGTGGCAATATTCAACCGGCACTATAGACGTAAGTTACACTATAGAGGGCAGTGGCACTATTCAACCGGCAATATATAGAGCAGTGGCATTATTCAACCGGCACTATAGAAGGAAGATGCACTATAGAGATCAGTGGCAATATTCAACCGGCACTATAGAAGGAATATGCACCATAGAGGGGAGTGGCACTATTCAAACGGCACTATAGAGGTAAATGGCACTATTCAACCGGCACTGTTGGGGGCTCCCCACTATACCACCAGTCAAAACAAATCAGGCTCATTTGAGCATAATCGCTCCGACCGCACAAGGGCAGAGGCTTACCGCGGATCAACATCAGCTCGTTTCAGTCCAAACCCTACTGTAATATCAGTCCTATGTCAGGCTCAAATCGGTCCGCCATCGGTCCCCACCAAACGCGCGAGAAAAAGCAGAGCAAGGCCTGGACAACCTCGCCCTCTCCATCTTTTTACTATCGTCCTTTTACTCCCGAAAACAGCCCCCTCACTAAGCCCATGTAGTTTGTCGTCAAAAAACGGGGTGCGGTTCTAAAAAGGTTGCCAGGTACCAGGTATAAGATAACCAGGGCCTTGTTCATGGGTCATACAACATCTCGCGCGCCGAGTCGGGTCGAGTCAGGAGGTGTTGGAAATTTGACGGGTCGGGTCAGGTTCGGCCAGGAGGGGTTCGAAACGTTATCAGTCGGGTCGGCCCGCCCTGACCCGGCCCGACCCGCGAGCAGTCATCCGACTCGTCAAAAGCCCTGACAATAAAATAACCCTTTGAAAACCACGCCCACCTTATGGGGAATAACCAGAAGAAAAAAAAGGAATCAGTGAGGGGTCATTCCATGCTTACTTAAGGTAACAAAAGTGCTGTTACCAACAACTTGTACCAGCCCCGCCAACCAAGCTTTCCGGGGCGGGGGGGGAGAGAGAGGGGGGGGGTACCACCCCTCCTCAAATGGCACGGTAGATCTGTTCACGTGGCTAGGTAGGTGGCGGCGGCTTCGACATCGCCATCGGTGTACTGAAGCGCCTCGTTAGCCTCTGCCTCGGTGAAACCCATATCCTGCGCGATAAAATTCGAGGTTTCACGACCGTTTTTGGAAATCGGAGGGGGGGGGAAGACGAACAAAATAAAAAATTGACCAAACAATGTACCCGTGTTTCCGCAGGGTACACGATTAGTAAGGGAATTGCAGTAGTTTTATAGATAAAAAACGCCATCATCACGCGTTTCTTTTATCATGCCGTCTGTAATCTTTGCGCTTTTTCTTTCTCATTTTCTCTCTCTAGGCTTACCTCAGATCTGGGGTGACTAACCAGGCTCTTCTCGCCCCTCCCCACAACAGCATGCGCCTTCATTTTTATCTCGAGCAAGTCTTCAGCTACTGAAGCGTATAATATATATATGCCAGGTGAATCAGGTATATACTGGTACCAGGCGCATAAAACAAAATTCGATGACAATCGACGAGCATAAAAAGCTGAAATGTGGAAGTGCTGAACCCTATGCGCAACAAAACTGAAGGTAAGTACCGGGGGGGGGGAGACATCTACCTGCGACCACGGCTTGTCCAGAAGATCGCTGAAGAAGGCAAAACTTCTCACGACTTGCGCTGGAGAAAAAAATGATGTTGTAAAAAAAGTTCATATATACTTAACCCTTTTTAGAGCCCCCTCGTCCATCCCTGTACTAACTTCAAGTAAATTTGTCCCCAAAAACGGTTTCCAGTTGTAAAGGCGTTTAAGAGTTTGTACCTCTCTAGAGAGCAGAATCCGCACGGGCCCTGGATACGCTGGGTGTCGACGGATAGAAAGAACGGTTTAAAGTCAAGAAAACGCACGCGCTTGCAAACGCCCGATACATATATTAGTAAAAACTACCAAACCTCTTGGCACGCTCCATTGAGCGGGCGGAGTCATCCGCAGAAACCTTGTATACATGTGTAAACAATCCAACACTTGAGTCGTGCATGACAAGTATTTCAATACAATGGCATTGTATATCAGGTCTTAACTCACGAAAATCACTGTAAACGTACGAAGGATGTATTAGACTACACAGTAACAGGTTGCAAAGATGAGCATCGACGCTAATTTTGTCGAACGCACAGCCTTTTGTTCTTGGAAAAAAATGGATAAAATTTATACCTGTAGCGCTAACACGCCAGGGTCATTGGCCGCCAGCAACGGAACCGCTGCCCCTCCCTCCCGCCTGCCGTTAGCCCCGCCGCCTACGCCCCCCCCTGCGCCGCGGCTTTCCAATGCCGCTAGTCTCGCCATGCGCGCTGTTTCTGGGTCGTGTTGTTGCGTTCGGCTGTCCGGGGGGGAACAGTTCGTTGTTGCAGGGCGGCGACAATATGATGACATGATTGTTATTGTACAGAAGCAGTCATCCAAAAATAACTATCTCAAGTAATCACCGAAAACCATCACCACAACAAAATAGCACCGAAAATAATCACAGAGAAAAATATCACCGAAATATAATCGCCACACGTTATCATCTTAAATAGTCACGTTAAACAATCGTCTCAAATTATCACCCAAAATAATCACGTAAAACAACTATCGCCCAAAAAAAAAACGTAAAACAATCACCTTGCAAAAAACGAATTACAGTACCACGGGTAGCTTAAAATAACCACCCACAATAGTGTGTTGCCGTGCGGCGGCAAAGCTGGAAATATTGTCCATCGAGAGAAGACAGCAGATTTTCGCAAGCGAAACCCATCCAGGAAAGAGATAAACTTTACCGCGTTTTGAAACCTAAAAAAAAAAAACAGATGAAGTACCAAACCATGTTAACCCTTGGTCCCAGACGGTGGGTCGTTAAAATCACTCGACACAAAAAAAACGTCTCCTGAGAAAATATATACATCAAATTATTTCAAATACGTTAGTTGTGACTTCGACGGGTTGAGTGATCACTACGTTTGCGAGCGAAAACAATTCGACCTTCGCATACGTTAAATCCCCCATTTTTCATCTCTCGGAGCTGGTTGGATGCAAGATCGCATAACCTTTCCCGGTGGAAAAGGCAAAACAGTCATGGTCTAGTCGCGCCTTGCCTAACCTTCCCTAGCCCTAGCTTACCCTACCTACCCTACCCTACCCTACCCTACCCTACCCTACCCTACCCTACCCTACCCTACCCTACCCTACCCTACCCTACCCTACCCTACCCTACCCTACCCTACCCTACCCTACCCTACCCTACCCTACCCTGACCTACCCTACCCTACCCTACCCACCCTACCCTACCCTGACCTACCCTACCCTACCCTACCGCCTAAAGCGGCACACGCACCTTCGTCCTGATTGTCTGCCGCCGCCGCCCCCGCCGCCCAGGGTCTGCCCCGACCCCGCAAAGTTGCCCCCCTTCCCCCCCTTTCCGACTCCTCCCTTCTTTATCACGTTGTTCGACCCGAACCCTAACATTCAACGGAGGGAGGGAGGGAGGGAGGGAGGGAGGGAGGCAGGGAGGGCCTACATCAGACAAAAGACGGCATGACAAGACAACTTACATGAAAAAGTAAAGCGTCTACGGTACATGCTGTCAGCTTACTACTACTGTATTGACACACCAGTGAAGCCTTTAACATCATCACTGCCCTCTTGTCGACGTTCAACCCAAACCCTAACATTTGGGATACAAGGCAAGAAATACGGCCTGCACGACAAGACAGCGTACATAACACAAGCCTAGACGAGAGGGACCCTACACAAGAGAAGCCTACCAGGTACGTGAGAAGATAATCTGCACCTGGTATGAGACGAAGCCTGCATTAGGCAGGCCTACACGAGAGACAAAGAGCCTACCGGCACATATCACCAGGTTACCACTATTCAATACAACAAACACACTAACATTAACAACAAGAGGTCTATGACCTCACAACTACGCTCTTGATGACGTTCTTGATGGCGTTCGCTCGACCCGAGCCCCGACAGTTGGGGGCGAGACAGGGAGAGAGACTTGTCGCATAGTTACGTTCGCTAAACCTTGGATCCCACAAGGCGTTACTGCTGTAGACGAGCCACCTCGCGCTACGAAACAATACACTAATACACCTTACACCTTACACATCACACATCACACACCACACCTTACACCTTACACCTTACACCTTACACCTTACACCTTACACCTTACACCTTACACCTTACACCTACGAAACACATAACACATTACACATCATCAGAAACGTTTGGGCCAACAGGGGCAACCAGGCACCGTGGGATGGCTCAGACCTCGAGTCCCAAAAAACGTGATCGCACCGCAATCATCGTTTCTTAGGCCGCTAAATGTTGGGTCTCGAAAGGTATTTTACAGCAGTGGCTCCTCTATAGTGCGGCATGTGCACTATAGAGGGAAACACCAGCACTATGGCGGAAACCGGCACTACTCCGACACTTGTACTTGTTCCCATCTGTATCTGGGGCGGTTTCACATGCACTATAGCGGGCAACCGGCAATACAGAGGGATAGAAGGACCTCTACTGTGCTAGATTTCGGGTCCCGAAAAGGCGAGAGAATCGCAAACTCTCCATTTTTAGGTCGCTACACGTTGGCTTCCCAAAGCAAGGGGTACTAGACCTTGGGTTTCAAAAGTGTTACAGCAGAACCGCAATTCTCGATTACGGGGCCGATAGAACTTCGCTGTTTATTAGACCTAAGGTCCCAAAGCGGCTTGGTTGTTTAGGTCGTTAGACCCACGGTTCCAACGTTAGGGAATACCTGGTACGTCTTTTAGGCGGTTATTCATAGACCTTCGGTCCAAAGGGGAGGGCTACTGGACCTTGGCTCCCAAAAGCGATAGCGATATAGTACCGCAAACTATACACGATGAAAATTATTCCAGGATGTCAGCTGTGAGTTCGACGAATTTAGGGTCTTTACTCATCTTTGCAAGCTGCGTTGTTGGTACTTCTAATATACTATATGGTATACTGCGCCGCTAGACGTTGGCACTCACAAACGGTCACACCACGAAGTTTGGATCTAAGGTGCCGAATGGGCTAGGGATTTCCGTCATTACACCTACGGTTCCAAAGCTAGTTCTATGTTTTCCATGTCGCTGTTCATGGACCTTGGGTCCAAAAAGGAGGGTTACTGGATGCTCGGTCAAACGCGATACAGTACCGCAAAATTATCCATTACTACGTCACTAGATATTGGAGCCCAAGCAAGGGTCACAACTCGATGTCGGGCCTAACCCTAACCCTAAGGGGTATAGCTTTTTAGGTCGTTAGACATGTCGTTAGACCCGTCGTTAGACCTACAGTGTCCAAGCTAGAGTCGCGTCTTTTAGGCTGCATATTTCATTGACCTTGGGTCCAAAAGGAAGGGTTTACAATTACTAGACGCTCGGCCCGCAAAGGCATCAACAGTAGCGAAAATTCTCCATGGTTCAGGTCGCTACACCTTGGGCTCCAAACGGCTCATCAACTTTAACCCTAACCCTAACCCTAACCAAAAAACTCGTAAGCATGAACCCTAACCCCGCAAGCAACCGCCTCGTTCGCCGTGTCCCTGCCACGAGACTGTCGATCAGGCGAAGCGTACAGCTTTAATCAGGCCCCAGGCTACGTTGGGGGGGGGTGTCACCATCTACCCCCTTTTCGCACTAGCGGGCTCTAGCCGGTTCACTCGCACGAGTAACCCTGTACTTCACCGACAACAAAAAAAATATATATAGGTCACATTTTTGGAGTAGTATAGCTAAGCATGCCACTGCGGCTTGTTTGTATCGCAAAACTAAAACGGCACGAAAGGGCTCAAGAAAAGCTTCGCAAAGGGAACAGGGGTGTCACTCGCGCGAGTGACCCCAATCCACCCCTGCCAAAAAAAAAGGACCCCAACAGTGACCCCCTTGCCCCGGCCAGGGTTTCAGCGTCAGCTTTTCGGGTAAAAGATGTACGGTTGGGCTTCCGAAGCGAGAAGAGCCTCAGATACGTAAGGTGCAGTCCCACGGTAGCATTCCACAACAATCTCGTCAACAGCGCGCCGAGAAATCAAAAGCAACTACCTGACTCGCCGCCGTTCCCACCCCCCCCAGCACCCCCCCCTGCGCCTCCCTCCTCCCCGCCTCCGCCGCCGAAGAAGCTCGAAAACCCGCCCCCTCCGCCCCCGCCGCCATTGTTGCCTTGGTTGGACGGGTGGTCCGCTGGGTTGTTGAGGGGGGCGATGAGAGCCTCGTCGCCTAGCGAAGCACCGTTAACGATGTAGCCCTGGGTGAAGGCGAGGGTTACAGCGTTATGGTTAGGCTTGTGGTAAAAAAAGTAGGGTTAGGTTTAAGAGGTAGGCATGGGCACGAGAAGGCATGGCAGCGAGGGGCATGCATGGTAACGGTCATGGTCAAGATAGGGTTAGGCTTAGAGTTTGGGATAGGCACGAGGGGGCATGACAGCGAAGGGCATGTCGTGGAATGGCATGGCCTGCCGAGACAAGAGCGCAACGGAACAACGCCTCATGAGATGAAAGTCGGTGATGTATGCAGCCCTGGGTAGGGGTTAGCTACAGGGCTAGATTAGGATTTGGCAGGAAGGGGCATGACACGGTATGGCATGGCACGGCATGGGACATAACGAAGAGCCAAGTGGCATCGCATGGCGTGGCATGGCACGGCATGACAAGACGAGAACATAGCGGAAAGGCATAACGAGATGAAAGCCCGAGACGACCACACGAGGCGAGAGGATAAGACGGATCAGAACACGATAAGAAAGGACAAGACAGGATACGGCCGCGAGACAAATCACACAAACAGTACTAACGCTCCAAACAGTTCTAACGTTGTACCTGATAATCCTTCGTTAGAGACGCGGAGGATGCATCGCTATTTCTGAGAGGGTGCGAAATCATAGTCACGGCGGGTGAATAAAACTAGAGAGGTAGAAAAAACAGTTCCTGTTCAGGGGGAGACGGATATCGGCTGCGCCGTCAAAACCATGTGTTAGAACATCGGCAAACAACGCCCATTCACAGCCCTAGAAAAAAACGGGAGGCAAGAACGAGCATGCTACCATTTTTTTTGAGCTCGTCGAAAACTAGAGAGGTGAAAAATCAGCTTTATTTGGGGGGGCGAGATGCGAAATAGCAACGGAGGGGCGACGGTCCAAGTCGTATCCATTGGCCCATCGATACAGAAAAAAACTTTTTGGCCAAGTAAATCAAACGTTTTTTTTTCATCCTCCAACAACAAAAATATTAATCTCACCACACGTCCACGTACTGTCAAACATCATGTCATGCGCGTGTCACATGAAATTGAAAAATTCCGTTCGCAATCCAGCGCTAGCTGGCGTGTGTGTCCTTCGGTATCCGTGGCAACGAGCGTCAGCGCGAGCTGTCACTACCGACGGGTCACCGTGGCTAATAAAGCCACCCACCAAAACGAAACCTCAACACTATCAACGACGAGCAAAAGGCCAGCCAAAAACGCGGCAGTCAGACACAAAGACGCAAAATTCCGCAAATTACCGGACGCAACCAACCGCAACGTACCAGGTATTTTGGGAAAAAAAAACTTTCAAACACGTCCGCTGTGAGTTCGATAAATTTAGTGTCGATACTCATCTTTGCAAGCTGTGTGATACACCTAATTTTGCGAATACAATGGAGGAGTTAAATTGGCAAAACGATATGCATGAAAATTTGTGAAAGTGTGGTGAGCTCAAGCTTTACTTTTTCTTATGAAACCATCCCGACTGCCGCTATTGTTGTGGGCAGCACACGTAACATGCTAATAAAACCATTAGAGCACTACAAAAATCCAAAAGCTGTCGTAATACAACCGTACGACATATCAACCTATTGACCTATTAACACATTAACCCCTTCGGCAATTCACGCAAATTGACGAAAAAAACTGCCGATTACAGCATGGCGATCGGCCACATGAAGCCATCCGAGCTGCTCGGGTAGGACGTGTCTTCGAAGTGCAACGCAAGAAGCTGTGTGAGGCAAGCAAGTACGAAAACGGTTAGTAGCCGACAAGCAACTAATCGCCGATTCACGATACAACTGAAGCAGAACGAGGTATGAACGAGGAAGCGAAGCGACCAAAAGCCGTTTTTGTTCCTTGCAAGGCAAAAAAGCCTCAAGGCAAAAAAAAAAAAGCATAGACGGGCGCGTACATGCTTTCTTTACGAGGATGAAAATTGTCTGTTTATCTGTCTGCCTTGTTACGCTGTCTGCCGGCGGCGGCTAGATCACTGATTGCGAAGGCAGTACGTGCCCGTATTTTCACAAACTCGAGGTCTACGTGAGCGAACTAGCTTACGCTCGCTCGCAGGGCTTGTTTTGTTGCACGCCGTCTCGGGTTGGCCGCGGTCGCCCGGCTGTTGTGGTTGTGGTTGTGGTGGCCGTATGGCGTGACTTCTTTTGTTTGTGTTTCGTGTTATTCAACTTTACAGGGTTTTTCACGGGTCGGGTCAAATCTCGCGGGTCGGGTCGGGTCGGGTCGGGTCGGGTCGGGTCGGGTCGGGTCGGGTCGGGTCGGGTCGGGTCGGGTCAGCTGACCCGACCCGACCCGTGAGAATTTCGAGACATCTTGACCCGACCCGACCCGACCCGACCCGACCCGCGAGAATTTCGAGACGTCTTGACCCGACCAGACCCGACCCGACCCGACCCGTGAGAATTTCGAGACGTCTTGACCCGACCAGACCCGACCCGACCCGACCCGTGATAATTTCGAGACGTCTTGACCCGACCCGACCCCAACCCACCCCCGAGATTTTGAAAAGCTCCTGACCCGACCCGACCCGACCCGACCCGCGAGATTTCGAAATCCTCCCTACCCGACCCGACCCGACCCGCCACAATGCGGGTGACCCGCGAGATGCGGGTTTCATGCGGGTCAGGTCGGCTGGACCCGTGACATTTCTCACGGGTCCAAGTCGAAAAGTCACGGGTCAAAGCATGCATACCTCGGTCGGTTGGTTGGTCCTTGGCCCGTCGTACTTTTCCCTGTATGTCGTGTTCTCTGGCTTTTTTACCGGCATTGTTTGCAGCTGATTATGCCAAGTGGTTTGCGCGCAAAAAATGGGAAAGAAACCGCAACCCACGCATGGGCATGCCCGTACCGCTAGACCACCGGGTCGACCTGACGAGCGACCCGACGAGCGAGTTAGTTATAAGTGCAGTCTGCGGCCCCGGCAAGCAGCCTAGCTGAGCCGCCTCCGGCAGCAAGGCCACAACTGGGGCGGTGGATCTGTCAGCAGGAAGGGGCTGCGATCCGCAAGGATGCGTTGTCTGCTGCTGGTGCTTGCTGCTGACAAGGTGCTGCTGCTGCTGTGCTGCTGCTGCTGTGCTGCTGCTGCTGCTGCTGCTTCGACGACGACTGCGCTCCTTGCTTTTTACGTTTAGTCAAATTTCGTACTGGTATGATAATTCTCGAGCTAGCTACTGCTGCTGCTGTATCTATAATTTATGCAGTCTCCAGCCCCGGCAAGCAGCCTAGCTGAGCAGCCTCCGGCAGCAAGCCCACAACTGGGGCGGTGGGTCTGTCAGCAGGGGCTGCGATCCGCGAGAATCCGGGGTCTGCTGCTGGTGCTTGCTGCTGCCAGTGCTGCTGCTGCTGCTGCTTCGACGACGACTGCCCTTCCTTGCCTTTTTACGTTTGGTCACATTTCGTACTGATATGACCGTAATATTACTGCTGTTGTTACGGCTTCAGCCGGCACGGCATTCGCGTCACACTGCTGTATGCCTTGGTACGAGTAGCTAGGGGTACTGTCTGGTGAGTGTTCTGCACGCTGTGATGACATATGATCGGAGCATCGTCACGAGAGAGACAGGAAGCGGAAAGTTTTGCATTATATTTACGGATCCGCGGGTCGGACCCGCGGGGCGCCTGCACGGCAATGGCCCTCAGCTGTAATAAGTTTGAAAATGGCGGATCCGCTGGCCAGATCCGCGCGTTAGACCCGCGGGTCAGCCGAAAACAACTCACGGGTCATGATGGCTTGACCCGCGAGTGACCCCTGTCTCGCGGGTCATGACCCGACCCGACCCGCGAGATTTTGAAAACCTCTTGACCCGACCCGACCCGACCCGCGAGATTTTGAAACCTGTTGACCCGACCCGACCCGACCCGCGAGATTTTGAAACCCCCTTGACCCGACCCGCGGGTCGGGTCATGACCCGTGAAGAGCCCTGCAAATATACACAAATGCATGTACGACTCACTCTTACCTCTACTACTAGTATTCATTATACTACAGAAGGCCAACTCACAGCCCTACTGCTCGCCCGAATTAAAAAACAACTCTCAACACAATTGTAATACCTAGCCAACAAATTACTGGTCGGCGACGTACAATCAGCCAACTAGCTCACCGGTCTCTGGATGAAGTTCGACAGGCACCCGGACTCCCAGTCGGCCACCCTCGACCTCGACGGCTTCAGCCTGTCCAACCGCCCCTGCCGTAACCGAAAAAAAAAACGCCGTCCAGGGTGGGGAAAACAACATGAAACATGGTTGCTTACAAGCGCGTGTGCAAATATATAAATAACGACATGATGACAATGGGGAGGCTGTTTTCACATTAGCCCACTTGTCTGAAATCTACCAAGATAAAGATAACTACTATTAATAGTATAGCTCTAGCTAGAAACTCGCGCTAGTGGGTATTTGTAAGTGTCGTCAACCCAACCCCAACATCAACCCCAACCTAACCCCAACACCAACACCAACTCCAACCCAACCCAACCCAACCCAACCCAACCCAACCCAACCTAATGTTTTCGCTGTCGTTTGGGCGTTGTTGTGCGTGCGTTCAATAACGGTTAGAGCTCGAAGGTCATCATAGTCATTCATATCGTAGGGAGATCACCAGGTAGGACACGGGACATGGACATCCGCGGACGCGGGGCTGGAAAGGAGCCGCTAGGTATAGTGTCTCGCATTGTCGTAACTCAAGAATTCCCTTCGCTCTACTGTGCCTAGTAATTCAACAACTTTACATGAAACTAGCGATTCGATGCTGCTGGTCGGAAAGGTTTCCGTGCCGGCTGTTGGCCCTTTCATGGTTTGAACGCCTGCTGGCGGGCTTGCTGTTGGGCCTTTCGTTCTTTTTAGGCGATAGTCTGCAAATGTTTCATCAGCTGCTGCCGTTCATTTTTTTCCCAGCAACAGGTGCTGCTCATAACGTCACCCGATTGTAATCCAGATTTCGTATCATACTTGGGGCTGACTATTGAACGCTATACCACAACGCCGTCGTCGAAGCTTCCAACGCCACCGCCAGCACCTCCACCCCGCCGACACTTCATACATACCAGGTACTTGACAAGTTCGCGGTTACAAAAAGAGGTCAAGCCTCCCATTCGAAGAAAAAAAACATACGCACAATACCAGGTACCGCATCGAAAGAGCGAAAGCGCGAGTTGGCAGACAAACTAAACGCAGGAATTGGAATGACTCCGTGCTACATACAACGTTCAGGGCAATCACCTCCCCAAGGGCTACTGCACGCACAAGAGCTTGTGCGCTGGCTCGACTCCACGGCTAGTTGTTAGTGTGAAGGGCGTACATTGAACTTAGTACGCATCTACAGTTGGTTCCTCGATTAAAGAGCATCCCGTGACAAGCCGAAACAGGCGCTCTTAGCTGCACCTTGCTCTTATCTGTGGTAAGAAATATATTGCTGTTAGTATGGGTGCAGATGCCGATTAAACCGCTCTCAAGTCCCGAGCGGTCTTATCCTGGACGCTCTTGAACCGAGTACTGTACCCACGATATAAACACCACAATTAATAGTTGAGCCACCAACGCGCCCGGGAGATGACAAGACGCACAACGCTGCAAACTACAGCACGAAACTGACTGTCACATATCTAGCCAACAAGCCAAACCAATAACTGTGTCGGAGACATGCTAATGGTAACCCGAACACTGACGACCCTGACCGCATGCAACTAACCGACTATATATCTATACCTAGCCAACAAAATTAACTTGTCCGCAAGATATACCGTAATCTACCTCACAGCCCTGCTGCAGTAAGCACCCGAGCACGCCGGCGACGCAGACTTACATTAGCATAAGCGTAGCCCACTGAAACAGCGCAGAAGAGATCCCTCCAGATTCCCCTCATGAGGCCAAAGAGGAGCGCCAGGAATAGGGGGTAGTACTTCCCGGGGATGTCGAACGGGAGGATGAAGAACCTGAAAAGGCGTCGGATGGTGTTGCGCCGGTGAGTTTAGTAAGCTCTACTTCCAAGCACAGTACAGGTCCTTGCATAGTGCTGGTTGCCCTCTATAGTGCCTGTGAAATCGCTTGGCACAGATGGGCAACAACCAGTAGTAGCAGTGTGCGGAGTAGTGCTGGTTGCCGTTATAGTGCCGTCGTTACCGACTGGCACATACCGGCACTATAGAGGTCCCACTAATGTATTTACTCTTGGGGGTACCTGGGTACGTACCCGAGCATGACCAGAACAACCGTGTACGGTACCGGCTAAAACCACTCGTTTTCGGTATGCTGTATAGGTAGTACATGACGGGTATGTCGAACGGGAGGTTGGAGAACCTGCACACAGGGCGGTGTGTTTGACGGCTAGTATCGCTGGCTCGACCCCACCACACCAAACCTCACTACACACCACACCACTACCACACCACACAACATCTCAACCACACCACTACCACACCACACAACACCTCAACCACACCACATCACACCACACCACTACCACACCACACAACACCTCAACCACACCACTACCACACGACACAACACCTCAACCACACCACACCACACCACACCACCACCACACCACACCTTAACCACACCACACCACACCACAACCACAACCACTCCACACCACACCACACCACACCACACCACCACCACACCACACCACACCACACCACACCACACCACACCACACCACACCACACCACACCACACCACACCACAACCACACCACACCACACCATACCACACCTCAACCACACCACACCACACCACACCACATCACACCACACCACACCACACCACACCACACCACACCACACCACACCACACCACACCACACCACACCACACCACACCACACCACACCACACCACACCACACCACACCACGCATACCCTACATGGTACGTGACATACCATACCGAACCTAACCACACCACACCGTCTCACCTCCTGGGGGTGTGCGGCGTAGCCATGCACTCAATTGCCGTGAGAGAGATGATGAGGTTCCAAATCCCGCCCGAGGAGACAAAGTAGGCCATTTCCTGGCCAATCAGCAGCAGACGGCGCCCGAGCGCACCAATCAGCACAAGACAGCGCAAAACATTCAAAGGCGAACTACTGTCGCACGCGACAACGCTAAACACGGCAGCCTGCCTTGGACCCTGCGGATATAACACCCGCAGCAGCCGACCCCTGGCTAATCTCGGCTTTGGAGGTAGACCCTTTACATGGTGATGGGTGAGTAAAATGGCCGCGAAAAAAAAAGTTGGCTACGATATTTTACTGCAAAAAAGCAACAACTCCAGCTCCCACCTATATTTATCCCCCAAAAGGGTGTCCAGTCGTAAAAGGACTTCAGTTGAATAGTCTTTCCCCTACCAACAAGCGGCCGGCAACGTTCCAACATACCAGTCAGCACAGGACAACACAAACAACGACCAGCAGTCCTGTTACATTAGGGTATCGATACCACAATGCTGCACCGTGCCGCACAGCGCTGCCATGCACGCTCTCTACCCCACCCCACCCACCTCTCCCAGCACGAAAATATTTATTCATCGACACCGTCCTGCTGTATAAAAACCGCACAGCATCGTCATGCAGGCGGCCTACCCCGTCCCCACACACACACCTCTCCCAGCACGAAGAGCACGAAGCACACGACGAGGAACAGCACGTTCGTGAGCACCGTGAGTGTGCCCATCAGAGCCAACAGTCCCGTCGAGCCTTCGAAGATCCAAGGCCAGTATCGGCGATCCAACGGCAGCATCATAGATCCAAACGGCAGCATCGGATATCCCATCGTAGATCCAACGGCGGCCGTATCGGAGATCGAACAGTCGCATCGGAGATCGAAGATAAGCATCGGAGATCCAAGGCCGTCGGAGACCGAAAAGACGCATCGGAGATCACATTATGAAACGATTATAATCGGATATCCCATCGTAGACGCAAGGGCAGCATCGGAAATCAAACGGCAGCATCGGATATCGAAGAAAGCATTGGAGATCGATCGGCCGCATCGGAGATCAGATTCGGCGATCCAAGGGAAGCATCGGAGATCGAAAGGTAGCATCGGAGATCGAAAGGTAGCATCGGATATCCCATGGCAGATGCAAGGGCGGCATCGAAGATCCAAGGCAGACATCGGAAATCCAACGGCATAATCGGAGATCGCGTCGGAGATTCAAAGGCAGCATCGGAGATTCAAGGGCAATATCGGAGACCCAAGGGCAGTATCGGAGACCCAAAGGCAGCATCGGAGATCCAAAGGCGGTATCGGAGATCGAACGGCAAGATTGCACATCAATGGGAAGCATCGGAGATCAACATTGGAGGTCCAAGGGCAGCATCGGGGATCGAACGGTAGAACGGCAGAATTGGAGATCCAACGACATACGAAACCCACCAACCAAAACAACATGGAGCATGGAGCAACACGAGCAACATCAGCCGGGGCGGTACCTTGTAGGTTGGTCGTTCACAGATCGGACAGATCAGATTCCCATTTCAAAACCTAGATACTTCGCGACAGAAAAATAGCTTGAACACATTATCTGCTCGATTTATAGATCGTGAGATCCCGGTTGCATAAGCATGAGATCCTCTCTGGCGGACACGTGAGCTGGCGGGCGGGATCTGCGCGAAAATGATAAGTATGATAGTCATGAGCACGAGAATGGTGATGGCTATCACCCGAGGTACGAGCGTACAGCTCCAATAGGCCTTAATATCTGGTCGTGCGGATATTTAGGCAAAAAAGAATCTTGACAATTCGGTAGGCGTAGTCCACTGTTCGGACCGTGGTATGCACTTCATAACTTTCTCGGATCTTTATGGCTAGATGCGAAAGCGGCGTTATCTCGTTTCTGGCCAGTTTCGGCCCCTTTGGGCTCCAGGTTGGGGGCAGGGGTGGGGTTAGGGGTTGAGCCTACGCCCGTGCCTTGATCCAAACAGGGAGGTTTTCCTATCCCGTAAACGTGAACAGCCTACCCCCTCAAAGATCCGCGTGTCCAGAGAGCAAGGACAGCTCAGCGTACACGGCATGACTCACCATAGGAACGCTCCAGCTTTGGCCCCAGTGAATTGAAGGACATCAGCCCGAAGATTACCGTCAGTACCGATCCACTGCAGAACACAGTCGTCGCCACACGGTAAACTTTACATATACGCGAACACCACAGCATCGCGCAACAGGACAGCACAGGACAGGCCAGAACAGAACAGGACAGCACAAGACAGGACAGGACAGGACAGGACAGGACAGGACAGGACAGGACAGGACAGGACAGGACAGGACAGGACAGATAGGACAAGACGGGAGAGATAAAAATAATGAAAATAATGAACGTGTCTACAGTATCAAATATACCTGGTACCTCGCATAAAACACGTGTACAATTACAGCTCTACAGCTACAGCTCCACAGCAACTCGCACAGCTCAACAAATCAACACCTACAGCTCTGCCGCTACTCGTAGAGTTCTACAGCTCAGCCTACATACTCGTACAGCTCTGCAGCTACTTGAGCCGCTTTACTGCTACAGCTCTACAGATATACAGTTCCACAGCTACTCGCACACCTCTACAGTTACAGCTCTACACGTACTAAAGTCGTACACCTCTGCCATTAGTCGCAGAGCTCTACACCTCTACAGCGGGTCGTAGAGCTCTGCTACTACAGTTCTAGAGTTGCAGCTCTACACCTACTCCAACAGCTCTGCTACAGCTCCACGGCTTTACAGCTCAAGATCTACAGCTATAACACAGCTCTACCTAGCTTGCTAGTTGTTGGACCGACCTTCAAGCTTTCCGATGGTAAAGAAGAGGCTGCTGTTGAGGGCCATTGTCAAGTTTGGCAAAAAAAGGCTCAGAACAAACGCTCCGACGATGGTCATCATGGTGCACCGAGACGTGAACGGACACGTGCTCGACCACACCCGGTACCTGGTAGTAGAAAACAAACCGTTTTAATGAGAACAGACTCGTCGTATTTGCTACAAATCATATATACTGCGTATAAGTTTAAAACTCGATAAGTTCGGCTGAAACAGTCCTAGAAGGTACACGTTCTGTAGTTGCACGTATCATCCACGCAATCAGTTTCAGGCGTGATCAGACCTATCCTATTCGTTTTAATACGAGTTGAAGGGTTAAAACTCGACACGTTTGGCAGAAACAGCAGTCCCAGACGATAGGCTCGGCAGATGCCTAGCATGGTGCTCCGAGGCGTGAATGGACATGCGATCGACCACACCCGGCACATTGTAAACGTATGCTATTGTAAAAAAAAAGCAAACAATTGCAACATGAATCGAGTAGACGTATGCTGTTCGTTACACTATAGAGTAGATGTCGCTGTGGAGGGACAGGACCAATCAAGGGACATGCTTTCCCAATCCCCTGTATATTCTCACCAACTAGGCAGTTGAAAAAGCACGTAGAAGTCAGAGTACGCACGCCGATGCCCTCATAGTACGTGCGAAAGTGCACAAATCTTTATGGCGGATTTGCATTGCTTCCACCCGCGGCCGAGGGTCCTTCCTCGAGCTTTAAGGCTGCGGGCCACGCAGGGGGGGCGCCGGTACATCTCGACGCACGTCTGGATCCCGGCCGAGGTCCATGGCACGTGTTGTGGATAGCTTTTCACGGGTCGGGCTAAACCTCGCGAGCCGGGTCGGGTCGGGTTGGTGACCCGACCCGACCCGAACTGACCCGCGAGATTTTGAAAACGTTTTGACCCGACCCGACCCGACCCGTGAGATTTTGAAAACTTCCTGACCCGACCCGACCCGGCCCGCGAGATTTTGAAAGCCTCCTGACCCAACCCGACCCGACCCGCCACACTCCGGGTGACCCGCGAGGTGCGGGTTTCATGCGGGTCATGGTCGACTGGACCCGTGACATATCTCACGGGTCAAAATCGAAAAGTCACGGGTCAAGCATGACAACATATTTGGATATGTACATTGGTCGGTTGGTTGGTCCTTAGTCCCTCGTACTTTTCCCAGGATGTCGTGCTCTCTGGTTTTTTTACCGGCATTGTTTGCAGCACTACTATATGGTGTGCGCGCGAAAAATGAGAAAGAGACCGCAACACACGCATGGGCAATTAGCCACGCCCGTAGCGTTAGACCACCGGGTTGACTCGACGAGCAACCCGACGAGAAAGCTAGTTATCTATGCAGTCTCCGGCCCCGGCAGCAAGCCCAAAACTGGGGCGGCGGTGGGTCTGTCAGCAGGGGCTTCGATCCGCGAGGAAGCGTTGCCTGCTGCTGGTGGTGCTTGCTGCTGCCATTCTGCTGCTGAGCTGTGCTGCTGCTGCTTCGACGACAACTGAATGCTCCTGCTTTTTCACGTTTGGTCACATTTCGTGCTAGTGATATGATAATTCTCGAGCTAGCTACTTACTGTATCTATCTAGCAGTCTCCGGCCCCGACAAGCAGCCTAGCTGAGCCGCCTCCGGCAGCAAGCAAGCCCACAACTGGGGCGATGGATCTGTCAGCAGAGGTTGCGATCCGCGAGGACCAGGAGTCTGCTGCTGGTGCTTGCTGCTGCCGGTGCTGCTGCTGCTTCGGCGACGACTGCCCTTGCCTTTTTACGTTTGGTCACATTTTGTACTGGACCAATCGTATGATAAGATTTTTACCGGGTATCCAATGAGTACGTATACGTCGTGCATGGGTTTTTATACTACCATTCATTGTTCGTCTTTATTGTTGCACCCTGCAATGCAGCAAGAGTGTGTGGCCTGGCTTGTTTTAGTGGACTTGGATGGATGACAATATACCTGAATAATACTTGAGGCTTCATCCGACACCGGGATTCGCGTAGTAATACTTTATGCCTGGTACGAGAAGTTGCTGTCTCGTTGATTGATGTTTCTGGACGGTATGATAACATACGGTCGGAGAATCTGGACGAGAGAGGCTTTCATGCAGGAAACGGCAAGTTTTGTTGTATCATTTTCGGACCCGCAAGGCGCCGGCACGAGAAGGACCCTCCGACAGGCAGCTATGTATAAGTTTGAAAAAAAAAGGCGAATCCGCAGGCCAGATCCGCCGGTTCGACCCGCGGGTCAGCCGAAAACAACTCGCGGGTCATGATGGCTTGACCCGTGAGTGACCGTATCTCGCGGGTCATGACTCGACCCGACCTGCGAGATTGTGACAACCTCTTGACCCGACCCGACCCGACTCGCGAGATTTTGAAACGTCTTGACCCGACCCGACCCGACCAGGCCCGACCCGTGATATTTTACAACGTAAGGACCCGACCCGACCCAATCCGCGAGATTTGGAAACCCCCTTGACCCGACCCGCGGTTGGGGTCATGACCCATGAAAAGCCCTGGTTATTTTCTCTGTGACAACCACGGACGGTGCTTCTGTTTTATGTGCATGTGCCTGCCGATCATACAGACCAAGGATTTGTCTGCCCTGAAATACACAGATCACACAGATCACGAAAGATGATCTGATCTGTCGAATTCGTGCAACGTTTTCATGTCCAATGAAACAGTCAACACACACACCATCATCGGACCTCACACCATGCATACGAAGCATACAGCAGCAGCACAGGAAGCAATAGCTCGTACCTGGCACATCACTGGAACGCCTGTGTAACCTCTTTTCAAGAACGCGACACCCCCGGGATACCAAGCCAACTACATCTCGAACGGGAACCTTGTATACTCTACCGGAAACACCCTTGAAATGGTAAGGTTCAAGGGTACACTCCTCCGCCTGGACGAGTCGGCCATGTCACGATGGATTTTGAGCGAGCTTTGCGAAACAACGACGGCGCTCCAAATGTCACGAAGACGCAGCTGGAGCTGCTACAGGCTCCCGCAACCTATTAGGCTGTCATGGCCGGCGGGGGAAAGAAACACATAAAAGCGGGTAGAGGTTCTCAACCCAACCGCCGAGGTAATAGAACGCACAGCCACTTCAGAGACCTAGGAGCTGCTGCGCCTTCCATGGTCTCGGCGGCCAGGGTGAGAACCTCTACCCGCTCGTTCTCATTTTCCTCCACGGCCATGCCGGGAAAAACGCTTGCGGAAGTCAGTCGCAACGCCAGCTGCATCTTCGTGTGACAGCGGTGGTCTCTCTAGAGTGTCGGTATGTGTCAGCCAACAATACCTGCAGTATAGCGGACACAGGCACTATTGGGTATTGCATCGATACCGGTACATACTGAATACAGCAGGCTCCCTTCCCGCAACCTACTGTACCTCGCACTATGCCGGCACGGCCATGAGGGGGAAAGGGAACGCGACGCGGGCGGACGTTACCAGCCTTGCCGCAGATATCATGGAACGCACAGCAGCTTCGGAAAACCAGGAGCTGCCGTACCTTCCACGATCTCGGCAGCAGGGTGATAACCTCTGTCCGGTTCATGTTCCCCTTGTCCCCCGCGGCCATGCCGGAAAACAGCTTGCGGTAGTCAGTAGCAAATGCCAGCTGCACCTTCGTGATACATCAATGGTCCCTCTATAGTGCCGGTGTGTGCCAGCCCGAAATAACGGCACTATAGTGGAAACCGGCACTAGTCCGCATTCTGCCACTACTGGTTGTTCCCATTTGCACCAACCGACTTCACAGGCACTGTAGCAGGAAAACCGGCGCTACTCAACCGGCGCTAAAGAGGAACCACCACTGAATTTGATGCTCATGTCCATCTCTCGATCAAATACCTCCGTCACACGGGCAAATCGTCCAGGCTGAGGGCTTGAATCTCGTGCATGTTCACGGTATTTGATGAACGTCTCTTGTGGCGGGTCGTCCAACACAAACAGCCCAACCAACGTGTTGTGCACTATCCCGAATTGAAAACCTGGTTCATTACGGTTACTCCTATTCCGCACAAATCACGCCTCCTGCGTTGCCACGAAATACGTTCCAAACCAAGGAAACCCAGGTCTCCATAAGTTGGAACATGTAACAACTATGGAGTGTGATTTTTTGCCGGTAGAGTTTTCAGCTTCCTTCCGTTGTCAATTGAGTGATAAGATTTTTCGACAAACCTTTTGCCGACAGAAGAAAAAGCGGACACAAAGCGGAATTCCTTCCCTACCCGATATTGCTGTATTCACGCAGAATCAGCTTCAAAACCGACAGCACAAACCCTTGGTGCCGAAGCAGTCAGTGGAGGGAACGCGCGGCACGCAATAAATAAATACTGGTAAATCAATATCGATGAAAACAGGGGAAGTATTGGCGAAAGGCAAGCAAGTAGCGTATCCACGGCAACGCAGCAACGGCGGTGGCGGCAACAGGCACTATAGCGACAACCGGCCCTATACCGGCAACCGGCACTATTCAACCTGTATTATAGACGGACCACTACTTACTGTAGCTGGGTGGCAAAGTAAGCCAACTAACTTGTCAAAACTGTGAAAGGCTTCACGTCGAACCGCAAACGCGATAGGCAGATACAACGACGCTAAACTTCGCAAAAATGCCGCGCGCAACTATTTATAACATATCGATGGTAATTACAGCACGATGCTGGCGACGTTTATTAATAGTCAAATTACAGACCTATGAGATACCAGCCACGAGCACACCGTTCGAGTCTCTGCTCTGCGGCTGTCGTGTTTAGCCCATACTCCGAGCTATGATTGAGCAGCAGCAGTCAGTGATTATCGAATTTGGGGCTTGAGGATTTCTGTGCGTGGCCGTGCACGGTGATCAAACGTGAACTACCACAACAGGTATGCAGCAGCAGTGGCCTCTCCGTATCGCCGGCATGCAGCCAGAAATTCCGGCACTATCCTGTTGTTCGAGCGGCAACCGGCGCGATGGTACTCCGTAGACTGCCTGTAACGGTACTGGGTATTCCCATCTGTGCTATTAATAAGAGATTTCACTGGCGCCTCGTTTAGAGCGCAACGAGCACTACTAAATCAGCACTACGACTAAATCGGTGCTGTATATAGAGGGATCAATACTATTCTACTGCTGCATGAACAAGAACAGTCCACTCGATCGCCTGTCCTGCCTTCGCTACGTGAAGCATGTTGTTGCCCAACTTTCAAGCACGTCGCGCAAACACCCATTCGTAAAAAGACAAATGCATCTGAGTCGGGCCGCCGGGTCGGGGGGGGGGGGTAGGGTCTACGACGATTCTCTCCGTACGTCGAAAGTCCAGAGTGGAGAATGGATATCTCTGAAAGAGAGCGGAAGAACGCCAAAAATAAAATACACCGCCGAACACAAGAACGCAAGAACTGAAACAACGCAGCGCGCCGCGGCGCATCGCACTAGAGTCATCTCAAGACCCCACCCCGTCTTCTCGACGTCGCTCTACCTCGCTCCATTGCGAGCCTGAGCTCTCCTCTTTCTCCAGAGAGGACTAAAGGTTGAAGGTTCAAGTAGTACGAATATTCCCTTTTGGACTTCGTCCAGTTTTGACTGAAGCAATCAGAAATGTAGGTACTCGAGCGTTTGTGTGCGAATTTATTTTCGTCAGGTGAAGTCACTCACGCTTTTGCGACGGGGTTCTCATCTGCCAAAGACGCCGGTTCCGGCATGTCTCCTTGTTTTTCCCCTGGCGTTGTTTCTTGAGCGAGTGTGTTGCCAGCGGCAAAAAGTGGTCGAGCAAGAGATATACCCGATATTTTATTACGTGTTTCGAAAATTGGAAGGCATGTTTATCGCGGGAATTTTAATACTGGTACTTCCCCTCAAAGTTTGAGGTAAATAATTTATAGAGGCATGCGAGGCTTTTTCCATCCAACCTTTTCTAAAGAGAGCCATAGACACAACCAACGCTGGAAACGAGAGACTGGCGCGGACGACTTGCAACACCGTGCAACTGACTCACGACAGATCGACGCTGACTGCAAAGGACTACGGTAGACGGAGGCAGAGCAATCTCCTCCCCTACAGCAAAGACGGTGGCCGAGCCTGCTGCAAAGAGGTGTGCGAAGATCGAACACGCATCGCCTTTTACTCCATTAGACTATATACCCCCCTTAAGAGTTGCCTAGTTTTGCCCCCCAGTATGGCATCCACCTCCTAGCCCAACATAGCGTCCAACAAAGAAGCGCGCTAGGCCCGCTGTCATTGCAATCGCACTGCTTGTGCTTGAATACGTCGGTGCTAGAAACGTTGCACGTCAGCGCCGTCGATTTCTTGCCCTGGGCGAGAACTGTGATTTTTCTGGAACCTTGGCTGGCTCTTGCGGCTGTGAGCCGTTCTCCTGCCCTTTCCGGTAGGTTGCAGAGCCGTGTGAGTGGTGCCATTCAGCTACGTTTATCAAAATGGTGCTTGCTGTAGATTACGTTTGTGTGCTGCAAGGGCTGCACTTGCTCACAATCCAGTAGAAGGTTGTTTGTAGGGTTGCAAGGATGCGGCCCGCGTATAGACGTGTTAATTAACCATTCAAGCAGCAAGCAGGGCCGGAAAGACGAGGGACGAGGGCACCACATACCAGAGCTGCTTCTCCCCCCTTGCTCCGTCTACTGCTGCGACGCTGTGAGTGGCCCTTCAACATATGGGTGGCCTTGTTGTTGCCTCATGTTATCCCCGCTCTCTTGAGGAGCAAGAACAACATTCCCGCGAAGCCACGAATTCGTCTGTTCGCCTCACCAGGGTATGCTATGTTACGATGTACTAGTACCATAGATCGGTAATGCTTTGTCCGTTGTTCAACACCTCCGGTACATGCCTCCCTGTTTGTTCCTTCACTTGTCCATGGTCATGTTATAACCGCTCCGTGTCACCGTCGCATGCAACCATCGAAGATTATTGCATGATACCCGGTGTGTGTTACTCACGTTAAACTGGTGTTTCCACCCGTCTACATCCAGCATAACCAGTGCCCGTGCCGACGCCTTCTCCTACTACTGCTGTAGAGAGACGAGCTCTGTGGTCACAAACTATTAAATATGTACGAGACAGAGGAAGCTCATTGCAAATACGGCCTTGGGTGGTTTGGCCATGCAATGCCGACCGCAATGAGCACGCGGACAAAAAACAAAAATGTGCAAGCCCGCACTTCAGACTAATTGCGGTAAAAAAAGCTACACACGAGTATCGTAAACCCTGCTATACATTTCATAAACATATTTCAAGGACGTCAGCCGTGAGTCTTATGAATTTCGGGTCAATACTCATTGCAAGCTGCGTTGTTGGTACTTGTAATATACTATGTGGGTGGGTTTTTTCATAATGGGAGGGGTCATATTAAACAAACACATATACCAGGTATATACGAATATACATATTTTATAAATAACATTTCAAGGACGTCAGCCGTGAGTTCGACGAATTTCAGGTCAACATTCATTTCATGCGTAGCATGCCAGCGGATAACGAGCACACGCGCACCCTTCCTTTCCTACGGCAGTTGGAACTTGAGGGGGGAAACATGCCGAAGACGGGAGAAAAGTTACGTTGTATGGTACAGAGAAAATCAGGCACACGAAGCAGCCCGGGCTGCAGCTGGGTATGATAGGAAGGGTGTCGGAAGTGCTATGTTAAGAGGAGCTATCTACCATTACGATGTACCTGGTACCTGGTACACGACACGCTCACAGCATGACTTTGACGCTCACCGCTTCTGCACGCCCTTCGTGGACGGTTGATCGCGCTTATCCTCGTGGATTAGTTTTTTTGGGACGTGTATCGCACCCCAAACACAACACGAGTGCAAGTGTGATCTTATCTTGTCAAGCTCCTCGGAACTGCTTGCAGCAGCGCGAGTATCACCATGCTGCGCCCGTGTCGTATGGCAGTTCTCCTTGCATCGCAGAAGCGTGGACACCTCCCCCCCCCCCCCCCTGTATTCAAGCAAATCCGGCTGCTTTCGTGTGACCGATCCTGTAATAAAGTTATTTTGTTTGGGCTTTTGTTTGGGCGTTTGTTTTTTCTCGGAAGCCCCAGAAGGGTCCATAGTTAGTATTGATAGCCATCGCCTTTTTTTGCAACCGCCGTTGTGCGGCATTTTGCTTCCTGTGATGCTGCTATAGTTGTACTCGTGTCTGGAGGCGCGGAACATGTCCATCAAATATCTAAGCCTTGGTGCAGGATTATCAAACCCCTTTTGGGCTGACTGCAATGGGGAAAAAAATGTCAAGAAAAATAAAAATGGCGATTAGGCATAATCGGCCACACAAGAAAGCCGCCCGGGGTGCTGCGGGGTAGAGAGGTTTTTTTCGGGGCGCGATGTTGTAAGGAGGCGTGTATACGACACGCGCACAGAGTACTGACGGCGGCACTCCTGCACGCTCTTCCCAGACGGTTCGGCGCACTTATCTTCTTTCGTCCTTGGTCCATCCTGCTCAGTGCGGGTTATATATTTCCGTGCACAGGGCAAGGCTGAACGTCTTCGTCCTGTTGACCCTGGCATTAGCAGGGCATTCGCCGACCTGTGTCCTTTACGAGGGTTTTCACAACGAAGTACCACACGCAGCTTGCAGAGTTGGGTTTTGACCGAAATCCTTTTTGGCCGATCTCGCAGCTGAATTGTATTTTTTCATGTTTTTGGTATAGATGAGCCCCATTTAGAAACCCCAAAAGGTTGACCAAATAGTATGATACACGACCACAGAAGTAGGGGTCCTCCAGTAAGGCGGTGGTGTGGTATTGTATAGAGAGCAAAACGACCGCCTTGTTGGGGAAAATCGCCTTATTATTTCCGGGTTGTGAGTGCAATTCCCTACTAATAGCCGCGCCAAGCGATTTTGACCGCCTTATATCGGGATACCGCCTTATATCGGGATACCGCCTTATATCGGGATACCGCCTTATCGGGGGACCCCAATTCTATTTGGAACCCAAAAGGGCGGACGTATCTGGAGCTCATGTGTAGCTACCAAAACAAGTGCGTAAGTGGAATATTTTACCAAGCGCCTCGGAAGGGCATGCAGCAGTACGGGCATCGCCGTGCTGAGCGCGCGTCGTGCGGCAGTTCTCCTTTGCATTGCAGCGCGGACACCCCACTCACCCCCCCCCCCCGCGCGCGGACCCGGCTGCGTCGTGTGGCCGATTCTTGTTATGTTCGTTTTAGGTCGGTTTTTTCCCCCCTCTCAAGTCTTATATTTCGCCGCCTTTCATTTTGAACCAATCTTTGTGTGACACTCTGCTTCCAGTGCTGCTACTGCTGATATCAGTGTTGTCTTCTTTTTGGGGAACGGAGAGCATGCCTAACGAAGGCTCTGGTTCGTAGGGCATTGTGCTACTAGTATTTTTTTTGTTATAGTGATAGGGGTACGAATGGCATGCTACGACAGAGGTGTACCTTTTTTTGGCCTAAATGGTTTCTGAACGACGGCGCTCCGTAACCCGAAATTCGTCGGAAAATTGGTATTTTTTTGCATGATTCTCGTCGTGTACCCAGGCCATGGGATTTTTCATCCGCGACAAAGCAGGTTTATTTTTTTTCCAAATGAGTTTTTGGGTCAAGAAAGGTCTTAAAAGCTCCGAAAATGAAGAACCTCAGAAAAAAAGTAGTACACCTCTATCGTAGCACGCGTCGCCGGTACAAGTACAGCAGTATATATATATATATATATTGAGCGAATGCGAGTGTCTAATTTTGCCGACGCGAAAACATAGGGATCCCTCTTGAGTTGGCCGGAAATGTCCGCGGACCATCAACTCGTACAAGTTGGCGACATATGCGTGTATCTTTCTGCGAGATTCCCTAGCGACAGCTATACTATGTAACATATTGCTACAGCGGTGTTTTTGCTTCAAGATTCACGTGTCCAGAGTCGAGTCGCCAGTAGTAGCCCTAAGGGACACATGTCGACACCGTGGCCAAGGGCCCAATACCAAGCGTTCACGTTCAATACTTCGGGTATCATTGCTCTTGGTGTTGGCTGCCGCGGCGCTACTCCTCATATTCTTGAGTCTACAGTGCGATCATATTCATATGACGGCCATCAACGATGTTATGCTGTGTGGCACCGGTGGTGTACTACCGGTAGTATTCGCCAGGGTATGTGCTACCAGGTATTCAGCTATTTCTGCATACGCCTACTCTACTGCTGCTGTTGTTGTTATTTTTGTCACATAAACTCGAATAGTCAATTCCGTGGTCACAGGGCATGGTCCAGTCACTCTGGAGTGGAAGAAAGTTGTTACGGTATGCTGAGTATAAAACGTTACTGTACCTCAACCACAGACCAGCCAACCAGACCAGCCCACGTGGCAGTGCTGGCGTAAGAGCATTGTCCTGCTGTGATAATCTGGTTTATTGGTATATTTCTCTGGTACCATATGCAGCTGCTGCTGTGCTAAGCTTGACTGCTGATATATCATACGAGCGATGTGAGTTTCTTTCGTAATCCACACGGTGTGAAAAGAGAGGGACCGCTTTCGACCACAGCACAGCTCTGACAGATCACGATCTGGATCATATTCATCGTATGGATCATATATATATCATCTACCGTAGATCCTCTAGCTGCCGTTATGATATTTTGTACAGGATCTGTGTATCTAGAGTACAGATCCAACCCCGTCAGCATGTGCGAGATAATGCAGATCGTACGGCTCCTACCGGGTAACATGAGCTAGATCATACAGATCTTCCCTGAAATATGGTGCTGTAGGGTACGTACATACCATACCCGGGGTATTTTACCGCGGGTATTGCCCCGGGAGTTCTGTACGCCAGTGCCACAAATATCCGGGGTACGGGTATAAAGTTTTTATAACTCTTGTGAGTTCTGTATGCCTTGTGGGTCATGTAACATTTCCGTACCGTACACGGAATTTCTGTAAGTTCTGTAAAATCCCCATACCATCGCCCGGATCTTCTGTGACTTCTGTAAGACTGGCACAATACCCGGTGTACGGAAATACCTGTTACAATACCCGGGGAGCCCGTGTATTCATTCTGTTTTCTCAACCCAAAGAGTGTTTAAGTATTATTATGTATTTTGTTATGATGTCATGTCTTGCCAGTGACGCAAACCGAACACCGAACAGCAGCAGTCATATTATATCATACAAAAAAAGAAAGTAGCACCTACAGCAGTGTATTTTTCTAGTATTAATAGTAGGTCCTGTACATGTTTCTTTCGTTTCTAAGGGGCACGTATTAACGAAGGACACTTTTGAATCGAAATATTCTTTTTTTTTATGAATCGAAGTGAATTTGATTCGATTTGGTGGAAACGTGGAAACGTTTTCATACGAATTTGGCTCCTATCGAGAAACCACGTATTGCGTATTGTCAGAGTTTTTTTTCCCGATCGGAATAATGCAGATCTACCGTGACGGCGAAGCAGCTATCATCGACGTCTTCCAAGTATCCTCTGTGCTTTGGGTAGCTTCGCTTATTTGTCGTGGCACTTGGCTTATCGAGCTGGTGCCTAAATTGGGCTTGCGATCGCCATTCTTTTTTTTGAGGCGCCACAGCCGGGGTACGCTATGATGTGATATGTTACAGAACAGTCACCGTGAGCGCGGCTGTTGCCCCGGTCGCCACTCAATGAGGTTCACGATTTATCGCCTCTCTCGGTGGTGTTTTTTTTTATAATACTGAATGCCCTTAAAAGCTACGACGGATTGCCTCGGGGACGTTTGACCCAGTGAGAACATGCCATGCAAGTCGGATGAAATCCTCGACTTCCAATCGAACTCCTCCCCCGAGGTGATGTGCGTTTTCCCGGGTATTACGCGTACCCGGAACTTGTGTAAGTTATGTACGCCCGTGCCACAATACCCGGAACTTCTGGAAGTTCTGTAAGACTTTCATACCCTTACCCGGAACCTCTGTGAGTTCTGTAGGACATTCATTCCCGTACCCGAAACTTCTGTGGGTTCTGTACACCCCGTGCCACAATACCCGGGGTACGGGTACAGCACTTTTTGTACCCGCCCGGGACTTCTGTGAGTTCTGTACGCCCGTGCCACAATACCCTAAAGTTCTGGGAGTTATGTAGCACTTCCATACCCGTACCCGAAACTGCTGGATGTTCTGTAAATTTCCCATACCCTTACCCGGAATCCACAAAGCCTACAGGACATATTCTTGGAAATGTGCACCTGAAAGCGGAAAATGCATGCACCAGTACCTATCACACGTACAACACAGCAGTAGTAGTAGCAGCACGCATCAGTAGCAACAATGCAAACGCCAGGAGATGTCGAACTAAAGAACGGCGTCCACAGGGCCGACGTTGGTTTTTTTCCCAGTCTGGCAAAACCCATCGTCGAATTCACCATCGATCCGACGCCATCTTTGCCCAGAGCAAGGCTAGAGCGGAGGAGGTCTGTAGCGGGCACAAAACAGTCGACCTGTACGAAAATAATGTTGGTTGTAGTTACTGATTACTGCAAATCGATACCGTGGCCTTGTGCATGTCAGGGTGAAAACCATGCCTCCCGATCCAGCGGAGGGAGGTGGTGCCGGCGTGGATGAATCGCTATACTCCAGGCAGCTCTATGTCATGGGACACGAGGCGCAGGTGAGAGGGGGGGGTGCATTATAGCTAGTATGCATCCTTTTTCTGGGTATGTCGTGGTCTTTCTCAACGTGTCTTGCCGATGAAACGTGTACGTCAAAAGGGGCAAGTTTTGACACAGCTCAAGTAACATATCCGGTAACGGCAAATATGGAGGGTTAGCTGCGTTTACGGCAGGTGTACCCGACCAAGTACCCGTGGCCAGCGCACCCGCCATGTTTGAAAGGGGGAAACCCGGGTAGCCGCAAGTATTTTCGGCTATTTTGGGTGGGCACCCAGGTACCCGTCCACCAGCCGGGGACCGAGTACTCGTGGCCAATGTACCCAACAATCGAAGGGGGAACCCCGGATACCCCCGATTAATTCTCGGCGGGTTCCCGGGTGCTCGTATACCAGCCGGATCCCCGAGTATTAGGGACCTTATTCGGCCATGTTTCGAAGGGAAAGCCCAGGTAGCCCCAAGTATTTCCCGCTTTTTTTGGCGGATACCCGCGTGCCTGTCTGCCGACCGGGTGTTGCATCCGGGTACCAAGTACCCGTGGCCAACGTAACCGCCAAGTTTGAAAGGGGGAAGCCCCGGTAGCAGCGGGTATTTTCGACTTATTTGGGCCGGTATCCGGGTGGCCGTCTACCGGCCGGGTACTGGTTCACCCTGCACCTTACTCAGCCATGCTAGTCAATCATGTTTGCTTTAGAAGGCTGCAACGAACAAGGAGTTGGCTACGCAATGGGTACAAACCCGTGTACCCGGGACTGTGTTCGACCTTATTTTCTTCCGCAACGTTGCATCAAACAAGGTTTGGGCAGCGCAACGGGTGTAGCATCCGACCGAATAAGTGTTACTACGGCTACCGTAGAATGGTAGGGATCGGGACCCCAGGAAAGCGGTGGTGTGGTATGGTATAGAGAACAATGTGACCGCCGTATTGGGGGAAGCTGCTTTATTCATTCCAGGATATGACTGCAATTACCTATAAATAGTCGCGCCAAGCCATTTTGACCGCCTTATATCGGCATACCACCTTATGGGGGGACCCTTGAGCAGACTGTAAGCGTGTCTGTCGTCAACTGTATTCCTTGGTGGGAAGCAGGAAAAGTCCCAATCCAACCCAGCCCTACGAAATGTATGTTTGTGTCGTTGGGCATTGGGGTGTGTGCGCTCCAAACGATATCAAATGTGTCCACGTCGAGCAGATGATCGATCCCCACCTTACGATATAGATCTTCCAGGAAAGATCTGTATGGTCTAGGTCTAGCTCATGTTACCGGGTGGGGTCCGTACGATCTAGCACGTGTTTCTTGGTTTGGATTTGTGCTCTAGATATACAGATCCTGCACATAACGGCAGCTATACAAGTATAAGATCTATTGTAGATGGTGATGAGCTGTATGGTATGTATGATCTGTATGAAAATGTTATATGATGTTGGAGATCCGGCGGTCGGATGGGACACGCAGCAAGCATAAGAACTCGGGCGCGCGACGCCTGGAAAAGAGCTCCTATTTTTTACGCTCCATCGGAAATTAGAAACTCGCTTCCCTCGTCATGATGACCATACTGTACCCCGTTAAAGACCCCGGTACGCGTAACTTGTACATGCTATTATATGATGTGCGTACGCTGCCCCCCTGCCCCCCCTCCTCCTCCCCCCTGGTGGTTCTCTAACAGAGGCGTATGGCAACGTCGAACGTGTTGATTGTCGGGGCGAATGGGCTAGCTGCGGAAATTGCCAAGAACGTGATTCTGGCCGGAGTCAAGTCCGTGACGCTGCTAGATGACAGTCCCGTAGAGTGGACTGATCTGTCAGCTCAGGTAATATTTACTGCAGCAAGATGCTATAACGTACTGCGGTAGTGTACTGCTATTTGATAGCGTTGTTGCTAGATTCGCCTGGCGTTGTCGTAGGCATTTGGAAACATGTGGACTCCCAAATTTGATCGCTGGCCACAGTGATACTGAGCCTGCGGTGCATTTGCCGACGTTATTCTTTTCGAATCCGAGTTGTTCTCGCCGACACAGTTGAGAAAGTCCGTTTGCCGTCAAGGGTCAATACTAAACGTCTACAGCAGCCTCCGATAAGCGATGTCGTTGGCACTCGGCGTGAACGTTCCTTAGGGCATGGCCAACGATAGGTACCCTTACAATCGCGTAATTCGACCTCCATCAAGAGGTGTGGCGTACACATGGTCCCCAACACAAAGTTAAGATGTTGCGATGAGATCCACAGGACCTTGGATACCGCTCTACTCACACAGATTTTTAGTGTTTGTCTCTTGGAATTGATAACAGTACCCCATGTCTACTTCACGGAAAAAGAAAATGAAGATCACAAGGAGCAGTAACGAATCGCTTTTCAGTTTTGTAGGGAAGAACATGTCATAACTTTGGGTCAGAATTCTTAGAACCGGCGTGAAGAGGCGGGATTCCAATTAAAACCTGATGCTGGCCAGCTCAGCTCGTAGCGTTTGACTTCGATCGGTTACTGGAGTAGGGTACTTTAATAAACATGTACCTGGTACCAGGTAGAAGTAGGATACTGCAATAGTGTGCGTTGTGTGCAGCACCCGCTACGCGAGTGCGTGCCGAAGCAATCGGGAGACGCATGTAACAAGCGCGCCTGCGAAGGGTGCCGCGGCTTTCCCCTCAGATCCGGCCTCCTTACGTGAACAAATCCATCCCGCTATCTCCCATGCGAAAGCCCCGACATATTAGCAAAACCTCCTCGCTCTTTCCAGTGCAAACGCCTCATGTGTCCACAAGTTTATATTTTCCCATATTTACATCAATGCGTCAACGGTTTCCCCCAAGCCCGGCCTCCTTGTATAATCAAAACCACCGCGTTCTCTCCCATGCAAACGCCCCTGTTCATTACCAGGTACAAAATAACCCCATTTTTTCCCACGCAAACGCGTCGTGGACCGAAGACTTTATATTTGCCATCACGCACCAATACACGAGTATATTAGTCTAGTGGTTTTCCCCAGGCCTCGCTGTCCTATGTTAACTGAACCACTCCGCTTTCGCCGATGCAAACGCTTCCTTGTATTACCAAAACCATCCCCCCCTCTCCTATGCAAACACCTAGTTATATTAACGAAACACCCCGCTCTCTCCGACTAAAGCGCCTCTTTATATTAACAAAACAACTCCGCCGTCTCGGATGCGAATCGCTGTTTCTTCTCCGTCACCCACCAAAACATCAATCCATTAATGAAATTGGGGGGGCAGTTCTACCTGACTGAGGCAGACATGGGCAAGCCTAGGGCAGCAGCGTGCTTGGCGAAGTTGGCGGAGCTGAACCGATACGTGGCGGTGAGATGGGTGCAGGTTGGGACGCATGCTGCTATGATGGGAGGTCGGTTTTTTTTGCCGGACTATTTCTGATTGAGTGTGTTCCCCAACTGAGGTTGTTTGAGTGTCGTCTTCGCGGTTTCTGTGTCTCAGCCCTACCGATGCAAATGCATCGATCTGTGCAATGTTGTATTACGGAGGACCATGCCTGGTAGTAATGGGGACCCACGATATACACAAAAACCTATATATTATACAATGTGTATACTGTATATTGCACTTTTTTTGCTATCCAAATATGGTCCCGATTTTTATGCTCCCCGTAATAGTAGGTGTCCGTAGCTACCAGAGAGATGACTTCAACCATAGTCTAGGTCTTGCATATGACACGAATCAGGATCTATCTGACCCGAAAGATCTAACGGATCTGTGTAGTGTTCAGGGGTCGGTCGCTCCCGGAGAAGTGACCGACGCTAGGGCTGCCCCTAAATATCTACCTTGTAGAGTTTTCAATGGGAATGTGATCTAAATGATCTATCTGATGTAGGAAATGTTTAGGTGTCGGTCGCTTCCGGAGAAGCGACGGAAGCATTGTTGTCGTCCTTCCAAGTGGCTTAACCTTGATCATATCGTATGGATACATGACGAATGTTTCGCGACCTAGATATTGCCTATCGTGTGTACAGATCAGGAATGTATCTGCCCCGAAGTATCTAGATCATCACTTGATTATTTATATTATATGTCCAATCTTGTGACATGTACAGGTGTCAGTGGCTTCCGGAGAGGTGACGGAAGCTCTGCTTACCTCGTTCCAAGTCGTGGTCATGATAGATGCATCCCTCGACGAGCAGCTCCGAGTCAACGACATCTGCCACTCTGCGGGTGTCTGCTACATCTCCTGCGACGCCAGAGGGGTCTTCGCCTACGCCTTCTGCGACTTCGGAGACGCGTTTGTGGTGTCGGATGTGGATGGTAACCAGGCCTCATCGTGTGTTGTTTCGTCGGTAACCAAGGATGCCATTGGGCTTGTAACTGTCATGGATGATCAACGGCACAACTTGGTGACCGGGGATGTGGTCACCTTCAACTCCATCCAGGGCATGAGCGAGGTATGATGTTTTGTTGGTTGTCGGTGTCGTTTTTGAGGCTTTTCTGAACTGGGGCCCTTTATCCCGGATGTGTGACGTTACCAGGTAGTTTTCAGCGTTTGGCGTTGGCATTCGTAAGTGTTAGCCCAGTTGTAGTAGCAGGATGATTTACGAGTATTTTGCCCATGCTATCGTACGCGCGCTACTGCATGAGGGACGTTTCACGCGTCTCCTTGCCCCTGCTGTAGCTAGAAGTAGAGTTCGCATTTCGTTCGCGACATTGCTCTACGAGCACCGGTTTTTTTTGGACGGACGTTGTGGTTTTGATTGTGCTGTCATTGCTTGTGACACCGCTGTCTGATTATGTCGCTGCCTGATTATGGCACTGCCTGATCGTGTAACGGCTTAAGGACACCGCTCTGATGATGCAACTGTCTGACACCGCCACTGCCTGGTTTTTTCGTTTTGTCTGTTGATGCCACTGCCTGATAATACCAGTATGCGATGATGCCACTGCAAGGTGACAGCACTGCCTGATGACACAAGTGTCTACTTTTGTCATTGTCTGTGATGCCACTGCCTGATGATTCCACTATGCGATGATGCCACGGCCTCATGATACCAATTTGCTATGATGCCGCGACCTGATGATGCCACTGCCTGGTGACATCACTGCCTGATTATGCCATTGCTTGCTGATGCCACTGTCTGGTGATGCACTTACCAGCTGGAGGGGCGCGAATACACCATCACCGAGAAGGGCCCGTTCAGTTTTGAGATTGACTGCGACACCTCGGAGTACGGGACGTTCGTGTCGGGCTACGTCAACCAGGTGTGCTGCTGCGGCGTGATGATAAGGGTTTCCAAGTTGCTCTAAAGGCGTTTGTGCTGGTGTTATCATGCGGGTTTCTGTTGTATTTTTGAAACTTGAACAAACACCTCACCTGTGCGATCGAGGATCCGCCGGAACTCATATTTTCAAGCTGCGTATGATACTTCGACCGTGCGAAGGGGTGTGTTTTTCTCGTTGTTCTCGAGTAATCTTGTGATGGTGTATTGATGCGAGTGCCCAGCCTACTCTAGACCCGTACGCGATGTGTAAAAAACAATAGAAAAATTGAAAAGGTTTCCAGTCTCCTCTAGGGGCGTTTGTGAACATGTCATCATGCGGGTTTCCAGCCTGCTTTACATGCGTCTGTGATGGTGTGATACGAGAGGCTGAGGGTCTGATTAGTCGAGGCTGGCCTTTCGGCCGGCCGGGTGTTGTTGGAAGAACATCACCCAAACACAGGGCAAAGCCGTGCGACCGCCCCTGCCGACCTCGAGCCCGCCAGAGAGTTGGGGTTGGGGGTGGACCGACGTGCAGGATAGAAATTAACCCAGAAGTGTCGCAGGAGTGTTTGTTTACAGGTGGTGTTGTACATTGTAGGGGTACCCGTGATGATGCGGGTTTCCAGCCCGTGCTAGAGGCGTTGTTGGCAGTAGCAATACCAGCAGCGGTATAATGTGATGTAGCAATTGTATTCGAAGTAGTAACGGGAGCATCTTAAAATATGAACACCATTGAAGTATGTTTTGGCATTGTGCATGCGGCTACGACAGGTGAAAAAGCCAGCGACGCTATCCTTCCTCCCGTTGAGAGAGGCCCTGGCCAAGCCGGAGCCTTTCATGGAGACCGACTTCGCTAAGATCGGACGCCCAGGCGTGCTGCACCAGGCTTTTCGAGGACTCGATAAGGTGAAGGAACATTGGCATTGCACACATCGCACACATCAGATCAGATCAGATCCCAATTTCGGGATCTAGATCTGTCATGGCAGATAGATCATCTTCTCTAGATGGTAGGCCTTCCCGGGGTTCTTGATTAGGTGGATCCATATTACACACACGGAACAGGCCAGACCTCCCTTTCGTTATTTAGATCTGTCAGGGCAAATCCTCATTTCATTGCTTGCTAGATCCCCCGCGGCATTAACCCTTGGATAACTGCGAAACTCACCCCACACACTGAATCCAAGTAGATTGCCGGGGTAATTCTAAAGGGATTATATTCCTATTGACCACTAAATATCGTTCTTTTTGTTCTGTTTTCAGTACCGGTCGGAAAAGGGCGCACTGCCCGAGGCTGGAGACATGGAGCAGGCGGAGGCCGTGTACGAGGCGACGAACAGCTTGAACGAGAAGGACGGAGAATTTAAGGCAGAGGGATTGGCCGACAGCAAGGTTAGTAAGGCTGACTACGTGTATGTCGACCCACTAGGTATTATTTGAGATAAGTTAGTTGCCGCAGTCTCCAACTATCCGACTACGTATGAGGGTTCTCCTGGGAGTTGTTGGGAAGACTTAGGTCTTGCACGAAGCGACAAACGGCTTGGACGAGAAGGGGGGAGGCTTATAAAGCGGAAGGGTTGACCTACGGCAAGGTCAGCAGGGCTGTAACCTTGCTGAATATAAGTCGCCGACTAGTTAAAGTATTAGTCGGCGATGTAAATAGTCGTATATTAGTGGTACTCTGAGTTATATACCAGCCGGGCCGGTAACGTACGCTGAAGTAAGCCAGAGCCGGCCGTCTCGGGGACGAAAATTATCTCCACGGTTCCCGAGTATCACTAACTAACCGAAGATTGTAATGCCACATTTGATTGCTGAATTACGTTTCCCCCATTTTTATAAGGCATTGAATTGAATAGTTCGGTGTGCCCTCGGAGCTTTTCCGCTGACTCTCGTTCTATTGTGTTGTCGTGTTGTGTCAAGATATGATCCTCAGGATGTCGCTGAGAGTCGGTGGCGTTGTTGTGATTTCTGTTTGGTGTGCTTCAAAACCCTTTTGTTCTCGTGTTCTTGTGTTTTGTCGTATTTTTGCCCTGTCATGTTGTCTTGTTGCCGTGTCAGGACGTGATCCTCAGGCTGTCGCTAGGAGCCCGCGGGATGCTTAACCCCGTGTGCGCTACGATGGGGGGCATCGTGGGGCAGGAGGTGCTGAAAGCGTGCTCTGGAAAGTTCAGGTGAGCAATAAATGATTTGTGGTGGTGTTGGCTGCTGTTGTTTTGTTGTTGCTGTTGTGGATGTTGGTGCTGGTGCTGGTGCTGGTTGCGCTACGATGGGAGGCATCGTGGGGCAGGAGGTGCTCAACGCGTGCTCTGGAACGTTCAGGCGAGCAGTGAATAAATGGTGGTGGTGATGGTGTTGACTGCTGTTGTTAGCTGCCGTTGTGATTTTGTTGTTGTGGGTGGTGGTGGTGGTGGTGTTGGTGTTTTGCTGTTGTGGGTGTTGGTGTTGGTATGGGTGTTGGTATTGGTCGTGGGGTTGTGGCTGTTGTCATTGCCGTCACACTATCTCGTCTTTGTCAAAACCAAGTCCGTGCTAACAGGACAAGCTCCAGTCAGTCAGTGGCGGAACGACACCTTGTTAGTATAATCAATCTATTACAAGCCAAGCTGATACACGCATCATCGCGGGGCAGCGCTTCCGCCGTTGCAGTAACTTCTGGTCACGTATATTATTCGTGCTTTGTGATTAGTGATATCACCCGACGGCTTGATTATGTCATACTAGCGGTGTGGCCACGGCTCCGCCCGTGGCACTGGACCTGCGTTGCCCGTACTGCGGTTTGTTTTTTGCTCATCCGATTTTTTTTCTGGACAGTTTTTTCGTTATCTTCACCCTCCCTAGACGTAACTCAGATCCAGGGTCACTGAGCAGGCTTTTCTCCCCCCTCCCCACTATGGCACGTGTCTTCGTTTTTTTCGCGAGAATACTTCAGCTCTTTATACCCTCGTCGACTGGCATCGAATTGGTGGCGAGTCAATGATTTACAATCCAGCCATCCGGCTGAACATACCAATTATTTTTTTCTGCTTCTACATCGTTATTTTGTATTGGTCAGTCCCGTCCGGCAGTGGATGTACTACGATGCGGTGGAAGCTCTGCCTGACGAGCCCCTCCCCAAGGAGGAGGTGCAGCCCATCGGCTGCAGGTACGATGGAAGCATCATGGTCTTCGGCAAGACCATGCAGGTGAGCTCTCTTCATAGAAGGAGGGGTGGGGAGGGACTATGGTGTTTTGGATTTTGAAGAAGACCGTTGTTGGTGTGTCGGCTTGGATCCGGGCAAACACGCTCGCTTACTTGACTAAGGTAGCTTGCTGTTCTTCAGGCATGTCGATGTTTATGTATCTTTCTGTTTTCTCTCTCTCCTTTTGCTACTCGTCCTTTTTATCTCTGTCTCTCCCTGTTCTGCTCTTCGTTTTCATGTTTCATGCTTGCCCTTTCTCATTTTCCCCCTCTCCATTTTGGCCCCGTTCTCTTGTCTCTCTACCTCTTCCTCTCCCCGTCGTACCGAAAAGTGTATCTCTCTGTCTCTAATGTATGCCTCTCCCTGCGCCTATCTTGTCCTAACGTATACCAGGTACAAGGTATACAGTACGACGGACCTGTATTTTTTGTGTTGCCCTGGTGTGTACGCATATCTCTTTATTTTTGTCTGCGGGAGCTATACCGTACACATATCCGGAAGGGTTTAATTCCATGTTTTGCCCCCTCGGTTACCAACCAGCTTCCTGTACGAGTCACTTGTATGGTTCGCTTCTGTAATACCCGTGGTATCCAAGATCAACGTTACGCGTTCTTGTTCAATCGTTTACGTATATGTCCCGGAACCAACACGCCTTCCATGTATTTAGATTCAAGACCGTTCCACAAACTCCAGATTTACTGCGTTCAACCTTCCACATCAATCACTCTGTGGTGGGGAAAGACAAGTTTCAATGAAGGGCCTACTTTTTGTCTCCATCTTGTCTGCAGGAGCTTCTTGGAAAGCAGAATTTATTTCTAGTGGGAGCCGGTGCTATCGGATGTGAGATGCTCAAAAACTGGGCGTTGATGGGGGTGGGCTGTTCGGAGGGGGGGCACGTCCACGTAACCGACATGGACCACATCGAAAAGTCAAACCTCTCAAGGTGGGTTGGGGTTGTCCTTGTTCCTGTTGCTGCCGGTGGTGCTGATGGTGCTCTTGTTGCTGCTGGTGGTGTTGGTGTTGGTTTGCTGTTGTTCCGTTGGTTTGCTGTTTTGGGCTATGCCTACCCTTTCAAATTGAGTCATTGCTGCTGTTGTTGGTGCTTGCGGTGGCGTGTGGTTGGTGCTGGCGTTGGTGGATGTGTCGTAGTCAGTGTGATACCGGCATACTGGTACATTAACAGCATGTATACTTGTATCAAGGCATTGTTCAGTTCCTTCTGTCATCATGCGTTATCGATATCGATACCGGAATGTAAATGTCCCACCTTAGCGATATCGATGTCGATGCCAGAATATCATATTCCTACATTATCGGTATAGTTTATCGGTATCGGTGTATCTTGTGTTTACCCTATCGATATCGATATCGATATCGATTATCATTATTCAATGTTCCTGCCTCGCCAATATCGTTTCCGGTACCGTAGACACTGACATTGACGTTGATATTTCTGCGGTTGGTGGGGTTTACTTGGTTGTTTCAGGCAGTTTCTTTTCCGAGAGGCGGACATCGGACGGCCGAAGAGCTCGACGGCGGCCGGGGCTGTGTCGGCGATGAACCCCTCCCTACGGATCAAACCGTACGAGGCTAAATGCGGGCAGGAGACCGAGGAGCTCTTCAGCGACGACTTTTACTCGGGTCTGTCGGTAAGTGCTCTCTCTCGGTAGGGGGGAATTGTCGGTATATGTTATTATACGTGAATTTGCGGTATGAGCGAAATCTCGCCCGCCTCACCTTGCCTTGCCTTGCCTTGCCTTGCCTTGCCTTGCCTTGCCTTGCCTTGCTTTTCTGTGCGTGCTTAAGGCGGTGTGCACGGCTTTGGACAACGTGGAGGCTCGTCTCTACATGGACCAAAGGTGACATCATTATTTTCGTATTGGCTCTCATGTAGGTGGCAGGTATATTTGTCCCGGCTTAGAAGCTGATAGTGTTCCTGTTTGATTGGCCCCACGCTGTAGGCTTCCAATCTGGTGAAACTACAACGAATGATGGTACTCGGTCAGCTTTCTGAGTTATATTTAAACTCCCGAAAAAGCAATTCACGAGGCAACGAGGCAATGCCACCACAGCCCCTCTCCCGTGGTACGTAATACTCGTTAGACGAGTACATTGACTTCTTGGTGTGACACGAAGAAGTGGGTATGTGGGAACATTTTATCGGTGCCCCGCGACAGTTCCAGGGCGTCCTACCTGATTCCCGCACATATTTCGTACCAGGGTGTGTGCTGACGTTTGCTACATTAAGGGTACGGTACCTTTTATTTGGTTGAAATAGTTCTGACTGGTACCTCATTTTGGCCGGAATAGTTCTGACCGGTACCTGTTTTTTGGCCGAAATAGTTCTGACTGGCACCTCTTTTCGGCCGAAAGGGTTCGGACTGGCACCTCTTTTTGGCCAAAATGGTTCGGACCGACGGAGCTTCTAGCCTAACAAGCTCCCCGATGACATGTCTTACTAATAGTGGTAGTAAAGTAGTATAGTAGTAGGGTTCTCCCAACGAGGCGTTGGTGTGGTATAGAGAGCAATGTGACCGCCTTATCGGGGGAAGCCGCCTTATTCATTATACGTTATGAGTGCAATTACCTATTAATAGTCGCGCCAAGCGATGTTGACCGCCTTACTGGGGGATCCTTACTGCAATAGTATACTGTAATAGTATCAGTACTAACAAGACGGTAGAGTTTCACCATTCTTTCTTCTGAGGCTCATAACATATTGAGGAGCTCTACTATACCTTTTTCCCTCAAACATTGATTTTGAGAAAAATGAACATGCAACCCTCTGGCGTAGGCATAGGAATTGATCACATTGCAAAGCAAGAACGACATTCCGAAGATTGTAAGTGGAGGATTCCCGTCATTCTCTGCATGTTTTCGCCATAACGTGCCACCGTTTATCGTAGCACGCGACCAATAGCGTTCGAGCATCCTTTGCTTTGTACGATACCTGGATAGTGGGATTGTCGGTCTTAGTATCCCGTTTGAAACTGCACCCATCTTTTTTCGGATACTGCTTCGTGTAGGATGGATGCTATTTGCTGTTTCTTAAGGATTCAATTTCTATTTTTTTCTTGTCGAAGTCGGTTTTTGGGTCAAATATCTAGGTATATCGATTGAGGCATCCTCTACCGTATGGTGTCTCGGTTATTGTTTGCTCATTTCGTGACGGTTGTGGTGATGAGGATGATGATGATGATGATGATGATGATGATGATGATGATGATGATGATGATGATGATGATGATGATGATGATGATGATGATGATGATGATGATGATGATGATGATGATGATGATGATGATGATGATGATGATGATGATGATGATGATGACGATGACGATGACGATGACGATGATGATGATGATGATGATGACGATGATGATAATGATAATGATAATGATGATAATGATGATAATGATGATAATGATGATGATGATGATGGTGATTATGGCGATGATGGTGATGTTGGAAATGGAGATGGTTATTGCTGATGCTTAATGGTGATGCTTGATGGTGATACAGGTGTCTGTTCTACCGGAAGCCGATGCTGGAGAGCGGAACGTTGGGCACCAAGGGCAACACGCAGGTTAGTTTGTGATTGGGTGACTCATTCGATATATTTCGTTGAATATGGCGATTGTACAGCCAATGACAACACCTAGGCAAGTTTGAGGTTGGGTGATTTCTTCGATGTTTTTCGTTGGTGGTGTTGGTGCACGTTCGATGGCGGGTTGGCTTCATGGCTGCTTAGTCTAACTCCTTTGAAACTGGAGGCATTTTTTTGAAGAGAAACTGCATTGAATTAGTGTGGGAAAAAAATGAGGTAGTAGAACGGGTTTATAGCCCCTTTGAGGCTATTCTCTCACGAGCGCAAAAACAAATAACGCAATTAGCTACCGAAAAAAGCACGACTCGTGACGTAGCATGCGTACGTTGGCGATTTAGTTTTCGTTTTCAGAAAAGCAAATCGCTGTTTTGTTTTACGTGCACGCATCGTGATACCAGGTACTTGTTTATGGGTTTTGTTTCAAATGTTTGGGGTCGTGACGAATAGTTTCTTGCCGTGTGCGCTTTCAGATCGTGGTGCCCTTCCTGACGGAAAACTATGGAGCTAGCAGGGATCCTCCCGAGAAATCGATCCCCGTTTGTACTCTTAAGAACTTCCCCAACCAGGTGAGTACGTGAACAGCTTTCATGGGATAAAATACATACTCCGAGGTGCCCGGATGCCAGGCCTGGTTGTTTGGGTCATACTCGGGTAGATACCCGGGGTCCAACCTAGTTGGTTAGTTGGGCCATACTCGGGGAGGTACCCAGGGTCCAAACCTGGTTGGTTGTTTAGGTCATACTCGGGTAGGTACCCGGGGTTCAAACCTGGTTGATTGTTTGGGTCATACTCGGGGAGGTACCCAGGGTCCAAACCTGGTACCCGGGGTTCAAACCTGGTTGGTTGTTTGGGTCATACTCGGGGAGGTACCCAGGGTCCAAACCTGGTTGGTTGTTTGGGTCATACTCGGGTAGGTACCCGGGGTCCAAACCTGGTAGTTTGTTCGGGTCATACATTCGAGGAGGTACCCAGTCCAAACCTGGTTGGTTGTTTGGGTCATACTCGGGTAGGTACCCGGGTTCCAGACCTAGTTGTTTGGGTCATACACTCGGGAAGGTAAACCCCTATAAACCACGCCCTTGAATTTTTTTGATTGGTCAACGAATGTGTCCGACCCCATACCACTTGATTAGGCGGCAGCCTTGTAAGGGCATGGGTTGTTAGATGTTATGCTCTGAGGTACCTCGTCCCGAATGTGGTTGCTTAGGTCATACTCGGGTAGGTACTTGGGTAGGTACCCGTGTACCAAAGGTGGTTGTTTGGGTCATACTCAGGTAAGTATCCGGTTACCCCGAGAAGAAACCTTGGTGGACACTATTGAAATACTGGTACTTGATTTGTTGACTATTGATAGTGCAAATGCTATCATCATTTGCGGTGTGAAGCCGAGATGAAGCCAAGCAGACCGAGCACACCTTGCAGTGGTTCGAGGGGTGCTTTGGAGCACAACGCCGACGACGTGAACCCTACTACCTTTGCATGCCCTCCTGCTGCTGCTACGTTAACGCTCTGTCGTGATTCATTGTGTGGCTAGAGCGCAAGCAAGATCGAGCACGCGTAAAACAAAAATAGGCAAGATGGGAAAGGTTGTCCCACTGCTCCTTCATATGCTTGTCTCCGTCCTCCTTCGGTCAAGGTTATTTATAATGTTGCTGATGCTAGACATGTTAGACGTGTTGGACGTGTTAGACATGTTGGACATGTTAGGCGTGTTAGACATGTTGGACATGTTAGGCGTGTTAGACATGTTAGACATGTTAGAATAGACAACGGCTACGACAGAGGTAGCACTTTTCGTGTGAAATGTTTTTTGAATGACTTAAGACACTCCTTAACCCAAAATCGTCGGAAAATATATAAATAATAGACCATTTTTTGTTTTGCGTGATTCTCGTTGTATACATAGACCATGGGACTGTGCATCCGGTAGCTGCTTATTTCTTCTCAAAATCAGCTTTTGGGGGTGGGGTCTTAACCCCTTTACAACTGGAAACCCGTTTTTGGGGGACAAGATTACTAGGATGTAGTGTACGGAGGGGATTGGGGGCTCTAAAGGGGTTAAGCTCCCAAATTGAGGAAACCTCAGAAAGAAAAGTGGTGCACCTCTGTCGTAGCACGCATCCAACCGCACGCTGCCGTCAATTGTGGTGTTGCGGTGTTTCGTGTGGTCAGATTGAGCACACCCTCCAGTGGTCTCGTGACTGGTTCGAGGGTTGCTTCAAGCAGAATGCCGACGACGTGAACCAGTATCTCTCCGACCCGGACTACACCACGTACCTCAACTCCCAGCACAACACCAAGCTCGACACCTTGACACGGTAAGCCTTGCTTGTATGATAGTTGTCTGTTTAGTATTTGTTTTTGGTGTCATTGTCGTTGTCGTCGTGATTTCATTGTGGTTGCAGTTGCCATTGTGATTATGGTCATGATGTTACCACTACCTCAACTCCCAGCACAGCCTTGCCGTGTGCGTATATGAGATGATCGTTTTCGTTTATTTTCATTTTCAGTATGTTGATGATTTTGATTGTGTTGTGATCATGAGTAACATGTTTTACTGCCTCAACTCCTATTGGCTGGTTCACGTTGCAAGTGCCATGTTTCGAGCCCAGCGAATCCTTCATTCAACAACAACCCAAATGCCACATGGTTGGTATCATGCTGACCGCTATAAATAGGGGGGAAATTGACAGGCTCAGATTTTCAAACATGTCCAAACATGGGCAGAAATTATGCCCGAGCACGTGCAAAATCTGTGGCAAGAAATAGCCTTCGTCGAGTTCTTTTTTGTGTGTACTAAAATGCGTTTGTTTTTCAGGGCAGGCCTCGGGAACGATTTTTGATGTTGGAAGCTTTTCCTGCGGGAATTAGGCCCGACGGGAATTCACGGTAATTTTTGTTCGGCAACCGGCCACCACGGGAATTGGCGGGATTTTTCGGACGGGAACTGGCCACTATGGGAAACCTTCCTGCGGGAACCGGCCACCACGAGAACTCTTTCCGCGGGAACTAGTTGTAGCCACCACGGGGAATCACGGGAATTTTGCCTAGAAAGCGCCCGCCATGGATGGAATTTCACGGAACGTGAATAAACCATGGCGACGTCGGATACGTTTTGTGGTATTTGTACTCATTTATTCCTAGTAGCACCTGCCTGCATGCGCGATACTTAGTGGTATGCCTCGACGCCGGCTGTGAACACTCGCTATAATACGTAGTTGAAGTGAAAGACATGGACACCAGGGAATACAATATAGGCGTTAGCCCCGTGCTTCGCTGCTTCGCTGCGCGAAACACGCGCTCGAGGTGTGTCGGGCACCCCGCAGAAAAAATCGGCGATATTAGCGCTAACGTACGCCCCAAGAAGAGTTTCGAGGCACGTTTTTTGCCGGCTGGTTCATCTTTAGATTGACTCAGGCAGAGCTGAGCGTGTTTTTGCTGGAACACTCGCGCGCTAGCCAAGTCTAGGGGGCATTCAGCCTGTTTCGTCCTCGTTGTGCTATTATACAATCCAGAAACAATACCTATGATGAACCCGCTTGCGTCCCGAAAACAAGCTAAAGAGCAGCCCAAATTAGTTTTCGCCTACGGCGAAACAGCGCGCCGCAAAAATATCGCATGCAGCGATTCTTGCTGCGCGCGTGCAAAATACCCTAAATTCGTGGAACTCACGGCTGACGTCGTGAGAGTAATTTTATGAAATCGCCTGCAGCGCGTCTTGCAGAAATGGGGATGTAGTCGAGTGCCACACGGTACGGGTGCACCAACCATTGTTTTTTCTGAGGTTCCTCAATTTGGGAACAATATCCCCTTAAGTTAGTATAGGGAGGGATGTGGGGGCTCTAAAGGGGTTAAGACCTCTCCCAAAAACTGATTTGGAAAAAAGCAAACCTGCTACCGGATGAAAAGTCCCATGCCCTAGGTACACGACGAGAATCATGCCAAAAAAATGGCATATTATTTTTTTTTTTCCGACGATTATTGGTCAAGGAGCCCCGTGATTCAGAAACCATGTTCGCCAAAAAAACGTGTACCTCTGTCGATCATAGCACGCGTACTTTATTTTGAAACAAACGTTCGCCAGCGCAACAGCGCGACATCTTTTTTTTTCTGTTGACCTTACGTTGTTCCAGAGTCGGAACTTTGACAGCAAGCGCCCTAGAAGCGATGGGTGCGTCCAGCATCCTGGACCACTTTTGGTACCCGTGGCACATACCCCATGAAGAACAGCGCCCGTCTCCTCGAAAACCGGGCAACATCATTAGCACCATACGTTTAGTCCAGTACACGCAAAACGAAGTGTGTCCAGGAACAAAAACGATGTTCTGTGCTTCATAGCCCCCCCCCCCCCATCTACTACTACTACTACTACTACTACTACTACTACTACTACTACTACTACTACTACTACTACTACTACTACTACTACTACTACTACTACTACTACTACTACTACTACTGCTACTACTACTACTACTACTACTACTACCACTACTACTACTACTACCACTACTGCTACTACTACTACCACTACTACTACTACTACTACTACTACTACTAATACTACTACGTGTGGGTGCGGTATACCTGGTACGTGTTTGTGTTTTGTTAGGATATCGGAGTCCCTGGGGTCGAAAAGGCCGAAGAGCTTCGAGGAGTGCATCGTGTGGGCCAGGCTGCAGTTCCAGCAACGGTTCCACAACGAAATAGCTCAAGTGAGTAGTAGAGTTTACGGTACTTCACCTGTAATACGAAGTACTACGTAATACGGTCATAGTTGCAACACGGGGGTGTAACCCCAACACGTAGGAACTATACCGGTCGGAATGCCCTCTATTAGTGCCCTCTGTTAGTGCCCGCTATTAGTGCCCTCTAGTGACCTCAATGGGGTGAAATGGTTGAAAAAACGCAACAGTGTATATCTCTGCAACACTGCTGCGTGTGTTGATATTGTACTAGATATGATACCAGGTATAGAGTTACAACGAAATTGCACAGGTAAAGAGGCTGCTCTGCAGTACATGGTTTTAACACTATGGTATTGCACTGAGTATAATGAACATTATTCCGAAATGGCACAGGTGTGGTGAGAGACTGCTGTAACGCTATCGTGCGTAGCGAAAATTGATCCGGTGGCTACAGTTATGCTGTCATAAAGCATGCGTGAGCCTTTCAGGTTGAGAACTGGAGTTTACAGCAATATTTCGGAGTATACCAGGTAGTCATTGAGGGTTGTACGCACGTACCTGGTACATATCTAGAGTTGTAGAAGTGGTGGCTTGTGACAGCAGTACTACTGTTAGTGGTTGGGGTTGTTCCGAATGAACGCTGACAATCGCGTTTCCTGAAAAATTGCCGATTCCCAACGTTTTGAAGTTCTGAACTGTTTGTCACGTTTTTGTTGTCATCAACACTGGCATTATTTTTTGTGAAAAATATCATTTACGTATTCAGAATCAGGATTTTTGACATGTGCCGCGATTCATGAAAAATGTCACGTTTTTGTTGGCGCGATTCTTGACTTTCTTTTGTTCTCGTTAGGAATGACCCTTTTATGCGCATGTCTCTCTCAGACGTTGACGTGTGCAGCCAAGGGAGGGTACGTGGCGAAGAGTACAAAGAAAAGAGATGGGATTGAAGTAACGCATGCAATAGATTCGAGGCACCAGTTCGGGACGTGGTTCGCTTGAGTTCCCGGGAGTGTCTTATATTGTATTGAACAGGTGAACACAGACGTTCCGATGATGCTGGAATCGATTTGTACACAGGTGTATACTGAGAAAGCTCTCGAAAACTAAGCAAACTTAATTAGCCACCGCGCCAAGTAACAGGCGAGTAGCAGACTATGCATAGCTGGAACGAATATATTGTGTATTCTACCCGTTCGGGATATGGTTGGCTTCAAATCAGGGGGGTGTCGCGCGTCTAAAAGGGGCGGAGGGGGGGCTCTTGAAAAAGATAGAACCCTCCCCTCCCCTCCCCCCCCGGTCGTATGACTACGGCTGCGCAAGAAATAAGTACCCCCCTACCCCCCCCCCCCCCCCCCCCCGCCCCCCCCCAAGCCGCGCAACAAGTAGCCCAGCAAGTAACGTTGATCAACCCAGACGAGATTATTATAGCTTAGTCTATACCAACACTGCTGCCGCCGTTGTTCCGTCGGCGTCTTCCATGCATCTCCTCGACGGTTCCTGCCCCACTTTTCCCAGTGAGCAACCTGACCCCAATATGTGTACGTGTTAAATACGGTGTTTGTCGTTGACAACCGAGTAATTGAAAACGTTGGTTTTCCCCTATTCGGTGCCCGCTCTACTCTCCCCTCGCCAGCTCCTGCACAACTTCCCCGTGGACAGCCTGACGTCATCCGGCAACCCCTTCTGGGCAGGCGCGAAGCGTCCCCCCTGTCCCCTGGCGTTCGACGCATCCGACGCTCTTCACCTTGGCTTTGTCAAGGGGGCAGCGGTGCTTCGTGCGGTCAACTACGGAATCAACCCCCCCACGGTAAGAGAACGGGCTGTTGTAGGCATCTCGTATGATACTGGTGTTTCTGTTGGCTCTATTGGCAAGGACTTTGCGTTTGCGTTGCCTTGCCTTGTCTTCCAACGCACGCCACCCTACCCACCCTACCCTACCCTGCCCTGTATCTATTGCCTTTCCCACCCTTCCTTACCCTCCCTTCGCTTCCCCGATACAACTCTACTCTACGCTGCCTTGCGTTATCCTGCTTTACGCTACCCATTGTTGCCGTACCCTACCCCGCCTTGCCTTGTATTACCCCTACGTACTCTACCCTCCCCTACTGTGCCCTAGGCCGATTATGTGTGCCTAGCCGCGCTTCAGAAGACAGCGGTGCCGGAGTTCAAACCTGTGGATGGCACTAAGATTTCCCCTTACCTTACCTTACCTTACCTTACCTTACCTTACCTTACCTTACCTTACCTTACCTTACCTTACCTTACCTTACCTTACCTTACCTTACCTTACCTTACCTTACCTTACCTTACCTTACCTTACCTCCTTACCTTACCTTACCTTACCTTACCTTACCTTACCTTACCTTACCTTACCTTACCTTACCTTACCTTACCTTACCTTACCTTACCTTACCTTACCTTACCTTACCTTACCTTACCTTACCTTACCTTACCTTACCTTACCTTACCTTACCTTACCTTACCTTACCTTACCTTACCTTACCTTACCTTACCTTACCTTACCTTACCTTACCTTACCTTACCTTACCTTACCCAACACGACATGACATGACATGACACGACACGACAAGACACGACACGACACGACACTACAATACACTAACTGCGCTACCCTGTCCTAGGCCTATTCGGTGCACCTAGCGGCGCTTGACAAGATGGCGGTGCCGTAGTGTAAACCCGTTGATGGCGTCAAGATGGCCCTTCCCTGCCTCGTATTTTCCCTCCCTACCCCACACTATCCTACACTTCTCTTTCCTCCCTACCTCACACTATACTACACTACTCTACCCTACCCTACATTACCTTGTATTGCCCCTCCCTACCCTCTTACTCAACCCTAGCCTACCTTATCTTACCCTTCCCTACCCGAGGACGATTGAGTGTACCTAGTCGCGCTTGAGAAGATGGCGCTGCCGGAGTTCAAACCCGTGGGTGGCCTTAATATTGCCCCACGCTACCCTACCCTACCCTACCTTATCCTACCCTACCCTAGACCAGGCCATGCTTTAGAGGATAGCAGTGCCGGAGATCAAACCCGTGGATGGCCTTGATATTTCCCCACCCTACCCTACCCTACCCTAGCCTACCCTACATTCCCTACCTTACCTTCCCCCCCCCCTCCAACTCCAAAACCTTAGGCCGATTCGGTGTACCTAGCCACGCTTGAGAAGATGGCAGTGCCGGAGTTCAAACCCGTGGATGGCGTTAAGATTGCCACGACGGAAGCGGAGGCGAAGGAGCAGGGGGACGGGGGAGGGGGTGGGGGTCAGCTTGTGGATGTGGACTCTCAGTGCGAACGCATGCTGGCGGAGTTGCCCAAGCCGGCCGATATGATAGATTTCCGGTGAGAGTTTTTGGTAGTCAAGGATTGTGCGGTCTCGTGGCGGGATTAACAGCTGATCTTTGAATGGTTAATAGAGTGGTTGGTTGGTTGGTTGGTTGGTTGATTGATGTCATTGGTTGGTTGATTGGAAGGTTGGTATGATTTCTCTCAGTGCCCAACACATGATGGCGGAGCTGTCCGAGTCGACCGATAGGATGAACTTCCGGCGACATATGTTTTATAGTTTAAGGTTGGTGCTGTGACGCGGCGGGATTAAAACCTGCTCTATCCGGTTCATTGATTTGGTGGATGGTCGATTTCATTCGATTGTTAATTGTTAGGTGGAAGTGATGATTCTTAATGCGAGTACATGCTGGCGGCGTTGCCCCAAGCCGGCCGATGACGGGCTTCCGGTGAATAGAGGTTGTTTGATTTGATTGGCTGGTTGCTAATTGGTTGAGATGGTTGTTTGATGGTTTGATGGATTGATGGGTTCCAGGGGTCAACCCAATCCACGAAAATCGTGATTGAAACGGCCAGAATGGTCCTTAGAATGGTCCTTTTTACCCACAGCCCCCAAAACATATTTGTTGGGTTGGGTTGGTCGGGATAGAGTTCAGCCCAACTCGTAGTTAACGCATGTTACCAATTGACCAAACACCTAATGTTTTTTTTTCTTGTTTCATGTTTTACGGGGGTTTTCTTTTGTTTTCTTTTTTCCAACCCAACAGAATTTGGTACATCGCAAAAACCGTTTTAATTGGTTTCGTTGGTTGGTTGGTCCATACGATGACTTTCAGTGCGAACACATGGAGTCGCCCACGCCGACCAACGTCATTGCACTGCGGGTGAGAGGTTTGATTTGTTACGGCTTGCCCTGTGACGCGTGTGGGGTCGTAAATGCGCGATACGACTGGTTGGTTGATTTGGCTGGTCGATATGTGGATATGATGGACTTCCTGCAGGTGAAAGGGGGTTGTGTATTTCATTGTCCAAAGTGGTCAAGTTTTGTGCTGTTACACGGCGGGATAACAACCCGTTGTGTGATTGGTTCCTTGGCTACTAATTTTGCAACGATTTTTTTTTGCGATAAATGGTTTTCACGAATATTCACCGATTCGTGCTTTCGTCGATTTTTTCAACAATTAGTTCAGCGATTATATATGGACGCGAGATTTAGGCTGTTACTTGACATAAACGTTGATTTTTATTAATTTGAGTATTAGTTTCTGAATCGTTTGTCATCAATAATCGAAACGAGATTTCACCGATTTTGCGTCGCTTGCTTCGACGATCGTTTTAACGATTAGTGATATTGAAAAAAAAGCATTCCGTGATTTTTACGGGGTTAATTTCAACGATTAGTGCAACGATTATTTCAAGCGGCCACGCCTTGTGCTGTGACGCGGAGGAATAACATGCTGCTGTGTCGTTGCTCGCTTGATCAAATGCGACAAAAAATTGAAATTTCTTTATACAATTTACTTTTCAACGGTTGTTCGATTGATCGGACGATGCAGGTTGCAAGAGGTGGAGTTCGACAAAGATCTGGACGAGCACATGGAGTTTGTTGCGGCTGCTTCCAACCTACGGGCGCGCGTGTATAAAATCCCGGAGGCAGACATGCACCGGTCTAGGATGATCGCCGGAAAGATCATCCCGGCCATCGCTACCACCACTGCGCTGGTGAGAGGAGGGGAGCTGGGGGCATGAAAAGGGAGAAATAGACCGTGGACACTCCTGGCAACAAATATTGACTGGTAGACCGGGTACACCTTGTTTATTTTGCTCATACCCTTGTATTATCTTGACACTTTCTCCTTCTTCTCCCTCCCTAGACGTGACTCAGATCCAGTAGGGTCACTATAAGCAAGTAGCAGTACCATAGTAGCAGGACGCTAGTAGCAGTACACTACTATTAATAGCAGTACAATACTAGCAGTACGATACTAGCAGTACACTAGTAGCAGTACACTAGTAGCAGTACACTAATAGCAGTACACTATTAGCCTAGCAGTACACTGTTAGCCTAGCAGTACGCTACTAGCAGTACAGTACTAGCGGTAGACTAGTAGGAGTAGACTCATAGGAGTAGACTAATAGTAGCAGTAGACTATTAATAGTAGCAACGCAACGTTTACGCGTGCTGCGGTAGAGGAAGCGCTTTTCGGCCATTTTTTTTTCTTTGTGAATGGCAGGGCTCCTTGACCCCAAATGGTGTGAATATCGCATGTTCTTCTGCAATTTTGCTGTTTTTGTACCCATATCGTGAGTCTGGTCATCGAGTTGAATGTTTTCATTTGATAAAAAAACAGCGTTTAAGTGGGGGTTACACAGCGGGTATAGAGTGGTATATATTAACAGGGGGATACTCCTCATCAGGTTAAGAGCCTCGGAAAATAGAAGCAATGGTTGGGGCATCTCAACCGTGGTATGTCGCGTTGCGCCATGGCGGTTTTGGCGCCCCGGGTAATCTACTAGACCCTGTCAATGACGCGTTGTGCCATGTCCATTTGTTGCCCCCGGTCGGATTTTTGCTTGCTTCTTGTTTTTTGCGTTGACGGTTTGCCGCTCTGCCTGTTTTGCCGCCTCGACGGGTTGCTGTCTTCTTGCTTTGTCGCCCTGTCGGTTTGTCACCCTATCCGTTGTTGTTGTTGTGGTTCTCACACTGACTCGTGGCCATGTTGTAGCCCCGTCACAGGACAAGTTTCAATAACTCTAGAGTGGAAAAAGAAAACTCATCAAAATGACACAAAAACATGCGCTCTAGACCATGTCGGTTTAACGCCCCGTCGGTTTGTCAAGCGGTCGGTATTTTTCTCTGTCGCGGGTGGGTTGCGCTGACGATTTTTCGACTTTTTTTTGTCACCTCGTAAGGTTTTTGACCCGGTGGTTTTGTTGACTTGTCGCATTGCCGCTTGTCTTTGCTCCGTCTGTTGTGTGTGTGTTTTTTCGCTGTCTGCCGACCTGTCTGTTTCCGGACCTGCCTTGGTCTGATGTTCTTTTGCTGCTTTTTGTCGCATTTTCGGCTTGTGTTCGTTGGCACCCTGTTGTTTTCGTGGTTGATTCACTTCGTTTAGGTGACAGGGCTGGTGTGCATGGAGGTATACAAGATCATGCAGAAGAAGCCTCTGGAGTCGTACAAGAACTGGTTCCTTAACCTCGCGCTCCCGCAGTTCTCGTGCTCCGAGCCGCTCCCCCCTGCCAAGACTACCACCCTCATCAAGGGGGAAGTGAGTACATGCACCGAGATCAAATCGTTTCATACCTATTTTTTTTATGGCAAACGATGTCCTATACCAGGTATATACTTATCATAGTTCGAAGGCGAAGCTGACACTTTTTTTTTGCGGATCTCTGCCGCCTCTCGCCATCTTTCTGTACGGTTTGTTTGCCTGGCCGTGCCCCCGCCTGGGCTGCCACCGCTGCCGTCCCGGATCCGCCCGACGCAGAGCCTCAGCGCTCGTGTGAGGCCGCAACGTTGGAATCTACGACGCGATCTCCAATAATCCCCACCTGTCGGTGTTTTTGCGCACGGTCTCAGGACAAGGCTTTGCCCTGGGTTAGATTCTCAGAGCCAATTTTTGACGAAAGTATGGCGGGCATGCACAGCGAGGATGATTATTTTGGAAAGATCTCGATCTACTGTAGGTGCATCGCTCGGCATTTGTGCTCTTCTCGCTATCGAGGAACTCGTCTTTGAAAATCGCCCGGACGGAGTGGGCTACTGATTTGTCGTGCGTGTTATACCACACTACTGTCTATTTCCAATTTTATTATCAAAATGGTACAGCATCAGTCATGAACGCATATTCAACCAACTGAGCTTTTTGTGACCTCAGGAGCGGAAGTAGTATGCGTGGGATAACTTCTTGAGGTATGACAGTGTACGAAGCATGGCACTGGTACCAGCTGATCGATGTTCGTTATTACGCTACGGGTATTGTAGTTCGTTCGTTCGTGTATTTGATATCCGTTCGTTTTTTTTCTTTACTCGTTTTTTTTGTTTTTGTCACCCTTCAGGAGTGGAAGTGGTCTGCGTGGGATAGCCTGGAGATGGACGGTCCCGACGTGACCCTGGAGGGTTTGTTCGGCATCATGAAAAACAAATACGGCTTGGAAGTCACAATGCTCAGCCACGGCGTGTCCATCCTTTATAGTTTCTTCGCCAACAAGAAAAAGATAGCTGTGAGTCCGTGTGTGTTTTGTTCGTCAACCTAACGAAGATAGCCTTGAGTGTCTCGTGTTCTTCGCGATAAAACGTGCTTCTACCCGTCCACATCCGGCGCATCCAGTGTCCGTACCGATTCTTGATGGTAGAGAGATGTAAGCTCTCTCTGTGGTCACGAAACTCGGAGGCAGAGATGGACGAGCATGAGTCCTTTACGACAGTTTATTCGCCAAAAAAAATGAGCTTTACCAGGTTAGGTACCAGGTCCTGGTATTCGTTATCCTGCAGTATTCGTATAACAGTGATTTCGTACAAAAAATACATTTAGAGTTGTCGTGTTGTGGCGCTAGCGTGTTGTGATGGCCCGGCCACGGTCGGCACCTCGCTGGCTCTGACTCGCTACGACACCTCGTTTTTGTGTAGTATGATAGCTCATATCTCAGTTTTTTGCACGAATTGACGCCTGGAGACAGAGGGGCATAGAGACAAACCGACAGATTAAAGTGGGGAGGGAGCGAAGTTTCCTGGTACTTACGGAGAATGTGTTCATAAAGCGTTTCCTGGTTTTGATGTGCTTCGTGCTTGTTGGTGACTTTTGACGATGTTGATCTTGCAGGAGCGCTTACCCATGATTCTACGAGGAGGCATTATACAGCAGTCTAACATTACTTACGTGGAATGTATACGTGCTGCGAATCCTGACGTTGTTGTGTTTTCGTAGCTGTTGATTTTGATGGCCTTTGTTTTGCAGGCACGTTTGCCAACGACAAGGTTTGAGCAACCCAACGGGTGCAGCTTCCGACCGGACAAGTGTTACTACGGGAGCAGGGTCCCCCAGAGCAAGGCGGTGGTGTGGTGTGGTATAGAGAGCAATATGACCGCCTTATCGGGGGAAGCCGCCTTATTCATTTCACGTTATGAGTGCAATTCCCTATTAATAGTCGCGTCAAGCGATGTTGACCGTCTTATATCGGGATACCGCCTTATATCGGCATACCGCATTATTGGGGGATCCCTGCTGTACTGCGTTTCCTGGTTTTGATATGTTTGATGCTTACCTGGTGTTGGCTGTGTTGATGAGTTTGTTGGGTTTTTGGTGCTTGGTGGTGGCGCCCTGTTGTTTTTGACGGTCTTGCAGGAGCGCTTGCCCATGACTCTGCCGAAGATCGTGGAGCTGGTGACCAAGAAAAAAATACCGGAGTTGCAACGATACCTCATCTTCGAGGTGAGATCGGAGTGCCTGTACTGTTGTTACGTAATGGTGGGGCCTTTACCATTACGACGTATTGTTATGTGTCAAAAGGCTGTACCATACTTGGTACTGGCCGGTTGCGTCTAGATCGTGTTGCCGATCGGGAGCCGCATCATCTAGAAGTGTGCGCAACATGTCGTGACGGCAGATTGATATTGATTTTATAGATCCTACAGATGTGATCTGTCTGATCTGTGAATCCATCCCCCAAAACACTTGCAGATTGATTGTTCCCCTCCGCATGTCTCTAGTGTTCGTATGGTTGCTTGCGCATGTCTCCCGCTTTTCCCACGCCTGTTCGACTGACCCCACCCCCCCTACCCCCCGCCCCCGTCGACCTCGTCGATATCATACCTCAATGGTTCGATACGCGTGTGCCTGTCTCCACTTTCATCTCTCTCCTTTGTGGCTCTGTTTTTGATGTTGCTGTTGTGCTTGCTGCCTGTGTCGTGGCTTATGTTGTTGCCTCTGTTATTGGTGGTTGTTCGTTGTCTTATGTCGTCTGTGCGTTGGTGTCGTTGGTTTCCTGTCGCTGTCGTATTCGCTGTCTGTGTCTCTGTTGCCGTTCTTGTCTATGTGTTTCCTTTGTTGCCTACCGGTATTATTTGTTCTGTACTCGTTTGTCGTAATTCTTGTCTGTATGTTGTTTTTTTCTTTGTTGTCTTTGTCTTGCTGTCTCTGGTTGTTGTGTTTGTGGTGTCTTGTCATGACTCATTGGCTGTCATGATGTCACTGCTCTGCTTAGGTATGCGTGAGCGACTTGGAAACAGATGAAGAGCGGGAGGTGCCGTACATCCGCCTCAAGCTGCGGTGAACAAGCAGCAACAACGAGGGGAAAAAAACAACAACAACAACAACAACAACGAAAACAACAACAATATACCGGCTCGCGTGTCCCCCTTGTGTCTTATCCCTTGAGTTTTCTATCAATCATGGGAGTGCCGGCGGATTCAGCTGTGGCAGGCCGTGTCTGGGGAGGGGGGGGGGAGGGTAGTTTGGTTGGTGATCGGGTGGTGGGAGGTAGGTTGGATGTGCGCGCTTCATCCGCGGTGGTTTCTCTTCCAAGGTTCTGTTTGTTTGCGGTGTATTTGTTGGTTTGGTTGATTAGTTGGGTTGGTTGGTTGGACGTATGGCAAATTTCGCTGGGTCGTGGGAGGAATGAGAAGGAGAGACTGCGGGTGCAGGTTGGGTGGAGCTGCGATTCGCGCTTGGCGCCTTGTTCTGTGATACAGCGGTAGTTGCGTTTTTGAAAAGCCGTTAACATCAGGTTGCATGTTTGGTTGATGGTGTGCTGGGTTTGGTGTTTTTGGAAACATGTTTGGTTTGTGGGTCAACTCAAAGAATTCGAAGCGCAGGATTACGACAGTATAAGTTGGCGTTCATCTGCGATTGGTACACTATGCCTGCGTTAGGGTTGGGGTGGGGGTTGGGGTTCCCACCCTATCGTTTACCAAGGCTAGTAGTTCGACTGAACAATAACAAGAGAGAAACGGGGGTGGTTGCGGATTGAAACAAGACACAACAAATTATACAGTACAATAACAAATTATGCCTGGGGTACGATGGTAGTAATTGACGGGAAGGTACCCTGAAATTTTAAACCACGCGACAAAGAAACGGAAAAGCAAAGCAATGAGGAGTGAAAGGACGGGGCAAGAGGCGGGGGCGACTCGGATTACGTCACAGTCTGACCAATATTTGCCGAATATCGAATGGCCGTCATCATAAAGAATTAACCAATGGAGAAACTGCAAGTCCTTTACGAGGGGAATAGCCCCGAAAGAAACTTCAAGAGGCCTAGGCCGGAAATGGGCTTTCCTGACCAGCCCGTAAGTGTGCGAAAAACGTGTTCGTGTGTTCTTGTCCGCTTAGTTCACTCGTAGCGAAAACCCCCTCGGATTTTGATTTCGGTCTCGACCACCGTGCGACACAGCGATTACTGTCCACTCCATCTTGTATTGTCTTACTAACCCTCGCGAAGTTTCAGGTCCTTCGGCGCCGCCTGTCTCGTAGTTGCAGTGGAGTCGGCATTGCGTGAACCTTCTCAGAGTCCCTCGGTGCGCGAACATGTCAAAACGCAGAAATTCGTCGTGGTTCCCTTCCCTCCCCCTTCCTCACGGGCTCGACCTCTCAAGTTGCGCTCTGCTATCGTCAAGAACCGGCCGGGCTGTATCGTCCACGGGACACTGCAAACACCATCACAGCAGCTTCCGTTGGCCATATTTCATTGCCTTTGTGACCCTCACGAAGTTTCAGCTGCTCGGACTTTGCCTTTGTCTAGTTGTGGTTTTTCGGCAGCGCGTGAACCTTCTCGGGTTGTAATGTTTCCGAGCTAAAGGCGACCAGTACAATACTCAGCACCCAAATCACCGGGAAGACGAGCTGGCCTGTGATTACAACAAACGGCTGTAACTCCTCTGTCATACTGCTGGCCATCCGCGCCCCCTCTTTACCCCCTTCAGAGCCCTGAAATCCCTTCCTATACTAATTCCAAGTAATATTGTCCCAACAACGGGTTTCCAGCTGTAAAGGCGTTATGTTTCCCTTCGGCTTCCGGCGCCGCCTGGACACCACCCGCGCCTTCGCTGCGGAGTACGGTCTGTGTTCGTGCTTTCGTGCCAACTGCTGCTGGGAATTTCGTGTGGTGCAATAACAACTTGCGACATTGTTCGAGCCTTTTCATCCCTCGACATTTCTTATACGTATAGTCTAGGCTCCAGACGGACAGTCAGGCAGACAGCTCGGAGGTTTAGCTATCCCTGCACTACTATATGCTCCTGTCGGTCCCCGAAAAATTGGAGAGTACGAGTATTTACACCCCTGCACAACATGCTCCTTCGATCCCTGGAGAACCTTCCCGGGGGGAACGGGCGGGCTTATGGCAGTCGTTGACACACTACCCATACCTCACTGTTTAGATAGCTTTGAGGCGCTGCGAATGACGAAAACGAAAAACAGACCTGCGGTGCCTAGATTTCCCCTTGTTGGCCGGCTGCTTGCAATGCGTCGCCTTCACATATTTCGAAGGACGCGTGTTACCGGTCCCGATTTGCGATTGATTCGTAAATCCATTCGAGGTTCCCGCAATATACATGGTATTTCCGTTCTTGAAGGTTAAAAAAAAACTCTAAATAGGAACGCGTCCACACACGCGTTGGAAACCCCCTTGTGTACATTTTTTCACAAAAGTCAAAAGGAGGATAGCGATCCGTCTAAAGGCCAAGCATGGTGACTTAAAAAAATGCTCTGTGCAATTTATACAATATACCGCGGAAAACACGTGACGACAAATAAACGGAAGCAAAGCAATTGGGCGCGAAATGCACGGGACGGGCGGGTCGGGTAATGCCACAGTCCGACAAAGATTTTTCCAGAGTTTCTCACGGATCATGACTCGGCCCGCGGGTCGAATCAAGGAGGTTCTAGAATTTCGCGGGGCGAGTCGCGTCGGGTCGAGAGGTGTTCGAAATCTCACGGGTCTGGGTCAGCAGATTGTCAAATCCGACGAGACCCTTACTCGACCCGACCCGTGAGAAGTGACATACCACCGGGGAAAAGCCCATTTTTCGAAAAATCAAGGCCCCCAAGCAGACAGAGTTGACTAATCGGGAAACTGCGGGCACGTTTTCCTACAAGCGCAAAGCTCCTAGATAAGACATTGGTGCAAGCTGTCGCTAACAAGTCGTGCAGCATAATGTTTGTGACTGTCGCCAACGTGTGTGCCTTTGGTGGATATTTGATGGCTTTGCTCCGCGGTCGAAATCAACTATTTTAACCAAGTAAAAGAACGCTTCGAACCTTTTCGAAAGGGGTCCGCGTTTTGTGGCGCCGGGTAAACTAGAAGCTCGCATTCGCTCGTCGTTTTCCAGAATAAAGTATGTCCGTCCTTTCGCTCGTGTTCGGCAACATTAGCTCACCCGTACGGACCCCTCCTCAAACCTAATGTGGGTCCTGACCGCCTTTGCGGCGTAAAAATCTACTCCACTGGCCACCTTGCATCGCCTCACTGACCCTCACGAAGTTTCAGCTCCTTTGGCACCGCCTGTGTCTAGTTGTAAATACGCATTTAGCTTCTTCCTAGTTCCTCTCCCTCTCTCTCCTTGCCTCGCCGGCTCGAACTTTCCATTCAACACCACAACCATCGGGGGAAGGGTTATCGTCACTGGTACTCTCCCGCTAAAGTCGTTTTTAAAATATTTACGCTCAGTGAGTTGTTGGACAAGCCGTGGTCACAGGTGTCTCTGCCCTTTTCTCTCCCAGTTGTATTGCTAAAAGTCGATTCAACACCCTGGGCCGCTTAGGAACAGCGCAACAACCTGCTTCTGCTGGTCCACCTAGCCACACCAAGCAGCCTGTGCTGCTGGGATATGGGGTACACCCGGACTGAAAAGTAGATTATTATGCGCAACACGCGTATCGTGGCCACACTCGTACTACTGCCGCATGCTCCACTCCCTCTTGGCAAGAGCGCCCTCGTTTTTTGCCTTGTGTTTTTTCATTCTCAGACAGGTAGGTAAAAAGGAAGGAGCGCCACAAGTCCACATGTTTGCACTTCAAAGTATGTGTCATTGGTCAGTCAATTAACTCTGTTGTGTTCACTACACAGCGCTAGCTGGCGCGCCCTCCGGTTTCCGTCTCAACGCCACCGCAAGCGGTGTTGTTCCCCCCCCCCCAACGCGCTCAATTAGCACCAGGTACGATAGTAAAACCAACAGAGTCCTTGACGTGCCCAAAACAAACGGTGTCCCAATATAGCATATTTGCTGATGAGAGCCGCTCATCGTCCCCCCGCCGACGCGCAGTCTGTGGAAGAAAGCTTCGTCTTGCCTAGGAAACCCCTCACTTCCTTTCTCGAACACACTCGGATCCTGTCCACACGGAAACAACCCATAGTCGGGCAGACAACATGCAATGATACACACCAGGTACGTACGATATAGTATTAAATGACGATTTTAATGTGAGAGCAAAGCTAACATTTGCCAGTGACCAAACCGCGCGGTCACTTATCAGGGAAAAAAGACGGTAATAGGGGTTGGAAAAAGCATATGGTAGACGTGGGAGAGGAGAGACAACAGACGAAGTTCCGCTCAAACCAAAATTATTGTTGTGTTGACTGGGTCTCAGCAAAGGCGGGTCGTTTAATACGATAGACTTTGGACCATTTGTCAAGTTATCCCGCAACCTATCATCTGGTAAATTCCATTACACCCACCATCGGCCGGCGTCAAGTCTCAGCTTTAGCTTCCCGGATTCCCTGTTATCTTCAATTTCAACCACATGAGCATTATATAGAGAGTAAGGAGTGCAAGGATTAGGCTTACCCAGAATCCCTGGAAGCGATGGCGATTTCGACATTCTTGTCCGTCAGCGGCGGCGAGTCCTGGCCAGAAGACGCCTTCAGTCGCAAAAAAATGTCAGAGCGCACAGGCGTACTGTCGTTAGTTCCTGTGCGGTGCCATGATAAACTCGCAATCCACTGCTGTAGCGATTGGTTCGCAGTGCACTGCTTTGATAGGGTTGAAATGCACTGCTGTGATAGGCGAGGCTAGTAGAGAGCTTCTGCATCTTGCATTTGACTTTATTTATATATTTATATCCTGATGGGGAAAAATAAAGCTCAAGTTCACAACTCTTCCACGTATGGTCATACACGTCGTGTGTCAAATTAGCTCAAATATTTTCGAAATCCAGCGCTAACTGGCGTATCCTTCACTTCCCGCCTACCCGAAAATGACAAACACGACTATTCCGGCCAATTCGACTGACGTCTTTTTTCGCTATAATTATCAATTCTCAAGGCACCATTACACAACAGGAAAGGTTGACCCCCCCCCTACCATCCTCCCTCCCCCTCCTATCCTCTACACATCCACAGGGGCAGGCTTTGCACAAGCGTCTCCAAGCGTGTATGTAATCTACGCTAGATAGCCACAGCCGCCTCCGCCGCGCGTCTTCTCGCCTCCGATATAGGCCCAAGCCTATATCCATTACGCTAGCAAGTATTTGGGCATAATGTCGCGTTCTTGACCCGTTCTTTCCTGAAAAAAATACCCCACAATAATTTCAAGTAGTTTTAAATCGAAAACATGCGTGCAGTGCCAAAGGGGTTAAAAGCACACCAATAGCAAAGTTGAGCAATTATTCGAGCATAACGAGCACAGTCGGGGGGAAACATAATGCCGGCAAAAAACGTTGATCAACAAAGGAAAGAGCAGAATGGGTGGACTACAAGCCTAGATACGCCCCAAAAAAAATGAAAACACGCCGATTAAAACGCACGCGAACCGTTACGAGTTGGTTCCAGCGACAGAAGTAGCTTTCCATCTTTGAGTCGTAGAACAATGAACAGGCCGATTCAGTCGACACTAAGCACACTTACGTGCCCGCACCATCAAGAGGAACACATCAGCGAAGCTCTTTTTGGCATGCGAAACCGCAGTTCGCGATATATGACCATTTTTCGTACTACTTAGGGAGGTATTGTATAGGGATTTGAGCTGTTCGTAGTAAAACCTACATCAGTTGGTATCTACTAGGTCACAACTCGGGCACTACGTCGAGTCATTCGACACTAAGACTAAACATGTTGGTATCATCGCACCAACAAAAAGAAGACGGCCGTGACACTTGCTTTGTTCTGCGAGCCGAAAGGGAATGTTACAAGAACGCCCCCCCCAAAGTACTAGAGTAAGGTATGGGGCTCTTTGGAAACCTACAGGGAACTATTTACTATTCGCGGGAATCATTTTTCGCATTGTGGTCTTGACGAGAGATGGAAAGCAAACGTTCGCAGGGCTGTGTGTCATAACAATAGAAAACAAACCACGCCTGGGGTTTGTTTCAAAAATGATTACAAGCTGGGCCGGCCAAGAAACCCATAATCCGTCAGTCGGGCATATCTTTTGAACGACAGTGATGCACAGCAAACTGAGCATATCCTCGTAATCAGCTAGATGCGGTGGTCATTTTAAGCCCTCCAGCTTGAGAATCTGCGAAGTTGGCGCCGAAAAAAGTGTTTGCCACTCACGTTTCCTAGTTTGAGCATTTTTTGTCATGATCTGTTTGTGTTGCTTTTTCTAAATTGCTCGAAATACAAAGTGGATGGAATTGGCTTAATTTTTTTGGGCATGTACATCTTGGGACGAGGAGTAGGGACATATGCTTTTCATTTCATGGGTCACTTTCGTTCGAAAGTTATGGATGAATCCCTGAATGATATATAAATTTGTATGCAAAGGCACTTCGGTGAAAACCTGACCATGCACCTCTCAATTTTTGAAGTTAGGACCTGAAATTTTGACACGTGATTTGGAACGAGCCCACCAAAACAGTACTTGGCGAGCTCAAAAAAAAAAAAAAAAACTGCCGACATACGGCCAGCTGAACGTTTTCCATGATCATGAAATCGACGAAAAGTCAACGGATTTTCATTTCTTGTTTTGTGCTCGCCAAGTAGTGTCTCGGCGAGCCTGGTGCATCGCGTGTCAAAATTTCAGGTCCGAACTCGAAAAACTGAGCGGGGCACAGCGATATTTGTTTATTTTGAGCGTCTCGGCCGGCCCAGCTTATACTTGGTGCAGCGAGGAGAATTACAGTTGCCAACATATCCAGAAAAAATGGTACTAGTCGAGTGTATCCCAACAGGGGGGGGGGGTTACTACAGACGTGATTTTTTTCGCCTTGTTATGACGCACAACCCTGCTAAATGTCGTTTTCCAACTCTCTACAACCAAGTTGACAAAAAGCCAAACAGAAAACTTTTGGCCGTCGCTGGAACCAGCTCGTAAAACCTTCAGAAACGCCTCAACAAACACCCACCTTTGACAACGCCTGCAAACCAAAATGACACACTTTTGACATCGCCTGCACAATACAAACGTCTCGATAAAAAAGCACGAAAACTAATGCAAACTAGAGGAACGCCTCCTTCCACATGCCCACCTTTAACAGCGCGTGCAAATCAAAACGCCTCGAAAACAATGCACGAAAACCGTCACAACCTTGAAAAACACCTCCACCCACCTACCTTAGACAGCGCCTGCAAAGCCAGCTCGACCGTCCCCTCCACCCCGACAACCCCAAACCCCGCTGTCCAACCCACGCGAGGCGCGCGTTCCCCATCCGAGCGCTCTGGCTTGCCCGCCCCGCCTTCAACCCCCCCGCCCCCCGCCCCCCCGCCGCTTCCCCCCATCCCCTCGCTGGCAGGGCTATCTTCTGATAAAGCGCTGGAATCACCATGTTCTGATACAACGTTGGAAGGGTTATCGCCCGATGAAGCGCTAAGAGCACCATCTTGGGATAACGCGTCTCCTGTTACGACCCCGCTATTTTCAGCCGCGCTTCCCTTCCCCCCCTCTCCGGTGGATGAGGCACCCCCAGCGACCTCCGAGTGACCCGAGGCTTGCCGGTCCGGTGATTTGGTTTTTTTCTTGTCCGGCGCGGATTTGTTGGGTTCGTTTTGTTCTCGTTCTTCTCTAGCGTGGTCGAGGGTCTCTTCGAGGAACTCAAGGGATGCTGCGCTTCCTCTGCCCGCTGCTGTGCCCTGATGGGGTGACCCCGAGAATAAGAATCGTAGACGAAAAAAAAAGTATGGGCAGGGGCTAGAGAGCTTGCGTTGAGCGAAACTAGGTTGTGTAAGGTGCAAGGAATGATAACGAATGCCATCTGCTGCTGCTGTTACTTGCACTACTACTACTACTACTACTACTACTGCTACTGCTACTACTACTACTGCTGCTGCTACTACTACTACTACTACTACTACTACTACTACCCGTATTACTATTACCATTACTGCCACTTCGTACTACGACTCCTACCGCTACTACTACCCCGATAGTGTCCTTTTATTGCGCTAGAAGACCTGGTTTCCAGTGAGAGCACGTATGTTAATCTCTGCTGGCATAAGACGTATAGTGTCTCACCCATGCTTGGAAAACCTGGCCCGAGGGCTCGACTCGGAACAAGGCCGGTCCAGAGGGGTCATCCACGCTGCGGGCAGGCGTGCGCGGGCGGGGGGGGGGGGGCAGGGCCGGTAAAATGTCAATATTGGCGATTGAATACTTGCTACCAAGTGCCGATGGCTGACTGAGTTAACTGTCCGTTTTTAGTGGCCACTGACTACTGGCTACATGATACAAGCTACTGCGTATTTAACAGTGGTCGGTGGCCATTGGTATTTTTTATTGGACATCGGTTATTGCCTACCAGGGTACCATATTAGTGCCCACAACACGACGGTACATACCTGATGACGAAGCAGACGCAGGCCATCGGCCGCAAGGCCGCGTGCTGGGTTTTTACCTGCGAGCAAGCACGTTGTGGTAGGGCTGTAAGCTGGCTGACTACCGTGTATTTTTCGTCTGTCGTCACCTTTAGTCTCCAGCTAAAGACCCAGAGGAGGTTTTACCCTCCAACAACAATAATACGACGTAATGTAGGTCCCAACGCACTGATAAGTGCGATCTGTAATACTCTCAGGAAGGCCATGACTTGGCCGACGTCGTCGAAAACGGAAGGTTGACAAAGCCATCAAGTTCTGACCTGGGCGGCGTCGGCCATGGCGAGCGTTAGCAGGCGCGACGGCATTGGGCTGCCGAACTGCCTCTTGTACTCAACCGCTTGCAGCTGTGCTCGCTTCACCTGGCAGGCAGAGGAATGCCACAAAACAAGACAAATCCCACGAAAAGGAACAAAAAGACAACAAGATAATCGTATGCAATGTAAATAAAAAAACAGACAATCGCAACGCAAGGCAAGAAAAATCAAACACACACCAGGCAAGTCACTTTCACACAACGAACACATTAGACAAGTCAATTCACGATGTTGTACAGTGGGGGACCCACTTCAAACGCATCCATGCTACCTGGTACGAGAAAGCAGTCAAATCGGCGTGTCATGACTTGTGACGCCTACACTAAAAGTACCCATTCTGAGATAAGAGCGGCACGGTGATAAGAGCGGTAACACTCGCCTTTTCTCTTAAAACGGGTGCTCAACTACAGTTGTACCAAAGCGTCAATTGACTCCAGGCTTTCGTACATCAAAGCGTTCAGATACTATTGGTGTATTAACTGGTTATGCATGGTAGGTAATGGAATACAACGTCATCTTATACTTGGTTCTGAATCTTACCAAAAACGGGCAATCGATGTAGTACGCAGCTTGCAAAGATGACCATCGACCCTAAATCAGTCGAACTCACAGCTAACGTTGTTAAAATAAATGTATAAAGTAGTTGTTGCCGGTTTCCATCACAGCTGTTGCTGCTTGGAAAACCTCCAACCATTGACGCTTGAATACCGATGAAACACCCCAAAAGTACAAATAAACGAAAGAGATCTCCGTGGCCTCACGCCTTTTTCACCTGGTAGAGAACGTCGCCCCTCATACCAGTGGCGGCGGTGTAGATCTCATCGCTTATCCTGAATATGCTCGACACGGAGTCGGGGTACACTAGCTCGTCCTGATTCATACGAAGAAGGAAACAGTGGGAGCAGGCGGTATTAAGGGATCTGTGGTTCTACTATGATAATTCTAATTCGTATTGGTACAAACTTGGTCCCTCCTTGGTGCGCTGCCTTGCCGGACGACACTTCATGTAACAGTACTATTAATAGTATTGAAACCGTCGAACGTCACAATCCAAGGCCACATCCAACCCAACCCACGAAAGATCAGCGGAAAATTATGTTAGATATACGTTTGCCTACCATTTTTTTTTCGCCAGCCTAATTTTGTCGTGGGTTGGTTGAGCTTGGGTTACGGCACTCGTCGGTTTCAATATTGCTAAATATTTTCCAACCCAAGCGAACCCTACTACACCTCGACCGTTACACCTCAACCGTTACAACACGCATGTTACAGCACGCATGTTGTAGCACGACCGTTGCAGAGCGACCGTTACAACATAACCGACACAGCGTGACCGGTACAGAACGACCGCTTCAACACAGATACAGCCGAACGGTTATAGCATGACAGTTACAGCGTGACCACTTCATCATGGCCGTTGCAACATGGACCGTTACAGGGTGACCGTTACAGAACGACCGTTACGACATGACCGTTACAACATGACCGTTACATAATGAACGATACAGAATAACCGTCACAACATTGCCCTTGCATGGTGACCACTACATAATTACCGTTACGGTGTGACCGTTACAGCATGACCGTGGCAACAACCCTTACGGAATGAATTATAAGCACGAAGACAGCATGATCGCTGCAACATTACCGCCATACCGTGGCCGTCACAGCACAACCGTCACACCATCACAATCGTCAAAACATGGCCGTTGCAGAATGACCGTTTCAGCTTCCGAATACAACATGACCGCACCAGCATAACCGTAACAGAATGACCGTTACAACATTACCGTTCAGAGTGAGCTACAACATTACCGTCCAGAGTGATTGTTAACATGAACGATACAGCAAGACCGTTACTGCGCGACCGTTACAGACTGAGCGCTACAACACGACCATTACAGAATGAGCATTACAACGATCGTGTTGCAAACGGCCGTCCTGAAACGGTCGTGCTGAAAAGAACATGTTGTCGCGCTCATGTTGTAACGCTCATTCTGTAATGGTCGTGTTGTAACGCTCATTCCGTAACGGTCACGCTGTAACATTACAGCATGGCCATATAATAAAGGATGGCAGATGGAGCATTACCGCAACAACCTGGCCGTTACAGAGTGACAGCTGCGGCATGACCGTTGCAACATGACCGTTACGCCATGACCGCTACTGCATAACCAGGTACATGAAAGGAGGCAGTCACCGGTAAGTCCCGCTTGCAGGCGACGACGCAGCAGTCGTCTCCGTGCACCCCAACGGCCGGACAGCCGTACTGTCCCACGGCTTTCATGACGTACTCCACTTGGTACAGCCGCCCCTCCGGCGAGAACAGCGTCAGATCCCCATCGTACCTGCGAGTACCAGGCACCACGCAAGGATACAGGAACTGATGGGGTTTACAAAACAAAGGTCCTAGGGATAGAGTTCATACACCACGAGAAATACTGCTGCGGCAGGGCTTCGCTGTCGGTGCAAGCTGGTCAGTGGGAGCTCGCTGGTGCGTTGAAGAGGATGGGTGCGGTGGGAATATGCGGAAACGCAAGGCCCGAATCCAGGGGGGGATGGCCCCTAAACGACCCCGTCGTCAGTGCTTTTAACTCTCGCCGACGTAGTCGTGACTACTAGTATCACTTCCGAATATGATAGGCTACGATTTCGATACAGATATTAGCGATAGATTACACTGCTGTGGCTGAACAATTTGGGAATAGCCGATGCCAGGCCGACCTGACGATGGCTGCGTAGAGCGTGTGTGCAATTCACATTAAACTGGTATTTCCAACCATCCACATTCAGCACCCCCGGTGTCCTTCCCGATGCCTCATCCTAGAGAGAGGCGAGCTCTTTGTCAAAAACTACAAGATAGAGAACAGAGAGCAGAGCAGTTTGCGTCAGCTACATTAGCGTGGAACACAGCCGCAGCAGTACACGTGTCCTGTACTGCTGTAACGTGCTGTTTTGTGCTCTTCTGGTACATAACTAAAGGAAACAAGGTATAATAAAAGTTTAGGATAGATTTTTTCGTAGGGTGGGATTTCTTTTTTTTGGTCGAGCAATCGTCAAAAACATTTTCGACCGGGGGCTCCCTACTATAGTCGAACATTTTTTGCCCACTACTTACTATAGTCATCATTGGATAAAGGGACATGTAGAGAGGCGCCAACCTCGAAAAGCTTTTGTACCTCTGCGTGCATATAATTTTAAGTAAGTATTTTAAAGATTATACTATTGTAATTTTTTTTTGAATTATCGGGAATTCTATTCTCTAAAATATATTTCATAACATATCTAAGTTATATAGATCTATATATTTTATATCTAAAAGGGATATTATGAATGTTGTAGAGTCGACGCTGCTGTGTCTGCATCAAGCCATCATTTAAATGATACCTGGTATAAAATTAGTAAAACACAAGGCAGTGCACAGCACCCATATTCTATTATATTGTTACGACGCCACCAACCAGCTCTATGTATGGCCGATGAACGAAAAATGACATGGCTGCCTCATCATCAAGGTCGTGTATGAATATATGTATGTATGTGACGTGCAGCAAAAAGTCCAGCAGCAGCAGCAGCTACAAGCGGCCGCCGGTGTGCTGGTCCGTAGCCGTCTGTGCGGAGGAGGAGAGAAACCGGGAGTGGGAAATGATTTTGCCAAGCGCGTCGCAAACGAAATATTGCAAAAATATTGTTTTCAATCTTTAAGGCAGAACTAGAACGCCAACCAGCTGCGAAACCTTTCTAGCTTTTGGTTCTCGGTTCTTGGTTCTTAGTTCATACCGCATTTCGATCGCGGGAGATGCGAGTACTCGAGTGTTGCATCATCAGGTGTAGAGGATTCTATGAGGTCACGTGTTATTCACCGCTAACCGTGATGGAGAACTGGAGGACAGCCTGCGTTCAGGAAGTTTCGATATGGGAGGTGCCACCTCTTCATCGATGCGATCGAGACCATGGTCTGAAAAAGGTGGGGCACGTCTCTTGCGTTGGATCGGTCGCCTCTCACCTCGGGAAAACTCTATTTTCAACAAAGAAGGCTTTGAGACACTCTTATTCGCAGGGTCATCTCATGGCCAGCCATGACGGGACGCACGTCGGGGTATGCAAAGCCCATAATCGCCAGCCACGCAGCAATTACTACGCCCGAGCCAGTGGCTTGGTGGCTCCAGATAGCTAGTGTATGTCCTTTCTGATTTCACCCATGTCGCGTGCTTGTCGAATGTCCAATCAACCAGTCTGGCATCCTCGAGGACTTTCTACTGCTGCTGTAGTTCCGAGATGATTTTGTCGCGCGCAAAGAGGGTGCAAGGCTGACCGTCTTGGCTGATTCGTCCTGTGGACCCTCTGGTACTAGCTCAGGAGTGTTATCGACCTAACGTATATGCTCCATAAAGGCACACTACACACCCGGTAGCGCGCGCGATCGAAGCACCACGACAGACTTGTAAATATGAGCTTGGACGGATCGCTTGGCGTTTTGTGCCCCCCTGCTACCTGTACCTGTACGTAGGTACGTACTTTTGGTGGGAATCGGGTCCGAAATTGATACCAAGAGGTGTGTGTTATACGCTGATCATACCTGACACGGCAGCAGTCAACTACGTACTGCTGCTGTTGTATGCAGAACCTGATCGAATGCCGTACATACCGGCATTTTTTCGGTGCCATGAAAATTAAGCCGGACAGGTGCTCTGCGTATTCATAGCAGCAGCAACAGCGGCACAGCCCTAGCAGCAGCAGAGTATATAGAAGCGGTAGTACACGAGCCCAACGTAGACATGCACCGCGGTCGATCCAGGTTGGTTCAATACCAGTCGTACTCGTACGCGTGGGAGCAACGTGAGAAGTCAATCTTTGTTTGCACGTGGTTGCTGGAATTGTAGTACAGACAGTACTGTAGTACCGTAGTAATTTGCTGTACGAAAATAGCACGTACATACTCGTATACCAGGTACAAGATTATCACGTGCGTGCGTGTACACAGCTTTAGCGTGATTACAGACATGAGGCTTGGGGTACCAAGCAAGGTACAAACATTGTTCCAACCTATTTCGAAAAACGACAGCCAGCCGCCGACGTACAGATTAGTACACTACAACAGACGACATGTTTTTGTGGAGCTGATCGAGTACTGGGTACATCTGGATATATCGGCATTTTTCGATACCATAACAATTAAGCCGAAGAGCATCTCCTTGTCTTCAACGATGTTCCGCCGTATTCATAGCAGCAGCAGCAGCAATAGCAGCGGAGCAGCAGCAGTAGTACACGAGTCCAATGTTGACGTGCACCGTTATTGATATACTGTAGGCTCACGAATAGTGCTCGTGCGCGTAGCAGCAACGTGAGGTCGAGTGAGCGGCTTTTTTTTTGTACGTAGCTGGCCTCACAAAAATAACACTACCAGGTATGACGTGCGTATAGCGGCGTATACAGCGCTTTAGCCAGAAAAGATGTAGATGAGGAGATTCAGACATTAGGCTTTGTACATTAAGCACGGCAAACGTTTGTTCAAGCTGGATAGCGCACTTGCTACAGCTGTTCGTTGCTCTTCTCCTCACGCATTAAGATGTTTTATCCTACGATAGGATTTAAGGCTCGGTCACAGAACTCCGATGGCAACATACAAATTGTGTGTGCCTATGGGCATTTTGCAAAACCATGAAAAAACAATCCGAGAAAGCAGTAGTACGCCACCAAGTGTATCTTCTGATTCTCGCGTGCGTGAACAGGGCGTAGATAAAAGGAAGGGGCGGTGGGTGAGATCATCACGGAGGCTTGGGATAGCAAGCGAGGCAAGTGTTGCAAATACCTGAGTACCACGGCAGCTTATCTGTTGCAGCCGCTGCTGTCTCCCCCTTCAGCACTGCCAATGCCAACCTGTTGGTTGTCCTCATGAACATGGCGGTTATGATCCATCTTATATCAGGGAGTTCTATATTATGTTGGGAAGGGATTCGTGTATAAGGTGTAAGGGGACTGTTTGGCCGGATGTTTCCCGGCATGATTTGCCATGAGCTGTCACTCGTATTTTTGCTCCATAGGAGACCGAGTCGGGCTCGACGGCTGGATAATGTAAGAGAGAGTTCTGTGTCACCGTCTTGAGTCATCACCACGCCTTCCCGCGCCAGCTACGTGTACACCTTGAGAGATCTATCGACACACTAGTGAGCGGTTGACTTCTATTGGTAAGCGCAGCCAAGGCCAGCCTATAGAGGTGGGAAAGAGCCATGCCAGGCCCGGGGGATTCTGGCATTAGTGTAGATTATGTAAGAGAGGACATAAAGCTGCTCAAGATCCGGATAACGTTGCAGAAGAGCGAAAGAGAGGTCGGACTCGCAGAGGCAGCCCTGCGAGCGTCATATGCTGAAGAGGTGTATGGCCTGACTACGTTTTGGTGCTGGCGGGTGTTGGCGATGCATGACGCACTACGACTTCTCCGCGAGGAGCACGAGCTTCAAGCTGATGTGATGCGGAAAATGGAGGAAAGTGTGGTTTTGTTCGAGACTGAGACTTAAACTGAGACTGAGAGAGGGGAGGAGAGTAAGAATGTTTCGCCCCAGCAGCAACTGCGCGGTCCCAGCAAAGCCAAACATGAGCCGAAGCTGGTAGATCTGCATGGCGCTGATGGCGACGGCGCTGGAGAGAAGCAGTTGTTGTGGAGGCAGCAGCTGCCCCAGTCGCCCCATCTGCGGGAAGAGCAGTCGTCAGACGATTGATACGCCTGCAACGAAGAAGAATTGCCGCCGAAACAGCCGTCATCACCGCCGCCGCCACCGCCGCCACCACCGTCGCCGCCGCTACCGTCGTCATCACAGCCGCCGTCATGGCCACCGCTGCTGTCATGGCCACCGTCGCCGCCGCTGCCGTCGCCGCTGCCATCGACGCCGCTGGTACCGCTGCTACCACTGTATCTGCAAGCTCGCAGTACAGCCAGGCCTGTGCCTGAATCTGTGGCTACTTTAGTTTGTACTACAAGAGAAGAGGAAATGAGAGACGGGATTTCTTGGCCCGCAGGTGCCGGGAGAGAAGTTGACGAGATTGCGAGAGCTATGGAACGCGCATATGAATACTGGAACAACGTTGAGAGAGCGGTGGTGGGCACTGGTAGAAGGGTCTGCACCATCGATTGGGGGTCGGAGCATGGACGAAAAAGGACGAGATGCTCAAAGCGAGCGCGAGTGAAGGAGAAAGGAACAACGGACCATCAGCGGGGGCTTTAGGCCCGCACCAGGCACGTGTTGTTTTTGCTTGCTGCTGATGTTTTGCGTTTTGGCTAGTTTCATGTTGATTTGAGAATTGCGAACCACCCCCCATGATTGAGATTGAAAGAGAGTGAAGGATGACTGACGCGATCTGTAGTAGACGTACTGCAGGACTAACATGTCTGATTCCGTGTTGTGGCTGCCTGGCGGAGCGCTCGGGCAGGGCACAATAAGTCGGAGTTGAGTTTTATACGTGAAAGTGAAATGCTGAAAGAATGCACACACAGCAGTACATGTTGTATCATATCATTTCATCGGTACAGCAGAGTACAGCAGTACGAAAATTGCGTGAATCAACTACTTGCAAAAATTAGGGTAGGGCTGAGGTACGGTCTCGCGTGTATGCCGAGCAATGCTAAAAATACAAGCACGCCCCTTGAAGATTATGCATGATGAGCAGTATAGGAGTGATCAACCTGTGTTGCTAGTAGTGCCCTTCGAGCTGGGATTTTGCTCGGTTTATGGTGCTGCTGACTCACTGCTGAACATGGTGCTGCATGATGTGCCTACTGGCAAATTGCAGGTTGTCGGTATATTGAACAGTGGTCGAAATGCTGACAATTGTGTACGTTTTTGCAGTATTATTTTGCACCTTTGATTATTTTTGCATGTAAAGCATTTTTGTTATCGCGTCGGCATTCTAAGAGTAGTTTTGTCCCGTCAAGGTATTTTTGGACTACAGCAGTTTTAATATGGGTGTATCCTTGCCAACTGTCCGTCAAGGGGCAAGAGTGCCGTCAACTGGTGTACCCGGTATGTCTTTGACGTGTGACGTTCCCCATATATAGCGTAGAAACAGCATGCAGTACTACAGTAGTGCATCCCGTGCTGTCCGCACGTCTGTTGGCAGTTATTGATACAAGAGGATACGAGTACGAATGATATACCAGCACGATCGATTCTACGTTGACTAGTCTACCAGTATATGATACGCCCAGATACTGTCTGCGTTGCGGATCATTGCACAGCAGTGAAGTATCCCTCAGTGTAGCATTGCGATACTACTGCTATTGCTAAATATATCCATGGAGGTATAACGGGTGTGAGTATAGAGGCCTCTTGGTGAGCGATCTAAAAACAGGGCAACTGAGCATGTGCGAGAGAGATTCTTGATGAAATGAGCTGTTGTTGCATATGGTATCATATAGCACGTTGCTTGTCCTATTATAAACAGTAACGGCATTTGGTAACTTGAAATACTAGTGGTAAATGCTTTACGAGCTGACGATGAATGCATGAAAAGAGCAGTTCAACCTATGCCGACCTAATCGCTCGATTGCACGATCCATCCGCTGCTTGTGTGGAGTCAATCTTGCGCCAGGAACGGCTGCTTCATTCAGGAGGATAGGCTGGAGGGCCCGAGCGGCGGTGATGCCATGAGACCGGAAGGAGGCTGCCGCAGCTGAGGGACCACCAGCAGTAGCATTTGGGGTATTGGGGTTGAAATGAATGGATATGATGCTGGGTGATTGTGATTTTATTGTTTGAACTTTGATTGTGAGCCTGCTTGAGATTGACTCGATTGTTTTTCTTGTTTTGGTTATAGGATGAGGCTTGCTTATTGTTGGTATGACAAATCTCGGCCAATGGCAAAACGCACGATTTGAACAGACCACGAGCTGCGCAGAGGCGCGTTCGGTCTATTTCGAGTATTCGTGATTTGAGTATTGTCCCGCTGACGCGCTGGTTATGCGTTGTCTGATCGCGCGGACTTACCCCATGCTTACTTGAAGTATGTAAAGCACCCATGTTACGCGTGCTCGTCAGGAATAACGAGGTACTATGGTTTGATTTTGCGAGTTTATTATGTCTGTTTGAGTCGGTACCGCCGTATTGGACAATACCGTTTTAATCTGGCAGACACAATTAAGATGGCGATGTTCTCGCGTATGTGTGTATTTTATTATCCCGGGGATTAGTACGACGTACATTGCGGTTTTCGAGGATAACGAGGGGGCGAAGCACCTGGCACAAAACCCAATGTTCACGTCGAACTCGAAGCACATCGACGTGCGACCCCCGTTTTTGCGGGAGCTTATTTTTTTTTGGGGAGTTATTTGGCTATTCGAGTTTGAGTTTTGAGCAGTGCAACATCCCGCCGCTACATGTGCTACACATTTCGTCGTGCACGGAGGAGGGGGGATGCTTTTCGCCGTGCAGTGTGCAGAGTACGATTAAATCGAGTGTCTGCAGTTGTTTGCGTTTTCGTATATTAATGTGGAGTTTGTTTTTCCTGGTTCAGCTCGTAGGCCCCGTGCTGGGTACTAGTACCTCGAGGAAATCGGGAACAATCGGAGATTATTTGAGTTAATTTTCGATAATTGCGCTGTTTTTACCTGGTCATTTCCGAGAATAAAATTAGTGTCGTTTTCACCTGGCAATGATTTTCGAAAGTAGTTGATGTTTGCAGGATGAGACTGTTGTTACTTGGTCTCAGACGTGGAGGACTTATTGAATTGACTGGAATTTTGGTTTTGAGGTTTTTGGAGTTTTGAGTTTGATACGAGTTCATTACGATATGACGATGCATCAACCCTGCGATGTCGTGCATTCTCATCCACAAAGCAGGGGGATATTAGTGTGTTCGTGTATAACGAGGAGGGGGGATGTTGGTTGTCCTCATGAACATGGCGGTTATGATCCATCGTATATCAGGGAGTTCCATATTATGTTGGTAAGGGATTCGTGTATAAGGTGTAAGGGGACTGTTTGGCCGGATGTTTCCCGGCATGATTTGCCATGAGCTGTCACTCGTATTTTTGCTCCATGTGAGACCGAGTCAGGCTCGACGGCTGGATAATATAAGAGAGAGTTCTGTGTCACCGTCTTGAGTCATCACCACGCCTTCCCGCGCCAGCTACGTGTAAACCTTTAGAGATCTACTTCTAAGTATCAACACGACCTTTCAGTAAGAAGTATACAGGCTCGGCCACGGCTCCCAATAATCGGCTCATCGCTAGAGTTGGCGAGCCACGCACGCATTTCGAACCCGGCTTTTGCTTGTGTTTTTGCCCGTAGCCTTCGCTGATCCTTCCTATAGCCGTCTGCTACCAGGCTGACAGGGGACTTAGGTTTAGTCGACTGAATGTGTCGTCGTGTGAATACCAAGCACGAAGAAATATAACTGAAGGTCGAAAGGTTCAATTTAATTCTACGTGCAAACGCGTTTTGTCCAAAATATTTTTGGAGCACAGAGATCTTTGAAACATTGATATTTATGTATGTGGACGCGTACAGCGGTGTACATATTATGAAGAAAGCATTCTTGATTTCAAACTGGTATAAATATTTCTATTTTCGAACAATAAAACTCTCGTATCCTGTGTCCGATTTCTTTTTTACACCAGGTATATATTTTTGAACTGCTGCGACCCTCAATTGTTTTTGAAAAATGTAAACGGAGCCCATCGGGTGTCCATAAAAATTTGGCCCAAACGCGTTTGCCTCGAAATATACAGCAGTAGCCACACACCCCGTTTGCATTGTTTGCAACAGAGTCTTTGTTGTACCTTTTCCATAGGTTTCTGATGGCATGCACAGTGTGTAGTACGCCGGGTACGCTGGGTGTTGCTCCTCCTTCGTAAGAAGGACAGCCCAAGAGGAGATAATTTAACATATACGAGAGGGACAGCACTGCTGCTTCGCAAATCGCTGCACCGTGTTCGCCAAGGAAGCAGCGGTCCCTTTGTCTAACCTTGGATAATTCATACCGGTTAGTACCTGGCAGCTTCGGGTGTCGAGCTTTCTATAACACCAAAAAGTCTACGAATAGACGAGCCGTGTTAAAAACAAGCTTACATTGAAAAATAAAACGAAAAAATAATGCGCCGCATAGGTCGCGTCGGCGAGGGAGACACAAGACAACTCACAGCTAGCTACTCACACCCCACCACACTGAGCATCGCCAAGCCGAAAAGCATCGCTTCGCGGGCTTGTCAGCACAGGCAGACTGCAAACGGTTTGTAGAACCGTACCATTGCCAAGCCCTATGCAGCTAGCACGAACGACCTGTTTGTTTTCAGGAGTTCCTCATGGCAATCATCCGAATATCGAAAGGGCTCGTTCAGACCAAAATGATACCAGGCACCCAGGCGTAGAGCAAAATTGGCAAGGACGCCCCACCGAACATGTCCTTCTAAAACTCATGAGCACCAGTGATCCGTGTGCCTGTGCCCGTCTATGCTTCTTCAAGTACATTACATGACACTTACTGCTGTAGTAAGAAACAGAAAATAGGAAAGCAGATGATATTGGCAAGAACAAACAACTCCAACAGCGTTTATACTGACGTTTGTGTAGAAACACCCTCTCCCTAATATGAGACCCAGTCTGGGTCAGTATTTCTGTTTCTTGTGAGGTGTCCGGTGTCCGGCACCGTACGCGCGTAGGCGTGATTGATGTGCGTCTGACCCTGTGCCACTGTTGTTGTAATTCTGTTTGCTGGTGCTGGGGTCAGGTGACAAGGTGCAAGCTCTCTTCGTTCTACCACTCTGTTTCAGAAGGTTGCGGAAAGCGGGCTCCGAAATCTTACAATTGGTGAATAGGGGTGACAGAGAGACGATGCCGACATACATCTAATATCAGCCGCTTGGTGGGCAGAAGGTTCCGGTCGGACAGTTAGCTCTCTTCATGAGGACGAATAAAAGGTAAGGTTTACTGTGTTCGTTCGTAGTCGTACGAGTAGTGTGTGCGTGGTTGCCACTTTTGTTTTGTCTCATGGGTAGTTAGTTTGTTGTGTGGGGTATGGAGCTCCTCAAGAGAAGAACCTCGTAAAATGCAGGTGTCATCACTACATGTACCGTACAGGCATATAGTGTACGCTAGTGTCAAGGAAAGCCTTGTCGTTTGTCGCTTGTCGCTTGTCGCCTTTCGATTGTCCACACACGTACGTGTGATTATCACAGCTGTTCGCTCAGATTTGGAAAATCGTGTGTTCATGAGAACATGTCGGGTCGTGAGTTTTGTCGGACTGCAAAAAAGATAACAACCGCTGTTTTGCCGATTCTCCCTGCATGTTTCTCCCTCCGGAGTAACGGGATCTTTTGAAAGTATTTAGTACTGCAAATACTTGATGCACTGTCAACATTAACGGCCGAATTGCTTACAATTCTGGCAGTATACGCAATATACAACCCCAAATGTTGCAAGTACGGCTAGTATCCACAATAGTCAACCCCGACATACTTGAGAAGAACGCAGTATGAGCGGTAATACTGCGAGTACTCGCATTGTGAGCATTGTCGAACACTGATACACTGCCCGTGTTCGCAGCACCTCCAGCACTACCCCCCGCAAGACTCCCTGCTGGCAGAATCCATCTGTGCACGATTTTCAAAGGGGCCAATGCACGCTCTGTTTTTCTTCTTTTTTTCCTTTTCCATGTTATTTTTTTCATGACACGACGTTAGCCCCCGCAGAACTGCAAGAAAGCCCTCACATTGACTATTGGCATCTTGTCCTCAAACGACGATTGCACTTATAAAAGGGATAGACTCCCGTCCATACTGTTGTACAGAGGAACGAGGAGCTATTAACTTGTGAAAATCACGTACCTGGTGGTATACCATGTTCATCGTTCGGAGCTTAGCCACTTTTAAAACTTCTACCAGATGGTTTAGTATGCACAAGACAAGAAGGCCTATAGGAACACCACTACAATATATATAATACATACCGGCTACTTTTTACACTGGTCTGGTATTATACTGGGCACAGCGAGCACTAAAAACACCGGTGTGAGGACTACATACAGCAGATTGCTCATGAATTTGTTGCGTCGTTTATACTTGAACATCATCTCCTCTTCTTCGCCCGCCACCCCTATATAACATAGTTACATTAAGATGTACCTTTACTGGAAGACTTTTTGTTTTGGTTGTCAAATCTCATCATCTTACTCCCCAGCTTCTGGACAAGCAACGGTCACAGGTGACGCCCTCCCCCCCCCCGCCCCCCCCTTCCGGTACGTGCCCTCATTTGTTATCGCCGAAGAGGGTTTACTGCAAGATATTAAGGGGTCTACAGCGGGGAGCTGGAGAGGACTCGGGGGGGCTTCGTACTCTTTCGGGAGAAACGTAGTTGTACCACGATCAAGTTTGGCGACCATCCCACCGTGGAGCTGAAGAGTTGGGGCAACTGCCAATTTTGAATTTTGCAGTATTCTTTATATATTGACATTTTCCTCGTGTATGGGGGCTATCGGCGACTGATTCAGGAAAGAGCTGGGAAGCAGGGTTCGAGAGCGTGGCGCCCTTCTTAACCTATTTGGAACGGGCAATAGCGCATTGTCAAGTAAATGTCGACAAGTTTTGGACTAAAATAATATGGAAATAAAGTTTATCCGGAAAAGGGCAAGAAAGACCGCTAGGGGGTATCAGGAAATAGAGTGATAAAGAGGGCATATCGCGCAATATATACTGTACATATGTAACGAATATATATGCAGTATAAATGGTGGTTGCGATATACTTGGTACGAGCGTCGATAAACTTTGTCTACGATACAAACGTTATAGAAAATATGAGAGGAGTAGAAAATAGACGAATCGTTCAAATCTCTCCTCTGCACCGCTGTGGTGGTATCATTGGGCATTTTACCTTACACAGAATGGTCGGATACATTTTTGTCAGGAAGGTCAGTTGTCATTATTGGCGTTTCTTGTGAGCTTTTGAGATCTTGAGCTGCGAATGGGAAGGTCCATGGCCGATGGCATGTCACTTCCCCGTGTGATAACGAACGAACCATTGCATTGTGGACAAACGCATTCCGAGCCTACGAGGGGAAGTCCTCGGAGCTGATACCACCGGGCCCGCGGTCGCGCGAGTCGGTACAATTCACTTGAATTGGGTAAGTTCTGCTTACTGCCCAAAACGTGACCAATTTGCTTTTCGGAGGCCGGAAAGCACTGTTTTGCGTGCTGGTGTGGGACACCAGCCGAACGCAATGGGCAGACCCTGCAGCAGCAAGGGGAGCACGAGCGCAGGGCGCTGACGGAGTCCATTCTGCAAGCTGGGGCAACCCGAGAGGTGGAGGCCGAGCCGGCGGCCGGCTGAAGCCGGAAATCAAGGTGACGATCGGGGGAGATAGACCGCCTAGGTTGGGTGGTGATGTTGTTACCTTTGAAGATATGCGTGAATTTCTTGTTGCCTACTCGGGGTATGAGCAGCAGATGCATATCACAAACCAAGATGGAGGAGACCGGGTACTCGCGAGGAGGCGAGAGCTGGTAGATTCGGCGACCCAAATGATGGTGGCTGACGAGTTCTACGATGGCAAGCTCTGGGTCGACCTCTCCGAGGAGGAGCCAATGCAAGGGCTCAAAATGTTTGCTGGCGTTGATATACAGCAGACGAGTGATAAAGATTTTTCCCGCCAGATATTCCGTGTGCTGAAGATGGATGCGAGCGTGCCGGTAGATAGCAGGGTGTTTATGCAAAAACGTGCCTTGCGGAAATACCTTGCTGAAATCGGGCTCACGGAGGTGGTGAGGCCCGACGGTCGGCAGTATACGCTAAAGCATGGCAAGGTGCTGGTTGAGGCAATAGCGGCGGGAATCGAGCCACTCGAGTTCCGCCGCAAGGTGGAAAAAAATATGCGTTTCGGTCTCGTAACGCATGACCCTGACGCGTTGTTCAACAATATTGCCAAGCAGCAACGGGACCAAGCTGTAATTGAGGCCAATGATGCGGAACGCGGGCAAACAGCAAAACGGCATGACTCTAGGTCGATGGCTGCTGCGCGAACCAAGCCGCAGGGACGTGCTGGACGTGCTGTTGACGAGCACGACTCTCGCGGGAATGCCAAGGCCGCTTGTGTGAAAGCAGAGCGAAGTCGTCGGTACGACAACAACAAGTGTTTTGTATGTGGCAAGCAGGGACACAAGCAATGGGACTGCCCCCAAAGCCAGAAGGGTAAGGCGGGGAAAAGCGTCCATGGCCAGAGCCACGGCCAGACCTCCACACAGCAGCAGCAGTCCACAAACGGTCCCGCTCAGCATACCCGGAGCAAGGCAGCCGGGATGGCCTGGGATGGCCCCTGCGTCTGCCACCCCTCGAGCTAGTGGGTACCAGACCGCCTCAAAAGCGGTGGTTACGAAGACCGAACCTGCTGCGCCTGAAGCGTCTACACAGAATGACAAAGACTACGTGTACATTCGCGTGCCGCGGGAGAAGATGGCGCCAGTGGATAACGGGCTCACCGAGACGGTGCAGCACCAGGTTTCCCACAGCGCTGGGCCACAGAATGCAGCACCAGTTCTTCACAACGTTCCAGTGCAGCCGGCGGCAACCGCGTCACAGCAGTGGCGTGGAGATTCCAGCACCATCTATTCCGCGCGTGCCGCGGTGGTGCAGCCTGGCAGATGTGGTGGGACGATCGTGAATTCGGTAGAGAACGAACCGCATGTTGAGGTCATGACGCAGCCTCTCGCGGGGCGTCTTGCGGTTCCCGGTGCTGCGGCGGTTGCTGAGGCTAAGGTGCTGATGGATTCTGGTTCAGGCATTACAGCTATATCGGAGGAGCTGGTAGAGACCCCGCAGGGACAGCCGGGGATGACGCAAGCCGCGTTAACGCAGGCGTTTGTTGGGCATGCGTGTGGTGACGTCGTTGGGCCAGGAGTGTGATATTGAGACGCAATCGTGTCCGCTCCACTCAACGATCGAAACACCATGGGGACCAGTCCGATTTACCATGCCGTTTATCGCGCTCCCTGGGGGGGGGCGATGTGGTTGTCATCGGGCAGAAGACGCTGAGGGAGAAACTCGGCATCGACGTCATGGCGCAGCTCAAGGCCTCTGTACTGAAGGCACAAGGGCGTCAAGATGGTTCTGGGATGGGGCTTACAGCTCGTTCTGTGGGCGAGCCCAACGATGGTGTTGTGCTGCGAGCGGCGATGGCTGTCACAGCGTTCGTGCCGGGCGGTGACGCGCCAAGCGACGTGGACGATGAGGTCGCGCTGACGCTGCCGTCTCCACGATCCATGATGTTCCAGGATTCGGAGGTGAAAATGCGGGATCGTGTGGGCGTGTTGGAGACAGCTGTCGATAACGCTGTTGACCATAGCTCCCCGCCGGAATGTGCCAAGATGCTGCGATATATCGATTTTCGTAGGCACCTTGACGTGTCATGTCGGGCGTTGTCGGGTGACCCACATGCACGCAAGAAGCCTGGGGCGGTCCGGTTTCATTCAGGGGCAAGGGTGGTGCGGGCGAAGCCTCCACCTGAACGTAATCGCCAGCGGTGGAGTGCGGCAGAGTCGTGCCCCGACTGCCGCTCGGAAATGACGACGAGTTTGTCGTCAAGGTCCCAGAGGTGGCCTGGGAGGGGTCGGAGGAGGCGGAGAGCACCGGAGAGCCGGTGTCGCGCGTGTTTGATGGCGCGACGGCCGTGCTGCAAAAAACGCTCAAGGCGCTGCGGCTGAAGATCGATCAGAAGCGGGGACTCGTACAGCGGTATGGGTGCATTTTGATCATATTGTGGTTTGGGGGGGATTTTGAATTTGAACTGCTGATTTTCGGTTTGATCGAAATGTTGCATTTCGAGTTTTTTTCTGACCTAGAATTTCTGCGCCGGGCGCCGATAGCACCTGACGCAGCCACAGCTCGCGGTTCATTGCCGAGGCTGTGTGTGGACAGAGCATGTCCGGAGTTGATTCTTCCGTTTTACAGGGGTGGCTATTGTGCTGGGATACACATTCCTTATGTGGTCTGGGTTTTCGGCAAGTTGCATGCGCAATTGGAGGTGTGGCGCGTGGTGCGTAGTTTGCTTGAAGATGCATTGGTGATCACGCGGCTGCTGAACAACCGTTGTTCACGGTCAGTAAACGTGGTAGATCTTAGGTCGTGGTGAAAATGACCGGGATGTGTTGGACTTGACCATTGCCCAACGTACGGACCGCTGTGTTTATCAAAGCTACTCGGTCTGAGCCAACCTATGGTTGGTAGCCCGAGATGGGCTTTTGGAGGGTGATGTACCGCTGTGGTCTTATCTTTGGGCATTTTGCCTTACATAAAACGGTTGGATACATTTTTTTCAGGTACTGTACCGCTGTGGTCTTATCATTGGGAATTTTGCCTTACATAGAATGGTTGGATACATTTTTTCAGGGAGTTCAATTGTCATTATTGGCGTTTCTTGTAAGCTCTTGAGATCTTGAGATACGAACGGGAAGGTCCATGGCCGATGGCATGTCACTTCTCCGCGTGATAACGAACGAACTATTGCATTGTGGACAAACGACCTCCGAGCCTACGAGGGGAAGTCCACGGAGCTGACACCACCGGGCCCGCGGTCGCGCGAGTCGGTACACCTCCGACTTATGTTCTGGTGTGTACTGGTGGTGTGTAGGGATACTACAGTACCAACAAGCGCGCCCGGCGCAAAGGGCGAGTGGGGGGCGGTGAAGCGCGGGCGGGGGTCTCTTTCTGTTTGTTTTGGTATATGGTGTCGGACAGGAATAATACTGTGGATTAATGCTCTAATATTTACTTTAATGTTTTACTTGTACCAGGTAAGTTTGTATATACTTCGAATATATGGTTATAATGTATGTATACGTATCCCTGGTGGTTATACAAAGTCGGTGAGGGTGATGGAGGTTATGATATGCTCCGGATCGAAGGGCGAACGAATTGATTGGCGGTCAACGTTTTTTTTTTTTTTCCACACACATCTACCTTCCAGCTTCTGGACAAGCCGTCGTCACAGGTGTCGTGCCTTCCCCCCCCCAGTTCTTGCCTTAATTTTTATCGCGCATAGAGTGCAGCAATCCCACTGCTCATCGATTTTTTGTCGAGTGTTAGCTTAACTCACGCTCTCGCGCTTTCCGCAAGTCAATTTGTGCACAAGAAAAAGTCCCCACGAATATATACGAGTAAGTATGCACTCGGGGGGATTCGAACTCACGAAACTGACCTATACCAGGCTCGAGGACAACCTGACACGCCGGCGGGGCTACCGGCACAATATGTGGATGCTATTGATAGGATCGACCATATTATGGAACGCAAAGATAAGTAGAGGTTACCTTGCACCACCGTAGGAGCCAGTGAGGGGGGACGGGCCCCCTGCTTAGACTGTCACGGGTGAGTGTGCTCCATACCCAGGAACCACAGCAGTTGTTGTTATGGTGCACATACAGTACCTAAATATAACAGGAATGTCAGACGTTGTTTTGTTTTCGACTTTATGCCATCTCCATATGATACGGAAAGAGCGGCGAAAAAGAGTAAGCCAACGGGTTACCATACACATACATGTTTAGTATGTACCAGGTAGTAGTTTCTGGTGATCAGGGAAATGAGCTACCAGTTTAATTAAGTGTTGTAATAGAAAAGCATCATTCAGCATCACATAGGTCATGGTATACATGTGACACACACGTGCTCGGTGGTGGTTGTGGATGTTGTTGTTGTTGTTCGTGTTGGTGGGGGTGAGAGAAGGGGGGCTTGTGATCACTGCTGTTGATATAACGTTTCTTATCTGAGGGGAAACGATAAATTATTTATTATTATCGTTATATATATTTGTTTTTTGCAAAAATGACCACAAAAAAAAAACACGAAACCACAACGCCGGCATATCCTCAGATGTACGCGGAGCCACATAAGGTTTTCACGTTCGGCGCCTCGTTTCCTTTATGCAATGATGACTGAGGTCATTTCTTACACAGTCGAATTCCGCCCGTCGAAAACGGCCCTTTTCGACTGGACTTTTTTTCGACTGGATTCTTCTGGTCCCTCTTCTTATCGTCAGTCGAGTCGATTTTATAGTTTTGGTGCTCTTCCTAGAGGCGGTTGGCGTGAGGGAGTACTGCTGTACTGCTGTATGGCGGTCGAAAATCGGTTGGCAGCTCTGTCAGCTGTGCTTCGCGCGTTCTTCGCGGCAACGCGTGCTTCGCGCGCGACGAACCTTCGCTCAAGCGGGTTGGTGGCGTTGGGCTCAGCCGAAAGCCACCAAAGCTATGTCCGTGGCATTGCACTCAGCCGAGAGCCGCAAAAGCTATAGCAGGGGTAGCCGTTGTTGGCAAAATGGCACCGATAACGCTCGCTACTGCTGTCGTGTGACACGTGTGCTGGCGAGCGGAGCTAGGAGTGCGCCACGCTGACTTGCGACGAGAAGCACCAGGAGTGGGAGCAAAGGCAGCGTCGGCGCTGTTGTATGATACTGCTGTGTGGTACCTGGCATGGGTGTGTGGGCGTGTGGGTGTGTGCTTTGTGGTGGCATGAGCGATGCGATGGGTTCAAAAATCAGGGATAAAACTTTTTCGGCTGAGGTTTTCGACTAGAAGATCCAGCCAAAAAAGTCGAGTTTTTCGACTGGATCCGCCAGTCGGAATTCTCAGTCGAAAAAAGCTGAGTCGAAAAAGCCCTTTTTCGATTGTGTAAGAAAGACCGATTTGGGCTTCAGTCGAAAAAGGGCGTTTTCGACTGACAAACCCGACTGTGTAAGGCCATTTCTTATACAGTCGGATTTGTCAGTCGAAAACGGCCGTTTTCGACTGAAGCCCAAATCGGGTTTTCTTACACAGTCGAAAAAGGGCTTTTCGACTAGACTTTTTTCGACTGAGAATTCCGACTGGCGGATCCAGTCGAAAAACTCGACTTTTTCGACTGGATCCTCCAGTCCAAAAACTCAGTCGAAAAAGTATAACTCCTGATTTTTGAACCCATCGCATCGCTCATCCCACCACAAAGCACACAACCACACACCCACACACCCATACCAGGTACCACACAGCAGTATCATACAACAGCGCCGACGCTGCCTTTGCTCCCACTCCTGGTGCTTCTCGTCGCAAGTCAGCGTGGCGCACTCCTAGCTCCGCTCGCCAGCACACGTGTCACACGACAGCAGTAGCGAGCGTTATCGGTGCCATTTTGCCAACAACGGCTACCCCTGCTATAGCTTTTGCGGCTCTCGGCTGAGTGCAATGCCACGGACATAGCTTTGGTGGCTTTCGGCTGAGCCCAACGCCACCAACCCGCTTGAGCGAAGGTTCGTCGCGCGCGAAGCACGCGTTGCCGCGAAGAACGCGCGAAGCACAGCTGACAGAGCTGCCAACCGATTTTCGACCGCCATACAGCAGTACAGCAGTACTCCCTCACGCCAACCGCCTCTAGGAAGAGCACCAAAACTATAAAATCGACTCGACTGACGATAAGAGGACTTGCGTCTGTCGTGCGTATGCGTAGTGATAGATACTACGTGTATTATATACGTGGTAATCTTTCTTGGGTGGCAAGCGGTATAGTCGGTTTTTCCAGGCGCGAGTAATGAGACGTATGCACCGGCATGGAGCTGGCACATCGTAGACTGATTCCCGATTTCACTTTTATATGTTTCTGGTGGAGGCATGAATTGCGTCAGCTATGCGTGTACCACTTTGGGTTGTTTGTGTTTTTCCCTATGGTATTCCTCAGCTCCAGAGTGACTGGAGCCTGTCCTGTGACGGACTTGATTATGCGAGTTAATATGAGAACAACAACAACAACAACAACAACAACAACAACAACAAGAGGGACCAGATGCATCCAGTCGAAAAAAAATCCAGTCGAACAGGGCCGTTTTCGACTGGCGGAATCCGACTGTGCAAGAAATGACCTAAGAAATGGCCTAGGAAGTGGGCGAAAAAATGTTCGGTCGGAAAAGTTTTTAAAGATTTCTCGACCAAAAAAAAGAAATCCCATCCTAGAGAAAAAATCCATCCTAAAAGGCCATTTCTTATACAGTCGGATTCCGCCAGTCGAAAACGGCCCTTTTCGACTGGACTTTTTTTCGACTGGATTCTTTTGGTCCTTCTCATCTTCAGTCGAGTCGATTTTATAGTTTTTGTGCTCTTCCTAGAGGCGGTTGGTGTGAGGGAGTACTGCTGTACAGCAGGCGAAATCGGTTGGCAGCTCTGTGCTTCGCGCTTTCTCCGCCAGCAACGGCTCGACAAACCTTCGTCCCAGCGAGTTGGTAGCTTTGGGCTTAGCCGAAAGCCGCCAAAGATACGTTCGTGGAGTTGCACTCAGCCGAGAGCCGCCGAAGCTACAGCAGGCGCAGCCGTTGTTGGCAGCATGGGATCGAGACCGCGCGCTGCTGCCATCGTGTGATACACGCTGCTGGCGAGCGGAACTAGGAATGCGTCACGCTGACTTGCTGCGAGAAGCAACAGCAGGGATAGCCAAGCCAGCGTCGGCGCCTCGTATGATACTGCAGTGTGGTACCTGGTATGGGTGTGTGACCGTGTGGCCGTGTGGGTGTGTTTGGTGGTGGGATGAGCGATGCGATCGGTTCAAAAAACACGTGTAAAACATTTTCGACTTGAGTTTTTTCACTGGAGGATCCAGTCGAAAAAGTCGAGTTTTTCGACTGGATCCGCCAGTCGGAATTCTCAGTCGAAAAAAGTTGAGTCGAAATTTTTCGACTGTGTAAGAAAGCCCGATTTGGGCTTCAGTCGCAAAAGGCCGTTTTCGACTGACAAATCCACTGTATAAGAAATGGGCTGAACTTTATTATACTCGTACCCTGTTAACGGCAGATTCAAAATCTGAGCCAGCCATCTAGACGCCCGCAACATTGCCACTTGCCACAAGCTCGCAAGCCACAACCAAGCAGCGCATAAATTCCCCCTTGCACACGTGTCTTGCACAGCAAGCTAATGCGCCTTTCTCGGGCTATTGCTGTAGAGGCTATCATAGTGCGGCACTCACCCTTTGCTTGACTCTCGAGCTGCTGCTGCGCCTGCCTGAAGCAAGAAGGAAAAACACAACAGCAAGGCAATTGCAGCAACCGCAGCACTGCTCGTCGTGCTAGCTCTAGGCTTCCTCATCGTGCGTCGCCAGCACAATGCTCGAGGCAAATTTCAATGTTCCACTTCCACCTGAGAGTGACACAGCTCGGTCGCTACTGCTGCCGCGGTGCGTACCTGCACCTTGACATCATGTTCATTGACACGAGTTTGGAGTCGAGTCTGTGAGTGTCTTCGAGTTCTGAGTCTGTGTTTTAGGGGGTTTCCAAGTAATATTATGGCGACGTTGGTTCGGGATTAGGGGTCCTTACGAAAGTACGTCTCGCATTCTTTGATGGACAACAGAAGATACTCTGCTCCTTGCCAGGGAGGATGAGGTGCGCTGTGGCGCTTGCGTTGCAATGCGCCGTGGCGTTGGCCTACTTATCTTCTCCGGGGACGGGGTTCGTGTTGCAGCAAGGCTTTGCGATCTCTGGTGCGCAGAGTAGGCAATCGGCCAAGCCTGACATTGTTTGCAGAACGGAGCATGACACCAGGAGCACGAAGTCGGCGCTGCTGATGAGCAGCAGCTTGGATAGCTCGACGGCAGCCGCCGAATACAAGGTATGGGAGAAGGGGGGGGGGGGGGGGATCTGCCTTCACTAGAAAGTACAGGAGTCCTGGTTGTTGGGTGCATAAGGGTGCTTGGTGAGTGGGTGCACTTAGTCATGTTTATGTTCCTTGAGTTCAACATGACACCCACGCCAGCATGGCTGAGAATACGAGGGGGTCTCTTGTCGTCTGGTCTGGTAAATGTGATACGCATGCGTAATGTACGACGAATCTCAGCGGACAGCAACAAGACCGATATTCCTATCGTACGGCGTGTACCATGTGTCCACTGCTGCAGTACGAGCCAGCTGCCTGGTATGTGATGGTGTACTGTTGTTGTTGTTGTTGCTGTTGTTGTAGTGGTGGTGGTAGCAGTAGCAGTAGCAGTAGTAGTAGTAGTAGTAGTAGTAGTAGTAGTAGTAGTAGTAGTAGTAGTAGTAGTAGTATTAATAGTAGTAATAATAGTAGTAGTAGTAGTAGTAGTAGTAGTAGTAGTAGTAGTACTAGTAGTACTAGTAGTACTAGTAGTAGCAGTAGTAGTAGTAGTAGTAGTAGTAGTAGTGTAGTAGTAGTAGTAGTAGTTGTAGTTGTAGTTGTAGTAGTAGTGGTCGTTCTAGTTCTAGTTCTAGTTCTTGTTCTTCTTCACCTTGATATTGCTGTTCAAGTTGCATGTTGCTGTTGCTGCTGCTGCCGCTCTCTTTTGATGTTTTTCTGTGTTGCTGTTGTTACTATTAATACTGTGTTGTTCAGGTTGTTGTTGTCGATGCTGTCGTTGTTGCTAATGCTGGTATTAGTTTATTCGGGGCGTGAGAATCAAAGCCGCGTCGAGTGGGGACGAGATCGACCTCCTTGACGCGTGGGAGGCAAAGTCCGGCAAGGAGACCATCATCGCTTCCTTCAAGCGCTTTTGCTGCTGTTCTTGTTCTTGCTCATTATCCTGGTCTAGTTACTGCAGCTGGCACTGTTCTTGCTCTTGTTTTTGTTCGTGTTGTGTTTGTTGTTGCTGTTCGTGTTGTGATTGTTGTTCTTGCTGTTGCTGGAGCTGCCGTTGTTGTTTGATGTTGTACTGCAGGTGTTCTTTTTCTTGTTCTTGTTCTTGATGCCAGTGTTGTTGTATTGCTGCTGATCTTCTTGTCAGTTGCTTCGAGGCGTTCGAGTCAAACGCGCATTGAGCGGGGACGAGATAGACCTCCTCGACGCGTGGGAGGCAAAGCCCGGCAAGAAGACCATCGTCGCGTTCTTCACCCACACGGCCGACTTCAACTCTTGGTGAGACGGCCAGAACAACTCTCTGGTATTGACGCATCAGGGAGACAATTAGTACGACGGTAGTTTATCACTTACTGATACTCCAGGTGGTACATTTGTATATCCGAGCAAGGTATATGCAGTGTGCTGGGCAAGGCCGTGAGTCATCTGCCTGTGAAGCGCCGCCTGGTTATTGCTTGACTAGGTATGTATCGCTTGTCTTTAGTGAACTAAAGTCAATGTAGCTACTTTTGCTTGGTCACCCGAGTAATAAAGATTGTTTTAAAGCATTGGTGTAAACTCACAATCAAGTCCAGCAAACGGACAGCTGTAATGATTGGGCAACAGACTCAATAATTCCCATCTCTTTGGTACCGCCGTTTGGTAAGACAATACCCAACCAATAGCCAACAGCAACAACCTAACAGTTCCCTAATACTTGTACCATAACTCAAAATTGCCATTTGAACTTGGTGCTGGTGCTGCCTGCTGCTTGCTGCTGCCTGCTGCGTGTTGCTGTCTCGCCGATCTCAGCGGCAAGGAACACGCGCGAAAATCTTCGACGGTACCCCGCCCTTAGTGATGGCGCGGGCGTGGAAGTCGTGGGTGTTAGTTAGCCCAAATGACAATTCCACAAGTCGATAGTTCGATATCTGGATCAGTGGAACAATGTTGTAATCCGATTGTTTGATAATTGGGACTCGCTGCTGCTGTGTGCCTTGTGTTATTCATTCTCGATCTCAGGGAATACGCCCAGAAACTTCGGCACTACCTCCCTCAAATTGACGACGCGGGTGTTGAAGTCGTGGGGGTCAGCCTAGGCACTGTGGAGGCTGCTAGAGATTTTTGCGGCGAGACTGGATTCCCGCTGGATAGCATGTTCATGGTGATATGCGCAGCCATGCCCCCGTGTTGATTGGGTGGTTACGCGGTGCAAAACTTGATTTTTTAGTTGTGTGTGGAAGATATCGATGTCCGCCGTCGTTTGTCGTTTGGCAATTACAAAGAGTGTGTGATGCAAGGCGGACTATTTAGTCGTGTGTCCCCGAATGAACCGTCTCTACTATCAGCATGATATAGACAACAGCTATGAAGTCGTTTGGGCTATGAATAGTCGGTTTTACTTGCCCGGTTGCTTGCGCGGTGGCACTCTGTCTTTTTTTTTGGTTTTCAAGAGTTTTTTTTTTTACGTTATACTAGGCACCTGGTTATTGTCCGTACTCGATTATGCCGTTTATATGCTCTTGGTAATCCCCAAGTATGCCCAAATAGTTGATATTTAGCCTCATGGACTAGTGATAAATATGCCCTCTATAAATATCAGGGATTCGGACTACCTATGGGTCGACCAGTTACCTACCGGCAATCACCGCAAATCAGTTTTTGGTATTCCCCTACCGGTAGTTTACCGCGATGCCGGGGACGGTTAAGAAGCCCCCCCGGGTTTCCACTATGTTATCTACAAGCCAATGAGACGCTGCTGCAAACTCCTGAAACACATGCTTAAATGTATCGACTACTCACCGTAGTGTATGCATGCGCGTGACGGTGAGGTTTTTATGTCAGTCGTGGCATCGAAACGTCCTAGCTTGCCGTAAGGGGGCATTGGGGACCCATATTTCGTCCATATTTACCGCGGTCTTTGTTAGTTACCTACCTTCCGCTGTAGATACCAGTAACTACCGGTATATAGGAAATACCAATCCATGGGCGCAACCGCGATTTATTAGTTACCTACCGTCCACTGCAGTTACCGGTAACGATCGGTGTATAGGTAATACCAACCCGTGGACGCAACCGCGATTTTTTGTGTTTACCCACCGTCTACTGTAACTATTGGTAACTATCGGTGTGTAGGCAGTACAAATCCCTGTACTCAAGCTGCGGTATCGTAAATGTCCGCCACTTTTTTTCTGCGGCTCCTGACGTGGTAAACTGCTCTATAATAATATACCAGGTACAATATTATATATAATACATATATATAATCATTCTTTGGTTTCAGGGATTTGGTCAGGAGTTTTTTTCGTCTCGGCTTAAGTATGCGATTCGCGGAACTGGAATTTTCGGTCGAATAGCTTCGTTCGAGCGCCGCCTTCGGGGGGCAGCTCCAACGCCCCTCGCCTTGCCGTGTCCGTTCCGCACATCGACGTGAACGCGGACGGATGCCGAGCGAGACAAGCAAGAAGTTGCAAAAATACCGCATGTCGAGGAGGAATGTCGGAGATTTTGGTTGTATCTTTATGGCTGCAGCGCCTGGATGATTTACAAAATTGGCATAATTTCCAAACAATACTTGATAATGTTTTGAATTTTGCGGTGGCATACTCTTGAGCGTTAGTTTCTTTGCTGTACTTTTTTACTAGCTCGTTTGGCTTCTTGCTCGGCCTTTGTTGTTTTTGTTTCTGCTCGTTTTGCCAGTTGGAAAGGCAATTTTTTAGTGTGGGTTCACCTAACACGTGACTCAAATTACCGACGATATTCAACAACTTCGTGACACAAATTACCGACGTCAAGACATTTCGTGACAAAATAACTCCCAAATCATGATATTTTCACGTAACAGAATCTCAAGACAAAACCAAGCAGGTAGAGCCGTCTCTTCGGCCTTTGACCCTGGCTTTAGCACGGCCGCTGACACTCCAGGCAGCCTCTGCTGTAGGCACGAACGAGTGCGATTGATCCGCAGCGAACTATCCCGCTGTGATTGCTTCTATGTGGCCATTGTCCATGCCATTTCATGTCACCTTCCTTCTGTTTTTAGCTCGTCGTCGTACGGTTGAGGTACGAGGAAACCCATACGTACTGGGCTTCGTGCTCAATGGTGGTGACATTGCATGACCACACCTCGCTTGTTGTATTTTGCAATATGCATCTCTGTCTTACAATTAGCGACGTCAGAGCCCCACATTGGCACGGTAAAATCATCATAACTACATGGTTGCACCTATGGATTGAAATGTTCTATATTGCGATCCGTGTACAATAACACACCACGAAGATATAGCACGTTGTATACCGCACCTAAAAATTGTGTTGTATACCACACTTAAGTTAAGTATAACATCAAATCTGCTAGAATGATAAACAATACCAGGCACTGCAGGTGATACAAAGTGATGCATTCCTTCTACAACCGTCAGATATGTCCCCTTGAAGGATTTACAGTTTCCGCGCACATATTGAATTGTCCCGCCCGCCCCCCCCTTCCCCCCCCCCCCCCCCCCCCCCCCCCCCCAATCCCTCTTGTTCAAACGTGTTCAAACGCCCCACCTAAAATCGAAATCTGCCAGGAGTAATAAACACTACCAGGCAGCTGATATCACCTCATTGTCTTTCTAGCCATCCAAGCCGTAGCTCCAATTCATTTGGCCCTCCCACCCCTCCCCCTCCCCCTCTCTTTTTCCCCCGCCCCCTCTTGTTCAAACGTCCCACCTAAAATCGAAATCTGCCAGAGTAATAAACACTACCACGCAGTTGATATCACCTCATTCTCCTTCTGACCATCCATGCTGTAGCCCATATCACCCCCCCCCCCCCCCCCCCAACGCCCCCTCCTTCCCCACTCCCCACGAAATAAACACTACCAGGCAACTGATATCACCTCATTATCTTTCTAGCTATCCATACCGTAGCTCCAATTCATTTCCGCCGCCCCCCCTCCCTCCCCCCCCCCCCCCCCGCTCCCTCTTGTTCAAACGCCCCACCTAAAAACGAAATCTGCCAGAGTAATAAACTCTACCACGCAGTTGATATCACCTCATTATCTTTCTAGCCATCCATGCTGTAGCTCGAATCCCCCCCCTCCCCCCCCCCCCAACGCCCCCTCCTTCCCCACCACCCGCACCATTGCCTAGACCTAGCACCACGCGTATAGCAAACTCCTACATCTATGCGACATAAAGCTGTTGGAAATCCCTTCCCCCCCCCCCTCCCACCCCTTCGAACACTCCGCCTTCTCCTCACTGGTTGTACGACTTACAGGATATATGATAAACTGATGCATTCCTTCGACAACCGTCAGATTTGTTCCCTTGAAGGATTTATAGTTTCCGCACACATATTGAGTTGCCCCGCCCGTTTCCCCGTCCCCCTCCCCCCGATCCCTCTTGTTCAAACCCAGGGCCCCACGCCCTTAAAAACTCCACCCTCCCCTCACCGGTTATACGATTTACAGGATTCACCTGATAAACTGATGCATTTCCTTCCACAGCTGTCAGATTTTGTCCCCCTCAGAAACGGGTTTTATAGTTTCCGCGCACAGACTGCCTAACATCACCCTGTTGACCCTGATAGCTACACTGCTGTAGTTGCAAGGGGAGTCGCCGACCTATATCCTTAATGAGGACACAACCCGTAACACGCGCGATCGGCGTATCACACACAGCTTGCAAAAATGAGTTTCGACAAAATCTTCGATCTCACAGCTGGAGTGTATTTTTATTTTTACAATATACCTGGTATAATACCTCTATACCAGGTATAATATGGTATAATATACCTGGTATAACATACCTGGTATAATAGCTCTATACCAGGTGTAATATAAGGGGAGTCGCCGATCTATATCCTCAATGAGGACACACGCCCAGTAATACGCGCGATCGGAGCATCACGCACAGCTTGCAAAGATGGGTTTCGACAAAATCTTCGATCTCACCGCTGGCGTGTGCTTTTATTTTTATTATATACCAGGTACAATGGCTCTATACCAGGTATAATATACCTCCCCCAACAAATCATTTGGGGGGAAATAAAAGGTGTTTTTGTGATGAACAATCCCATGGGTTAGGTTTACAAATGAAAACGTTGATGTTACTATTAATAAGAGGATAACGGAATTCCGACGATTTTATGAATAGGTTCAGATGTGTTAACGCCTTTACCAATGGAAACCCTTTTTGGGGACAGAATTACGTGGATTTAGTATAGGGAGGGATTTGGGGTTCTAAAGGGGTTAAGGGGGGCCGTCCTTCCGAAAACAAAATTGCAAAGAAAGCGCTATCTCTATCGTTGCGCGCGTGCCTGATGAATACCAGGTAGTGCCTTTGGGTAGCTTTCATATTATTTCCTCGTTAACCTTGTAACACCTTGTTGACCTTATTATTAACCTTATTAACACATTATTAACACCTTGTTGACCTTATTATTAACCTTATTAACCTTATTATTAACCTTATTATTAACCTTAACACATTATTAACCTTATTAACACATTAGTAACCTTATTATTAACCTTATTAACACATTATTAACGCATTATTAACACATTATTAACCTTATTAACACCTTTTTCCTTATTAACACCTTATTGTCCTTATCAACACATTATCAACACATTATTCACACGTTTTCGACCTTATTAGCACATGATTAACCTTATTAACCTCATCAACACATTAACACATTATAAACACATTATTAGCACATTATTAACGTTATTATTGAGCTTATCAACACATTATAAACACATTATAAACACATTATTAACCTTATTAACACCTTATTGACCCTATCAGCACCTTATCGACCTTAAGAACCCCTCACCAACCTTATGAACCCCTCATTAACCTTATCAACACCCTCAGGATGGCACGGGAGAGGCGTATTCGGCGTTGGGTTTCTCGAACGGGTTCGACCCCAAATTGCCAAGGGGCAAGAAAGTCAACCCGTACCTCAGGCTACTGCCCATGTTGGCCGGCATTGGGTAAGGCGTCTATTGTTTGTAGGGACTGCTCTTTTGTTTTGTTTTCGCGCGTTTTTGTCTTTCGGCGTACAAATGTTGGGACGTTTCTGGTATTGTTTTTGTGTTGTATGGTGGGGGGTACTCAGTTTGTGCATGGCCGTAGTCGTATGACCATAGTGGTATGTGGTATGTGGTATGTGGTATGTGGTATGACCCTCGCACCCTGCAATACCGGGGCGGAGCACGTCGGGTTTTTGCCGACCAGGCAGACAAAGCTTGCACCAAGCGCGAAGCGCCGTGAGGTGCTCGGCGAGTCGCATGAATGGTGAACTGCATCCTTCCAAGAATCACTCGTAGAACAGACTTGGGCACCTTGTGCATACTTTCATGCTTATGGATGACAACGCCGATGAGTTATTTTGTTTTCTGGTGTGGCCACTCCAGAAACAGCAATGGGTATTACTATCTAACTGCCTCATGGGTGACTTGCCATATTCACACTACGTGATGCGATCATTCCCCTTGTAAGGAGTTAGGGTTTCACACCCCGCGCAATATGAGCCAGCTGATATCATCTCGTTATCCATCTAGCCATCCATGCCGTAGCTCCGACTCATCTCCGCCCTCCCCCCTCCCCCTCCCCCCCTTTTGTTCCCCGCCCAGTTCGTTCCAACGCCCCACTTACAATCGAAATCGGCCAGAGTTATAAACACTTCTAAGCAATTGATATCACGTCATTATCTTTCTAGCTATCCATGACGTAGCTTTCATTCATCCCCTCTCCCCCCGTCTAACGCCCCCTCCTTCCCCACACCCCGCACGATCGCCTAGACCCAGCAGCGCGCGTATAGCAAGCCCCTACGTATATGATTAATACGCGCGATCGGAGGATCACACACAATGTTGCGAAGATCAGTGTCGACCAAATCCTTGATCTCATAGCTGGAGTGTATTTTATATTATATGTGACCCAAACCTCTTGAACCCCCCCCTCCCCCCCCCCTTTTTTTTTTTTCCCTCGCTCTCTCTTGCTTTAACGCCCCACCTAATATCGAAATCCGCCAGAGTAATAAACACTTCCACGCCCTGGATATCGCCTCATTATCTTTTCAGAGCCGTCCATGCCGCTGCTGCAATTCCCACCCCCCCCCGCCCCCAACGCCCCCTCCTTCCCCACCACCCGCACCATCGCCTAGACCTAGCACCACGCGTATAGCAAACCCCTACATCTATGCGACCTAAAGCCCTCCCCCCCCGCCCCCCCCGCCACATTTCCCCCCCCCCTCCCCCACAAGAAGGATTTATAGTTTCCACGCACAAATTGAGCTGCCCCACCCGTTCCCTCCCCCCCCCTCCCCCCCTCCCGCCCCCCTTTTGATCAAAATCAGGCCCCCACGTCCTTGAAAACTCCGCCCTCCCCTCACCGTTTATTCGAGTTACATGATTCACTTGATAAACTGATGCATTTCCTTCCACAGCTGTCAGATTTTGTCTCCCTCAGAAACGGGTTTTATAGTTTCCGCGCACAGACTGACTAACATCACCCTGTTGACCCTGATAGCTACACTGTAGTTGCAAGGGGAGTCGCCGACCTATATCCTTAATGAGGACACATAACCCGCAATACGCGCGATCGGAGTATCACACACAGCTTGCAAAGATGAGTTTCGACAAAATATTCGATCTCACAGCTGGAGTGTATTCTAATTTTTATAATATGATCTACTGTAACTCGATAACCATCATGGTGACCGCCACAAATAAATAAATAACGGTACCCTGGTTGTCAAGCTCAAGCAGTGATTGGCATGTTTTACAGCGTCGTTGCCAACCAACGCCAACCCCAATAGACACATAATGTTGTACAGCGTCGGTGCCAACCGAGGCCAACTATTAAGTGAGGGGGCAACCCTAATATGCATATAATGTTGTACAGCGTCGGTGCCAACCGAGGCCAACTATTAAGTGATGGGGTTTGGGAAGCAAACGGTTCGTTGGATATGATGTGTACTATTCGTACGGATTTACTAAGATTTCTAGGCTACAGGCACTGAGATTCCCAAGGTTGGGATTTACGTTTGTTTTTTCACGTTTTGCTTTTTTGGCATACAAACGGTTTGTTGACAATGATTTGCACCTGCGTCTACTACGGTAGCTAAGCTTTGTATTAAGCGAGTACTAAGATTTCAACAGAGGACATTTCTGGAATGGAGGTTCGACACACTAACCATCGTCCTGCCTCCGTTGCACCTCTCAATACCTTTGGGGCTTCCACAGGGAACTTTCACATTGTACTGTGTATTTTATCTGATGGAGCTTCTTATCTTTGGCTTTCGCCACTGTGTCCGTAGGCATGCTGTGTATTGACCAGTGCTGTGTGTTGCGTGCTGTGTTCTGAACAGGTTTGTGTGCTGTGTGCTGTGTATCGGCTGTTATCCTATTGTGTACAAATAAGATGTACGGGTCTTCCCACTGTGTAGTGTGCCAGAGTGCTTTCTACTGCTGCATATATGTACTATGTACTCGATCTGACACCACTCACAGCGCACGTCATCTCCTTATGTTTCTTCAAAGTCTGTTGGCTGTTGACTGCTGTCAGTCATGCACTCGTTCTACTGTGTAGTGTGTCTGTGTATTTTCTACCAGATACTATTGACACAATCGATTTGACGCAACTTACGGCCCACGTGATTTCCTTATTTCTCTCTTGAACGGCGGCGTCCTGCTTCGCCCGCGCCACACCCAAAGGTCGCCGGGCACCATCCAGGCGGTGAGTCGGTATGCATATGGAATCGTCTTTATGGGCTAATGGGACGGTTAGCCGTCGCTGCTGCGGTGCTTTCAAATTGTCGGACTATTTTGGGGGGAAACACGGCGATAAATGTTTTGTTTTATGCTCCTTATCCAGCAACAGGCAAGAAAAAAAACAAACTATTGACGTTCCGGGTGCCTGACTCCTTGGTCTAAAAACATAATCTGGTTCGTAGAACCATGAGCATGACAGGGCAACTGTTGCAGCTGTTTGAAGTTGTATGGGGATTGTGATGTTAGTCAGAAATTGGAGGTAATGCGTATTCAAGCGGACACACGCAGAGAAGGAGAGTGGATTGGGCGGGCGTGGGCGTGTTCGTTGCATTGTGTCAGCAGCGTTTGTGTTTATATTGAGTTTTATGTACCGCGCATGGTCGGAAGGCATATAAGATACCAGGAAAAAAGTAAAATAGAATTCAGAATGGATGCAAGCCTGCGTGTTTACCCCCGCCCAGTGCGCAGAGTTTGAAGGGTCGGAGACCCGAAAGCCAACGCCGACTAGATTTCGAGCGCTCTTGGGGAGCGCATCGGTATTTTTTGTATTTTTGCCTGTACAGCCGTGTGAAAACAGGCGTATTGGACGTAACAATCACTTCTGAGGGCCCAAAAATAACTGTTGGTCTTACGTAAAATATGCTCTCTAGTGACTGTTTGGGAGCAATTGGGCGTTAAGAGCGCAAAACTAGCATATTTTTCTTTTCAAGCAAGGAGGCCGTTAAAATCGAAAAAAAAAAGCAAAACGAATACTTCGAAGTATTATAAGCCTAGTTTCTTGGCCCCCCTCTTGCGCAGGTTTTGAAAGGCTACGTCGGAGACCCGGAAGCCAACGCAGACTGGATCTCGAGCGCTCTGAGCATGGTCGACAACAAGGAGTTCGACTTCCTGGGGAAGCGCGGCTCTAGGCCTCTGGAGGTGGCCACCCTCCGCCTCCAGAACATGCGCCAGATCGTGACGAAGTGGAATAAGCTCGCGCCCCCCGACAAGGAGCTGATTACCCAACAGGGCGGCACCATTGTGTTCGACGGCACCGAACAAATTTACAGCTTCAAGGACAAGGCAAGTCGCAGGGGAACACGCCCCTCCCGCGCAGACATTGCAGACTATCGTGTCTGCTTTGCTACTTTAGTAGTTGCACGGGATGAACCGGGAGTATTGTGCATTTTGGTATTTTTTGTGTAGTTGTGTTTTGTTTTCCCTCCTCCTCCTCCTCCTCCTCCTTCTCTTCTGTGAACGGGCTGCAGGCTCTTGGCATTGACACTAGTGATGCCGTAACGGGATAATCGGCGCAAAATACTATTGAAGTGGGCATAACCTGCTGCTGGAGATTCTCACCACCAAGCTGGCCGATTTTGCTCGAAAATTGACGGGAAGGCCAGAGAGGCGAATGTATTGCGTTTATGTTGATTGGCTTTTTGCGCGAAAGTAGAAGTGGCATGCTGGTACATCGCAGTGTAGGGTATTTAGGTTGCTTGAAAGAAACACGCGCCAGTGGCGTAAGGTACTGAGGTACTCGTAACCCCCAGTCAAATATGCACCAAAGCCTCTACAGCAGGGGTCCCCCAATAAGGCGGTATGCCTATATAAGGCGGTATCCCGATATAAGGCGGTATCCCGATATAAGGCTGTGAAAATCGCTTGGCGCGACTATTAATATGGAATACTGCACTCATAACCCGGAATCAATAAGGCGGCTTCCCCCGGTAAGGCGGTCATATTGCTCTCTATACCATACCACACCACCGCCTTCCTGGAGAATCCCTATCATACTATCATACTAACATACCACTGCGGTAGATCCACTGCTGTTTGTTTCTCAGCGGATAGTGTTTATGTTTTTGTGCAGTGGACTGCGCGATTGTTGTGGCAATACTTTTTTGTGTACATTGCGTGCACTCCCGCCAAGCATTCTATCTAAAATGAGGTGTGACTCCCTGTGTACTCCTCGAACACCCGCGTACGTTCTACACCTTGGCAATAAATTCCTTCCTTTCCTGCCCTTTCCCTCCTTCCTGGCTTCCTTCTTTCCGTATTTCCTCCATTCACTCATACTTTCCCCTCCTTCCTGGCATTCTTCCTTCCTTCCTTCCTTCCTTCCTTCCTTCCTTCCTTCCTTCCTTCCTTCCTTCCTTCCTTCCTTCCTTCCTTCCTTCCTTCCTTCCTTCCTTCCTTCCTTCCTTCCTTCCTTCCTTCCTTCCTTCCTTCCTTCCTTCCTTCCTTCCTTCCTTCCTTCCTTCCTTCCTTCCTTCCTTCCTTCCTTCCTTCCTTCCTTCCTTCCTTCCTTCCTTCCTTCCTTCCTTCCTTCCTTCCTTCCTTCCTTCCTTCCTCCCTTCCTTCCTTCCTTCCTTCCTCCCTTCCTTCCTTTCTCCCTTCCTTCCTTCCTCCCTTCCTTCCTTCCTTCCTTCCTTCCTCCATTCACTCGTACGTTCATTCGTTCAACTTTGTTTCGCTAATCCTTCCCTCTCCCTCCCTCCTCCTGTCCCTCCCTCCCACTCCCTTCTAACGATCTTCACGCTTGATGACTCACAGGGCATCCTGGTCTACACTGATGTCCTGGAAATGCTTGAGGCCATCGGAGTCAAGCTGTAGACCGAGCATTGTGCCTTTTCTTATACAACGGTAATAAAACAGTCCCACACAATTTAATGTGTTTTAGTAACTTGGTAACAGGGTTACATTGCGTCTTGGTTCACACGAGGCAGCATGAAGTTGCTTCAAAACTTCAAGAGAGAAAAGGGTTTCGTACTCGAAGTTTGGTCATTGATCAAGTTTTTGAAAGGATATATCGGTATTGGTCTTTTCCTATTCGAAGTTGCCTGCGTACAATTTTTCATCAGCGAGGCGACGCAGGCCCCAGGCCGTACATTCAACACCTGCCACATGCAGCGTGCACGGCATGAACACTACAAGTAACTACCTGGTATTTTTTGGCGGGGCCAAAAAACACTTGAAATTAGAGGGGGTGATCGTCTGCTCGTGCGTAAGGAGTACCCTGGTAGAGTACAGGTAGGTATAGTAATCGTACACCACTATACACTACTGAGTATAAAACGAGTACAACAATGCAGTTGCACGCCCGGTACAGAGGTATGTAACACGCAGCTATGCGCGCCCAAACGTACAGCAGCAGCGGAAGCAGAAGTAGAAGCGACGTAGACTATTTCGAGACTACCGTACGTTTGGTCTGCATTACTTATGTATTGGTACAAGCAAAGCGACGCATCTGTTGTTTGACGATTGAGGCGTGACGTGGTGCCGTGCCACAGGAAGACAAAAAAAGGTACACGAGTAGACAGGCCCACAACGGCATTGCCTGCATACAAATTGTACAAGCGACGCGGCGCATGCTCAACATGCACAACTGCCAGCAGTATCGCAAGCATATATTATAGCGCGAGCAACTGACGCGAGCAGAAGTCTACAGCAGCAGCATAGACGCAAAGGAAGGGCGGTACGTAGCGTCTTACAGCACGATGCTCGTAAATATGAGGGAGATTTATACGCTTTACGGGATATAATGGCCCGAATTAACGAGGAACTTGTCAAATCGAATTTCATTTTTTTTTTTCGAATTGAATTTAATTTGCATCTGATTGGTCAAAACATGAATCACCAAGCAGGCATTCTCGGAATTAGTACGAAAAACTCAAATTCAACAAAGAAGTAAAAAAATACTTTCTCGGTCGAACTTAGTCGAAAATCGAAATTCAATTTGGGGAGTTTGTCCACCTAGACATGGCTTGTTCTGTGTAACCGAAGCCGGCCACGCGAATTGGTGTCACGTCGTCGGCTGATTGAGAGGCGAGAAGCCACCATTGCGAGAGGTAGGACCAGCGGAGGACCGCAGAGCGGCCTCCGAAGGTCCTTAGCACAGCGTAGACCGCCTGCGACGCTCCGAAAACAATCGAGACCGCCGCAAACCCAGTTTGTTTGTTTTTTCGTCGCCCTGCACCTCGAACGTTACACGACCAACTACCACATGATGACTTCGCTCATAAGTTTGACCGCTATATCCCCGTCGCTGCTGCCCGTGTGGGGCAGCGGGGTGGCGCCAGCCCATCCAAGAGACGCCTTGAGCCATAGCCTCCAAGCCGCTGCCGGCGAAAACAATCTGCCGCTAGCCGCGGCGCTCCGGGTAGGACGCGCGCCATCGCTCGCCTCGGTCGTTGCCCACGGGTGTTCGTTGACCCTTTTGCGTTTTTTGAATTTTTCCATTTCCTAGAACGCACTACGCCGTTCCTTGATAAAAACCAAAGCTGATTTTTTCGCGTATTTTTCATGAAATAAAAAAAAGTCGAATTTCGATTTTCCGTGCTCTTTTTTAATCTGGGCCCTAAGAGAGTCCCTTATATTCACGATAAAATAGGTGTACTACCGAAGGTCAGTCTAATTTCTGGTCGGACACACCTGCCCTCGAAGCTTGTTGCCGGTTGGCTGGTTGCCGCGATCCAGCACAGCCTGGGCGCTCACTCCCGCTATGATGGCGGCATGATGAACTCCGCAAAGCCCATCGTGGGAGGGTGTTGGTAAATCCGTGACTTTTGGAGAAAGAGATATTCTATTCATGAGACCTTGATCTGGAGAGAGGTCGGGAAGTGGAGTGACCGAGTGGGGCGAGCACAAAGGCTGCGAGCTACCACGCCACTTCGGAAAGATGCACACAATCGGACCAATGCAACGTACCGATCACGACAATAAGCCGTTAATCCGGCCTCTAGCAACAATACGGGAGTATTCTACCTGACAATTGTCCGATGTATCATACATACATACTCCTCCCGTCCAATGTATAGCCCTTAGGTGTGTACCATCTACCGAACTAACGCAGCACCACAAAGAGTATTCCTATGTGCTAGCTCGGCAACCTCAGATCGACAGTTCCGCTATTCAAATCATCCAATCAGATGTTCTACCGCAACTCAGTCGATACCCACGGCCGCTATCACGAACACCCTCCCTAGGGGCTGTTGTATCTACCAGACCAATATATATATAAGAAAGAAAAAACAAAAACAGTTTCAGACTTCTACTTTTCATCCCTTGAGCCAAGTGCAAAGTCGTGGTGAACTTCAAAAAGATCTCTCGGCAGAGCCTTCGTGAGGATGTCCGCATGATGTTTTCCGCTGGGAACATGCGTGACGTCGATCACACCCTCCTCGGTCAAATTCCTAAGAAATTGGTGCCTCACGTCGATGTGCTTACTCCTACTCGAGAGTTAAGCGGATTATCTGCAAGCGCAATCGCGGATTCTCTGCAAGCGCAATCGCTCCTTCGTTGTCCTCAAGGACGTCGATCTTACGAGGCTTCCTACTAGGCCTCAGGAACTAAAGCATTCCGTTCACAAAGAGGGTCTCCTTCACACCATCGCCCATCGCAAGATACTCTGCTTCAGAAGTCGACTGTGAAACGCATTTCTGCGTCCTAGAAATCCAAACCACAAACCTCGCAGCCACAAACACCATCGCTCCCGAAACTGATCTACGGTCAGTGGCCTTGCTCGCAAAGTCGGCATCTACGTACACCAACGTGCCTACGTCTACCGAACTGTCCTGATTGAACTTCAGAGTTAGATGCGCCGTTTCCAGAAGATAATTCAAGATCTTCTGGGCTGCCTTCCAGTGGCTTCTCTTTGGCTCGTGAGAGTGCCTCGCCACAGCCCGCGCAGCATTCGAGATGTCGGGCCTCGTCTGGCTGGCGACCCACATCAGGCTCCCCACCACCTCTCGAAACGGCACATCTCCTGCCCCCTCATCCTCCTTCAAGGATCTGTTATCGTTGGCAAGGGAAGCAGGGATCGAGCTGGTGCGACAATTATTGAATCTCTCCAGAACACTCCTGATGTAACTCTCTTGAGAAATCTTGATCATGCCAGCCTCGCGGTCGCGAATAAATTCGCACAAGAAAGAACTTGACCTCACCCAAATTCTTCGTAGGAAGAGAGTCACCTAGTGCTTCCACAACCACCTTAGCCAGACTCTTTGTTTCTGCATACAGCATATGATCCATGTGAATCGCGACCATCCCCACCACCTCATCTCCCATCATGAAACGCAGGACACAGGGGTCAGACATAGACTGCTCGAAACCAATTATCTTCAGGTCCGACAATAGCCTCTTGTAGAATGTTCTAGATACCTGCTTCAATCCGTACAAACTCTTGTTCAAAAGGGCAACCTTTCCTAACATCAAACCGCAGTCAGGAGGCAACTTCATGAACACCTCGTGATCCAATTCCGACTGAACAAACGCTTGCTCAATATCCCGGTGCAGCAATTCCAAGTTGTACTTACTACTAACAATCGCTGAGATGAAGCATTTGCGGTAGGCGAGAAAGTCTCAAGGTAGTCCACACCATACTGCTGCTTGAAGCCCTTTGCTACAAGCCTAGCCTTGGCCTTTACTATCTTCCCTGTTTCGTCTGCTTTCCATTTGAAAACCCATCTAGCATCAATCACATTACAGCCTATTGGGACCTTTAGTGCTAACGTCAACGTTCCTGCTCTTACCAAGCCTTCAATTTCGGCAGACCTGGCTACCTCCCAAATCTTGGCGTACTTTGATTGCTGGGCTTCTTGATACCTACCAGGCTCTGGCTCAACATCCTGAACCAGTTATTTCGGCAATTCGATTTCGTCACCTGCTCTCTACTCCACTACAAGTGCATATGCTATATCTGATGCGGAGATGGGTCCTAGGGTGGCCATAAGGCTGGGTACACTCTGTTGGTTAACTGCACGGGTTTGCGCGCGAGTTCTACCGTCTCTTACTTAATTCTCACGCGCAGGAGTATTAAATTCAGCAAGCTCAGGGACATGCCGCGGACGACGAGCGGCTGGAGGGGGTGCCTCCGCCTCTACCGGCCCTCCCGACCCAATTAACTCTACATCATCATGTCCTCCCAGCCCAATCGACTCTACCTCATCATCCCCTCCCGGATTCCCCATCTCTACCTCCCCTGCCTCCTGCCCTCCCTGCCCCTCCCCATTAGTCTCGGGCGCTGGAGAAGACACAGAGGGAGCTGCTCTATCAGAAGAATTGTTCACGGGCGAAGACGGTTCAGAGGGGGAAGATGGGACAGAGGGGGATTGGCCTACACTGCCTGCATCAAGACTGACAACCTCATCGATTCCTGCACCAGAAGCCGTTACATCACGTCTTTAAAGCGTGTGGGCAACTCCTCTCCCATTAATCGGTCATCCCTCGGCTTCTACATCGTCTTCACTTTCCTCTCCTTCCTCCTGTGCGACCTCCATCGGTAAGGAAGGTTGCAGTGGAGGGAGTTGTGACGGCAGCACCTCCCACGTCACATCTTGTTTCCTGAATAGTCCCAGCCCTCGTAAGTACTCTATGACAATCACAGGGATGGTCTCTCGGAGGACCGACATAAAGGAAACTCTCACCCTTCGGTAACAGCTTCGACGATCGCTGCCACCTGCAGTACGCCGGTTTCAAAAACGGATACGGTATAGCAGGACGAGGTTCTCCATACCACATCTCATACGGTGATTTAGAGTCAGGGTTAGCAGAACATGCGGTGTGGTTCATTGCTTCGCAAGCCCAATGCATATTTTCAGCCCAGAGTTTGTCAGTCTTAGGCAACTGCACATGCCCAAAAAGAACTGTCGCCTGAATACGAGCCGCCATCGTGGCCTCCTCAATCAATCCCAACCCACGCTCTGCGAAACCATTATATTGCAGACTATAAGCCGGAGTGAACTCTTTTTTGATCAAAAGCTCATTGCACACAGATGCGAATTCCCTCCCGAAAATCTCCCCTCCATTGTGAGATCTAACAATCTCAACCAACGATGGGATCCCATCAGCACGCACACTCGCAAGAAAACTTTGGAAAGCACTGCCAGCGTCTGATTTATTTATCCGGAAATACATCCATGCACGCCTTGTGAAATCATCCTTCACAATCATGGGGTAATGTTTACCCCCTACGGACGCGATGTTCTTCCTCCCTCCCAGGTCAACAAAAACTCTTCCCAACTTTTTATCTGATCTACGTTTAGTTTTATCAGAAATTCCTCTCCTAATAGCCTTCGACATTGAACATCCCGCACAAGCATGCATGTCACCAACCAACTCGGTACGTAGTCGCTTTGCAGTAGTACGAAGCAATCCCTCGTGCGAATGAGCATAAATGTTGTGGAACTTGTTGACATCCATCGTGGTTTCATGCTTGGGGTTTGAAGGAGTGAGGGCAGCCAACACCGTACCAATAGAGTCTTCTCCTAGACGATATGCAGTCGCAATCAGCATGCCATCGAAGTTCTGAAAAGTGACTTGTCCTTGAAAAGCAGTCATGACAGCATCAGGACCACCAAGGCCATTCCATGACTCGCCATCAAACTCTGCGCTCGGAGAAAGGAGGTTGTATCCCAAGTTGGGGGAGTACAACACGTTCTTCAGCTCTACTGAAAGTTCGCTGTCAGCAGTCACAAACACCAACTCAGTGTTCCAGAGAATTCTACCTCACAAGACACGCCACCAATCTCGTTAACGTTCTTCTGGCAAGGCTTCAAATCCTTCATGCAAGCGAGAGAACCTGTCATGTGAAAAGCAGTTCCCGTGTCTGCATACCAATCCTCAAAATACTTGGACTTGTCAACAGCGTTCATATTCATATCCTTGTTAACAGCGCTCAAAATCAGATCATCTCGTGATGTTAGCAGACACTTCAAACCAGAAACATCGTACATCATACTGCCCAACTCTTCACATGCCTGCACAATCACATCATTCCGGCGAGCTAGTAGACATTCCAAATTCCAAACAAGAAACGTCAGAGTTCTCACCGCTCTCATCCTCGTCGGCCTCGGATTTCCCAGTCTGTGTGGGATGAGCGATGATGCGAGCCAGGCAGTCCTTCCTCAAGTGACCCTTATCCCCACACTTGAAAAACCCCCCCTGAAAAGTATTTTTCTTGGACGAATCAGACTCCGAGTTAGACTTCGGCTTGTTGTTGTGCTTCTTGCTACTCTTCCTCTCAGTCCTAGACACCAGAGCAACACTACTGTGCTTCTTCGAGCCACCCTGTGCCTGCAAGTCTGGGTAACGCGCACGCACTTTAGTCTCGATGAACGATGGGTCTTCCGGACAAAACACCACAAGAGTCTCACGCAAAGTCTTGTACTCGTGCGACAGCCCTTCAAGCATCAGATTGCACACGTCCCAGTCATCTTTAATGATTTTAAGCATTTGCAGAACACCAAGCGTCTCTCTCATGGATGCAAAGAAGGTTGCGGGATTTTCGTTCGAATGCATGCGCAGTGACTTCAGTTTCTCCTCCTGCACACGGATCTGACTCTGGCTCAACGGCAGAAAAATGGTCCTTTAGCACACGAAACGCCTTGCTGGGGGAACCAGCGTGCCTAGCTATGGTTTTCAGACTATCCTTCTTCAAGCAGTCAAACAGAAACCACCAAGCCATCTCCGCCGGACGAATCATACCCACATTGAAACCCTTCCCTATCCAGGGGGTCAAGTCAAAACCAATGTCTGCAATCGGAATCTCAATCTCGGAAACAAACGCCTCATACAGGTTGTTGTGTCGGGCACTCAGCAGAAAGTTCTGCGACCATGAGGGGTGCGACACATCGCTGCCGTCCAAAACAGGAGCTTTGGGAACTTTAAAAGGACCCCTACCCAACTTCTCTCTTGTGTCAGTAATGTCAGCCCCAATAACCAGTGTGTTTCCACTGGCGACGTTTTCCCACCACTCACTCGACAGAGAAGGAGCGGGTGGAAGAGTGGACGGGCTACCTACAGCAGCCATACCGACAGTCCCGTGAATCGAACCAAAGTTTACTGCAGGAACAGAGGAACGATTTTCAGCAGATACATGGGGATTCAAGCCTGATCTAACACTCCTACTACCAACCCGCATGCAGGACACGCTAAACCCTTGGGCATCGCCACCCGTACTTCCCGCGGCCCCGCCGGTGGCACCCGATTGGTGCGCACCAGCCTCTAGTCTGGTGTCTCTAGGTGCAACCCGCTCAGAACCAGAGGACTCCACTTCCTTTCCTTGCTGCATCTTAACGAGCGACTTAAGTATATCTTGCTGAGATGGCACTAGAGTCGCAAGCTCAGACAACTGTGTCTCTAAGGAACCCATCCTCTCACCAACCTCCTGCGATCCACCCTGAAATGGGTTGACCGCAGGATTCTCGTTCCCCAGTTCAGCCATGATGAGGCAGGGTGATCAAGCCTTCCTCGACAGACCAGTCGAGCAAGTCCAGGGGGACGAAGCAACAGCCGACTGATGCGCTATAGCGTGTTGGTAAATCGGTGGCTTCTGGAGGAAGAGATATTATATTCATGAGACCTTGGTCTGGAGAGACAGGTCGGGAAGTGGAGTGAACGAGTGGGGAGAGCACAAAGGCTGTTCGTGATAGCGGCATGTATGTATCAACTGTACTGCGGTGAAACTCTGATCGGTTGGTTTGAATAGCAGAACTGTTGATTGTATGCTGTTGTACCAGAATACTCTTCTTGTGGTGCTACGGTACTTCTGTAGATTGTACATGTGCACGAGTTATACATCGGACCGTAGTGGTGTGTACGGTACGTTGGTATGTCGGTACGTTGGACATATTGACGAGTAGGAACATTCCTGTAGTGTTGCTAACACGATATAGCTTGTCTCAACGAACAGCCTAGCAATAAGTTACAGTTACATACGTTGTGTCACGGAGGTAAGTTACAGGGATCGTCTCGTGGTATCACCCACGAGCAGTCCCACGGGTATGTACGAGTAGGCACTATGCGAGGAGGTTTAGGTATTCGACTACGAGCGGTTGTTACTGGGCTGTGGAGTGTTGGCCCACATGACCCACTCCACTTTCTGACCTGTCTCTCCAGACATTGGTCTCTCTAATATAATACCTTTCTCCAGAAGCCACTGATTTACCAACTCGCTATAGCGCTATCGGTCGACTGCTGTACGTCCCCCTGGACTGTGTTCGACGAGACTGTGAGGGCGGCTTGATCAACCGGCCTCGTCATGGCTGAACAGGAGGGAGGTGACCCTGCGGCGAACCAACCGGGTGACCCGCAGGGCTTTGGTGAGAGAATGGATTCCTTAGAGTCTCGAGTGTCTCAAATGCTGGATATGTTTTCTAACCAGCAGCAGATGCTCCAGACAGTTGTTGAGACACACCAGAGGGAGAATGTGGAGTCCTCTAGTTCGCGTGCTGCGCCGCGAGGCATCGAACTAGAGTCTGGTGTGCACCAATCGGGTGCCGCCGGTAGGACCGCGGGGAGTACGGGAGGCGATACCCTAGGCTTTGGCGTGTCCGACATGAGGGTTGGGAGTAGGGGTGTTGTAGACCCAGGCTTGAACCCGCGTGTTTCTGATGAGAATCGTTTCTCTGTTCCTGCAGTAAACTTTGGTTCGGTTGACGGGACTGTTGGTGGGGCTTTAGGTAGCCAGTCCTCTGTTCCGCCCACTACCTCAGCAAGTGAGTGGTGGGGAAAAGTCGCTAGTGGGAACACACTGATCCCAGCGGCTGACAGTAGTTCGGGGGAGAGCGTGGGTGGGGGTCTTTTCAAGAAAGTTCCCAAGGCTCCTGAATTTATCGGTACTGATGTATCGTATCCTTCATGGTCGCAGAATTTTCTGCTCAAAGCTCGTCACTACAATCTGAGCGAGCCGTTCACCTGTGACATCGACATTAAAATCGCCGACGTTAATTTCGACTTGACCCCTTGGGTAGAGAAGGGATACAGCGTTGGTGTACTGCGTCATCATGATATTGCATGGTGGTTTCTGTTCGACTGCTTGAAGAAAGACAGCCACAAAAACATGGCAAGGCAAGCTGGTTCCCCGTATAAGGCTTTTCGCGCGCTCAAGGATCACTTTCTACCGTTGAGCCAGAGTCAAATTCGAGTGCAGGAAGAAAAACTGAAGTCTCTGCGCATGCGTCCCCACGAGAATCCCACAACTATCTTTTCATCCATCAGAGAGACGCTTGGTGTGTTGACCATGCTTGAAGTAACGAAGGATGATCGTGAAGTGTGCAATCTCATGCTGGAAGGACTGTCCCCCGGGTACAAGACTTTACGTGAGACTCTTGTGGTGTTCTGTTCGAATGACCCCTCTTTCATCGAGACCAAAGTGCGTGAGCGGTACCTAGACTTGCAAGCACAGGGTGGTTCTAAGAAGCAGAATAGTGTTGCTCTGGTGTCTAGGCCTGCGAAGAAGAAGAGTAACTTCAAGAAGCACAACAAGCAGAAGTCTAACTCTGAGTCTGATTCCTCGAAGAAGTCTTTTCAGGGGAGGTGTTACAAGTGTGGGGAGGTGGGTCACATGAAGCTCGACTGCAAGGCTCGCATCATCCCTCATCCTTCCCAGACTGGAAAGCCCGAGGCCGACGAGAATGAGAGCGGCGAGCAGTGTGCTATTCCTGATTCGGATCTGGTGTGCAGAAATGGTAGTTACCGCATGAGTGATGACTGCCAAAAGGTGTTGCTTGCAGCATGTCGTAAGGAAGTGGTCTTGAAGGCGTGTGATGATTTGAGTAGGATGTGGTACGATGTCTCTGGTCTGAAGTGTCTGATGACGTCCCGTGATGATCTGATTATGAGCGCCGTCAGTAAATGATATGATCCTGAAAGCTGTCAACAAGGCTAGATATGTCGAGGATTGGTATGCTGACACAGGCACTTCATATCACATGACTGATTCCCTGTCTTGCATGAGAGACTTGAAGCCTTGCCACAGAAGTGTGAATGGAATTGGTGGCGTGTCTTGTGAAGTAGCTTACTCCGGAACGCTAGACTTGGTATTTGTGACTGCTGACAGTGAGTTCTCCGTGGAATTGAAGAACGTATTGTACTCTCCCAACTTGGGGTATAATCTCTTTTCTCCGAGTGCAGAGTTTGATGGTGAGTCATAGAATGGTATTGGTGGTCCTAATGGTGTTATGACTGCATTCAATGGACAAGTAACTTTTCAGAACTTCGATGGCATGCTGATTGCGTCTGCGTATCGCCTAGGAGAAGCCTCTGTTGGTACGGTGTTGGCTGCTCTCACTCCCGCCAACCCCAAGCATGAAACTACGATGGATATCAACGATTTCCACAATGTTTATGCACATTCGCACGAGGGTCTGCTTCGCACTACTGCAAAGCGATTAGATACCAAGTTGGTTGGTGACATGCATGCTTGTTCAGGGTGTTCGATGTCGAAGGCTATTCGGAAAGGAATCGTTCGGGAAACTAAAACTCGGTCGGATAAAAAGTTGGGCAGAGTTTTTGTTGACCTGGGAGGAAGGAAGGACATTGCGTCCGTAGGGGGAAAACATTACCCCATGATTGTGAAGGATGATTTCACGAGACGTGCATGGCTGTATTTCCTGAAAAATAAATCAGACGCTGGCAGTGCTTTCCGGAGTTTTTTTGCGAGTGTGCGTGCTGATGGTGTCCCGTCATTGGTTGAGATTGTTAGGTCTGACAATGGTGGGGAGTTTTTCGGGGGGAAGTTTGCATCTGTGTGCAACGAGCTTTTGATCAAACAAGAGTTCACTCCGGCTTATAGTCCGCAATATAATGGTGTTGCAGAGCGTGGGCTGGGATTGATAGAGGAGGCCGCGATGGCGGCTCGTATTCAAGCTAAAGTTCTTTTTGGGCATGTACAGTTACCTAAGAATGATGAACTCTGGGCTGAGGCTATGCACTGGGCTTGCGAAGCGATGAACCACACTGCATGTTCTGCTAACCCTGAATCCAAATCGCCGTATGAAATGTGGTATGGTGAACCTCGTCCCGCTAGACCGTATCCGTTTTTGAAGCCCGCATACTGTAGGTGGCAGCGACCGTCAAAGCTGCTGCCGAAGGGTGAGAGTTGTTTCTATGTCGGTCCTTCGAGAAACCACCCGCGTGATTGTCATCGAGTACTTACGAGGGCTGGTACTATTCAAGAAACGAGGGATGTAACGTGGGAGGTGCTGCCGTCACAGCTCCCTCCGCTGCAACCTTCTTTGCCGATAGAGGTAGCAGAGGAGGGAGGGGAGGATAGTGACGACGATGTTGAAACCGAGATATGGCCGCTTGTGGGAAGAGGAGTCGCTCACACACTTTTTGAAACGTGATGCCGTGCCCTCTGGTGCGGGAGTCGAGGAGGTTGAGAGTGTTGGCGCAGGTAGTATAGGCCCGTCCTTTTCTGTTCCATCTTCCCCTGCTGAACCGTCTGCCCCCGTGGACATTTCTTCTGGTAGTGTAGCTCCTTCTGTGTCTTCGCCTGTGAATGACGGGGAGGGCCAGGGAGGGCAGGAATCAGGAGAGGTAGAGATGGGGGATCTGGGAGGGGATGATGAGGTAGAGTCGATGGGGCAGGGAGGGCATGATGATGAAGAGTCGATTGGGTCGGGAGGACTGGTAGAGGCGGAGGCATCCCCTCCAGCCGCTCGTCGTCCGCGGCATGTGGCCGAGCTTGCTGACTTTAATACTTCCGCGCGTGAAAATGATGAAGTGAGAGAAGGTAGGACTCGCGCGCAAACTCGTGCAGTCAACCAGCAGAGTGTACCCGGCCTCATGGCCACCCTAGGACCCATCTTCGCGACAGAGGTCGTGTACTCATTGTTGTCGGAGCAGAGAGCAGGTGATGAGACGGAATTGCCGAAAGAACTGGTTCAGGACGTAGAATCGGAGCCTGGTAGTTATCATCAGGAAGTCCAGCGTTCGAAGTACGCCAAGATTTGGGAAGGAGCCAGGTCTGCCGAAATTGAAGGCTTGATAAGAGCAGGAACGTTCACGTTGGCAGTAAAAGTCCCGATAGGCTGCAATGTGATTGATGCTAGATGGGTTTTCAAGTGGAAAGCAGACGAAACAGGAAAGATAGTGAAGGCCAAGGCTAGGCTTGTAGCGAAGGGCTTCAAAGAGAAGTATGGTGTGGATTATCTTGAGACATTCTCGCCTACCGCAAATGCTGCATCTTTACGATTGCTGATAGTGTTGGCGTGTTTGTACAATTTGGAATTACTCCACTGGGATATTGAGCAAGCATTTGTTCAGTCGGAATTGGATCACGAGGTGTTCATAAAGTTGCCTCCTGGCTGCGGGTCGATGTCAGGAAAGGTTGTCCGTTAAACAAGAGTTTGTACGGATTGAAGCAGGCTTCTAGGACATTTTAAAAGAGGCTGGTGTCGGAACTGAAGAGGATTGGTTTTGAGCAGTCAATGTCTGACCCCTGTGTCCTGCGTTTCATGATGGGAGACGAGGTATTGGGGATGGTCGCGATCCACGTGGATGACATTCTGTATGCAGGAAGTAAGAGCCTTGCCAAGGTGGTTGTGGCAGCACTAGATGACTCTCTTCCTACGAAGGACTTGGGGGAGGTCAAGTTCTTTCTAGGTTGTGAATATATTCGCGACCGTGAGGCTGGTACGATTGAGATTTCTCAGGAAAGTTATATCAGGAGTGTTCTCGAGAGATTCAATATATGTCGCACCAGCTCGATCCCTGCTTCCCTTGCCAACGATAACAGGTCCGTGATGGAGGATGAGGGGGCAGGAGATGTGCCGTTCCGAGAGGTGGTGGGGAGCCTGATGTGGATCGCCAGCCAGACAAGGCCCGACATCGCGAATGCTGTGCGGGCGGTGGCGAGGCACTCTCACGAACCAAAGAGGAGCCACTGGAAGGCAGCTCAGAAGGTTCTCAATTATCTTGTGGAAACGGCGCATCTGACTTTGAAGTTCAAGCAGCATAGTTCGGTAGACGCAGGCACGTTGGTGTATGTAGATGCTGACTTTGCAAGTAGGGCCACTGACCGTAGATCAGTTTCGGGTGCGATGGTTTTCGTGGCGGCGATGCTTGTAGTTTGGATTTCTAGGACGCAGAAATGCGTTTCACAGTCAACTTCAGAAGCAGAGTATCTTGCGATGGGAGATGGTGTAAAGGAGGCTCTGTTTGTAAACGGAATGCTTCAGCTCCTGAGGCCTAGTGCGAAGCCTCGTAAGATAGATGTCCTTGAAGACAACGAGGGGGCGACTGCGCTCGCAGAGAACCCGCTGAGCTCGAGTAGGAGTAAGCACATCGATGTGAGGCACCACTTTCTTAGGAATCTGACCGAGGAGGGTGTGATCGAAGTCACCCACGTCCCCAGCGAGAAACAACACGCGGACATCCTCACGAAGGCGTTGCCGAGAGATCTTTTTGAAGTTCACCGCGACTTTGCACTTGGTATCAAGAAGTAGAAGTCTGAGTCGTTTTGTTTTTGTTTTTGTTTGATATGTATTTGGTCTGGTAGATACAACAGCCCCTAGGGAGGGTGTTCGTGATAGCGGCAGTATGTATCAACTGTACTGCGGTGAAACTCTGATTGGTTGGTTTGAATAGCAGAACTGTTGATTGTATGTTGTTGTACCAGAATACTCTTCTTGTGGTGCTACGGTACTTCGGTAGATTGTACATCTGCACGAGTTATACATCGGACCGTAGTGGTGTGTACGGTACGTTGGTATGTCGGTACGTTGGACATATTGACGAGTAGGAACATTCCTGTAGTGTTGCTAACACGATATAGCTTGTCTCAACGAACAGCCTAGCAATAAGTTACAGTTACATACGTTGTGTCACGGAGGTAAGTTACAGGGATCGTCTCGTGGTATCACCCACGAGCAGTCCCACGGGTATGTACGAGTAGGCACTATGCGAGGAGGTTTAGGTATTCGACTACGAGCGGTTGCTACTGGGCTGTGGAGAGTTGGCCCACATGACCCACTCCACTTTCTGACCTGTCTCTCCAGACATTGGTCTCTCTAATATAATACCTTTCTCCAGAAGCCACTGATTTACCAACAAAGGCTGCGAGCTACCACGCCACTTCGGAAAGATGCACACAATCGGACCAATGCAACGTACCAATCACGACAATAAGCGGTTAATCCGACCTCTAGCAACAATACGGGAGTATTCTACATGACAATTGTCCGATGTACCATACATACTCCTACGGTCCAATGTATAACCCTTAGATGTGTACAATCTACCGAATTAACGCAGCACCACAAAGAGTATTCCTATGTGCTAGCTCGGCAACCTCAGATCGACAGTTCCGCTATTCAAATCATCCAATCAGATGTTCTACCGCAACTCAGTCGATACATACGGCCGCTATCACGAACAGAGAGAGCCGCTTGCTTGCGCTGCCTCGGCGTCAAGTTTGGCAACGGGAGAGGTATGACATCGCCATAAATGCAGTGCCTCAGTCCAGCTTGACGAGCAGTCTCCTCTGCAAAACTACGAGCGAGCTCAGGGAAGATGCTGCACAGCGGTATAAGCTGTTTCATGCAGGCGTCGGGGTCCTGGGGTAGTGCGCCCACATCAGGTACTGGTATGTCTTCGGTAGCCATGACGTGTGTGTGATTGTCTGCTTGTGGCACCCCGTTCGACGTATGCCGGAATGTATGCCTGGCCCGGGGTTCGGGGTTGGTACTTTGTGTGTGTGCAAACACTCGTTTGACCCCTTCAACCAGAAAAATTGTCGAAAAAAACTTGTCGATTTTTTATTATATTGATTATACTGTGCTCTGCACCGCAAGAGTGTGTACCAGGTAGGTACTTTTCAATTTTTTTACAAATTGCAACGTGGAGCGCCTGAGAGAGGATCATTCGCACCAGACAGAGCTGATGTTGAACGGGTTTCGTCACTGGGCCCCTGTGTACGATCTTGTAGGTCTCGAAGACTCCACAGCATATACTCGGGGCTCCGGGCTTGCCTTCTCAGCCTCGCACGCAGCATACTGCTGTGCAGCATGAAGGCTGTGTGCAGCATGGAGTGCTCGCACACAAGCAATTCGAAAGAGAAAAATGAGACGAGAATCTCGATAGTCTTTTACAGAGCCAGAAATCTGCACTCTGCGAGACGAAAAGAACAAAGAAAAATGATGGCGTTTGCATGCCAGCATCGAGCCGTGCCACGCAGTGACCATCGCAGATAAGTGACAGATGCTCAAAGGCAAGATTATCCGCGAATTTCTCGTCGTGCGGAGCTACGGCTTTCGCTCGGAAACCAACAACGAGGCGAAACGGAGACAAGACCTCTGCGACATCAACATCGGCGCTACCAGTTAAGCGCGGTAAGCTACGTACGTCATTGGGCGTGAAAGTGACAGCTTTCGGTGCGGACAGCACTCCTGCGTACGTGGGAACTGGTTGGACAGGGAGAGGGTTCGAGGGGTCAGTCTCGGACGAAGCGGCAGACGAACTACCTGAGACACTCATACTTGCCAGTTGTTGGAGCATGGAGTTGTGCTGGTCGGAGAGCTGGTCAATCTCGCCGTTTTCCATGCGTTCCAGTTGGTGATTGATGATGCGAGCTAGGCGCTCGCGGATGGCGACGATGGGTGCGGGAGAAGTCGGTGCAGGGGTTTCTGATGCATTCCCTTTGTGCTCTTGGACGCCATCCGAGCGTAGCGGGTTTTTTCCTCCCGCTGCGGGGTCGGCGTACTCTCCGTCAGTCGACATCTCCAAAGACTAGGAATCGACACGAACAAGTTGATTTTTCAACTGCCGTCAGACGCCAGTAAGATTCGTAGTCAAGACCGTCGGTGGGTCGTGATCCCACTTCTCTCTGCGTGAGCAGAGTGTTCTCACTGTTGAACTACGACGGCGGAGTGTGAGACAACACGGGCTGATACAGCAGGCCGTTGACAGAGGGAGAGACAGGACAGGTTGAGATGGACTCACTCCCAGAAGTGCAAGGAGAAGGAGTAGTAGTTGTTGTTGTGTTGTTGTGAGAGCGGTGGGCGAGCAGCTGTCGGTGCTCCCTCAGCTTTCGGATAAAAGGAACAATCCAGCGGGACCTTCCAACGTCCCGCTGCGGAGAATCCGCTAGGCGGTGTATCCGCCGCGGAGGATCCGTCAGCGGAACGTGGAGGGGAAGGCTCCGTGGCGTGTTCTAGACATGACAATCTCCCGTGTTCCCCAAGCGATCCTTCCAGAAACGATGTCTGGAAGGTTGAAGGGGTTTCGACATTTTCCCTAGGCGTGTTGGTTCGGGGACATGGTATCCACACGTGCATGATTTTTTACGAATGAAACCGTTTTTACTTTTGTGTAGACCGGTCTGTTCGTGTATCGGGCTGGTGGACCCCGGGGTCAAAAAGTCAGTCAAGAACTTGGGCACACTTGAGATGGCCGGAAAAATGATCTAAAATACACTACCCATACCCTAAAACCTATTAATAAAAGAGGTTTTTGAGTGGTGGCGCCATCTGTTGTGTGGTCGTACACAGCTGGTTATGAACGAAACAACGGATTTCGACTATTATTGAAACGGGGACCTTGAAAATATCGGGAGTATGTTACGTGTAGTCTTGTACGTAGCCTTCTACATGTATTCTTGTAGCCATGCAGTCAGTATACCGACACAGACATGTCGGGTAGGATTGTTTAAGCCGGAGGCACAAGAGGTATGGATGCATGCTCCGGTTTAGACGCGTTTTGCCGAGGCGAGGAAGGTAGGTTGTTAAGTAAGTGCAAAAAAAAGTGAGATTCGTTGGGGGTAGGTATATCCATATCTCTGAAGGAATCCGAAATATTAAATAATATGAAAGCGCGTCGTTCTGTGGATGCTACATGACGGTTGAGATTCGGTCGGAAATTGAATGGCTATGGGCCGTGAAGAACCTGGGGCAAAGTCGGTCCGCATGGTGTATTTTGCCACAGAAAGTGTTATGGGTCGCGTCAGGACACGGTGACGGCCGAGCTGAGAAGCCGCGGTACGATGTACTGCAAGGAGTTGGTGTCAAAAACCGGTGCGAGGCTGAGTTCACCAATCAGCGTCGCGGATCGGGGTCAAAAACCTAGGTGTATTCTGCTGTACCGCACGGTGGCGTGGAATAATGGCGGTATACCTGTCGTCTGCCCATAGAGTACGCTTTTGTGACCAACAAATCCATGACCGAGGCGTACCAAAAAAATACCTCTTCCGACGATTGTATTGGTAGTATTCATGGTAATATTGATGGCAGTATTAATAGTATTGTTAATAGGTTAAGAGCCCCGTCGTTTAGAAAAATCGTACCTTTGCCAGAAAATTGCAGGGCTTTTCACGGGTCATGATCCGACCCTTATAGGCTGGATCCAGAGGTTTTCAAAATTTCGCGGGTCGAGTTAGGTCGGGTCGGTTCGCAAAGTGTTTGGGATATGACGGAGACCGGACCGGGCCGGGTTACCCCGAACCAGCCCGACCCGCGAGAATTGACCACCTGGCCCGACCTGACCCGACCCGCGATAATTCACCCGACCCGTGAAAAGCCCTGAAAATTGCTACCTGGTACCTTTATCGAAGCACGAGTCCATCGGCCACACCAAGCAGCCCGGCCCGCTAGGTTAGGGGACAGTGTTTATCGTTTCGGGACGAGTGCTACAGTAAGTACGATAGAGCTAGATAGGGGTGGCAATTTCGGACTGAAAAAAATGCGATCGATTGTGGGCTCCGGCTCCTTAGCCCAATGTCGTCGGAATGTCACAACTCTTGCTTTGAAAAAAAAATCCGTTGTACACGTCTTACTAGTATGAGCCGTTCTATGGTTCCCCCCCAACTTGTTTTGAACGAAATCACCGGTTTTGAAACCAGATCCTGGCTCTATCTTCTGATTACGGTGCCCTTTGCCACTCCGACGTCAACGTTCGATATTCCTATATATATGCGAACAAGAAACTATGTAAAAGTATGTTTTGCATGGCGTTCTTCCTTGATTGTGTCGAGCAGCCATGAAACGTTCGTTGAGGAATATCGCTGTTTTTTGGGCGGGATATATATGGTAGAATCAGTCGTGTGCCATGGGGTTGTTCATCGGGTCGCAGTTTTGTGCAGGGTGTTGAGCTCCCTTAACGCCTTCACCACTGGTGGAAACCCTTGTTTTACAACTTTACTTGAAGTTAGTATAGGAAGGGATTTTGGGGCTCTAAAGGGGTTATTTATGCGAGGCGCCTCATAAATGTATTATTATGTGCACCTCTGTCTTGTTAAAAATAGCAAGCGTCTCGGATTCCAATGCAATAACTTGTCGACACGAGCGTCGCCTTCACTCTTTTTAGTGTGTTTGCTTCTCCCATTTAACATCTTCGCACCTTTCTTCCTCCTTCTCCCTCCCTAGACGTAACTCAAAATTCGGGGTCACTAAGCAGGTTCTTCTCCCCCCTCCCCATTACAGGACACGCCTTCTTTTTGCAGCGCCGAGAGAAAACTCCAGCAATTTCTTCCCTCGACGACTCGTATCGAATTGCACTACCGTGTATTGATTATTGATTATTGAACGCTAACACTACTATGGCAAGGGCCATTCCTAACGAACGCGTTTTCACGAGTCGTGACGTTTGTCAAGAATCCTGACCTTGAACAGTTTTGGAAAAAATCTGTAACAATCGATGTCAGGATTCCCATCAAGAAAAAAAACGTGATTTTTTAGCTTTTCAATGCGTGATATTTCAGAGTTTAAGAATCGTGTTTTTTTTTGGTTCGTTAGGAATGACCCTAAGACCGGAACTCCATGTTTTTTGTTATTTTCAAGAATGGGTCCCACAAGGGTGAGCCAATGCAACTTTGGTAAATAATTGATTTTGCGTTCGTTATGAACGATTGTTCCGACCGCAATTACTTACTTTTAGTAATATTTGATGGATAGGTCCCACGAAGCCTAATACAGTGGAATTTTGTGATTGATCAAGTTTTGTAACAAGGTTTTTTTGTTAGGTGGTAAATCTTTGGAAAACCTCGTCCAAGGTTGCACGTTCCCTTCATGGCATTTTTTTTGTAATGTCCTTTTTTTGTGCAAAAACATGTAGGTGTCTCCCCCTCCCCCCTAGAACACACAGTAGATGCTATAGCTGCAGCTGAGCGGCTTCAATGGTGGAAAACGTGTAAACAAAGCGATATTTACAGCAGCGCCACGCGACAGACGCAGCGGCTGGGGCCGTTTGGGTGGACGAGGATTCCCCGCTGAAACGCAAGGAACCGCAACACACCGGCGCAACATGGTCACATGTGCAGACACATGCACCGCTGTACACACTTCCCAGACGAAGGGTATGTGACAATACTGCTTATCAAGGCAACTAACATGACGCCGGTGCTTGGTGCCAGTAGATCGAAGCGCAAGGCTCATAACCTGTTGCAATGACGTGTCTCGATACCCCTTAATTGCATCAGGGAACGACCCAGGTTATCGCTTTTTTGGTCGCTATACAGGAGTCTCAAAAAGGTTCTGGCTGCGTTGCTTCATCTAGAGAAAATCGGTACTAAATCTCTTGTGCTCGAAAATAGATAAAAGCAGATGCCTGCATGCTTGTTGACTGTGGACGTATCGACCGCCATAGGAGGGAACCGAGTAGAAAAATAAAGAAGGCACTGGTTAAGCACCCTGCACGGGCGTCCATGAGGAGAGACCAACCAAAGGCACCGGAACACCAGCCGTCTTCACAGGGCCCATCCGTGCTCTGCGGTTGATGTCGACGTGCTCAAGTTATTAATTTGCTCTGTACACTCCCCGGATCCTCGCATACTCAGACCGCTCAACAGCCCGAAGACAAGCGCTACCCCGTTTTTGTTTTTCATTAAACCAAAATTTCCCACGGCACCCAAGGGGAGTTATTAACATGTTTACAAACCAGGGCCCGACAATCTACGCCAAAATACCAGACGGGCCACAAAAAAAAAGAGAACCACGCGAAACTCTACTCAGACAAGTGGGGATCATCATCGCCCTTTCGCCTTCTTCCTGGTCGGAAGAGCTGTAGCAGTGCCACCGCGGGCTCCACCTCCCACACTTCGTCGTAGGAGAAGATGCGGTTTCCTCGGGCAGGGTCGTATGAAAACGTAGTTCGTCCCACGACGTCGATGGCCGGACCTGTGAAGGATGCCAGGCGGCCGAACAACAAAAAAATGAGACAGAAATAAACCCACTCGTACTGTAGTGACGGTATTGTTTCCTAAAAAAACAACGACAGAACTGTTTCGCCCCCCAAACTCGAATATACAATTTTTTACAAGGTTCCCCTTCGTGTGTGGTTGGCCTTGGAATCCCAAGGGTATCGCGAGTTGACACAGACGTCCCGATGAGCTATCCAGTACCAGGGCCCAAAGCTGAGACAGGGGAGTACCCCGATTTGCACCGTCCGGGATAGGCCACTCGCTCGAGTGCCTCTTAGCTTCGCCCAAATCAGACTCTACAACATGCCTTTGCCGTGGCTCGCGAACACTTCCTCCGGCCGGTGCATATGACGATGCGCATGCCGGTGCATAGGCCGGTGCATAGGCCGGTGCATATGCCGGTGCATATGCCGGTGCATATGCCGGTGCATATACCAAACCCGAGAAGACGGTATCGGACAAAACTAACAACTCGCGCATACTGCGAGTGGCACCGAGCCGACGAAAAAATCACCCGTAAAAATGACCCCCCTGGGCCGTAGCCTCAAGTCAGGTATACCATACAAAAAAAACATTGAAAACTGAAGAAAAGCACTATTTATACCAGGTACTGCTGTAAATAGTAACCGGGAAAAATACCGTACCACCGATCACCCCAAACGGTTTTATAGATTAGCCTATATTATCAGGGGTTCACGGGGTCACGATCCGACCCACGGGTCGTGTTTTACCCGTGTTGGGAGCTTTCCAAACTCTGCCGTCGTCGGGTCGGGTCGGGTCCGGTCGGGTCGGGTCGGAAAATGGTTCGGAATATCACCGGTCGGAACGGGTGGGGCCAGGAGGTCTTCAAATTCTCACTGGTCAAGTTGGATCACCCTTACCCGACCCGACCCGACCCGACCCGACCCGACCCGACCCGACCCGCGACAGGTGACCCGACCCGTGACGAGCCCTGGATATAATATGGGGCATTTCTTATCGAGGGCGAAGTCGGCAGGGAGCGGCCAGGGCTCGTACAAAAAGGCTCACTTAAGGCTGACTCATCGGTTATACGAATTGCAGGATATACACGATAAACTGAGGCATTCCACAGCCGTCAGCTTTGGTGCCCCTCCCCTCAGGAACGTGTTTTGTTTAATGGTTTCCTAGCACAGATTGATCAACTTCTCATCCTGTTGACCCTGTTACAAGCTACCCTACTATCGTAGTTCTAAGAGAAGTCGCCGACCTTATGTCTTTAGCAAGAACACACCCAGTAACACGCGCGATCGGAGTATCACACACAGCGTGCGAATATGAGGTTCATGACGTCATGGGGCTCTCAGTTGGCAGGGCTTTCACGATGTTATGGTATTCGGGGACCTCTCCCCCGTTGCGGCGTAATGATTTATATCACTTTTCCCCTTTTACCTGGCAGACGTTATCGCCTGCCTGAACAAACGGTTTCGCCCCACCTTCTGCCAGGGTAGTGAAGCGGTTCACTATTTAATGTTTTGAAAACTGAAAAAATACACTTCAGCTGTGAGATCGACCAAAGTATTATACTGCTGCGCTGAAAAACATTAGACGGGCAGCAAGCAGTCAGTACAAGAGATGCAACGTCCAAGCAACCCTCGTGTAAGTGTCCAGTAAAGAAACAAAGGCACCCCTGCACAGCATCAGTCGATCTCTAGGTCCATACTGCCCGATCTCACTGCAACGACTCGTGTTTAGGCGGCCTCTTTCGCTGGTTTCCTGTTTCGAGACTGAGACGGCAAGAAAATAAGAGAGTGTAACTGATTCGGTACTCGTACGAGGCTGCTGTTGCTGGTTTCCTGCTGTTCAGACTGAGGCTGAGAGAATGAGCGTGAAACTCACCCCAAGGAAGACGAAGGTCGCCCAGCATTCTCCATCGGGTCTGCACGCACGAATTTTCCTGCAGTATGGCACCGGAAAAATTAGACGATAACGGAAGGAACGTCAGCAGGGAAAAAAAAAGGAAGTGGAGAACGATGCAAAGGATAAGTAGAATATAACGAAAAAAGGAGAGACTTTCAAGACTCGAGCAGAAAAAAAGAAAAGGAGAAAGATGTAAAAAGGACGACAAGAGCATCGCACAACGTTTTCAACATCCATAGAAGGAATACCAGTAGCAGAAAAAAAAAAGAAAGAAGGGAGAGACATAAAAATGATTCCAATGGGATGGCAGCAATATTTTGTACTGGGTTTTCAAAATTAAACGAAGGAACGACTGAAACAAAACAAAAACAAAAACAAAAGTGAAAAACGCAAAGGATGGTAGCATGGCCCCGGATTGTTAACATTAACGTAAGGAACAACATCAGAAAAAAAGCGTGCAAAGGACAAAGACGCAACGGGGATTCAAGTGTGGCACCGGAATATCACCAAAAACGAAAGGAACGCCAGCAGAAGCAACAAATGATCAAACGATTAGATAAATAAAAGGAAGGAGTGTTTCCGTACGTCATGCATCGAAGCTGCCGGCTGGATGAGGCTGTGAATAGGCTGGACATGACGACCAGTCATGGGGTACCAGGTAATAGTTGGGGAGTGAATTAACCCAAGCAACTGGTTCAAGTCGTTCTCGGTAAATGCGAGCCATGGTAGAGAGTTTAGGGCCTGAGCATTAGTTTTTTTTTCAGATTTTGAATGAAGACTCAGAATTAAGCGGCGTTCTTAGTCCTGCAGGTTAAAAGCCTCTTGGAATCACAGCAGAGTACACCGCTGCAAAACCTACCGTACACCTATTCCAAGTTTGCTCTGAACTGCACTAGGGGTCCCCCAATAAGGCGGTATGCCGATATAAGGCGGTATCCCGATATAAGGCGGTCAAGATCGCTTGGTAGAACTGAGAAATTGCACTCATAACTCCGAAGGAATAAGGCGGCTTCCCACAATAAGGCGGCTTCCCCCTATGAGGCGGCTTCCCACAATAAGGCGGCTTCCCCCTATGAGGCGGCTTCCCCCAATAAGGCGGCTCCCCCCTATGAGGCGGCTTCCCCCAATAAGGCGGTATCCCTATATAAGGCGATATCCCGATATAAGGCGGTAAAAATCGCTTGGCACGACTATTAATAGGGAATTGCACTCATAACCCGGAATGAATAAGGCGGCTTCCCCCCATTAGGCGGTCATATTGCTTTGACACACCACCGCCTAATCGGGGGACCACTACTATAACGTACCTCTGCCGTGTAGTGTGCAGTAGTGGGAAAAACAAACGCCGCTCAATTCTGAAAGTCGTAATTCAAAATCTGAAAGAACACAAAAAATGCTCAGGTCCGAAACTCGCTATAAAAGCGCCAACCAGAAAAAAAAAACTCAACTCCGCAGATTAACGCAAGAAACAAACTGTAAGACCTACCAATAGCCAACAAATAACTAGTCGGAGACTTAAAGTATAACCTAGACGGTACAATTAGTATAGTCAGACAATTATCAGCGCTACGGCTTGGGCTATCAGACGATCCCCCTTCCCCTCGAACTGCATCGTACACTACCAGGTATGATACCATGTTATCATGCCATATTATGCTGTTATGCCAACAGAATGGCAATATTATACATTTGGCAACCGCCGGTTAGCTTGAAGGCGCAATAGCAGTACCAGTATCATCGAAAAATAGGTAGTGCACGATATAATATCGGGCATAAAAAAATAGATGATGCACGATTTAATATTGTGCATACCTTGTACTCAATATAATACCGTGCATTATCTATGTTTCGATTGTACTCATACGCCTGTTGCGCGTTGAAGCTACTAATGGTAGGCGGTTGTCAAATGCATGATATGGCTGTTTTGTTTGCTCGCGATAGATAACTGGGTTAGGGTCAACACATAGTGTGTGCTGTACGTGTTAATAGTGTACCGTATGGCTATTATTAACATACAAAAAATACTTCGTACCTGGTATGTAAATAATATGTAAAATATCGCACACCCCGGACAGATCATATAGATCATACAGATCATATAGATCATGTAGATCATATAGATCATATTATCATACAGATCTTATAGATCATACAGATCGTATAGATCATCTAAATCATAGGTCATAAATACCATCTAGATCATGTACATCGTCTAGATCCTATAGCTGCGGTTGTGAGATGTTGTGCAGGATCTGTACAAATGTGGAGTACAGACCCATCCCCGGAAACATGTGTTAGATCATACAGATCGTACGGCTCCCAGCGGATAGCATGAGCTAGACCATACAGATCTTCCAGAAAGATCTACATCATCAAGAGGGGACCGATTACCTGGTCGACGTGTGTACCGGTACCTGATGACGAGCGAATACGAGTTTCTAACGTTGACCGCCCCAGCACAGGAATGCCTTTAGAATTTCGAATTGCCCGAAGGGTCATCCCACGGTAACTACGGTGGCTACGATAGCTACGAGTTGCCCTTTTGGGGGCGTAACTGTTCACGTAGTCTTATAGTCTCATAGTATCATAGTCTCATAGTCTTGTAGTCTCATAGTCTCGTAGTCTCATAGTCTCATAGTCTCGTAGTCTCGTAGTCTCATAGTCTCGTAGTCTCATAGTCTCGTAGTCTCATAGTCTCGTAGTCTCATAGTCTCGTAGTCTCATAGTCTCATAGTCTCGTAGTCTCATAGTCTCATAGTCTCGTAGTCTCGTAGTCTCGTAGTCTCATAGTCTCATAGTCTCGTAGTCTCATAGTCTCATAGTCTCGTAGCCTCATCGTCTCGTAGTCTCATAGTCTCGTAGTCTCATAGTCTCACAGTCTCATAGTCTCGTAGTCTCATAGTCTCATAGTCTCATAGTCTCATAGCTTGACAAATCCTCAACAGTGGAACTCCGGTGAATAGTATTGTACTTTCCCGAGTACATATATATTTCAGGACTAGCACGTACAAGCTTTGGTCGGAAAGCGCGATCGAACACCTTCGAAGTCATGTAGTATCGGGTGAGATACCGAGCTCCTCATGTTAAGAGCTCAGAAAATTCTTGGAATATTCTACTGCACCCCTGCCGCAGTATGACTCCGAACCGCCCACCATCCACCATCACTCACAAGTTGGAGGCAGTTACAAAAGTCAAATTGTCCTGCTGCACGAGTTTCGAGTGAATGCCATGCTATCTTGGTACTGTATATACCCCGTTGTACGTGAGGTACCTGTTGAAGAGAGCAGGAGTAGAGCTCGGAGCTGCTGTTCCTGACGAGCTTGTCCAGCACCCCTTGAAGGCTGCCCACGTTGCGCTTGTACGTCGATAACCCGGAGAAAGACAGCGTGGGGTCCGTAAAACTGCAATCCTCCTTCGTATTTAGGGAGAAAGATGAAAAAAAAACGACGGGCCCAAGACAGTGTGGGGTCGGTATGCAATACGACTGCACCAATGACTGTACCACTGTTGGTTTGCCTCATTTTTTCCGTGTGATGTCTTTCCACTCCAGAGTGACTGGAGCCTTCCTGTCCTGTGATCACTGACTAGACTATGCGAGTCAATTTGAGAACAGCAACTGACTGCAACCCAATCTCGTGTATTCTAAGCGTAAAGTAGGTAAGAAAATAGAGAAGAGCAGCAATTTGCGGTCAGTAGCACTGCAAATCCTCCTCATATATTCCACCTGGCATTGTACAAAAGAGGGAAAAATGGACACGTGTGTTTTTTCTTGACAAAAGCCACGAGTGAGTTTAAATATGTTCATCAAGTTTTTCATGCCCTGACTATTACGACTGAGGGTGACGTTTTCGGTCGACTTGCAATCCGCCGAACCTGTCACAGGCCACGGCCACTTCTATACCCCCAAGTGAAAGAAAGACCTAAAATTTTCGTTTCTTACATACCACCAGACCTAAGTATTTCGTTCCTTACATACCACCGCAACCCACTGCAAACGATTTATTCATACCGTCATACCCCCCTGCATACACGCCAATTCAATCGAAACCCACCTAATGCAAGGCCTCGTTGATGTCGCCGGTTCGAAGGGAGTTCTTCGCATACTCCTCGTTTATGCAGGCCCAGCTAATGTACTCTTCGCGTGTGCAGGCCTATGACTACATATATTCAGAAATAATTAGTAGTTTCTCTTTGTTTCTTACCGTCATAACCTGTTGCATAAACACCCGTAAAAACGAAACCCACCTCATACAACGCCTCCAAAATTATTGCAAACCACCGAATCCAACATGGGATCTGACCATTTACGTACATCAAAATGTACCAGGTGAAAAACACCGTTTACTTTTTCTTACCGTCTTAACCCGTTGCGTACATGCCGATTACAACGAAACCCACCTCGTACAAGGCCTCGTTGATGTCGCCTGTCCAGAGGTAGTTCTTGACGTACTCCTGGCGTATGCCGGCCTCCAGGTCGTCCACGGACAGCCCTGCCTGAGGCGCGGCGAAGAGCCAAACCAAAATTGCAAGTGCCGCCGCGTACGTTCACTTGTTTCTGAAATAATGTATTCTCTAGTCTGAGGCCTACCATCTGCTTCAGGTATGTGCATGTATATTATAAAAAATGAAAGTACACTCCAGCAGTGAGATCGAAGATTTTGTCGAAACGCATCTTTGCAAGCTGTGTGTGATACTCCGATCGCGCGTATTACGGGTTGTATATATGTATTACATTGTTTTGTTGTATTTTCTCCTGCGAGGTATATATATAATTCGACTCCGGAGAATATTGGAGCCTGTCCTGTGACTACCGACAAGATTGTGGCGATGCGTTAATCGTTAACGTGAGAACAACAACAGCAACAACGACAACCGTACGTGCACACAACACGGCAGTCGTTTGGTACACAACGCTCAAGCAGGGACGATTTCCCCGTTGTCGAGAGAGCCAGCTTGGAAAAGTAGTCAACCGGGCAGGCTAGTGTGTTACTTTGTGTGTTTCATCATAGTTTACGGCATGAGACGCACTTCGAAGTATTTACAAGGCAAATAAATAAACTAAAACAGGCAAGACTAAACCTGAGATCAACAAGGGAAGAAATGCACACACAAAATAGGTGTTACTACATCTGTCTCGGCAAATAATTTGTCCCAGGCACACTTGGTTGAAAAGGCCCTGCTGCGCTCTCAGAGCTTCCAGCCGGAACACGCCTACCTAACTCCTCTTCTCGTAGAACCTTCCTGGCTTTCTTTGCGTTCCTTGCCTACTTCGTTTCTTCGTGTTCCTTTTTTCCTAGCTCTCGCCGATTTTCCCTTCCTTTCGTCGGTTTTTTGCGTCTTTCTGGTTTATCTCGCTCAGCTTCGACTGATTTCGATTATGAACCGACTTTCGATAAATCGTTTAATTGTGTTTTTTTTGCAGAGATTTTCGAGAATCTCCCCGCTCCTCCCCATATGTTCGTTATTTCTTTTTTTTCGTTTTTTTCTGTTATCTTGCCCGCTTTCGCCTGCTTTTCGATTCTGATTCCACTTTCGCTTTTTCTCCGATATGTTTTCCAATATTTCCGATATGTTTTCCTACATTATAAGATTGTGGGCGTTCTATCTGGCTTCTATATTATACGAGTACAAAAAAATCGTACAAATACGTGCGTGCATGGTTATTTTGCACGCATCACATTATATTATGCGTTTGCACATGTTGCACCTGCTTCTGCTAAAAAAACAATAAAACACACCCACAACAGCAGCTCTTAAGAGCTACAGCAGCAGTAGTACTGTAGCATGTTGTCGTCCAGCGTTGACCACAAGGACAGCACGGCACAGCACAGCCAATCAGCGCACTCAGTCCTCGAAGCATCAAAGCACACGTAGCAGCTGCTGCGCGACAACGCAAGCAGTTTAAGTACGAGTACTCATAGATGGCGAGACCCAGTATGTTTGCGTCGTCGAAAATTTTACAAATCGCTTTTTTCTTGGTTTTGTTAATGTGCCTCCCCTTTTTTTTGGCGTTCACGAGGTAGGTTTCGGTTCGTAGTACATTACACGTTTACTTATGCATCTATCTGTTTCTGCTCATATCACTCAACAAGCACATCTAGCTCCTGAGCTAGGATGTTTTGTTGTTGACCGTCTACTGCAAGCCCAGCACAGCGCAGCCCGCCCAGCACAACCCAGGAAAACACATATTAATAGTACGCGCCGATCATAGCGCGACAATGCAAGCAAAAACAGGCGGAGTTGCCGAGATCATTCCTGTCGCGGAGCGTCTTCTACAGCTCGCTGTGTTTTCAAAGCGAACGCACACATCGACATCTGCCCGGCTGAAAAACGTCCGTACAAAACCAAAAGCAGCAGCAGCAGCTACTGCTGTACAGTAGCTGGTGATGCGCGAAGGTCTTGGCTTTATTTCCAAGCCATTGAGATACTACCCTATCTCCGTCCTTTCTCTTTCGTGCAGATGATGTGATTCGTGCATGAATGCGACGTCGGAGTTATTTCCTGGAGCACGGATCTCTTGGCATTTGCAAGTCGTACAAGTTGCACCAAATTATGGACCTCTGTCCGCTTCACAGATTGGTTCTATTTCAGGGCTTTTCATGGGTCGGGTCAAGACGTCTCGAAATTCTCACCCGTGAGAATTTCGAGACGTCTTGACCCGACCCGACCCGACCCGACCCGACCCGCGAGAATTTCGAGACGTCTTGACCCGACCCGACCCACCCGCGAGATTTTGAAAACCTCTTGACCCGACCCGACCCGACCCGTGAGATTTTAAAACGTAATGACCCGACCCGACCCGACCCGCGAGATTTCGAAACCCCCTTGACCCGACCCGCGGGCCGGGTCATGACCCGTGAAAAGCCCTGTTCTATTTCAGCCTACGAGTTCATGGCCGACAGATATCAGCTAGCGTAGCTGGCGGCTGCCACCCGCAACGCGTAGTGCCTCGTAGTAATACCTTTTCGATGACTGGAGCGCTTTCTTCCTCGCCCGCCGAAAAACCGACAAACAAATTCGTCAACCCACCGACGAATGCCTTCACCGGTCCGCTAGTTTGCTCGAACTCAGATACGCCATTGACAAAAGCGTCGCCAGCATCGTCCTGTTGGTTCTGGGAGCCCAGCCTCAACGGCAGACGCACTCCCCATGCCGATGTTCTTGGTCTTGTTGCTGCTCTATTAGCATTAGGAAATTGGTGTGCGCTTGTACCAAAACATGATCCGACGCCGACAATATGAGGATTCATGAAGCTCGATGCACAAGGCAGGAGGCTCAGTGCACCCAGCATGCATCCCAAGAGCTTCATCGGTGGTGTGCCTCGGTCAGACACCTGCAAAGAAAGAGTGGTGCGCCCCTCTCTCCTACGCACTACGCATTTTTCTTGCGCAACAACGTACAAGGCCCGAGATGAGAGATTGCGCGATTGCGCCGTCCGAAAAATAGGGAGTTCCATCCAGCATTTTTTAATGGGATTCGGGGTTTTTACCGTTACAAAAATAATTGATTGCGCGACATTGCGACATCGACGCCCGAACTACCTGTGCTCGTGTACTCGTGTACTGGCGTACAGTGCCCGTGTACTCGTTCGAGTGCTTGTATGTAGTCGTGTCGTTGTGTGTGCTGGCGTGCCCGTGCGCTCGTGTACTTATGTACTCGTGTACTCGTGTATTCGTGTTGTCCCCGTACTCGTGTACTCGTGTACTTGTGTGCCTCCGCACTGTACCTGGTACTCGTTTTGTATTCCTGTACCCATATATCCGTGGACTCGTGTACTACCCGCTTATATGCGTAGTCGTGTTCTTGTGCACTCGCGCACTTGTGTGCTCGTGTAGTGTACTCGTGCAGTGTACTCGTGTACTCGATGATAATGTACTCGTACACTACAGGTCGTGTTCTCGTGCACTATTATTCGTACCAGCTCTCCAAGATCTCCATGTATGTTGGGGTCGTTCCTAACCAAGCTACTAATACTAATATCTATTATCACGGTTTTTACCGAAAGCTTCGGTTTGTTAATTTCGGGAAAAAACTAAAAAATTCAACCCCGGAAAAACTGGCCTTTCATTGTGTTCTCCAGGTTTTTTAGGGAAAACACTAAATTTTAGGTACAAGGGTGTGCAGAGGATCGGGCGGCGGCACCGCTCGAGCTGTGCCACCACTGGCGAGCGCACGAGACGGAGAAGGGTCGTTCCCAAGGTCATTGGCAGGTCATGGGTGATCGCAGAAGGCGCAGTGAGCTTCTGAGTTCTCGCCGTCGAGTTGACAAAGTGACCGCGCACCGAGGCGGCCGACCGAACGAGCTCGCTGACGGCAGTAGCTGAGACTTTTGTCACGTTGGGCGTTGTAGCGCGACGGGTTGGTGATGGATTTCACTCCCCAAGGCACCGACTCCTGCCTACGAGTAAGGCCGACTCCAGTGGTGGGACAACCGCGTGTGTGTCTTCCGCGAGCGTTGCTGCTGTAGTGACGGTTCTGTTTGCCGGGTGGACGATTATTTTGGGAGCCAACTGAGGTTCGTACTTGTTAAGATTCAACCCTCGTAGATTTCGGTAAAATGCCGAAATTTCATCAAAACCCGAAGTGCTGTACGTATCAAGACCGACCCTCACTGTAGCTAATTTTCAACGGATGCCCGTAATCCAGGCTCAAAACTGATACAATTGCGGGGGCATGCGATCCACACAGACAGCGACCGCCTAACCAGACACCCCTATCCCAAATCTGGCAAGAAAACCAAGTACTTAGTCTAGTGGTGTCGTACAAACAGTAGAGACCTACAACGTGGCACGATCTGAGACGTATCGTGGTCGATCTCATCTGCTCGGACTCTCATGCATATATTGAGCGGTAGACTGCGCGATATGCGCTGTGAAAAGAAGGCAGGGGAGGACTGTAGCGCGTACATGGCGCTCGGCGCGATGTCGGTGTAAAAAAACTATGTACGCATAGATACATATCGTCGTACACGTCATACACCTCATGCAATGTCAACAGTCAACAGCGCAGACATGTCAGGAGACGGGTAATTTTGGTGGTGTGTTTTAGTTTGAGGGGAGGTCAAACAACGAGTCAAACCACTCTCCTACGTCGCATACATGGACCGCAGCATACATGCATAGTCTAAGTACGCAAATAAATGCGGCGCATTTACCTTCGATTTTGCCGGTTCGACGGAGGAAGGAAAATAAAAAGAAACGATTTTTGATCGATTATCCCGCATACTTGTATCCTTGGAAGATAGATGCCTCGATCTAACATGTTATCTCGCTCACTACAGCCTCACGAAGACGTGAAGCCTTCAGCGAGGGTTATCATGTGCACACCTTCCTAAACCCAATATCGTCCTGGTTGTCGGCGTATTCGGTCTGGATACAACTCTTTCTAAACCGTGAGAACATGCGAAAGCCGCGGACGAAGTTGTCACAACACGTATTGGATTTGAAGCTTTGAGCTAGTCGATGCATACGTGTCCTATTGATCGGCCGCACTTGGACAGCGGAATGGCTCTTCCTACGACAACGCACTACCGCCGATCCTTTGTGCACCTTTGTGCAAGAAAAACCTTTCTAAGGCCAGCAAGCAAGGGAGATTAAGTGATACCATCGTCATCATATCGGATCTAAACCTTCCTCGGATCTCGAGCGAATCAATCACCTCCAACGGCAAAGAACCTCAGCAAGGCATGCAAGCGCGCAAGTTTTAGTGAAACAAACTTTTAAAGGTAAGCAAGCAAGGTTAGCTTGGCGACGGCATCGTCTTCATATTCGGTCTAAAACTACTCGAGGGAGACTCAACCTTCCTCAGCAAGCATGCTTGGATCGAGGACGGATCAATCTCCCTCAACGGAAATGCTGCCCGGCGCAACACCCCACGAGCAGGGCGGCAATCGAGGCCGTTCCTCCATCTCGGGTCGCCGGCCCACAAAAACCGATCTACGCAGAGGAGGTGGGACTTTCCGGCGAACGGGAAGGCCCACAAGCCAACAACGCGTCTTGGGTGATTACGAAGCTTCCACGGCTAGAGCGATGTCACGAGAAAGAGTTATAGACGATTTTGAAGCTTCTGTCGCGAAAACGATTGCTGAAAAAGGAAGTCGGGTGCGAGGTAGGGGTGTGCCTGATATGGACAGCTGGGCGGCAGCTCTCGGTGTCGACATCGAAGCTTCCAAGGTGATGGAGAGAGATCGCCGCAGGGTGGAAATGGACGAAACCGGGCGAAGTAGACAGCCAGGAGGTTGGGCCCCCCTTCCTCCTGCTCCCGTAAGAGTGGCGTCGACAAGTTCGCTGGAGCGGTATCGTGGTCGGGATGCTCCCGCACAGCAGCAGCCGCGACGTTCGTACCGCGATGCTGGCGCACAGCAACAACAGCAGCGGCAATCGTACGCGTCATCGAGTCGAAGGAAGCAATACCTTCCTCCCGACCGAGAGATAAGAGCCAACCAAGTCCCGGAGGTCGTAGCCTTAGATGGGTTTCTTTCAAATCTTCAAGGTCGGTTAGCCTCGCTGGAGGGGGAGGCAGAGCCGACGGGGGCAGTGGCGCGAGGGTCTGCCGCAGAGATTCTCCCCGCCTACGATGCAAGGGCGACCGAGCGCACACTGGGGTTTGGCGAGGGCGTTTTATCGGACACCCAGCGTACACCGGGGTTTGACGGGAGTGTTTTGTCGCACAGGAGGATTGTGTTGTCGGACACGATGGTGGATACGTATGGCGTCCCTCGATCCCTTGTGGCCAGTGCTGAGCAGGTGAGAGGAGGAGCAACACGAACATCCGAAGGTCTATGATGTGCTGGTACAAATAGGGCAGCCACATGGAAGCGCCCCAAACGTGTGCCAGGTGTATTCGTAGGGTGTGCAGCTGTTGTACATGTATGCGAATATGTGTTGCACTCCTGTCAACTGGTATACCTTGTATGTTGATCAATCTCATTCCGTGTGTTCGCTGTGTGAACTGAGACTGATTCCGCGTCATGCAATGGCGCCAAGTTTGACGCCGAAGACAGAGTTTATTAGCTCTGCAGCATACACGTTTTATTTCACTACGCACGTCCTCACCGGGAGGGTATTGCCTTCACGTGAATCACGAACAGCAACAGCAACAGCAACAGCAACAGCAAATTTGTTTGTTTTAAACCTCAGCTGCGAGTTTTAATCGCCTCTCTCGGAAGGAAACCCATGGTTGACACCTGATAGCCCATTTTGCTGCGGCAGGAGTATCGCCTTTTATGGCCTTTTTTTTCAGTGAGTCTGGCTCACCCACGCGAGTGACCCCCCGTACCTTCGTGGTCTCAGGCTTTTCGTGTATTTGTTTTTTGCGATACGAAACCGCCATCGAATGGTTTAGCTACGCTGCGTTCAAACAATCGCCTGTACATTGCTTCGCTGTGAGGTACGGAGTCACTCGTGCCAACATGATAGCCCAAACCCAGCGACGGGTATTATACAGTAGGATACTACAGTACCGTAGGCTTGGTATGATATCATAAACACGGTAGGTATCAGTGTGGGGGGTTAGACTAACTCATGCCAAGTGCAATACCAACTCAAGACATTGATTGACTCCCACCGTTGAGGGGGCCGATATCTTCACTTGGCATGCGCACGACTAACATCATGTTTTGGACTTTGCACAGTGTACAGATACCCTCTACATCATACGCCACACCATACAGTATTCCCACTTGCCAAAGCACCGTCGATGTCTTCAAGGCACGTCGGAACTGGGAAGCACACAACGACGACCTGGAGATTAGAGATTCCACTTTCCTCCGGCAATGCAACAGGAGCAAACTATCTTCTGGCTGGGTCGACCAACCAAGCGACTAGCTTTATCTGCCGACGGAAGAACCCCGACTCGCTTGCTCTCTGCCTGGTCTTGCTAGCCTATCCGCCAGGTCTACTCCCAAGAGTGGGAGAAGGAAGAGTCAGGCTGAGGTACCTATTTTTGTTCCGTGCGCCCATTCTGACCGCGAACCCCGATATAGACATGCCTAAATATCTCTACGTACATAATAATATACAATAAGTGCGTATTGACCGCGATTTACCGCTTACCACGTCAAGTACGGAGACCATAACTTCGTCTACCAGCAAACCTATCCTACTACCCTCCTACTTCGTATTTCCTACCTGATCAGTACCTATTTGGCGACTGCAATTTTGTATGGTCAGCTAGCTCACACGCCTACCTGTGTATTCGAAAATATTTCATTACCCCAGTCGCCGTCAAAAATGTCAACGCGAGAAGAAGCTGAGAAGCCCATGATGACGTTCTGGAATGGAGAGAAGTCGCCTGTTGTGATTTATCGTCCCCCCCCGATTCCTCCTCTCCCTTTGGCTATACCTTTGGCAATATTCACACCCCACTCTTTCGGCTCTTCAAAATGGGACAACAGCCTGACAAACGGCACAACAGCCTAGCTAACTGAATTGCTAGTTGGAACTTTCACCTATAACCGAAAAAAATAGCGAACTGGCGACTTGCAATCGTTGTAGTCAGCTACAGTAGCCCACGGCCCTACTGCTTGCCCCAAATGCAATCTGTACGCAAGGCGAGACGACACTGGGAGGCAAGTGATGACAACCTCGAGATGAAAGATGCCGTGTTTCTTCGACTGTTCAAGCGGAGCAAAAAGATGTCCCGAGTCCAGATATCGATCGCCAAACATTGGAGGGGGGTGCTGTTCCGGCGGCGATTTCTGACGTGGAAAAACAGACGGCAACAGTCTCGCAAGGTGATGATTCGTCTTAGAGAGTGAGATCATTTCACAGATGGCGCAGATCATTTCACAGATCGCGCAGATCGTTTTCACGGATCTGCGGCAATTTCACGCAAGGCAGCGGTTCATGCGCTGCATATCAGATCCTTTCGCATTTACGGATCTGCGGCAGCTCTTGCACAAGAGGTAACGATTCACAACCCACGCGTCAGATAGACCAGACCATTTTTCAGGTCGCGCAGATTATTGTCAAGGATCTGCTTCACCTGATTCGTGCTCTCATAAAGGTCACACTTTCTTTTTTTTTCACGATGGCCTTTAGTGCAAAATCGTTTTTGCTTTTTTTTCGTTTACCTAGGCCATGGGTTTTTATTCATTTTGTTCATTTTGTTTGTCGGTTTCTCATTATCAGTTTCCTCAAAATCGTTTTTGTGTGTTTTGCGTTAAGATGGTGTATTTTGTGTAGGCCTCCATTAATGAGGAGTCCCGGAAAAGAACAGGTGCACCTATCATATACCGTGGCATGATGTGACACCTGTGAGGTGGCGATTGATTGACGGGGACGCTTTCCCGACGGAGTACTTTCAGCGCGGAAAAGCCGCCGGCAACTTTCACGCGAGGTAACGTTTTCCCCCGCCTAAGCTCCGCAAAATAAGCTTCAGCTATGATATATACAAGTATCTTACCACTTTTGGTTTGTTTAATTTTTTTTTCTGGGGGTATTCTTCCGCTCCAGAGTGCCTGGAGCCTGTCCAATGATCACGGACTAAATCGATTTTGCGAGTTAATGTGAGAGCAACAACACCGGCTTGTACGGTCAACAAGGTTCCCTTCTTTTCTTTTTCGATATGGTTTCTTCTTGTTTCTGAGGATTTTTCTGAGTGATTGGCGTTGAATCTTATGCTGAAATGTTGGGTTGTGATTGTGTTAGATGATAGCTTTAACAGATTGCGTGCCGGTTGGCGATTATTTTCTTTGGCAAGGTCCACCTTCGCGCATGGAGCATGGCCGTGAAGGCCGACCGCTTTGCGGCGACAAACCTCAAGCGGTCATTTTTAGCACTGTGGAAAGACTTGGCTGAGGAGGTGAGTGAGCACTGAAGTGTGCCTTTGCAGTAGATACATGTGTTTTTGCAGAAATATATGCTTTTACAGCAAACGTATTTCGCGGTAGATATGAGTTTTCATTTGTGGGGTTGTACAGTAGATGTGTTTGAGCTGATGTGCTTATACAGTAGATGTGTTCGTACAAGTGGATACATGTGTACGATAGATTTTATGTGTTTTTAAATTATGCGTCGATACCGTCGGTGGTGTGCACAAGATGTTCTGGCACACAACATTTGTTTTGGCAGCAGATGCATTTTTTAGAGTAGATATGCGCTTTTCCAAAAAGGTAGACGTGCTTTTGCAGTAGATGAGCTTTCGACGTGCACGTTTCCTCTTCAGAGTGTTCACCGCGAGGCCAATGGTGTGAACCAACGCTCTGAACATCGACACGTCAAAACGCTAGCCTTGAGCCGAGATGAAGCCAACCGCCATCTACAATCATAGATGGGCCGGATAGCACATATTTCTTCGCTCAGAAGCCCCGGGAGCGTAGCCTGGAGAGAGCGGCGGGGGGAAGGGGGGGAGGGGTAGGGGAGGGGTAAGGGCAAGTGGGGCGACCTGAGGGGTAGGGGAGGGGTGGGCGGGGGGTGGGGAGGTGTACTCGTTTTGGTGCATGACTGTAGTCGTATGATCATAGACACTCGAGTCTCTTTGATAGAGGCGCACCAACCATTGCTGTTTTTTTTTCTGTCTGAGGTTCCTCAATTTGGGAGCTTAATTTTTTAGACCTCTCCCGATAGCTGATTGAGAGAAAAACAAAACTGCTATGATACCGGATGAAAAAAGCCCATGGCTTAGTTAGGCCGTTTCTTATAGCATTGGATTCTCATCTTCGATTCCGCCAGAATCCGATTCGGCAAAATTCGGGCGGAGAAGAAAGCCCGACCTTTCTTATAGCGAACGGATTTTGTCAGACGGATTTCAGCAGGACTGTCAATTTTTTTTGAAAACAGCGCGCGCAAAACCCAACACCACACAGCAGCAGCAGCAGCAGCAGCAGCAGCAGCACACAGCAGACCGATACAGACATACAGACGCAGCGCAGAGGCAGCAGACCACACGCAGCAGACCACACAGACGTTGCAAACATGCCGGACCAAGAGGCACCAGCCCTTGACATCTCATCGTCCTCTGTGTCGGGCTCTAGCTCGTCTTCGTAGTCTTGTAAGATGAGGTCCCAGGTGGCGACACTACGCTGCTGCTGCAGATGGAAGGCAGCTAGCGTGGTGGCAAAGACAGCAGAAACGTCGACACCAGCTTTTTCTCTCGCTGTCGCGGCCATTTGATGGTGCACCACGCGTCCCGAGGGCAAGCCAAGTTCGAAGGCTAGCCCACGGGCGACGCCCAGCAGCCCTAACAGCGCCGGCACTGCAGCACGCATGTGGGGTAGCCCGATGTGTGTGTGTGTGTGCGCGCGCGCGGCGCAACCAGAGAGTTTCAAATAATCCGAGACAGAAATCCGGGTTGGGCAGCGTCTCGGATTTTGGTCAGGAATCCGAGTGGCCGCAACTCGAAAAGCTGAAATCGGATTTTTCCGAATTGGATTGTGCCAAAATCCGTGTCTATAAGAAGGCGGAAATGGGCCCGAATCGGATTCTGGCGGAATCGAAGATGAGAATCCAATGCTATAAGAAACGGCCTTAGGTGCACAACGAGAATAATAATAATAAAAAAAAAAATGGGCCATTTTTTTTTTTTTCCGACGATAGTATTAATACGATAGTATTAGTAGGTTAAGGAGCCCCGTCGTTCAGAAAAAAAAATCGCCAAAAAAAGGTACATCTTATTACCTCTATCGTGGGACGCGCCGAAAATCGGCGAATGTCTGTGTCGGTGGGGGGTGAGAACAGACCCGGGAGCACGCAAGAAGGGAGTGGTGCGCGTTTCACGACTCCATCGGGGAAGGGGGCTGTGTACGCCAACATTTTGAAGGAGTTTCCTCGCAGTTTTCTTGCGAGAGTTCAAAACTATTCAAGCTAGAAATGAAGATCGTCTTCTCGGCCAGACCCGTGCCCTCGACAACTTTTTGTTGTTGGTAGGCAATAGTAAGAAACCTCGGCTTCTCGCAGTTTTCTTGCGAGAGTTTTAAACTTCGAACTACAAATGAGCATCGTCTTCCCGGCCAGACCCGTGCCCTCGACAATTTTTTGTTGCTGGCAGGCAATAGTAAGACACCTCGGCTTTGAGATCAAAGAGATCGTCGAAACCCATATTTTCAAGCCGAGGGCTGCAGACATGGGACCATCATCCTCAGCCCTGCAAACAAAAGTAGTTGACACAGGAGGCATGCACGTTGTTTTCACTAAACAAGCCAGCTGTCGCCCCCGCCGCTACGCTACGGCCGCGTTAACGTAAAACAGGAGCGCAACGCCAAGGTTGTTGGAACGCGGTCCTTCCAAGCAACGGTTAGCAGCGTTCGGCTGTCGAGACAAGCGATCGTGCAGTTCTTCCGGGTGGGTGCTGCTCTTTACGGGCATGCAGAGGGCATGTCCTAGAGCTGAGGATGGGGATAAAGTCAGGGTTGGGGTTGGGGCCAGGGTTAGGAGGAGGACGGACCCTTGAACGCACCGGGTACCTACCGACGCAGCGCTCGTCTTCTAGTGTCAGCCGCTGTATGTAGACGTTTTTGAAGTGAAACATGACGGCACCATATGATTGGACGTCATTCCAAGCAATGGGTAGCAGCGTTCGGCCATCGAGACAAATATGATTGCACAGCTTCTTCCTCGTGCGTGCCGCTCCTGAATCCTTTAGAGCATGGGCCCGCGAACAAGTAACACCTGACTTGAATGTGGCTTTAAAGACGATATTGTGACTTAAATGTGGCTTTAAAGACGATATTGTGACTTAAATGTGGCTTTAAAGCGATATTGTGACTTAAATGTGGCTTTAAAGACGATATTGTGACACCAAAGTTGAGCGACCATGAGCCCGTGTTCCTGTGTCGGATTTAGAGTAGCGCTCGCTGTTGACGGCGGTTTCTTATTCGAAATTTGTTGCGTCTCCCAACATGTAAGGCTAACTTTCTTAATGAATTACTAGATTGATTGTCGTTCGTGGGCCTATACTGCAGAGGATATGTCTCCCTCGCTGTATCATTTCTAAAAGGTTAGCGTTGCGATAAGGATTAGGCGGAGCACGGGCCCTTACATACTACCACACAGACGAAATTGACAGGAAATAGAATTCCGTTTGACATGTTACCGTTTACTTGGGTTTTATTCGGATGTAGCTCCAATGGCCGCTGTGGACGAATTGGAGGACGTTAATTCCGATTACGTGCCGTGTCATCCGGAGATTTTCCACCAATCAGGATACTCCTTTTAAATGTATTGACCAATAGGGATACTCTATAAAAAAAAACGAACTGACCAACGAAAACACCCCTTCAAATGATCGACCAAGCAGAAGTAATCTTGTAAGCGAATTGACCAATGAGAACACTCGCTCTCAAATTATTGACCATTCAGAAAGAAAACAGCGGGCACGTCTTGCTTATCCTCCCACGGATGGGTCAAAACGGCTGGTGAATAAAAATTAAAGCTTAACCCTTTGGGGGGTTGATTTATCTTGGTTATATAGTATATATATTGATATATTATAGATACCTTGAATATAGTATAAATATATTGATTATAGTATAGATGTATTGACTATAGTATAGATATCTTGAATATAGCATAAAAATGATGATTGTAGTATAGCGACCCAAAAAACGACGAGTGCGACATTTTTACGCGTCCACGGGTAGCGTGAGCACGCAGCGGTACGAGTAAGAATCATGCTTCCTGCGCCCATCCCGTGCGAAGCTTTGCATTGTTGGCGTCTTCGCCCGGACACCAACCGGCAATTGTGGCCCATGCCCGTGAAATAAAATCGTCCATTCATTATCGTCGTCAGTTGTTCGGAAACAAAAGAAACAAAACATCCCACACGGTACTAATCCCAAGTAAGTTGTGACCACAAAAAAAAAGCGCGTGCAGTTATTAATAGTTCAAAAAAAGGCGAAAAAAGGCGTCAGAAGCAAGAAAATCGACTAAAAACAATTGACGATGGTTTTCGCAGAATCCGTCATTCGAAGCAGCCCGAGATGCCGGGTAGGGGGTATTATGCATGTTCGAAGCGCAAAGGAACGGTAGGAGGAGCTAAAAGACACAACACGCACCGCATCGTCATACTATCAATAGCACAATACAATACAATACATGCTGCTACATGCTCTTCCTAGACCGTCGATGCCATCGCAAATGTCTTGATTTTGGTCGATTTAAGCGGGCCTCAACTGCGTTAACACCCCTATAGAGCCCCCAAAACCCTCCCTATGCTAAATCCAAGTGATATTGTCCCCAAAAAACGGGTTTCCAATTGAAAAGGGGTTAAGCTCAACAATCTTCCGCGTATGGGTCGCGTGTTCGTTTAACTCGGCTGACATTACCCCCGGCGGCCGTGGGAACGGCGGCAACTACGGCCTCCGTGGCACACGATGTGCTTTTGCATGATGTCATAGTCCCGAAGGGAAGGGTCGGCCGTGGAAACAAGCATTAGCGCGATGAAACATGGTGTCCGGATCAGCCCGTGCAATGTGCCGATAAGTGTGGCCGCGATGAAAACGTGTTTGCAGGACAGCGACCAGCCGCCGGAAAGTCTAACTGCGGCCGCCTTAAGGAACAGGGCGAGCGTCAAACGGCGAATCCTTAAGGTGGGAAAGCGGCGGGCTTTGTTTTTTTTTTGTGATATCGTTAACATTTTCCTGCGAGGTTCATGGTGACTGAGATGTATCTGCTGGACCCGAGCCATGCCACCGGTAGGGATTACACTTTTTGGGCCAGAACGGTTCTGGAACGGTTCTGGAGCGGTTCTGGAACGGTTCTGGAACGGTTGAGCTCCTCAAGTGAGTGACTGCCGGTTAGTAGTCTAAAACTTTTATGATCACATTTGTGTTACTAATAGGACTCTAGCGCATAACAGCGTTGGCCGGGTTGCGCGATTGAAGGCATTCGAAGTCATGTTTTGGGTGACGATGGATGATGATGATGATCTTGAGCTCCTCACGTCAGGTGCTCAGAAAATTATCAGAAAGTTCCACTATACCCCGACCGCGGGATGAGTCACCCAATCAATCAATCAATCAATCAATTAATCAACACCAACCCGAGTTGCCAGGAGCGGGTGCGTGTACAGCAGTCTCCGTACTGACCGATACACCACAGAAAGTGCTCTCCCTCCGCCTTAGCCCTCGCCTTGTCATGGGTGGGAGGGGTAACAGACAATAAGGTTTCCGTCACCTCCTGATCGTTAGCCAGGAAGGTGATGACACCTCTGTTCGGCACCTGATCTTGCTCGTTTCCCTCCCCTGATTTAGCCCCACCGTCATTTTCGCGGTTGTGCCAGACTTTGTTCGAGGCCTGGAGAAATGGCGCACGCCTGAACCAGAAAGCGGCGGCTCAGGCAGCGTTTAAGATGTGCAAGGCTGTAAGGCTCCACACCGCGTCAACGCTGTTGTGGGCTCCCGAGGTAGTTAGCTTGGTGAGCACATCGATCTCGTGAAGCACAACAATTGTTTTCGTTGTCTGCGTTCCAGTGTACAAGCTGTCCTGGCATGTGCCCTTACGTGCTTTCAAAGTTGGAGCTCACGAGTGTCTCTAAAAGTTTCTGAAATATCAACAGACGACTGCAAAACTACTGCAAGATGAAATATTTTCCGATCATGAAGTACACTGTTGCTTGTATCTGCGGGCTGCCCCTGTTTGGTAACGGCCTATCCCCAAAGTTGATAAATATCCCTTCTGTGCCCCTCCCCTCCCCACCCCAAACCGCCCCTTACCCCGCCCCATGCCCCACCCCATGCCCCGCCCCATGCCCCACCCCATGCCCCGCCCCGTCCCGCCCCACCCCATGCTCCGCCCCGCCCCTCCCCTCCCCACCCCACCCCATACCCCGCCCCATGCCCCACCCCATACCCCGCCCCATGCCCCACCCCATGCCCCGCCCCGTCCCGACTCGATCCGACTCGATCCAATTTTCCAGTTATTTCACGTATGGTCCAGGATGGTTCGATTTAAGAATGCGGCGAGGGAGCAGGGGGAGATACCGAGCTTCTTGCCGGAGAATGGCTATGAGGTGCTCCCCGAGTGGAATTCCTGGGTGGCCGGCAAGGGAAAGCGTTTCGCAAAAAAGCGACAAGTCATGCGACGTGGAGGGCAGGTAAGTCAGGGTGAGGTTTGACCAGAAATCCGTGAGCCTTTCTACCGAAGGTAGTGAGGAAGTCACCTGTACTGAAAGAACAACAATAAAAAAATCGGTATCGGAAAATTCACCAAAGAACCTGATATGCAATCTGTTCGTTAAGATCGACCCTGACCCTTTGACATAATTGCCCCCGATAGAGGATCAAGAGACAAGCCAAAATGGTTTTAAAAACAATCGTCAAAATGTCGGGAGAAACATAAGAACCTTCGAAAAAAACCAACAACCAGGAGATTCCAGTAGGGGACCCGAATGGTGCGCCAGCTAGCGTTGGGCTGCGAAAGCAACTGAGTTAAATCGACACACGACGCGTATGAAAATACGTGGAAGTGTGGTGAGCTAAAGCTTTATTCTTCCCCATCCGCCGGAGGATGAAAAAAAAAAAAAAAAGGTAGGTCATCCATCCTGACGCCGTGCTTCGATGGGGGTACGGTACCTCTTTTTGGCCGAAATAGTTCTGACTGGTGCCTCCTTTTGGCCGAAATAGTTCTGACTGGTAGCTCGATGGTCGGTGTCGAAAAGCATGCCAGATTGTTGGATTCTCGGTTCCATAAGAGTCTTCGCGTTTCGTAGCAACTCTCGCTTCTTTCCAGGACCGTTTTTTTTTTTTCACGACAAAGTTCTTCGCGGTAGTCGACAGCCGCTTGGCTTGTGAAATACGGTTTCGCCTTTATTTGTGACGAAGCAACGCGCAGTGTTTTATGACGAAGGGTGTTCGGTGCAACACATGTGTTTTGGCAGGTTTTTTTCTTGCCCCGCAAAGGCGGTGGGCTTGGTGGTTGTGTTTGTGTTGTTTTTATTAAACTGATATTTTCACCCATCCACATCCCGCACAACCAGTGTCTATGCTCGTGCTTCATAGAGAGACAAGCTCTGCGGTCACAAAATGGAAGACAGAGACACACATTGCAGATACAGCAAGGTCATTTGGCCATGAAGCTGCCATTACTTCCCTACCCAGCATAACAATCCGTGAAGTCCAGCCAAATCAGCCCCCCGAAAAGAGCACCACAGCAAGAAGCGAGCGAAGGTGGGCATTCTTTGTTCTGAGGGTTTCGACTCGACGCCGTAACAGAATGTCAACCGCAATGAACACGAGGAGGGCAAAAACATATAAAAAGTCATTACATCCGTCCATAAACAACAACAAGAAAAGGAAAATAAGTTTAGTTTTGAAGAACATTTTCGCGAAAGGCGGGGTGAAAACATCGTCGCATTCAATCCGACGAACATGGGACGGCGGTATCATCGCTCCGTACCGAAAAATATTCGCGTTCGCCGCTCGCTGCCTTCCAAGACAATAGTATTTTCACGACGAAATGGCTTGCGGCAGGTGTTTCTGCGCAACAAGTTCCGGCGGTGGGCTTGGTACGTTCGCTGGTCGGTATCTCAAGAGGCCAGGTTCTTGGAAGCTGTCCAGGTAAAAGTTTTGTTTTTTTGCGGTGGGGATACTCTGTCCATATATCGCCATCCGCTTCGACGGCGAAAAAAAAATGAAAACGTCTTAGATTTTGTGTGAATTCCCGTTCCGCCAGGAATACAAACGGGTGTAAGGCGTCCTCCGAGTCATCCGGCGGTTGGCGTTGCACGTTTTGCATGCTTCTGGCCGGTTGAGCTACCAAACAAAGTATGGAACGTTCGGGCAGTACGATAAGTCTTTACTGTTGTACCTGGTATTTGTTTTAGGACTATTATTAAGACTGTCACTACCGCCTAGAAATGTCGGTTGGACTGGGTTAGCGAATATCTTCGACGTCGTGTTGCGGGTGATGATGGAGGATGATGGATGATGGATGATGGTGTTGATATTGGGCTCCTCATGATAGGAGCTCAGAAAAATCTTAGAACCTTGTGCTGCACCTCTGCCGTGGGAGGACTCGAAGGGACCTTTTTTTTTTTTTGCTTGTGAAAATATTAAATCGCGGTAGGCGCGAGAGCGCGAGTTAGCAAAACTTGGATGGAAATCGACGAGTGTTGGGAATGCTGAAACCTCTGCGCGATCAGAATGAAGGCATGTACCGGGCGGGGAGAACAAAAGACTCATGTGACCACGGCTTGTCCAGAGGCTGGAAAGCAAAATCGAGAAGGACAAAAAATGAATGTTGCCTGTGGAGGGTGAGATTGCGTGTGAACCGAGGTATCAAAATGTCTTCGCTATATATTGGGGGGCATTAGGAACCTGACATTACCTCGACATTTGCACCTTTTGTTTAGGTACCCACCGCCCGCTGTAGTTTCCGGTAATTGCCGATGTATTGTAACACAACCCCTGCTTCTACAACTGGCCCGCACTCTCCAATGCGAGTTGGCGAGAGAACAAGTAGCTGGAGTCTTCTCGCAATAAAAAATGAAGGCGCGTGCCGTAGTGGAGAGGGGGGAGAAGAGCCTGCCTAGTGAACCCGGAATATGAGTTACTTCTAAGGACGGAGAAGGAGAAGAGAAAAGTGCGAAGATGATACTGTAGAGGGGATGGTGAAAAACGAAGACAAAAACTAAATACATTTGCAAAGTCGTCCGCTACCGAAACCGTCAGCACTACGACAAAGCAACAGGTTGTCCAGGCTTTCAGGGCATGGAGAAATCGGCTGCCGTGACCGTGGCAAGCGGAGAAGTCGCGTTGATCCCCAAGTTACAGATGACCTATAAAACGTGACGACAGAATGTTACAACAGCGTAATAGCTCCTACCACCACCGTGCTCTCACGTCCATGCCTGCTAACGTGGGAATGCACGCGCGCAGCACCACGACGAGCAAAGGGTGATCCAGGTGTTCAGGGCGTGGAAGAGCGTGTGCAGGGACCGCGGGGGCATTCGGAGACGTCTGATGAGGTGCTGGCAAGGATGGAAAACGTTTTCTAACCGGAAGAAGAAAACGAGGACCCTGAAAAAAAAAGCGGTGAGCCGAAGAAAACGAAACAGCACACCATAACGTCCACACTGTCAAAACGCAGAGTACGTCAAATGTCTACACTGTCAAAACGCAGAGCACGCCAACACGCCCACACTGTCAAAACGCAGAGCCCGTCAAATTCCCGACAATACCAGACGTACGCCACGTACAGTGTTTGCGGAACAGAACGCCAGATGCGTGATGCGATGGAGGCACGGTATACCCCTTTTCGGAAGAAAAAAAAAAAAAACGTTTCTGAACGACGAGGCTCATTAACGTATTGACAAAAAAAAAAACGTCGGGATGCCGTCTTTATTTCGGCGCAAAAATTGGTTTGTGAACCCTTAGGCCATCGGGTTGCACTTTCAGTTTCCTTGAAAACGTTCTTTTTCGGGGTAGGTATAGAGCTGAGCACTCACGCGATGAGCCTCAAGAAAAAAAACAATGGTTGACCCCGGCCGTATCTTGCAAGAGCCTGCGAAGAGCCTGCCAACATTGAAGTAGTCGTGGGGGCCCTCAAGAGCAGACATCGGTAAGTCGCACCCCACATCGCCGGCCCCTCAAGAAGCAAAAGCGTCAAATCCCACCCTTGCCACTTACAGCAGTGCAGTGAGTGGTGATCTCTCTTTAGTGCCGGTACGTGCACTGTAGAGGGAAGCACCGATAGTTTAGCGGCGACTGGCGATACTGCGTATGCTGCCATTGCCAGTTGTTCCCATCTGCGCCAACAGGCACTATAGCGGGCGGTTGGCAATACTCAACCGGCACTACAGAGGGATCGGGGAACCTCTACTGTACCGTGACGATGTTGGGTAGGGGAGACAAGACTACCTACTTGCCAGGTCGGCGGCGTGTTGTGTATTTCTTGTGGTTGCTCACGTGTGCCCGTTGCTTCGAGCTTGAAAGATAGCACCATATTCCTTTTCCACGTTCCGATGAAAGCCCAAAGGGAAACGGTCAAAAGGGGGATATCTCCTCGGGGTGTTCGGCCAATTGGGGGGGGGGGAGGTAGGGAAAATATGCCCGCCGAACTTGCCCGACGCGCCTTAAACTGCCTAAAATTAAATTTGGACGCGTTGGCAAGACACCCGCAGCCCATGCCGAATACGCACATCGTTTCCTTTGGGGGGTGGGGGGGGCACGGTGTTGGGGCTAACGGGACCGCGACGCAGGAGGGGGCAAACAAATCCCCCCTTTTGGCTGCAACCCGGGGAGGGGGGTATTCCCCCGTAAAATTCACTAAATTCATGTACTACCCCCTCGTGACCACCGTTTTCCCCCCCTTGACCGAAATGATGAAACCATACCCCCTTTTTTTTGTACACCTAAATAGGAGTTGCGGAGTTTCGTCATTCAGAAAAACAAGAACAAAATATGGCAAAAAAAAAACTCCATCGTAGCACGCGTCGAAGGCTATGCGGCGCGATTGTTTTCGGATGGCAGCAACAAAATAAAGACATTAATAACAATATTGTCCCGTGCTTTTTTACCTTTTTTCGCCCTTCCCCTCCTCCCACCCGAAGATGGAGCACGTGAGGCTGCTCAGAACGGCCTCGGTGATGGACGATTTGAAGGCCTACGCCAGGGACGAAAAGGTGACTATTTTACTAACAGCGTCGAAAAAAAAAAGGCCGTGAGTTTTTTTTTTTTAAATCGTCACTTTCTTAAGCCTGAAACCCGGGGATGAGTCCTAAGTTTCCCCTGGTCCATTTTTTTAAAAGAAGTATCGCCTGCCGACTGCGTAGTTGTGCGCACCACTCCCCGCTGTGGAGGACGATTACCGCCGCATTCTCTTCACCGACCCCTAAGGCGCACATGGTTCCTGACATCGAACCAATACAGTAGCCGTCCGACCTTGACACATTCTTGCTTCAGGTATGCGCGTTGTTTCGTTTAATTTTTCGCCAGAGGTGATGTTCGACTCAAGAAGAGTGATTGGACGCTGTTGTCAATGAATTGCCTTGGAAGGTCCGTAACTACCTGAGCACGTGCAGGCAAACAGGAACGCATTTCGTATGCCTTGCAAGGCGTATATCACCGGCGCGCATGTCGTATGGGCCACGGACTAGATATTGGTGACCCGTTGATTGCGAGACCAACAACACCACCGTCAGACTGACCCCATCATACCGTATTCTGTGAGATAGACCAGAACCCACCGTCGAGGAAGAATCACGCCGAGCTAACGACCAAAGCAGCGGTACGGTGATGTACCCTATTGTATCACTTCCGGGTTTCCAGCGGTACGATGGTGTACCCCATAGTATCGCTTCCGGGTTACCAACGGTACGATGATGTACCCCATAGTATCCCTTCCGGGTTTCCAGCGGTACGATGATGTACCCCATAGTATCACTGTCGGGTTTCCATTAGTCGCACGAGTAACTCTAGAGTGTGTCACCGACAAAACATGTTTTTAGGCGATTTGTTTGCCGCAGCGTGGCTAACCATTTCCATCGCGGGATTCACATCGCAAAATTAAAACAGCACGAAGGCTGGAGAGCGCAAAGGGGCCAGGGGTCCCGAGCCGCTGAAAAAAAGCCTCCGAAGGTGACCCATCCTGGCGTAGCCAGTGTCTTATGCCATCCTCACGATGAGTACAGACGGGTTTGCTGCACGAGCGATGGTGTGTACGTTCTTTACATGACACCGTTCTGTCTACCCCTCCACGCCCAGCACATCCAGCGTCTGCCCGGTGCGCTGATTTTTCATTCCTCGACAGATAGATACGAGCTCTGTGGTTACAACCTACCAGAGAGACAGAGACCCACCCCACAATTAATCACAAATGAGGCAAGGCGGTTAAGATAATGCAATCCAATGCCGACGCACCGGATACGAAAACACACAGCATACAAACCCCGGAATAAAAGCAGACCAAGTTACATCGTGGAGACGGGGCGGACAAGCTACATCGTGGAGGTAGGACCAGCTAGATTACATTAAACTGCTTGCGCTGCAATACCCCGCGCGCGTTTTCAGATATTGGCGGCGTTTGCGGTGTCTAAGCTTCTTCTAAGCGGCAACAGTTTTGGCGGGCTGACGCTGGGCTACGCCACTACGGGACAAACGCCGCAGCTTTTCGCCCTCCTCGCTTGGCGGGCGTGGAAAAGGTGACCGCACATGCGTGATATTGTCTCCCACTTGACGTCGATGATAATTACCAGGCCATTTCCTGAAACAGCACGTATTAATAAGTTCACCCCCCCTCACACCATGCAAATTGAAGTAACTCATTGAAGCTGTCATCCATACGCAAGTCCGCCTCCCGAGCGGTTCTTGGAAGGATGCAGTTCACCCATCATGCGATTCGCCGGACACTTCACGGCTCGTCGGTGAAAACCCGACGTGCTCCGTCGCGGAATAGTAGGGATGCGAGGGTCTATAGTTATACGATTACGGCCATGCATGAACATCAAGTGCCCCTCCCCCCCCCACCACCATACAATTTATTTTTGCTGTGCATGCCATAGTCAAAAAGCAGGAGATGTGCGGCGAGGCACTGAGTTTTTGTCGTTGACCGGGAGCAGGTCGTTTTAGTCGAATTAACTGGTCTTTGGTACTTTTTGTTTTACCTGCCACCAAGTGTGAACACTGACAACTCTTTGTCTACCCTTTAGTATCGACCGAATGAGAGGATTACCGTAAAAAGGCGACTATTACGATATTCTCATCCGCACCAATTTCGGCGGGACGAAGCTGGGTTATGCCGTCACAGGACAAACGCCGCGGCTTTTGCCCCCCTGCTCGCCTGACGGGCATGGAAAATGCGACAACGGATTGCGCGTGCATGACAATGCTCTTCCCACCGGATATAGATATGAGCAATTTTACCCTTTACAGCGACCAAAAGAGACCATTACGATACCAAAAAGACGACTAATACGACCGTCTCGGAAGCAACAATTTTGGTGGGATCACGCTGGCCCCCGCCGCGACAGAACAAACGCCGCAGCTTGTCTACCCTTCTCGCCTGGCAGGCAACAGAAAAGAGTGTGAGGGCTAGCAAAATCCCGTGATAAAAACACGACTAGATCCGAGTGGGCCTCTCCAGAGATCGTCATACATAGCGTCGCGCGGGTAGAGAAGAGACGGGATAAATCATGCGCAGTTTTCTCTTCTTGGTCAATTCAAATTGTGTTGTCTTTTCTTTCTTCATCCCATGTATTATCTTCGAAGTACTCTCATGCTCCCTTCCAGTGACAACTCAGATCCGGGGTCACATAACAGGCCCTCCTACCCCCTCCCCACTACGGTATAGTAACGCCTTTATTTTTATCGCGATAATACTTCGGCATTTTCTTTCCTCGTCAACTCGCGTCGAACTGTACACCTCGTCTTGAATTGATATGTACCAACTAAAATTGTTTCACCAACCGCTTGTGCTTGCGGGCGCGCACTGATGATCTGCTGCTGATTTTTTCTTTTTTTTGTTCGCGTTGCCAGATTCGCGACGAGGCGGCGCTGTTGGAAGTGGTTTGTGTATCAGCACACCAAGGTGGAAGCGTCGCACACCAAGCAGGCGGTTTTCAGGGCGTGGTCGTTCGCGACGGGGAAGCGTAACAGAGCGGATGCTGCATCCTTGACTCTAACGGCGTCATTGCCATTTAGCACCTGGGACCGCCTGGTCAGGAGCTACCTGGACAGGGGCATCGTACCTTCGGAGCAGGTAGAGTACGGCAGGGTAGGGTGGGGTAGGGTAGAGTGGGGTAGGGTAGGGTGGAGTAGGGTAGGGTAGGGTAGGGTAGGGTATGGTGGAGTAGGGTAGGGTAGGGTAGGGTAGGGTAGGGTAGGGTAGGGTAGGGTAGGTTAGGGTAGGGTAGGGTAGGGTAGGGTAGGGTAGGGTGTGGTAGGAATATATATAGGGATAGGTTAGGGTAGGGTAGCGTAGCGTAGGGTAGGGTAGCGTAGAGTAGGGTCGGGTAGGTTACCAAGGATAGGTTACGATAGGGTGGGGTGGGGCTGGACGCGATAATGTGGGGCTTTTGGTGGAATTGCTTTCACGCCCTTTAAGGCTTGACCCTAGCATAGACTTGATATACTTCAGAGGGAAAGAAATACGACGAAAATGGATGATGGCGGCATCGGCCACAGCTGGTTGGCGATGATAAAATTGGTGTCCGAACGACGACGCCAACAATGCAAACACTCGCACGGGACGGGCGCAGCATGATCCTATTCGTACCGCTACGCGCCCACAAGCTACCGGCAGACGATTGAGAATGTCGCAATCGTCGTTGCTTTGGTCCCTATACTATAACCGAGGCATATATACTATAATCAAGATAACATAAAGTCCCAAAAGGGTTGTTTAAGCCGTGTAATAAAACAATATTGCTTTTTAAGTCCGCGAGGGAGGTACAGGGCCATGCGCGCGCTGCCCAAACGTTGGCAATGAACATGCGGGTACACCCCCCCCTATCGTGGCCTTAGTCTACACTTTATCCCCCCCCCCCCACATCCGACGCCCCCTCTCCCCCCCCGCCGACTATAACGATAGTGATCGCACCCCCCCCCCCCCTCGGTGCGGATGTCCGCCTCACAAGTGGGGGTCTTAGTAGGATGCAGCTTACCCTTCATGCCACTCGTCGAACATCTCACGGCGCTTCGCGCGCTTGGTGACTGCGGTATCTGCCCCGTCGGTGAAAACCCGACGTGGTCCGTCCCGACATTGTAGGATGCGAGGGTCTACATCTATCATCTAACAGACTACAGCCGCATGAATATCGAGTACCCCCCCCCCCCCCCTCCCGCCCCCGATACATACTTCGTCGGTGAAAAACCGACGTGCTCCGTCTCGGCGCTGTAGGAATGCGAGGATCGAATGGCTACGGTATTAAGGCTACGGCTACGCATGAAATGAGTACACCTACACCTTCCTCCCCCCTCCCCGACTGTGATAGTTAGCAATCCCCGCCCGAAATTGCTCCGCTTCTTCCAGCTCCATCAGGACATGGTTGAGCACTCGCTCATGCAGCAAGACACCGCCTGGTGGCTTCTCGGGCAACGCCGTGCTGCCGAGAACCAGAATCTCAAAGCGCTAGGAACCGGGGATGGTTCGTTAGCAGATGCCAATAGGATGGAACGAGCGGCACTTCGCTCGCGCAATGGAGGTGGTGGTGGTGGTGGTGGTGGTGGTGGTGGTGGTGGTGGTGGTGGTGGTGGTGGTGGTGGTGGTGGTGGTGGTGGTGGTGGTGGTGGTGGTAGTGGTAATCGCGGTGGTGGCGGTGGCGGTGGTGCTGTTGGTGGAGCTCAGGGGCGGTTTGAGCAGCTTAAGCTAAGCGGCCTTCCAGAACAGAACGTGAGGGATTTCGCAGTGTTATTTCGCTCGGCATATCTTGCAATCCGATAATGCGTAACATGAGCTATTGGTATCTTCCCGAACATTCCCAGAAAAGCTTTCACCTATCGCTTTCCTGAAAAAAATATGGTAGAAATTCAAATCGTGTTGCAGGCACGCTTCTGAAGAGCCTCGGGCTGACGGAAATAAAGGTTTTATTGAGAGGGACAAATGTCGTGTTTTTACATAGTGCTTCCATATAGGTATTTTAAAGTATACGGTGGGGGGCTTCCAACAGTGCAGGTATATATACGTAAGACAGGGGACATGAAGGCGATTTTGTTTTTGGGAACATCCATACCATACTTTTGGGAACACCCGTTCCGGCGTTGGATTCACACCCAATTTTGAAAGGCACCCTATCTTAGAGCTGTAAGAAAATTCGCCGTCAAGATGAGAAACTTGCATTCGCTCGCACCGACCTTACCAAATTGTTAGTTTACTCAACCTGTTTGGGGCCCATTCATGCAGACCAAAAATGACGAGCGAACGATCTCACCAAGAGTCTAGGAAAAGCTTGAGGCAATCATAAGTACGAGTATCGTATCGCCTCACGCTTGCGTCACACCAGCTCCTTGCGTTTGCCGTTCGAACACATCTCTCCTACTCCAGCAGCAGCTCGGTTTGCTTCATGTCGCCGATACTGCAATCAAGTCAACTTTTAATGCCAATTTTGCGTGTGACCGATACTGTAATCAAAAGTCACATTTTATTTTGTCCATTTTTGCGTGCGGCCGAAACGGTAATCACGTCACATTTTTTTTCGCCAATTTTTGCTTCTGAAGGGGTTAAGGTTTAAAAGTGCCATCGATGTGCTCTCCTTTTTTTGAGGGGTGTGGGTTACAGCGGTTTTGAGTGCGAAACTATCGGCAGTACCGCAAAATGAGCAATGGTAAGAACCGCACTCATGAACCGCCCCACCGCAAAAACTTGCGGTTGGGGATGGATCGATACCATCCGAGGGGATGGATCGATAACATCCCCTTGTGAGGAAATACGAAAAAAAAAAGTGGGGTATACGCGGACGAGTTTCATTAGCGTTATTACCAAACCTTCAAAAACTGCATTTTTTTTTCTAACCTCGTACGTGGTTTTTGGTAACTAAAAAATGGGGTTGATCTGAATATTAAATGTTTTGGTATTTCCGTGATTACTGTAGATGCTTGTGATTATTCGATTGCTTGGTTTGTATGGTGCTTAGTATTGGATACTAAAACCTATATGTAGATATTGTTTGGCTTTTGGTGTGGAAATATTGACAACCTTACATACTAGACACGATTTATGTGTACACTAACACGTATTTCGTGTTCTGTATATTTTTTTATAGGGCATACAAAAAACCTACTTTGGAGTATACATTTTATTGGTATGGCGTTTAGTATCGCGCACTAAAACCTACACGCAAACGTTGTATAGCATTTTGGTGTGGTAATATTGAAACCCGCACCGAATACGATTTTATGTGTGCACTAAAACGCATGTACTTTTGTTGTATAGTTCTACGGGAAGCATACTGAAACCCATACATTTTGCTTGTATGGCGTATTTTAAAGCACACTAAAACCTATGTATAAGCTTTGTACGGCATTTTGGCGTGGTAATTTTAAACCCATACCAGAGAAGATTTACGTGTACACTAAAACCTATACAATTTTTGCAGAGAGTGTATAGGGACATATCTGGTACTAATATAGAGGCATACTAAAACCCATACACTTTATTTGTGCCAGCATGTAATTTAGTATACCATGCTAAAATCCATACAGCTAAAATACTCAAAAGCAATCACGGCCTTCGTGATGAATTATGATTACAAATAATCATGATTAAATGTCATGATCAATGGCAAATTTTTCGTTGGTTCCCAACGCTTCCCGCATGGATTAGGGAACCGTTCGCGATCAAGGACCTGTAACATGATATATTTACTTTGTTTACTGCTGCTTGTCCAGGATGCTGCTGCCAGGGACTGGCGAACCCTTTCCTCGGACTTGTTCAAGGCGATAGACGAGTGTGACACCACTGGGGTCATGAAGGTGAGTGAAGCGAATGCGTTCTTCGGACAGGCAGGCTCGATCGAGCAGCCCTTGAAGCTCGTCGCGCGATCACAACCGCTATGCAACATACCACGGAAATATGGTAACGACGGCTTGGTTTTATACTATATACCGATAGCTACGTTGCTAAGCAACAACAACGGTACAATCAGTTTCTATATACCACATCAATAGTATCACGGTAGCATATCGGTGTGCTGTATCGGGATACAGTCGCCTGCTTGTCGTATCATAGAGCACAGCAGCAGCTAGCAGTGATATGTACGAGTACCACAAATGTCGGAACACTTGATTCAGATGTATACATCCTCTACACCAATTGCTTTTCTGGTGGCAGTTGATGGAAGCTTGTATGGGAACCTCTATGGACGTGATGCAAGCTTCCATGGAAGTGGTGGAAGCAAGCTTCCGTGGAAGTGACGGAAGCTTCAATGGAAGTGATGGAAGCTTCCATGGAAGACGCAGTGGAATCTTCCACGGCAGTAGTGGAAAACTCCATGGAAGGCCGTGGCTGCGGTAGAGCTATCATTTGTTGAGTCTTTTTTTGCTGTGAGCCGGGGTCACTCGAGCGAGGGCCTCCCGTATAAATTTGCGGTCTTAACCTTTAAGCTTTCGTCCTGTTTTTCGTTTGCTGTATGAAACCTCCATAAAATGGATAGCTACGCTACGCCAAAAATGTACACGTAAAAAGTTTTTTCCGTTGAGGCACAGAGTCACTCGAGCGGGGTGGCTCAAAGCCAGTAGTCGAAAAGGTGGTACCCCTCCTGCTGTAGCCATGGTCGGAAGCTTCCATATAATAACACTGGAAGCTTCTACAGAATCGTGGATGGAAAATTCCGTAAGAGGTTCCGTGGACGGTCCCAGGGAAGTCAGGCAAGCTTTCACCGCAATCAGTTCATGCTTTCACGGAAGCGCTCCCGTTCGTGTGCTTTCATGGAATTCTTCAGGAAGTTTCCGTGTAAATAACGGAAGTTCCTACGGAATTATTGGAAGCTCGCCTGGAAGAAACTCCGACACTGCTGGGGTGCACTTTCTAGGAAGCTTCCATGGGAGCTTGAATCACCTCCAAGTGCGTCCATGGAACGTTGAACTACTTCCGCGGCAGCTTGCACGAGTGAGGCGAAGCTTCCTCGAGAGTACTGAAAGTTTTCATGGACAAAAATACATTGGCAGCTTCCATGGCAGCTTCCATGGGATTACTGGAACTTTTCATGGAAGAACAGGAAGCTTCCATGGAAGTACTGGCAGTACTGGAAACTTGCACGGAAGGGGTGGAACAATTTCCGGAATGTGGTGCAAGCCAACATGGAAATTATATAAACTCCAACAGAAGTTGTGGAAGCTTCCGTGGTATGGACATCATGCCGTGGAAGTACTGGAATTTTCCGTGGAAGCGGTAGAGTGTTCCATAGAAGCTTCCACGAGAGTACTGAAAGCTTCCATTGAAGTACCGGAAGTTTTGATGGAAGCACTGAAAGCTTCCATGGCAGTATTAGAAGTGGTGGATGATTCCACGGAAGTTTTGTAAACGTCCATTAAAGTGGTAGATCCCTAACCCTAACCCTAAGCCTGAGGCTAACCCTTACCGTTATCCTTACCCAAACCCTAACTACTGCCATCCAGAAAATTAACACTTCCATGAAAGCCGGTCGAACTTCAAAGGAAGCTGCAGGCAATTCCATCTCATAGCTTCCAGTACTTCCATGAAAGCTTCCAGGGCACTCCTATTGAAGCTTCCGTTCCCTTGGGGGGCAGTTGTTCCGTCAGTCCTTCCGCTAATTCCATGGAGCTTGGAGAGAATTACATCGCAGTATTACACTTCCATGGAAGAAATGGAAGTTTCCATGGAAGCGGCTTAAAAGGAAGTGGTGGAAGTTTTCATGGGAAAATTCCGTGGAAGCTACTACAGAAGCTTCCACTGCTGCAACGGAAACTTCCACAGAACGACAATGGAAGCTCGCCTGGAAGCTGCGGATCTGGAAGTGATGGAAGTTACCATGGAAGAAGTGGAATCTTCCAAAATAAGCTTCCATGGAAGTTTCCATTGGATTTTTCTCGGAAGCTTCCACCATTTCCGCTGCTTCCGTGGAAACTTCCACTACTTCCATGGAAGCTTCCACTACTTCCATAAAATCAAAAGTGGAAGTAACGGACGCTTCCATGGATGCAGTGGATGCTTCCATGCATAGCGGAAGCCTTCATGGAAGTGGTGGATGCTTCCATCAACTTCCACGAGACAAACAGATAATTTAGAATACCGGATATATACATATATATATTAGATCGGTTTGTACAGCGTAATGGTTTCGTGGTAGAAGGACCCCAATAAACCGGGACTACGACATTTACGTTTATACTATACCCGAGTTTGTTACGTAGGGTTTCCTGGAGTATGGGTTACATACAGAGCACATAGGGTACAGAGTATCCTTGCCTTTTTATTTTTTGTCGTTTGATTTCGAGCTGGATCGTGCACCGCGCACTCTCTCACTTCTCCTTTCTTCTACTTCGTCTTCTCGCCGAGACCACCAATACTAACACCTGGGACCATGACGCATGCTGCTGTAGGGGAGCACCATTTTCTCCCAGAGTCTCCGCATTTTGATAAGCTCTCTACCTCACCGAAACTCAAAAAAAGAATAAAACGAGAAAAATAAAAGTACAACTCAATGAACAATCCCATGGCCTAGGCATACCAAAAAAATCATGTCGCAAAACAGGTACCAAATATGGCATTTATTCGACGATTTGGGGCTAAGAAACTCCATCATTCAGGAAAACAAACTGCCGAAGAGTGCCACCCCTGTCGTTGAACGCGTCCCACCCCTTCTATCAGCTCTGAGGAGCTTGCACTCCACGATGTACCAGTCGATTGGCAACGATTGAAGTAGCTTTCTCTGCCAGATGCAACAAGGATCCTCGTACCCGTAGTATAGTACGCTCAAACAACGATACAATTATACGGATAGCTTCGCAGCGACAAGGAGGGGTAAGGTTTTTTTAGAAGTCGAGGATGATTTTGCTTTCTGCGGCAATCAGGCCAGACAGGTAGTTCCAACATCGCTGCGAAGATAAGCGTGTGCTTGCTGATCGCGCTAACATCACAACGACCACGTCATGACTTTGCTTTTCCTTCGTCGTGGGCATGTCGTAGCTCGCCACGTTGTTCGGCTCCAGGAGCATGCACTAATGACTGAGATATCGCCGTTAACATGAGTATTTACGCCTTTCTGTATAAAGCTGTTGAGTTTTTTTCTGGCTAATAATGTAGTTTATTTCGAGGAAGACTGAAGACGCGTGCTAAGATAGAGGCGTATTCCTTTTTTTCTTAATACTACCCCTCACTTTTGGGTGCTTAAGACCTCTCCCAAACACTGTTTTGGAGAAAAATAAAAACCGCCCACCGGATAGAAAATCCCATGGCCTAGGTACACAACGAGAATTCATGAAAAAAAATGGCCTCTTTACGACGATTTTTGGTTAAGAAGCCCCGTTACTCAGAAAAAAAATAGCCAAAAAAAGTTATACCTCTATCGTAGCATGCGTCTGAAATCGGCATCGTAAACTGCGCCCCCCCCCCCCCGCCCCCCTCCGCCCCCCCTCCCCCATCTTCGCTTTTTGTCCGTCAGTTGTTGCTCCTGGGAGTCCAGGTGAACACTGTATACGTTCCCCCAAAGGGTACTGCTGCTGGAGGTGCTTCGCCCAAGGCAACACGTGGGGCCAGACAAGGTGCGATTGCAGCCACTGGGAAGGTGGCTAATGGCTACACACCTCGTGCATTGGAGTTGATTTTAGGGCCGTTCTTATTGAAGAAGGCTTTGTTCCTGAGTATGTTTCTTTTTTGTCGTCACGAAAAACAAAACAGGAACATTTTTTTTTTCTTTGGTTCTGACATCAGAGAGCTTAACCAAGAGCAACAAAAAAGAACGTCTCCTCGCATTTTTTCTCTTCCAGGAGATGTTTAGGCCAAAACTAGAAAACAAGAAATTTACAAACCACGAAAATTGATAACAATGGCCAATCTACGCAACATAGAACGCACAGTTTCGGCGTGGAAACGCCTGCCACGATAGACGCAGAACGTTTTTGGCAAAAGTATTTTCTGAATTTCAAGACTCCTTAACCCAGTATCACCGGATTTTTCGTGTTTTTTTTTTCACGCTTTTTTGTGGATGTGTTTCTGCGTAGTGCCTACGACGTACACTACCGTGAAGGTGAGACCATTTTTCAGAGGGTCTTCACTCTCGCGCTTGAGGAGCTCTACCCCCCCGAAAAAAAACGCTGACCGCGAGAAACTATGAAAGCGCACCCCGACCAACGATCCCGAGATCTAGCTACACCATCGCCATAGTAGGAGTCGGGATCCCAGTAAGGCGGTGGCGTGGTATGGTATGGTATAGAGAGCAATGTGACCGCCTTATTGGGGGAAGCCGCTTTATTCATTCCGGGTTACGAGTGCAATATTCCCTACTAATAGTCGCGGCAAGCGATTTAGACCGCCTTGTATCGGGATACCGCCTTATTTCGGCATACCGCCTTATTGGAGGAGCCCTACTGCTCTAAAATAACGAAGCAGATGACAAAAACCATTATTAGTAATGGTAATAGCAATAGCAACAATATTCCATCCTTTGGTGTGCAGTTCCTCAGTGTACCCTTCCAGTACCGCAAAAAATATGTTCAATGCTAATTCCAAATAACTTTCTCAAATTTTATTGGCGCGTGCTGCGATAAAGGCATATATATACATATATATATATATATATATATATACCATTTGTGTCGTTCTACTATTCTTCAACGAAATCGTCGGTTTCGAAACCAGCTCACGGCCGTATATCCTGAAATACGGTGCCCCTTGCCACCCCGACGTCATCGTTCGATAGTCCTTCGCAAACCAGAAAGCATTGGAACGTAAATTTTCTGGACATCCTTATTCGTATCGAGCAGTCATGAGACGTTAGATAAACATAATGGCTGTTTTTTTTTTGAGGGGGGCTATCATCGTAGAACGTACCACTTTTTTGCGTTTTTTTTCCGTATGACGGGGATGATTAACTCACCATCCGATTCGTCGGAATGTCCTTCATTATTCCCTGTTCTTCAGTATGTTTTTTTTTTTGTATACCTGTTAATAGGCCGAGGGATTGTTCATCACCATACACTTGGAAGTATACATAGTACTTACACGTTTCTCAAAGTCAGTTTCTGTGCGGTATAGTATGGTATAGAGCTCTTCAGGTCAGAACCTTGATGGGCAAAGCAACAAATGGTTGGTGCACCTCTACCATACCATTAGATATTAGTATTAGTACTATTACTACTATTAGTAATATTAGTAGCAGGTGTCCCAGCCACGATCTACGTCTCTCATAGCGAATCAATAAGTCCCTGGTCGACATGATCTGCGTGGTGTAGACCATGTTGATGGGTGGGAGCCGTGTGACCTGCATAACCTAGCACATGCTTCCTCTGGGATCAAGTATGTACTACGTACACTGAGGGTCGTTTCTAATGAAACAAAAAAAAATCACGAATCCTCTGACAAATTGTCACGATTCCTGACAGTGTGAAATTGTGAAATTATGAAATTTCACGTTTTCCAAAACTTAAATCACGTTTTTTTTGTCGGGATTTCTTTACCTCAATTTTTACGGAAAACGTCAACATGATTTCAAAGCTCGGATTCCCTGACAAAAGTATGACGATTCGCGAAAATGTCACGCTTTTTTGTCATGGTTCCTGACATTTTTTGTGTTCCTTAGGACCGGCGCTAATCCTACCCTGCAGTATACCATGGCAACGGATGCAAGATCTAGATAATCTAGATCGTGATCTGTCTGTCCGCGGTATGCGTGACTGCTGAACCCTATACGCGATATAAAAGGAAGGCACGTACCGAGGAGAGAGGACAGAAGACACCTGTAACCCCGGCTCACGCGAAAAAAAGGTCGCTTAGGGTAGAACCTCTTGCGAATTGAGCTGAAAGGAAAACGTGATAATTAAAAAACCCAAAAGAGTCAAATCTGGTGGCTTCGCATCGTACAAAAAAATGTACAAAATGGAAATTTACGAATGCTCCACCAATGTTCCAATGACAGGCGGACGCAAAATCATCGCGGACATCAAAAGGGAAGATCGAGGACTGGACCTTCCCCCGCCAGCGCTTGTAGCTCAATCGGACGGAACGCTGCAGGTGACAACTTTTTTCATTTGTGATGCGGGTTGGTGTATACGTGATGCGTGATTTTTTTGTTCGTGATACACATAAGTTGGTGATTTCTACAAGTAGGGCTCAAAAAGAATAAAAAATCACCGAGAGTTGGGAATGCTGAACCCTCTGCGCGAAAAAATGAAGGCGCTTACCGCGGGGGGGGGGGGGGGGGCGACGGGGACGACAATTGTGACCACGGCTTGTCCAGAAGCCGGAAAGAAAAAAGCGAGAAAAAAATAAAAATCTAAACGAAAAAAAAAGGGTGTGGGTTGGCTTGTTGACACGGCGGTTGTCTGGTACTTCCCAGTTGCGTGGCGAATAAAAAAGCCCGTCAGATGACCCAAGCTACGGTAAAGTCGCATCAACCATTGTTGTTTTTTGCCCTGAAAGGTGGTTGGCTTGATAAAATAATGGTTGATATACCTCACCCCCCAAAAACCGATTTTGAAAAAAAGCTGAAAGTGCAAACCCATGGCCTAGATATATATATATGTAGTCTATATAAAATATTCGTATTGTCATTTCGACGATTTTGGGCTAAGAAGCGCCGTCATTCGAAAGAAAAAAGAAGACGGATGGAAAGGGCTTCCTCTGTCGCAGTAATACGCGTCTTCTCGGTTGAGCGGCGAAGTGAGTCGACGAACCGATATTATATACTAGATAATAAGCCTTCCTCGATACAACACCTTTTGTTTTTTTTCGTTTTTTTTTGTTTTTTTTTTATCCTCCGGCGGATGGGGAAAAATAAAGCTTAAGCTCACCCCACTCCCACGTATGTTTCGCACATCAAACATGTCGTGTGTCCATTCAACTCAATTGTATGCGCAATCCTGCGCGAGATGGTGTACCCTTCGGTTCCCGTGGTTTGCGACAGCGCGAGCCGTCCCTACCTGCGGTACGGCAGAAAAACAGATTTTCTTTAACGTTTAAGTGGCGTGGTAACAGCGAAAATAATTATATAACGATACATACCATTACGGGACGCCATAGTAGCCATAACCCTGTTTTTTCTAACCACAGTTGGTTCTGATTACTGTATACGATGTATGTGCAGTATGTGCAGTATGTACATGTACGCGCATACGACTATCTAACACAAAAGCCAATGCAATTCTCCTGTTTTTACCTACCATCGTTTGTGGTCCTCATTTCTATATACGTTGTATGTGCGGTATGTGCATGTACGCACATACAAATTTCTAACGTAAAAACCTATGTAATTCCCGTCTTTTTTACTAACCATATTTGGTCCTAGGTTTACTATATGCCCCCCGTAGATAATACCTGATGTTATCGCAACGCTTTTCGATATCCTACACGGCCTCTCTTGCATCGCTTGGCCGCGACAGTTGCAGGGCGTCACCCCGTTGCACGCGGCGGTCTTCCACTTTAGCGCCGATTACATCTCCATCATCATCCTGCTCCTGCACGCCGGGGCATCAGTGAGCGCGCGCGACGCGTTGGGGAGGACGCCTCTGCAGCTTTGCACCAAGTAAGGGCACGCCGTGGCACAATGACGATAGCACTAGCTAACTGTTGGTTCGAACAGACCGATCTACGGCGCTGGTCGATCGAGAAAACTACCTACCAAAATCGTTGGAATTTCACTTCGACTTGCACGTGTCGGCCAAAACATTTTAAAGCATTCACGATCGACGGGAGCCCTCAACCGGAACCGGATTAAACAGACTACCCAATAACGTCGACTTAGTTGTAATCTCAGCGTGCCCTACGGTAGAGGAGACACCACCCCACCAACCGTTGTTGTTTCTGTGGCTCCTAGCCTATCGAGGGGAAGAGTTCTATACTTTTTCCCCCTTTTTTTCCCCTCAAGCACTGGTTCTGAGAAAAACCAAAAGGTGCAACTCGATGGACAATCCCATGTTCTAGGTACCCAAACCAGAAAATTGCGAAAAAAAGAAGGAAAACTCCGATGAGTTTGGGTTAAGGAATATAGACGTTCAGAAAACGTTTTTGCCCAAAAATGATACCTCCATCGTAGCACAAATCCTTATATATTTTTATATATACATACCCACACAGACACTGGGATTGTTCACTGGGCTAAGAATGAGAATAGCCTTTTTCTGAAAGCCAGGTTTTGGGTGGAGTCGTGTAGAGGTCTCCGAGTGAGATCAAGAACACCGTATTGCAATATCATACTCCATCATACCCCCATTTTTCGCTACTACTATCATACTGTCATACTCGCACGAGTGACTCTGCACCTCACTCACCGTCCAAAGTGCCTTGTTTGGACGATTTTGCTTGGCGCAGTAGCGTAGCTAACGGTTCCTTTGCGGATTATTATCGCCAGAGTATACAGCAGAAATAGCAGGGGAGTCAGTCACTCGCACGAGGGACCCCGAGCCATCGCAAGAAGCAAGAAAAAAAAATAATAATAACAGGTCGTAGCTTTGGGCGAGAGTAGCCTGAGAGGCAGCAGGTGCGCTATCCTATTTGTATGTGCCGGGCTGTTTTATCCGCCCGAAAAAACAATGCTTTCTTTGTGTCCGACGCAAGCTACGCAGCCCGTGTTGCGGCAACCCAGACCGCAGATTTGCTTAATTCGGTCCTCTCCTTCTCCCCGCGCGAACACGAAGGAGCTTATGCATCCGCCAAAAAACAAATGTTCTTTTTTTGTGTCCGACACAATTTACGAGCGTTTTGGCAATAGCCCAGGCCGCAGCTTTGCTCAACGATCACACACCCCGAGGCCACAACAAGCCATTCGATCGTTACATACCCAGATAATGTCATTACTCGTCGACTTAAATTTTTCTGAGAGCCACCTTTTGGATATACGCTATAGCGCTCACTTGCTCAGAAACTCTTGGCGCATCCTTATCGTGGCAAGCGTCTGGTTTCCACTCCTCTCTTTTGCATCGCCCCAACATGCACACGCGTGCCCACCACAAACAGCTGTTTTTTTTGTGTCTGACACAAACTACATGTGCTTCACAGTCCCCAGACCGCGGCTTTGCTCAACGACCACGCCAAGCGACTGCACGCATTCAAGTTCTCGACGTTGGAGCTACGCTGGGCACAAGAGGTAAACATAACAAAAGAGTTCGCGGCGTACGGAAATGGCAGCGGCGCAGCCTGTAGTTTTTTTGGAACGAAAGGTTTTAGGGTTGTAGATCTAGTCTGGTAATATATGACGATATGAGTGTACTTCATGTGTTTTCTACGCTGGAGCTGCGCTGGGAACACAAGGCGAACATATATATATATGCGTCATGCTAGCAATTGGTTCGACATCAATGAGGACAAGTGCAGTACGGGTCCGACAACTAATGTAAGATCAACATCGATACGGAATTGAGGCCATGCGATAATACTGATATAATCCCCCCCCCAAGACTCGTGGATAATCGTATCCCCACGCTGATAGATCGAGGGATTGAAACATCCATTGCGTAACACGGGGATGATATTTTGCCATCCCCTCGCTTAGATCTCGGAGCTTCACGTTTTTCAAGCAATATCCATATCGACCTTATGCTTGTGGACAGACCGGTATCGTGCAACAAAAAACCGCGGGCTCTAATAAAAAATTGTGTCATTCCTCCGTTTCGACCTCAACGCACGTCTTCTACTGTTGTAATGAATAGGTCTTGACGAGCGAGCGGTTTGCCATGGGAGGAAAAGCGCTTTGGCGTTACGTCGCGCGAGCCATGGTGGTCGCCCGACTCAACAAGCTAAACACAATCCTTCGCGCGGAAGACCAACGCACCATGGAGGCCGAAAGTCTGGGCCAAGCTTTTCCCTCGAGGCCCAACACCGCTTCGGATAGCAGCAGTAGCAGCAGACCACAATCAGCATTAGCACTGTCATCGTCACCCGTGCAGGGTGGCCTTCAGCAGGCGAGAGCAAGGGTGGCCGGCGGGGGTAGTGGTCAGATGTACGGCGGTGCGATGGGGCTGGGGGAGAGGGAGAAGGAGGTGATACGGATGAAGATTGAGCGGTTGGACGGGGCGAAGATCATCCTTGATCGGGAGCACGCCTTGCACGGCAGCGGGGGTGGCGGCTTGGTTGGCGTCGTCGGGGGGGAAAGGTGACGGCTGGAATGGAGCTATTGGTATCAAGACTCATGACACACCCGTCAAGCCGTGAAAATATACCAGTCTGTCAAAATAACTAAAAGCTCGGTACGAATAAGGCTTGAAAAACGCGGCAAATCGCTGAGATCTTAGGGAAGGGATACTAAATGAGCGTCTCCGGGTCAAACAACGGATGTTTCATTCCTTTGTTCTATCTGCACGGGGATACGACTAGCATCAAGTCTTGGGGGGTTTATGGGAGCAGTACCGCATGGTCTCAATTCCAAATCGATGTAACAGCTTAGCATTTCGGTGTGGCACCAACCTTGAGCATAACCTTGGGGCATAGATGATGGTACCGGATGAACGATCGGGGCAGGTACTAGTATCATGTTTTTTACCTGATTAAGCGTAATCGCGGGTTACGATCGGGGCAGGTACTAATATCATGCTTTTTGCCGGATTAAGCGTAATCGCGGGTTACGATCGGGGCAGGTACTAATAGCATGTTTTGGCATTTTGGTTCGGCCGAAAAAACGGGGCATCTTGACCCAAAATATTATCCTTTTTTTGTTAAAAAATAGGCTCTTTTTGTATACCTAGGCCGTGGCAGATGGTACTGCTTAAAAAGAATCAACAGTTTGCCTTAGAGGAGTATAGAGCTCTTCAACCGAAGATTCTCAGCACAACACAAGAGTGGTGGGCCTCTCACGTAGCATGTGTCTGTAGCGCTCGCTGCTCGCTGGGCACGATTCTTTTAATCGACTTTTCACGCCGACCCCCTAAAGACGAGACCGACGTTCATAGTTCTGGTTACTTTTCTCATTTTCTTCTTATTTTTTTCCCCTTTCGACAATGTGCAGGCATCATTCGTCGGTAGATTTTACCGCGTTTTCAACCCCCAAAACACACCAGCTACACCTACTAATCCAAAAATGGTACTGGTACGATATTTTTGTGGTCCGCACCTTTTTTCCCGGGAAAAAAATAAGGGAAACCAATACCGTGAGCATTTTTACGATGATAGCGCGCCCACTACCGGAAGCTCCCCGATGATGTTTTTTTTATTTTTTCTCCTCAGTGGTCAAGACATGAAGACGTTATTCCATGACTTGGACCGAAGAATCGCAGCGGCATCGGGAAAAAAGGGCGGGCCGTCAACCTCGTACTCAAGGGATAACGGTCTCCAGAGGTGCGTATAGGTTGCGGTTGTACGCACAGACCAAACACAACGATATGGTAGGTACAGAAGGGAAGGTTGAATTCTCGGGTCAGGTTTCCCGTTTCTGGGTTTGCCTTCGGCGGTCAAAATAGGAAGACGTTTTTCTAGGATTGCAGCGGCAGCGGGAAAAGACCGGGTTTCGTTGACCGCGTACTCAAGAGGCAGCTGTCGCCAAAAAATGTGTGCGTATATGTATTTAAATGTTTCGAATATGTCAGCTGTGAGTTCGATCAACTTAAGGGTCGATACTCATCTTTTCAACGTGCGTGGTACAACGGTTGCGCGTTTTTAGTCTTGTCTTTGACTATGTATGAACCCCCTGTATTTTGTCAACGGCGATTCCGGTCCATAATCATTCTGTTCATTAAATCTCCATCCGACACCGTATGCATATTTATTATTTGTGTTATTTTTGTCTCCCGACAATCCGAGATGTAGCGTAGATGCCGTCCCGACATAAATCGGATATTCTTCCACAAAGCAGTAGTATCTCTCCTATGACCCTCTGCCAACCTTTTTCCAGTTTTCTCTCCCCGCATCTTCTAATTTGAGCTACTACCGATATAATAATCTATCCTCATCCTCATTAACATGCCACTCACGGGCCATCGACCGAAGTCCTCCGGCTTCTTCCCTCCTTCTCCTCGCGGCCTGGCGGTCCCTCAGGGATAGTTTGTATCTATTCACTCGGCGATGCATACATATAGAAGAGAAGGGTGGTTACATTTTATTACAGCGGCGGTCCCTCAATGAGGCGGTCTGCCGATATAAGGCGGTATCCCGATACAAGGTGGTCAAAATCGCTTGGCGCGACAATATATAGAGAATTGCGCTCATAACCGGGAATGAATAAGGCGGCTTCCCCCAATAAGGCGGATTCCCCCAACAAGGCGGATTCCCCCAGTAAGGCAGCTTCCTCCAATAAGGCGGCTTCCCCCAATAAGGCGGCTTCCCCCAACAAGGCGGCTTCCCCCAATATGGCGGCTTCCCCCAATAAGGTGGTCATATTGCTCTGGCACACCACAGGGGCGGGGTACTGTAATTCATAGTGATTCAAGGCATCCGCTGATTTCCATGTTCGAGGGAGATAGATAACGGATTCGTGAAGGGGGGATTGGGGTGGAATTTAATTGACAATCGTTTTGTTTAGTTTTTGCGGGTTAGGTGTCTATACAGCGTCTGAGAAGAAGAACTCGATCACATCTACCGTATTAATAGCTCATGTCCCTGAACCAAAAACGCTAAAGCTAAAGCTAACACGTACCCTGCACCTTAACCCTGCCTACCCGGCATTAAAAAAGCCTGGACAGCTTCGGGGGGGAAGAAAAAACGCGCCGGATAGGCAAGGAGCGCACAGCGGTCGAAAACAAGAAGGAATTCTTCCGGCGTCGTGTCTTGGCGTTTTCTTGGTTCCGGGTGCTGCACCAGCGCTTCGCCCGGGAAAAAATAATCGGCAGGGAAAAAGAAAGAGTCGCTGCACCAGGTGTGTCTGAAACAACAAACACACCCAAAAAAGTTTTTTGCTCAGATGGGGCAGGGGGGTGTAAATCATCTTACTTTAACATGGATGGCGATAGCCCATAGAATCATAGACCCTCGCATCCCTACAAATGCCGCGACGGAGCATGTAGTTTCTTTTTCACTGACCAGGTAGGGCTTGCTTGCGCCAAGGGCGAAGCGCCTTGAGGTGAGGTGTCCGGCGAGTCGCATGAAGGGGGAGCCGTATCCTGCGAAGAAGCACTTGTCAGGCGGACCTCCGCACCGTGTGTGGACATTCTTGCGTATCCATGACAGTTTCGAATTTATTTATTCGTTTTCTGGTGTTGAAACTGCCGGGGACAGCAACGGGCAGCGGGGATACCGTGTAACTGCCTGGTGGAAACCTTACCATATGCACGCTGCGTGAGGTGATACCATCTCCCTTGTGCGGAATTTAAGGTCACCCGCTACGCACAATATGATCCAACTCGACCACCATCTCGGATACCGCGAAAACGTACTAAACACCGAGGGGGGGGGGGGTCATCTAAAAAAAAACGAAATCGAAGATCTGAAAAAACGCTATTTTCAAATTCCGTCCCATGATCACAGTCCTTCGGCATTTTGATTTTTAATTCTGGCCTCTTGGGGGGGCGCGGTGGGCTGATTTCTTTTTTCTTTTTCAGAGGGCCTGTCGGCCGCTGGGCAAGAACTCATGGATAGCGATATGTCAACCGACGCACACGAAAGCATCGGCAGCGCACAAACAGAAGACGCAAAGGAAAGCGCATCGGGTGGCGCATTGGGTGGCACCGGTGGCGCATCCGGTGCCACATCTGGTGGCACACTGGGTGGCGCATCGGGTAGCACATTAGGTGGCACAGTAAGTGGCGCATTGGACGGCGCCGGTGGCGCATTCGGTGGCTCATCCGGTGGCACATCATTGGGTGGCACATCGGAAGGGGCGTCGGGGGGCTCTATGGCTGAGAGGGTAGTGGCCGCAGTCCACGCGAAGAAGAACGCGTTCGCCGGTGAAATGGCTCAGAAGGTGTTGGCGGTTGTTCTTGAAGCGGAGGACGCAGCGAGGACTGCTGGGGGGGGGATGGGCTATCGGGGGGGAGGAAGCGCGGGAAGGGGGGGGTCGTCGGGTCTTGGAGGCGTGTCTGGTCGCGGGGGGGGCACCAGGTGGGGAGCTTTCCAGGGATGCCTCCAACCGAATCGAATGGTATGATACCGACCAACTAACGACGGAACCTACGATAGAGGCGTACCAGCAATTGTTTTTACGAGGCTCATAACCTATTGAGGACCTCTACAACTATGTACCAATAGTAGGGTTTACACCATAAATAGCATACCCATCTGAGCCGAAAACAAGCTGATCTGGGCAACAACATAAAGATGCTCGCGGATGAATAATCCGATGGCCTATTTGATAGGTATACAATACAGTGAAAGTTATTCCATAAAAAATGTGTCAAATTCGGACGATCTTGGGTTAAGATGGGTTAAGGAGTAGCCCCCGTTACTCAGAAAACGCTTCGACCAAAAAAAATCGGTAGTATGTATGTGCATTACGACTATCTGCAGTAGTCGAGTCATGCCGCGCTAGGAACGCAAGCGAAAGTTCCCGAGCTCCTAAAGCACGAGGAACTCATTCAGTGTCTCGCCCGAAACATGGCTTCGAAGGCGTTCGTTCGCCCACCCCGACGAAGGGTTTTCTATGCGCTATTTTTTTTTCGTGGTGGTAAAACAAATGCACTAGTGTCTGGGAAAAAATGATCCCATGCTAACCGACAGTTCCGCACTTGAGAGGTTTAACCGAAACAGCATTAACAACAACAACAACAGCAACAACAGCAACAACAGCAACAACAGCAACAACAACAACAACAACAACAACAACAACAACAACAACAACAACAACAACAACAACAACAACAACAACAACAACAACAACAACAACAACAACATTAACAACAACAACAACAACAACATTAACAACAACAACAACAACAACAACAACAACAACAACAACAACAACAACATTAACAACAACAACAACATTGTTCAACCCCTACCGGGGGATGATTTCCACGTCGTCGGAATCCCAATACAGAAAAGTCTTCCTCTTGTGTATACGAGTTGATCTGGAGACTAAACGTGATGAGTTAAAAAGAAAAGAAAATAAATATCATGGACCTGCTCTCATGTTTGGTGGTGAATTGTTTTTTGGGGGGTGGTAAAGCTCCCACTCCTCGGGTGAGAGAGCGTCGTCAAAAAACAAAGCGCACCTCTACATACCGCAGCACGCGTCCGAGGAAAAAAAAAGGTGAACGATTAGCTGGACGGCGCTCGAGCGGATCGTATTCTCCGTCCGATGAAAAGAGAAGCGAATGGTTGTCAAAGGAAAGAGGGCGTTAGACTGTCGACCTACGTCGGCCACGCGTGTTCTACACTTTTCCGTCTCGTAGAACAACTATATATTTAATGTACCATCAACTAATATGTGCATTAGCCGACATTCTTCACGCTCCACCTGGCAGCACGCCGTCCGCCGTTATTTTTGTCCTCCGTGACACCAGCACGTATTCTTTCACGGTGGGTTAAGTGCACAGCTGCTGATTGGCGCTCTACTGGATCATCGACGAACGAAATTTGGAGGCAGACGATCATGACAGGACCAGCCGCGCGTGCTCAATGTTTGTGTTGAAAAATGTTTCCAAATATATTGCCAACTCAAAAATAATACGTGTGTATCAACCGACGTTTTCCCTCCATTTTTTTTTTCTTCTTTTTGACATTTTCGTGACAGCAGTGCGGAGTCTCTGACTGTAAAAGAAGTGAACGACTGCTGGATGGCGCTCGACTGGATCATCGTTGAACGAAAGCGGGTGGCAGACGACCGTGCAACGAGGGACGCTCAACTGATAGAGCGGGGGGCAAGGGTTGGACTACAACGGGCACTGGATGCTAGCAAGGTGAAAGCGCGGCCAATATAGTGCGGCACCGCACTAAACCGGTTAAGGCTTCGGAACAACGAGGACACGGCGATGTAGGCACCAGAAGGGAGATTTTGTCTCCCTCAATACGGGCTTTCTTTGTCGTTCCTGTGCGCAGAGTGATTAAATCGTTGATGGCAAAACGTTTTCGTATCACCCTGTTGACCCTGGTACCGGCTGGTACTAAGGGGAGTCGCCGACCTATATCCTTCTTGAGGACGCGCACAACCCGTAACACGCGCAATCGGAGTATCACACACAGCATGCAAGGACGAGCTTAGACGATATCCTCGATCTCACAGCTATAGTGCATCGAAAACAAAATAGTCTCGATGGTTCTTGTTTTCCTAGACACTTGTCACGTGGCGGGGGAAGAGCCCCAGATATCCCTGCTACGACGTCGGCGAGAATCAATCAAACACTCTCGAAAACATGTGTATTTTTTAGTTATGTACCGCTACCCATTGAGCTACAGAGTCACGCGACTCAGTGGCTCAATGGTTAGTGCCACTCGAATATATCCCAAAATATTGTGTTTTTCATCCTAAATAACAGTGTAAGAGTTAGACGTTTGTGCGTAGGAGTTCCTCATTTGGCTCCCGTAGGCGTTCTTCTTATTTCCGAGAATGACTGTGAGTGGTCGATGTTGCAACTCGCGGAGATAGACTTCACGAAAAGCTTAACATTTATTTTTCTTCCTCTCTGAATTATTCCTCTCTTTTCTGGGGGAAAGCAAAACTCTTTGGTGTCCGCGTATTTTCAAGCGTCTACCTCCAAAAAGTAAAACGAGGTGTTCGATGTTGAAACTCGTGGAGATAGACTTCACGAATAGTTTAACATGTCTTTTTCTTTTCGATGTTGAAACTCGTGGAGATAAACTTCACGAATAGTTTAGCATTTTCTTTTCTTTTCGATGTTGAAACTCGTGGAGATAGACTTCACGAATAGTTTAACATTCAATTTTCTTCCTTTTGGCTTTATTCCTCTCTTTCCTTGGGGGATGCTAACCTCTTTGGTGTGCGCGTATGTTCAAGCGTCTACCTCCAAAAAGTAAGACGAGGATTATTCCACCAGCAATTTCCACTTCTTTAAAGAAAATATCCACACCGTCTCGTCATTCGAGTCGCCGCAATTTGATCTTTCTTATGGCGCCTTCACCATTAGTTACTCCTCATTGATAATTCTGTTGCGGTTTGGTCACCGTAATGTCACGATCCTCGGGAGTATTGCCGAGGGCTGGCCTTCAAAAAATGATGCGTCCGTAGAGTAGCAAGGCATTTCTCTCAGTTGGTGGGTGAGGTGTAGAGCTCTTCGAGAGAAAAGCCTGAAAAATCTTGCGTGCACCATTGTATCGCAACATAGCATCTTGAGTAATCTTACCTATCGATCCTCCCAAACGTTTTCCTGCCGAAGCTTGCTTGCCTGATTGCTTGCTGTGCTTTCGTCGCTTCTTACACCGCAGGATGGGTCCTCACCCTCAAGAAAGAGGCGGAAGCTACGCGGAAAGCGCGCCGTCGCGGGGATCGCCTCAAAAGCGGATTCAAACGAATCTGCCGCTGCTGCGGAGTCTCGTCTTCTTGCGCACCACACCCACCACCCTGAAGCTGTTTGCTGGGATGGTCGGGAGAGGGGAGGAAGCGTCGGTGCGCCTGTGGTGGAAATCTTCGACGATGACGATGTCGCGACATGGAATGAGCTCGTGATAGACGTTATTCCCACGTCTGCGTCTAAGCGGTCTCACCCTGCTAGCGTGGCATTACGCGGCACTGCCGATAACAAGGCGAGTTCTTAATGTCACATAGACGGCGCCAAAAACAAATACGGACATCTTTTTCGATATGGCTGATGCCTATTTTCTTGGTTAAGCGGTTGATTTGGACCGCGTAATCAACAACCACACATCCACCAGTGCACGCATACAAATTTTGCCGACAGCCAGAAAATCCCCTTACGCGCGAAAGGATTCCTGTTGATAACGACAGCTGTTCTGTCTTAAGGCAGAATTCGTAGGGGCGATGGACTCGTGTTACGACAGAAGTGTACGTTTTTTTGGAAACTACAATAGTGTATTTTTGATTTCTCGAGACACATTAAAAAAAAACGCCGCAATGGAGGAGAGAGGATACCATAACCCTCTCAGGTGTTGCGGTGTGTGCTAAACGTACTCTCTCCGTTTGGAAGAAAGGAAATGTGCAGGAGAAGGAATTAGTTATCACCAACGACGACGCCGTCATCTATGTCAAGCGCTATGCCAAGCGCTTTGTCAATTGTTGAAAATATATACTCTGGTCGGATTTGATCGATGAAACGTAACCGAAGGTGGTTCCCTTCAGATTTGATTGGATGCAGCATTGGTTAGGAGCCGGCACAGTGTTTTCATGACGGGACGTACATTATTGGTCTACTTTTCGTCAGAGCGTTTTATGTCGGGTTCGAAATCCCCCCTTTCTTGTCTTCAGTCATTGGTTTCTGGATTTCCTTTCGCGCATGTTGGTTCTTCGTGTGACTGGAACAGGCGCTACCCATAGTAGCCAGATAGATGGTATACATGTATCGAATGCGTGCATGATTTTTGTCTTCATTGGCTGGAATGAGGGTCGCGACGAGGAACCATAACGCCTACCTCGAACCACAAGTTCCCCCAACTTCGACAACGAAGCACAACGCCTACCTCAAACACGTTCCCCCAACGCCTAACATCCCAGTGCCTAATGCCACAACGCTTTACGCCCCGATGCCTAATACCCCAATGCCGAATGCCTCTCGCTGTACCTACAGGTGCTACGACGTGCCAGACATACCCTCGCCCAGTGGAGAAGGGAGAGCGTAGGAGAAAGAGGCAACGCCAACAGCCATAGCTATGCCAACGACTACACCCTGAAGTCACGGAATCAAATTATGGTGGAGGGTATGCTGCAGAGGGTTCCACGCGAATGGTGGGGAGACTGCGGGGAGCGAATTCTGGGCTTGATGTGCGAGGAGCTGCGGAAGCTTAAAAAACAAAGGTCTGGATTTTGTTTCTTAAGAAGTTCTTTTACTTGACGAGGGCCTTGAAAGTCTCAAGACCTTGAACAAACAAAGGCCTGAACATAAATTTAAAAAACGTGCGTTTGTTTGATGAAGGCCTCGAAGACCTCACGATCCCTGTTCATCCAATGGCGTTACGTTTGTGTACATTTACGGCACACCGCTAGTAAAGATAAACATTGGCCCTGTACGCCACTATTCTGCGCCAATCTAACCGCTTTTGACACCCAACTTAATCAGTAGACATTTGTACTTGGGGGTACACATTTTTTTTTGCCCCTGATTGTAACCTTGATCGTGTTGCCTCGTGTGTCTGAAAAAACAACAATAGCGCGGCGCTGACGGTGCAAGCGACGGGATTGGCCGAGCGCCTGGCCTTACAAGCCGAGAAGCTCGAAAAGGTGGGTGCCTTTTCGCCGTAGAAGGGGAACGTCTAAATCTATTTTGGCGAAACCGCAAAAAAAAAAAAAAGTGCGGGGGTCCTGTGCACCATGCGGGAAACAGCCCCCCCCGTGCCACGTTAAGGGAAACACGTTTATTGCCCTAAGTAGTTCGGGCTCTGACGGGGTTTCCAGATGGAGGGATTATCAGCTAGTGTAATATCGTGGGAATGCTATAGACTGTTTATTTTAGAGCTATCCCACGACGATAGGAGCTACACCCTTAGCGAAAAAAGTTTTTGTTTTCTGACCGGTTGAGCTCCTCGTGTGAGTGGAACCCACCGGTTGGTACGATAATTTTATGGGTATGCATGCTTTAGGGTCCAGCGCATATGAAAACGTCGGTCGGGCTGCGGGAACGAACGCCTACGAAGCCAGGTTTCGGGCGAGAGATTAAGCTCCTCGTGGTAGGAGCTCAGAAATTTCGTAGAATCTGCTGCACCCCTCAATTTGCTATATTCGTCGGTAGACACGTTGTTGTTGTTGTTATTGTCGTTGTTGTTGTTGTTGTTGTTGTTGTTGTTGTTGTTGTTGTTGTTGTTGTTGTTGTTGTTGTTTTTGTTGTTATTGTTGTTGTTGTTGCTGTTGGTGGTGGTGGTGGTGGTGGTGGTGGTGTTGCCTGTTGTTGTTATTTGTTTATTCTGTCTATGATTTTTGCATTTTTTCTTTCCTTTTCTCCCTCCCTGATTCGTAGACGTAATTCAGATCCAGGGTCACTGAGCAAGCTGTTCTCCCCCCTTCCCCCTTCGGCACATGCCTTCATTTCTAGCGCGAGAAGGCTTCATCCCTTTGTTGCCTCGTCGACTCGGTATAAGAAGGACGAAAAGAAAACCTGTGGGAATTATAGTCAGAGAAAAACGAACTACGGCATCGAGAGAAGGGACAAGGAACAACACGTGTGGGTGTGCCGCAGCAGAGAGGCCTCACTGACACTGATCCCAAACCATATACCGTACGAATGAAAGTGACGACGGAAAGCTATAACAGTAATCCCGAAGCCAAAAGGTGGGGACGCAAGATAGGAGTGTATTCCCGGGCTTGGAGACATGCTCGTGTTGTACAGACCCAGCGATAAGATAAGACTCTCGTCCTCGCCTACCTCTCAACGCCATGGAATGGTAGGAGGCTGTCAGGACAAAACAGACCATCCAGCCCGCCCGTCGTGGTGCGCGAAGCTGGCTAACCGACGACGATATCAGCTATGTGAAGTGTTTATGTTACAGGGGTAACTGCTCTCTTCGGCGAGGTGCCGCGTTGGTTACACGCGAAATCAGCGCGGAAGGTAGTTGCCCCGGGAGGGTGAGAGTCTCCGGCGGATCGCACCAGAGAGTCCTCGTTGATTATGTTCGAATTAAAGCGACGAAGGAATGGTACAACAACCGTTTCATTCTATTCCCTGGCAGTGCTCACGAGTGGTCGATGTTGCAGCTCATGCTGTGCACGATGTAGGACATGGCAAAACTGTAAACATCAATGTGCCCTCTATTCCGACCCCCCTCGCCCTGCTGCGCCATCTCTAACTTGCGCCAGCTGAACGAAAGAGAGTGCGAGGTCGGCACGACCGTCCGCGAGGTTGCCATGGAGACCAGAAAGAGCGAAGCGCGTTTTCGGGAAGACATGGAAAGGCGAGTGAGAGACGCGTGTGCTGCGTTGCGATAGAGGCATGCAAAGGTAACACCTTTTTTTTTTTTTTTTTGTCCACAACCCAAAATCGTCGGATTTTTTCATTTTTTTTTTCAAGGTATTTTTTTAGTGGTAGACCTATTAATAGGCCGTGGAACTGTTCAACGAGTAGCACTTTTTTTTTTTTAACAAATCGACAAAAAATATTACCCCTCCCAATAAAAACTCACCCATATAGTATATTACAAGTACCAACAACGCAGCTTGCAAAGATGAGTATTGACCTGAAATTCGTCGAACTCACCTTGAAATATTTATATAAAATAAGTTTTTGTGGGTGGGACCGATACGCGCTACGCTACAGGCAACAGTTTGTGGGCCAGATGATTTCTCATCTGAGACCTGCTAACATTCGAGCTGTGAGTTGGCAGGATATGACGAACAACAACTAGTCGGTAGGTGCCGTTAGCCGCCCAACTGACTTGCAGTCGTCAAGCCGGCTGGCGACGCCAGCTGATGGCCAGCCGACTTGCCGACTTAAGTCAGGCGAGCGAAGCGAGCCTATAGCCCCCCCGGGCCGTGGAGGGGGGTGCTCAAAATGTGAAAAAAAACACCCCATGTTAAACGATCCCTCCTAAATGTATGGAAGCCAAATATATTGGATAGTCGGCACCTTCGGGAAACGACTAAAAATAATAGACCGACTAAATGACTAGTTGGTGACTCAAGTCGTGACGACTCACAGCTCTAGCCATTATCTATCTGGAGCCCCGCTTGTGTTTCGTGACTCGTTAGTTGTACGCCTAGCCCATGCGATTCGTCCGTCGATGTTAAAATCGAACAAACGTTTGTCAAAAGTCGAGCTCCTCGAGCAGAGACCTTCGGAAAAAAGGAGGCCCACCTCTGCGGCAGCTAGACTCGGCGTCAGAAAAAAAGACGGCGCACCGCTGCCGTACAAGCTTGTGTCGCGAATGGGTGCCATGTCAGCAACGGAAACATTTTTTTTCTGTTTCCCTTTTTTATTTTATTTTTCGTTTTTTTTTTTTGCTGTGAACAACGTTGACGAGGGATCGATCGACCCCACGTAACGCCCATGATGCACTAGCCTTCTGCTGCTGCTGTAGGACGGGAAAAAATTGTATAATATTGACATAATAGTGTGACAGACCTGACTGACCTGAGGACTGACCTGGGGACTGACTGACCTGACTGACCTGAGGCGAAAACTAGGGGGGATGTGTAGACTTGGTTTTCATCCGTCGCCCGTGGCTTTTAAGGTAAGGCCACAATAACCTAGAGGAGGCATTATTTGACACGTGCGACGACAGTAGCATTAAGGTATACCACTTTTTTGCGGTTTTCTTTTCTGAGTGACAGGGCTCCTTAACCCCCAAATCGGCGAAATTTCAAATCTCGTTTTGCAACATCATGTTTTTGTATGCCTAGGCCATGAGCTTTTCTCCTCGGGATTTGCCATTTTAAGGCAAAATCATGGGAAAGTATTAATAGTCGTGGGAAAGTCCTTCATTTTTGTTTTTCAATATCATTTTTTTTTTCGTGTGCCTAGGCCATAGGGTTTGTATAAAAACGGGATTCGCTCTTTAACGGCACTCAACATCAGGCTTTGTGTGTTTTGTGTGAGGCATGCAGGCTCCTCAACTGGTTACGAGCCTCGGAAAACACACGTGGGGCACCTGCACCGTAGCACCTTTGCGGTGGTCGTTCACGCGGCCGCTCCCTGCCACACTAGCAAGGGGCAATGAAAAACATCGAAACAAGCTTGCAGCATCGCGAACCCCCCCCCTTGCACGGTCGGGTTTTTGTTTTAGTCGCTCTGACAAAAGAACGTAAATATATTACAGACACTTTGGCTGTGATATCGGTAAATTCGTCGAAACTCCACTTGCAAGCTGCGTGCCATTCCCCTGGAATTCCTTCGCTGTCTCGTTGCGGTGCTGACGATGACATGATTTCCCCTTCTTCTACCGAAAGAGCAGATCGCAGAGAAGAAGATGCCGCCACATCGCGAGGGGCAACATGTTTATTCGATCGTCTTTCTTGTAATTTACGTCAAATTCCTGCATTTCCTCATTGTGCTTAGGAACACATCAACAATTTTGAGAGTACCACCAAGAAAGTAGATGGCGACAGAAAAATGGTCGCGTTTGTAAGCATGGTGAGACAACACAGTATTTGACCACTTTCTGTGAATTCCTGTACGATGCCTTACTGTCCTAACGAAAGCGCGTTGCTTATAGCGGAAAATAAATGGCAGCAGATTGTTTTTACCACGCGAACAACAAGAAGATCAGATATCGAGACGGGGAGGGGGGGGTGCGGGCAAGAACATACAAACACAATACAACAGCAGAAAAAGGAAATATGTTTATTTCTTCATTCGTACAGAAATCGTACACCACTGGGTTCGCTAATTAATGATCAAACTTACGATTTCGGTCTCGTTGTTTTCCTTTTTTTTTTCGCGTATTGTATCCCGAATCGTGAGAGCAGATGGCAGCAAAAGATCGACCAGGCGAATGACAGGATCCGAGCCATCACCAAGAGGTGGACCCGCATCCTAAAGGAGGCAAGACGCGTGTGCGGACAATGTTACACCAAATGTAACCTCAACCATTTTTGAGCCTCGAAACCTATCCCTATACTGATTGCAAATAATATGTCCCCAAACTCGGGCTTCCGGTTGAAAGGTAGCCGGTTAGCTCTTAGTTGCGAAATCCGAGCTATCTCCAGGAGACTTACTCACATTTCGAAGGAGGTGTGCGGACAATGCACCAAAACAACCCCCTTAAGGGGTACACTCTTTAGGAAACCCCAACTCCCCCTGGCGGCGGTAACACATATAGAGTCAAACCGGGTCTGCAGTTATATCACTGCAACCCCGGATGCCCTCCAAGGTGTGATAATAGTATACTTCGAAGCAATGGTTTTCATATGTGTGGTAGGTTTCAGGGTGGGCTGGTGTTATGGTAGTGCTATTGAGAAGCGTGTAAAGCCCTCCAAGATTCGGGGATTAGGGATACGAGGAGGAGGTGGTGCATGACTTGTATGTAACATAGCCTATGCCTAGACTTAAAAAAGATAGGGTCACGGGTATAACCCACGCGAAGGTTAACCCACGCGAAGGTTAACCCACGCTAATGCTTAGAAGAGCGCTTGTGGTCAGGGCTAACCCACGCCAAGGGTTAGAAGAACACTTGTGGTTAGGGTCAGAGATGTGTACCAGTACTATCAATAGACACTGTTATCGCTAGAGGTAGAGGGGCAACATTATTTTTTGCGAGGCTCTCAACATCATGAGGAGCTCTATACCTGAATTTGATAAAACAAATGAACGTCACACCCCATGAGCAATCCAACTAAACGTTACCAAGCTTAAAAGTTAAACAACAACGAGTTGGTTTCTTGCCAAACAAGAAGGAAAATAGCAGTTGCTAGTCGATGCTTTTTTGTAGTCATGGTGCCTCGTCGTTCAGAAATCGTTTTCGGCCGAGAAGTTCTACCTCTACTTCGCAGACACGCGTCGTTATTTTGAAAAACTATTTATTCATTATTTATTCCATTTTTCGTCTGACAATGTGTAGCAAATTGTGATTGTTCCAATCTTAACATCAGCACACACATAAAAAGGAACTCTAGACTCCAATTGCTTTAAAAGACAAGGAACCATCCGCCTCCAAGAAAACGGCCTGTTCCAAAACTAAAAACAGAGTATGTTATTGATGTGCGCATACGTACCTTTAGACCCAGTGTGCAAATAGGGGTGCCCCTTCGCGGCATGTGGTAAGCCGAAAGACGCCTCCTCCGATATAGATACCATGGTAGCACTTTTACTTTATGCAAAAAATATTTTCTCAACTTCAGGATTCCTTCACCCAATGTCGCTGAAATTTCATAATTTTTGGGAATTTTTGGATCTTGTTTTTTCGTTTTTATTCTAAGACATACGATTTTTCATCGGGGTTTTGCCTTCAGTTTTCCGAAAATCAATTGCTGGGACTAATCAAGGTAGGAGCCTGAGGTAAAACGATGGGTGCACTCTTTAACCTATGTAGCATGTGCCAAGACCAACGTAGTGAAAGGCGCTTGAGAGAAAAACGTTAATCGTTGGTACTTCACACTTCACAGTACAGATAGATCACCGATCTTCACTTGATGATCTGAATCTTTCAGGGAATATCTGTTTGATCTGTACCGTCTAGCTCATGGCACCGGGTGGAGGAGCCTGAGGTAAAACGATGGGTGCACTCTTTAACCTATGTAGCATGTGCCAAGACCAACGTAGTGAAAGGCGCTTGAGACAAAAACGTTAAACGTTGGTACTTCACACTTCACAGTACAGATAGATCACCGATCTTCACTTGATGATCTGAATCTTTCAGGGAAGATCTGTTTGATCTGTGTCGTCTAACTCATGGCACCGGGTGGGAACCGTACGCCAACAATGAGCAAAGAAGAAATGACGTAGTGAAACGCGCTTGAGAGAAAAAACAGTATACAAAAAACACGTCGGGCAGATGATCGATTCCCACTTGATGTTCTAGATATTTCAGGGAAGATCAGTATGGCCTACAGATCATGTTACCGACTGGGAGCCGTACGGTCTGCATGATCTGGCAAATTTTTCGAGGGTTAGATCTGCACTCTTTGTATACAGATCCTGCACCACATATCATAACGGCACATACAGGATCTACTGTAAATAATCTAGATGATCTAGATGTTCTAGATGATCTAGATGATCTAGATGGTCTAGGTCATGAGATATGTAGCACTTATAATGCGCAATTAATTGGACCCGACGGCGTCCCTCCCAAACCTCCACGTTTCGTGTTATAGAGAGCTGCTCTGGAGCAAACGCTGGCGGACTGGGATACCCGCGACCAGCCCACCCCTGCGGAACGGGCGAAACAAAAGAAGGTCCGTAGCACGCGCAAAAAACAATGAAATAAAATAAAATAAATAATCCAGCCGTGTTACTCGCCATCGCTATTTACAGCCACTCGATTGCCCAAGTATTTGCGAATGTCCAACTGCATTGAACCAGCGCCAACGTTTCGGAAACGGGGGGCTAGTGACTTAAAGTTAGTGTCCCAAAGGTTTTGGCGGTAGTGAAATGGAGAAGGCAGGGATTGGCGCCTATGGCGGTCGCAACATCAGCAACAAAAAAATGCCATGTGGTACAGTACGGACGAACACCAAACGCAGAGTAATGGAAGGACGGTACATGCGAACGAACCCTCAATGCTCTACCGAGGCGAATTTCGAGGCGCAAGACATAAACACAATAGTTTTTTTGATACTGCATTTGAAGCTAGAAACTAGTAGTGCGGGCACAATACGCTGGTTCACATCAGAACATGAGCCTATCCAGAGCAACGGTTTACTTTTATGGCTTCGTGTGCTCCTGCTGCCTCCCCTATACCGGCATATATGGATAGTAAAGCGTTTGTCCGTGCGGTCTGCCGCAAATTCCCGATGATAGCGAGCGGCGAAGATTTCCCATGCACAATTACACGCAACCTGCGGTAGGTCCGCTTCACGGAGGAACAGCTCGCACCAGCAGTCCACCGAAGGCTACGCATCATTTTCGGTGTCCCTCAAAAATACGGCATGTTGAGGATTCCACACACGCACCCCACACACAGTGCTGCGGTGGAGTTTTTTTCTTCTTTGTTCTATTTTTTTTTGCTAAAATATTGTATAACCGAGGGAGGGCTCCCTCACCCAAAAATCTAGGGCATGTCATCTTGTTTTTCACAAATTATTTGTTTGCGTAGCTATCCCATGGTTGTTCCATCCGTCAGGTTGCGCTCACGTGAGGAGTCCCAGAAAAAGAACGTGTGAACCTTTTACCGTACCATGCGTCTCGGCATGCTTTACCGGTGGTTTCCCAGATATATGTGGGGCTTCGAGATAATAGAGTCATCCCACACAACAAAGGGGTGAAGCAGAATTTTTTCCTAAATATGTGGGGCATCGAGAGAACGTAGAGTCATCCCACGCGAAGGGTGAACCAGATTCGAAGAAATTTCTGACCTCCTCACGTGAGGAGCTGGATATCTCAACAACACCACCCGAAGCATGACCTCGAAGATACTCGTTCTCGAAACCCGACCAGCATTACTGCAACTCTACATCTACAGTAGTCCTGAAACGAACAAAACACTCGTGAAATTGCCATACTAACCGATAGCTCCATACTTGAGGGGCTCAACCGATTAGAACAGGTCAAAAAAACGTTTCGCCCCAGATATGGCACTCCCCACCGAGGGATGCCAGACCTTACTTGTATACACCGGACATTGATTAGCGCATCGTCATGAGGTTAGCATTGAGATCAGAGAATGATGGTATCTGCATGCACCCCGTCTTGCACATACAACACGTGTGTCTTGTTCACATTAAAGTATTTATCACAGCCGTCGAGATCTCGAATAGTTGCACAACCAGCGCCCCGTGCCGATTCTTCATCCTAGAGAGAGCTGGCTCAATAGTGGTCCGAACAAAACATTGATCGTTCCTGGAAAAAATGCCCTGGTGCCAAGTTTCAGCTGTCACCATATGATCGAACTGCGAGGAAATCAACATACCAGGTACCTCGCTGTTTCTTTTCTCGTCAAGGTGTTCACTAGCTGAGAACAATGTTGAGGTTTCTTTCGCCAAAATATGATCGTCAATAACGGACTCATGCTAACAAATACGGCCGATCTATTCCCTAATCAAACCTACCGGTACCAGGTAGTATTAGAGTTACGGCATTTTCAAGCTTCCGTCACGTCATTAATATTTACAACACTGCTTCACATACGCCAGCTGTGAATTCGATCAGTTGAGCGCGGTCTAAACCCGTATTTTCAAGCTGCGTGAATGCCCCCTTTCTCCAATCGCCTCTCGGCGCACCCCAAACACAGGCGTCGTTGTGGGCATGTTTTTCATTCAACTGCCGTATATATGCTAATGTGCTGTTCCGGCAGAAGCGGAAGGAAAATATGGAGGAGGAGGTCACCCCCGAGACTTTACAAAAGGACATCAATGCCAGAGTGAGTTGTCCTGTACCCCTGATAGACGTTTCAAAACCGGCATGACGGCGAAACAAAGAGTTACCCCGGGGGAGGTTTTACCACGAAACATAAGGCCAAAGTGCGCTATCCATGCTATCATGCTATCATGCTATCATGCTACCAAGCCATCATGCTATCATGCTATCTTGCCACCATGCCATCATGCTAAAACGCTACCATGCCATCATGCTACCATGTTACCATGCCATCATGCTATCATGCTACCATGCCATCATGCTACCATGTTACCATGCCATCGTGCTATCATATTACCATGCTATCATGCTATCATACTATCATGCTATCATGCTACGGTAGACTGTTGCACAAAAATCCATGGCTTTTCTCGGATCATGACCCGGCCCGCGGGTCAGGTCAGGAGTTTTTTACACAAGAACAACCACATATACGTATATCTGCTGCAGAGGTCTTACCCATGCCATGACCGGAACACTTCATCCTTCCCACCACGCAGAACAAGCTTACTTCGAGCTTCAAAACGAAGGAAGATCAACCTAAAAAGCTCCGTGTTGCCTAATCTTACCCCATGCCGAGAGAGTAACACGTCGCTCATCCCATTACGCAGAACGAGCTTATTTTGAGCTTGAAGACGAAGGAAGAGCAGTCCAGAAATACCATCGAAACCGCCATGGGCCAAGTGGAGGAAAGCCGGGTGCATCTCCTGCGAATACAGGTATAATCATTTTGCCGCCCCTGTGAGGGCCGCGGTGCTGCGATAGGGGTACGCAGCTCATTCTTGACAGACGAGGCTCTTAACCTATCAAGCCACGGTAGGGGGGTCATGCTTAGGGAACTTTTGTTTTGCAGTGGGCTCGCGGTCACTCACGCGATTGAACCCCCTCTGCTTCCTCTGCGGATCTTAAGCTTTCGTGCTGTTTTTATTTTTTATTTTTTGCGATACGAGTCTGCACTGGAATGGTAAGCTACGCTGAGCCAAAACCAATTGCCTGCTATTTATAATAACGCCTTTTGTTTCCGTGAGATTCACTCGTGTGAGTGGCCCAAACCTGGTAGTGAAGAAGGGGGTACCCCCTCTACCGCAGTCTTGGTTTTGAACTATCACACCACCCAAACTGCCTTACAAGTTCATCCCACGCTGGAGGTGCAGAAGAAGTTTCTGAGCTCCTAACACGAGAGAGCTATATATCCCACCCGAAGCATGATTTCGAATGAACTTTTCGTTCGTGCGACCCGACCAACATTTCTACGCGCTCTTAAGAGTCCTGAAAAAAACGCACTCGTAAAATTACCATACTAGCCTCGATAGTTCCACATGTGTTGAGGAGCCCAACCGGGCAAAACCGTTTGGCCCTAACACGTCCAGCCCCCTACCGTGGGATGACTCAAACGTTTTCGATTTTCGCCACCTCCGTAAGGGCGAACACACACCACAATTGTATGAGGCTCCTCATTCGAGGAACCCTTTACCCGTCCCTCACCCGTAGTTCTGGAATTTCTGTGCTTCCCCTCGTGCTAGGGTTTGCGTAGATGGGCAACGAAGCTGTGAAACACGCCTCTCACTACGTGAGTTAGACCGCCAGGGTACCGTCCCCTTTCTGTTCCCATTTTTTTATGTTTTGGCGGTAACCAAGACGGTGGTCGAGTTAGATAATATTATGCGGATTTGAGAACCTTAAGTCCGCGCAAGGGGGGTGATATCACGTCACGCACTGTGCATATGGTGAGGCACCACGAGGCAGTTCCCCCGTCGCTGTCTCTGGAAGTGGCTACACCAGGATACATATATACTCATACAAAGCTGCCATCCGATATGCAAGAAAGTACGCACGAGGTGCAGAAGTCCGCCTCTCGAGCGGGGGGCTTAGCAGGATGCAGCTCATCCTTCATGCGACTCGCCGAACACCTCAAAGGCGCTTCGAGCTTCGTGCGCGCGATGTCTGCCTGGTCGGTGAAAAAAACTCGACGTGCTTCGTTCCGACAGTGTAGGGATGCGAGGGTCAATGGTCTTAGGATTAGGGCTATGCATGAAATGAGTCCCCCCCCCCCTTCCCGGATGCGTGGGGAAATATAACTTTACTGAAATACGCAAGCTACAACATGGAATATGACCACCCATGTTCCTTTCCCGCACATGACGCGCTGATGCTGCGCGCGATGGATGCCTGGTCGGTAAAAACCCAAGGTGATCCGTCACGGTAATATTTGTAGGTGGGCGCGGGTCTATGGTCATACGACTACAGCCATGCATTGAACGAAGAAGCCCCCCCCGCCATCCCTGGCGAATAATATATATATGACCCTGATAGCTACACTGTAGTTGCAAGGGGAGTCGCCGGCCTATATTCTTAATGAGGACACACAACCCGTAATACGCGCGATTGGAGTATCACACACAGCTTGCAAAGATGAATTTTGACCAAATATTCGATCTCACAGCTGGAGTGTATTTAAATTTTTATAATATATATATTGGTTGGGTTGGCGTCGGTTGGCAACAATATTTGTAAGACATGCCGCTCACTGTATGAGCTAGACCATCAGCGTACCGTTTGTTTTTTTTTGGCAGTCGATCACAGCTGGTGGTCGAGTTAGATCATTTGTGCAGAGCGGAGAACTTTTACTCCGCACAAGAGGAATGGCCGTATCACGTACCAGTATTTATGGTAAGGTACCGACGAGGCAGTTCCATAGTGCTCCCGTTGCTGTCTCTGATAACGGAAATTAAATTAACTCATTGAAGCTGTCATCCACATGCAAGTCCGCGTCACGAGCGGTTCTTAGTAGGATGCAGCTCACCCTTCATGCGACTCGCCGAACACTTCACGGCGCTTCGCGCTTGGTGCAAGCAATGCCTGCCTGGTCGGTCGAAACCCGTCGTGCTCCGTCCCGGCATATTAGGGTGCGAGGGTCTATGGTCATACAACTACGGCCATGCATGAATATCGAGTACACCCCCCCCGCTGCGCCCGCAAGGTTATCCCCCCCCCTCCCCAAGATGGTTACCTCCCCGCCTTCCGCCCCCCCTCCGGATGCTTCGGTACAAATGTTAACAGTCAATCTTATCGAAATACGCGAGCTACAACATGGGAAAGATGGACACCCTTGAACAGGATTTTCGGGAGTGTTCAAGAGAGACGGATGCGACAAAGGAGCGACAAACTATGGTTGAGAAGTGCGTGTGACGCGATGCGATGGTAATCCGTTCAAAATCAATTCGATGCGATGCGATGCGATTTTAGCCCGTTCAAAACCAGTTCGATGCGATACGATGCGATTGCAACCTGTTCAAAACCTGTTCGATGCGATGCGATTCTTTAATCTCCTTTCGATTATTAGATGATTTCAATGCGAGGCGATATTCAGCGCCTTTAAGAGCCACTTTCGGTGCGATTTTTAGACGCGGTCTAAGGTAGAGATATCACCGGTCTAAGGTGTAGATATCACTTTTTTGCACTTTTGGATCCAAAACAGGTCGGATCGCGAACGAGTTCCTCAATTGAACCGTGCTACGATGTAGGTAGCAGTTTTCGTCTGAAATAAACGTTTCTTAACGACGGGGCTCCTTAACCCAATATCGTCGGAAACAGTTGGGTTTTGTTTCTTGCATGATTATCATTGTATGCCTAGGCCATGGGACTTTTTCATCCGGGATCAACGCGGTTTTGTTTTTCTCCAAATCAGTGTTTGGATCAAGAAGGACGTACGTGTCTTGAGCTCCGAAAGTGAGGTACCTCACAAAAAAAGTGGTGCGCCTGTACCGCAGCACGCGTATTTTACCGTCAAATGTTGCCTGAGTGACGGGGCTCCTTAATCTATTAATACAATCGTCGGAATGTCGTTCTTGGTTTGCAATACGATGATTTTTCACACCTAAGCCGTAGGTTTGTTCATCGGATAGCAGTTTCTCTTTGCTTTTTTTTCGAAATCAGTTTTTGGGGGGTGAGGTATACCAATCATTGTCTTATCAAGCCAACAGCCTTGCAGGGAAAAAAGCAACAAAGGTTGGCGCGTCGCCACCGCAGCATGGGTCACCTGAAGAAGTATGCATGGTACGAGGATTACATCATTGTAGGGATGCGAGGCTCTACGATCGTACGAACTATGGCCACGGATGGTACGATGGCTACACCCTTCCCCCTTGTTGTCCCTGCTCCGTATTTGCGCCCCTCATCCTCAACATCAACCAGGCAACTCCAGGCACAGTTTAGGCGGCAAACCGAGCTAAACAAGGCCATCGCTATCCTGCAGGAGGCCAACACAGCGCGCTCTCAAGAAGTGTGGTCCTCTTCCGACGGCGGGACGAAGAAGAGGCCGACCATCGCAAACGACAGCGGCAGCTTCCCTGACCTTGACGGTATCCCTGTGCCTAACAGCTCTACAGTTAGCAGTACCGCTTCACTTACTGGCGATACTCCTCCGAACAGTGTCGCTCGACCTAACAATGGCGCTACGGTCGAAAGTAGCGCCACGGCTAACAGTGGCGCCACGCTCAACGGTGTCCCTGCTCTCAACAGCAGCGCTACATTGAACAGCGTCGATCAGGCATCGCGACCGGATGCCGATGGCGTGGGCTCAGTAGCCACGAGCGGCAACAGCGAAGCTACCCCGGCAGGGGAGGAGACAGTGTGTGGTCCCACGATATCGATGGAGAACAGCGTGGTCGTATCTTCGTCAAATTCACCGATGCCACCGAGGCGGAGCACAACTTCCCCGATGGCGTCCTTGATTTACCTCGTGCACGAGAACGCTTCGGTTTCTGAAGTAGATTCGATGTCGCTGGAGAGCATGGAATCGGTCTCCTCAAATTCGTGAGTACTTTGGCGTGTGCTTGACAGCACTGGATACACGCAGTCTCCGGCCCACGAGATACTAGTGTACAGTTTTTCTGCACCCTACATCATGCTACGAACCATATATCTAGTTAGTCACTCACTACCAGGTAATGATCAACGAGCTCGAATCGCCGGAATATGTCACAGCCTTGTAGGATTGCTTGGATGGTGCAGTATGTAGGGGTCCCCCAGTAAGGCGGTGGTGTGGTATAGAGAGCAATACGACCGCGACCGCCTTGTTGGGGGAAGCCGCCTTATTATTTCGGGGTTACGAGTGCAATATTCCCTATTAATAAGCGTGCCAAGCGATTTTGACCGCCTTATATTTCGGGATACTGCCTTGTATCGGCATACCACCTTATTGGGGGAAGCCGCCTTATTGGGGGATGTTGCCTTATTATTTCAAGGATATGAGTGCAATTCCCTATTAATAGTCGCGCCAAACCATTTTGACCGCCTTATAGCGAGATACCGCCTTGTATCGGCAGACCGCCTTATTGAGGGACCCCTGCTGTGTCTGAATGATCGACGCTGAAGGTTGTGCTTTGCGTTGTCGGATTGGGAAAAAAAACACAATGAAAACAGTGAGATAACACCTTTCGGAATAAAAAAGGGGCAGCAAAATACAAAATATTCCAATATTCTACACCGTCACGTGCCCACAGAAGCGACCCCCCCCCCCCGCCCCTTAAGCTTTCGATGTCGTTTCCCCTAAAAGCGGAGTGATTGCCGTCTTTTGTGGCGGTGAAATGATCAAAAGCTATTCCTATTAGAGTTTGCTCTAGGATCGTTTCTTCCAAACCTCCTAAATCAGTATCGTAGCTCAAGTGAGTGATGTAGACAATGTTCGATCAGCCCACAAAGAGAGAGACAAACAGCGGCCTATTTTATTCTATGAGGTGCCCGTTGTCCCCTACGTCATCCCACGGTGGGAATGCAGTAGAAGATTCTAGCATGAGGAGGGGGTCAATATCAACATCCATCATCCATCATCCATCATCACCCGAAACATGACTTCGAAGGCGTTCGTTCGCGCAATCCAACCAACACCTCTACGCGTTAGTCCTAAAAACAACAATTGTACTCGTAAAAGTTTTGTAAACTAACTGGTAGTTCCTTGCATGGACGGCTCGGTCAGAAGGTCAGAAACGCCTGGTATCGCCCAAACGATGTAACCTCTACCCCCCCCCCGCGCATCCCCCCACCACCACCAACTTTAAATTCGTTCGAAGCTGCCGTCCGGTATGAAATAAGGCACGCTTAGGGTGCGGATGTCCGCCTCACGAGTGGTCCTTAGCAGGGTGCAGCTCACCTTTCATGCGACTCGCGGAATACCTCACGGCGCTTTCGCGCTTGGTGCACGCGGTGTCTGCCTGGTCGGCGAAAAAACCTGACGCGCTCCGTCCCGCCATTGTAGTGACGCGAGCATTAAATGTCTAAAGGCTATGGCTATGCATGACATGAGACCCCCCCCCCCCCCCCCCCCAACCCCCTCCCACCAACTTTCAATCTTCCAACTTTCTGGTCTCCGCAAAAACCAACTGACACAGAGTGGCCAAGGAAGGAACCAAGCGGCGAGCAAAGCGACCCAAGTCCAGCACCAAACCAAAAACACCCGCGACCGCTCCAAGTTCTCCTCCATTCTCCACCGCACACCGGAAAAGCAAAGAGAAACCCCTGCCACGCACGCCATCACCCCTCCCCTCCCACTCTTCCGCAGCGGTGGTAACATCTCCAGGGTTATCAACCTCCCCTCCCTCCCCTACCACGCCTACTACTAGTGGGAAACCCAACAAGCGAGGAAAGAAATCTCCACGCGGTAGGTCCAGCGGGGTTAAGGGTGTAAGTGACTCTCGTAAGATGGGCGGGGGGGAGAACCTTGCACAAGGCAGGGCGTTGTCCGCGGAGCAGGTGCGGGGTTCGGTTGGGCAGAAGGTTCAAACTGGTTTGGACGCTAGAGAGGATACTGGGCTGGAGGAGGAGGAGGAGGAGCGGGATGAGGAGAGGAGGAGACAATGGCAGGAGGAGGACGAGGAGGAGGAAGCTGTGAGGGCGGCGACGAGGAGGACGCACGAGGAGTTGGAGACGGCGCCGGAGCTCAGCAAGGGAGAGCTTTGGGCGATGCTCGCGGTGCAGTACGAGCAAGCGCTGAAGCAGGTGGGTGTGGTCGTGTCGTCTTATGGCACAGGCTACGGCAGACGTGCGCCGTAATTTTTCCCAGCATGGTTCTTGGCTTGAAAACCTCTACACCGTTACCCCAAAACTGATTCACCTTTAGGGGAAAACTTCAAGTGCTTTTGCGATGAACAAAACCATCCCATGGCCTAGGTATACGAAAGTTTCACGTTGAAAAGTAAAAATATGGCCTATTATTTATTTTTTTCCCGACGAGTTTGGGCTAGGGAACCCCGTCGTTCAGAAATGAAATTTGCCGGAACAGCGTTGCGTTTATCGTAGCATGAGTCTTACCGTTTTTCTTCGTTCCGTACGATAGATTTTTTGGCGTGCCAGTAGGCGCAATTTTCGATGCGAGTCGAAGAAGGAAAAAGGGCGGAACTATTCTACTTCTCCCGATAAAAACGAAGGCGCGTAGAGTAGTAGCGGGGAGGCAGAAGGAGAACCTCCTTAGTGACCTCAGATCTGGGCTACCTCCAGGGAGGGAGAAGGAGACGCGAAAAGTGCGACGATAGTGGAAGGGATGACCAAAAAAGCGAAAATCGTGTGCACGCGTGATCATTCGTGTGACCGTGTGGTTTAGCTTGTGGCTGTTCGGTGAGCTTCGGGTGTGCGTGAGTGTGGGGACGATCGACAACGCTTAGCTGGTATCATGTGTGTTTGAGCGGAGGCATCGAATGAGACATTTTGGGGGAAACATTTTCACGGTGCAGTACGAGCAAGCGCCGAAACAGGTGTGAACACTAGTGTTGTCGTGCTTGTCGCTTTTCTTTGTTGCGTAGCTTTGGGTAGATCATTGTAGCGACAAGCCGAACTCTTTATGAATCGGAAACAGCCAGGGCTCTTCACGGGTCATGCACAGGCCCGCGAATCAGTTCAGGAATTTTTCAACTTCGCGGGTCGAGTCGGGTCGGATAAGGAGGTGTTCGAAACCCCATGGGTCGAGCCGGGTCGGGTCGGATCGGGTCGGGTCAGGAACGTTCCAGATATCACGGGTCGGGCTGGGTCAACCTGACACGATCTGTCCGGGAAACCATGATCCGACCCGTAACAAGTGCGGGAAACAGCGCCGTACGTAGCTTAGCCCTTTTGGTACTGGGTCCACGACTTAGAATTAGCATGGGGTAATAATTTCAGTTCCAAGAAGAGTTAGCGTCTAACACATTTCTTTTGGGGCTTGCGTACGGTGCAGTACGATCATGCGCTAAAACAGGGGGGGGGGGGGGGGCGGCTCCCGTGTGGACGGGTGTGCAATTTTTGCCGGTTTTTTTTCACGTAGCTTCGGGCGTTGTCCGTGTATAGGTGATCGCAAAGCGCTTACATCAAGTACAGCAGCAAATTGAAACCAAAATCATGAAGGAGAGAGCAGCTTTTGGTGGCGCACGCCTGCCGAGCAATACAAGAAGTATCACCTTTGTTTGCTTTAGAAGGCGCTACGAAAGCTACACTGCGTATAAATAGAGGCAAAATGTTAACTTAATTCATACTATTTAAAGATATTATTTATAATTAATTTCTATGTTCGAAGGAACGACATTAACTCTTCATGTTTCGGGGATCGCGGCTGACCCTTGTTGCACCCCGAATATGTAGGGCTGAGAGTTGTCCGACTATGCTATTAATAATACTATCTACCTGGTACATAACAGTATATTATTAATAATAGTAACTCGCCGGCTAGTTGTTGGTGGTTGTTAGTTGGCTAGGTATTATAACCCAATATTGTCGTGTATTTCAGTGTATTACAGCGTGTTTCGATGTATTTCAGTGTAATTTTAGTGTATATCGGTGTATTTTCAGTGTACTCCAGAGCATTTTCAGTGCATCACAGTGTACCACACAGTAGTGATACAGTTACTTCGGGCAAGCAGTAGGGCCGTGATTTGTCCGACCATACTGATTGCAAGGCATACCAACCACAAGTTGCCTGCTAGTTGGCTATTGATGAGAATTACCGTGTCGACACGGTCAGTGCGGTAGGTTGCGAAGCTCTGCGTCTTCGCGGCTCCCTAGCGCCTTGGCGACATGACGCGTCATGTTTGGCTACGGCTTCGCGGCTCCCTGGCGCCTTGGCGACATGACGCGTCATGTTTGACTACGGCTTCGCGGCTCCCTGGCGCCTTGGCGACATGATGCGTCATGTTTGACTACGGCTTTTCAGTTGTGCGGGGGGGGGGGGGGGTTGCGTTGTTTTCGGCCTGATTTTGGCAGTGGCTCAGGGCCACTCGCGCGAACGGTCCCCCTTTGCCTCTGCGGCCTTAAGCTCCGACGAGTGACCCCCCTTTTCCTCTGCAGCCTTGAGGTTTGGTGCTGCTTCAAGTATGTGACATGTAATCTCAATACAATGGTAAGCTGACGCGTGCTAACTTAGAGGTGCGCCACTTTTTTTCTGAGGTTTCCTCGACTTGAGAGCTCAAGACCTCCCCCCACAAAAAAATTGATTTGGAGAAAAACCCAAAGTTTCTGCCGCAGGAAATATCCCTTGGCCTAGGCACACAACAAGAATCATTGCAAAGAAATGGCTCACTTCCGACGAGTTTGGGTGAAGGAGCCGCGTCATTCAGAAAAAAAAATCACACGAAAATTGTTACCACTATCTAAACCTCCTGAACATTTTTTCGTCCGAGGGGTGCAGAGTAACTCGAGTAGCTCGTGCGAGTGGTGGCAAACCCGGAAGTGAAAATCGGTGAACCCGGAAGTGAACATCGGGGAACCCGGAAGTGAACATCAGGGAAACCTGGAAGTGAAAATCGGTGAACCCGGAAGTGAACATCGGGGAACCCGGAAGTGAACATCAGGGAAACCCGGGAGTGAAAATCGAGGTATTAACATGTCATAACACCCCCCCCCCCCCTGCCATTAGCATTGATTGGTCCCGTCGTGTTCGAAACAACAAAAAGAAAAAGTCCGTCGTAGTAATAGTTGACTTTTGCGATCGATCCCGGTTGAAGCTCATTGGCGCACGCTATCGGAGGACAAAAACAAAAAACTTTCTAGCTGACGTATTTGAAATTTCTTTTTTCGAATGTTGACACGCAGCCCGGTTCTGTTGGGAGACACTCGAGAACATCGAAGACTTTATTGAAGACTCGATTTAATGTTGGTTAGAGGGATTACCAGGTAATTTATTGCTGGTTTTTGAAGGAGACGATATATCAGTACGTCCTCTGCACATCTTCTGCTTCCACCGCGGAAAACAATGAATGTCTTGAGTTAGTGTGAATACTATTAATGTTTGCGGCGGTTGTATCTATCGTCTCCCTCGAGCGCGTTTGTTCATTAATGCCTGCAATTAGCATTAGTGTGAATCAACTAAAATTCACCACCAATACCACCACCGATATTAATGTATATTTACATAATATATGCATGTTGTTAAGGAGGTAGTGGGGTATAAGTCCTTCTGACCACTTGCAAAAGGTTAACCAATAGCTTACCCAAACTTAGCCTTAGAACACTCTACCCCCCTGAAACGGCGGGATAGCAGGTCGGCCGGATGTACGGGCGTAGACCTGTCAATATCCAAGCGTTTCGAACTTGAAAAATACTCTCCCCGGTATGCCCAGGAATGAAACCGCTTGGATATTGACAAGTCCGCCCGTATATCCGGCAGACCTGTGATCCCGCCGTTTCAGGGGGGGGGTGTTCTATAAGGCTTAGTTTGGGTATAAGCTATTGGTTAACCTTTTGCAAGTGGTCAAACGGACTAATACCCCACGAATTCCTCAACAAATGGGATGGGGAAAGTTTGAAAAAGTTTATTGTTGTGGATGGTGGGATTCAAACCCACGACGCAAAACACATGGTCCTGCCGACGACGCCATTTGTTAAGGAATCAGAGGGGTACTCGTCCGTTTGATCACTTGTAACAGGTTAACCAACAGTTTACCCAAACTAGCTAAGCCTTATAACAATGTATCGTCGGATGGCAAGCTTAATAACGATGCTTGTTACGATAAGAGGTAGCACACATTTATTTTCTGAAATTAAGGCGCTCCTTAACCCAAACTCGTCGGGAAAAAGGTCATTCTTTATTTTCGCCAAATTATATTTTACTTTTTTCTATGCCTAGGCCATCGGGTTCGACTTTCACTTTTTTTTCTGAAAATCAGCTTTTGCCCTCAGGACGCAATTTTCTTTTGGCAAAACGGTGCACTTTTTACGAAGCATGTTCCATTTCCGATATTTCTAAGACAGCAATTGAGCCTCTGCATCCCAAAAGCATAAAAAAACAAAACCCCTCGTCATCTGGACGCCCACTGACACATTGCAGACCTACCGAGGCAGAGAGGAGGGAAGAGATCGCGCATCGCATTGCATCGTGCTGATAAATGCTGACCGGATGGGGAAAGACAGAAACATAGGAGTTCCTGCATCTAAAACCAAAAAAGTGGTTTGTGAAATAAGCACTAAGTTAGTTAGTTGGACTTTTTCACTCCGCCACCAAACTAATGAGCATAGTCGAACCAACTCAATGTGAAACCCACCGTTGCTGTCCCATGAATGTCGATCAAAATCGCAGACGTTCAAGGCCGAGAGGAGGGAAGAGATCGCGCATCGGATCGCGCTGATGGAGGCCGAGCGGATAGAGAAGGACAGAAAAGCAGGGACTAAAAAGGGCGTCCCCGAATCTAAGGAAGGCTTGATTAATTCGGACACGAATATGCCGGATACCGCGAGAGAAGGAAAAGACCGCCAGGAGGTACCTAATGCATGTCCCCAAGCACGTGCTGGTACGTAAGCGTTTTTTTCTTCTGTTTTTACCCTCCGTCGGACGGTTAAAATATTGGCACTTAGGGAAAAGCAGATCAATGATGTTGGCGCTGCAGTACAGTTCATACTACAGTAGAAAGTTCAACACACCCATTTCTTTCCATGTCATGATGTTAAAGGGGGAACGAAAGTATGCAAATATCCAATACCCAATTATCCAAATATCCAAACATCCAAATATTCAAATAACCAAATATCCAAATATCGAAATACCCAAATATCCAAATATCCAAATATCCAAATATCCAAATATCCAAATATCCAAATATCCAAATATTCCAAATATTCCAAATATTCCAAATATCCAAATATCCAAATATCTAAGCATCCAAATATCCAGTTGTCCAAATACCTAATTGCCCAAATATCCAGGTGTCCAAATATCCAGTTGTCCAAAAACCAAACATCCAATATCAAAATATCCAAATACCCAATTGGCCAAATATCCAACTATCCAAACATTCAAATATCCAAATATCCAAATATCCGAACACCCAAATATCCAAATATCCAAATACCCAAATATCCAAATATCCAAATATCCAAATATCCAAATATCCAAATATCCAAATATCCAAATATCATTCCTTTCTGTTACAGATCACTTAATGTAAGTGTTGGATTGGATGAGGCCTCCTGCTCCAGCAGGAGGCCCTCACCTGTGGATATAGCACGCGCGCTGAGGGTGGCCCCAATCGGGGAAACCTCAAGCGTGGCAGCATTTCCTGGAAATGATCGCAACTAAAGAATAACACACCAACTACAACAAAATACCCAGTGTAGGGCGGACGGGATGTCTGAAGTTCTTCTCTCCTTCCCGGTGTCTTGTCGAGCTTTCCCTGGGAGATCACTACAACTGACCTGTCCTGATAAAATTTGCAAGTATCTCTTGTCAAAAGGCGTTGTTCCACCCGTCGTACCGAAATTCGGATCCGCCTGATTGGATGGCGAGAATATCACAGTATCCAAATAGCCAAATATCCAAATAGCCGAGTATCCAAATATTCCAGTATCATCCGAAGACACTCGTCTAAGCCGAGATATACTGATTCGGGGTGGGGTGAAATTCATTTAAGTCATACGTGCTGTTTCAAAGACATTTATTATTGTTGACGGTAGAAGAGTGAAATAAATCAATCCATATTAATGCAACACATTCAACGGAGACAACACATCAACATGAAGCTTAGCCTCATCCCTTGGTAGCTGTGCGTTCTCGTTTTTTTGTGCGACAAAATGGTTGTTGTACGAGTATGGAGTTCGTGTGTACCTGGTAGCGTTTTTATTTAAGCGATCAAAAGGATCTAAAACCGCGTTGTAACCGCACCATCGTTTTTGTTGTTGAACGACAATCTGCTTGGAAATCGGCGTACCTGGTAGTTTTAGTTCTTCTTCCAGTAGGTAAGGGTTGTAGACCACAGGCCTTCCACGATGGACTAAAAGGTCGGCACACCCGCGACATAAGTAGCAGGTGTTGGACGTTTTTTTTGTGGATGACGAGGCCCCTTTACCCTGTCGGATTTGTGACATTCTCGATTCGTAAAAATGACTGTTTTTTATGCCTGGGACATGGGTTTTATTCGTTAGATTTCGTTTATTTTTATTTTTATTTTTCCCCAAAATCAGTTTTTAGCTGCGGTATACCAACCATTGTTTCACCAAGCCAACAGCCTTGCATAGAAAAAACAACAATGGTTGCTGCAGCCCTACCGCGGCATGCGTCTAGTAGTAGGTCCATATCGCCCAGGCCAACGTCAATATCGTCCCTGCCAACGTCAAGTGCCACCGAGTGAATACTCGTGCTCGTATTATTTTTCAAAAAACGAAAAATACACTTCAGCTGTGAGATCGACCAAAAATGATTTTTTGATCACAACTATCAAAACGTATAATATACGGTGGGGACTTCTTCTTGCGTCCGTAAAAATCGACGGCGGGAAAGTGCGAGAGCGTGAGTTATACTCGTAGCGAAGTTCGATGAAAATCGACCGACGAGCATAAAAAAGCTGAGAAAGTAGGAATAATGCTGAATCCTGTTATGTGCGATAAAAACGAAGTCAAGGACCGGCGGGGAGAAGGGAAGACACATAGTACGTGTGACCACGGTCTTGTCCAGAACGTCGCTGAGGGCAAACCCTCTTATGATACGAGTTGAGCTGGAGAGTAAAAAAAGTCATGATACGAGAACTAAATTGAAATACCGTACAAGAACTACTAAAATAGAGATAGATATCACTTTTTGGTTAATTCGTTTATCTGGATGACGGCGTTGAATAGCCCGGTCGCCCCGGTGGTGTATCAGGTTATCCTCGAGCCTGGTATAGATCAGTTTCGTGAGTTCGAGTCCCTCCGAGTGCATACTCGTATAAATTTGTTGGGACTTTTTCTTGTGCACAAATTGACTTGCGGAAAGCGCGAGAGCGTGAGTTAGCAACACACGCGATGTCAAATCGGCGAGCAGTGGGATTGCTGAACCCTGTTCGCAATAAAAATTGAAGTCAAGAACCGGGGGGGAAAAGGAACGACAAATGTGACTACGGGTGAGTGACCACGGCTTGTCCAGAAACTGGAAAGTAGAAGTTTGAAAAAAGAGGAAAAATCATCGTCGGAATTTCGCTCTTGTTTTTGCAATAGGAACTATTGTTTTGGCTTAGGAATTATTGTTTTGTATGCCCAGACCATGGGCTGGACTTTCTGTTAACTAAAAGCAAAAATAGTTTTGAGGTGAGAAGGAGGAGGAGAAGGATGAGGAGGAGGAGAGGAGGGGGGAGCAGATGCAGGAGGGGTGGTGGAGGAAGAGAAAGAGGAGGTGGGGGGGGGGATTGGGGCGGGGGGGGGGGGGGGGGGTACTGAGTTTGGGCCTGGCCGTAGTCGTATGACCATAGACCTTCGAATCTCTATTATGTCGGAACGGAGCACGTCGGGTTTGTACCAACCAGGAACACATTGCTTGCACCATGCGCGAGGCGCCGTGAGGTGTTCGGTGAGTCTCATGAAGGGTGAACTGCATCCCTTCAAGAACCGCTCTTAAGACGAACTTCGGCACCTTGTGCCTATTTTCTTGCTTATGGATGACAGCACCAATGAGTTACTTTGTTTCCTGGTGTGGCCACTCCAGAGGCAGCAACGGGTATTGCTATGTAACTGCCTCGTTGGTGCCTTACCATTTTACACTACGTGGTGCGCTCATTCCCCTTGTGCGGAGTAAGGGTTCTCCACCCCGCACAATATGATCTAACTCGATAACGATCATGGTGACCGCCGAAAAAAAATTAGGGGGGGGGGGGGGGGGGGGGGGGTACTCATTTGTTGCTTGCCTTAGTAATTTGATAATTGCCCACGCATCCCTTTCGAGACAGAGCACTGTTCCTACTCCTAATAGACACACCTCTAACATTTGGGTGGGGGGGGGCGTAAAAAAAGGAGGAAGACGAAGAAGAGGAGGAGGGGTAGGGGAGGGAAGAAGAGTGGGGAGAAAGAAAAAGACAAAGAAAAAGGTACACCTCTGCGGTAGGTTGCATTCTTCACTATGAATAAGACTAACCCCCTTGAAACGCTAGCGTGTTTGCGATCCACCACAATTTTGGCTGGGTGGGGAGTCGGGCAGGAAAACACCAAAAATAAATTGAAACCGTCGAACTTCACAACCCAACAAGGTCAACCCCAACGACCTACGACAAAACGAAATTCAGCTAAAACATGTTTTCTTATTATAGTACATACACGTTTTCCTATGTACATTTATACAGTTTGTTTGTTTTTCTCGAGAAAACAGATCTCGTGGGTTAGTAGGCTGTGGGGTTTACTGTTGGTCGGTTTTATTGCTATGTATTACATTTTGTATTTCCAACCCGAAAGAGGTTGGAAATCAAAACGCCCGATAAAATCCCCACGTTTTGAGGCTAAAGGGTATGCTTTGCCTGTAGACAGCAGTGACGGTCTCCGTAGATAAAGTCACCGGAATATCGTGGTTTATTGTACGCGTAGAAAGAACTAAGCAAGTCTGTATCGGGGTTTGGGGTTTGGGTTAGAATGGGCGCAGAGAAAACAGAGATAGGCGCCTGACCCCCTCCCCCCCTCTGGAGTACAGACCTCATAAGTAAAATAGCAAGACCTCACAATTCACCGCGAGGAGGAGAACAAGCCATTGGTCATCTTTTGGAAACCCCTGGATTGAAACTGAAATTATTTGCTCTCTGGCTGAGTTCCGTTTTGTGTTGTTTCGTTCGTTTGTTTGTTTGTTCGTTTTTATTCGTTTGGTTTTGCGCACGCTACACAGCAGTCCGAAGAAGTGGTCGGCTCGTCGAAAACTACCTCCGAGGAGGAAGAAAAAAGCATCGAACACCTAATGGAAACCCCTGGATTGGAGCTAACTCGCGCAGAACTCGAGTCCCTGTTTGATCTCGCAGAAGAAGACCAAGACAACGGGGGTGATAGGGACTCCTCATCTAAGAGTGGCGGTAGCGCGCAAGCGCAAAGACGTTTGGAGGGGGCGGGGGGAAACGCTTCGGAGGGATTCCGTCACCAACGGAGTCTTACTTCGGGGAGCAGCCTGCTTCTGTTCCTGCAGAGATGTGGGCAAAGGCGAAGTGAGTGATGATGCTAAAACCATAATCAGGGATTATATGCAGCTAATACAACCAAAAAAAATATCGGACGTCGTGTTTGTATGCGTCTTCTTTCGTGCTGTTGTTTCATGCTCGCCGTTGGTGTTTTGCGAAGGACACAGGTACACGCCACACACCTGTCGGACGGCAAGCTAGCGTTATACCACTCTGTACGTACATGAGAGCAACTTTTAAGCGTTCACATTGAAGCAAAATGTTTCTTACATTTACGTACAGAGTTGTGATAGTTTTGGGGTGGCATAAAAATCAAGATCAGGAAGGGTGCAAAACCAAAATAGTGTGGGTAGAGGGGGACATTATTTTGCACCTACTAACTAAGACGCTTGTAATTGATGCCAGCCTTGGAGGCAAACGACATCAGGGAAGGTTTGGACCCAAAACCAGTAGCCAGCGAAAGGTAAAAATCTTTTTCGTGATCGTGTGTTCGAAAAAAGCATACCGTGGGCGAAAAACTCGACGTCCTGGAGAAAAGGTTGGGTTTTGTCCTGGTTGTGAACTAGTCTTACGCGGTAGGGCTGCCGTCAACGGCTTAGTAACTTCATGTTTCTTTGCGAAGATGCGTGCGCAGACTACGTGAGCAATGGTATTCGTACGTACAACACAGGGCAGCAAATGCGAAACAGAAATACTGACCCAGACTTGTTTTACTATCTGAGCGAGTTTTTTATCTGGGAGATTTTATTTTTTGAGCGAGTTTGAGTTTTTTATCTGATCTGAGAGAGGATGCGATTTTACACTAACATCGGTATAACGGCTCCCGGATTCTTGTTTTCTTGTGTCCTGGCGTTCATCGCTCGTTTTCCCAGTAGCCTGTTCCTGTGAGATGTAGGGCTCAGACGAAGGGAGTGATCGTATCTTATAAAAATAAAAATACACTCCAGCTGTAAGATCGCAGATTTTGTCGAAACTCATCTTTGCAAGCCGTGTGTGATACTCCAATCGCGCGTATTACTGGGTGTGTGTCCTCATGCAGGATATAGGTGGGCGATTTCCCTTGAAACTACAGTGTGAACGTGTTTTCCTTCTTCGTTTTGGCTCCCTATCGCACTTCCGATGCTTTCGCACCTATCATGGCTCCAAACAATAGAGTTGTGAGTCGAAAGGGTTTCCCGACTTAAACCTAATCGATAGGTGCCGTTAACCAACTAGGTGACTTCAGTCGGCAAGTAGGCTGGCGAAACCGGCTGGTGGTCAGCCGACTTGCCGACTTAAATCAAAAGAGCGAAGCGAGCCAAAAATCAGCTCCCCCTCCCGGGCCGAGGGAACCCCGCCAAAAAGAAATGTAAAACGCACTGCGCTTTAACGAGCCTTCCTACGAGTATGGAAAGCCAATAAGTCGGATAGTCGGCACCTCCGGGAAACGACTAACTATTTATCCGACTTTTTAACTAGTTGGCGACTTTAGTTGTGCCGAGTCACAGCTGTGTGACGCTACGATAGAGGCGCACCAACCAACCATTTTTTTTTCCTGGGGTTCCTCATTGTAGGAGCTTGAAAAAAAAAAAATCATCATAGATAGGAGAAAAAAAAAGAAATCTACCACCGGACGAAAAATCCCATAGTAGCCTATTATAGGTATACAACGAGAATCATGCAAAACAAAAAATGGCCTGTTATTTTTTTTTTTCCGACGATTTTGGGTTAAGGAGCCCCTAAAATAGTCGTTCAGAAACCATTTTCGCCAAAAAAAGGTATATCTCTATCGTAGCACGGTTCAGTTGAGGAACTAGTTCGCGATCCGACCTGTTTTGGATCCAAATACCTAGATGGAGGTGTTCATTCATTTCCCTACCCCCCTTTAGTTGCGTCTTCTTAAAAGCTTCTGTCCGGCTACAGGTACCGTTTCCTGCGTGTCTGGAACAAAACTGGGACGGTACTCTAACAGCTTCCGCCCGCCAAAACCTTTCTACTCCGTAAGGCCATGGCTCCGAAAACTTATGAACGACTTTCTTTCATTCCACTATCCGCTTTTGTGGTCCATAGCTCCTTGTCACTTGTACTCGTTAAGGTTCCAAACAACTATCGAACGATTTTGTCTTCCCTGTCCGCTTGGTGCTGCTGCGCGTTTATAAAAGAAACTTTTGCCCGTTTTCTATCGTTCCCCACGCAGCTGACAAAAAAATAAAAACTGACACGGCCAGACGGTTCGACTCCCTCCCTAGCTCACGGTCCCGAACGAATAAATCTTAATGAACGTGTTTTTTTCTTGCGTACCCGCTTGTGCTCTCCAGCTCCGTGACACCCACACCCGTTTTGCACGACTCCAATTTGTGCAACGAACGTTTTCGTGTTCCCCTGTCCGATTGCGCTACGTCGTCCTACCGCTTCTGTCTTCCTGCTACCGATTCCGATCCAAACACTGATTAGAAGTGTTTTCTATATCCGCTTGCGTTCCCTAGCTCCGTGATACTCGTACTCGTCATGCCTCCCATCGAACCAGCGGACCTAACCCTAAAGCGGGCCGATATAGAGCAGTGCTTCTTTGTTTTTTCCGAGACTCCCTCCTTGAGTGGCTCGACGCATCAACCACATCAACCACATCAACGAAAAACCTGGCCTTAGACAATCCGGTGAATACACGGCCTATCAATAACTGCTGTGTATGAGTATTGAGGTAAAATCTGAAACCACAACCCGGTAAACGATTCCACGGCCTATCAATAGTTGCTGTACGTGAATATTACTGTAAACCATGAATGGCAACCATTCCGAAGGAACTGTGTTGCGGAGTTCCAAGCCATTGAGCAGAAATAGTTTGGTCAAAAAGGGCTAGGTGCCTCTGTCGTAGCACGGGTATTTTTATGTTTTCTCCTATCCGGCGCGCCCGCTATAGATCCAAGTAACTATTTTACTAAATGAACTTGTGTCCTTTTTCTCTCCCCGCTTGCCTGCGCTTGCGTCGTTCTAAACCTTGTGCACGTTGGCGATTGCCGCTTGTCTCCGAACAGCGCCCGCCGGTCCTCTGGAAGTGCCAACCGTCGGCAGCCTACCAGGCTTCGACCCGACCATCCGTCCAGCCTTAAAGCCAGAGCTGGACGATTACGTCTGTCTTAATTTTGTACAAAACAACGAAAATATGGCAGATCAGGGAACGAGTCCTGCGAAACGGGAGAAGGAGCCACTAGAGACTGCTGCGGCGGGGGACAGACCGGTGGGTGCCCGAGGAGAGAAGGAGGCTACGAAGGAGAGAGCTGAAGATGAGGGGTATGCCGTTGAGGGAGGTGAAATTACTGAAGACGAGAACGAGAGAGTGTGGCGCGGGAGTGACATTCGAGTTAAGCGCCACGGAGCCACCAGAACAGCTCCTGAGCGGCAGGAAAATGGGAAAATGAGTCCAATTGGTCTCCGCGAAGATGGGAAAACAGGTCAAATTACACCTCGACCTTCTCTTGATGATGGTGGTGGTGGTGGTGGTGGTGACGGTGATGGTAACGTTAAAGCTGGTGATGATGACGATGATGACGAATCGAAGCTGTACACGCGAACGCTAGGCTCATCCGTCAGCGTTCTCGACGAGAAGGACGCGGTGGCACGAAACGGTGGCGCGAGATTCATGGGAGAGGACTCTATCCGCGGCCGTCTGCGCGCGGCCGACCCCTTTTTGTGGATGAGCCGGCTCCACGCCGGAGCCACGGCAATTTCCACCCTTATCGACACTGCCAAGAGTACTCTCCAAGGGTTAAATGACTCTAGTGCTAGCGCAACCAGCGGTGACTCCAACTCGATCGCTAGCGACCGGTCGGTACGAGACGACCCCATTGATCAGTCCACTCGAGGAGATGATGACACTGGTCAAGAAAAGCAACAGGAACAAAAAGAATCAGAACCGGAGGGTTTAGCATCAGCGAAAGCTGGGGTTGTTACCCTCCCTCGGAGGAGGGGGTCGGCAAGAAGAGGACAAGAAGACGTTAAGGCTGGCGGTAGCGGGAGTAGTAGTGGTAGTCGTAGTGGTAGTGGTAGTGGCAGCGGGGTCATGACGGATGAGGAAGCGGGGGGAACCGTGGGGGAGCTGAGCAGGGCTACGACGGAGTACTCGCAGGCGGTGGAGAGGATGGTGGTAACCTTTGGGGTGATTGAAGAAGACCCGGACGAGAACGAAGGGGAAGAGGAGGGACAGGGAGACAAGCGCAGCGGTAAAAACGTAAGTCGCGGAGAAACGATGTCCGACACCATAGCTTAATAGAAGCAATTAAAAAACAGATCCAGTTGCAAGCAGCGTGCAAATGTAAGTCCAGGAAACAACACGTCTGAAACTTTAACTTTATAAAATGAGTTCCAAATGTATGCATTAGCTGTAAACCATATTTATTTTTTTCTTTCGCCATATCATACGGTGTAACTGTTGTTTCGGGGGGGGGGGGGGGGAGAAGGCTGCAGTAGGGGTGTGTGGCCGTTTTGGGGGGGGGGAGGGGGGATGGGGATGCTCATATTTTGCTTTCCCTAGTCGTTTGACCATTGGTCACGCATCATCCCGTTCGAGAAGGTTAGCCCTTTCGGGGCCCGGGTATGGTATACGACACAAACAAGAAAAGCACGGTCTTGCCGGCCGCCTCCTAATCGCTTACGTATGAGCGAGCAGTAGTACGGGTAGCGTCGCGCATCTCCTTGTGCCGTTGCTCGTTCACAAAATCCTGTCGTCGTCTCGTCCGGTAGCCCGCATTACTTCGCGTGGCCGATGCTGTAACCGCCAGCTTTTGTTCAACCATTTTTCCTCCGAAGTGTCCGAAAGGGAGTGCCCCGAACGGTGCCAACGCTGTACGTTTTAACCTTCGAAGGCGAGCTATATCACGGTTCTCAAGCATTCTGTTTTCACACGAGTTGAGTGAAAAAGGTTCCTCTCTGAAGAAATCAACCTTACGATGGCGTAACCTTTTTACGGGTCCCAGCGCTTCCTGCTTTTTTCTTTTCACATAAATCTCCCGACCGTCGCCATCGAAGGCCTTAACTTTTTCAGTATAGCTATTTATGCCTTAATTTTTGCAGCATAGGTATTTATTGCGCCCTCTCGAATTACGTTCTAGCTTTTGGAGATAACTCGTCTATTATCCACACACATTCTGTTCTCACACATGTGGAAGGCGCCGGGCCATCGCCATCGAGGCCCCGGCGGTACTAAGCGGGCGGCTGTCGGCGCGGGACCTTGTCCCATGCGAAAATCTCCCATCGCCACCCGGCCTGCGGCCATCGGCAACCGGACGGCGGCCAGGGGTCTATTCAGCGATAAACCTGAGACGGGGATGGGAGCATCGAACAAGGTGGGTCCATTTGTCGGGGGGCCGCGGAGGGGGGGGGGGGAGGGGGCGTTTTCGCCGTCTTCCCTCTGTTTTATTAGTGAAGGTTGCACACGTCGGGTAGATCGTATAGATCATACAAATCATACAGATCATCCAGATCATGTAGATAATCTACAGTGGATCCTATAGCTACCGCGGTGAGGTTTCGTACACGATCCGTGTATATGTGTGGAGTACATACCCAACAACCAAGGCTATCGTGGGGGGGGGGGATACTCGATATTCATGCATGGCCGTAGTCGTATGACCATGGACCCTCGAATCCGCAATATGCCGGGACGAAGCACGTCGGTTGTTCACCAACCAGGCAGACATTTCTTGCATCAAGCGCAAAGCGACGTGAGGTGTTCGGCGAGTCGCATGAAGGGCGAACTGCATCCTTCCAAGAACCGCTCGTAAGACGGACTTCGGCACCTTGTGCCTACTTTCTTGCTTATGGATGACAGTGCTAATGAGTTATACTTTGTTTTCTGGTGTGACCACTCCAGAGACAACAATGAGTATTACTTTGTAACTGCCTCGCGGATGCCTTACCGTTTTCACCCTACGTGATGCGATCATTCCCGGTGCGGAGTTAGGGTTCTCCACCCCGCACAATATGATCTAACTCGATAACCATCATGGTGCCAGACAAAAAAAAACAAAAAAAACGTGGGGGGGGAGCGTTTTCCCCCCTTCTCTCTGTTTTCTTGATGAAGCTTGCACACGTCGGACAGATTACGATCTAGATCATCTAGATCATCTAGATCATCTAGATCATCTAGATACTATAGATCATATAGATCGTATAGATCATATAGATCATATAGATCATATATATATATCCTGTAGATCCTATAGATCATATAGATCACACAGATCATATAGACCATATAGATCGTATAGATCCTATTGTTGCCGTTGTGAAATGTTGTGCAGGCTCTGTGTGTATGTGTGAGGTACAGATCCAATCCAGAATACATTAGTTTTTCCTTTTCTTTCTTTTTTCTGGGAAAGTTCAGGATTAGCTTTTTTGCTTTTGCTCATCTCTTTTCTTATCTTCGCACTCTTCCGCTTCTCCTTCTCCCTTCCTGATTTGTAGACGTAACTCAGATCCAGGGTCACTGAGGAGGTTCTTCTCCCCCCTCCTCCTCCCCACTGCGGCACGTGCCTTCGTTTTGTATCGCGAGAAAAGACTCCAGCTATTTCTTCTCTCGTCGACTCGCGTCGAATTGCGCCTACCCAGGAGTAATGGACATTGAAGCTCGTGCCACGTGCACATCGTCGGATGGCCAAACACACACTAATAATAGGGTTACGTGCCACCAAAAACTTATTACCTCCTTCCTTCAGGAGCTCTCTGCCCCACCAAAAAAACGACGACTTCGAAAACTGAATGCCCAACTCCATGACCAATCCCATCGCGCTACGATAGAGGTATTAGCCCTAACCTTTTAGCACTGCGCTCCCCATTTGGGGACAAAACACTTGGAATTAGACTAGTACGATAGAGGTATTAGCCCTAACCTTTTAGCACTGCGCTCCCCATTTGGGGACAAAACACTTGGAATTAGACTAGTATTGTTCTCGAGTTGGAAAAGGCTCACATTTTGGGTGACGCGCTTTCTGAATGACGGAGCTCCTTAGCATCAAATATTCCGATTATTTATTCTTTGTTTGGTAAACATTTTCGTTTTATACCTAGGCCATGGGATGAAATAAATTATTCATCGTGAAGAACTTTCCACGCATTTTCCAGATCAAGTTTGTGGGTTAGATATAGAGCTCCTCGAGTGAGCAGCCCCAGGGAAAAATAAAAATCCTTAAAACGCACCAATACAAATAGGCTTCTTCTGTTGTACAACCGGCCGAATATTGACACCGGACCTGCATGCTCTCCACGCGAGCTCGTTTTTTCAACTCGAAGTCGTGGCTCTATAGCTCGTTACAACACTGTTATCGTGTGGCCATCTCTAGGACATCGAGCAGCAGGTCACTTAAGACTGTCGTCAAAATGTGTGCATTGGTGGCGTGTGGTGGCGGCGGCGGTCGTATAACCTGGTTTCAACGATCTCGGAAATGGCTCCTATTGTTCGACCTGATGGAAAACATCAACTCGAATTCGCTCGTAATCAGCAGGAAGAGTGGAGGTAGTAAGAGTAGTAGCAGGCGAACAAGTAAATAGATCGACGCTATGCCCGAAGTAGGTACAAAAAATGAGTTACAGCAAACCTCGTCTCCATCTTTTTTTTTTAGGTGTTTTATCTTGATTTTTCGTTTTGTCATTTCTGGGGAAAATGTATGGGTGATCGACGGTAGAAATCATGCTGCCTGCACACTATCGGCCGGCAAAAAACAACAAATAAAAAAAAAATAGCTGCAACTATGACCCTCCCCGTATGCTGCGCGTCCCTCCCCTGGAGCAGAAAGGAGGGGATGAGTGGGGCGAAGACGAGTCTCAGGACATGCACGTGGACGATATCGTGTCGGGTATTGCTAGGGATGTTGCATCCCGGGCACCGCCGTCTCCCAGACAGGTGCGCCATCGAGCGCCGACATGGAAAGCCGCATACATACGATGTATACACCATCTAGACGATACGTAGGCTCAGAAGGGCGTTAGCTTTCGTGCCTAGGTTTCCTCCGCATACGATCTATCGTGCAGAAGTACTGTCGGCACAGAAGGGAGTGTTAGATTTCGTGCCCAGGTTTCCTTCTTTTGTTTTGCTCCCCTTGGTGGTTTTGGATGTTCTGAGACACGTTTTTAAAGAGTAATTGGCGTTGACCTTCATGCTGCCCATTTTGTCGGACGGCAAAAAACACACAAATGCGTATGCTCCGGGGGGCTAGGACGTGCCGACTTATGTGAACATCGTCTTCACCCATACGTCATTCTGAGAAGACACGCTTTGAAAAAATTTCGGTGGTCTATCGACTTCGTGCATAGTTTGGGATCAATGAGGCTTCTCTGCCGCGATCGGCCGATGACTCTCCCCCAGGGCGGATACCCCCGCATTGATTCACCGGTGCTCAACGCGTCACCTCGTCGCCGACAGTAAATACTCCGGGAAAAAATTGCTGAGAAAATACACACGTGCACAATCCGCGGGCATAATATGTGCCGAACGCTGCGAAATGTTGACTTTATCCATCTGTCAGTCTGAGAAAGACGCTGCAGTGCCCAAGGGGCTACGTCTACCCCGAACGATATGTAAGCTGTATTCATTTCTCTCACGTGTCCATCAATCTGATTTGGCTGCTGTCCCTCGCAAAGGGCCAAGCCCGCCCTGATGAATCGATACGATGAATCTGTTCACCTATCTCAACATGTGTGCCAGTCTGATAAGGCCGCTGCCGCGCGGAAGGGACTAAGGCCGCCTTGGTCGGCAGAGGAGCGGAGGGTACCGGCACGCAAACAAAGGTCAGTACAGCGCCACGTTTAGCCTTCGAAAATTTCTTATTGATGGTATTGTTTTGTTTTCCCTCCGGCAATGCGAGACTGACTTACTTGATAGATTCGAAGTCAATCACTCCTATACACTCGAAGAAAGAAGAAAGGGAACAAAGCCAAGGAAAAACATAACAAAGGGACATCGTATCATGCCATCTCCCATCATATCATATCATATCATACCATATCGTAACACATCATAGCGTAGCATATCATATCATATCATATCATATCATATCGTACAATAACATACCTGGTATCATATTGTATTTTATTAAAGTACAAAGTCATACCGTATCGAGAGAGACGATATATCGTATCGAGAGAGACGATAATCGTATCGAGAGAGACGATAATCGTATCGAGAGAGACGATATGTAGCATGAGTTTCAACAACGATCACTCCTAAGCATTCCCATAGGAAAAATTATAGAAAACCAAGGTCAACCCATAAGAAGCATCATACCATGTCATATCCCCATCACACCATACCACAGCATATCATACCATATCATATCATATCATATCATATCATATCATATCATATCATATCATATCCTATCATATCATATCATATCATATCATATCATATCATATCATACCATATCGTATCATATCATATCATATCATATCATATCATATCGAGCGAGACGATATGTAGCATGAGCTTCAACAACGATCACCCCTAAGCATTCCCAGGAGGAAGAAATAATAGAAAACAAACCAAGGTCAACCCATAAGAAACGACACCATATCATGTCGTATCCCCACCATACCATACCATATCATATCATGTCATATCATATCATATCGTACAATATCATATAACATCATTTACTTTCATAAAATATCATATCGTATGGAGGGACATGATACGTAGCATGAGCTTCAACAACGATCACTCCTAAGCATTCCCAGAAGGAAGAAATAACAGAAAACAAGCCAAGATCAACCCATAAGAAACGACATCATATAATGTAATATCTCCATCATACCACATCATATCATACCATAGCATAGCATATCATATCACGCAATATCATGCAATATCGCGTTTTATCATAAAATATCGTATCGTATCCAGGGAGACGATATGTAGGTGGAGGCATGAATTGCGTCAGCTGTGATATATGCGTGTACCACCTTGGGTTGTGTGTGTGTTTTCCCTGGGGTATTCCTCAGCTCCAGAGAGACTGGAGCCTGTCCTGTGACCACGGACTCGATTATGCGAGTTAATGTGAGAACAACAACAACAACAACAACAATGTAGCATGAGCTTCAACGTCGATCACTACTAGACATTCCCAGAAATCAGACAAAAAAAGGGAAACCCTCATAGACCGATGCTAATGGAAAACCGATAGTTTGGCCAATATGTTTCCAAACTTTTTTGGGGGGTTATTTGGTGAAAGATTCCGGGTAACGTCGCTATGGATGGGGAAAAATTGACTATTTTTTTTTTTCTAGCTTTTTTTTTGGTCATGCGGTCCAACAGATCAATTTGTCTATTTTTCATCAATGCCTTGATCAACACTGCCCACCAAACACGATTGACCTTCGATCTCGAGCGAGAGACAACCCATGGTCACCTCTTCGCTCCGGACGAGGCCACGTGAGTGTAGGTGACAGCGCTGAAGAGTATATCTCGATCCATGCCCTAGGGCGTGAGAGGTTCTTGTGTCGTCTTGTGGTCTCCCGTCACATTCTCTCAAAATGATGTTTTCCGCCCGTTGGGAGACGATCGAGAGTGTTTGTCTCAATTTTCTACACACCAGCCGCCAAATGTGTTTTTGACAGAAGCCTGAACGGCGCCCGCCACAAATCACCGGCCGTGGAGTGAGCGCTGTACACCAAGGGGGGGTCGGAACCCTTAACGTGCTCGCCACGGTCAGAGTTCACGACGCTGTCGTTGATTTCGTCTAGAACAATGCTTTTGGAGCAAACGAAATTGCGCCGCGTCTAATCCAAGATCCGCTTGAGAGTTTCTCAGGCCGATGTTGGCCAAGATCGCCGGGAGAAACGTTTTTTTTTTCCAGAATTCTAGAAAGTTTCAGAAACAATTCTACCAAATTGGATCCATAGGCGACTGTTCAGGCAAAGTTTGGCTGGGATCTTCAGGAATTTCAAAGTTTTGGCCTTCCATTGTCACCTAGAAACTTCTTCTAAATATTTCGTTTGGCTATCAAAATCACGCGCATCAGCGTGTAAAATTCCAATCCAAGTAGTCCTAACGCAGGAAATCTATGCACAAATGTTGCAGTGCAAGAGCAAATATGTCGGATTACCGCATTACGGCAAATCGACGAGGTCACTTTAGCGGTGACAAATTGGTCTGGACCGAAGACGTCGGATTACCGTATCACGGCACTACGTCGAGATCCCTTTAGCGGTAACAACTTGGTCTGGACCAAAGATGTCGGATTGCCGCGTTACGGCATTATGGCGAGATCACTTTAGCGGTAACAAATTGGTCTGGCTCGCCGTAATTACGTCTCATCCCCTGTCCCCTGGTCACTCGAGCCACATAAAGCCTGCTTCGAAGGCTAAAAATAATGAATACTTTGAATTAGTATGGATGAACCTACCGTTTTGCTATCGGGAATCCTTGTGTTTTGTCCCGCGGGCAGCTCCGGTGACCTGTCACATTGCCACGTTTTGGACTTCGGCAAAATACCTGGTAATTACCGTTCAGCAGCTAATTTTCTGATTCTTTTGCGGTAATTCGCGTAGACACAAAACGCTGTTTTGGCGGCAATCCGACATCTGCATTAATCCATATACCACTAGATAGAGGTATTGATATTTGGCAAAAACGGGGCGCTCCTTAACCCACAATCAATCGTTGGAAGTTTTTTCCATCACTTTTTTCAGCACCATTTTTGTTTTTTGCACTCCTGTCGTAGAGTTGCGCTTTCGGTTTGATCGAAATATAACCTCATTTTGGGGGTTAAGTTGGTACGTATTATAGTAGCTTATCGAGCCAGGAACTCTGCAGATAAAAAAAAACAACAACAATGGTTTGCTGCCCCTCCACAGTGGCGTGTGTCCGTCTGTACAAGAGGTAACCGTGTATCCCCGCTTTCATCACCGAGTTGCGGCGACTCGCGATAGCGCCTCTGAACCGCACCAATAAGTAACAAACACGAAATATGAGTATTGGACATCAAGTCTATATGTATTTATGTATAGTATTATATATTTATATTATAAAGATATTGTAGCTGTCGCTAAAACGAGCGACAGCTGATAGATGTAGCTGTCGTCAGACGTGTGCGTCCACGGGCCATTGGTTCGTGTGATAAAGCGTACAAACACACAAACACACGAACACACGAACTTTTTTTTTCGAGTAGAGCGCTATTACGGGGGAACCGCAGGCGGGAATTACAAACTCGCTTTGCTCGAATAAACATACACTCCAGCTGTGAGATCGAAGATTTTGTCGAAACTCATCTTTGCAAGCTGTGTGTGATACTCCGATCGCGCGTATTTATGTATAGTATTGACCTCCCGATGCCAGGAGCGTGAGGTACCGACTTAACTCCTTCAGAGCCCCCAAAATCGCTCCTCATACTAACTTGAAGTAAAATTGAAAAAAGGCTTTCCAGTGGAAAAGGCGTTTACACCACTCGCAAAAACAGGCATCAATGTGCAGACAGCAGTAGTGGCCCGTCTATGGCGCAGGTGTATTTAGGCCGCAAAAATATCGGCACTACTATAGTGGCAGCCGGCACTAATCCAGATACGGCCACCATTGTTTTGTTCTCATACGCGCGACACAATGTTCACAGGCACTGTAGAGGGAAACCAGCGCTACTCGGCCAGCACGATAGAGGGACTACTGCTGTTTTTTGTTTTAGCGCAGGCATCATATCAAAGCAGTTACATGGCGGAGCTTACATTGCGAAACCGAAGAACGCAAAATATTAAGGGGTTTCCTAAAAGCAGGGATACGTGTTACGGCTACTTAACGCGCGAACGGCGCCCGTTTGAGCGATACAAGGCCAAAACTGCGAACGGCATCTGCGAACCGCAACGGAAAAACTTGGAAACCCAATAACGCAGGGCTTGGAACAAGCTGCCGTGGCGTTCACTTCAATACACACCATAAAAGAAGGGTTTCCGATACATAAATGGAGGCATTTACCACCAGAGGCTAATCTTAAATTTTCCGCAAACGGCAAAACAAGCGCGAACGGCTGGGTGGATCTACGAACGCAAGCGCACGCGTTACGCGTAACGGTACCCTTGGTCCGGCGAACGCCTCGGCATTTAGAGGGCCTGCGTGGGTGTGCCGGCTTGTGCGCGTCCCGTTTTGTCGTGTGCAGTACGTTTGGTGTTGCACGGCAAAATAGCTCCTTACTGTTCTTTCCGATGTATGTACGGTAACTGCTGTATACCTCCTGTCTTTGTAGTTTTGTGACCACCAAGCTTGAATATCTTCATAGGATAAAGAAATGCGCATGGACACTGCACGTGGTGGGGTGTGCTGGGCGTCAAACGGTTGACACGGCTGTTTATTGTGAAGAATACGCGCAGTGTGTGCAGTGTGTGCAGTGTGTGCAGTGTGTGCAGTGTGTGCAGTGTGTGCAGTGTGTGCAGTGTGTGCAGTGTGTGCAGTGTGTGCAGTGTGTGCAGTGTGTGCAGTGTGTGCAGTGTGTGCAGTGTGTGCAGTGTGTGCAGTGTGTGCAGTGTGAGCAGTGTGTGCAGTGTGTGCAGTGTGTGCAGTGCGTGTGAGCCATCCCTCGGCAAAGAAAGGCTGCAGTATCTGGGGCCAAACGATTATGACAATACCTCTTACTGGTTGAGATCCTCAAGTAAAAAGTAAGTAAGTGTCAAAAACAAGTACTTTTATTTAGGACCATCTTAATATTAATATCGCATAGACTAGACGGGTTGGTCGGGTTGCTCGAACGAATAACGCCTTCGAAGTCATGCGTCGGGTGAGTTATTGATTGAGCTCCTCATGTTGGGAGCTCAGAAAATTCCTAAAATCTTCTGCTTCACCCCCCCCCACCGTGGAATGACTCGTGTGCTGGATGCTAACGGGTAGAAAAACAATATGTTGCGAAGAACACACACACTCGTAGCGTGTTTGCGATTTCGGGTGTTAGCGAATTCCCAGCTGTTGTGTTAGGTTAGAAAAAAATGTAATTCTTTTTATCGAAACCGACGAATTTCACAAACCCATGGCCAACCAACCCACCCACGAAATCAAAAATAATTCGAAAATACAAAATTAAAAGGTAGGGAAAAGTAGTTCTCAATCATCTTTTTTCGCTCATTTTTTTTTGGGAGGGGGGTTGGGATGGCCTTGTACTGTGACGTTCGACGGTTTCAACACTATTTTACGATTCTCAATGCAGTTTCCTACCCAACTCCTATGCGACTAAACTTGGTACATCGCAAAACACCCTACTGACGAGGTTGAGATGGCCTCGTACTGTGACCTTCGATGGTTTCAATACTATTATACTATTCTTAATACATTTTCCTACCCAACTCCTACCGAAAAAAACTCGGTACATCGCGAAACACCCTACGACGAATGCCTCTTTCCGCCTGCCATACAATACACCCTTCTCCTATGCTATCATAGCAGGGCTGAGTCAAGCCTCGGCGGCAGGTATGGCGTGAGGCGGCGGCCGCGATCTACACCAGCCGGTGTGCGCGCCCAAAAAGAGGCCGCGTCGACCGTCTTCGACCGCCGACCTCCCTGGTCGCTACCACTCGACAGCGTCTTCGCCCCTCGGGTTGCTGGAGCTGTACAGGTAGGTGGCCGATATGTGCAGAACGGGGGCAGTCTACACGCAGAGTGTTCGTTTCTTTTTTGTGGCTTCCCATCGGGTTTTCACTTGGTTTTCTTTTCTTTTTTCTTTCGGGGGGTGTTTGTGAGTGTTCAACGTTGAAGCCCATACTGCCTGCACGCTGTCGGATTATTGCTAACCCGAGCTCTCGCGCTTTCGGCGACCAAAGAAGGCTCATGTCAAAATCCTCTGAATACGCAGCCATACCAGCTAGGATGGCAGTCTACCGGTCGCTGACCCATAAGTCAGACTTTGCGTGTTTTCGCATAGCCTAGGCTAAAAACTCGTTCTAGCTATGGTGTGAATAGTCGGTGGTACTCGCCCCGGTTAGTTGCGCGATGGCTTATTTCTTTTTTTTAGTTTTCAAATGCCTCTTTTTTAGGTTTTTCCTCGTATGGCTCACAGGAACGCCTGCCTGGTGTTCCCCTTTCCGACTTGCAACACTCGCGAGGGATTTTTAAGGCAACCACATTCCAAACGGGAACCTCATGTATCATACACCGGTCTGACTATAAATACAAGCTCGATATGAGTAACGCTTGTAAACTGTGCGAAACTCCCGATATTTTGTGTGGAGGGGATGATGACAAACTAACATCCCCGGGTCAACCAATGGGTGTTTCAATCCTTTGATCTATCTGCATGGGGATACGATAACAGTACCGCGTGTGGCCTCGAATTCCACATCGAGCTCTCATTAATTGTCTTTCACACGAGTGTCGAGCGTTTAGTTTTTTTCGGACTGATGTGTGTCCTGATTATGTCTCCGACGTGCTCGCCATCCCCGACGACGCCACGGCGCGCAGAAAACCGGCATACCCTCACCCCCCCGAAGACCAAGCGCAACAGACATCGTCGGCGTCCGCACTGACGCTACCGTGAACGATTTTCCGCGACGAACCACTCGAGGCGGCTTGGTGGTGCACGGAGCCCGAGCACTGAGAAAACAACGCAAGGACATCTCCTCTGGGCCGCCAAGAAGCGCCCCAGCGTATGATGGGGAGGCGTCGGCTCAAGGGGGGGCAAGGAGGGTGCCGGAAAAGCGCGGTTTTCCGCCGAGGAGAGTTGATGGGTCGGAGGCACCTCTCGTAAACATGCGCAGGTGATGTTCTTGTAGAAACCTCCGCATTCTATCTCGTCTCCCTCTACCATTACAAATAATGAATGTCTTGAAATAGTATGAATTAAGTAAATCGCATCATCACCACCCCCGCTGGGTACCATATTTCGATCCCGGGTGGTTTTAGCGTCTCCTTGAACGGTGGAATGAATCAAAGTAATGGATATTAGCGTGAATTTGTTCATATTTCACCGCCCCCACGTCAATACCTACCTAAACCAACTATCGGATACGTTTGCGGATGGACTGGCATGTATTTTTCTGGTAAACATTAAAAAAATAAAAATAAAAAGCTATAATCAAGAATACAGTTTGTAATTTGTAGCGTCTTCCTATTTTTTTTCATAACTTTAATACGAAGAGCAAAACGTAATGGGTGTAAGTTTTTATTGGTGAACATTTTCTTGTCGAGTACGGGTACGGGTACAGGTACGGGTACGGGTACGGGTACGGGTACGGGTACGGGTACGGGTACGGGTACGGGTACGGGTACGGGTACGGGTACGGGTACGGGTACGTGAATTACTGGTGGGTATAGGCTATAAACCTACGAGTACTCGCAGGCTAAACGTACACTCTCAACGTACGCCTTGAAGACAGGGACGGCGAACTTCGCATGCCTCCTAGCTGGTCCGCTTGAAAAAAACCCGTGGAAGCGGAAAATAAACTCGCGCGGGTTGAACGCGTAACTACTCAACGTTTCTTTTTCTATGCTAGTTTTACCAAGTCTCTGGCGTTGTCAAGGAAACGCTTGGTTTTTTTTTTTTCCTCCTTCTTTTTGGGAATTGTTTAGGAGTGATCAACCTGGAAGCTCATGCCGCACAAAGGCGTATGGCAAACACAATAATCACGTGCAAGGTTGAAAGTCTTCGTATGTTATTTCGATAGCTACACCTACATGTAGGCCATGCGTGGGAATGGACGCATCGGTTTGCGTATTTCAGCTTCGAAGGCAAGCCGCCAGCGCTTGGGTGAGGCAGGAGGGTCTTCAAACAAGGAGGCCAAATACGTTGTAGGTGCGGCAAGCAGTGAGTACCGATTTCACTTTTATATGTTTCTGGTGGAGGCATGAATTGCGTCAGCTGTGGTATATATATGCGTGTGCCACCTTGGGTTGTTTGTGTTTTTCCCTGGGGTATTCCTCAGCTCCAGAGTGACTGGAGCCTGTCCTGTGACCACGGACTTGATTGTACGAGTTAATTCGACAACAACAACAACCCCCATTTTCAGAGCACCTCGTGACAACCCAAAAACAAGGTCTCTTTGCCCTTTCGGGGCCCAAGTACCACGACAAAAAAATATAACCGCGTTCTTATCGCGGCGCCAGAGAAATCCAACCCACGGCGACAGCGGTGCAAGCCCGAGTTCGCGCGTCTTACGGACGATTGCGTTCGTTGGAGGTCGACTGTTCGGCTGGAAAATCGTCGGGACCTCAAACCTAGCGGCCCCAGTTGTGTTGCTTGCCTCGTGTGAAGGACGCTGCCATTGCCATTTTTCGCCATTTATCAAAAACAATTTCCTCTGAAATCCCAAAAGGGCTGTATACACATTGCTCTTGTTGGTAGCGAGAAGTACATACGAAGCTTATTTTCAGTATGGAGGGGCATTCCGTCTGTTTTACCGCTGTCCAAGTCCCAAATGCTCTTACATCGCGGGGTCTTTGTTGTGTCGGTGTACCCACTGCCTTACAAGGTTCCTCCCACGTTGGAGATGCAGTAGAAGATTCGTTAATAAGAATCTTTTGAGGCCCTGAAAGGAGGAGCTCAATATCATCATCCATCATCATCATCCATCATCATTATCCATCATCATCCATCATCATCCATCATCCATCATCCATCATCACCCGAAACATGGCTTCCACAACGAACAGTTCACGTTCATGCAACCCGACCATCGCGTTTCTATGCGCTATGTAGTCCTAAAGCAATTGTACTCGAAAATTTCACATCGACCGATAGTTTCACGCTTGAGGAGCTCAAAACGGTCGGAAAAGTTTGGCCCGAGAAAGGGAAACCCCTACCGTGGGATGAGCACCAAACATGTCGGTTGACGGTTTAGTCTAGTCTTGACCCGTCCAGACGTCTTTTTGGACTTATCATACCGGTTTTAGTGTTTGGAGAGTTCGTGCCAAATATGTCGGTTGAAGGTTTAGTCTCCTTGACCCGTCAAGGCGTCTTTGGACTTATCATACTAGTTTAAAAGTTCCAGTTCCTGCCAAATATGTCGATTGACGGTCTAGTCTAGTATTGACCCGTCCAGTCGTCTTTTGGACTTATGATACACTAGTTTTAGTGTTTGGAGAGTTCGTGCCAAAGATGTCGGTTGACGGTCTAGTTTCCTTGACCCGTCCAGGGGTCTTTGTTCGAGTTATCATACTAGTTTTAGTGGTTGGAGTTCCTACCAAAGATGTCGGATGACGGTCTAGTCTTGACCCGTCAAGGCGTCCTTGGACCCATCATACTACTTTTAATAATGTGTGTAGTTCGAACAAAAAAGGTCGGTTGGCGGTCTAGTCTTGACCCATCAAGGCGTCTTTGGACTTACCATGCAACTTTTAGTGTGCGGAGGTAGTTCCTTGACGGCTGTCCGTCAAGGGGCAAGAGTACCGTCAACCCACTTATTTGCCCCGTACCCATATTGTAACATGAGACTGCGCGTGCTGTGGAACTGCGCGTGCTGTGGAACCCGCACTACGTCCTAACCTCGCCACCTTCCCTTCACGCCCCTGACCGTGTTGCCGATGGCCATACAGTGGCAGGAGCCGCTCGGCCTCCGAGGTTTTTCTGCAGTCAGGTGTTACTTTCGGAGATGCTTCAAAAGAAAATTCTGACGTCCAAACAAACGCGGACGGAATCTGGAACTGGGGTTGGCACGATGATGGTGGCCAGGACGTTTTGCCGGAGCCGACGAATCCGTTCACGCCTCTGGCGACACCCGAGGTAGGAAGACGCGAGTCACCGTGGGGTTGATCGACTCTTTGTTTTTTTTTTGTTTTTGTTTTTTTCAATCGAAGACTGATACCCCTCACGGGGTTTCAGCGGGAAAATTTGGACGAAAACGTGACAAAATGACGATTGCAGCATCTTAAGCCCTTTAGAGCCCCCCCCCCCCCCTCCCCCCAAAGCCCTCCCTATACTAAATTGAAGTAAATTTGTCTCCAAAAACGTTTTCCAGTAGTGATGTTAACCCGGGCTGATATTAATTTATACTTATTTATATTAACAGATGAGCTTATCACCATTTTTCTGTCGCATTTCAAAATGAATGCAAGTACCTGCAAGACACGCGCATAGCTTGTTTGCACTTGCTTGCACTCGTGGTTGCAGTTCTCAGGGAGCTAGCCGACTAACCCCGTTGCAGCGTTTTTGCTTTCGCCCAGATGAGTGAACTTTTAACAAAGCCCTACTTGCCGTGTTTTTTTTATTGCCGCCCAGTTGCGTACATCTCTAACCCAACCCCGTGACATTTTTTTCACCCCCAGCTACGTTCGCCTTTAACTAACCCCCCGTGACGTTTTTTTTTTTTTTTCATCCTCCGGCGGATGGGGTCGAAAAATAAAGCTTAAGCTCACCACACTTCCACGTATTTTCATACGCGTCGTGTGTCGATTTAACTCAGCTGCTTTCGCAGCCCAACGCTAGCTGGCGCATCCTTCGGATCCCACCGTAGCGAAAGCGTGAGCTGTCCCTGTCAGCGGTCCTCGTTACAACCCCGGCAGTGCAAGCGTGACGTTTTTAACGTTCGCCCGGTCGCATAAAACTCAAACTAGCACCCCCCTGCCGGTCTGAGCGTCATGCCGGTACATTATTGTGTGTGTTTTCACCACGGACGGAACTAACCCCAACCCTGACCCACCCCTACCTAACCCATACCACCTGGTACGAAATACCGCTCAGAGTGCCCCCCCCTCATGACGGCACGTAGTGAAACCGTTGAAAAAAACACAATAATGTGTATCTCTGCCGTTCTGGTTGTCCTACATCATTACTGTGGTTTTCACCACGGACGGAACTAACCCCAGCCCTAACCCACCCCTACCTAACCCATACCACCTGGTACGAAATACCGCTCAGAGTGCCCCCCCCCCCTTCATGACGTCACCGTACGTAGTCAAACCGTTCAAAAAAACACAATAATGTGTATCTCTGCCGTTCTGGGTGTCCTGCATCATTTTACTGTGGTTTTCACCACGGACGGAACTAACCCCAACCCTAACCCTAACCCTATAACCCTAACCCATACCTGGTACGAAAACACCGGTCGGACAGCTCCCCAATGACGCCACTGGGGTGAAATTGTTCAAAAAGCACCATAACGCATATATATCAGAGTCGTTATGCTTCCGCCCAGCTACTTGCACCTTCACCAAAACCCCAGTGCCGCGTTTTCGTTCTCCCAGCTATAATATACCTGGTATGTACCAGGTACCAGGTGACTTAACTTAAGTCCCGTATCGTATACGATTTTTTTTTTCCCCGCCCAGTTATGTGCGCCTCCACGAAATGTCAGGGCCGCGTTGGTTTTGTTTTTCGTCCATCTACACGTTCCTTGACTAAGCCATGTACGAGTTTTTTTTTTGTTTCGCCCAGTTACGTGCACCTTGACCAAGCCCCATGCCATGCCTTATACGCCCAGATGCATGCCCCTTTTAAGCATTTTAGCAGCGAATTCCCGACATAGGGACAAAACACTTGGAGTTAGGCCAGGAAGGAAAAATACCAGCTGAAAATAGGTTAAGTCAGACACCTGCTATTAACAATACGAGTATGGGAAAAAGCACACCTTTTTTTTCTTCTTCTTCTGTGGTTCCTCGCTTAAGGACCACCCAAAAAAAGAAAAAAAAAAAAGAAAAAAATGAGCAAAACCCAAAAGCTGCAAAACCCGAAGACCAAAACCACCACCACACGGCCTAGTCATATAAAAGTTCAAATCATATCGCAAAAAAAAAAACGGAAAAAAAAACACGGCGATTTTTGTTAACAGGTTAAGGAGCCCCGTCTTTTCACAAATTATTTTTTTTGCCCGAAAACTGGTATACCTCAATACCCCTATTTTAGCACGTACCCTATTACCTCTATCTTAGCACGCGACTTAAATACTTCGACCTTAGCACGTGCCTTAACTACCTCTATCTTAGCACATGACTTAAAAACCTCTATCTTGAAAGCTTTTTTTCTACTGCAAAAAACTGCAAAAAGTCATCCCACACTAATTCCGAGTTGTTTTGGTGCAGTTCTAAAGGCGGGGAGGCGGGGGGTAAACTAATCCCGTCGTCGTCGTCGTGTGTGTGTTTTCGCTCAGTTTTTTGTCACAACTTCGTCTTAACCCCGTGCCATTTTGTTTTCGCTCAGCTGCGATACTGGTGCTCCTGAAGATATCGTACTGTGTATGGCATACAAAGTTCGGTTTGGTTTGGTTTGGTTTGGTTTGGTTTGGTTTGGTTTGGTTTGGTTTGGTTTGGTTTGGTTTGGTTTGGTTTGGTTTGGTTTGGTTTGGCTTGGCTTGCTTTGGTATGGCATGGTATGGTATGGTATAGTATGGTATGGTATGGTATGGTATGGTACGGTACGGTACGGTACGGTACGGTACGGTACGGTACGGTACGGTACGGTACGGTACGGTACGGTACGGTACGGTACGGTACGGTACGGTACGGTACGGTACGGTACGGTACGGTACGGTACGGTACGGTACGGTACGGTACGGTACGGTACGGTACGGTACGGTACGGTACGGTACGGTACGGTACGGTACGGTACGGTACGGTACGGTACGGTACGGTACGGTACGGTACGGTACGGTACGGTACGGTACGGTACGGTACGGTACGGTACGGTACGGTACGGTACGGTACGGTACGGTACGGTACGGTACGGTACGGTACGGTACGGTACGGTACGGTACGGTACGGTACGGTACGGTACGGTACGGTACGGTACGGTACGGTACGGTACGGTACGGTACGGTACGGTACGGTACGGTACGGTACGGTACGGTACGGTACGGTACGGTACGGTACGGTACGGTACGGTACGGTACGGTACGTACGGTACGGTACGGTACGGTACGGTACGGTACGGTACGGTACGGTACGGTACGGTACGGTACGGTACGGTACGGTACGGTACGGTACGGTACGGTACGGTACGGTACGGTACGGTACGGTACGGTACGGTACGGTACGGTACGGTACGGTACGGTACGGTACGGTACGGTACGGTACGGTACGGTACGGTACGGTACGGTACGGTACGGTACGGTACGGTACGGTACGGTACGGTACGGTACGGTACGGTACGGTACGGTACGGTACGGTACGGTACGGTACGGTACGGTACGGTACGGTACGGTACGGTACGGTACGGTACGGTACGGTACGGTACGGTACGGTACGGTACGGTACGGTACGGTACGGTACGGTACGGTACGGTACGGTACGGTACGGTACGGTACGGTACGGTACGGTACGGTACGGTACGGTACGGTACGGTACGGTACGGTACGGTACGGTACGGTACGGTACGGTACGGTACGGTACGGTACGGTACGGTACGGTACGGTACGGTACGGTACGGTACGGTACGGTACGGTACGGTACGGTACGGTACGGTACGGTACGGTACGGTACGGTACGGTATGGTATGGTGTGGTATGGTGTGGTATGGTATGGTATGGTATGGTATGGTATGGTATGGTATGGTATGGTATGGTATGGTATGGTATGGTATGGTATGGTATGGTATGGTATGGTATGGTATGGTATGGTATATATATGGTATGGTTTGGTATGATATGGTATGGTTTGCTTTGCTTTTCTTTGCTTTGCTTTGCTTTGCTTTGCTTTGGCTTGTTTGTTTTTGGCTTGTTTGTTTTCCTGATATACTCTTCTTCCACTGCAGATTAACTGATGCATGTTCTGTGACCACGGACTTCACTTTGGCGATGATGACTTAATGTGAAAACAGCAACAACAGCCTTAAAAGAACCCCTCAACCCCCCTTTCCGCTTCCCCCCCCCCCCCGGCTAAGCTACGCGCACCGTACAGGCTTCGTGGCACGTCTCCCTTGCGCAGCAAGGGCCGGAAGCAAAGTGTCCCGAACGAAGACTATCCGAGACCGACAGCGTCGCGACCGCCGTATCGGTCAAGGCTACATTCCAACATCGGCGGACAAGATCCGGCAGCTTCGTGGGGGGTAGGCAAGCGCCCCTGGACTATCGGAGAATTTGACTCCGACTCTATGGAGAATTTAGCCGCATTTGCTAAGGTCGGCAGGGGAGGCTCGTTGCGCCGGGTTAGGTCTGCTCAAGACTCTTCGAGAGGGCTGTCGAGTTCAGATCCACGGGGAGACTTAGAGGGTTCGGCCGGGCCTGGGAGGGTAAGCAAAAATAACGACGACGACAATCAGTTCAATCGTGATGATGATGAGGATGATGACGATGATGATGATGATGGTGATGGCTGTGTTGGAGGAGGGGGAGCGGTGTCATCGGCAGCACCGCCGCAGTTTGTGCGCAGGGTCAGCTTCGCCGACGGCGGCGGAGACTTCTTCCTCGAAGAAATCGGCAACAACAACAAACGCAACAACCGACGCTTATCCTCTCTGATCGACAGCGGCTACCCCGAGCACTACGACAACGGCGACAACGACACCAACAGCAGACGAACGAGTGACGTCGAACGTCAACGACACGCGATGGAACTCGTCCGAGCGGCGCACGAGCTCATGTTTACCGACACCCGCCCAGACGGCCTCCGCCCCATTTCCGGATCCCCGATGGCGGACGGTAAAGGCACCGGTGGGTCCGGAGGTCTATATGTTGGGCTCGCGGGACTCCGAGGGTTCGACTTATCATTCCTCGGTGCGGCACCTACCCAAGGGGTTGAACGACGCCGACCGGCGCGGCTGCCATTCCGTACCACAGCGTCTTCCCCCGCGAATAAAAACGATGGGGTGACAAGGGATTGTAAGAATGGTGCAATGGAGGGCGATGGAAAGATAGGGGATGATACCCCTGCTCCTGCGTCCGCAGTTGACGCTTCGTGGTTGGAACAGGGATTCCTGTTGGGCCGCGAACCTGGTTCTCTGATGCCGACCATACCTGGAGAGGACAATACTGCAGATGGAGATTTGGCGCCAATCGGGGGTGATGACGTCGGTGCGGAAGAAGGTTGTGGTTCTCTGGCGCCTTCTTGTCAGGACCGAACGTCGGCGGGCGTCGACAAAGTTCGTCGAGAAGGTGGTGGCAGCCTCGGAGGGGAAGAGGAGGAGGAGGAGGAGGAGATAGAAGAGGAGGGGGAGGATACGGAACGACACTCGCACCTCCATCGAAAAAAAAGGGCGGAAGAAGCTAAAGAGCGTGGTGTGCCGGGTACCAGGGAAGGGACAGCGTTAAGTCCGGCTGGAGTCACGGCTGTATCGAGGGCGACAGCGCCGGCAACAACGTCGACGATGGGTGCGCCGACGGCAGCCGCGGCGGCGTTGTTCTTTCCGCAGGCAGCAGTGCTGTGGTCCCCGGCGAACGTGAGCATCGACGACCTCGTGCTGACAGTCGCCAGCAGGCGCCACCAACAGGTAAGCTATTTCCTATTTGATCGTCGTAATCAATAGGTCTCGCTGTGTTGTTATACGACGACCGACTGCTCTGCGCGACGACTTCCTTAGCGTCTTCGAGACGATAAGTGACCAAGGCCATAATATACGTCTTTGGGATCACGTTACTGTAAGGCCTCTTTTGTCAGCGGCCCAGAGACACTCGCGTGAGTCACTACCATATCTTACGAGCGGGTGTTCAGCTATTGTGCTTTTCGATTCCGCGATACGACCGACCGTTGTCACGCAATTTTCTTGTTAAGAATCGCCGGAACAACCTACTTTAAAAAAAAAGTCCGTTTCTGTCACGCTGCACCAACAAACTCCTTCAAAAAGTTCGTTTTCTGTCACGCTGCACCAAGAAAGTGTTGTCTTAAGCTTTTGAGGTTTTTGGATCCGCGATATGCATCGACCGCTGTCATGGGGTTTTTCTTGTTGGGCTTCACCGAAAAAATCGTAAAAACAATTGTCCGTTTGTGTCACGCCGCATCAACAAACTCCATAAAAAGGTTCGTTTCTGTTCTGCCGCACCAAGAAATCGATGTTAAGTCCGTTCTTGAGCGAGGTTGTCGCGCACACTTGGTAGTGAATGCGGGGGTATCCCCCCCACACCGTAGCCTCGGGAGAAGTACAAAATACCACGGGACGGTATTTCGCCCCCGGAGTTCAAGGTGGACTAGGTCTACGTCAGGGTAGTCACTGCTAGAGGTGCAATAGCTACCCACAGCTTTTACAGCTCCTACAGCTCCTTACAGTTTTTTACAGCTCCTACAGCTTATTCCAGCTCTTACAACTCTTGCACCTCTCACAGGTTATTACAGCTCTTACAGCGCTTACAGCTTCTTATAGCTTTTTACAGCTCTTACAGCTTTTTACAGCTTTCACAGGTCCTACAGCTTCTGATAGCTCTTACAACTCTTGAGCCTCTCACAGCCTCTTACGGATCCTTACAGCTCTTCTCACAGCTCTTCTTCCAGCATCTTACAGCATCTCCCAGCTTCTTCCAGCTCTCCCAGCTCTTCCAACTTTTCCAGCTTTTACATATCTTCCAGCTACTTGCAGCTCTTACAGCTCCTACAGCTCTTGCAGCTCTTACGGGCTCGTGTACCTTTCGGCATCGCAATATTCCCAAAGTTTATTACGAACAGTTTTGTTTTGTTGCGCTGTGCTAACACATTCACCTTAAGCTAGTTTTTGAGTGAGTTACAGGGCCATTCGCGTGGCCGGCAAAAGTCGGCGGTGAAAATGAAGTACTTGGAAGTATATCACAACATCCCCCTACCGCGGTCGTTTAGCGGTCGATAGCAACGTCTACCTAGCCCCTTTTACGGACTTCGTCATTACCTGGTACAGCATAAGAACATTGTAACTACTGCAGCATTTAAGTGTATGCGTGTTGTGCTTGCAGCATCAATCATACACATGTGCTTGGTGGTGTAACTACTGCAGTCTTTTTAAGTGTATGCATGTTGCACTTGCAGCATCATTCATACGCATGTGCTTGGTGGCGGCCTCGCGTGCGTTCGGCGCTAGTCAAACGTGTTCGTGCTGGGTGCAGAGACGGCAAACTGTGTTGCGTAGCCGACTAAAAGAATAAATCGGCGACTTAACATTAGTGTTGTCAGTTGACTCGAAGTCATAGCAACTATGGTGTCATCGATATATGCGCGTGGTGACGACCATTCCTCTATGTGGGGCGCTTTTAGACCCGACTCGTAACCGCAACTTGAACACAGGCGCTTGACGACGAACCCGTGTGTGGCTGGCGCCTCTTGCTCCGACTTTGTATATACAATACACCAGTAAGAAAAGGTTAACTTAATCTACAATACATCAGTAAGAAAAGGGGAACTTGAGCACTTGTAAAGCATGCGTAATTTTTAGCTGCAGTAGCATTGAACACATGTGCATCGTAGCGAGCTCGTGTGTGTTTGGTGGTAAAACCGAGTGTGCGTTTTGGCGTATTGAACCACCTAGCCCACCCCGTAAAAAACTAGTCGGGGACGAACAGCCAGCAGTCATGTCAACTTCAGCATCATAAAAAAATGCGCTTGGTAGCGATCTCGGCTGTGGTTGGCGCTTCTCATCGATGTGTTCGTGCTCGATTTAGGGGCGGCGTCCGACCGGAGGCTGCTACACGTCGAAGGCGCTCCTTGCGGCGTACAAAGAAGCTGGGCCCGTCTTCGAGGTAAGAGCTGATGTGCGTAGCTTCCGTTACCGTCCTCACAACTGCAAAGGAAAGGCAATATCTCCCGACGCGTGCAACGATACGGGTAGCACCATCAAGAAAAACACGTTTCTCACAGGTGGGGCCCGAAGTGAGGAGATACCCCAAAATTATGATCGGGCCGTTCGCGATGTACCAACCATTGTTGGAAGCCCTCCCACGCTAGAGGTGCAGCAGCAGATTGTGATAAGTTTCTGAGATCCTATCATGAGGGGCTCGATACCTCACCCCGAAACTTGGCTTCGAAGGCGTTATTGGTTCGCGCAACCCGACCAACATTCCTGTGTGCGCTAGTCCTAAAAACAACCATTGTACTCATGTACTCCTAAACTTATCGTACCAACCGCACTGTACAGGCCAGAAACGTTTTTGCCCAAAAAGTGCAACCCCTAACGCAGGAAGAATCTTGGGTAGTAAGGGGTTGGCTAGGAAAACATATTATACTAGGAATAGTATTGAAACCGTCGAAATTCACGATTCCAAGGCCAGCCTAACCCAACCGACGACGACGACGACGACGACGACAACGACGACAACGACGACGACGAAAAACAAACATCGAAAAGAAAGTGGTTACTTAAGAAACACGTTTTCCTATACACAATTCTGTTCATTTTCGAAGCTAGCTTTTTCGTGGGTTGGGGGTTAAGACGCTCGTCGGTTTCAACACTGCATTTACGTTTCTTTATTCAACGTAACAGAAGTTAGAAAACGAAAAAAACACCCTATCGTTGCAATGCCCAACATTAATGGAACCCCGTACGTGCTGCATTATTCGTTTCAGAGTCATCCCACGCTGCGGGGGCAACAGGCTCTACTTGTAAGAAGTTTTCGAGCTCTCACAGCGTGAGGGGCTAAATACCATCAACATCATCATCATCACCCGACACTTGACTTCGAAGGCGTTTTTCGTTCGCGCAAGCCGACCAACATGTCTATGTGTGCTATTAATAGTCCCAAAACAAGCTATTATGCTCGTAAAATAAGTTGAGGAATGACTGACCGATAGCACCTCCCTTGAGGAGCTCAACCGGGCACAAACATGATTAGTTAATTCAACCACTGCAACCCTACCGTTAGTGCTACTACCGCACTATAGAGGGATGACTATGCTTTACCGTTAGTGCTACTACTACTACTGCTACTACCGCACTGTAGAGGGATTACTCTGCTTTACCTATCAGTACGCGATCGCCGAAACCTGGTCCGTGGTGGTCTCAAACCACATGACCAACACAGCAGAGTCGTCAAGCCGCTTAGTTCAGGGTAGAAGCCTCGAGGTGGGCAAAAGCACGAAGGGTCTCTTGCCGAGTTCGCCTGTATACGCAGCAAACCCAGAGCGACAAGATCGAAAGAAAACAACAATCCCCGCCCCAAAAATAGCATACTTGGACTCTTTCTTATTAGGAGCTAAACGCCTTGACGACTGGAAGCCCTTTTTTTTTTTCACAAATTTACTTGAATTCAGTATGGGGAGGGATTTGGGGGCTCTAAAGGGGCATTGAATCAGGCAAAAATAAGAAAGCACGCGCGTAACAGCACAATACAATAACAAGGGATCATGCATTTGGGAACAAACAGACAAACAAACATGCTACGTAGAAAAAAGCATACCTTTTGAAACGTTTTTGGGAAAAAAAAAGGAAGAAGCAGAATGGATATGAGCTTGAATGTCGTCATGCATGCCATTTTTTTTCAGGTGGAACCCTCGAGGTGGACAAAACACGAAGGAGCCCTACCCGGGGTAGATTATGCTGCAGTCCCAGCAGGGTGGACGAACCCAAGGAACGCAATCCCCGCCGAAGACAAAGAAGCCGCGTGGAACGCATTCCAAAGCCGACCAATGTCTCGGGCGGAGGCGGGAGCTCTAAGAGAAATTCGAATCTCACGGGGAAGAGATAAGGGTACCCTTGGCGACACCGGGCGTTCACAAACTGGCGACGGAAGAATGCTTAATAGCAGAAGATCGGGGGCTATGCCGTACTTTTTGTTGAAGTTTTCGAGGTCACCATTTTCACGAGAGGCAGAGGAAAACGCGCTTCGACATTCTGCCCCTCGTGAAGCATCACCAAACGCTCAGCTGCTGCCCACTGCGGGCATACCTGGGCAAGGGGGCGTGTTTTCGCAGAGTGGCATGATTTCGCTGAGTGGCACAATTTCGCGAAGTGGTATAAATTCGCAACGTGGAAGGAATTCGCAAAGTGACAGGCTTTCACGAAGCGAATCTGAAAGTCAAAATCTAAGCGGCGGCAACACGGCTAACTCGTCATTATTTCCAGACGATTCTCAGGGAAAAGCTTCCCCGGGAGTGACCGATCGGGGCGATGGAATCAATCGGGATAGCTCCGCCAGCCATGAGAGAGACAGGCCAGTGTCAGACAGCTCCGGTGGAACAAAACATCCGCCATCGGACTCTGATTTTGAAGGGGATTCGCCCGTGGAGCGGGGGGGCAGAGCCCGTTCTAGCGAAATCCCATCGATTCCGCCGGTTTCATCGCTTGTCATGGATGTTTCTTCCGGGTTTGCCATGACCGAAAGCGCCTTCAGTTTGCGCGGCGAGGCAGACGCGGACAACGTTTTGCGGACAATGATGAGGCTGAGCAAGTCCGCAGATGGCTACCCTCCGAACAGACCCATGGGAAGCAAACAAGGTGGAGCGAACAATTCTCGAAGATCAGAGCGAAAACAACGCGTTGGAGCTAACGAAACTCAAAGGTCTAAGCGAAAACAACAACGTGAAACGTATAGCGGAGGAGCAACCGCGGAAACAGTGCCCTCGGGGGGGGCGGGAGCCGGAACCGGAGCAGCCGCCGCCGCAAGAGATAGGCCGGCGGCGGGCGGAGGCCTCGTCAAAGGAGCCACCCCGGCTATCAAGAGCGGGTCCTGCGGAAACCTTTCAAAGGATGCTGGTAAATCCTCCGTAGTTGCAAATGTGCCAGGTATCGAGGGCCGACACTGGGGGTGCGAGGAAAGGATGATTGCGAGAGGATCTCGCAAAAGCGAGAGGCGCGTACGCACTACGGAGCGTTCCCATGATGCACCCTCGTCAGTTCGAGATCGTAGATCAGTACCGCACGGGCGTCGGAATCGTCGTGGCGCACCCCGCGGGAATGTTTTTGTGCCGGTACTTTCCAAGAGCGCGACGACGCCAAGGATTGGCCTGATGCAATCGATAGGGGGGAGGGACTGTTCTACCGCTTCGCTAAACGAGACCTCGTTGAGCTTCGGGTTTACCGTTCGGACTCCCTCTGCAAATAATGCCGTGTCGAGCACTTCACAGCAGCCTTACAGCTTAGACGCTGCGACGATTTCCGATCCCTCCTCTGATTCAACCCACCTGGTAAGACGCGGTAGTGTCCGTAAAAAACGTGGTTCCACGTGTTCGGGGGTAACCCGGGAGGAGGCTGTTCCACAACAGCCACGTCGGAGACAATCGGCTGCGCGGCCATCTACCCTTCCCGGTGGTCGACGTGCTGACAGCTGCCGGGCAGGGTCGAAATCGCGACAATCTAACGGTAATGTCGACCCGGGCTGCGCAAGATCTAACTCGAGATTATCCAACGGTAAAATAGACCCGGTCAGTAAGGATACGCGCCCGGTCGTTCGGAATTCTACTACGCTTGTTGCAGCTGTGACGGATGGTAAACTCGATCCGAGCATGCAGGATAGGCGCCCGGTCGTCACTACTTCGCCCCTTGATGATGCAGCAGCTGCAGCGGTAGGTGACCACGCCTCCAGGAGATTAACTCTTGATAAAGCAGCCGCGGCGAAGGATGGTGGGCATACTGGTGCGGCAGCTGCGACGGATGACAGCGGCCACATCTCAGACGCGGACGACAAAACAACGGGCGAGCAGATGTCCGTGATAATCGCGGACGTTGCAAGGCATGCCGCGTCCTCCCTGTCCGCCGAGTTGACAGAAGGATCAGTGCCGTCTCCGGCGGAGGGACCTCAGCAATTCCCACTAGCCGCAAAAGACTCTGAGGTGCCGCCGCTGCCGGTCATGGACTCCCAACCAGCCCTAACGACGTTCCCCGAGTCCTTCGCCCATGCTGCAGCCGTTACCTCTGCTGCAGACTTAGCCACGGAGGCACCCGCGGGAGAGAGCGGGACAAGCTTAAGCGGAAGTCGGGGTGAGAGGGGTACTAATCCTGGTGAAACAGAGAACGAGCACTCTACTTGTGCGGCAGTGCCATCGGATCCCCAGACCTCCAAGATCACGCGTAATACAGAGGAATCTGAGGTCGTGAACGAGCAGGTAGTTACAGAGGATATCGATAAAGCATCCCGTACTCTACCTCCTGCACTTGCCATTTCTTCGACCACCATGGCACGCCAAGATGGTCTCCAACTCGGCGGTGATGCGTCGGGAAGCTTGAAAAAAAGTAGTCTTCAAGTTGGCGATAATGAGTCGAGTATCTTTGTCGATGGCAGGAAAGAAAGCGTTGAGGATCACCAAGCAGGCGGTACGGCATTCGGGGGGAAACCTTGTTTGTCGCCGACAGAGCTAAAACGCCGTCCGGAGGAGAGCGGGGCGGGGGGGGTTTCGCACAATTCTGTAAAAAAACGATCGCGGTTGGACCTTTCCCACAGTAATAAAACGAGTGATGGCAGCCCGAGCACTCCGAGGAGCAGCACCTCAAGCCGGAGCGCCAGAACAAGCAGCGGCAGTGTCAGCAGCAGCAGCAGCAGCGGCGGCAGAAAAAACAGTGTCCGAAGTGAAACGTCTCCGCAATATCATGAGGGGAAAGGTCACACCCACTCTGCTAGACGAGCGACCCAGGCATCCTCCGACGACGCCAAAGTTAGAGATTTTTCGGACCCGAAAACCGATAATACTCTGCCTCGGTTGGCTACACGAGGAGGGGTGGCTGATCGCGGGCAAGGGGCGCACGAGCACAGAACATCCGCCGTGAGCACAATTAACCCCAGCCCTACCACGAACTCTAACCCTCACTCAAGAACTTCGGAAGGGGCAGAAAATGGTGGTGGTGGAGCAGGAGGAGGAGGAGGGGCACTGCCTGCGGTGAGCAGCGGCAAACGTGGCGATGCTAACCGGCGCAGTAGGGCCGGGGCACCGGCGAGCGTAGGCTCTGCCAGTGGCGGGGGGAGGAACGTTAGGGTTCACCGCAGGCCTGTAAGGATCGAGAGCAAGGACTTGAAGGCGACAACAGAAGCTCTAACGACGCACCATCTGACGGTGGACGACCTCTTGAAGGTAATGTGTGCGTAGCGGGGACCAGGAGGATTGTTGAGGTCGCAGGCATCGTGGAACGCCTTGAAAAAATGTACAAGATGTGGCTTTTTTTGTTGTTTGAGTATTTGGCGCGTGATATGATCAGGGCATCGGTGCATCTCCGAGCTACTGCTGACCGGCCAGATGCGGCGCACGATAGCCGCAATCAAGGCGCGTGGTGTCGCTCTCTGCGTTGAGGCTCCTCTCCGCGTGCGTTCGACTCCGCCAGCTGCGAGAAGTTCACCACAGCTTGCCGTGTGTGTTTTTTTCGTGTTGACTCAAAATTTGGATGAACTTTTTTATGAATGACCGGGGCTTCTCAATAACCCAAAACGATTTTTTTTTTTGTTTCCGATAATTTTGGTTGTATACCTATATACGAGGCCATGGGGTAATTCAAACAAGTAGAATAGTTGCCTGCAGACAACTAGTTGCGGAGGATCTTCAGACAGTAGTTGTCTGCAGGCAACTAGTTGCGCAGGATCTCAAACAAGTAGTTGCCTGCAGACAACTAGTTGCGCAGGATCTCAAGACAGTAGTTGCCTGCAGACAACTAGTTGCCCCCTAATAACGTCACTGGGGTAAAATGGTTGAAAAACATGATTCAAGTGTCAAGGTATTAGTGGGGTATTTGTCTGTTTGACCACTTGCACAAGGTTAACCAATAGCTTACCCAAACTAAGCCTTATAACACTCTCCCCCCCTGAAACGGCGGGATAGCAGGTCGGGCGTATATACGGGCGGGCCTGTCAATTATCCAAGCCGTTTCATTTCCTGGGTATACCGGGGAGAGTATTTTTCAAGTTCGACATGGGGAAAGTATGAAAAAGTTTATTGTGGTGGATGTGAGATTTGAACCCACGACCCCAAAAAACCATGGTCTGTCGACGACGCCATTTGCTAAGGTATTAGTGGGGTATTAGTCCGTTTGACCACTTGCACAAGGTTAACCAATATCTTACCCAAATTAAGCCTTGTAACACAAGGCTATGGCGCGGGGGGGAGGGGGGGGGGGGGGGGTCCCGTGTGGGGCCTCTTTGTTTGCAGCGGCTCGGGGTCATTCGCACGAGTGACTCCCCCTGCTCATTCGCGGTCATGAGTTTCCTTCCGCGCTGTTTTACGTTTGTTTGGTGGTGGTGTGAGTCCGTCATGGAGTGGTGCAATGAAGCTACGCTGAGCCCAAAGTATCGCCCGAGGTCTTTTAGTCGGTGAGAAACAGACTCACTGGCGGCGGTGGTGGTGGTGGTGGTGGTGCAAGTAGCTTACACCTGGTTGTAAGAGAGGGGGTACCCTTCCAACCATAGCCTTGGTCCAACAATAATCCCTCGGCTGTACCTCGTAGTCAGTGCCAGCGTGTTGGTCCCCATTCGGTACGCCAAACAGGTCGACGATGACGCCGAAGGTCATGGCCTTCTGGGCAACAAAGCCCACAGTAATCACTCGACTCGATTTGTACCTGGTACTCGACGGTAACTACTCAATGCCGACATGTTGATCTCCGCATTCGGCACGCCAACCAGGTCGACGACGACCATGATCTTCCGGATAACGGCGACTGCGAGGATACGCCAACACGTCGTCCAGCGCGACCAAGGAAGGTACAAAAATAGTAATGACCTCGGATGCGTGCTGCGATAAAGATAGCACTCTTCGACGAAAAAAACAAATTCTGAACGCCTGGGCTCCTTAACTCCAAATCGTCGGATTTTTTTCATTCTTGTTTTTGCCTTGTGTTTTTTGTTTGGTATTCATACCTAATCTATGATGGGTTTGTTCATCACAATGTTTGAACTCACGTTCATGTTTCGCTACACTATCAACCAATCAGTTTTGGGGGGGTGAGGTATACCAACCATTGTTTTATCAAGCCAACAACCTTGTAGGAAAAAAACAGCAATGGTTGGCGTACCTCTTCCGTACTATTACTGTACTACTATTAATATTACTATTACTATACTATACTGTTAGTACTAATAGCAGCATGTGTCCTCGGCCAAATATACGACCTCGGCACTCTACAAGCAAGGCCCGAACGAAAACGTCATGCAATTAAATTACAGTGGGTACCCCGATCCAAGAGACCCCACGACAGCTACAGCACTTGGGATTTTAAGAGCGGTTAAATCGGCATGTCTCGCCATACTACAAGCCAGATATTGCCCACTGCAGATAAGAGGAATGCGTCGTTAAGAGCGCCTGTTTTCGACCTGTCGCGGGGTGCTCTTAAATCGGGGTACCCACTGCAATAGCCATGATTGAGTGGTCAACAACGCGCACTGTACACTAGTCGGATGGAAAGTGTAGCGACACAGTGGATACTCCGATTTAAGAGCGCCCGGTGAGAAGCCGAAACAAACAAGCGCTGTTAACTGCACTTTGCTCGTATTTGTAGTGGGAAATATATAGTTTGAGTATAGGCGGGACGTGCCGATTGGACCGCTCTTAAGTCCCGAATGCTCTTATCGTGGGGGCTCTCAAATCGGCGTACCCGACGTAATAATAATGCTTGTTCTGGGGGGGGTGGTTGGTGCGTTGATCGGCGTTGAAGCTCCTGCTGCGCATGGTAACTGTAACAATGACGAAGTGAAAAAAATAAGGGGAGAAGATAGATGAGCATACGATGGAATGTGAAGTCAGGGCCGGGCAAAGGGCAGGTGGATTAGATCGATGCTAAACCGGAAGTGCACTGACGCTGTTGTAGAAATAGTTCAATGAAGTCTATACTTTCGTACGAGGTATGCAGTAGAATAAAAAGTTGTTTGGTATCTTGAGGAAAAGCTGGGAGCGGTCTGTCTACGCACATTATTATAAGAACGAACAAAAACACGAAAAACGCCTATTTGCCCTAACGATTGTGTGGGACAACAAACCAGAGTTCCCTCTCCTCAGCCCAAAAAATCGGAACAAAATGGCATATATACTTCGACGTACGCGATTTTCTTGACCTCTCCAAAGAACAGAAAAAAAGGTAACCCTTTTCCTGAAGCGTCAGCCGGCCTCCAACGCACACCGGTTGGCATAATAGACCCCAAGTTACAGTAGGGGGGACTATTATTTATTTATTTTCCTGCAGCTAGACTTGGGATTACTCGCGCGAAGGACCCCCCTGTTCCTTCGCGGTCTCAATCATTCGTGCCGTTTTAGTTATAAAATTGCGATGTGAATCCGCGCTGGAAGGGTAAGCTACGCTGGGCAAAAAAAAACGCCTCAAAATGTGTGTGTGTTTTCCCGTAAGGTATTTGAAACAGTCACTCGTGCGGTATGGAAGAATGGGGGTATATGATAACACCATCATCATAACATCCCCCCTTCAAATACCGTATATTATAGTAGGCTCGGTCATTGGTGTATTTATCTTCAGTCTAGCCGCGATGAATTCCCTGCGCAGGAGCCGCTGATGGTGCCTCAAGGGGCTCGCGCGAAGGACGTTAGTTACTGGCAGGCGCAGGAAGCCAAGGACAGGGAAAAGTACCACCAACGGAGCTTGGACAACAAGCACACTGCGTCTGGCACTGCTGACGGCCGTGACGGTGACCGCGGGGACAATAATGAAGGCCTCGCGGGGGGGGAACATTGGGGCAGCGAGAAAGAAGAGGTGAGGAGCAAGGCCACGTCGATTTTCCTTCGTTCTTTCTTCCGTTGGGATAATTTCTTAGCTATTTTTCATGAACACGGGCTAGGTTTCAGGGAAATGGGCGACTAGTAGTGTGAGGTCATCGCCATCATCATCATCCATCATCCATCATCATCATCATCACCATCATCATCACCATTATCATCATCGTTACAATAAAAAAACATCATCATCGTCGGTATCGTCGTCATCATCATCATTATCATCATCATCCTCATCATCCTCATCCTCATCATCATCATCACCATCGTCGTCATCCTCCTCCTCATCATCATCGTCATCATCATCAGCATCATCATCATCATCATCATCATCATCGTCACCATCATCATCATCGTCATCATCATCATCATCATCATCCATCATCGTCGTCATCGTCACCATCATCATCGTCATCAAAGTCATTTAAATACAGACGAAAAAACACGCGATTCGTGACAAAAAAAACAAATGTCGCCCATTGTTACCACCCAGAAAATCTCCTTCAGTTGGCATGGCATTGTATATTTTGTCAAAGCTTTACACACGACTCATACGCTTGTCCCGGCTGGACACCAAAACAAGAGCCTGCAGCTCTTGTAAAGAGTTTAGAACCCCCTCCCCCCGCGCCCATGGGGAGCATGCAAACACAAAAAATGTCATGTACAGCAGGGGTTCCCCAATAAGGCGGTATCCCGATATAAGGCGGTACCCCGATACAAGGCGGTCAAAATCGCGTGGCGCGACTATAAATAGGGAATATTACACTCATAACCCGGAAATAATAAGGCGGCTTTCCCCAATAAGGCGGTCACATTGCTCTCTATACCACACCACACCACCGCCTTGCTGGGAGACCCCTACTATGGCGATGGTGTACTAAAACTTATCCGGTCGGATGCCGGAGGGGTTTCTATTAAGAGTAGGGGTGCATGGTCAATGGTTAAATGACTGAAACTAAACAACAAGTAAGCACCCCCCCTCCCCCCTCTCCGTGGTCTTGAACTACGGCTATTCATGACAAGAGTCCCCCTCCCCCGGTGAAAACCTGACGTGCTCCGTCCCGGCGATGCAGGGATGCGAGGGTCTACAATCCCAAAGACTACCACCATGCGTACATGATCACGCCCCCCCCCTACTGCGCAGGTGAAGCATCTACTAGCCCAGGCTCGAAAGGGAAGAGAGGCCAAGATCGCCATGATCCGAGCACAGCGGCAGAAGGCGAAGGCTGAACGCGAGCAGCGAGAACCTCCCAGAGAAGACGCTACCACCTTAGCAGACGGTGACTCTTCGCTCGAGGGCGAGCGTGTATTGTCGGTGGTTGAGGCGACGGTAACGGACGGGTTAGAGCTACCGTCTATCCGGGGGACGCCAACGGTAACTTCCCGGGACGGCGTTGCTACGAGGTATGTCCGAGGTTGTGGGTTGACTGAATCTTAGTTATAGTTCGGTATCTCTTTTTTACTTTCTAGCTTCTGGATAAGCTGCGGTCACAGGTGCACTCCCTCCCCCCTCCCTGGTACGTGCCCTCATTTTTGCAGGGTTCAGGTTTCCCCCGCTTCTCGTCGAGTCTCACTATACTTCGCCGACTATATTTTAGTTGTCGAGTGGGTATTACAGTTGGTTCGCGTGCGGTGGTTCTATGTCTCTGTATTTGATTGACGAGTTTTTGGCTCAATACTCTGAAGTATACTTTTTAACCATCACTTTTTAATTTTCACGTCACCTCGTGAGAGGGTGCACCCTCAAAGACCTTCTGGACAAGCCTTGGTCATAGGTTTCTTCCATTCTCGTCTCTTGCACGTGTCTCACCTTTTACCGTTCATAGGATGCAGCATTTTTCATTCCCACTGTCTCTAAGTTAGTGTGTTCGTCGTTTTTAATCGGATGTGGATAACTCACGCTCTCAAGCTTTCCCCTGTCCACTTTTTACGCGAACACACGGTTGTGGCAAAGCTTAGTGTACTCGAACCGCTTTTTTCGTGTTGGATCTCCATACTCGAATCGTTTGACATATTTGTATCATATGCCTTGCCCTCCGACAATGTAGCGTAGACGATGCCGTTCTGATACCAATCGAAAATCCTTCCGTAGAGCAGCAGTATCTCTCCTGCGATTCTCTGTCAACCATTTTATAATTTTCCCTTCCCTACCTATGTTCATTTTTAGCTTAAATATATCCTATTTCCTCATCACGGTTCCACCTTAGACTATTTGTTCGAACCGTTTTTTTTCCGCTCTGCGTCTTTTCTCTCTCAGGAGCAGTGATGCGCACGGCAATAGGAGCAGTGATGCCCACGGCAATGCTGCCGTTGCTCCGGTAGCAGGCGAGGACGGGAACGCCTCGGCCAAGGAAGATCCTGCTGGCCGGCAGCAAGAGCAGCCCGTTGGGGAGAGTGGGAAGAGTCGATCGGAACGGGAAACGAAAAACACGCCACCTCCTTGGAAGGGCTTCACGCTCAGCGACGGTAAGCAGCCTGTTCTCCTTAGAGTAGACGCAACATACGTAGATTTTGCTCACATATCTGGTGTATAACATGTACTATTCCGGACAGCCCGGTGGAGAGGTTGGGGATGGAAAGGGTCGGTCTCAACGGGGCAGGAGAGATACGCCTCCTTCTTGGAAGGGTTTCAGGCTCAACAACGGCAGGCAAAGGTTGCAAGGTTTCGTGTTTTCCTTTCGATGTCCACAGAGACGAACGCACGAGTAGATATAACGATCGCTACCGTACCGAGTACCGGTAGCATCGCGCTCCGATTCTACCAGCACTCGGCTTATGGTCACGGACCTAGAGCAAGCTATATTCGTTTCCTGAAAAACGAAAAGCTATACTCGTTTCCATAAAAGAGAAAAGCGATACAATATTCGTTTCCTAAAACTAAAAAAACTGTGTTCCTTTCTTAATAACGAAAAGATATATTCGTTTCCTTAATTAAGACGAACACACTTAGCATATGTCACCCCTGTAACCCTATAACGGACCGGTGGAACGGCAAGCCTCACACACACGGTCGGTTTCGCTTGATCGTTTTCGTGAAACGGCGTCACATTGTCAGACGGAGAAGCAACGGTGCAACGGGGTAGAGCTCCACCCGTCCAGCGTGAACCCTACGTCCAAGAAACTGAGGAAGACTGGGAGCATCAGGTGATAGCACTACTACCACTACTACTGCTACTTCTACTACTACTATGATTACATCTAACACTACATCAACTACTACATCTACTACTGCATCTACTACTACATCTACTACTACATCTACTAATACATCTACAAATCTTACCCCCCCCCCCCCTCCTCCTCCTTCTGGTGCTAATATGACTATTAATGTTACTGCTACGACGAGTACTGTTACTGCTAGTGCTGCTGCTACAAATAAGACAACAACTATCACCTACTACTCGTAGTAGGCTAACAGTCTTTGCGTATAACCTATTAATAGGCTTACAACTAGGCCTATGACCCATTGATAGCCTTAAAACCCATTAATAGGCTCATAACCTATTAACAGGCTCATAACAATAACCTGTTCATATGTTTTTTATCTCGGCATCCTTTATCGGTGTACTAGATTATGTTCTTACGTGCTCACCCGGTACGCCCGCATGTTGCCCACCTACCGCAAACGTAGTTGATCGTGCCAGGGACGAACGATGAGCTGGTCAACTTTTACGTCGATACCGTGGCAGTAAGAGCGAGGTTCCAGCGTCTCCGAAGAGGCGTCCAGGTTAGAGATCAGGTATGATACCCCTACCATAACCATCATACAACCATGATACAACCATCATACAACCATGATACAACCATCATACAACCATCATACAACCATCATACAACCATCCTACAACCATCATACAACCATCACAAACAATCATACAACCATCATACAACCATCATACAACCATCATACAACCATCATGCAACCATCTTACAACCACCATACAACTATCATACAACCATCATACAACCATCATACAACCATCATACAACCATCATACAACCATCATACAACCATGATGTAACAGTCATATAACCATATAACAATCATAAGCCAATTAGTATGATTGTGAATAGGCTGGCTGTAGTCGTCGGCTCGATATTAGATAGCTACAGTAAGGATAGCATGTAGTCTGTGGGGCGGTTGATGAGCTGGTGAACGTTTACGCCGACAGCTTGGCCGTAATATCGAGGTCCCAGCGCCTTTCGAAGAATCGTCCAGGTTCGAACACCAGGTACATGAAACAAACCAACGATAGCCATGGTGACGCTTTGCTCGAGAGGATGCCCGGTTGACATGGTACCGGCGGGTACACCTACGACAGCCATCACGGCATACGTAATGCATTTGGGGAAGGCGGGGTTGTCACGGCGGCGGTCTTGGTCCCCAATTAGCCTACCCCGATGGTCCCTTACTGTTTAACATTGTACAATGCACCCGGTCAGAACGATTTCCATTGACGATTTTCTCGACCACCCATCCAAAATATCTCAACACGGAAAATTACAGGCCTTTCGAGGCCGTATCTTAACAAGAGTGCGAGCGCCAACCGACGCATCTATGGGCATACCTCGACGACATATTCCGAAAGCCGCCTTTTTCGGTGATTGTGCCCCCCTGGTTTGGGAAGAAATCAGCTCGGAAATGCTTCCCAGGGGGCGTTTGATGCGCTGTCATATGCGGTACTCTACATTGCGATAGGCCAAGTAGCTGCTATGTCTTCACAGCGTCGTGTTGTTCAATTGAACCTCCATGACAAGGCCGTGCCGGCTACACGTTAAGTGCCTTCAGCGTGAACTCTTGGCTTGTGTCTTTCTTGTAGTGTGGTTGTGTTGTTCTTGTGCTGTTGTTCTTGTGTTGTTGTTCTTGTGTTGTTCTGGTGTTGTTGTTCTTGTGCTGTTGTTCTCGTGTTGTTGTTCCTGTTGACTATGGGTCGGCAGCTGTCGTTCTTTTTTTTTCACAACAATGCTGCATATGTCTCTCTTAAGGCTATTTCTTATACAGTCGGATTTGTCAGTCGAAAACGGCCTTTTTCAACTGAAGCCCAAATCAAGCTTTCTTACATTGTCGAAAAAGGACTTTTTCGACTCAACTTTTTTCGACTGAGAATTCCGCCTGGCGGGTCCAGTCGAAAAAGTCGAGTTTTTCGACTGGATCCTCCAGTCGAAAAACTTAGTCGAAAAAGTTTACACGTGTTTTTTGAACCGATCGCATCGTTCATCCCACCACCAAACACACTCCCACACGGCCAGACGACCATACACCCATACACACTGTAGTATCATACAAGGCGCTGACGCTGGCGTGGCTATCACTGCTGTTGCTTCTCGCAGCAAGTCAGCGTGGCGCATTCCTAGTTCCGCTCGCCAGCTGCGTGTATCACACGACGGCAGCAGCGCGGAATACCGATCCCATGCTGCCAACAACGGCTGCGCCTGCTGCAGCTTTTGCGGCTCTCGGCTGAGTGCAACTCCACGAACGTAGCCGCTGGGGCGAGGTTTCGTCGAGCCGTTGCTCGCGGAGAAAGCGCGAAGCACAGAGCTGCCAACCGATTTCGCCTGCTGTACATGTAACAGCAGTACTCCCTCACACCAACCGCCTCTAGGAAGAGCACAAAAACTCTAAAATCGACTCGACTGATGATAAGAAGAAGGACCAGAAGATTCCAGTCGAAAAAAATTCCAGTCAAAAAGGGCCGTTTTCGACTGGCGGAATCCGACTGCATAAGAAATGGCCTAAGTTCCTTTTTTTTTCACTCGCTTTGGTCTTGCGCACAGTACAGGACACATAACAAAAGACAGGAATTCTAGATAAGGCTGGATTTCTTATTTTAGAAAGAGTGCGTGCTACGCTTACCTCAGAGCACAATTATTGCTCCCGATTTTGTTATTTCCTTTCATACCTCAGCCTGGCTTTCATATTGCCCTGTTTCTTGTTTTGCGTTGTGTGCTGAACTCGTACGATTAGCGAAGACGCCTGTTTGCAGGGGCGAAGAAGAATAAAAAAAAGACGCCTGCTTCGATAGAGGTGCACCAACCATTGTTTTTTCTTAATACTACCCCTCAATTTTGGGTTCTCAAGACCTCTCCCAAAAAACTGATTTGGAGAAAAATAAAACTGCTACATACACCGGATGAAAAATCCCAAGGAAGGCCTAGGTAAACAGCGAGAATCATGCAAAAAAAATGGCCTATTCCCGACGATTTTGGGTTAAGAAGCCCCGTCACTCATAAAAAAAATGTCCAAAACGGGCTACCTCTACCGTAGCATGCGTCAGAGTCTGAACGGATCATATGGCGCCCACAGATGAAACGCGCTGATGGCATGGGTTTACTTTTTTGTGGGTTTTCCTTGGTTTTCTTTCCTTTGTTTCTTTGTTTGTTTGTTTGTTTCTTTCTGGGAATGCTTGTGAGTGACCGACGGTGAAGCTCATGCTACATATCGTCTCCCTCGATATGACACGAAATTGTACGATATAATACGGTATGATATAACATTTTTAAGACATGATATGCTATGATATGGTGTGTTACGATATGGCACAATATGATACGATGGGATAAGACATGATACGTTGTCGTTATTTATGACTTTACCTTTTCTTTTCTGTCTTCTTTCTGGCATTTTTTATGAGTGACCGAAGTCGGAGCTCATGCAGCCTGCATTGTTGGGTGACACACATAAACAATAATAATGGCGAATTCATGCGTGGGGACGTCAAGACATTAATTCGAGCACTCATCGTCTCTTTGGCCCGATCTCGCCGCCGCTTTTGGTGTTTTCACGTGTCCTCATGCGTCTTCATCTGCGCTACACGCCTGGATGGCTGCCCCACAGCTGGAGAGGGTGGACGGTGTCGATGAAGACGACGATGCTGGCGACGGCGGTGTCTTGAACCCCGACCAATCAAACAGGGAGTGTTGATGAGCCCTCGTACACCCTCCCGGGACCTCAAAGGCAAAACCTTGATGAAGGAAGTTGACGCTAGCTGCGACATCGACCGCGCCGAGCAAAGCGTGCTGCTGGCTTAGGGCGTGACTAGTTAGATTATCTTCCGAACCACAATTCAAGGAGTTGTATATACCACACGCGCGCAGCACGGTACTATTAGTAGAGTAGTGGTGCCCCAGTAAGGCAGTGGTATCCCAGCATAACATGACCGCCTTATTGGGGGAAGCCGCCTTATTCGTGCCCGGTTATGAGCGCAATTCCCTATTAATAGTCGCGCCAAGCGGTTTTGACCGCCTTATATCGGGATACCGCCTTATATCGGCATACCGCCTTATTGGGGGGAGGGGTCCTCAGTTGTGCATGGCCGTAGTCGTGTGGCCATAGACCCTCGCATCCCTACTATGCTGGGACGGAGCACGTCGGGTTTTCACTAACCAGCAGGCAGACATTGCTTGCACCAAGCGCGAAGCGCCGTAAGGTGTTCAGTGAGTCGCATGAAGGGTGAACTGCGTCCTTGCCTTATTGGGGGGGGGGAACCTACACTACCCACCCTGCTGCGCGCTCACGCTAGAGGGTTGATGAAGCCGCACATATTGATTTATTTTTATCCCGTTTAGGGTTCCAAACGAGCAAAGCGACACGGATGAAACCAAGCGCAACACAAATGAAAAAAGTGTCATTAACGTCACAGACAAAGAGCTGTGGTTGTGTGGCGCAAAAGTCGCCGATGGGGTTGAGTGATTATTGTTGTTGCTGTTGTGGTTGTAAGTGTTTTTGAGTTTCGACATCGCATGAATGTTGCTTTTAAAAGCAGCGCAAGAAAAAGTGCACATAAACATAAGAAGCAAACCGTTGTGCCCGTGTGACGCAACATGTACCGAAGCCGTTGACACCTCGCCCTGAACCTCTATTTCATCAACGAATGCAGAAGGCGCCCGCCGCTTAGAAACCCGAGATGAAAAACAATCGAGGCTCGTTTTCCCGTGATAAATATTAAATTCGCCGTAAACCACGGTTCTCAGGGTCGGGTGCTACACAGCAGATCCCATAAAATAGCCAATAATGGCCTGTGGTCAACGATGGCGACAAAACAGTCAATTACGCCTCGACGCCAAATTGACGTGTTTCACTCGCGGGCGCCTTCTGTTTACGTAATCCTCGATCATTGTAGACCAATGCCATGACACTAGCCCACCCTGATGAGCCTTATATTGTGCAGATGTACGGACGGGGAAGACAACGAGGAAACACCAGTTCCGCCAACTAGAATGTGGATCGAAGATGCGCGGCTCCTCTAAACCGATTCCCACGCCTGCCTCTAATCTAAGAGGCTGCTGTACGAAGCCCCTCGAGGGAACTTCACAAGAGGGAAAGGAAACTACGCCTACCGGAAAGAGTTTCGAAATACAATACGTCGAAACATCGAATCTACCGCCACGCCCGTGCTCACCGAAAAGGCCAGAACTGCAGCCCGTTGAATGAGCGGTCAGACTACCCAACTCCCCCCGGCGATGAACGTAGTAAACAGAAGGAGCACGTGACGAGGACGAACCAAGGAAAAGAACGAACACTCGTGTGTCGCTGTGGCTACCAGCATAGAGCGGCCGAAAACACCCAGCGAGGTACTACATGAGGTACTACTATACTGCTGTAGTCGTTTAATGCTGGGCACATAGACGGGTCAACCGGCTTCGTATGAGCGGCCAAGATAGCCAAATAACCCCCGACGAACCGGCGGGAATCAGCTAGAAGGCTTATGCCAAGAAAAACAAAGAACACGCGCGTGCCTAACCGGCAAAGAAAGGTCAACACGTCGTGCAGATCTAATCCCCAATATGCCATGATCTATGTATTTCGGGGGCAGATATATCCTTCCGTGATCTGTGGGATTTACACGATCTGGACCATACATATTTGCCGGGTGGGATACGCACGGCACGGCTCTTCCGCACGCGTTTGCCGCTTGATGCCTTCATGATACGGCTCTCACGCAGCATCTCATACCGACAAATCTGTGCCCCGTGTAGGATCTAGATGGTGATGATTTACTTGTAGATCGTGATCTGTATGGTGTGGGGAAAGGAGGTCGAAAACGCCGAGCGAGGTACTACTACACGAGGCAGTCAACCGGCTAGCAGTAAAAGACCCTCCAGGACCCAGGGCGACACCACGAAAACAGAGGGCCTTCAAAGGCCGATCACCCAAACCCACAAGAGCTTACCTAACAAGTTGGCCGCCCGGATCTTTGGGGCGGTGGGCTGTTCGCGTTTGCGAGCCAGAAAGCGCTCCCTGGTCGGATCGAGGTGCAGGCGTAGACCCAACCCAACCCCAACCCCTAACCCTAACCCTAACCCTAACCCTAACCCTGACTCTGGCATTATTATTCCGGACCCCAAACGGGCGAGAAACGGGCGAGAAACGCGGCTGCGCCGCTTTTAGAGTTTTTTTTGTTTTTCCGATCTGCGGACCTACCACATAGCCCTCGGCCAACGAGAGAGCGTAAAAACTTCCCTCCAAGATTCGGGCGGCCACATGTATTGTTAGGACTTCTGACCCACAATCTCGTGCATTAGTATGAGGGGCCAAGACCTCGAGCAGCTCCCCCCTGACGATGAATGATCGAGGGAGGATCGAAAAGAAGAGGCTGAAGAAAAAGACGTGTGGGCGTGGCTACACCGGCAAATAAAGTGGACAAAAATTAAGACACCTCCCAACAAAAACTCACTCATATAGTATATTACGAGTACCAACAACGCAGTCTGCAAAGATGAGTATTGACCTGAAATTCGTCAAACTCACGGCTGATGTCCTTGAAAATTAGTTATAAAATATCGGTCGAAACTGCGAACGATTGTTACACGGGTGGCAGTCCACAGGCTGGCTAAAAGCAACAAAAAACAATCGAAACGGTCTTCCCGTATTACACCACTGACGACGGGCTGCTGCAGGGGGGGGTCAGCAGGAGGACCAAGAACAATAAGCAACACGTGTATTATATGTGTGCGTGTCGGGGAGGGGGGGGGGGCTACTGGCATCGAAATGTGGCACACGCCGAGCGAGATATCTGTCTCACGATGTTGACGGCAAAAAATCTAGCGAAACGATTTGCATGAGCGGTCAGATTGTCGAAATCGTGCCGCCCCCAGGGACGAACCGGGGGGAATCGGCAGGAAGACTACACCAGCTACCGTAACAAATAAGAAAATAAGAGGCGCGTTTACTTGCTCGTCTAGCCGCCAAGAAAAAACCGAGCGGGGTATCTGTCCCACATGGCAGTCAATAGTGAAAATGTAGAAAAAAGGTTGTGGCTACATCTGTCCCACAAGGCAGTCAAAAGTGATAAACGAAAACGGCTAGACCTATGGCTTGAAAAAAATAGTAATAGGTCTATTGCAGTCACCAACTGCAGAGACTGCAACGAACGGTACGAGAACAGCTGAAACGGTCGGTTCAGGCCTTCCATACACTAAAGCAATACCGTCGAAACTGGGGCCTATGCGTCTCCATGTTATTTGCTGGTTGTGTTGCGTTGGATCCGTTAAAAAGCTATACAACTATATACCTAGACCTCGCCCCCTTCGGACGTCTCGCTCGGCATATCCTCCCCCCTCTCAGCCCTTCTCAGCACGTAATTGCCGAAAAGAAAATTAGTTGCTGGGAAAAAGAACCGTCCCGAAGTTCCTTGCCTTCCTTGCTTTCCCTAGTCTCATTCTTACTTACTTTTTAGCTCTCATTCTCTGATCTTTACTGCTTGCTCTCTGATATTTTTATTTTGCTTTTTCAGCAACTTCTTTTTTGTACTTTTATTTGAAGTTGGCCAATTGCTGGCTGTTGAGAGGGAATTCCCGTTGACGGCTGCAAACAATTTGAATTTGAAATTTGCCGGATCGGCAATAACAATTTGAGGTTGAAATTTGCGAAGCGGACCAAGGCTAGTGCGGGAGGAGGCTCCGCCAACAGTGGGGGTGGTGGAGGTTCAGGATCAGGCGTGTGGAAGCTGGTCGGGCAAGAACGGGACTCAGCTTCTTCTGGCAATCCTGATTGGCCGTGCCCGAGCAAGGGTTGTGACGGCTTCCTCATCGCACGAAATAGGAGAAACAGGAGTTCCCAGTACGCTGTCTGCGACACCTGCAGGAGTGACGAGCCTTCCACGTGCCAAGCTTTTCATAACCAAGCACTGGGGAAGCGGCGACAACCCTCGTGTGTGTGACTGGTGTGACGCGGACACCTGTGATTCACCTTCGATCGGCGTCCCTAACGAAGGAGCTGAGAGCTTGACGAAACGTGAGTTACATTTCTGTTGTTGTGCTGTGATTTCTTTTTCATGCGTACAAACACACTTTTGCATGTACGAGTATGATACGTGTACGGGGCAGTCCCGTCATCGCGGTGTAAGCGGGAATTGTACAAGTACTCAGGTCTACGAGTAGACCTTTGCAGTGACGCTGTGTGATGCGATTTCTTTTTCATACGTACAGCCAAACACACTTACTTCATGTATGTACGACTACGAGTACGGGGCAGTCCCGTCATCGGGGTAAGCGGGGGTTGAACAAGTGGTTCATGCAGTGACGCTTTGTGCTGTGATATAAACACACGTTTTGGATGTACGACTACGACTACGTGGTATCTATACATGTAAGACGCAATGAAAACGGGCAAGTCTCATCACGGGGGTCAGCCAGGGTTGTAAAAATGGTCCATGCAGTAATAAATAACACAGCAGCATGATACCTCAGCACCAGTCGCAGTACACACTGGAGGTTGATATATAGCAGTAAACAGAAGCTGAAGTTAACCTGGGTGATGCTGGAGAGCAGTCCCGTGATTGGGGTTAGCGAGTTGTTCATGTAGTGACGCGGTGTACTACTACTGTTACTCTTTTTTCATACAACCACATGAACTCTTTGTATTAACGAGTACAAGTAGGGTGCGCAACCTCTTCAGGAATCGCAGTACACGTCGGTCGTAATAGTGTTGATAGCAGCAGTAATAGAGTAGTACCGAACAATATATATAGCAGGTACTGTCTCTTACCCTTCGTTGTCGGTATTCCGCCGGTAGGCCTTATATAGCAGTATACCGGGGCTTACGCTTACCAGTTGCGACTGTGAATCCCGTTCGTTCCTGTCCCAGTGGTGGTTTCATAGGTGTTAGCAACGTTGTGGTACCAGGCAGGGCTTTGCCCATAAACGACCGCTTTCATTACAACAGCAGTGTTAAATTGTACGACTTCCTTTCCAACTATGGAAATCGACGACAGCTACGTGGCCTTACTATTTTGAACATTCACTGAACGCAAGGTATTCCCATCCGTTGTTGTCGTTTGCAGAATCCCTGCGAAGCAGCCGCCGAGGGCCGCCAAGTCGGCGAGGACATAAACACGAAGTGCACCGGCGACATCAAGGTCGGTGACCTCCTGAAGAAGGCAGGCGACCACTTGCTCGATATACATCCCGCATTCCATTCCCACGGTGCCACGAGGGCGTTCGACATCGAGGTACGTTCCACTCTTATCTTGCGTCCTGTGTGTCACGAGTCGAGACATCCATGTCTCTTGCTCAAGACTAGGGGATGGCGTGCGGATATAGTCTATGAAGTGCGGCTCTTTTTCCAAGTACCAAGAGCAAGTACAACAATACCACAACAATTACTAACAGCGAAAGGAGCTCCAATAGCAGTACACACTGGAGGTTGATATATAGCAGTAAACAGAAGCTGAAGTTAACCTGGGTGATGCTGGAGAGCAGTCCCGTGATTGGGGTTAGCGAGTTGTTCATGTAGTGACGCGGTGTACTACTACTGTTACTCATTTTTCATACAACCACATGAACTCTTTGTATTAACGAGTACAAGTAGGGTGCGCAACCTCTTCAGGAATCGCAGTACACGTCGGTCGTAATAGTGTTGATAGCAGCAGTAATAGAGTAGTACCGAACAATATATACAGCAGGTACTGTCTCTTACCCTTCGTTGTCGGTATTCCGCCGGTAGGCCTTATATAGCAATATACCGGGGCTTACGCTTACCAGTTGCGACTGTGAATCCCGTTCGTTCCTGTCCCAGTGGTGGTTTCATAGGTGTTAGCAACGTTGTGGTACCAGGCAGGGCTTTGCCCATAAACGACCGCTTTCATTACAACAGCAGTGTTAAATTGTACGACTTCCTTTCCAACTTTGGAAATCGACGACAGCTACGTGGCCTTACTATTTTGAACATTCACTGAACGCAAGGTATTCCCATCCGTTGTTGTCATTTGCAGAATCCCTGCGAAGCAGCCGCCGAGGGCCGCCAAGTCGGCGAGGACATAAACACGAAGTGCACCGGCGACATCAAGGTCGGTGACCTCCTGAAGAAGGCAGGCGACCACTTGCTCGATATACATCCCGCATTCCATTCCCACGGTGCCACGAGGGCGTTCGACATCGAGGTACGTTCTACTCTTATCTTGCGTCCTGTGTGTCACGAGTCGAGACATCCATGTCTCTTGCTCAAGACTAGGGGATGGCGTGCGGATATAGTCTATGAAGTGCGGCTCTTTTTCCAAGTACCAAGAGCAAGTACAACAATACCACAACAATTACTAACAGCGTAAGGAGCTCCAATAATTTGGATGGTTACGACGTCTGCTGGAGAGAAGTACGAATACTTTTTTACACATACTTATGTTATAAGGCTTAGTTTGGGTAAGCTATTGGTTAACCTGTGCAAGTGGTCAAACGGACTAAAAGTACCCCACTAATACCTTAACAAATGGCGTCGTCGACAGACCATGGGTTTTTGGGTCGTGGGTTCGATCCCCACATCCACCATAATAAACTTTTTCAGATTTTCCCATGGCGAACTTGAAAAATACTCTCCCCGGCTTACCCAGGAAATGAAACGGCTTGGATAAATGACAGGTCCGCCCGTATATACGGCCGACCTTCTATCCCGCCGTTTAAGGGGGGGAGAGTGTTATAAGGCTTAGTTTGGGTAAGCTATTGGTTAACCTGTGCAAGTGGTCAAACGGACTAATACCCCACTAATTCCTTGACACTTACCGACGTTCTCCCGCCCTGCTTCAACGTTTGTGGACAGATCCACAAGACCATCGACAAAAAACAAGAGTGCAAGGTGCTGGGTACCTCCGCTGAGGAGGAAGAGTCCAAGCAAGCCTGCATGCTCCTTCGGAAGCAATGTTGACAGCACGTTCTTTATAGAACATTAAGTTGTGGTTTATTATACCAGCATCGTTTTTTGAGAACTATGCCTAAATGCGTGCTCTTCGTCTTTCAGGAATACAAATGTACTTCACATGTTTGCGGTGTGTGCGTTCAAGTTCCTGCTTCCAGCATGTTTTTTTTGGCACTGCGCTCCTTTACATCTTAAGTTGTAGTTTTCCTGTCTCTATCCTTGACAAGCGCGTGCCTGATGTTTATGCACTGCGATAATTTATTGTTGATGATCGACTTAGAGAGAGAGCTATTGAAGTGTACAGGACCTACATAGGCGCTACCTGAGAGGTGGAAGGATATGCCAAGGAAGTCCTCCGACTTGCCCATCATGGATTGGGCGAATGGATGATAATAACAAACTCATAATCATAATCGTCTCTATCCTGTACCGTTGTACTATATATGGACCTCTTGGCATTTTCAAGTCGCCAGTTGCGCCATTTGTGCTTATTTTCCGCCTTTCTACTGAATGTCTATTCCTCCTTCCGCAAGCGTAGCGGGCGGCGCCCAGCCGCCCGCGAGCGAAGCCCTTGTACATTCCATTATAAGGGGAAAAGCTTCGCTATTCGAAGCTGCACCTCTCTGCCGCTGTACCGCTGCTGCTTGCTGCTGCTGCTGCTGCTGTGGTGGTGGCTGCAGCGTTATATTGCCATAACTACGCGTACGACTGTACCAAGGTATGTATAGTACGACTGTATGATACCAGGTATGTAGTCTATAGTACGCTGTCAGCTGTTTTTTTTACAAGCTTGTCCCGCCTTTGGTCGCACGACCAATCGTTCAAAGCAGTAGTATACTGTAGTAGTAGTGGTGTAACATTCTTCCGCGCGCAGCACGCAGCATCATCTACCTATAATACGCCTGGGCATCACGCGGCCTTTTCTCTCGATCTTCTCTGTCTGGTGCCTGGTGATCCAGCCGGTGGCCGAGTTGGCAACCTCGGACTTTAGGCCGTGCCTGGTTATTTGCTCAGTTGTTCCGTTTCCTCCGCTCCAAAGTTGCAACGGTTTCACGGGCGGTAATACATAACTGCTGGTATAATACCTGATACACTAGACTACATTTCAATCACCGATACAGTTAGTACAGCAGTACTACCAGGTATGGTTCCAGGTGCGTACGTACGTGATGCACTGCGTAAGATTATGCCTGAAAAAGAAGTCTACTACTTTTATTTCGCAGCCAAAGATAACGCAGAACAGCAGGCTGCAATACACAGCACAACGAGACCCTCGCCCCCCCGCCCCCCTGTATACAGACACACATAGATAAGATGCTTTATACAGACAGGGAGGATAGCGTGCTTCCGTTCGTTCTCGCTAAGCAAAAGGCTGTCATCTACATGATTTGCTTATTTTTAGGGTTTTGTGCTCAAATTTCCAAAGTTCTGAATTCAGGCACGTGGTACGTAGGTAATGTACCGAAGATATACCGGTAGCTATCTATCATCATACATTTGCCGTACTTGTACGAAGTTAGGTATAGCCTACTTATGAAGCCAGCGATGATCCGACAGCCCAGCTGGCTGCAGCACACAGCACCGCACCCTCCTCCCTCCCGCATACACATGATACAGCAGTGCGTGGTGTTCTTTCGTTCGTTCTCGTTGCCGTCGTCGAGTTGAACTAAAACTACACCGCCGTTGCATCTCGTTGCTCAATATATTCTCATTGTCGCTCAGCAGTAGTTCTGAATTCTCGGAAAACCGTCCCAGAACAGAATTTCCTGCGAAAAGGCCAAAACCTCTCGAGAACGGTTTCAAGTTTCAAGTTTCAACCGGTGCTGGATACTATTCTTGCTGCGATACTCGCACTCGATCTGCGTACGTATATACTTGTTTATCAATACCACTAACTATACAACTGCTGCTGCTGCAGTGGTAGTCTTTAGTACTACTACTACTGCTGCTGCTGCTGCTGCTGTGTATCAGGTGCATCGTTGTACATCGATGATATACACCAACTACGAGGGGCATCCATCGCATAACGCCCCTGCCTCAAGCTTTTTGTGACACTCGCCCCTCGCACCGATGCATTATAAAAACATGTGTCACATACGAACGACGTACCTGGTATTTTGTGTTGCATCTCGGATCTTCGCGACATTTTTTAGTTCAGATTTTTTGGCACGGCGGGGACCTGTTCGATTTTTGTTCGGTTCTAGAAATATTACGGTACTTTAAAAGGCTCCACAACACAACATCGCAGAGCAGCAGCAGCAAGTGCTGCAGCAGTAACATCAAGCAGCACAGCACAGCTGTAGTGTGGACTGGCGCTAAATGCTGATGTTGATGCTGCTGCTGCGTGCACTGTTTGTTATTATTATTGTTGTTGTTGTATCACCAGATCAGAAGGATCGTTCGTAGTGGATCGTTGCGAGCGATTCTATTTACATACTGGAGCAGCTGCTGTTTGTTGTTGTTGTCGTCGAGCGTATGTATCCTCGTCCTCCTATTTTTTTATTTTATTTTTTTCTTCACACTTCTGGACAAAAGCCGTGGTCACAGGTGTCGTCCCTTCTTCCCCCCGGTTCTTGCCTTCAATTTTTATCGCGCATAGGGTTCTTCAGCAATTCCACTGCTCGTCGATTTTTCATCGAGTGTTTGTTGCTAACTCGCTCTCGCGCTTTCGGCAAGTCAATTTGTGCACAAGAAAAAGTCCCCACCCAATATATACGAGTACGCACTCGGGGGGATTCGAACTCACGAAACTGACCTATATATATACCAGGCTCGAGGATAACCTCATCATACTTAGTGGGGTATTAATCCGTTTGACCACTTGCAAAAGGTTAACCAATAATAATAATAGATTTTTACCCAAACTAAGCCTTATAACACTCTTCTTCCCCCCTGAAACACGGCGGGATGGCAGGTCGGCCGGATATACGGGCGGGCCTGTCATATTTCCAAGCCCTTTCATTCCCTGGGATACCAGGGAAAGAGTATTTTTCAAGTTCGACATTGATTGGGAAAGTCTGAAAAGTTCATTATTATTGTGGATGGTGGGGACGCCACCGGGGCGACCGGCTTACTATTAATAGTATACTACTTGTTGTACGTTCGTACACACACCAACTATGCCCAGAAATATACTCAACTCGTATGTATGTAGTCTACAGATATATATATATTTTTTCTGCGGCTTGCTTTTTAGTTTTATAGTTCAAAACCTACTATTGATACGACTTCGACCAAAGACAAAGAATAATAATACTTGTATTGGCCAGAGGTATAATATACGTGCCTGTTGTTACGGCTGCTCCGCCCCTATACTACTACTATATATACTACTTGTTCCAGTAGACACGTAGACACTAAAAACGTTGTATTATTAGTCGTCATCGTCGTCGTGTATAATAGTAGTGTGTCGGATTTTGGGGCGGTTCTTCCATTAATTTTTCTTCTTGTCAATGTCCTGCCGAACCCCCTGCTCAGTGCCGGGTCAGGGTTCGGGTAAAACGCCGCTATCTGAGGCGCAGGGGCTGTCGCCTTTTCGTCATTGATTGTTCAATTTCGCCCAGGCCGACGCCCTCCTCAGCCCAGAGCCGGGGGGCGACCAGGGTACCCTGTCCGCGCGTAACGTGGTACATACAGGGCTATGTATGGGTCTGTGTATAATCTTTTATCTTTCATCATGTGTTGTATTTGTTCTACTTTTTTTTTTGTCTAAACACTTCCTCCCCTACCTAGCGGGGCTGTAGGTGTTGCCACCTTCCATCCCGGGTATTTGTCGTTTCCTCGTCTAACCCCCCGCCTTGCCGATGGCCCGCGGGAGGTTTTTCGCATGACTTCTCTCTTGGTTTAGCGCCTGGGTTCCCCGCCATATCGACGAGGGCTCGCCTCGCCATAGTTCCTTATCTATCTGTGGTTGGTTTGCCGTAGAGCCTTTCCTGCCCCCCCGCCACACCAGCGGCATACGGCAGATTCTAGAGCCTTTTCTGCCCCCCCCCCGCCACACCGGCGGCATGCGGCAGGTTTTTGACGAGTGACTATTGCCTTGTTGTAGGTTCTGCGTTTCTTTCTACTGCTTTTCTTCGCGTGTTTCTGGCTCCATAGCCAGACGGTTAGAGGTGTGGGAGTGGGTTTTGAGGAGCCGCATCTTCGACTCATGGTCTAGTTCGTAGAACCGGAGTTTCCCCGAATTTCCCATATTTCTGCATATGCGACTCATCAGGGTGGGCTAGTGTTAAGATACGGCCTCGAAAGGCCTGTAAGTTTCCGAATTTGAGATCATTTGGATGTGTTTCGTATGATAAGGTAGGTGTTTAATATTCGGGAAAGTTAGGAAATAGATCGGAGGCACGTGCCTCCGATCTCAGAAGCTATCCCGGGCTCTGGTGGAATCGAATAAAGCTACGTCTCTACGAAGGAAAATAAAGTGATTACTTTCCGAGGACCTGCTCAATTGGCAGACCTGCAGGGGGCACTCTGTGTCCCCACCTTTAACTTCACAGCATCATGTATATCGTGTACTACTATTAATACTTGTACAGTACTGCTGTATCGTGTATATCATACAAGTATATATATATATATATCTTTTTAGAGCCGTCCATGCCGCTGCTGCAATTCCCACCCACCCCCGCCCCCAACGCCCCCTCCTTCCCCACCACCCGCACCATCGCCTAGACCTAGCACCACGCGTATAGCAAATCCCTACATCTATGCGACCTAAAGCCCTCCCCCCCCGCCCCCCGCCCCCCCCCGCCACATTCCCCCCCCCTCCCCCACAAGAAGGATTTATAGTTTCCAAGCACAAATTGACCTGCCCTACCCGTCCCCTCCCCCCCCGCCCCCCCCCCCACCCCCCTTTTGATCAACATCAGCCCCCCACGTCCTTAAAAACTCCGCCCTCCCCTCACCGGATATTCGACTTACAGGATTCACTTGATAAACTGATGCATTTCCTTCCGCAGCTGTCAGATTTTGTCCCTCTCAAAAACGGGTTTCATAGTTTCCGCGCACAGACTGCCTAACATCACCCTGTTGACCCTGATAGCTACACTGTAGTTGCAAGGGGGGTCGCCGACCTATATCATTAATGAGGACACACAACTCGTAATACGCGCGATCGGAGTATCACACACAGCTTGCAAACAAAGATGGGTTTCGACAAAATATTCGATCTCACAGCTGGTCGAGTGTATTTTTATTTTTATAATATATATATGGTCGTGTAGTATATATACCCCGCATGCGTTACTGTTACGGTTCTGTGACAATTTCAAGAGTTGCTATGACAGAGGCGTTTTCGTGATAGTAGGGGCCGCGGTATTTACGTCCCCTCCCTAAGTCGGGTGTGGCTACCCCACCCGGACACTTGTTTGTTCCCTTTTTACCCACTTCACTTCACTTCTTCACTTTAATCAACCAACCAAACCTTCAATCAATTCCTTGGGCTCACGTTCATAAACCCTTCGGATAAGCAATCAAGTTACCATTTACACACTACTTTCTTGGGAAGCTTCACATCTTGAGCACCTGCACAAGGGGCTTGCTCTCTCTCCGAGGAACGCACAAGCGCCTTCTGAACTCGGTCTTATCGGTCCTTCGGAGGTCAGGCACTATGAATACCTGAGGCGTGCTACAGATATAGCCTATGTGTGGACCTTGCGATGCTGGTAGGCTAGATACGCTCGTCTGCTTCGCCATGAATATCCTCGCATGTCTCACCCTGATTCCAGACAGACTCCCCTTTTAGATTCCGATTCGTGACATTACAACCGCCACACACGTACCACAAGAAGTATATAATAAGACTTAGTATGTAGAGTATACCACGCCTCTCTGCGTCTCGTGCCACGAATACCAGGAGGGGTCTTGGGCCTACTGGGCGTACTGCACTCCTGTGGTTGCGTCTCATACTGTGCATAAAAACAGTAAATACTACAGGAATACTCTAGCTATCCCTGTGCATGCTTTTTGTTACTCATCACATATATATTATATGCATTTTATTGTCATGCGTGTAGTATAAAATAATATGTGGAGTGCAGCACTATATCAAGGCACTAAGTATATACCTCTACTACTATCAATACCAGGTACTACTAAAAAGGTAAAAAAGCAGAGGACCACAGACTGCTGAGGTCCCCAAAGCATACAAGTACATTTTTTTTTTTCTTCCCCGACCTTTTGTTCAAACGCCCCACCTACAATCGAAATTGGCCAGGGAAATTTAAATAAACACTTCTACGTAATTGATATCACGTCATTATCTTTCTAGCCATCCGTGACGTAGCTTTCATCCATTCCCCTCCCTCCGCCAACGCCCCCTCCTTCCCCATCACCCGCACCATCGCCTAGACCTAGTACCACGCGCATAGCGAACCCCTACATCTATGCGACCTAAAGATGTTGGTTAAAAAAAAACTTTCTGCACCCCCCCCCCCCCTCCCTTCCCCCCCCACCCCCCACCCCCACCCCCTCGAACGCTCCGCCCTATCTCACTAGTTTTGTACGACTTACAGGGTAGGATTTATAGTTTCCATGCACAGATTGAGCTGCCCCGCCCCCCTCCCCCCCCCCCCCCCTCTTGATCAAACCCAGGCCCCCACGTCCGCCCTCCCCTCACCGGTTGACTTACAGGATTCACTTGATAATAAACTGATGCATTTTGTTTTGTACGACTTACAGGGTAGGATTTATAGTTTCCACGCACAGATTGAGCTGCCCCCCCCCCCCCCCCTCTTGATTAAACCCGGCCCCACGTCCTTAAAAACTTCGCCGTCCCCTCACCGGATATTCGACTTACTTACAGGATTCACTTGATAAACTGATGCATTTTCTTCCACAGCTGTTAGATTTTGTCCCCCTCAAAAACGGGTTTCATAGTTTCCGCGCACAGACTGACTAACATCACCCTGTTGACCCTGATAGCTACACTGTAGTTGCAAGGGGAGTCACCGACCTATATCATTAATGAGGACACACAACCCGTAATATGCGCGATCGGAATATCACACACAGCTTGCAAAAATATGAGTTTCGACAAAATCCTCGATCTCACAGCTGGAGTGTATTGTCATTTTTATAATAACATACTGCCAATCCCTGGTGGTCTATGTTACCCTCCAAGGGCTACACACTACTATACAATATAGAGCTGGGCTTTTACACGGAACCAAGTGCTGAGAGCGCCTTGCAGCGTGGGTTAGCCGGTCGCCCCGGTGGCGTATCAGATCATCCTCGAGCCTGGTATATAAGTCAGTTTCGTGAGTTCGAGCCCCCCCGAGTGCATACTCGTGTGAATTCGTGGGACTTTTTGTTGTGCACGAATTGACTTGCGGGAAGCGCGAGAGCGTGAGTTAGCAACACTCGATGAAAAAATCGACGCGAGCAGTGGGAGTGCTGAACCCTATGCGCGATAAAAATCGAAGGCAAGAATCGGGGAGTCGTTCTACGGTAGCGCTATAGCCCCCCCAACTTTTCTTTAACGAAATCGCCGGTTTCCAAACCAGCTCCCGCGGTCGTATTCTCCTGAAACACGGGGTCCCTCGACACCCCGACGTCGTCATCGTTAGACCTTTGCGCACGAGAAAATAAATGGATATACCTTTTTCAATAGTATCCTCCCTTGTGTTGAGCAGCAATGAGACGTTCGTTAAAGAAAGTCGCTGGTTTTGGGGGGGGTTATCGTAGAATCAGTTGGGGGGGAGAAGGGAGGACACCTGTGTGACCACGGCTTGTCCAGAAGCTGGAAAGTAGAAGTGTGGTGAAAAAGAAAAAAAAAGTAGGCGCACCAATAAATTATTAATAGTCGACGAGGGAATAATAAATGAAAGTAAAAGAAAAAGGTCTTGTCTCGCGATCGATGAAGGCACTTTTACCAGGTATATTATTTTAATATGATAGTAGTATAGGGAAAAAGACATAAAATAAAACATTAGAAGAAAGTGAATTAGGGTGAGGTGAGGTGAGCAAAAAAAAGAAGAAAAAAGCGGATTGAGAGCAGACAGGAGACAACACTTATTTTTCACCCCTCTTTGACACAGACAGCAACACCTTGTCTTTTGCCTCTTCCTTCCTCCTCGTGTAGTCGGTATATAGTCGGTATAAGTATCATGAATACATATACTTACTAACTTCTTTCTGTTGAGAGTGCTCGGGTGGTGCATCCCTGGCATTTCCGGGGTCGGACGGTCCAGCTCGTGGTGCCGGAAGGTGTGAGGGAAGGGACGCAGGGGTATCAACTTCACTTGGAGACAGCACCGGTTCTTCTTCGTAGATTTCTTATTACTGGCATTGAGCCATGAGAAGCTCGAGGAGACAGGAAAGGAGAAGGCGGAGGGAGGAGGAGGAGTGAGAGCACGGGGGTGGGGTGAGGCTCACAGAGGTCGCTTCACCCCAGCATTGCTGCTGTGCTCTCTTCTGGACCTTTACCTATGGAACGTACAAGGAACGTTCTCCTAGATGTTCTATATTCCCATGAGCGCCTAACGCGCTTACTTCTATCTTGTCTAGAGGAATGTTCCATTACCGAGAACGCTCTTGTGGTTAAGCTAGCTAGATTCTACGGGTTATCCGCTCCACCCAGAATATTCCGTCTAAGAGAATCTTCTTGTGGACAATGGACCATAACTCTGCGGGCTATCTTACCGAATCTATTGCCAGCTATATGACACTTTATTACACGGGAGCCTTTGCAGCCGCGCAAGGCCGCCGGATTCTCGGTAATCATATTCCTGCCACGGTTGGTCCCTTGGAACTGTGCTCAGGTCCCGTGAACTTCCCAATCACGGCGGTATTTATGCTCTCCCCTTTTATGTGTCTTTTCGTTTCTGTTTTTTTTTTGCGTGTACACCTTGCGTTGCTATTATACGCTATATGACGCGTCAGTCGGCCCCCTGTAGGCGTCGTTTTGGCATGCTGACTCCGTCGCTCAGCGCTGCTGCTGACATTTTTTTTGTGTTGGACGAATTAGGTCGATCTACTCGCGTACCTCTTTGGCTACCCTGACTTTCTGTTCGTGTTGGTTGAGTTACCTTGCTACGTTTGCCGGTATTGTTCCCAGCGCAAACAGGCCTCCCAAGGCGCCACCTTGTACGCTTGACCAAAAGTGGTCCTAGCAGCCCCTTAGTTTTAGCGAGCCTTACGGCAACCCAGCCGCGTTCTTTTTGCCTTACGTGCTATTTTCCATTTTTTTCGGGCCTTGGCCACACGGCTACGCGTAATGCCTCCCGGTCATATATACTTTCGAATTTGGGTGATGTTCCCTTGCGAGCTTTCGAGTAACCGACCCTGTACGGCGAACGAATCCCCGTCCGCCCGTCCCTGGGTCCCACATAGATCGCTCCGGTAATATCTTTTCTGTCTTTCCCTTTGTCTTCGCTTCGATTTTGCCTTTATTTGCTATCTTCGCTTCGTCTTCAGGTTTCCTTTCTCGTTTCCAGTTTCGGTTGCTCTACTTAGGTTGCCCCATTCTGGGTTTTCCGTCTTCCTCTATCTATCTTGTTATGGCCTTTCTTTCAACGATCTGCTTGATTAGTGAATGGCCCTATCCTTGATGTTTAGGCCTCATTACAAGGTGTGGGGGAATCCATAGCCTCATGTCTTTGTTTCGAATAGCCGCATCTTCGACCCCCTTTCCCGGTCTTTTAGGATGAACTTTGTCGCCACCCTCCGACCGTTTTGAGGTCTGCATATACGACTATTCAGGGTGGGCTAATGTAATGGAGTGTCAGTATAGCTGGAAATATTTTCGGTAAGACAGCCCGCGGAGTCATGGTCAATTGGCCACAAGAAGATTCTCTTAGACGGAATATTCTTAATGGAGAAGATAACCCGTAGAATCTAGCTAGCTTATACTACAAGAAGAGCGTTCTCGGTAATGGAGCGTTCCTCCCCTGGACAAGATAGATAGAAGAAAGCGCGTTAAGCGCTCATGGGAATATTTGGAACGTCCCTCCTCTGGACAAGATAATAGATAGAAGTAAGCGCGTTAGGTGCTCATGGGAATATAGAACATCTAGGAGAACGTTCCTTGTACGTTCCATAGGAGGAGGTGAAGGTCCAGAAGAGAGCATAGATAGCAGCAATGCTGGGGTGAAGCGAACTCTGTGAGCCTCACCCCACCCCCATGCTCTCACTCCTCCTCCTTTCCTGTCTCCTCGAGCTTCTCATGGCTCAACGCCAATAATATGAAATCTACAAAGAAGAACCGGTCGGTGCTGTCTCCAAGCGAAGCTGATACCCCTGCGTCTCTTCCCTCACACCTTCCGGCACCACGACTCTTGCACACAAAATACAGCACAGCACAGACATGGTAATCAGCTCCGCAAAAGTAGCTCTTGGCATTTATAAAATCGCTACTTAGTTGCACCAAATCATGGGCCTCTTCTTTCTGCCCCCTTCACATTTATTAGTTGAAATCTTCCTTGCGCGAGCGTAGCGGGCGGCGTCAGCCGCCCGCGGAGCGGAGCGGAGCCATTGTACGTGTATACCAGGTACGTTTTTTGATTTTCACAAACGTCAGCTGTGAGTACAACCGATTGAATGGTTAAAACTAAACTTTGCAAGCTGCGTCGTATATCCATGTTCCACTGAATATCAAGTAAGTGTAGTTGCGCAAAAAATTATACTACGGAGTAAAAAACATTAAAAACGTCAGCTGGGAGTACGACCGATTGAATGGTTGAAACTCACCTTTGCAAGCTGCATGGTACATCTATATGTTTCTCAACAAAAAACAGCAGCAGCAGCAGTTGAGTACGGTACGGGTACGGGTAGTTCTTTCACAAAAAAATTGGAAGTTCGTTCGCGCGCGCGTGTTGCAAATAGGCAAACCGTTCCGTAACCCGTAACCATGCAGCGGCAGTTTCACTTCTTCTTTTTGTAACGAAACAACGAAATTCTTCATTTTTCCCAGAGCCTAGAGCAACAAAAAAAAGATTTTTCGGCAGGATTTTAAATCGGCATGTTTTCGATTGTGCGCCCACTTTTGTCTCGAAAAACACGGAGTCTTTTTTTTGCACCACCCTCCAACAAACACAGCTTAGCATCAGCAGTGCCCACAGCGGTCTGCAGGCGGCGTACAGCTGGGCATCAGCAGAGAGGAGAGATATGACTAAAGGGCAAGTGGGTCAGCGTCCCAGCTCGATCGGGAAAGCAGTGGGCGCCACCACGACGATAGTGCCGTTTTCCTTGATCTCGTCATGTCTTGAAGTGCGGCTACGTCGTCCATCTGCGAGAATCGCGTCTGCTCCCAAAAAAATTGCTAAAAAACATCACCATAAAAGCAGCACGCAAACCACGCTCCCGGTCATGGCTTCGCCGGGGTCGGAAGCGAAGGGGAAGACTGCAGCATCCACCCCAGACAGCTCCACGGCGGCGCGCTGTGCTCTTGCCGAGGGCAACGACGTGCCGGCGACGCGCGCGGTCTGCAAGGTGCTCGTGGAGCTTGAAGAGCTTGTTGGTACAGCCGATGCTACGAAAGAGACTTTGTCGCAACTTTCTCGCTTGCTCTATCTTTGCGACGTGGTGACCAGGGGCGTTTTGGACCGCTATGAGGCGGTCCCAGGGCATCAGGAGGTTGTAGAGGTGCTCGGACAGCACCTCGAGAGGGCAAGGGGGCTGGCCGTGCTGTGCCAGAAGGGGCGCCTGGCTAGGTTCTCGAATAGCAGCCGGAAGGCCCTGAGGAACATCGATGCTTGCAGGAACAACGTGGTTGCTTTTGCTAAGGAGCAGGAGCCTGAGCTTGCTATAACGGAGGAAGTGTATGTGAGTGGTAGCCTGACCTGTTGCCTCAGAACCGTTTGCATCATGCCTAGACTATTGCACGGCTGCTACTGCGGCTGCTGTACATGGCAGGCTAAAGTTTGGGAACCTGCTATCTTCTGCTGTACGACACCGCCTGCAGCTATGTGTTGTGCTATGTCACGACATATGTGATAAGAGCTGGTGCGGCAAGCAATGATGCATTCCTCGAAGTAGTCAAACAAACACTACTGCTGTACAAATCCTCGCCCGGTAGGAAGAACTTAAATTTTGTGTACCCGATACCCGACGCAAGAAAAGCCAGCAGCAGCCCCGCGCCCAGCTGGCAGCCTGTATGTAGCTCATGGGACCCGGCAATAGCGCACCAAAAAACATCAGCAGTCAAACCTCTAGCGTACAACCGTACAAATACTGCTGCGCCGTTATGCTGCGCTAGGGTGGTTTAGCAGTAGGTGCATCTCCGTATGTTGCAAGCAATTTGGACACACCTTGCAGCCCCGGCGGCTTTGCTTCGTCGTGTGATGTCGCATCGTCAGTATGCTGTAAAACCATCGTTACTTTTTTTTTGACACTTTTTGTTCCCATACGAGGGGTTTCTGGTCTACTTTTATTCGACTCTAAATATCTCACGCCGGCAAGCAGGCCGAGGCAAGGCAAAAGGCAAGACAGGCCTCGTCCTGCACACAGCACGGGAGGGCCGTGCGTGTTCGTGCAGGCAGATAGCGCCTGCGTGCCCCCTGTGTATAGTTTTGCGCCTGCTAGAAACCCTGCAGAAAGTGCATTGCGATGGCTGAGAACCAGTGCTGGTGTACTCGTATGGGAGATGCCCGGCAAATCATACAAAAAATGCCAAGCAAGTTTATTTCTTGCCCACTGGATTCTCCGACACTGCGTGTGGTCTAGATGTTGGATCGCGCATGTTGGATCGCGCACACCTCGCTACGCCTATTGGCATTATTCATTGCGTGTCAAGCTATGGAGCATGGCATAGCGATGGTGTTGTTGTTCTGTGTTGTTTTCCTTTGTGTTTTTTGAGACTTGAGAAGAGAAAAAGTCGAAGAGAGTGACGATGATTTAGCTATTATTGCTGTTACAGCATCATCGGCGGGCCGGGCCGCTGGGGCAACGGAGTGTCTGGTATCCCCAGTGCAATACAGTTTACCTGGTGTACCGGTATGGAGCGTTGTGACACATTGTGCAGCATGGTGGTCGCTCGTGCTGCTGCTCGCTCTTGCAAGCGTACAGGATGATAGCCACTCGTACTGCTGCTGCTTGCTCTTGCTAGACCAGGGGCTTGATGAGATCGATCGTCGTTTTTCGGTCGCCATTCGTCGGTCCCAACATGCGTACTGTAATCTGTAGTCTGGTCGTAGCCATAGAACAGGCTCGTATTATATTCGATGAGATACTTGAGTTCCTTTATATTTTTGGTACAGTACAGAGGAGAGTAAATATCGGAAATGCAAATCGCATACAGTCAGTAATCAGTGGGGGTGTTGTTAGTACAAGAAACAGAGTGTCATGGTTGTGTCAACCCAATATGACTCGATGATGGGAAGACGAACCGTCCAAAGGTCGTGCTGCATTCCCAAGGCACAGCACCAGCAAGGCACAAGGCATCAGTTCTTACAGCAGTAGATGGGCCTTGGTGTCTTGTGCTCCTGTCACCGATTATTCCAACGTGGATTATGACTGCCACCGCGCAAGTGACCCAGATGTATCATACATGGCGTTATGCTACACGAATGCTTTCATTCTAACTGCTGTAGTACGCGTACCTCTGACAAAAACGGTGTTTTATGGGCGCCGGCAACCAGAAATACCATCGAAATATGCTCCTCAGGAATCGCTTTTGCTGAACTGGCGCCGTCATGTGCCAACAAGGCAGTGAAGGCCGTGTGCCGTGAATTTGTCGCTTATGTGCTTGTAGTCTTGCTATGTCTTTCATTCGCCTGGTAAATGCTTTCGCGTTTCATGGACATATATGCAAATGACCTTCCGTATATTTTGTGCAACTACTAACTGCTGTACAGTGAAACATAGATGTACCACGCAGCTTGCAAAGTTGAGTGTCAACTATTCAATCGGTCGTACTCACAGCTGACGTTTTCATTCTTTATACGATATGATATGCTCAGTCTAGTCCTGTTGACCCTCGCGTATTATTAATAGAAGGGGAGTCACCGACCTGTATCCTTCCGTGTGATTGCCATGCGGTTCGTACGGTTCAGACAGCCCAACCGCTTTAATTTGTAGCCGCGAGTTGGTTAGTTGGGGGAACGGGGGATCTCTATGCTGTAGTTGAGAGGATACCCACGGCCTTGTGAGTTCAGTTCGCACATTGGATCATTTCACTTGTGAGCCTTCGTATCGTGCGTTTTCGGCGGGAAAGCGTGGTATTTCTCGGACGAATTTTGATTTCATTAGGTTTTTCTATTAATCGGGCCCCAGCACCTTTTCTTTTTTTTTTTTTTCATCCTCCGGCGGATGGGGAAAAATAAAGCTTTAGCTCACCACACTTGCGTGTCCAGGTTTTTGGCTCGTGTTCGGATTATCTTATTTTGGTTTTACTTTACTTTATTTTATTTCATTTTATTATGTTTCTTTTCCCAGCTTTGGCTCTCCTTTCCGGTTGGGTTGTTTCTTCGATTTCCCCTTCATTTTGTTTGTTTCATTTTTTGTTTTATTTTTATCTTTGTTTTTATTTGTTTTCTTATTTTGTTTTTGTTTTTTGTTTTTGTTTTTGTTTTTGTTTATTTCGTATTTCTCTCTTCCAATGTATTTCTGTTGCTGACGCATGTATGTTGTGCCTGTCGTACCCAGTACTAGGGCATGACATTGCGTTGTCGAATGCATTACGATGCATTATCTCTGTGTCGTGGCTTGTGACCACAGAGCTGATCTTTCTAGGGTGAAGAATCAGTACGGACACTGGGTGTGCTGGATGTCGACGAGTAGAAGAACGGTTTAATGTGAAGAACACACACACACACTTCCACGTATTTTCATACGCGTCGTGTGTCGATTTAACTTGCACCTTTGTGTGACCACGGACTCTAGATTTCTGACAAGAGTTCATGTGAGACAACAACAACATCCTTCAGGAGCGTACACACACCGTAACACGCGCGATCGAAGCATCATCACACGCAGCTTGCAAAGCTGAGTTTTGATGTTGAAATATCATTTCTGGTCGATCTCACAGCTGCAAGTATATTTTTCATTTTTTCTAAACATAGATGTACCACGTACCACGTAGCTTGCAAAGTTTAGTTTCAATCATTCAATCGGTCGTACTCACTGTTTTACTTTTTTTATTTTTTTTTAAATATACAAAAATGACCAAGGGTTCCCCTTCCCGATGTGGTTTGCTTGGAATTCCGGGGGCGTCGCAAGTTTGTACGGGGGGAAACGGGGAAACTGCCACCGCGCAAGTGACCCAGGTAAGTAACACCGACTAGCCCAAAAGAGAGTTATATAGTATTTCGTAGTTGACATGCGAGGCCTTGCCCCCGCGACATCAAAATAACCGGTAACGGTTTGTCTTTTGCTGCCGGGTGTATCTCGAGGAATTGTGCCAGCGCTAGCCCTTATTTGTTGTGCTATGACATGCCGAGAAAATCCATTGCCAGGTATTACCTGGTATGCTACCTAAGTGTTTTAGGCCCGAAATTCTGCTGGCACAAGGAAGCAAGACCTGCGAAGCAGTAGCATGATGCTCTATGCGTTATTTCGCTGTTAGACGACAAGGCGATGCTGGCGTGCTTGGCGGCATAGCAGCAGTAGCTATGATCGTGATGTGCCTGCATCCATTAGCAACGCGTTTACAACTGGAAGCCCTTTTTTTACAAATTTACTTGAAGTTAGTATAGGGAGGGTTTGGGCTCCAAAGGGGTCAACACGGCGATGAAGCGGAGGGCAACTCTGGCTACAGCAGCAGTAGCAATGGTGTACGACCTGCATCCATTACGAGCTTAGATGATTTATCGCACTGCTACTGCTCTGTTTGTAGCTGCTGGTGGCGGTACTACTCTTGTTTTGCTTCTTAAAACACTCTTGCATGTCACTATCTCTATCTACTGCCACCTTTTGCTCCTACTCCTAACTGTATGCTAATTGCATGTCTGTGCTTTCGTTATGTATGGGCACACAGCGGCACCTGTACAAGAATTTCCGTGCCTGGATGGAAACCGTACTGCTGTGATGCAGCAAAACCCCGTACGGGCGCTAATGACCCAACGACACACTTTCTTCAAGCTGCCGCTTTCGTGCTGTGCTGTAAAGTTCTCGCATCGCCCAGAGGTGCTTGTTTTGGTTTGTTTTTGCGAAAATATTGGCGAAACTGGAGGTGTTTTTACGTGGTGCGCCTGCGACCAGCATATACGTGATTTATTCTTTATTCGAGGCTCGAAGCTGACGATTTATTATTCCAGGACTCTGTGATATCTGCCTGCCTCGGGTACCGCAGAAGGTGACTATGAATTTCATGACCGAAAATCTCCTGTTTTTGGAGCTGCAGTGTGTATCTCTGTCTCGTAGTTTGTGGCCACCGCGCTCATGTTTCCAGGCATAGGAGGAGACGTTGACACGGAAACTGGTTGTGCTCGATGTATATTATATGGGTGGAAATATAATTTTACTTTCAATTGTGTGAAAAACACACACAATCATTCCACGCCGTATGTCATAGCATATACCTGGTACTGTATATGTTCGACGCCTACGTTTTTTTCGTGCACGTGTACGTGTGTGTACATGTTATTGTTTCATCACGATATGACGGTCAGCTGCCAGCCAGGTCATTGGCATTCGGTTCCTCTGTCTTGGGTCTTGTGGTCTCCTGTGTCATGGGAATGTATTTTCGTTGATTTTCGTATTTTTTTGTTCGAATTTTTTGTCTTTTTTTGTAATTTTCAACCACGGCGTCTCTCCAACCACACAGTCAGACAAGTTAGCCAGTAAGTTAGGCGTGTTCATGTGTTGCTCCTACGATCCTTACTCCTTACTCCTTACTCCCGTGTCCCCGTCAACTGCGGCTTGTCAGGTAACCATCATGTCATAGGGTGACAGGGGCATTCTTATATTTCTTGCCGTACTTGACCGTTCCATTTGCTCCACGCATGTCTGTCTCCCTGTGCACTGACTCTGTATGGAAGTTCGTTCAAACACAGCAGCAGTGCATTACAGCAAGGCATGTTACGAAACACAGAACTGCTACTAGTATTACTCGGTACTCTGTACTGCTCCATTTGTTTGTCAGAGTAGAAGAGCTGCCCTGGTAGACTGCTGTAGCTGGCACCTGCTAGGAGTGATAATCACGACTAAGTATCAAAGGAAGATTTATATCACGACTACGGCAGCATTTGAGAGCGACCCCCGGGTTTCAGGTCTTGCGTTTAGCACTTTCACGCTGCATCCGTTCTCCAGCACACGGGCCAGCTCCGACAAACCAGTGTGCGACGACAGCGAAGCCCTGCAGCAGCGTCTCTCGTCGCGCATACCTAGCCCTAACCCTAGATGTACATCACGCCCCAGACACATAAAGTCCTGTCGCGGCAGCTCACAGTACCCAGGCCGGCAACTAGCCCCATCCCTATCCCTAACTCTAACCCGAAACGCATATCCTGAAACCCTGGGATGTATTCTAAATGTCCCCGTAGCCGTGATTTTTATCTCGCGTACGTAATCGTGATTGTCAAGTTCCCGTCGAGCGCGAACCCGACCGTAGCCCCGAGCCCCTACCCTTTTGGGATGGTCGATGTGGGCAGCGGCGGTCTCTCGCGGCTCCGCCACGTGTTTTGGTGGCATGCAGTGTTTACCCAGCAGAAAACCGGCGACCGAAACGCCAGCTCCAGCCTTTACCAATCAAAAAACGTTGTTTTTGCGCGAATTGTTTTGGATGGTAGTGTTGCGATGTACGGTAGGACTTTAAGGGCCTCTGCTAACATGCAACCCGCGAAAGGCCAGCCTCGACCAATCAGACAGCGTTGATGTTGCGCGATATTTTTTAGAAGGTGGTGTTGCAATTTAGGGCTTCTCCTACAGTTCAAGGAATTGTTGTATCACACGACACGCCCGCGGCACGAGGCGGCGCACTTCTATACTGCTGTTGTACCGCTCACGTATGATACGTATAACTACCAATATATTTTCATGACAACTGGAAAAAAAATCAAGACGGGAAGCTTTACATAATAAGAGCATAGAGCTCGCAGTCGAATATACCGAAAATGGAGGTTTCCACAATATTATAAAAAATAAAAATACACTCCAGCTGGGAGATAGAAGATTTCGTCGAAACTCATCTTTGCAAGCTGTGTGTGATACTCCGATCGCGCGCATTACGAGTTGTGTGTCCTCATTAAGGATATAGGTCGGCGACTCCCCTTACAACTACATTGTAGTTATCAGGGTCAACAGGGTGATTTATATCAGTCTGTGCGCGGAAACTATAAAACCCGTTTCTGAGGGGGACAAAATCTGACTTCTGTGGAGGGAAATGCATCCTTTTATCAAGTGAATCTTGTCAGTTGAATAACCGGTAAAGGGGGGGGCGTAGTTTTGAAGGACGTGGGGGCCTGGTTTTGATCAAAAGTGCGCGGGTTTGGAGGGGGGCGGGGGGGGGGGAGGGGGGGGGGGGGGGGGGGGGGGAGGGGGGAAAGGGGGGGGCAATTTGTGCATGTAGGTTATAATGCTTTTAAGGGGATAAATCTGACGGTGTTTCCACAATATATAGTAATGCGAACAAAACCGGGAAACACGCTTCATCAGCCCAGGGTAGTTTTTTTTTGCCGATTTCGAATGAAAAGTGAAATATTTGTGCGGATGATGCACGAAGGGTTTCCACGCGACCATAGGCAGTTGCTTTTTGGTGATCATTAAAATCATTGATACAAGTAGATAGTGTGCTGATGTGCACTACTGTTGTGGCCAGCTACGTGCGTAAGTCGGTCGCTCCGGTGGTCCATACCCTCGAATACTGCTATTAACCCCTTTACAACTGGAAACCCGTTTTTGGGGACAAAATTACTCGGAGTTGGTATGGGAAGGGGTTCGGGGGCTTTAAAGGGGTTAATGGTACAGTTGGTTCTGGAGCTCGAATCCCACGTGAATCGTACTTTTTAGTTTGTTTGAAAATATACAAGGTCAAAGGAATAACTGCTGAGGGCGTCTAGCAGAGCGGGTACGCTCAATTCGATGCGAGTCGACGAGGGAAGAAAGAGCTGGACTCTGCTCGCGATAACAACGCATGCGCGTACCCTAGTGGGGAGGGGAGAAAAGAACCTGCTTAGTGACCCCGGATCTGAGTTAGTTCTAGGGAGGAATAAGGAGAAACAAATGTGCGAGATAGACTAAGGAATGAGCAAAATATTAAAAAAGAAACTGAATTAACTTCCAGCTCTGAGATCGAAGATTTCGTCGAAACTCATCTTTGCGAGCTGTGTGTTCAACTCGTACTCCGATCGTGCCTATTGCTCGATGTGTGTCCTCATTGAGGTATAGACCGCGCTGTAAACTCGTCTGGGCTGGTCGGTGGTACATTCTCGCCGGGTTACTGGGCTGGTGGTGTTTTTTTGTTCTTCGTTTTTTTCGAGAATTTTTCAGCTTGCGACACCCCGGGATTTCAAGCCAGCCGCATGCTCCCTTTCTTACGACGTAAATATATATATATATATATATTTTTTTTATTTTTGCACACTTCTACTTTCCAGCTTCTGGACAAGCCGTGGTCACAGGTGTCATCCCTTCTCCTCCTCGGTTCTTGCCTTCAATTTTAATCGCGCATAGGGTTCAGCAATCCCACTGCTCGTCGATTTTTCATCGAACGTTGCTAACTCATGCTCTCGCGCTTTCCGCAGGTCAATTTGTCCACAAGAAAAAGTCCCAACGAATTTATACGAGTATGCACTCGGCGGGGCTCGACCTCACGAAACTGACCTATACCAGGCTCGAGGATTGATACGCCACCGGGGCGACCGGCCAAAGGGTTATACATGGTATTATGTATTATGTATAATCATACCATCGGTAGTTTCTGCCGATCGTTACGAAACGATCCGACCAGCTTCATTTTTTCCCCACAAACGACTGCCAGGTTTCGTAACTTGTTGTACATGTATCCCTTGGACTGCAGAGGAAAAACTTGGTTATTAATACCTGGTATTCAACAACAAAGCACTGATGCACATCATCATGTGACATTTCTAACTATTTTACCCCGGTGATGTCATTGTGTGTGTGTGTGTTCTTCACATTCATTGGGGGGAAGTCGACCGGTATTTTGTACACGTTAGGGTTAGGACAAGGCAGGGTTTGTTGGGCATGGTTGAAAAGGCACGATACATGTACGTAGGACACCCCAACAAAGCTGACGTTTGCAGCACCGGCCATTCGAAGCGACGCGAGTCGCTTGGGTATTGGTGATACATTTACATTTCATGTCCGAACTAACTATGAATAGACTACACATCGTACCAGGTACAATATTTCAACAAGATGCATCCACGACACGATTCCATTCGTACTGCGCACCGAAACGGAGACGCTCTGCCCGAGATCCTGACGACTACCAGGCTTCGTAGTAGTGACCATTATCAGTTATTATCTGTGTGATGCTACCGTCTCACAACCCAGGGAATTGGTGATGTACGAAGTACTGCAGCTCCGGATTATTGCATAGAATAAGCGTGCTTGAGGCCGACATCAGGAGACAAAGACAGATGGGACGGATGCAATATTAACATTTTGTATAATCGCTCGATTTATCCAGCAGAGTACAGAAAACTTGTTCATTAACAATTGATTTAATATAAGCAACATTTGGATTATGTTGAATATCAGGAACATTTTCGACACAGTCGAAATGGGCGACACACGTGGTGCAAGAGCATAAAAATGGTTCAGTATTCATTGGGGGGGGGGGGGGGGGGCATGGTAAGAAATGGCCGGGGTGGCCAGGGGATGCCTGGATACCATGCCCGCCTTTTTTACTTCCCCCATTGTTTTTGTTGAATGTAAGAATACCACCACGCCCCTCTCGCACCCAACGCAGCGCCCAAGCCACCCTCCGAGCTTTGCCCTCCGCCGTGAGATACGGCTTCAGGAATCGAGACTCCGCGCGCATGCATCCCAAGTTCCCCAAGTGTGTTGGGGTTCCTCTCCAGCGCCAATTGCGAGATGACCACCTGCGCTACAGCGCACCTCAGGGTGGTACGGTATTTTAGCGGCACCTTCTTGAAGTATCTCGTTTAGTTTCTTCGCTTCCAAACCTTTTCTACCCGATCTTGCGCCACGGCCGTTGCGCAAGTCGATGTCCTGGATACCGGTATCATTTCCACACGCCCGTAACTTGATAGCGAGAGCATGAAAACTCCAATGAAAACGCCTTCCTATAATTTAGAAACCCAATACCTGGTAGGTGGGATAGTCGGCACCTCCGTTCCACATCTGACTATTAGTCCGACTAATAACTAGTCGGCGACTCAAGTCGTGCCGACTTACAGCTTGCAGCCCTAACAGTTCCCGTGCCCAAACACGACTCCTATGTTATGATTCACTGCGAGCAAGGGGGGGTTCAGAGAGGCGGAGGGGGGGGGGGGGGGGGGGGGGAGGGGTTTCGTATGATATGAAAGAGGGGGGGGGGGGGTGAGGGGGGGGAGGATTATTGTCTACCCAGAATTAATACAATATAGGCTGACCGTCGTTGGACATGAAAAACATTCACACGTTGGACAGATCAGATCTCTATCGATCTAAAGATTATCTAAATTTTTGAGGGCAGACAGATCCCTGGTCAGTATGATCTGCATGGTCTGTAGATCATGCCTCCGGGTGCGAGCCGTGCGAGCTGAACGATCTACCAAGCGCACGTTTCCTGAGTTGGGTCGGTAATACACATGTCCTGCACAACGTATCGCAGCGCCAGATATAAGATCTATATAGCACAGATGACCTAGACGGTGACCTGTCTGACGTGGGCAATTCTAGATCGTGTCCTCTTGGCGCTGATATAGTATCAATAGCAATCAGGGGAGTCACCAATCTTGGCGGTAGTCTTTTGTCCCTAGGGTGTTACCTTCGCGTTGAACCGTTCTGTCCACCCAACGACATCGGTACATCCAATGCTCGTGCTGATTCTTCATCCTAAAGAGATACCAGGTACGAATTATGTGGTCACAGACTGTGAGACGGAGTAAGCCAAACAGTAGTCATATTTCACCGAGGTAAAGCAAATGAAATGCTAGCGTACCTTGTACGAAAACACAATTAAACAAGCCAGAAAAAATGAAAAGAAGAGAAAAAAAAGGGTGTACCAGGTGTATAAGTTTTCATGCTATATATTAACACTACACACCTCGGACAAATCACGATCCTAGATTAGACCATCTAGATCACATGTATCATACAGATCATATATATCATTTACATCGTCTGCCATAGCTCGGGTTTGAGATGTCATGCAGGATCTGCATATATATATGGGGAGTACGGATTCAACCCAGGAAACATGGGCCAGATCATGCAGATCGTACTGCTCCCACCCTGCAATATGAGCTAGGCCGTACAAATCTTCCTGAAATACGTAGATCATCAGGTGGGATGATCTGTCTGACGTGCGCAATCTTGTCGACCGGCTACGAAGAGCGTGCAGAGGCAGTTTTTTCCCTCGGACGCTTCAATGGGGTGGGCGCATTCGAGCAGTTGCCTCTGTGTGTTTGTGTGGTCTTCGGACTGAAATTTTCCTTTCACCAGTCGACGTCCAGCACACCAGTGTATGCTGTAGTTCCTAATTCCTCATCCTGCTAAATAGAGCGACGAACTCTGAAGTTTTGTGGTCACCAACCAAGAAGTAGGAGACGAGACAAAGCCCATCGCAATGGCATGTACTGGTCGGGTTTTTTCGGCCTTTTTGACCGTCTCAACAATCTTTGTAGTCGAATCTTGACATCTTGACGATGACCTCTCACGGCTGGTGTTGAACATTTGTGCTAACATTCAACGTCAATATTTTGCAGCCATTACAGCACACCCAGTGCATGTGCTCAGTCCTTATCCTAATGAATAGAGAAAAATCTGAACTTCTGTGGTCACGAACCAGCAACTACGAGACAGAGCCCGCCGCATGTAGTGGTCGGGGTTTTCGGCATTTTTTAACCGTTTAATAAATCCTAGCCGAATCTTGACATCTTGTCGGTGATCTCTCACAGCTGGTGTTGAACGTGTTCACGCTCAATGTGAATGTTTCGTCAACCATTGCCGACTCTGGTTGTTTTTTCGTTTACCACCGGTGTTACAAAAACATTAAATACACTCCACCTTTGAGGTCGAAGGTTTCGTTGCAATTCATATTATTCATATTATTCATATTATTCATATTATTAATAGCAATCTGTGTTGTTATAATACGTTTTGCAGATATGCGCAACAGCCCCCCCCCCAACCACTGTAAACCACAATGTATTCGAAAACACGTTCCACGGTATATTTCGTATCGTATGAGCTAGGGTTAGGGTTAGTTCCATCCATGGCGATAAACACAATAATGTAGGAAATTCCGATCGCGCGCATGACTGGGTTTGTGTCCTCATCAAGGCCATTTATTACACAGTCGGATTTGTCAGTCGAAAACGGCCCTTTTCGACCGAAGCCCAAATCGGGCTTTCTTATCAACTTTTTTCGACTGAGTTTTCCGACTGGGGGATCCTTTCGAAAAACTTGACTTTTTCGACTGGATCTGCCGGTCGAAAAACTCAGTCGAAAAAGTTTACCACCTGTTTTTTTAACCCATCGCATCGCTCATCCAACCGCAAAACAACACACACCCAAACGCCCACACACCCATACCAGGTACCACACAGCAGTATCATACAACAGCGCCGACGCTGCCTTGGCTATCACTGCTGTTGCTTCTCACCGCAAGTCAGCGTGGCGCACTCCTAGCTCCGCTTGCCAGCAGCGTGTATCACACGACCGCAGCAGCGCGCGTTATCGATGCCATTTTGCCAACAGCGGCTACGCTTGCTGCAGCTTTCGCGGCTCTAGCTTTCGCGGCTCTCGGCTGAGTGCAACGCCACGAACGTAGCTTTGGCGGCTTTCGGCTAAGCCCAATGCCACCCCCCCGCTTGGGAAGGTTCGTCGCGAGCGAAGCATGCGTTGCTCGCGAAGAACGCGCGAAGCAAAGAGCTGCCAACCGATATTCGACTGCCATACAGCAGGACGCCCTCACACCAACTGCCACTAGGAAGAGCCCAAACACTATAAAATCGACTCGACTGACGACTGACGATAAGAAAAAGGACTGGAAGAATCCAGTCAGAAAAAAGTCCAGTCGAAAAGGGCCGTTTTCGACTGGCGGAATCCGACTGTGTAAGAAATGGCCCGAGGATATAGGTCGGCGATTCCCCCAGTTGCAGAACTAGCTTGTACTAAGGTCAACAGGGTGATGTTAATCAAGCTGTGCACGGAAACTATAAAGCCTGTTTTTGAGGGGGACAAAATCGGACTGCTTTGGAACGCATGGGTTTATCACGTAAATCCTCTAAGTCGTATAACTGGTTGGGAAAGGGCTTTTTTTTCGGGGGGCGGGGGGGCGCGGGTCTCAGTCCAGCATTTTTAGGTCGCATAAATGCATACTTCGAAGTATGAGCTTACTGTACGCGTGATGCTAAGTCTAGGAGATGGTCTAGGTGGCGGGCAAGGAGGGGGCGAGGGGGAGCTTAATATAAACCTGAAGACCGTATAAACAAGTGGAGCTACTGCATCGATGGCTCGAAAGGTGAAGAGGTGATATCACCTGTCGGGTAGTGTTTATTATTCTGGTGGGTTTTGATTTAGGTGGCAGCAGGGGAAGGGGGGGGTATTTGTGGGGGCGGGGGGGGGGGGGCGGTATTACCGGTATTGCCCTAGTATTCCCTTCCACCGGTGTTCCAAACCGAAACTTTTTTGTTTCTACCGCGAAACTATTCCCATTCTAATTCCATTTTTTTTCGTCACGTAAAATACGGGTGCACTTTCAAGGGGTTGCGTTTTTAGTGTCGATAGTATAAAACACATTATAACACCCCTAAGACACCGCTTTTTTTAGAGGTGCATCTTATTAATAGGGGTGTGTATATAATGTGTATAAACCATGCGCCCCTGCCCGGAGTATTGTATTTTATATGCACCTCCTGATCCCACCCTCTTCGTATGGCTTGTAACGAAGACCACTGATAGGGACAGCTTACGCTATACCTACAATGGGACCCGAAGGGTGCGCCAGCTAGCGTTGGGCTGCGAAAGCAATGGAGTTGAATCGACACACGACGCGTATGAAAATACGTGGAAGTGTGGTGAGCTAAAGCTTTATTTTTCCCCATCCGCCGGAGGATAAAAAAACAAAACAAAGTTAGGGCTAGCCTTCTGGTCGGGTTGGGACTTGGTATCGGGTATATCGGTATACCACTAGTAGTATACCTCGTACCTGGTATTAAGTTGGGGTGCATGGCTTATTATACCAGGTATATATATGTATACGTATAGTCTATTGATACATATTTTTTCTCCATCCCATTTATTACCCTCGCACTCCCTCTCAGTAGCAACTCAGACCCGGGGTCACGTAGCGCCCCGCCCCCCCCCCCCCCCCCCCTCCTTCCCCACTACGTTACGTGCCTTCACATTTTTATCGGGAGAATAATTCAGCATGTTGTTCCGTCGTCGACTCGCGTGGAATTGTGCGGTTTGTATACCCCGCTAGTATAACATGTAACATGAATGTTGATATCGATTAACAAGAGGGGTGCATGGCTTATATTCGCCATCATCGAGGTGCATTTTTTTTTTTCTTTGAAGCAGAACCTTTCCTCCGATAATATATTATAAAAATTAAAATACGCTCCAGCTGTGAGATCGAATATTTTGTCGAAAGTCATCTTTGCAAGCTGTGTGTGATATTCCGACCGCGCGTATTACGGGTTGTGTGTCCTCATTAAGGATATAGGTCGGCGACTCCCCTTGCAACTACAGTGAGTGTAGCTATCAGGGTCAACAGGGTGATGTTAGGCAGTCTGTGTATTATGATATATAATAGCACCACGCGTATAGCAAATCCCTACATCTATGCGACCTAAAGCCCTCCTCCCCCGCCCCCCGCCCCCCCCCCGCCACATCCCCCCCCCCTCCCCCACAAAAAGGATTTACAGTTTCCACGCACAAATAGACCTGCCCCACCCGTCCCCTCCCCCCCCTCCCCCGCTCCCGCCCCCCTTTTGATCAAAATCAGGCCCCCACGTCCTCGAAAACTCCGCCCTCCCCTCACCGCTTATTCGACTCACCGGATTCACTTGATAAACTGATGCATTTCCTTCTACAGATGTCAGATTTTGTCCCCCTCAGAAACGGGTTTTATAGTTTCCGCGCACAGACTGCCTAACATCACCCTGTTGACCCTGATGGCTACACTGTAGTTGCAAGGGGAGTCGCCGACCTATGTCCTTAATGAGGACACAAAACCCGTAATACGCGCGATCGGAGTATCGCACACAGCTTGCAAAGATGAGTTTCGACAAAATATTCGATCTCACAGCTGGAGCGTATTTTAATTTTTATAGTGATACTACGCCGCGATAAACTAGGTAGTAACCGCACTGAAGGGTACCGCACCACCGCGCGGCCACGACTACTGCTACTCACTACTGCTACTGACTGCTGCTGTAATTCGTCTGTGTACACAGTAGGTGTCCCTCGGTAAGGCGGGTTGTGTGGTACAGTATAGAGAGCAATATAACCGCCTTATATGGGGTTCCAGGTTATGAGTGCAATTCTCTATTGATAGCCGCGCCAAGCGATTTTGACCGCCTTATATCGGGATACCGTCTTATACAGGGATACCGCTTTATTGGGGACCCCTGCTGTAACTATTGTGGGGGCACTCATGTTAATCCGTGGGGAAGTGTCAATTAGTGCACCTTTTTCTCCGATCTTGGTCGTTATGTACCTCGGACGTAAATATAAACAGGCACCCGTATTGTTGCATTCATATTTATTTATATACAGCAGTCCCACACTACGCGCAGTTTCCGGGTGGCTGTCTCCACGCACCTGATCGACAGGGATCATGTCGGGTCGACATACTAACGCATCCGTATACAACGGCAGCTTGCGCTGCCGGAGCAGTAACCGTGACCGCCGGTAGGGCAGCCCACGCTGTCACTACCCCAGGAACCGGAAACCGAAGGATGCGGTATCAATAGAAAGGTATACATAGCGCTGGATTGCGAATACGACTGAGTTATTTTGACACACGACATTCGCATGTGTACCTGGTGTATGAAAATACGTGGAAGTGTGGTGAGCTTTGGGAAATATCGGAGGAAATTCGTGTAGGTCTGCATTTGGGAATTAATCTGGCTTTCCTCCGATCGTTTGTTCCGCATGTGTATCATGTACATTTGTTTTTTTTTTCGCCCTCCGACAATATCTTGTATCTGGTACCAGGTATAGCGTAGGGTTATAGTTCATTAAGGTTGGGTTAGAACCGGGGGGAAAGGACGACACCTGCGACCACGACTTGTCAAGAAGCTGGAAAGTAGAAGTGTGAAAAAAAAAAATGCGTAGATGCCGTTCCGATGTAAACCGAATATCCTTTCAAAAGCAGCAGTAGTACCTACCAGGTATTAATAGTACAACAATAAATATGAAGTCGAATTATCGCACCATAATGCAGTGGTATCTGCCACCAACCATTCGCCCATTGCCTTTTCCCACACCTTCATAAGCCTGTAGGGGTGTAGGCCTGCATTTGGGAATGGATGTGTGTTGTCTTCACCAGTCTTGACATTACACCGTTTTCTCTACCCACGACATCAGTAAACCCAGAGTCCGTGGTGATTCTTCATCCCACAATGGTATGATAAAGAGATACAAATTCTGTGGTCAGACTGCGAAACAGAGTATACCAAACAGTCGCAATTCATCAAGGTGAAGCAAGTTGTATATTGAAAAAATATGAAAGATGGATGTGTAGTGTATGGTCTAGACTATAATAGGAGGTTGCATTGCTGCCTGCATACTGGTAGTCTGGTCTAGAATTATATGCAGCACTACGCTTATTAATGACGTACCATAGTATGATGCAATTGTCGTACGAAGTGTCGCCGCAACAAGAGCAGCAGCAGCAGCGGTTCGTTCAGCATCACGACGCTGCAGTTTTCGAGCGTGCTTTCATTTATTTGCGGATTTGCAGTTCTCCAGGAAGAAACGCTGCTGCTGTCCTATTCATGTCTATTTTCTCTTTTTTACTGTACACATACGTGGTACATACGTGTACAGAATTGCAGGTGCTGTTCGGGGAAGGCTCCTAAGCTTTCTTGGACGTATTTTTGAGCTTTTGCCGTGCTAGCTTGCGGTGGGGATCACCCCTCGGTCCAAAACTCCCTCATCTTGCTCCCCGACCCCGATTGTGTCTGAGGAGGCTTTGGGCGTGCCTGCACCGTGCTCGGGCTGCCTGCTAGCAGGGTGTGCTGCGCTAGTTTTTTGCAAAATATTTCAAATACGTCAGCTGTGAATTCGACCAGTTGAGCAATTGATACTGAGTTCCGACAGTTGAGCGGTCAAGATTCAACGTTACAAGCTGCGTGATTCATGAGTCTCGTGGCCAATACATAATAGGAGTACTCGCATACAGAGGAGAAGAGAGGACAGAGATCAAGGTACATATGGTTGGACTGCTAAAAATGATGATACAGCAGCAGCACGTTCGAGGTACGACGTGGTTGGGCGATTGCTGCTGCTGTTGTAGTCCTGCCATACTACCCGCCGATACTTGGGTGTGCCTTGCATATGCTACGATATGAACAGATTTCTCGTCTTCCCGACTTTTCCATTGCTTTCTGCCTTCAATGTAAACAACCCCCTCCACACCCGCCCCACCTTATACTTGCAATCCTATGAACTGATTCAATACCATACTGTACCCCTTGGCAGTAATTTGTCGCTTTTACGGTCCCTCTCCTCTTCGTTTAGTACCTGTCTTAGGGGCATGCGCGGAACCGCAGGCGGGCGTGACAGCCCGCCGCGGCGAAGCCCCCTGGTACTCCTGTACGATAATCCAGTGAGTTCATGTTTCACAACTCACAGGTACTTAACAAGAACAAAAAACAAAAAAAACGATTCAGCTATAATTTTATCAAGTACAGTTGAGCTGTGAGATCGACCTGATTTTGATCGAAACTCGTCTTTGCAAGCTGCGGGATACTTCGGTCGCGCGTATTACGGGGTCGTGTTGCATTGTCGACGCTCATCTGATTGGCCGATTCTCCCATACGCACAAGATGCATGTCCCCCGTTTGGCGCAAATTCGCCATGAAAATACTGCTGTTGCAACAGATATGGTCCCGGTACAAGTATTGTTCGTAGCGCTTTGTTTACATGTACGTTATGAAAGCAGTGGTATGATACTGGTGCGCATGAACATGATAAATTGCCCATTATTTTTTTAGCCCACCCCCCCTCCCCCCCCCCCCCCCACCGGAATTTGATTAATTCATCCCTTCCCCCGCACCAATTTTTCATGTTTTTTTTCGTCGAATCACCCATCTTCCCAGCCCGCATTTTTTTTTCAACCCCCCCCCCTCCCCGCCTCTTCTCGCTCCCATAGGAACGTAACAGGATGACCGTCCTGGCGCGCAGAGTCAAGCTCCCAGCAAGAGCTCCCCTCATCCGCGACTGGTACGTCGAGCGCACAGCAATCATCGCCGAAGCTTGCCTTCGCCTCGGGGTCTCGAGCAGCGGGCTCTGCTCCAGCGACGACCCGCAAATGGTCGGGCTCGCGGGGCCCGCCGGATGCGGGAAGTCGACCGCAGCCTCTATGGTCATCGCCCGCGAAGATGTGCGAGGTTGCTTCCATGAAGGAGTGCTATGGCTCCCGATCGGAAAGGGGGCGAAGGATAGGCTTCCTGAGCTCATGCTACACCTTGCTGAGATGGTGCATGAGACTGTGCTGGGGGGGATGGGCCCGCCTCCGAGGAAGCCCGGGTTTCGCCTTGATCAGGCCGACGGAGTGGCTTATATTCGGGAAGCGCTGGGCGAGGCTACGCGGAGGTATCTGGTAGTGGCGGATGATGTTTGGGAGGCGGAGGTGTTGGAGGAGCTGGAGAGGGCAGGGGCGTGGGTGCTGTACACCACCACCACGGCGGCGGCGGCCGCTACTGCCAACAGCACCACCACCAACAGCACCGCTAGCGGTAGCACCATCACCAGTAGCAGCAGCAGCAACCTATCCGCTGACGATGATATTAGCAATGCCGAAGACCCTCTCATAAGGCTGGATGAAGTGTTGGAAGAGGAGGCCGAAACCGCGCTACGGCGAGTTGGCGCGCTAGACGGCGGCGCTAAGCTCCCGCAGGCGGCGTACGACCTCGTCAAGCAGTACCACTCGGTTGTCATGGAGATCGCCTTTGTCGGGAGTTGGAGCCTTGTGCGCGGCAGGGCGGACGCGGAGGCGTGGGAGGCTGCGCTCAGCCGAATCCTGAGCGAGGGCGGCAAGGATGACTCCGCGGAGTGGACGAGGCGCAGATGGCACGCCGCGGTGCTACGCGCGGGGCTGGCCGAGCTCGGGCGCGACGACGAGCAGACAAAGGAATTATACCTCTCGTTGGCGGTTTTGCCACGGGGGTTAGCTTTTGCCGTGGAAGACGCGGCGGCGTTGCTGTACGGTGGAGAGTGCTCTACGAATGACCTTGAGGTGGCGAAGGAACTTGTGAAGGCGCTGGAGAGGTGCTCGGTGTTGACGCGCGAGGTGGGCGGTAAGTATGTCGTCCATGGAGTGCACCACGTTTTCATGCGCGAGAGGTTTGCGGATTTCCCGGTGACGCGCAAGAGAGCCTTGACTCGTTGGCGGCAGCACGTGTTGACGCCCGCAGCCCTGTCTGCGTGGCCTGTCGAAGCTCTTGTCGATATCTGGCACGCGTTGGATAACTTAAGCGGCCAAAATGGTGCGACTGTGACAACAAGTCCTTACCGCGCGGTGTTGGACGATATGGACCCCTCAACCGGCACTGGTTACGCCGTACTTCAGCGCCTGGCGTACTTTCATTGGCTGAAGCACGACTTCCAAATGGCGCGCGAACTGTACTTGGAGCTTCTCGCCCTCAGCGAGAGAAACCTTGGTCCCAGCCACCCCGACCTAGCGGAGCACCTGCACAACCTTGGCGTGTGCGCGTCTCAGGTGGGGCTGACCGAGGAAGCAGAGGTTATGCACGGACGCGCGCTATCGATCCGCGAGGAGAAGCTTGGCCCCGACCACCCAGATCTCGCGTGCACCCTGCACGCGCTCGCAGCGTGCGCGGCCGAGGCCGGCCGCTTCGAGCAGGCTCAGCGGTTGCTTGGCCGAGCGCTGTCCATCTGGGAGAAAATCACGGGCACCCACCACCCCAACGTTGCACTCGCGCTCCACAACCTCGGGGTTTACTCGCTGCAGGAAGGGAGACTGCCCGAAGCACGGGGGCTTCTCCGGCGATCTCTGGAGTCCTGGGAGGTGACCCGGCTCGCGCGGCACCCTAACGCAGCCCGTACGCTGCATCAGCTCGGGGTGTGCGCGTATGACGAGGGTACCATTGATGCCGCCGAGGGGCTGTACCGTCGAGCGCTGGCGATTCGGCAGGAGAAGCTTGGCGCGCGTCACCCGGACGTTGCTGCCACCTTGCATAACCTTGGCGTGTGCGCGTGGAAGGCCGGGCGGGTTAGCGAAGCTGAGGCGTTGTACCGGCAGACCTTATCCATCCGGGTGGAACAGCTGGGGCCCGAGCATATCCATGTGGCGCGCACCCTGCACAGCCTTGGGGGCTGCGTTAGGAACGCGGGACGGACCGAGGAAGCCGAGGAGTTGTACCACCGTGCGCTGGCCATCAGGGAGGGCAAGCTGGGTGGCACGCACGCGGACGTAGCCGCGACCGTGCACGAGCTTGGGGTGTGCGCATATGGGGCGGGTCGCGTGGAAGAAGCGGAGAAATACTTCCGCCGAGCGCTTTTTGTGAAAGAGGATACTCTGGGCGCTTACCACCGCGACGTGGCGTATACCGTGCACGACCTGGGAGGCTGCGCGTTTGCTTCGGGGAGGACGGAGGAAGCGGAGCAGCTTTTCCGGCGAGCGCTTGCAATCAGGGAGAAGCTCGGCGCATCTCTCGACGCCGCGGGGACGCTGCAGTGTCTCGGGGCGTGCGCGCGCAAGGATGATCGTGTTAAGGAGGCAGAAACCCTGTTCAGGCGAGCGCTTAACATCCGCGAGGAACGGTTGGGGGAGAACCACCTCTATGTCGCGTATACCCTGTACGATCTCGGGCAATGCGTAGCCGCCCTAGGCAACGCGGTGGAGGCGGAAACTCTGTACCGGCGAGCGCTCGCCATCCGGGAGGATAAGCTGGGGGCTAACCACATGGACGTCGTGCTTACCCTCCACCAGCTGGGAGCGTGCGCTTCTGGAGCGGGGCGGATTGACGAGGCGGAAAGGTTGTACAGACGCGCGCTAGCGATCGAGGAGCGGAAGCTTGGCCCCTGTCATTCGGGGGTAGCACGAACCTTGCACGAGCTCGGAGTTTGCGTGCTTCGGGCAGGGAGAGTGAACGAGGGTATGAGGATGCTGCGCCGAGCGCTGGCGATAGAAGAAGAGGATAACGCGGTGGGTCACCACCTCAATGTGGCGCTTACTATGCACCAGCTCGGTGTGTGCGCGTCGGACGCGGGCAGGATGGGAGAGGCAGAGGAACTGTTCCGCGGGGTGCTGACCATCGAAGAGCATAAGCTAGGAGCTGACCACCCTGACTTGACGGATACCTTGCACAACCTTGGAGACTGCGTGTTGGCGGCAGGACGTAGCGAGGAGGCCGAGGCTTTTTACGGGCGCGCGCTCCAGATTGAAGAGGAGCAATTGGGCGCCGATCAGCCGGTTGTTGGGACTACCTTGCATTGCCTCGGCCAGTGCGCGTCTCAGGCGGGGCGCATGGATGAGGCTGAAGTGTTTTATCGCCGGGCTCTAGCGATCGAGGAGACGAAGATGGGCGCCGACCACCCCCACCTTGCGGCCACCCTCCGGAACCTCGGGCAATGCGTGGAAGAGATGGGGGAGGCGGAGGAGGCGGAGGCGCTGTATCGCCGCGCGCTGTCCATCGAGGAAAGCAAGGCGGGTGTGGGTCCCGGCGACCTGGAGGTGACGGTGACCCTGCGCTGCCTGGCCAAGTGCGCGCTACACGCGGGGCGGGCGGAGGAGGCTGCGGTGCTGTACCGCCGCGCGCTCGCGATCCAGGAGAAGAAGCTGGGCAGCGAGCACCCGGGTGTGGCTACCGCTCTGCTTAGCCTCGGGGATTGTATTTCGGAGGAAGAGCTGTGGGAAGAAGCGGAAGAGCTGTACAGCCGCGCGTTATCGAATCAAGAGGATAACCTCGGTTCGAGGCACCGGGATGTCGCCAACACCCTCCAGCGTCTCGGGAAGTGTGCAACGCAGGGGGGGCGGACGGAAGACGCAGCGGAGTTTTACCGCCGTGCGCTTGCCATCGAGGAGGAAAAGTTGGGCGACCGCAGCTTGGAGGTGACGGGCACGCTCCTCAATATCGGGCTGTGCGCGTTGACTTTGGGTAGAATGGAGGAGGCGGAGGTGCTTTATCGCCGCGCGCTGGCTATTGAGGAAGAGCAGTTGGGGCCCGATCACGAGGACACTATGGCAACCGCGCGTTGTTTAGAGTTGTTCGCGTCGAAAGCTAGCCCCGCGTAGCATCGCGTAGCGGCTGGTGACGGCTGAAACGAGCGTTGTGGGCACGGAGGAAGGTTCAACGGGGGAGGTGATCTCTCGCCGGCGCCCGGGGGGCGGGGGCGGGTGCAGACCCCCGAGGGCGTGTGTATGGGGGAGAAGGAGGGATTGCCTACCTCCCAAAAGTGCTTTGAGGGGTGGGGTTGGGGGGGGGTGGTGAACCAACTAAGACGCGTGGGGGGAGGGCAGGGAGGGCGGGCGTTGCTGACCCCCCAAAGGCGCGTGGAGGGAGAGGGGGTTTTGACCTTGTGGTGATATTGTATTAAGGCTTCGGGGGCCAACGATCGGAGGAGAACGATGCGTGTGTTGGCTTGTGTCCGCTGTTTGTGGCGTCAACAGCAAAAGCGCACAGAGGCGGGGGCCGGTGCAGACCCCCGAGAGCGTGTGTATGGAGGAGAAGGGGGGATTGCGTACCTCCCAAAAGCGCGTTGGGGAGTGGGGGTGGGGGTGGTTGGTGAACCACCTAAGACGCGTGGGGGAGGGGAGGGCGGGCGGGCGTTGCTGACCCCGCAATGGCGCATGGAGGGAGAGGGGGTCTTAACCTTGTGGTGTTGTATTAAGGCGGCGCGGGCCAACGATCGGAGGAAAACGATACGTATGTTGGCTTGTGTCCGCTGTTTGTGGCGCTGACAGCAGCAGACGCTGAATTTGTTTGGCGTGATTTGGGTGGGGGTGTGGGCGAGTTGAGAGGGTGCGTTTAGTGATGCAGTAGCATGTCGCCAGGGGTACGCTTACAGTGATGCGGTGGCATGTGGCGTACGTTTAGCAATGCAGTGGCATGTCGCCAGGGGTACGTTTAGCGATGCAGTGGCATGTCGCCAGGGTACGTTTAGTGGTGCAGTGGCATGTGACCAGGGGTGCATTGAGCGTTGCAGTGGCATGCCACCAGGGGTACGTTTATTGATACAGTGGCATATCGCCAGGGGTACGTTTAGCTATGCAGAGCCATGTCGCCAGGGATTCGTTTAGCGATGCAGTGGCATGTCACCAGGGGTACGCTTAGCGATGCAGTGGCACGTTGAGCAATGCGGTGGCATGTCACCAAGGGTACGTTTAGTGATGCAGTGGTATGTCGCCAGGAGTACCGTTGTCGATGCAGAGCCATGTTACAAGAAATACCGTTGGTTTTTATTGTTGTTTAAGAGCGCAGCGCAATCACTCCGTGTTTATATTTTTAGGGCGAGGGTCGTCAGCGTTTGATAGCATTGGTGCCGAGTGATAGACCGACCGCGCAACCTTCTTACGTTTTGTGGCATTTATCTCTTTGTCTCTTCCTCCTCCCTTGCTGTTTGTAGAGCTGCTTTATTGGATTGATACCGGCAGCTTTATACATGTAGTAACACAATATGTGTGTATCATATGCACGGCTTTCGCAAGGGCGCCTGCCTCATCCAGGCCGTATCCACTATAAGAGACTACAAGAGAAGTATTCCGCGTTACGTTAGCTATGGTATGATACTATTTAGTCTATAGCAAAGTTTTTTTTGCTGGTGGAAATTTCTAATTGGTGGAAAATCCTGTTGTGAATGATACTAGCATGTGAAAAAGGAGTGCGGGTTCGTTGCATTATATTTGCGGCGGGCAGGGGGGGAGGGGGGGGGGGGAGGGGGGGCGTACTCATTTGTTGCTTGCCTTAGTCATTTGATCATTGACCGCGCATCCCTTTCGAGAAGGAGAAGGGCAGGGGGGGACGGGGGGTACTTTGAGAAGGCGGCAAATACAGGATATGGACACCTTGATAGTAAGTGATTTTGAGAGGACGGCGAGCCCAGGATGGGAGGGCCTACACCCCTTTCCTGTTGTATACCGTGTGACTGAATGTGGCTACAGCAGCAGCGTTGATGTTGCCCGTGACTGTGGGGAGGGCGGCATCGGCTATAACCGGGTTTATAGTGGTTTATCGGCTTTATTGTGTGATTTAATGGTGGAGTTTTTGTTTCGCGTCCTTTTGTGAAGCGTCCGTTTTAATGCCGAGGGGGGGGGAGGGAGAGTTGAGTTCCTTTTTTTGTGGAACATGTTGAATCCTCGGTGGAAAATTTTATTTTTTCCAGTGTGTATGTGGTGCAGACGTCCCGCAGGGGTCAGGGGTCATAGTATACTTGGCGACGACTTGGGTCGTTTTTTCCGATTGTCCACCGATTCTGACAGACGGTCTGCCGATTCTGACAGAGCAAAAGGCCGTAAGGCTCTATTGATGAGGTGTGTTGAATACCGGTAGCGATGGAGAGCACCGACTGCTTTTTTGTTTTTTGTTCCACTGTACATGGTTTTGACATTTGCGTCCCGCGCTCGTCTTGGTAGAGGTGTGATCCCTCTGTAGTGCGGTATGTGCACTATAGAGGGAAATACCGCCACTCTACGTAGCGGCAACCGGCACTACTCGGCATACTGCCACTGCTGATTGTTCTCGTATGTGCCAAGCGATTTGACCTTGATGGACGCACGCTACGATAGAGGTAACACTTTCTCCCGGATTTTTTTTTTTTGGATGACGGGGTTCCTTAACCCGAAATCGTCGGAAAAAAAATAAATAATAGCCCATTTTTTTGCATTATTCTCGTCGTGCACCTAGGTCATGGGCTTTTTCATGCAGTAGCGGTTTAATTTTTCTCTAAATCATTTTTTGGGAGAGGTCTCAAGCTCCCAAATTGAGGAACCTCAGAAAAGACAAAGGTTGGTCACCTCTGTCGTAGCACGCGTCACAGGCACTGTTTGTATCAGGCAACCGGTACTAATGAAGCAGCGCTTTAGGTTAATTTATCCTGTATACCAAGTACTTGGCGACGAATTTGGTCGTTTTTTACCGATTGTGCACCGATTCTGACCGGCGTCGACCGGTTCTGACAAGAGCAAAAGGCCGTAGGGCTCTATCGATAAATTGTGTTGAGTATTGATGGAAAGCACGGGCTGCTTTATGTTTGGGTGTTCCAGTATATATGGCGGTATGGTCGTCCTGCTAGCGTCATAGTACAGTAGTGGTCCCTCTATAGTGCCGGTTTGTGCACTATAGAAGAAAATACCGGCGCTACAGCGGCAATCGGCACTTCTCCGATTACTGCCAAATCTTTTTGTTCTCATGTGCCAATCGATTTCGCACAGGCACCATAGCAGGCAACCAGCACTACGGAACAGGTGCTTAAGAGGAGCCTCTACTGTATACGAAGTAGTTGGCAACGAATTCGGTCTTTTTTATACCGGCTGTCCACCGATTCTGACAGACTTCGACCGATTCTGGCAAGAGCACGGCCATAAGGCTCTATCGATTACAGTATGTTGAATGTCGATGGAAAGCACCGGTCGCTTTTTTTTTTTGTTCCTGTGTATATGGGGGTGCGTGAGTCCCGCTGGAGGCAGATGGTGGTGCAATTGGGTACGAGTTTCGGCCGTGTTTTTTCCAACGGGGGAAAATAGAAGCAGGCTCAATGGAGTAATTTTTGTTGGGATGTCGACGAACGAACAGCGCCGATTGGCTGCTGTGTTTCGTTTGTGTCTGCGCGTTATCAGGTGGTATGTGCGTCCTGTGGGCGGCGTAGTATACTTGGCCACGAATTCGGTTGTGTTCACCGATTGTCGATCGATTCTGACAAAGCACATCAGTAAGGATCTGTTGATAAAAGCTGTCAACATCGACCGAGAGTACTGGCTTTCTCTTTTTTTGTTCCGGTGTATATGGTGGGATGTGCTTCCCGAGGCGTCATAGTGTGCTTGGCGACGAGTTCGGTCGTGTTTGCCGTTTGATTGTCCACCGATTCTGGCAGAGGAAGGCAGAAAAAACGCCTCTTTGAATTGATTTTGTTGGAACTTTTATGAACATCACCGACTGGCTGTTTTTGTTTTGTTTGTCTCAGCGCATAAGGTGGTATGTTCGTTCTGCGGGCGGCACTGTATACTTGGCGACAAATTCGGTCGTTTTTACCGATTGTCCACTGATTCCGTCAGACAGACATTGACCGATTCTAACAGGCGTCGACCGATTCTGACAAAAGAGCAAGGCCGTAAGGCTTTATTGATGAAAAAAAATGTGTTGAATACCGACGGAGAGCACCGGCTGCTTGTTGTTTGTTCCAATGTATATGTGGTATGTGCGTCCCGCAAGCGTCGTAATATACTCTGGCGACTCGTGTTTTCCGATCGTCGACCGCTTCTACCAAGAAGAGGACGGGGAAAAGATGGCTCGTTTGAGCAACCGTGTTGGAAGCTCGATCGGTAACTCTGGCTGCTTCTTTGTTTGGCTTGTTCTAATGTACACCGTGGTAGTATGTGCGTCCCGCAGGCGCCATCGCATTTCTTGGCGACGAATTCGGTCGTGTTATTTTTTTTCCGATGGACGACCGATTCTGACGAGAGGATGGCGGTAAAGTATAGCTCAATTGAGTGATTTGGTCGGACCTGCGATGGGTAGCAGCCGGCTGCTGCTGCTTTTCTTTTTTTCCGATGCGTATGTATGGTCGGATGTGCGCCCCGTAGGCTGGCGTCATGGTACGTTCTTGACTTTCGACGAGTTCGTTCGGTCGTGCTTACCCACCGATTATGACAGAGGAAGGCCGGGAGGCTCATTGAGTAGATGCATCGGAGCCTCGATAGATACCAAGCATCCCGGCTGATTGTTTTCGCTTGTTCAAGGGTACACATGGTGGTATGTTCGTCCCGGAGGCGCCATGGTGTTATTGGCCACGAATTTCGGTCGTGCCTTCCGATCATCGACTGTTTCTGACAAGAGGACGGCCAATTGATCAATGTATCATATCCATGCTACCAGTATTTGTTTGGAACCTAGATGGATAGCCCGGAGGAGGTAGAATTACGAATTCACTCAATAGTGTACGATTTGATCAAGACACACCACCGTCCGCTGTGGGTTGCTCTGATCCACCACCCACGACCACACGGGCCGTCGACTGCGATTCTGTAACAGCGGGGTCCTACCGAGTCATATCGCGCTATGTGGCAGCAGGTTCTAAGAGTTTTCTGAGCTCCTAACATGATGAGAGGAATTCTGCACCAAATTAGAAAAGACGCGTGCTACGATAGAGGTGCACCACTTTTTTTTCTTAATACTAACTTTTTTTTTTTTTTTTTTTTTTTTTTTTTTTTATCCTCCGGCGGATGGGGAAAAATAAAGCTTTAGCTCACCACACTTCCGCGTATTTTCGTACGCGTCGTGTGTCGATTTAACTCAGTTGCTTTCGCAGCCCAACGCTAGCTGGCGCACCCTTCGAGTCCCATTGTAGGTATAGCGTAAGCTGTAAAAACGTAAGCTGTAAATACTAACCCTCACTTTTGGTAGGAGGTTGAGACATGCTCCTCCCAAAACTGATTTGGAGAAGGAAAATAAAAGTTTTTCTACCGGATGAACAAACCCCATGGCCTCGGTACTCGACGAGAATCTCGCAAAAAAAAAGGGCGATTTCGGACCATTCTGGCCCAAAGCTACGAAAGGGGGGGGGTACTCCCACTTTCTCCACCGGGTTTGAGGTTTTCATCACTCGCACGAGTGACTCTGTGCCCCTCGGACGAAAAGGCTCCAGCCGATTTGTTTCGCGCAGCGTAGCTTACGATTAACTTGCCGGTTCACATCGCAATTATGTAACAACACTCACGAAAGCTTTAGGAAGAAAAGAAACAGGTGGGTCACACTCGCGCGCGAGTGACCCCGGGCCCCTTGGAAGAAACGCCCCAAACGGGACCCCCCTGCTGTAGCCTTGGTCTCTGGGTGAAGAAACCCCGTCACTCAGTAACCATTGCAGAAGAAAAATACTACTGCCTCCACCAGTAGCGTATACGTCCCGAAACATTACTTCGAACGCGTTCGTTAGTGCAACCCGACCAGCACTCGCGTAAAAGTTAACACGCTAACTGATAGTTACACGGTTGAGGAGTTCAGCCAATCAGGACAGAAACTTTCTGGCCCAAGAAAGTGAGAGCCCTCTACCGTGATATACTGAGCCGGTCGCCCCGGTGGCGCATCAGGTTATCCTCGAGCCTGGTATAGGGCGGGTTCCGAGCTAAAGCCGGATATTTTTCACGAGATTTTCAGAACGCGGCAACCACCAGGATTTGAGCTCTGAAAAATCGCACAAACTTCCGCTAGGTTATGGGGATTACGAAAATATACTTCTTTTTTTATTTGGCCGTCGTGATGGTAAGTTACTCGCGAATAATTGGCTAAAATTGAGGTAAAATAGCATCCGCGGGCCCCCCAAGAAAATTTCAAACGCCTCCGAATCTTATAAAATTTTCAGGTTGTGGTAATTTTGGGGTGTAGATCACGAATCCGTCGTTAGATTTTTGATCGGGATCGATTTGACCTTGATACAGCTGCGCACAGATACGTGCAAAAAGAGGGCATAACCTGGGATTTACTAGGGATTAGACTGAAAAACTCCCACCCATGGAAAACGATCCACACGTTGATTAGAGCTCTGTAAAACTTCGATTTGAGGTGATTTTAGGGTTGGGAACACGAAGATATCAGTGGATTGTCCTAGTTATGCTTTTGGGATCGACTTACGGCTGCCCAAAAGCTGACCTTAGTTGAGCAATTTCAAATTTCCTGGGATTTTTTATTCTCGGTTCCGGGCTCGAGTTTTTGTCTGAACAACTTTCTGAGTGGCTCTACCCCCCCTAATTCGACCAAGCGGAAGCGATTGCCGCCATGTCCGAGAAAAAAAAAGTTCGGCAATGCGGAGAAAAAAAAAGTTTGACCCGAAGGGGAACTTTTTTTTTTTGGGACATTTTTTTAGACGCCGTTTTTGGCCGTTTGAAAGCGAACCACGAAGTCAATTTTTTTTTTTTTCTTGATTCCAAGCCCGGAAGAGCAATCCGGCTTTAGCTCGGAACCCGCCATAGGTCAGTTTCGTGAGTTCGAATCCCCCCGAGTGCATAATATGGTATAGGTCAGCTTCGTTGAATTCGAATCCCCCCAAGTGCATGCTCGTGTAAACTCGTGGGGACTTTTTTTGAGCACAAATTGACTTGCGGAAAGCGCGAGAGCGTGCGTTAGCAGCACTCGATGAAAAATCGACGGGCAGTGGGATTGCTGAAACCCTATATATGCGCGATTAATACTGAAGGCAAGAACCGCGGGGCAGAAGGGACGACACCTGTGACCACGGCTTGTCCAGAAGCTGGAAAGTAGAAGTGTGTGAAAAAAAAAAAAATGGCTACCGTCTTAAGGGTCGTTCCTAACGAAAAAAAAATGGCAAGAATCGTGACGTTTGGGCGTGACAAAATATCACGAATCCTGACATTTCATTCCTAACGATACAAGGTTATGTGTCACGCTTCGTGACATTTTTACACTCAGAACGCCACACACTTTTCGGCGTTTCCTGTGGGCAGTCGCTCATCGGTCGCTGTACCTCGTCTTTCCTCGCAATCGGCATGCTTAGCAGGGTCTGCCATGCCCCATATGTGCCCCCACCGGCCTTGGATATCCTCTCTCGGTGGCCATGGGGTGCAAGGTGGTTTTGTGTGTCTTGATCAGGCGTGTTTTCGTGTTTTCAAGAGGTGTGGCATTTGTCACCTGAGGGATCGTGATTATGAATCGTTGTGACAAGATCTAGAAAGAAAAATGTCATGATCGTGACCTGAAAATTCAGGATTCCTGACAAAAATGTCACGATTCCTGGCGTTTTTTGTTCGTTAGGAATGCCCCTAGAACACAAAGATGTCAGGGTACGGCACTTCCTGCGTTTGACAGACGACAACTTTCAAAAAATATACCTTCCCTGACGCCAAACTACTAGGTTCTAGTGCGAGAGGCTAGGTTTTACACCCTTGACTGCTGGGCGTTTTCCCTTCACTGACCGTCTCCTGGCATATTTGCTAAAACACAGACAGACGATAAAACACCCCTCTTCAAACGACGTTCCAAAAAGTTACTTTTTTCTCGTAAACGCGGAGAGCGTGAACGCCGAGACGCGTGCTACACGATCTCCAGAGGTACTCTAACCGGAACTATAAGTTAACCAACCTTTGGGCACGAGTATTAAAAAAAAAAAACTACTGTTGGCCTCTTACATTGAGGCCCCCCGGCTGTTCGCTGGGCAACTCCCGCACCTTGACCGCTTTTGGGTGGAAGCGGCCATCTATATGATCGACTGCTTCAATACCACGGCGACCACGGCCAACGCTGGTTACATGTTGCCGTACGAAGCTTCTTTGGGAGACTGCCGCCGGTCAACACCCTCGCGTTCATGCAGCTCGGGTTTCCGCCGCGTTCAACGCGCCAACAAGTCGGAGCCTCTGGGTAATAAAGCATTTTTGGATCAGATATTTTTTTAATGACGGTGCCCCTTAAAAACCCAACGTCGAGTCGGAATGCCAAAAATATTCTCGCTTCGTTTTTGCAAAAAAAAAAAAAAATGTGCTTTAGTGTATCTCGAGGCCATGAGTCTGTTATTCATCGAGGCACACCTTCAGCCTACTCAACAAAATAAAATAAACATCCTTCTTGGGGGTTGAGGTTCTCGATATCTCTCGAGAGCTCTTCGATACCAAGCCACGGCAGGGGGTGGTGTAAAGTTATAAGGGGGTCACAGAGTGCCCACTGCAGGTCTGCCAATTGAGCAGGTCCTCGGAGAGTACTCACTTTCTTTTCCTCCGTAGAGACGGTGCTTTATTCGATTCCACCAGAGCCCCGGATAGCTTCTGAGATCCGAGGCTCGTGCCATCGATCTATTTCCTAACCTTCCCGAATATAAAACGCCAATCTAATCATACGAAACCCATCCAAATGATCTCAAATTCGGATAATTACAGGCCTTTCGAGGCCGTATCTTAACACTAAATATGGGAAATTCGAGGAAACTCCGGTTCTTCGAACTAGATCATGAGTCAAAGATGCGGCTCCTCAAAACCCACTCCCACACCTCTAACCGTCTGGCTATGGAGCCAGGAACACGCGAAGAAAAGCAGTAGAAAGAAACGCAGAACCTACAACAAGGCAATAGTCACCCATCAAAAACCTGCCGCGTGCCGCCGTTGTGGCGGGGGGGGGCAGAAAAGGCTCTAGAATCTTCCGCATGTCGCCGGTGTGGCGGGAGGGGGCAGGAAAGGCTCTACGGCAAACCAACCACAGATAAGGAACTATGGCGAGGCGAGCCCTCGTCGATATGGAGGGGAACACAGGCACTAACACAAGGGAGAAATCATGCGAAAAACCTCCCGCGGGCCATCGGCAAGGCGGGAGGTTAGACGAGGAAACGACAAATACCCGGGTTGGAAGGTGGCAGCACTTACAGCCCCGCTAGGGGGGAAGTGTTTAGACGAAATAACAAAACAAATACAACACATGAAAGATAAAATATGACACACAGACCCGTACATAGCCCTGTACCACGTTACGCGCGAAAAGGGTACCCTGGTCGCCCCCCGGCTCTGGGCTGAGGAGGGCGTCGGCAGAGCGAAATTGAACAATGACGAAAAAGCGACAGCCCTGAGCCTCAGATGGCGGCGTTTTACCCGAACCTTGACCCGGCACTGAGCAGGGGGTTCGGCAGCACCAAAAAAAAAAACAATGGAAAAAACCGCCCCAAAACCCGAAGATCCTCAGGACACTACGCACAACCCAAAGACAAAGATTCAAACCTCATAACTCCAAAAAGTGAAGAACTATCGAGGAGCGGTGGCGGCTTGAAAGTCAACTGGCCACGACCGTGCCTCGGGATTCATCTACGTTACGTTGGATTCCCCGAGGAAACGCTCTGGCGATAGGCACCAAGAGCCTCGCACGGCTCCCGTCAAAGTCGTGTAGCGCGCCGGGGGAAGAGGAAGTTTTATCGGTCCCGGGTCGTCCAGAAAGCGGACCAGGTATACCTTGTCCTCCGTAGTGCTCATGCTGATTTTTCCAAGCCACCATAACCCATCGTCTCCCTTGTACCAAAATTGGGCTCTCTTAGGGAGTACTGTGTCGCGGTAGCGACGGAGCCAATCGGCACGGGGAACACAGGCGTAGCCCGGCACTAGGAAACATTCCCCGTTGTTGCGGGAGAGCTCACGCTGTGCCGCCCCGATCCGCATTCGGCGGTACAGGCGGTTGGTTTGGCGGTGCTGGTCCGGGGTTCCGGCCCAATAACGCAAGATGTGGGAGCGGGAGAGGTGGAGGTCAATTTCCCGCTCCCAGGAAAGTTCGGATAGTCCCGCCCATTGCGTCTTGTATAGCACCGCGATGAGGCCACCTCACCCCCGTACCGACTGATGACCAGTGATCTGCTTCACCTCCAGCCGTTGGATGGGAGTCGAAACGTCGTCTTGAGTGACGTGGTACGGCGGAGATCTCTTGGAAAATTTGTTGAGCACGTACTGTGTCAGCCCCGCCGGTAGGTATTCCGGGCATGTTCCTGCTGTCGTGGGGGTTGACACAGGGTTTGCAGCGCTCGATGGCCACACGCCGACGAGCGTCCGAACCGGGCAGATCGGAAGGGAGATACAAATAGAGGAGGTTGCTCCCGAGCGGCGAGCCGTCCGGGGTCTCGGCGGCGGAGCAGGGACCGACGGCCAGGACCTTGTACGGGCCCGTCCAGTTAAGCGCGAGTTTGCCCTTGAGCACCATGGCGTCGGTGTTCGCCTTCACAACTGGCGGATGGTAGAGGCAGAATTGTATACCCACGCCCAACCACCCACAGTAAAGTTGGATGCTGGACGCAGCGCGTCGGCGAGGGCGGAGTTTCTGTGGTTAACACGGGAAACGGTGAAGGCGTGGTGTACGCGGACATTGTCGTTCGCGCGCTTTTGCCGGTCGGTGGCCAAGTCGCAATAGGCCAGGTGGTCACGGGCCAGACTCTGGTGTCCCACGGCACCAGTGCGGTCGAAAACGGTCAGGGGGAGCCGTGGGAGTCTGCCCATGTGGACCTCGTTGGGCGCCAGACCCGTCGCCGCGCTAACGGAGTTGTTGTAAGCGAATTCTACGTGGGACAGATGCAAGTCCCAATCGTCTTGTCGCTTGTTGACGACCATAGCCAGCATTTGTGCCATAGTGTGATTTACCCGCTCAACGCCCCCGTTACAGTTGGGATGATAGGAGCTTGTAGCAAGCTTGTGCTCACCCAACAGCTGATATACAGCTTGTGAAAGCTTGGAGCAGAACTGCAGTCCGTTGTCCGAGAGTATGGTGCGCGGGCACCCCCACAAGGGGATGTATTGGTTGACCAGGATATTGGCTGTGCCCTTCGCGGTGAACTCAGCGACAGTGACGGGGAACATGTCGGCCCGACGACTGAAGCGATCGGTGAACAGCAGGATGTAGGTGTTGCCTCGTGGTGTGACCGGAAGGGGGCCGAAGTAGTCAACACTGACGGCGATACCTGGACCTTCCGGCAGAGGCATTGTGATGATGGGCCAGCGGACAGTCAGCCGTGGGGTTTTCCGCGCTTGACACTTCAAGCAGTGGCGAAACCACCACCGGGTGCACACAATCATACCAATCCGCCAATAAAAACGCTCCAGCATGCGCAACGTGCGCGTGGTGCCAAGGTGACAAGAGGCCGTCGAAGCTTGCATGATCCAAGGGCGCATGAGCAGGGGAACGTAGATGCGAACTGGCTCGTCGTTTAGCAAGCAAGCAGCTCGACCCACAGAGTTCGGTTTGTCAGAGCTTGTTGGCGGGAGTGTCGGGTTATGGACGAGTAGGACGATGTCGTCGTCGGTTGTATGTAGTCGACCCTTACCCGCCAGATCCTGGATTTCTGAGAGGGAGGGTCGATTTGGCGAGGGGTAGCGTGCCAACAAGTCGGGTGGCAGGGCCGACGGCCGGCCAATAGAGATGTAACGTATCGTGGCGTGGCACGTCGGCTCTGCGTGCTGTTCGCGCTTCCAATCGGCATGCGAATAACGCGCGATGGAATCCGCGAACCGCAATTCAGCAGCGTCATCGAGGGCATCCGACCTTCCAAGTGTAGCCGGCGTGTCACCAGGAGGAGGCGTAAGCCGTAGGAGAGGAGTTCCCATAGGCTCTGCGTGGTCGTGGTCGGACGGAAGTGGTACCGTGCGGGCCGGCGGGTCGGCAAGAGTAGGGGTCGCGGCGGCGGGCGGAGCCGGCCGCGGCCGTGGGACTCGCGGCGGGGTTGTACCTCGTCTGGAAGATGGCCGAGGGGCCCCGCCGGGCCCGAACCCATAATCTATAGCGGGGTGCATTACCCGTTGCTGTCACTGTTCGTCGGCGCGTCGTCGACGAACGAGGGGCTGAAGCGCCAAGCAAGGCGGAGACGAACACAGTTGAACCGGTGGTCGCGGCGGGGGCCGTCTCCTGTGTAGAACTCCGGGATAGGGGAGTCGGCTGTGCGATGGGCGTCGCTGCAGCCAGGGTTTCTGCGGAGCCCGTGCCGCCCTCGATGGGTGTGGCAAAAACCGAAGCGAAAACGGTATCAGCGGCAGGCAAAATCGACCCGCGGCCGGTACAGCCTTCGGTAGTGGCGACGGAGGCAGAAACACGAGCGACGAATCTCCCCGGGGAAGCAGAAAGGCCGTCAATCCTTATACGTGGCTCGTGTGTGCGAAAATCGTGAAAATGCGGTAGAGGTGAGAGGGAGCCCACCCAAGGCAGCATGTTCAGTGTAGGGCACGAGCCCACCCAAGACAGTGCTTTCGGCGAGGGGTTCGAGTTCACCCAGAGCAGTGCTTTCGGTGTGGGGTACGAGCCCACCCAAGACAGTGCTTTCGGCGAGGGGCGCGAGTCCACCCGAACCGACCCCTGGGATCGGCGAGGAGGGAGCGCGCAGCCCGCGGGTCCGTAGGAGGTAGATACCGCTATCTCCAACGGGGTTGGGGCTTGTCAACCCCACGAGGTTGAAGTTTGTCAAGCCACTGCGGTCGTACTCCGTAGCAGGCTCTGGAAAACGGGCCGGAAAAATCGGCGATGCCGTTTGCATTGCCTTTGCGGTACTCGAGTGCGCAATCGAACGCGGTGACGAACTCAAGCTACCGCTGGACTTGTGCATTGAGGGTTCCCACTTTGCCAATGCTCTCCTGTGTCTTGTGGCCGGAGGATGTGCGGAACTTTGTTCCCCATAGTACCCTCGGAGGCGTTTGGGATCCCAAATAATGCTGCCGGTCCCCAAATCTAGAGGAGCCCAGTGCCTCTCCGAGTCGAGCGTTGCTCAACTGATATACACGATTTTCATAGTAAACAAAACGTAGTCCAGCGTTACAGTACCCTCGACGAAACAGGGGCAGTGTTCTGACAGCGCAAGGTCAGGGCCGACGCTAGAAGCTACCTCCAAAACTTGACGGCTTTTAATTGGCCAACGCGCCCGAGATAATTACAGGCCTTTCGAGGCCGTATCTTAACAGTGGGTCGCGGGCTACGATAGAGGCGCACCAATTTTTTTTTGTCCTAATACTACCCCTCAATTTCGGAGCTTAAGACCTCTCCCCCCCCAAAAAAAAAACTGATTTGGAGAAAAAATGAAACTGCTGGGGGCACCGGATGAAAAAAATCCCACGGCATACGTACACGACGAGAAATCACACAAAAAAAAATATGGCCTACCAGGTATTATTTTTTTTTCCCCGACGATTTTGGGTTAAGGAGCCCCGTCATCCTGAAACTGGTCCATTTCAGACGAAACTTGCTACCTCTGTCGTAGCACGCGTGGTCTGACGTCGCTTTTGTGGGAACTTTTTTTCGGCAGCGGCCCGGGCTCACTTGCTCGAGTGATCCCCCTGTTGAGTCGTTCTACGACAGCCCCCCCCCAACATTTCTTTGACGAAATCGCCGGTTTTGAAAACCAACCCCCGGCCGTGTCTCCTCAAACACGGTGCCCCTTGCCACCCCGACGTCACCGTTCGATACTACTATCTAGGCCTCTTTGCACACAAGAAAATATATGAGTAAATTGTGTTCCGTAGCGTCCTTCCTCTTGTCGAGCAGCCATGAAACGTTCGATAAAGAAAATCGCTGGTTTTGGCGGGGGCTATCGTAGAACCAGTCTGTTCCTTCGACACAGGATGCGGTAGGGGGGGGCATGTTAAGGGGGGGGGGCGTACTCATTATCTGTTGCTTGCCTTAGTCATTTTATAAAAATATTTTCAGGACGTCAGCCGTGAGTTCGACGAATTTCGGGTCAACAATCATCTTTGCACGCTGCGTTGTTGGTACTTGTAATATACTAGGTGGGTGAGTTTTTTCTTAATGAGAGGGTTATTCATTTGTTTAAAAAAAAGTATATATATATATGTTTGCCTTAGCCATTTGGCCATTGACCACGCATCCCTTTCGAGACGGAGCACCGTTCCTACTCCTAACAGAGACACCTCCAACATTTGGGCGCTCACTACGCCTCTTCTACATATTTTCGTAGAAACTGCTTGCTTATCCTATCCCTGTCCTGCTTCGCCATCTGCGGCCACCATCTATCTCCTAGGATAGCGATCGTTCTCTCGCTACGCTCTAGTCCACCAAACTCTTCCATGTCACACACGTCTAATTTTCTCATCTCTTCCAACAAATCCCGTTCCTCCTTGTACATTTCACATTCTCCAACTATGTGAAGTCCAACTCTCTATTGTTGCGCAACACGGGCACATATTTGTAGCCACGTCCTCCTCCTCCCGGCTGCTGGTATGTCTCTTTCCTCTTTCTGGTAGGTCCAGGTCCCTTACACGAAATCGCAGTTTCAGCTTTTTCGCGTAGTCCATTGAGCCGTGCAGATACTTTTTCATTCCAATATCTTCCCTCAACCCCCCGTATATCTCTTAAGTGCTTCTCCTCTTTCACCTTATTTCTTAACGCCAGCCTTTCCCTTTCATATATTGTTTGTTTTACTCTTGTCTTGTACCCGCCAAACTTCTCTATACATACGTAGACAGTACCCCTTCTTGGTGTCCCCCTAAATCCTTCCATATTTTCTCGACTACGTAATTATCCCATCTTATGTCAGCTCGCTTTCTTGTTATTTTCTCCCATACAGCCCTACCAGGTATCAACTACGTACGGCTGGCGACCTCTTTTCTGGCATATTCTTTACTCTATATTGCCATTTCAACTTCCTCTCGTCTCTAATTGTTTTAAGTGGGTACATTCCTGATTCTGCTTTTAGTACTTACTGTATTACTCGTCGTACTTGAGCATCCTAGTATAGTTTTAGCTGCTGTCATCTGCACTGTTCCCAGTTGTTTTACGAACTTCGCGTTCCCTTTCCATGCTTCTCTTGCATACTCTAACTTGGTACAATCACACCCATCAGAATACCTATTTTTTTCCTAGTGTCATGATGCGGGTCTGCCAGTATCGCATCCATCTTACCTACTTTCCTATTACTTTCGCTATGTGTGCATCCCAAGAGCAATCCTTTGGGATCTCTACCCCGAGGTACGTACACTGGTCTACGATCGGTAGACTAGTTCATCTTCTCCCCACTTTCATTTAAAATTTACCGGATTTACCTTATCTTCGTTACTACATACAATTGTCAACTACTTCGCACTTTTTTGCCTTCGCTGTCACTCTCCATTTCCTAGTGTACCCTAGTGTTTTTTCTATCTAGTTCTGCATTCCTTCGGGTGTTTCTGATATCCCCACGAAATCATCCGCAAACATCAACCCCGACACCGTATCTTCCCTCATCGTGACTCCTCGCTTTGCTCCTTCGACTGCTGCTACCATGCCATTAATATATATATATACATTGAACGGATTGGGTGACAGTGTACATCCCTGCGCAACTCCTCGTAAAATATCAACATACTTGGATACTTCCCCGTCCAGCAGCACAGCACTTCTCGCACATTCCGTCATATTTTTCATCATTCTCCACGTCTTTCCTCTGACCTTAATTTCCCCCATACTTTTCCACAACCCATTCCTCCATACTGCTGTGTCACAGGCCTTCCTAACATCTAAGAAGAAACAGTGCGTCGTCAGCCCGGCGTCTTTCCTACCTTGAACTATCTTACCTAATGTGTAAACGTGGTCTACGCTTGGCGGCGGTTCGGGGGTGGGGGGGGGCACTTTTGGGGCATTCTTTTTGCATCAGCTCGCGATCACTTGCGCGCGTGACTCCTCTGCTCCCTTACAGAGTCTTGAGTAAGCCTTTCGGGCTTTCTCAAGTTAGCGGGGTATGAACCCGTAATGGAGCGGTAGGCTGCCGTGTGCCGAAGAAATCGCTGGGTCGTTTTTTGTCCGTGAGGTAGAGTCGCCCGTTCTATGATCGTGGTGAAAACCCGGAAGTAAAAATAGAGGTGCCCTTTCCCCCCTCCCTGCCCTAGCCTTGGTCATTTACCGTCTTCGGCTTTCCATGTGCCGTTTTAATTTTGCTAACTATGAATCCGCAGTGGAAAGGGTTAGCTACAAACACTGCACCAAGCAAATGCCCAAAGTCTTTTTTTGTCAGCGAAGAAACGGGGTCACTCGTGCGAGTGGCTCACAAGCGTTAGTGAACAAGTGGGTATGATACTACAACACCGTAGTCTTGGTATAACGCGAGGAGTCGTTTCTACGTACGGTAAGCCCTCCAGCGTTTGTTGAGCGAAATCGCCGGTTTTTGAAACCCAGCTCGCGGCCGTATCTCCCGAAATGCGGTGCCCCTTGCCAATCCGACGTCATCGCTCGATAGCCCTTTTAAAACAAGAAAACAGATGAAGAGTTTTTCTTCGCGGCATCCTTCCTCGTGTCGAGTAACCATGAAACGTTCGTTGAAGAAAATCGCTGTTTTTTTGGGGGGGGCAAGGGTAGAATATCGGTCTGAGGAGCCTCAGCAAGAATATGCCGCACCTCTAGTACCGTAGCGTGTGCCCCGAGCGTTGTATCTGTTCTATGGAAAGGTCTCGCCGGCGAGATTTGCGGAAGCCGCCAATTTTCGTTTTTGACTTATACTGTCCACCCCTTATCTTCTCGGAAAAGCATGGGGGGGTGTGCGGTTCGTGTTGATGCGTAGGGTGAACGTGAAGTGCCCTGTTGTTTTGGATGCGGAAACGGGACCAACAATTGCGCGTGGTGTGTCGGGTGTGATTATGGTGATGGTGATCATGATCTTGATTATGGTGGTGGTGATGGTACGTTACTACTACAACTACTACTACTACTACTGCTACTACTACTACTACTACTACTACTACTACTACTACCACTACTACTACTATTACTACTACTACTGCTACTACTACTACTACTACTACTACTACTACTACCACTACTACTACTACTACTACTACTACTACTACTACCATTACTACTACTGCTACTGCTACTACTGCTACTACTACTGCTGCTGCTACTACTACTACTGCTACTACTGCTACTACTGCTACTACAACTCCCACTATTTACAACTACAATCTTCCATTAGAGGCCTTGATTGAACCTAGAAAGGACCCTCCAGAGCAAAATAATCGAAAAACTTGCTCTCGTGTCCGGGAAGCACGACAAAAAAAAGATACGACGACGTCACACTCGCCACTACGTGGCCTGAAAAACAAACTACTCTACCAGTGCGTAATAACAATTGGTTCGGATGTTGAAACAGGCAAGGGCGAGGTTTCGACCTATGTTCGTCGGCGTGTTGGACCCGGGGACATGGTATCCACACATATTTCTGCAAGAATTAAACTAATCATCAATCGGTCGCTATTGTTTTACTTGGTTGTTGTATACTCCTCCGGGCTGTGGGTCTCGGAAATTGGAGTGAGGTATCCTCAAAAAATAATTTGGTGTCCGCTGCATGTATGTTTGTGTGTTCGTTTTGTGTCCACTTCGCCCACAAGAGGGTCGCCCCCTTAAAATTTTGATGTTCGGTGTCCCCCACCTACCGTCATCACGAGGTAGCCAACTGTCGGGATGAATCCGTCCAGGTTGCAGGAAATGTCACGGAGTGCCCTGCCGTAGATTCGGACAGGCTGTAGATTCGACGTGAGGCCATGTACAGGTTGACGTGAAACCAGGTGATGGTAGATGCCATCATAGAAGGGCGATAACGTAAGTGGCGGTGATGGTCAAGTCATCCCACGGTCGGTGGTGCGGTTGTTGGATGAACTAACGATGTACCTGTCCGATTGAGCTCCTCAAGTGAGTGTTGAACTACCGGTCCGTCATTGATCGAGTCATTTCACGAGCACATATTTGTTTCCAAGACTAAGGCATAGAAGCTTGATGGGGTTGTGCGAACGAATGCCTTCGAAGTCACGTAGTATCGGGTGAGATATTGAGCTCCTCATGTGGTGAGGAGCTCAGGGACGTTCTGCTGCAAGATTACCGTGGGATGGCTCGGTCCAGGCAGAACACCCCACATCGTTCACTGCCCTGCTCTGCCTGCCTGTCCTATACCGTTCCTTTCGTCAGCCTTGTGTCTAGGCACCGAGCCAAGGGAGAGATGAAAAGAGCCACCGGAAACCGCGAGGAGAACGCCTCCCAACACCGACACCCTGCACCCAGCTCGGGGACCACTTGGCAATATGGCGTTCGTCGGCAAGACCTGTCAAGCTTGCAGAAACCCGGGGATGGATAGATGAAACACAGGATGAGCCCCGGCGACCGCGCAGACCCTTCGCCCTGGTACACCCCCGAGGCGCAAACATCTTCCCCGTTTATATTACCGTACCGACGCTCATTCACGAAGTTTCAGTTCGTTTGGCGCCGCCTGAGTCGAGCTGGGTTAAGCCGGTAGCACGTGAGCCTGTTTTGGGGTTGTCAAGTGTCGCGTGGCATTATTGGTTTGCCGAATCTCTTTTCTTCGTGCTGACCCTTCTGTGGTTGTTGCGTGTGGCATCGTTTGCCGAATCTCCCTTTCGTACTGTGTTTATGTAAGAAGAAGCGAGCCTGCACTCGAGTCATTGTACACCAACAGCCTTTACGCGACGCTTGGACCATTATCTAAGAAAAAAAACATGAAAATCGGGAGGTGTTTTGATGTTAAGCTTGAGTATAGTCCACCAAATTGTCAAGAATAACAAAAAAGCGTCGATTTTTCTGGTCAAGGTTCTATGGATAGGATTGGGGTCGGGGCTAGGCTTAGGGTTAGGGTTAGGGTTAGGGCCTAAAGTAGTGTTTTGGGCAGTTTGATATGTTCCTGCTCGTAATACTGGAAGCACACGTGGGCCAAACCAAATTCCTCGATTTCCATAGTTTATCCTAGATAATACTAATCCGAAAGTGCGGTAAAGGCGGCTCTATTGCACACTGCACGACGTACACTTTGGCGCCGATAGGGACGCCCATCACCATCACCCCCCCCGTTTTTCCGTTCGGGTGTCCACGCTTGCCTGGCATCTTGTAAAAAACGAACGCCGCGGAAGACAAGCGGATATATCCTGAAAAAAACAAGAGCTTCTATGGAGCCGCTGTTCTTCAAGGTTATTGTGGAACTCGTCCTTGATTTTTTTTCAGGATACCCGACAAGTGCTGGTCCGGGCTATATATTTCCTGCTTGTTTTTACTGCTAAACTCGTGCCCTGTACGGTAGCGCTACTTGCTAGTATTTTAGGAAGGAACTTTCTTCCTTCGTCGGAACGCGCATTTTCTTTCCGGGCGTAGCGTCATAGTCTATGGTGTTTTTTGGTGGTGTGGTTGACAGCGATGCCGATTCTGTGAAGCTACGCACAAGCTATCAATTGCTCGATCCGGAGGAAGAGTGGAGCCTTCTCTGACCGTGCTCGCCGTATGAGGTGGCCCCGCCCCTGAGGCCGAGGGTGGTGGTATCGTCCACGATGCATGCCCCGATAGGGGGGGGATAATAAGTAATAATTTATGTCTACACCTTCTTTCAATCGTCACTTTTTTCTTCTCTGCGGCTTATTTCCCGCAAGAGGTATTTTACCCTCAGCGACCTTCTGGACAAGCCATGCCGTGTTCACGGGTGTTTTCCCTTCTCCCCACCGGAAATCACCTCCACTTTTATCTCGCATAGGTAGGTTGCACAGCATTCCCACTTTTCAGCTTTCTTTTTGTGCTTGTTGATTGGCATCGAGTTTCTAGTTCCGCCCATGACATCATATCTGGCTGACTACCACTTACTATCCAATATCGTTGGAACTCCATTTTACAACAATATATTCCAAATACGTCGGCTGTGAGGTCGACTAATTTAAGGGTCGATATGCTCAGCTTCGCGAGCTGCGTTGTACCCCGGTCGAGCGTTTTTTTTACAGGTAGATGACGTATGCTACGATAGAGAGAGGTATACCTTTTTTTGGCGAAAATGTTTCCTGAATGAAATGACGGGGCTCCTTAACCCAAAATCGTCGGGAATACGCCATTTTCTTTTTTGCACGATTCTCGTTGTGTTCCTTGGCCGTGGGATTTTTCAGCCGGTAGCAGTTCTATTCTTCTCTTAATCAGTTTTTGGGATAGGTCTTGAGCTCCCAAGTCGAGGAACCTCTCAGAAAAAAAGTGGTGCACCTCCATCGTAGCACGCGTCAGATGTAGTACTCTTGGAAGATGACATATGAATCCCATACTCTTCGTTATATACCTATCTAAGCACGCTATAAGTCTCAGATGGCTCACAGTGCTTCGTTTTGCATTTTTTCTCAAAGAACGGCGTGGCATAGAGCTCCTCAAGTATAGTCTATATAAGGAGCCTCGTAAAAAACAGGTGTATCCGTACCGTAACGTAGCCTGTGTCCCATGTGTGGGCAAGGAGAGGCTTCGACTCCTCCTTCCTTCTCGGTCGAGCTCAGTTCAGCCCCGTTCACAACGACAAGCAAAACGAAAAGCAGGACTTCGCCGGTTTCATCCACTTGCTGTCGTCACGCTTCTGGCAGCTAGATCAAGCGATCGTCCGGCCGGTGCTCCCCCAAGCCCGTCCACAAGCACGTGTTAAGATACGGCCTCGAAAGGCCTATAATTATCCGAATTTGAGATCATTTGGATGGGTTTCGTATGATGAGGTTGGCGTTTCATATTCGGGAAAGTTAGGAAATAGATCGAGGCACGTGCATCCGATCTCAGAAGCTATCCGGGGCTCTGGTGGAATCGAATAAAGCTACGTCTCTACGAAGGAAAAGAAAGTGAGTACTCTCCGAGGACCTGCTCCATTGGCAAACCTGCAGGGGGCGTTCTGTGTCCCCACCTATAACTTTACATGTGGCGTCGACGGCAGGACGGAAGGAAAAATTAGACGCATCTATCTGATGGTCATCAGACGCGATTTCTCGCCGTCGAACGAACGGCGTGCTCGCCGGCACGCAGGTTGCCAAATTTTTCACGGAATCGCTTCCGCCACGCTCACAACAGCAAACAAACGTCGTCGAGCAGAACATCGCCGGTTTTAGGTTTCCTTCTTTACTGGACCGAGTCCGTATCCACAAGCACACATATATACACCACCAGAGGGTCTCTCGCCGTCGCGCACTTCTCAACAAACGGGGTGGGCGCCCGCCCGAAATAGTTGACCACCCCCTCCACAAGCACAGGCGTCTCCTGTTGGTTGTGTTGAACGCACCGGAGATGTCATCCGTGAGAATGAACCAGTTAGTTGCTGCCCAATTCGTGAAGCATGCGTGTCAGTTGATTCTCCGTTTCGCGGAGCCGTTTCGTGCAGCATGCGTGTCAGTTGATTCTCCGTTTCGCAGAGCATGCGTGCCAGTTGGCCGTTTCGTGAAGCGTACGTGTACACATACGAAGTATGTCCTCATATCAAGTGCTCAACCGCTTTCGGGTACAGTGACCCAAAACTGCCTCACCTCGGGTCTGACCTCCTCCTCCAGCCGCAGGCGCCACGGTCGTATTACCCCTCATCCACGGCGATCTACTATGTATGGCTTGAGGGGGTATCGAGGGAGCACTGATGTACGGGACTGCCCATTCATGTTAAAGGGTGCGCATCATAACCTCGTCAGCCGTTTCGAGGAGAAACGCTATGTTTTACTGACTCATTGCTGCAGCAGGGTCGTAAATGAATGTACATTCATTCGTCACTCACTGTACGTAATATGTGCTTTTAATGTTGTCTTTGCACTCTCCCCTTTCTCTTACCTGGTACAAGAAATATAGTTCGTGGTACCGATGAACAAGCAAGTGCGCCGAGATTTCGACGCCGACCTTTTCGTGTCGTTCGCCGTCGAGCGACGGTGATGAGCCAGACTGATAGGACTGCTCAACGTGTCGCGCGAGATGTGCGGCATTCTGCAGCGCTGTCGGTCAATGAAATTCGAATGTGTTCTATTGCCCGGGAGTCATCTGAGACGGCGATTATTGCTGGTGGTGTGGGTCTGGGTTTGGTGCTGGCGCTAGCGCCGGTGCTGGCGCTGATGCTGGTGTTTCGAGCCTCAGGCCGGATTCGTTGCATGGGCGAGTTAAAACACGGATACAACTATGCCAGGTATCATAGGGACGCGCCTACTCGCGTGAAGATCGGCTTGTATTGTGTACCAAGCAATGAGCGGAGAAAGCACCCGTCAAGGCCGGCTCTGAGCTTTTCAGCTCAGACAAAAAAAACAATTTCTGCAGTCAGAGAATAGCCAAAAATTACATAGCTCGCGGATCGTGCACAAGGCTAGCCTATGGTATGAACTTTTCCAGATGATTCATCAACGTTGCCCTGTTTCGAGACACGAGGCGACCGTGCAGCGCTCGGAAGAACGGGGGGGGTTTCACAGCCCACGATTTCCCGGTATAGACCAGAAAGCCTTCGATTCTGAGGCGCCCATTTTTTTAGTTTGTGAGGGGCTATGGGCTATGGCATAATGGGCTCTCCCTTATGTCACAGCCCACCATAGGTAAGGGGCAATGGTATGGGTTCATGGCAAGAGAAACCTTGGGGCGTGCAACGACAGGTGAAACAGGAAAACAGACCAAAAAAGATTTACATCTCTCTCTGGATCTGAAGTATCTTGAGAAGCCCCTTCAAAAACATGCCGAGTTCGATGTTGCAACTCCTTCATTTTTTAAAAACATACAAACATACTTTGTTTTTACCTCTCTCAGACTCCTTGGGGTTGAGCTTGGTGAGGTGCGCCGACACCGCTCTCCGTGATGAGGCGGTCGTCGTGGTTCTTCAACGCCCCGCTTGCGGATGAGGCGAACAAGAAAGGGGTGGACGCACGCATGAGCTCGGCTTCGCTACGCCGGCTGACCGGAGACGGGGTGAAGAGCGGCAGGGAGCGTGCAGCTCGCCGATGGGGATGGAGGTACGATGTACTTCGTTGTGACGATGACAGGCAGTATTACGATTATGGTCGATTGCGCAGTACAACCAATACAGCAGGAAGAGCTTTCGGTGCAATCTATGGTGGTAGTGCTGCTCGTACTGCTATGTGATAAGAATACCTGGTATTGCGTGCTGTTGTACTTCACCTGGCGTAGCGCATGCGCTGTTTACAACCTTGCGGAATATTTTGATCTGGCGTGCGCTTTTTTTGTCCCATACTCGCTGTATTCACATCTCCAGTATTTCCCATCATCTCCAGTGTCATATTTGTATGTATCCCATGTATCACCTTTTACCTGCTTGTTAATTACGTAACAGGTACGTCGCATCATAGAGCTGCGTTGTGCTGTACGATCACTCTAACTGTCAATGTTCTCGCGAGGAAGGACTTCATTATGGGATTAAGAACAAAACGTCGTACATTGTGGCCTTGCACTGCTTGCTGTGCTCATACTTGGCACCAGATACGTACCTAGAGCTAACGTATAGCTACGCTGCAGCAGCAGTGTTGTTGTTGTTGTTGTTGTTGTTGTTGTTGTTGTTGTTGTTGTTGTTGTTGTTGTTGTTGTTGTTGTTGTTGTTGTTGTTGTTGTTCTCACATTAACTCGCATAATCAAGTCCGTGGTCACAGGACAGGCTCCAGTCACTCTGGAGCTGAGGAATACCCCAGGGAAAAACACACACAACCCAAGGTGGTGCACGCATATATCACAGCTGACGCAATTCATGCCTCCACCAGAAACATATAAAAGTGAAATCGGGAGTCAGTCTACGATGTGCCAGGTCCATGCCGGTGCATACGTCTCATTACTCACGCCTGGAGAAACCAACTATTCCGATTGCCACCCAACGAAGACTACCACGTATATATTACACGTAGTATCTATCACTACGCATACGCCCGACAGGCGTAAGTCAATTGGAGAAAATAAACAAAGAAAAGAAAAGAAGATAAAGGAAGGGAAAAAAAGAGAAGAAAACGAAACAAAACGAAAAAGGCAAGAAAAGAGAAGAAAGAGACAAGAAAAGCAAGAAAAGACAAGACAAGAGGAAGCAAGGCAAGGAAAAAAGAAAAGAAAAAAAAAAAGAAAAAAAAAAGAAGGAAAAATGTCATACTAGCAGACCCTAGGAACTGGCTAAGGATGGCATTGGGGTGGTCGAGACACTGCTGTACGGTTGCATGACGTGGAGCCCGAAGAAGCGTGACTATGACAGGCTACGACGGGTTCACCGCTCCATGCTCCTCCGATGCCTTGGATGGCGGGAACGGAAGCGCGGCGACCACACCCTATCGTACGCCGACGCGCTTGCCCAGACAGATCCCGAGAGCGTTGAGGCGATAGTGCGCAAACGGAGGATTTTGTTTGCGGGATTCGTGGCACGTATGGGGGAGGAGCGACTGCCACAGAGGGTGATGTTTGGGGAGTTTGTTGGGGGTAAGGGCTACTCAGGGGGGCAAGAGAAAGACTGGATGGATCATCTGAAGGAGGATATGTCGGTCTTTGGAATGAAATTCGAAGGGTGGCGAAAGGCTGCTCAGAAGGCTGGTAGATGTTTTCGAAGAGTAGAGGAGGGAGCCGAGTTGTTCGTGCGGAATTGGCATGAAACGGAGAGACGCAAAGCTGCAGAGCGACGCGCAAAGGCTGCAGCAGCGCCATCCACCGTCGGCATCTCTAAGCAGCCGGGGGGAGGGGGAAGGGAGGGGGAAGGGAAGGGGACCGGTGGAGGGGGGGAGGGGGGAGGGGGGGAAGGGGGAGCGTCATGCCCAAGAGACTGAAGTCTGGGTTTGGCCATCATCATATTGGAAGTTGTGGGCCTTCTAATGGCCGTCACAAGATAGCATAAGACCGCCCTGACTTCTTCGCCATGTTGCGTTCTCTCCCAGGTGTCATTGATGATGGTATCACGTCCACTCCTACAGCCAGAGGGTATCACGTCCATCATCAATGACACCTGGGAGAGAACGCAACATGGCGAAGAAGTCAGGGCGGTCTTATGCTATCTTGTGACGGCCATTAGAAGGCGGGAAATTGACAAAATCGGGTACACCCGGGTGGTTTCTGAACAAAATCGGGTACCTTTTTTTCCGCGACGGGGCGCGCTTACGTACGCCTGCAAAACGCCTCCAAATCGCCTTCTGGCGCCTGAACTCACTGCGCCTTGTGTACGCGCAGCACCCCAAACCGTTTTTTCGGCGTTCGAACCCTCAAAACGGCGCCAATGACGGCCCCCAAAAAGTGCTCTCGACGGACAACCCGATTTTGTTCAGGAACACACCGGGTATACCCCGCCCTGTGCTTCGATTTTATCAACTACCCGATTTCGGCCATACTGCACCCGTTTTTGTTCACTTGCAACACCCGCGGAGACACGGAAACGGACGACATCTCCCCGCAACCCAGCTGTGGAAGATCCCGCACACAACTAGCAACTTGGCGACTGTCATTCGACCACAGCAGCACTGCTAACTTCCTGGCCCACAAAGATCCAGCCCCGATGCAACCGCACTGCGAAGAATGGTGGCATGGCGGTGAGCGCGGACACCCAACCAAGATCCGGCGACACCCAACCAAGATCCGGCGCTAGGACGAAAAGACAAGACCATATTGTTGTTTGTTGTTTTCTCACATTAACTCTTGTCAAAAATCTAGAGCCCGTGGTCACACAAAGGTGCTGGAGCCCTAGAAAGATCCGAAAAACCAAGTGAAATCAAAATTCGTCAGGGAAATACTACGCTTTCCCGCCTGAAAACGCATAATACGGAAGAAGGCGCACAAGTGAAAAGGTCAAATGTGCAAACTAAACTCACATGGCCGCGGGTATCCACTCAACTACAGCATAGAGTTCCCCCGTCCCCACAACTAACCAACTCGTATATGTTTTTTTTTTTTTTTTTTTTTTTTAGCACACTTTCACTTTCCAGCTTCTGGACAAGCCGTGGTCACAGGTGTCATCCCTTCTCCTCCCCGGTTCTTGCCTTCAATTTTTGTCGCGCATAGGGTTCAGCAATCCCACTGCTCGTCGATTGTACATCGAATGTTGCTAACTCACGCTCTCGCGCTTTCCGCAAGTCAATTTGTCCACAAGAAAAAGTCCCAACGAGTTTATACGAGTATGCACTCGGCGGGGCTCGAACTCACGAAACTGACCTATACCAGGCTCGAGGATAACCTGATACGCCACCGGGGCGACCGGTATATGTAGAGACGGTCCACTGTTGGTGATTTGGTCCTCACAACAACACGCGTCAGACGAGCCTTAGGGTGCCTGTTTTCGGAGAACTTCGTGTTTTGCCGAAAAAATAAGGGACGTATGTATCCTCCCTTCCCCGGAGCATGTATTGCGGTGGGGTGCTTCGAAGTACTTCGTACAACTCAACAAAACTACTTGTACTTCGTAGTACAGCTGTTGCGTGTGTGTATGCGTTCGCAGTATGTGTTAGCAGTCCAGTACGTGTTCGCAGCACAGTATGTGCTCGCAGTACAGTAGTAGTATGTGTTCGCATCACGGTATATATATGTTCGCGTTATTGAGTACGTGTTCGCAGTAGGTGTTTGCTGTACAGAATGAATGTGTTCGCAGTACAGCATGTGTTTGCGGTAGTATGTGTTCGTTCCCATAAAAAGAGAGAGAAATGTGCGACATCATAGTACCAAGCAGCAAGGTAATCTGTCTACTCGTGGTATCTACCACAGGTGCTATAAGATCAATGGAAAGCATCATTTGACACGTGCAATGAATAATAATCTGATGCTATAGACCAACCAAAAATGCTTGCATGCGTGCATGCGTGACCTGCAAAGTATTAGTGCGCGGTGTGCGGGATGAGTTGACCGAATCGAACAATCATGACAAAACCCATAAAAAACGGTTTGGGGTGCTGCGCGTACACAAGGCGCAGTGAGTTCAGGCGCCAGAAGGCGATTTGGAGGCGTTTTGCAGGCGTACGTAAGCGCGCCCCGTCGCGGAAAAAAAGGTACCCGATTTTGTTCAGAAACCACCCGGGTGTACCCGATTTTGTCAATTTCCCTTAAGTTAATCAGTAGGTCCTGTTGGTTGTACGATTAGCTCTGAGGCCCAGATTAAAGAGCTCCGAGAATCGTATTTCGATTTTTTCTTCTTGTTTCATGAAAAATACACGAAAAATTCAACTCTGCTTCTAATCAGGGGCCAGACTAACGAAGAGCACAGAAAATCGGAAATCTGTATTTTTTTTTTCATCTCATGAAAAATACACGAAAAATTCAACTCTGCTTCTTAGGGCCCGAATTAACGAGGAACTTGCCCAATCGAATTTCGATTTTTTTGTTATAATTGAATTTTATTTGCATCTGATGGGTCAAAAAATGAATCACCAACCAGGCATTCTCAGAATTATTATGAAAAATGAAATTCAACAAAAAAGTAGGAAAATACTTTCGCGGTCGAATTTAGTCGAAAATCGAAATTCAGTTTGGGGAGTTTGTCCACCTAGGCATGGCATGTACCATGTAACCGAAGCCGGCCACGCGAAATGGTGCCGTGTCGTCGGCTGATTGAGAGGCGAGAAGCCATCATTGCGAGGGGTAGAACCACCGGAGGAACCGCAGCGCGGCCTTCGAAGGTCCTAAGCACAGCGTAGACCGCCTGCGACGCTTCGAAAGCAATCGAGACCGCCGCAAACCCAGTTTTTCGTCGCCCTGCACCTCGAAAGTTACACGACCAACTACCACATCATTACTTCGCTCAGAAGTTCGACCGCTATATATCCCCGTCGCTGCTGCCCGTATCGGGCGGCGGGGTGGCGCCAGCCCATCCAAGAGACGCCTAGAGCCATAGCCTTCAAGCCGCTGCCGGCCAAAACAATCTGCCGCTAGCCGCGGCGCTCCGGGGAGGACGCGAGCCATCGCTCGCCTCGGTCGTTGTCCACGGGTGTTCGTTGACCCTTTGGCGATTTTCGGATTTTTTATTTTCTAGAACGCACTACGCCGTTCCTTGATTAGAAGCAGAGTTGAATTTTTCGTTATTTTTCATGAAATAAAAAACGAAAAACCGAATTACGATTTTCCGTGCTCTTGGTTAGTCTGGGCCCTTATCAAGGAACGGCGTACCTCGTAGTGAATTTGATTTTTCGTAATAATTCTGAGAATGCCTGCTTGGTGATTCACTTTTTGACCAATCAGATACAAATTAAATTCAATTCTAAAAAAAAATCGAAATTCGATGTGGCAAGTTCCTCGTTAATTCGGGCCCGAACCAGTAGCTCAGTGGGTATCATAGTGCTATGTAATAGCCGGTCGCCCCGGTGGCGTATCAGGTTATCCTCGAGCCTGGTTTAGGTCAGTTTCGTGAGTTCGAGCCCCGCCGAGTGCATACTCGTATAAAATCGTTGGAACACTATTTCTTGTGCACAAATTGACTTGCGGAAAGCGCGAGAGCGTGAGTTAGCAACACTCGATGAAAAACTGACGAGCAGTGGGATTGCTGAACCCTATGCGGGATAAAAATTGAAGGCAAGAACCGGGGGGGAGAAGGGACGACACCTGTGACCACGGCTTGTCCAGAAGCTGGAAAGTAAAAGTGTGAGAAGAAAAAAAAAAGAGAAAAGAATAACCAACAACTTGACTGAGTAGCTCAGTGGGTAGTGCTATATAACCAACAAACAATCGCTGTTGTAGATGCTGGGGAGAGTAACATTTTTTTTTTTTTTTTTTTTTTTTTTTTTTTTTTTTTATCCTCCGGCGGATGGGGAAAAATACAGCTTTAGCTCACCACACTTCCGCGTGTTTTCATACGCGTCGTGTGTCGATTTAACTCAGTTGCTTTCGCAGCCCAACGCTAGCTGGCGCACCCTTCGAGTCCCATTGTAGGTATAGCGTAAGCTGTCCCTATCATTGGTCCTCGTTACAACCCCGGCAGCGCAAGCTGCCGTTGTATACGGGTGCGTGTGTATGTCGACCCGGCCTGTCCCCTGAGGGTCAGGTTCGGTGGAGATAGCCACCCGGAATGTCATCTTTCCGGGTAGTGTGGGACTTGCGCAAGCTCTACTCTTATCACGATGGGAGTTAGACGACGCCGTATTTTTATCCCTGTGACCGTACGGTAGGCGTCCCGTGCATCAAAGCTGCCAGGAGGCAGTCAGTCAAGGGAAAACGTCCAACGGTCCAATCAAGGGTCTAAAACCGATTGTTCCACACTAAAACCTAGTAGTTTGATGTCAGTCAAGGTAAATTATTGGAAAATATGTCGTCGGTCACGGTACCGTCTCTTGACTTATTGGCCTACGCGCTGCTTTGTTCACGCCAGGTACTTGACACCAGGTACCTGCCAGGTGCTTGGCACCAGGTACCTGGTATGTACGTAGAGCTACATAACGTAGAGCTAACGCGGTGCTCGTACGTGGGGCTACCCGGCGCCGTACATACATATCATAGCTGCCAGCGTTCTGTCGCCGAAGAGCCTACCGTATGGTGATGGGGGTTTGAGGCGACGTCATACGTACCTCATGGCAGTTGCGAGAGCTTCCAGTTTTCTGTCCTCCGGCACTGCGGATGCCTCCTCTACGTTGATCGCTGCGGCCCACGAGAGATTCCTGACTACGCTACTGTTGTTGCCTTTCGCGTCTATTTTTCCCGTTTCTACTCGATCCCCAAAACCTCCGACCGCTTTAGTTTGTCTGTGTCTTCCAGAGTTTGTTGTTTGTGTTCCCGGCCTGGCTCATGCTGGCTATGTACCGTCGTACCGCGGTTGGAGGCATCACAACCAGCCGTAAGTTGCCCAGAAAAACCTCGATGCAACTAACTAACTCGATGCAACGGTGGAAGAGGACTAGCTGAAGAGGACTCAGAGCAATAACAAACTACAGCTGGTGTGTGCACACCAAATAATGCATCGGCCCTCAACGCCGCCCAAAAATCTTAGTGGCGGGCCTTAGCTATAAACCCCAATACCCTTGGAATGTTTTGTTTTGTTTTTTCCGAACCTAATACTTGATCCACTATTATTTCACGCTCCTCCCTCTGAATCGTAAATGAAAATGGTCATTTTTGCGTCAGGGCGTGTCTTAGCTGTTTTCGACCTCGTTAGAACGGTTGGAATGGAACGAGGTTGTTAGCATTATTAGTTCGTTCCATTCCAGCCTGTTCGGGTCGGATGTGAACTTGTGCATGCTGGTCAACTGGGACCCGAACAGATAATAGCTCTCAACTTTTTTTTTTTGCGGCGGGACCCGTCCAGCTTGACGCCCCGGCAGGGGTATGATCACGTGGGCAGCGAGTGCTTCTGACACAGAGAACGGCTTTGCACGCAATTGTACCTCAAAAAGCATGCCTCACAGAAGACGACGCTCTCCATCCAAGTGACACCCTCGGGACGAATCTAGAAGTTGTGATATTGCTGTCGTCGCGCGATGAGGACTACTGAAGCCTCTACGAATATCTGGTCCACACTTTTGCCCGACACTATATCGCCAGAGCCTCGTTCGCGACCCGGTCTTTTGCCTCGTGAGGGTCCTGGTCAAGCCATGGCGGCATCGCGTGGCTCCTGCCGCGGGCGAGCCTACGGCGTCCACATATGCTCCACCCCGTGAGTCCTATGTCATCCCATGTGCACCCATACCCTCGTGGGCCTCCAGCGTATGAAGCAACGCTCCCAGCACCTATCAGTGCCGTAAATCTCGTTCCAAGTGGGCCGTTCGGTTTAGCTTCGTAAATATTTCATACTGATATATGCGTGTACCACTTTTGGTTTTGTTTATGTTTTTTTTTTCTTCCTGGGGTATTCCTCCACTCCAGAATGACTGGAGCCTGTCCTGTGACCACGTACTTGATCATGCGAGTTAATTCGACAACAACAACAACGACGACGACAACAACAACAACAACAACAACAACAACTGTTTGGGGCTTGTTCCTCTTCCAAAACTCACGGTCACGGTGGGAACCCTATCATTAGAATCTGTTCGATTTGATAACCAATCACCAGCAAGCCCTATGTTATTCCGTTCCAGGTCCCATGAGTTCCAAAATGCCTTTTGGGAGGAGTTAGACACCCCCTCACCCCAGCTTCGAAGGGGAGCCTTGCAAGAAACAGCAAAGCAATGACGTCAAACCCATATTCCGGAGGACTCGAAGGAACACGGATAACTGATATATATATACAATAAAAAATTAAAATGCACTCCAGCTGTAAGATCGAAGATTTCATCGAAACTCATCTTTGCAAGCTGTATCTTTTTTATGATCAGCGCCACGTAAAGCCGTGGAAAAGGCTGTCCGCCGTGTCATGCCCTCCCCGCTACGAGTACAGTACGCGACAGATGTCAACAATTTGATCATTGAGAATTTTAGGCTGAGATTTTGCGGAACTTGAGGCTTTGTAGCTAAGGCCATTTCTTACGCAGTCGGATTTGTCAGTCGAAAACGGCCTTCTTCGACTGAAGCCCAAATCGGGCTTTATTATACAGTCGAAAAAGGGCTTTTTCGGCTCGACTTTTTTCGACTGACTTTCCGACAGGGGGATCCAGTCGAAAAACTTGACTTTTTCGACTGGATCTGCCAGTCGAAAACTCCGTCGAAAAAGTGTTACACCTGTTTTTTTAACCCATGGCATCGCTCATCCCACCACAAAACACACACCCATACGCCCACACAACACCCATACCAGGTACCACACAGCAGTATCATACAACAGCGCCGACGCTGCCTTGGCTATCACTGCTGTTGCTTCTCGCCGCAAGTCAGCGGTGGCGCACTCCGAGCTCCGCTCGCCAGCAGGGTGTATCACACGGCAGCAGTAGCGCGCTATATCGATGCAACTTTGTCCACAACGGCTACGCCTGCTGTAGCTTTGGCGGCTCTCGGCTGAGTGCAACGCCACGAACGTAGCTTTGGCGGTTTTTGGCTAAGCCCATCGGCACCAACCCGCTTGGACGAAAGTTCGTCGCGCGCGAAGCACGCGTTGCTCGCGGGGAACGCGCGAGGCACAGAGCTGCCAACCGATTTTCGACTGCCATACAGCAGTACTCCCTCACACCCACCGCCTTTAGGAAGAGCACAAAAACTATAGAATCGACTCGACTGACGACTGACGATAAGAAAAAGGACAGGAAGAATCCAGTCGGAAAAATGTCCAGTCGAGAAGGGCCGTTTTCGACTGGCGGAATCCGACTGTGTAAGAAATGGCCTAAGCATTTGTGCTGAACTCGAGAAGGAAAAATAGTAATTAGAACTTGGGGAATTACAAGGAATCGGCAGATGAGAATTTTCGACATTGCACTGCAGCCCAGAAAAGTGAGAGACTGCCCATACACCACCCAAGGCCAGATCAGGCTCCCAACCAAGCTGCCTTTTCTCTCCAAAATCGACCTCACAAGTGACCTGATGTTTTTTTTAAAGACATTTTTGCAAATTTTTGAAAATATTTCGCCAAAAAAAATGCGTTTCCCTCTTCAAGCATGCCATGTATATTTACTGCTGTAAGTGAAACATGCATGTAAATGATACCTGGTATATGCCATCTTGACAACAACCGCTCAAGAAGAAATGGTCGTGTGCACGCCTTTTTTTGCGAAAAGAAGAAAGAGTTTTGAACGCCTTTGCAAATTTAGCTTACGGTTTGTGAGAATTTGGCGTTTTGCACCCTTTCGCTGAATAAGAATGTGGATACAAGCATTTCAGCTGAAATCGGAGAGATATTAAGACGGGAGCCTCAGCCAAAATAGGAGATTCTTGTAGTCTGTGTAGCTGGTATTGTTGAACCTAACGCTACCCTGCTGTTACGGGATGTTTCAGATGAACTGCTGGTACTGCTGGTAAATTACAGTTCATACAAAGCAGTAGTGGTCCCTCTTATAGTGTGGTATGTGCACGATAAAGGGAAACGCCGGCACTATATCGGCAACCGGCACTAGGCACTACTCCGCATGCTGCCACTACTACTTGTTCCCATCTGTGCCTAGGGCGGCTTCAAAGGCACTTTAGCGGGCAACCGGCACGGTAGAGGGACCTCTACCGCAAAGACGTACTCTCAGGTGTAGACCCACGAATAAGAAATATCTCTTAAAAAGAGAACGCCAGGCTCGTGTTCTGGGGGGATTCTTAACACACACGGCTAGCCCCAAGTGCAGGGCGGGTATGCACATACAAATCGTGCCGGTCGTTGCACTTAATGGTCGAGACTGGCCGTTCGGCCGTCCGTTTTTTTTTCTTATCTCCTCCGAAAACGCGTGGCGGAGCGCGCGACCGCCCCTGCCGACCTCGAGCCCTCCAAAGGGTTGGGGTTAGGCTCACCGGTAGCTCTGGGGTCGAGTTTTACCGATCCCACCACCCGTAACATACCAGACACTCAGTAAAGCCATTGCAGTGGTCACCCCGATTTAAAAGCGCCCAGGATAAGAGCATTCGAGACTTGACCCTTTTAGCACCCACTCCCTAAATGGTAGGGCTGTGTGTCGGTACCGATGTTTTTCGATGTATCGGACGATCCGATATATTATAAAAAATGAAAATACACCCCAGCTGCGAGATCAAATATTTTGTCGAAACTCATCTTGATCCGATATATATTTTATATCGGGAAGTCTAGCCGATTTTTGGCCGATTTTTTAACATACTTCAAAGTTTGGGATTTTTACAGAGTAGGAAGGCATACGTAGCAGGGAAATAGGGGATATGCACCTCGTCTCCACGAGCTGCATCAGACACAACCTCCTGCAACAGCATTAGTAGAGGAGAACAAGCACACACACGTCACTTATAAGAAATCACCGTGTACCTCCGTAACATGTGGGGTGTGGCAGAGAAGTGGAGGACGTCTGCCCGTAAAAAAACAGAGTGAGTGTCAACACGAATTTTGAAGGAACGCAGTGTATGATAGCGTTGAAAAAAATAGCGCAAAAATAGCACCTGCTACATGCAATCGGCAAAACGACGGTGCTTGTAGGTGTTCCTCTTCGCTCTCCTAGCTTTGACGTACTTGCTTTGCTGTTGTAGTTGAAATCGGTTCACTCTGTTGGGCAGTAAATTTAGTAGGCAGGGCACAATTTAAGTACGTGCATACCACTCTTGCCGGCTATTCGGCTATGATGCTCGTTTTTTTCAGGGTACTCCTCGGGAATTTTCCCGTCACGGTTTTCCCGTCGTAATAGGCGGATACGGGACGGTAGCGGAATACCGTCAAAATTCGCGATACCGTATACCGCCAAAGTCGGTACCGTCAAAAAACGAGAATCCGCTTCCCGTTTAAAAAGTACCGTATTTTTCAAAACCGCCAAAAAAATACCGTCATGATGCAGTACCGTCAAAAAAGTACCGCCATGTGCCAATACCGTCAAAACAGTTCCGGCAAGGCAAGTATGTCTGTGAACTGCCGGTAGTCCAGTAGGTAGTGGGCACGACAGTGAGTTTTTGAACTGGAGTTTGATCCTAACTGATGTCCTCTTTTTTTTTTTTTCATAACTTCGAGTATTTTTTTTTTTTTGTTGTAGGATTTTTGGTTCAGTTGGTTGCGTTTCGGAAGAACCAGAACCTCCTCTGCAGCGAATTTCACCTGATCACATGTATCGTATGTTCGGTACCGGGTATAGGCGATACCGTCATTTTTCAGTACCGTGCAAAAGGTACCGTCAAAAAACGAGAAACCGTTTCCCGTTTTAAAAGTACCGTCATTTTCAGAACCGTACAAAAAAAACCGTCATAATTCGCCGTACCGTATACCGCCAAAATCGGTACCGTCAAAAAATGAGAATCCGTTTCCCGTTTAAAAAGTACCGTATATTTCAGAACCGTCAAACTTCGTACCGTCATCAAAAACCGGTACCGAGGAGTACCCTGGTTTTTTTCCCCATCTACTTCGTTTTTGGAAAGTTTAACAGGCTGTGCGTTGTAGTATCTGTGCTGGCCAGTGGTGGTTTCCATTTTGTTTTTCGGCATTGTCCCGCCTGTACTAAAAGGTATATATTTCCCACTTCAGGTAAGAGCTGCGAGATGTAGTTAAGTGCGTTTGTTTCAGCTTGTCACGGGGCGCTCTTAAATCGGGGTACCCACTACACCAGCTCCGCTTTATACTCGTAGAGGGTTCTAGACTTGTTTTGTTTTCTTGGATTTTTTTTTTTACACATCATATGAAGGCGTAGTAGGCCCAACCCAACCCCAACCCTAGCCCTAGCCTCTACCCTAACCCTAAACCTAACCCTAGCCCTAGCCCTAATATCAAGCTAAGTGGGATAGACCCTTTGCACGGCTTCGCCGCGCGATTTGGATGGTGTGAAAAAAATGTGCGAACCACCTAAAAAACGTACCTGGTGGCATTTTTGGTATTTTATGTGGTATGTTTGGGGTGGTGAGATCGCCGTGAAGTCTACCGACTTGCAAGGTTAAAATCGGCCGAAAGTGACCTGCAGGAAGATTGTTCCAAACTCGTCCTGCATATAGGGAAAGCCATTCACCACTATGACACACTATAACACACTATAACACACTATAACACCTACATTCCTGGAAAAAGATGACACACTATAACACACTATAACACCTACATTCCTGGAAAAAGACTGCCCCCTGCGTCATGCCCCCCCCCCCCCCCCCCCCCCCCGCTGTACTCGTAATGCTATGCAGCAGTGTATACACCGCGATTTAAGAGCGCGCAACATAAGAGCATCGGCCAAATCGGCATGCCCCGCCTTTTGCTAAAAACTATGGACTGCCTACTACACATAAGAGCAAGGTGTAGTTAAGAGCCCTTGCTCTCAGCTTGTCGCGGGGTGCTCCTTAATCGAGGTACCCATTGTTTCGCGCTGCATGCAGGAAATCGTGTACCAACTACAGTCGTGGTCGGGCGTTATTAATAGTGCGTTAGCCGTTAGTGCGGCCCCCCCAGTTTAGTGCGGTGGGAATCGCTTGTCAGTCACAGACCTCGTCCTACAGACCGGGATAGTGCGGGGTGCTACTTTAGTGCGAGTGTTATCGTCTGGCAAGGAACTGCACTATTTAGGGACCACGACTTTTGTTTGTTCCGTCGCGAAACCTTACGATTGGGTAACCGTACTCACTTACCGACTTTGGGTGGCGTGCTATGAAAAATACCCATTGTCTGTCGCACATCTCCGAAGCGCTGTACTGCAGCGCATCGGAGCAGCAGCATGTTCGACAGACGCAACAACACACTGTCTGCTCACCCAAAACAGAGGAAAAGTGCACGGATAACGCGTTTAGTGGTGCAGGTTTACTTCACGCAAGGCGCAAAATGGGGAAGGTTTGGGGGAGGGCGGGGGGTGCCACTGAGGGACGATAGGTCGGGTCAGCTCGACAAACGCGATGTCGGGTTCGAATGGGCTGCACTTGCTCCGTCGCGCCAACTCTGCCACTCCAACAGTTAGCAACCGCCTCCGACCAATATCGGTTGCCGGCACGCTTACCCTTTGTCGGGCAGGTGTCAATGGCAGCCGTCAATGACATCCGTCAAGAAAATACGTCAAGGACAGCCGTCAAGGAAAGCCGTCAAGGAAACAATCACACCGAAAACGTTATATTAAGCCTAAGGAGGCCTTGACGGGTCAAAACCGGACCGTCAACAGCCAATAGCAAGAAGCGGCCTCTAAATATCTAGCAAGCAGCAGCGGCGGCGTTTTCATGTGTTGCATGTTATGCTTTGCGCCGTCTTCGAGAGCAAGGCCGTCTCGTCGCACGGCATCACGTAGCCCATGCAACTGCCGCACTCAACGCCAAACCTCATTGGGTTTCAAGAGGGCAAATTCGGACGTAGCGTTTGTTGTGCGACATTTTCACCTACTTTGGCCTCACATGCGATGGTGACTGAATGTGGGGGCTGTTACGGCAACGGAGAGCCTACTGGTGTACGTGCTGCTGCCCCTGAGATAGTTCAGAAGTCGGACAGATCGTAATGTTCCTGGTCTAGATCGTGCAGACCAACGGGTTGGGACATAGTTCTATGATACCATGGGCATCGTATAGATCTGGAAACGTGTACAGATCGAAAACTGTGGATCGTATCAGACTAGACCATATTGTGCTGACAAACCCGCGCACGCGCACGACAACATGACCACACCTCGCGAATCACGATGTACTGCGGAAACATGTACCGATCGACACAGGCCACAATAGAGGTGTACCAACCATTGTTTCTTTTCCTTCTGGGGGTGGTGGCTTGAGGGGCTCTGCACTTATCGTATAACCCCTTTAGAATCCCCCCCCCAAAAAATCCCTCCCTATTCTAACTTCAAGTAATTTTTTCGCCAAAGAGGGTTTCCAGTGGTGAAGGCGTTAACCCACATACTAATTTTTGGTGAAACCAAAAGCGCAAGCCCATGGCCTACTGTGGGTATAATTCACATTCGTACGAATTGCAAGAACGAGAATGACGTACTGTTCGTAGATTTCGTAGATCACCCCGTCGTTTCAGAAACCACCCCCCCCCAAAAAAAAAAGAAAAGAAAAGAAAAAAAGGCTACCTTTCTATCCTAGCACGCGTCGACCACGTTCAGGTCCTGCAGACTACCCCCAACGCCCCCTCTTTCCCCACCACCCGCACCACCGCCTAGACCTAGCACCACGCGTATAGCAAACCCCTACGTCTATGCGACATAAAGCTGTTGGAAGTCCCCTTTTGTGAATGAAAAAAACTCTGGACAGATGATGCAGATCCATGGAATATGACCTGCGTGATCTGTGCGGCGGCGATAAGATCTATCCAACGCGTAAAAGTGCTGCAAAATAACAAACACAGGGGTAGTGGGGGTCTCTTTTGGGGCCTGTTTTTGGGATGGCTAGGGGATACTTGCGCGAGTGACCCCCCCGTTCCTTTGCCTTGGAGTGGTTAACTACGTTGCGCCAAAGTAATATCCTATATTTTTTTTCAGTGTGGTGCCGAGTCACTGGGGCGAGTTGCCCAAACCCTGAGTGAGAAAGTGGAAAGAGTGAGTACCCCCCACCCCACGGTAGCCTTGGTCACTGTGACGGCGCTGAACTCATTTTTCTTGCGTGTGACAATTGCAAAGGAACGTAGTAGTTGGGGCCAAATATGGTTTGAGTCTTAGCAACACTCGATGAAAAGTCGACGAGCAATGGGATTGCTGAACCCTTTGCGCGATAAGAAATTAAAGGTAAGAACCGGGGGGAAGGGACAACACCTGTGACCACGGCTTGTCCAGAAGCTGGAGAGTAGATGTGTGTGAAGAAAAAAAAAAAAATGGTTAGTAAAACACGGTGGAATGTGTAGGTTTTAGTGCATATCGTGGTGGTTCCTCATTGCTGTGGTCCTCCGTCATATTTCCGAGGGAAAGCCTTGTGATCCTATGCTGTAGTTGGGACCAAATATGGTTAATAAAACACGGTGGAATGTATAGGTTTTGGTGCATATCGTAGTGGTTCCTCAATGCTGTGGTCCTCCGTCATAAGTACGAGGGAAGACCTTGTGATCCTACACTATTTCCAAGTGGTTCGTTCCGTTCACCCTTTTGGGTCCCATGTACGGCGACCCAAAAAACCCGTGATTGCGACGTTTTCAAGCGTCTACTCGAGTAGTGTGAGCGCGTAGCAGTACGAGCAGGATAATGCTGCCTGCGCCCGTCCCGTACGAGTCTCTTTATTGTTGGCGTCGTCGTTCGGACACCAATTCTAACCCTCCCTCCCCCCCCCCCCCAATCAGCAGTGCCCGATGCCGTAATCATCGATTTCATCGTCAATTTTTCCCTCTGAAGCCTCAAAAGGAGTTATAAACCCCCTTAAGAGCCCCGAAACCCCTTCCTATACTAATTCCAAGTAATTTCTTCCCAAAAAAGGGTTTCAGCAGTGAAGGCGTTAATTATATGCAGTTCTACAGGGGATACGACCCTTTTTGCTAGCGCACACACGTTTTTGGGATAACTACTTGGAGACTAGGGTCGGATGATTTTAAAAGTATTAGCAGTAAAATAGTCAAGACTGGAAGGTTCACTGGCTTGAGAAATCAAACTAATATCTTTACGTGTATACTTCGAAGAATGGCCTCTAACGGTTCCCGTTACCCCCCCCCACCCCCCCAGTTTATATTATAAAAATTAAAATTTATATGTGTGTTCGGGTTGGCGTTGGTTGCCAACGACGCTGTAAACATGCCAATCACTGCGTGAGGTAGACAACCTGGGTACCGTTTTTTTTTTTTTTTTGGCGGTTGTCATGATGGTTGTCGAGTTACAGTAGATCATATTGTGCGAGGTGGAGAACCCTAACTCCGCACAAGGGGAACGATCGCATCACGCAGTATGAATATGGTAAGGCACCGACGAGGCAGTTACATTGTAACACCCATTGCTGTCTCTGGAGTGGCCACACCAGAAAACAAAGTAACTCATTGGCGCTGTCATCCATAGGCGAGAAAGTAGGGACAAGGTGCCGAAGTCCGTCTTTCGAGCGGTTCTTGGGAGGATGCAGTTCACCCTTCATGCGACTCACCGAACAGCTCACGGCGCTTCGCGCTTGGTGCAAGCAATGTCTGCCTTGGTTGGTGAAAACCCGACGTGCTCCGTCCCGGCATAGTAGGGATGCGAGGGTCTTTGGTCATGCGACTACGGCCAGGCACAAACTGAGTACCCCCCCCCCTACCGCCCGTCCCTACTCATGGTCCCCCCCCCCCCCTGCCCACTGATAGATGGTGGCCGCATACGGCCAAAGAGGAAGGAGATAAAATAAGCCAAAATATATTATGTACTCTGGAAGAAACTTGCTGAACGCCCAAATGTTGGAGGTGTCTTTATTAGCCGTAGGAACGGTGCCCCGTCCCGAAAGAGATGCGTGGGCAATGGTCACATTACTGTGACAGGCAACATGCATGTGCGCCCCCCACGCGCCCGCCTCCTGAGGGTCAATGGTCTTAAACGGCTATGCATGAAAGGAGTATCCCCCCCCTCCCGCCTCCTCCTCCACCCTATGGTACGCACTGGTTTGGGCAGTCGTTCGGAGACTGAGCGGCTAGTGCGGTTGCAAGCGGCGGCAAGGGGGTGGCTGTTGAGAAGGAAGGTATGCCACATTCCTGCGAGGGACGTGGAAGCGGTTCTGAAAGACTTGCACCAGAAGGATAAGGGCTTAAGAAGGTGAGGCGGTGGTGGCGGCAGCGGTGTAGCGGTCTGACGCATATGCCGCGACGGTAAAGGTATGCATCTTCAACTTTTTTTTTAACCTCGCTTGCCGAGGGAGCTCGTGGTCTCTTGTAGAAACCCACCGGCGTTTTTTTGGGGGGGAAACTTTTTGGTTGTCCTTCCCTCCATGAATAAAATCGTTGAACTCACGGCTGACGTCCTTGAAAATTAGTTTAAAATATTGACATCTGGTATGGGTTTGGTGGGGGGCAGTCGGTGTGTTTCAGAGAGGAGTCGTAAATGTGCATTTATGTAGGGGTTAAGTCAATTCGGCTTGTCGCGCCTTTTGACCCCTTGTACTGTAACCTGCAAAATGTCATTCTCTAAGGTAAGAGCAGTGCGGAAATAAGCACGGTAACGCTTGGTAACACGTGCCTGTTGCGAGAGGCTCTTAAATCGGGCTCTTAAACCGGGTACCCCACTGTTGTGCCTCCGTCGCAGCACGCGTCTCGACTACGTATTGTGTCGTGTTTTGTGACGGCGGCGTTCGTCATTTCACACTGATCATCCCCGCGGTGTCATGTGCTACCGTTGGTTGTTGATCTATAGATCATGCAGATTGTATAGACCAGGGATATATCTGCCCTGCAAGACAAATGCTTCGGAGTGCAGTAGTATGGTGAGCAGGGATCTGATTTATCCGATGCATAGAGAAAATTCCATCCCGATGAAGATGATCTGATGATCTGTAAGCCGTGCAGATTGTGTAGGCCAGGGATATATCTGCTCTGCAAGACAAATACTTGGGAGTACAGTAGTATGGTGAATAGGGATCTGTCCGATGTATGGAGAAAATTCCATCCCGATGAACGTGATCTGTAGACCATGTGCATTGTATAGACCAGGGATACATCTATCCTGCGATGCAAATAGATGAAAGTATAGTGAAGAGGGATCTGACTTTTTTTGTCCGATGTGTGGAGAAATTTGCATCTCGATGATCATTATGTCTGAACCATGCAGATTGTATAGACCAGGGGTATATCTGCCGTACAAGGCAAATACTTGGAAGTATGGTGAGTATGATGGGGATCTGATTCGTCCGATGTATGGAGAAAGACGCAGCCCCGGTGAGCATCCCCATGGCCTTTTTTGCTCGTTGTTGTTTTTCTCGTCGTGGCATACGGTCAGGCTGGTGGGATACCTGTGCTTCTTTCTCCTGTTCTTCGCCATCCTTTTGCTGGAGTCCGACGTGAGCTTCCAGCACTCGGTCGAGACGGGCATCAGGAACGTCATCGACCAGGTATAAACTTGTTGCATACCATGTACCGTAAAAGGGCTGAGATACTATCGAACGTGAAAAACAAATCACGGTTCTTGCTATTTTGGAATTTCTCAAATGTCACGTTTAATTAAAAACAAATGTTGGTTTTTGTCAGGAATGTTGACATCAATCAGGAATCCTTGGCATTAAATATATTTTTATGGATTTTTTGTTACTATCCAAAATCAAGATTCCTGAAGGACAAAATGTCACGAGGAAGAAGGCGCGCAGAGCTGCCCTTGTGTCAACGCAGACTAGAGTAGAACCCACATAGTGGGAGAATGTAAATTGTACAAGGAGATGATGAAAATACACGGATGTGGCACGGAGCAGTTTGGTACATTTAGAAATTGGCGAGAAAACGATCGCTATCCTAGGAGATAGATTGTGGCCACAGACGGCCCGAGTTGAAGGATATAAGATAAGCACTTTTTCAATGTAGTATACGGAAGAAATCTATTGAGCGCGGAAACGTCGGAGGTGTCTCTATTGGGAGCAGGAACGGTGCTCCGTCTCGAAAGGGATGCGTGGTCAATGGTAAAACGACTACGGCAAGCAACACACCGGGTGTGAGTACGCGCCCCCCCCCCTCCTGTGTTCATCACAGGTCGGCTTTGGGCCCGACGACCTGCGGCCGTCCGACGTAGAACGTGAACCCCCCACACCCCCCCCCGCGCATGCCTCCTACATGGGAGGTGTTATGAAGCAAAATATCCCCCCTCCCCGCCCCCCTACCCTTCACAGGTCGGCTCTGGGCCGAACGACCTGCGGCTATCCGACGTAGGAAAACGTCAAGACCCCCACCCTCGCATGCCGCCGACTTAGGAGGCGATGTGACACGAAATACCCCCCCCCCCCTCCCCCCCCCTCCCTAGTTTACCATTCACAGGTCGGCTCTGGGTCCGACCATCTACGGTTATCCGACGTAGGAATCCGTGAAACGCCCTACCCCCCTGCGTGCCTCGGGACATGGCATGCGCTTCGAACCGAAATACCCCTCCTGCCCCACCCGAAATATCACCCCACTCACCGAAATATCACCCCCCCCTCACCGAAATATCACCCCCCCTCCCCCCCTTTTCCCTTCACAGGTCGGCTCTGGGCCCGACGATCTGCGGCTGGCGGACGTAGGAACGCGTGAAGAGTTCACAGCGTGGGCCCTTTCCTTGTACCTCACCATGTACGACGGGAGTGAGGTGGAGGATGTCTGCAACACGTGCGCCGCCCTGAGACAGCCTGACGCAGGAGCATTTTTCCCGGAAATTTCTGAGTCGGCGTGGGGAACGGACGTACCGCTGGCCGGCGCTACAAGTGGCGGGAATGATAGGTGCGGTAGGGACTCGGGCATTTCTTGACTTCGCCACGGTATGGAGGGCATAGGAGGGGAGGGCAATCATTTCATGCATAGCAGTAGTCGTATGAAGGCAATCATTTCATGCATAGCAGTAGTCGTATGACCATCGACCCGCGCATGTCTACAATGCCGGGACGGAGCACGCCCGGTTTTCACCGACCAGACACGCGTGGCGTATACCCAAAGCTCAGCGCCGTGAGGCGTCCGGCGAGTCGCATGAAGGGTGAGCTGTATCTTGCTAAGAACCACTTTGTGAGATGGACTTCGACGCGCTGCGCGTGTACCTTTTTGTATATGGATGACGGCTTTGAATGGATTTATTTGTGTTGTGGTGTGGGGGCTTGGGGTGGGAGGGGGTGCTTTGACGGAGGGAGGCCTTGCCGCTACAGCATCGTCGCCCGAACTAAACGTGGTGGATAGCTCTTCAGAAAATGTCTTGACGGGAAGTCCTACAGTTGATGCTTCGTTGGCATTGACTTTACTGTATGGCAGCAATTACTGCCGCTGCTGCTGCTACTACTGCTGCCGCTACTGCTACTATTTTGGCCAGTACCGTGAATCTGCTGATAAATACCTGGTACTGCCAATGCTACTGCGACTGTTGCGACTTCTGATACTGCTTTTGCTGTATGCTGCTACTGCTACTGCTATGTATTGCTACTGTTACTGCTACTACTGCGACTGCTACAACTGCCGCCGCTATTTCTTTCTCCTACAGTATCGCTCCCCGTTCGTGCTGCAGCCGGTTCGTACCCCCCCCCCTCCCCCAGCCGAACATGATACTGATACGCGTACCGCCCCCCTGGCAGTGTGTACATGATCGGGCACCCGCGAGGCAGTTATCACATACCCATTGCTGTTCCTGGAGGTGGGTATGACTGGAAAATAAGTCAAGCCATTCGACGCTGTCATCCATATACAAAAAAGCACGTTGAAGGTGCCGAAGCTCGAGGAACACCTCTCGGCGCTTCACGCTTGGTGCGCGCGCTGTCTGCCTGGTCGGTGAATCCACGACGCTCTCTATCCCGGCGTTGTAAGGATGCGAGGATCTATGGTACTCCGTACTAGCGCCACGCATGATACACTGATTACTGCCCCCGCCCCGGCCATTCATGACACTGACTGATCACACACACCCCTCCCCCCTTTTTGCTTGCGATGAATGATGCTCTCCCGCTCGATGACAGCAGTTTCGTGTTCGAGTTCAATAGCTGCCCGCTGTGCTACGGTGACGACCGAGATGCGGTGCTGGACGGGGGAGATGTAGGGGCGTCTTTCTGTGCGATGTGCGCCGGCATGGAGTGAGTGCGTGGCTCGTTGGAGTAATTGCGATTCGCGTGACGATGGCAGCAGCGATGATTTATCATGCTTGCGATAACGATTTCACGATGACTATATCGATGACAAAAATCACGATGGCGATTAGCGGTGACGATTCCGATGAACGATCAACGATAACGATTCACGATTCACTATCCTCGCCGAATTCTAGTGTGTTTGGGCATAAGAGTGGCGCTGAGATAACGATAACGATTCACGATCCACACTCTCCACCAGTGTGTTCGGGCATAGAATGAGTCTGAGATGTATGCTAGTGGGTATCATCTCCCTGAATCCCGAAATTACAAGATACTGGTAGCTCGCGGTAGGAACTCGCGCGGGTGGATCCTTTTCAACTGCTGTGCTACGGCACCTGTCGAGAGGCGTTTTTTTTTTTTTTTTTGAACGGGGACTATCGGGGTGGCTTTCTGCGGGATGTACACGGGCATGGAAACAAGTGCAACAATGGGGGTACCTAGCACTTGTTGGTTGGCATATTTTTCTGAAATGACGGGGCTCCTTAACCCACCTCAGCCCAAAACTCGTCGGAGTGCCACTTGTGTTTTACATTTTTGTTTTTGCTGGATTTTTTGGTATTCCTAGGCTACAGTATGAATTGGTTCATCGGGCTGTGGATTCAATTTTTTGTCGAAACCAATTTTTTTCCTCGGAGGGGTATAGAGCTCCTCAAGCCACCAGCCTCAGAAGGCAAAAGCTGGTGCCCTCAATAATCCAAGGGTCAGGAGCCTTGGAAAACATAATCGTTGGTGCGCCCGTACCATTGCGTTTTGTGTCTGGAATGAGTCTGAGACGCGTGCTAGGATGGGGGTGTCGCTTTTTGGACGAAATTTTTTCTCGCTGACGGGGCTCGTAACCTATTATAGTGTATCAAACTACCCAATACAAGCATTTTGGGTCCACCGCTATTGCATTATGCATGACGATAACGATAGCTATACCGGTTACCGATAACGATTAGCGGTTAACGATGGCGATGGACGATGGCGATTGGCGATAATTATAACGATTGACAAAAACGATAAACATGGCGATAATGGGCAGCAAAGACGATAACGATAATGGTTACCGATGACGACGCCGATTTATGATGACGATTGGCGATAGCGGTTGTCGATAGCGATAACGATTATGATCAACGATACTAATACACATGATGCAAACATCAGGGAGCACGATGATGGTACCGGTTACTGATAACGATTAGCGATTAGCAATGTCGATTAACAATGACGACTGGTGATTGCGGTTGGCGATAACGATAAAGATTTACGATATCGATCGATAAATATGAAAAAATCGGCAGCGAAGACGATAACAATGCTGGTTATCGATAACAATTGGTGATTGGCGATACCGGTTGACGATAGCGGATGGCGATAACGACAACGATCAACGATAACGATTAGCCCGACAGTACCAGCAGCGAAGACGATAGCGACGAAGACACCGGCTGCCGATAACGATTAGCGATTAACGATGACGATTGGTGATAGCGATTAACGATAATGATAGCGAATTATCTGTATTGATGAACGTGACGATGTCCGCAGCGAAAACGATAACGATACTGGTTACCGATAACGATTACCGATTACCGATTAACGATGACGATTAACGATGACGACCGGCAATAGCTGTTGGCGATAACGATACCGTTAACGGTTAACGATAACGACAAATATGACGATAACGGCAGCTAAGACGATAACGATAACTCTTGGCGATCACAAGGATGATTAACGATGACGATTTTCGATAGCGGTTGACGTTAACGATAACGATTAACGATGACGATAAGCCTGACGACACCAGCAGCGAAGATGGTAGCGATAACAATACCGGTTACCGACAACAGTTAACGGTTGACGGTGACGGTTAAAGATGACGTTTTGTCATAGCGGTTGGCGATAATGGTTGACGGTTGGCGATGTTGATTAGCGATAACGATGGATATTAACGATTAATGATGACTGTCGACGATGACGGTTAACAATGAAGATTGACGATAGCGAGTAACGATAATGATTACCGATTGCGATAATGATTAACGACAATGAATAATGATAGCAACTAACGATGGCGGGCGGCAATGTGGGTGTACCACGACTCAGGTATTGCTTCGAGGGAGACTGTGCCGATTACGATGAAGTGCGCGAAACAATTATGGCTGTCAAGGGCACCAACGAGTCTTTGGTGAGAGGGATAAAGGGTAGAGGGAGGGGGGTGGGCGGCGTGCTCATTTGCTGCTCGCCTTGAGTCGTTTGATTATTGACCATGCATCCCTTTCGAGACGGAGCGCCGTGCCCACTCCCAATAGAGACACCTTCAACACTGGGGCGCCCATTACGTTTTTTCCACATACTACATCGAAAACTTGTTTGTTTATCGTATCTACCCCTTCCTGTTTGGCCGTCTGTGGTCACCGTCTATCTCTTAGGATAGCGATCGTTTTCTCGCTTTTCTTTTTTTGCTCATCCCATCTGTAATCTTCGCACTTTTATTTCTCCTTCTCCCTTAGTACTCCCTAGACGTAACTTAGACCGGGAGTCACTAAGCAGGCGGCTCTTCTCCATTTTGTCCACTACGGTTCGCGCCGTTATTTTTATCGCAAGAAGACGTCAGCCTTTTCTTCCCTCGTCGACTTGCATCGGTTTGCACCTACAACCTACTGTACCACACTTTTCCCTGTCGCATCCGTCTATTTTATTGTGTTTGTTTCCTCGTGTCCTCTCTTTATCCCGCATATCTCTAAATTATCTTCTTGGTTCACCTTCCTGCTTAGCGCTAGCCTGTCCCTTACTTCTATATTTTCTGTGTGGGGGAGGGGTAGCGGAGGCGGGGGGTGGGGGGGTATATGCTTTTGTTTCCTGCCATACTAATTTGACCGTTGACCACGCATCCCTTTCGAGACGGAGCAGCACCGAGAGCACGCACGAGGCTGGCTCAGTGAACTGAGGTTGGTAGGATTGGAGGGGAGTTATACTCGTTTCGGTGCGGTTGGGGTGGGGTGAAGTTGGGGGGGGGGGGGGGGGGTGGAAAGGGGGGCGGGTCGAGGGGGGGCGGCGAGAGCACAATGAGCGCGTTGAGCCTCCTTGGTGCAATGATTTAGTCAAATTTTGGTGTACAGTCGCCGTTGCAAAGCTGTCAATGTACCGTATTTTCTTCATGTTGTCGAGGGTTTTCAGGGCCTTTCACGGATCGGATAACTTCTCGCGGGCCGGGTCGGGTCAGGGTGACTCGATCCGACCGGTGATGATGAACACCTCATGACCCGACCCGAGCCGACCAGTGAGATTTGGAACACCTCCTGACCCGAGCCGGTTTGACCCGACCCGTGAGGTTGAAAAAAAAACGTTTTGACCCGACCCGCGGACCGGTTCATGACCCGTGAAAAGTCTTGGAATTTTTATGGGCTGGGTTGAGTCACCTCGCGAGAGGCGCTGGACGTGTTGTTGCAGACAGACGGTCGAGCAGCGCGGTAGGATACGAGGAGCATGACAGTCTTGACAGTATTGCACACGTCGGACAAATCACGATATAGATACTATATATACTTTTTGCAGCCCAACGCTAGCTGGTGCACCCTTCGGGTCCGATTGTAGGTATAGCGTAAGCTCTCCCTGTCGTTCTCAATGGCGGTGACAATGCATGACCACATCACCTCGCCTGTTGTATTTGGCAATATGCATCTCTTTCTTATAACTAGCGATGTCAGAAAATAATGGTATTTACATGATTGTACCTATCGATTGAAATATTCTATCTTTCGATCCATGTACAATGACTAATTATGAAGCTTTTAACACGTTGTTTACTGCACCTAAGAACTGGGGTGCATACTACATGTATCATCAAGCCTTCTAGAAAAATAAAAATTACCAGGCGGGTGATGTAAAGTGGTGTCTTCTTGCTGCAACCGTCAGATTCGTCCCCTTCAAGGGTTTATAGTTTCCGCGCACATATTGAAATGCTCGCCCCCCACCCCCCCTCCCCCTCCGATCCCTGTTGCTTAAACGCACCACCTGAAATCAAAATCTGCCAGAGTAGTAAACACTACCAGCCAGCTGATATCATCTCATTATCCATCTAGCCATCCATGCCGTAGCTCCAACTCATCTCCCCCCCCCCCCTTTGTTCCCCGCCCAGTTCGTCCAAACGACCCACTCACAATCAAAATCGGCCAGAGTAATAAGCACTTCTAAGCAATTGATATCACGTCATTATCTTTCTAGCCATCCATGACGTAGCTTTCATTAATCCCCCCTCCCCCCTCCTTCCCCACACCCCGCACGATCGCCTAGACCCAGCACCGCGCGTATAGCAAGCCCTATATGATTAATACGCGCGATCGGAGGATTACACACAATGTTGCGAACATCAGTGTCGACCAAATCCGTGATTTTAATATTATATGTGACCTAAACTTTTTGAAAACCCCTCCTCCCCCCCCCCCCCCCCTCCCCCTTCTTTTTTCCTTTTCCTCGCTTTCTCTTGCTTAAACGCCCCACCTACTATCGAAATCCGCCAGAGTAATAAACACTTCCACGCCCTGGATATCGCCTCGTTATCGTTTCAGAGCCGTCCATGCCGCTGCTGCAATTCCCACCCACCCCCGCCCCCAACGCCCCCTCCTTCCCCACCACCCGCACCATCGCCTAGACCTAGCACCACGCGTATAGCAAACCCCTACATCTATGCGACCTAAAGCCCTCCCCCCTCGCCCCCGGCCCCCCCCGCCACATTTCCCCCCCCTCCCCCACAAGAAATATTTATAGTATCCACGCACAAATTGACCTGCCCCACCCGTCCCCTCCCCCCCCCTCCCCCCCTCCCGCCCCCCTTTTGATCAAAATCAGGCCCCCACGTCCTTAAAAACTCCGCCCTCCCCTCACCGGATATTCGACTTACAGGATTCACTTGATAAACTGATGCATTTCCTTCCACAGCTGTCAGATTTTGTCCCCCTCAGGAACGGGTTTTATAGTTTCCGCGCACAGACTGCCTAACATCATCCTGTTGACCCTGATAGCTACACTGTAGTTGCAAGGGGAGTCGCCGACCTACATCCTTAATGAGGACACACAACCCGTAATACGCGCGATCGGAGTATCACACACAGCTTGCAAAGATGAGTTTCGACAAAATATTCGATCTCACATCTGGAGTGTATTTTAATTTTTATAATATACTATAGATACAATAAATAATATAGATCATACAGATCATATAGATTATATAGATCATCTACAGTACATAATGCATCTGCCGCTATGGGACGTTGTGCAAGATCTATATGTTTAGAGTACAGACCTAACCCCTTTAGCATGTGCTAGATCATGCAGATCGTACGGCTCCTACCGGGTAACGTGAGCTAGATCATACAGCTCTTCCCTGAACGATCTAGATCATTCTGTGCGGATCGGTCATCTGTCTGATGTGTGCAGAAGTCGTGTATCAATAGTACTGTGTATTAACAGCCGGTCGCCCCGGTGGCGTATCAGGTTATCCTCGAGCCTGGTATATAGGTCAGTTTCGTGAGTTGAAATCCCCCCGAGTGCGTACTCGTATAAATTGGTGGGGACTTTTCTTGTGCACAAAATTAACTTGCGGAAAGGGCGAGAGCGTGAATTAGCAACACTCGATGAAAAATCGACGGGCAGTGGGATTGCTGAACCCTATGCGCGATAAAAAATGAAGGCAAGAACCGGGGGGGAGACGGGACGACACTTGTGACCACGGCTTGCCCAGAAGCTGGAAAGTAGATGTGTGAAAAAAGTACTAATATATGAACTGGTAGGGGGGAAGGGACGACACCCGTGACTACTGTTTGTCCAGAAGCTGGAAAAAAGATGTGTGAAAAAAGTACTAATATATGAACAGCAGTAGTCGTCGTAGTATATGGCAGTAGTACCAGCAGTAGCAGTAGTAGTGGTAGCAGTGCCAGCAGCATAAAGTATTGCTAGTAAGCTGCAGCAGAAAATAAATTGCTGGCAACTACAACACTGTAGCCTTCACAGTAATGTAATCTGATTAATACCGCCCACCCTAGACTTCGGCTCGAATCGCCTCCTTACCCACGTGTACGCATTTGCACGATTGGTCTGCTCAGTCTTCACAACAACGAAACGAAGCAGGTTAAGGTGGATTCCAATGCCGGCCTGCACAAAACTGACACGACACAGGTATCTTTCGGACGCGAACTGTTCATCTGCACCAACAACGAAAAGAAACAGGTTACATCGGCTTCAAATGCCGACTGTTCTGTCTGCAAAACAACACGAAAACAGAACAAAAGGTGAAGGCTTTGTTATTATTATTATTATTATCCTCCGGCGGATGGGGCAAAATAAAGCTTAAGCTCACCACACTTCCACGTATTTTCATACACGTCGTGTGTCGATTTAACTCAATTGCCTTCGCAATCCAGCTGGTTTTTTGGCGTGTCCTTCGGTTCCCGTGATTGCGATAGCGATAGCGTCAGCTGTCCCTACCGGCGGTCACGGTTACTACTCCGGCAGCGCAAGCTACCGTTGTATACGGATGCGTGAGTATATCGACCCGGCCTGTCCCCTGAGGGTCAGGTGCGGTGGAGATAGACGTCTTCTAACGCTTGTCTACACAACAACGAAGCAAAACAGGCTATAAGGTAGCTACCAACGCGGACTGTGTGAACGCTAGTGTGTAAGACAAGGGTTTCCAAGCGGATTCGTCGCCACTGTCGGCATGACGAGCGTGGTTGGTTCTGCCCGCAGCTAACGTATTATCCGTAACACTAACCCTAACCCTAACCCAGGTGAAGCTATCTTTCTAACGCGGACGGTTTGTCGAAACGAAACAAACGAAGCTAAGGTGTCTGCCAACACGGGTCGCTTGAACGCTAGCGTGTACGACAAAGTTTTGCTAGCGGATTCGACGCCACTATCGGAATGACGGGCGTTGTTGCTTCTGGGCCGCAGCTAACAGATGAACCCTGACCATAACCCTAGCCCAAGTTATGGGATATTTCTAACGCTGACTGTCGAAAACGAAGCAGGTTACAGTTTCTACCAACGCGGACTGCATGAACGCTAGCGTGTCTGAAAAATGTGTTTTTAGCGCATTCGGCGCCACCATCGTCAAAACGAGCGTGGTTGCTTCTGGCCCCCAGCTAAAACACTAACGAGCGTGGTTTCTTCCGGCCCGCAGCTAAAACACTAACCCTAACCCTAACCCAGATTAAGACGTCCTTTAACTTGCTCCTTCGCGCAACAACGAAACGGAACAGGTTAAAGTATCCACCAACGCGGACTGCTTGACCGCTGGCGTGTACGAGGCAGGGTTTCCACGCGAATTCGGCGCCACTGTCGGAATGACGAGTGTGGTCGCTTCCGGAGCGCAGGTCGTAAATTCCTCGATATCCCTTTTGCCAGTTGGTCGAGGATATGTGGCGAACAAGAACAAGATGGTCGGCGCGGTAAGAAGGTTACGTCGCGAGATTAATTGCGAGGGAGCGAGTTTCTATATATTTTCGAGGCCGGTTTCATTGGGGAGGGTTGTGGCGGGGGTGGGGGGGCGTACTCGCTTAAGCCTGTCGGACGAGGGTACATGGCGAACAAGAACAAGATGGTCGGCGCGGTAAGAGGGTTACATCGCGAGATTATCCCTTTTGCTACGGGAACTAATACCCGTCTCTAGTTTCAAGTAGTTTCGTCGAAAATAACATGGGTACCGTTCTAAAGGGTTCAATGTGAGGAGGAGGATTCGGGGCATTATAATGGGCAGGGATTGATTGAGGGATGCAATCAGTTTGTGCATGGCCGCGTAGTCGTATGACCAGAGACCCTCGCATCCCTGCTATGCCGGGAAGGAGCACGTCGGGTTTTCACCGACCAGGCAGACATAGCGTGCACCAAGCGCAAAGCGCCGTGAAGTGTTCAGCGAGTCGCATGAAGCGTGAACTGCATGCTTCCAAGAACCGCTTGTAAGACGGACGTCGGTACCTTGTGCCTACTTTCTTGCTTATGGATGACAGCGACCAATGAGTCACTTTGTTTTCTGCTGTGACTACTCCGGGGAGTGAGGGGTGGGGGGGGGGAAGGTTTAGAGTATGTTTCGCGCAGCAATTGTTTCATCGCACGGGATAGAGGTTGTTGTTTTGTAACTTTGTCTACCGTCATAGATCGGCGCCGGACTAATGTGTTGTCCGCTGCCCCGCTCCTCCAATGACGAACCTTGTGCGGTGCAATCGTGCGCGATGCAATCACTAAGTTTTCGGCGGAACTTCGATCGGTTCGGATTGGATGGGGTGGCTTTGGTCCACGGAAAGCGTTTCATGGTGTTCTTACGGTGGCCGTTATGTTGTCCCCTGCCCCCCCTGTTCCTCCTCACGATCCGGTGTAATCTAAAACGGTGCACTCGGATGCGGCACAATCACCAACGTTTCGGTGGAATGTTGGTCGGCTCGGATAGGACGGCTTTGGTCCACAAATAGCGTTTGACGAAGGTCTTGCAGTGACCGTTTTCTTGTCCCTTGCCTTCCCTGTTCCTCCCTGCGATTCGGTGCAATCGAACGTGGTGCATTCACCAACGTTTCGGTGGAACGTTGATATTTTGGTGACGAGAGCAGCTTTTGATGGAGTGGACCTACTACGAAGAAGGCGATTGCGACAACACCTACAAGGACAGCTTTTACAGCAACTGTTATCGAGATACCGGCAGCTCCAAAAAGGTGGACGTGTCCGCCATGAACCGCTTCGGCCTTCTCGATGTTAACGAAGGTAAGAGTTGTCCACCGTGTACAACGGGGGGCTCCCGATATTGCTGGTTTGCGCTAGTCCAATAGACCCACATTATTCCTAGGGCACCGGCACTATTAGAAGACCCTGTTCAGGGCACGGGCACTACTGGAAGGCACTATTCAGGGCAGTATTGTAAGGTACTACAAGGGCCCCGCATGGGTAGGGCAGGGCAGCACTTCGACTTGTTCGATTCAACGTTCGATGGAGTAAAGATCGTTACCACACAACACATAGTCTACGCGTGTAGAACGTAAAGTAACGCCAAGAGATTGGTATAGACTAACAGTGGACTACTTGCTTCTTCTGTCGTTTCCTCCGTTTCTCCGTTTCTTGCGTGAATCCGATTCCGAGCTCATCCTATATATTTCAATCGGATAAATCCGAGCCCACGCAGACCGACCCTCTAGTCTGGCCACGAAGAGACGTTTCGAGTGCGTTTCCTGACGTTTCGACTCAACCAAGCATCCAGGGCCAGCAAGGAGATGACCAAATGTTTGCTGCATGTTCTCTACGTGGCCACTGACAGACGCGCACAGAGCCAGCTGCTGCTACTACATGCATTACACCATAATATCTCAGATCTGAGGCTCACAGACCGACTGTGTCTCTGTGTGTGATAGTGATCGTGGAGAGACTTGCTGACGATGGTATAGGCGTGAAACACGGTGTCGCTGCCTTTCTCATTCAATTCCTCGAATGCTAATATAATAATGCTGCTGCTTGTTGCTGTAGACCAATCTTGTCTGGTCGATGAAATATTAGTAGTGCGCGACAGCACTGAACAAACCATTTGGCGGTTAAGAATTTTAGGCTCGATCGAGTTTTAGACGAAAATGAAAACATATAATACCTGGTAGGGTCTTTTTGTCTGAGTGTTGGTCGCTCATTGGCCGGGGATCGCACATAAAGTAACCGTCATCTGGGGACGATAGGGTCTATTCCCAGAATCATAATCCGTTCACATATATACCACTCAGACAACCCCGGAACGAACACGGATATATCACCAGGATTGATACCTCTCCGCACAGTGTGGAAATTCCCAACCCCACCGACCGGCCGATCTCTGATTGGCTGGGGTTCATATATTATAGAGCCATTTCCACCCGGGGACGATTGGGTCCCATCCCCAGTCCAGGGGTCATTCCATATCTCTAGAAATTAGACAAACCAGGGAAGAAACCGAGTTCTCTCGTGTCGACACCGCCCCCCACGGTGTGAAAACCCTAGTTCCATTGGCTAGAATCGCTGATTGCTTCGAGCTCCACAGCGCCGTTCCACCCGAGGAGGATGATACAAGCTCACTAACCAATGGCGTCATTTCCCTCGCACACGGGGGAGAGAGGGCCCCATCCCCGGTTCAGAAATCCTCCTAATATCGACAGCTCCAACAACGCAAGAAATACAACGATTATCTCCTGGGTCGATACTTTCCCCTACGGCGTGTCAATCCCGACTCCGTTGGCTTATTACTCGTGGTCATTGGCTGGTAGGCTTTGACCCAAGAATGTCGCTGCGGCCTGAGCGCGGGCTATATACCACCATGTCTTGCCCTGACTTTGACTTGTCACGTCGCTGTCGCTTTCGCGCTCACTTTTTGTCGCCATCACGCGCTTCCGCCACAACTTGTTGTACTGAAGCTTAGGGTTAGCCTATCCCTAACCCTCACCTTAGCCCTAACCGTAAGGTACGTAGGGCAACGTTTACAGTACAGCGTTACTAGAGTATCAAGAGTGTGCACCACTGCGCGGTGGAAACACGAGCTATGTCGTACATTGTCATGTCCTGACGTTTTTGTTGTCTCGTCGTTTTCGCTTTCGCTTTGACCCGCCCCGCCCCACTTGTACCGAAGCAGGGTACGTAGGGCAAGGTTTAGTGTACAGTGTTACCTGGCTAGCAAGAGTGTTACCACTGCGCAGTGCGGGCTATGTCTTACGTTGACCTGAGTTTTTTCTTGCCTCGTCGCGTTCGCTTCGCTCGCCCCAATGTGCTTCCGGCTCCACTTGAACGTAGCCAGGGTAGGCAGGGCAAGAATGAGTGTACAGCGTTACCACCGTGGCAAAAGACCCACCGTCGGTAGGGAGGCATTATGCAGATACGAAAGACAAACCCAAAATGCAATAGTCGTGTTACCTTTTCCTGGCGTTTACCTTGTCTCGTCGCTTTCTCTTTCACCCCCCGCACTTGATTTCGCTCCCCCCGGCGAAACGCCGTCCAAGTTTACCGAAGCAGCGTATGCAGGAATGCGTTTAGTGTACAGCCTCACCTCCGTCGCGAAACACCGTCAGATCTTAGATAGACATGCAGCAACGACAGCCACAAACAACGACGCGTGTTACCTCGTCCTGAGTTTTGTTTTTTGCCTCTTCGCTTTCATTTTATCCCCCACTTGCTTTCCCCCGCTCACTTGCAGGGCACGCAGGGCAAGGGTTGGTGTACAGCCTTACGACCGACGTGGGGCTGTTCAACATCGGCCTTAACCTCAGCCTTTGCGGGCTGTTGGCCGTCCTCGGCGGAGGCGGCGTAATTACCGACGCTACGAGGACGATTTCGTTGCGATTCAACACTTACAACGGGCAGAAGGACGGCCTGTTCTCGTCCGTCGACATAACCGCCAGGTTTTCGTTAGGTAAGGAGGCCGGGGATCAGACGGGGAAGACTTACACCATTACACCACTATCCGGCAGCAATTATTTTGGGGTTATTTGCGGGCTTTACTCGTAAGAACATCAAACGAGCACAATTGCTCTTTTTTTTCGAGCATTGGGAACACGTTTAGGGGGACAACATGGTAGCCTTCTACGTTTGTGCACCGTGTCTGTAGCCAAAAACCTTCGATACAACTAGGAAACTAAAGTGGAAGTGATCAAAACCTGCAGACGGGGTGTAATAGGGTATTCCTTGGAAAAGGAGGCCATGGGACCAGGCGAGGTAGGAGTAGCAGCGCACTTTCTGTCCAAAACATTTCTGATTGTGATACCGACGCTGTAAGGATGGTTTCGTTGCCGTTCAACACATACCACGGCTAGAAATATGGCCTGTTCACGTCCGTCGGCATCACCGGCATTTTTTCTTTAGGGAATCAGACCGGGGACCGGACGGGACAAGGTCGTGTGTGGACCCCATGTTGTCCTTAATGTTTTCCTTGGGAAAGGAGGCCAGCTGGGGGTAGAGGTATCACTTTTCAGCTGAAATATTTATGGCTGTGATCACCGACGCTGTAAGGACGGTTTCGTTGCGGTTCAACGCCTTTGTTGCGGTTCAACACCTTTGTTGAGATTCAACTTCAACTTACAGGGGTCAGAATGACAGGCTGTTCTCGTCCGCCGACATCACCATGTTTCCCGTAGGTACGGAGAATATTCTCCAGACGGGGTAAGGTGTGCCCCGTGTTGTCTTTCGACACACAGGCGACCGTAGCAATCCCGGAGTTGCAGTCATCCCACGGTAGGAATTGCACTTTCCTAGCCAAAAAAAGGTATACCTTGCCAGTTGAGGTCCTCAAGTGTGGAACTATCGGTTAGTACGACCATTGTACGTGTTTGTTATAGGACTATTATTATGGTTTATCAACAACGACTAGCTCATAGAAATGCTGGTCGGGTTGCGCGAGCGAATTCATGTTTTGGGTGAGGTATGGAGCCCCTCATGTCAGGAACTCAGAAACTTTTGCTACGCGCCTAGCGTAGGATGACTCGATGCGCCTAAACGTTCCGAGGCCAATCGCTTCAGGACCTCCATACCTCAAAGCCAAAAGTTTTTCTGGGCAAATGATAAGGTGCAACCCTTGATCTCGGCATACAATAAGCAAATACGCATGCTACTACTACTGCAGTGCCAACAGTACCGTGCAGGTGCACCTTCGACCATTGTTTTTTGAGGCACCTTCCTTGCTTAAGGGGCTCTACCTCACCGAGCAAATATGTTTTTTGCCACAAAGACGTGTGCTACGAGAGGGGTGCACCAACCATTGTTTTTTCTGAGGTTTCCTCATTTTGGGAGCTTAAGACATTTCCTAACCCAAAAACTGATTTGATCCCGGATTGAAAATATAACCGTTTTGATCCCGGATGAAAGTATCCCATGGCCTAGGTACACAACGAGAATCGTGCAAAAAATCAATGGCCTATTATTTATTTTTTTCCCTACGATTCTGGGTTAAGGAGCCCGGTCATTCAGAAAGTGATTTCGCCAAAACAAGGTATACCTCTATCGTAGCACGCGTTCAACCCGATGAACTACGCCATTGTCGTAACTGAACACCCATGGGATCCCAACGATGGTTGGTGGTTTTTCGGGCGAGGAACTCTCACGCTCAAATCAGAAAATCTGCTGGCCGAAAAGTATACCTCTATGGCAGCCCGCGTCAAAAATAGGGCAACACGAATGCTGCTCGATTGATATTGGCTACTTCACCTCCTTTTTTTTCACTACGAGGCACTGGGTTTTCACCCCTCGCGCGAGTGACTCTGTACCTCACCGGCGAAACGGCTTTGGGCGATTCGCTTGGCGCGGTGTAGCTAAACGTTCCGTTGCGGATCCACATCGCAAAGTTAAAACCTTACCAGGACTATAAATATCGCAAGAGCATTATTGTTTTACCTAGGGACTCTTAAGACCGCGAAATGAATATGGGGGAACTTTGCTCGCGGGAGTTACCCCAAGAGCCACTGCACAAAAAAGCCCTACCGTAGGTTTGTTCCCCTCGATTGAAGAGGGTTGAGGAGGAGGACAGCGTACCGTCGGTTACCAGTGTTTTGGCAAACAAAGTCCATCCCCAGCGTAGCGCGCGTCATTAGTTGCGCCAATGGTGGTGGGAGTAGAGGCCCTTAATCCTTTTGGGACTCGATTATATCCTGATTGTATTAATAGTATAGAGATATTGATTATAGTATAGATAACTTGATTATGGTATAGATATATTGGTTATAGTATAGATATATTCAATATAGTATATATATATCTTGATTATAGTATATATGTATTGATTATAGTATAGCGACCAAAAAAACAATTGCGATACGTTCAAGCGCCTGTCGGTAGCGTGAGCGCGCAGCGGTACAAGCAGGATCCTGCTGTCTGCGCCCGTCCCGTACGAGCCTTTGCATTGTTGGCGTCGTCGTTCGGACACCAATCTTGTCATCATCGCCAACCAGCAGTGGCCGATGCCGTAAGCGTCAATTTTCGTCGATATTTTTGCCCTCTGGAGTCTCGAAGGAGTTAACTTCGCGCAAGGTGGGTGATATCAAGTCGTGTGCATATGTTCAGGCGCCCACGAGGCGGTATCATAGCATCCCTGTTGCTGTCTCTGGGAGTGACCACACCAGAAAACGAAAGAGTCAAGTTGGAAGCTGTCATCCATACTGTATGCAAGAAAGTACGCACAAGGTGCGGAAGTCCGCCTCATGAGTGGTTCTCAGCAGAATGCAGCTCGTCCTTCATGCGACGCGCCGAACACCTCACGGCGTTTCGCGCTCGGTGCACGCGGTATCTGCCTGGTTGGTGAAAACTCGACGTGCTCCGTCCCTGCATTAAGAATGCGACGGTCTAATGGCTATGTTCATACGATCTACGACTATGCATGAAATTAGTACCCCCCCCCCCCCCCCCCCCCCCCCCCCCCCTCCCCCGCGCGCTTGATGCACGCCATGTCTTAATGCTCGGTTGAACCCGACGTGCCCCTTCCCGGCGTTGTAGGAATGCGAGGGTCTATGGTCATACGACTACGGCTATGCGTGAGAAGAGTACCCCCGCCCCCCCCACGCCCCCGCCGGCCCCTCCTCGTTTTTTTGGTCTGTTGTCTCCAGGAGGAGAGGTCCAAATATCCAAGGATGTCCAGGCTTTTTCGATGCCCTACTTTTTCGGGACATCCGCGGTCGTCGTTTGCCGAGCCGTCGCCATGATTGCGTTCACCATCATGCTGGCTCACTACGTTGGTGAGGGGCTCGACGCCTTTGTGTGCCGTAGTGTGGCGTGGCGTGGCATGGTGTGGTGCGGTGTGGTGTGGTGCGGTGTGGTGTGGTGTGGTGTTGTGTGGTGTGGTGTGGTGTGGTGTGGTTTGATGTTTTTGTTTTGGCTGTGTTTGTTTTGGCGTGTGACGGTGGTTTCTTGTGTCCTTTCGCCCTTTGCCGGCCTTTCTCCGGTTTATAACTATTCTTTTTTTGTAACTTTGACGCTTGCCAGGTAAGGACTTGAAGCACCTAGTCAAGGAATTGAAAGACGGACGACATCGGCTCAGAATAAGCTTCAGGAGGATACCCATCACCACGGTAGGAGGCCACTCCCACGTTCAAATATCTTACAATTTGCTGTGTCGGACATGGTTTTTCTCGTCGTTCGTTGTGGTTTGATCGTCTGGTCACAACCGTTCACTTTACCGGCATGACTAGCCAACGAGCAACTTGTCGGCTTACAGTCAGCCACCTCACAACCCTAGCGAAGAGAAAAGACCCAGGCGATGGGCGTTAAAGGCCAAATGACACATTAAAAAACCAGTTTTTTTTCACGGGTCGGGTCACCTTCCGCGGGTGGGGTCGGGGTCAGGGCGATCCGACCCGATCCGTGAGAATAGAAAACGTCTTGACCCGATCCGACCCGACCCGATCCGACCCGACCCGATCCGACCCGACCCGATCCGTGAGATTTCAAGCACCTCCTGACCCGACCCGATTCGACCCGTCCCGTCCCGTGGCATTTCCAACACCTCCTGGCTCGACCCGCGGGTCGGGTCATGACCTGTGAAGAGCTTTGAACCGCGGGTAGGCCATGACCTGTGGTATGCCTTGAAAATGGCTTACCTGGTTGTTTTTGCTGTGTCAGGCGGTGGTTGTTCTCATCGTCCCCGCCAGGCAACGATCGTTCTCTTCACAGGCGATCCGGTGTCCGCGGTCAACCTTGTTTTTCTTGCGTTTCCACTGCTGTTACTGCAATACCTTTTGGTAGTCATCCATTAGCTAGTGGGTGACGTAGTCGGCCAACCCACAGCAGTAGCGAAAAGAGAACGCGCAGGCGATTCTCGCTTGACGGAAACGGCAGACGGCACATTAACATAAATATCTTCATTTTTGTTCTCGGACAAAACGGTTGTTTTCGTCGCCCTCTTGTGATTCGATCAGCCGGCAACGATCGTTTGCTTCATAGACGATGCTTTTTTCGCGGTGGACGTTGTTCTGGATTCCCACTGCTGTTTCTGCAATACGCATCAATGGCCAGCTATTATCTCGTCGACGGCTTGCTATTGGCATAGTCAGCGCGCAGCACTTCAAAGTTTGAACAGTTTTTTTTACGTTGGACAAAACGATTGTTTTCGTCGTCCTATTGTGGTTCGCCAGGCGACGGTCATTAATTTCACAGGCGATGCGGTGTTCGCGGTCAACCTGGCTCTGTGGGTGTCCACTGCTATCACGGCGTCAGAGTTTGTCTTGACGCCAACCCTTTCTTACAACGAAGCCTCCAGACAGGTATGGAGCACCCCGGTCACGTGTATGGGTTGTAAGCTTATATCTGCTGTGCTTGCAGTTTTTTTGGCCCAATTAGACGTGTTTAAGGGCGTGGAAAGTACCGTAAACGCTGGGTTTTTGTCGAGCATAGCGTGCATTATTGGGGGGGAAAGCATGGTAGCATTTTTTTCCTATATCTTTTTTCCAGCAAAAAGCATGAAAAAAAGAAGAAAAAAAGCTCGGTCCGTGTATCACTTCCCTTCTATATTCGCCCGAAACGTTGATGTAACCGTCGATATTGTTCAAAGAATGTGCGAAAAGTAGCCCAGCAGGAACCCGACAAATATGGGGAGCAGTAGCTGCACAGCCGCCTAAGACTGTACGACTACCTTGTCTACACAACTCTTAAATCCCGCCAATGTGGTCTGTTGGTGAACGGTTACATTTGTTCTATATAAGGTTGCTGACAGTTTACGAACGCTCTGCATCCTATCACGTAGGGAGAAATGATTCCCAAGATTATGGTAAATATCTAATTTTGTAAGGCGACGGATTCCGCCCCCGCCCCCGTCCATCTCCTCCCCGGCGTTGTGGAAATGCGAGGGTTTATGGCCATGCGACTATGGCTATGCGTGATATGAGTTCACCCCCCTCGCCCGTCTGCTGTCCTAAGGACCGCGGCCGTGCTTGAAATGATTACCCCCCTCCCCCGCCCCCTTCCCCAACCCTCCCCCGTCCCCTTCGCTCTCTCGCAAAAAATTGTCTTTCGATTTTGCGCTGTTTTGTGGCGATGAACAGGTGCGAGCGTTCAGCGACGATCTCTCCGTTGGCCATTGAGCGCCGACAACGTCAATTTCATTCTCCGCTCATTCCCTCTCACTCCGCTGAGCTTAAGTTTCATTGTTACCCATACGCCAGAGAGAAAACGCGTTTATAAAATGTTTTTGCGTTGTTTGTGATGGCCAAAACAGGTGCGGGCGTTCAGCGACGACCTCTCCGTTGTGGCCACTGACCGCTGGGAGCGAGACGCCGCGGCCGTCGCCGGGAGCATGATCGGCCTGGCCAGGCTTTTCATCATGCTCCGGTTTCACCCTCGCCTGTCCCTCGTCACGGACGTCCTGGCAGCGTCCGGGGTCCACCTGGTTCACTTCTTCATCATGTTTTTCATGGTGGTCGGGGTGTACAGGTAGGCGTGCCCTGCGCCGTGAGTTTAGCCTCTGTATACAGTGGATGCACCAGTTTAAGAGAGCTGGAGACAAGAAAATTCAGGAGACAAGAGCGTCTGCTGTAGTCGGTTTTGCACGATACAAAACTTATACTTGGGAGTACAATCAGCAGTGGAGTACTATGTATTTGCTAATTTTTTAAGGCTGCTATTGCAATATGTTATGCGACGATTAAACGCGTAGCGCCGTTGTGTTCACCGCTCTCCGACAACGACACGACTTTAACAGCAACCTGGGGTGGGTCATCTTCGGGCCTTCAAGCGAACTATTCGCTACCTGGACGATTTCGTTCGTGACCATGACGCGCGTCGCCCTCGGGGAGTTCGACAGTGTATACCCCGGCATGTACACCATAAACCCCGGTTCGGCCTTCATCATCATCGCAACGTATCAGGTGGGTTCTGCCGTACGGCGGGTGGCTCCCAATAGTGCCTGTTGAACAATGCTACTGCTTCCTGTAGTGCCGGTTTTATAGTGCCAATGCCCTCTATAGTGCTGGTTGAAAAGTGCCACTGCCCTCTATGCTGCCGGCTTTATAGTGCCACTCCCCTTCGTAGTGCAGGTTGAACAGTGCCACTGCTCTCTGAACTGCCGGTCGAATGGTGCCACTGCCCTCCATAATGCAGGAGAAATCACTCGGCACGACTTGAACCATCTTTACAGTATTAACTCTTATGTAATGACCCTATTCCCAGCAGTGCGGGTGGCCTAAATAGTGCCGGTATGTTGGGCTGGCACAAACAGGCACTATCGGTACCGGCGTTGCTGCGGTAGAGTGCGCCAACCATTGTTGTTTTTTGCCCTGCAACGTTGTTGGCTGGATGAACCATTTTTTTTTTTCCTTCTTTTTTGTTTCCACACTTGTACTTTCCAGCTTCTGGACAAGCCGTGGTCACAGGTGTCGTCCCTTCTACCCCCCGGTTCTTGCCTTCAACTTTTATTTTTGCGCATAGGGTTCAGCAATCCCACTGCTCGTCGTTTTTCATCGAGTGTTGCTAGCTCACGCTCTCGCGCTTTCCGCAAGTCAATTTGTGCGCAAGAAAAAGTCCCTACGAGTACGAATTTATACGAGTATGCACTCGGGGAGACTCGAACCCACGAAACTGACCTATTCCAGGCTCGAGGATGACCTCATACGCCACCGGGGCGATTCTTTACCCCTCTGAGGAAACAACAGATTTGGGCTAAAATGAAAAAAAAAAAAAGCGCTACGAACCCGAATGAACAAAAAAAATACTGCAAAAGACAAAAGTCCGAATAAAGTCCGAATTGCGATGATTAGGGATTAAGGAGCCTAAAGCGCTACCCGATGGACAACCCCATGGCCCAGTAGGCATGCAACGGAAAATACTGCAACGCAAGTGGAAGTTTTCGACGATTTTATTCATAGGGTAAGGAGTCCCGTTATTCAAAAACTGTTTCAGCCCCCCCAAAAATGCTTCGTCTATCGTAGCACGCTTCTACAGCGGGGAAAAATAAAAAAAAGTCCTGCGGCGGACGAAGGCTGCGATACAGAGGGTACCCCCCGCCAATTTCGCTCGTACCGAGTTTCGCCTTACGGTAAGACGTCACTCAAAACCAACCATGTCGGGAGACGGTCTGTCAAGGAAAACGTGAAGCGGTGAAATTAATAGAACCATGCGTTACACATTAAAACCTGGTATTTTTGGCGTCGGTCGAAGTAAATGGTTGAAAAATTACCGTCGGGCAAGGACTGACAGTGCCGTCTCCTGACATCCTCCACACTAAAACCTAGTAGTTTGGCGTCAGTCAAGGTAAGTTATTGGAAAATTGCCGTCGGTCAAGGGCTGAAAGTGCCGTCTCCTGACACCTATTGCGAAAAACTACACTATAGTTTATCATTTATTGTTTGCGCAGCGGGACAAAACACCCATGGCGGTATGGACGTGGGTGTCGCAAAACTGAAAAGCGCAGGGAAGAAGGTCACGCGCGCCAGTGGCTCTTTTGAAACAGAGTGCGTGATAGTGACTAATAATGAGTAATAGTCAAGTAGTGGCTATTAATAATTGCGACTGTTAATAATGCAATATCGATTTCTACGATAGTACCATATTACCATAGTTTAATGGTACCGGACCTTCAGTCGGTAGATGCGTAACGCTCAATCCTGTTTGGACCCAGAGGTCGCGACCAAAAGAAAAAAAAGGAAAGAAAAGAAATGGTGACGCCATGCGTGTAGGAGGGGCGTGCAACAATACTTCCAAGTACAATTATTGTCGTGGTGCAAGCCGTGTTTCACAGCTTCTCTGCGCTTCAGTTCGGACGCATACTCCATCCCTGAGCAGCGCGGGCTCTGCTTCTTCGTGGCCGATGATGCTGTGATCGTCACTTTTTTCAAGTTTTTGTTCCCATCTGAAGTTTCTTATCACACATCCACGTATGTGATGGGCGCCAATTTGACTCGGTTGCCGGGACAACGGCGCCGCCGGGGCAATGGCAGCGCAAGTGGTCCACCGTGTAAAGCCCGAGCCCGATCGTATTGCCCGCCCCCCGCCCCCCCTGCCCGATTCGCCGAACACTTCACGGCGCTTCGGGCTTAGTGTCCGCCTCACAAGTGGTTCTTGGTAGGATGCAGCTCACTCTTCATGCAACACGCCGAGCACCTCACGGTGCTTCGCGCTTGGTGCACACGATGTCTGCCTGGTCGGTGAAAATCCGATAGTGTAGGGATGCGAGGGTATATGGTCGGAAGGGTACGGCTATGCATGAAATGAGTACCCCCCCACCCCTCGCACGTAAGGTACGCTTTTTGTTTGTAACATGAATGTGTGGGAAAATAGAAATGACCGACTCAAATGTCGGAGGAGTCTCTATAATTCTTAGGAGTGGGAACGGGTTTCTTCCGCCTCGAAGGGTATGCGCGTCAATGGTTGTATTCCTCAGGCAAGCAACAAATCAGTACGCCCCCCGCCCCCGCCCCCCACCCCGTACGGTGAATGCCGCCACCGTGCACAGACCCTGCAAGGCATCCTGCTTCTCAACATCGTCATTTCCATCCTGCTGGACGGCTTCCAGGTATGATACCGTTACCGGCTCCGCAATCGTTTTATTTCTGACATGTAAGGCACCTCAGCGGTGAGATGGAGATTTTTTGTCGAAACTCATGCTTGCAAGCTGGGTGTGTGGTATTTTCGATCGCTACTGCTTCTATGGCATGACACCGAAGCTGTGAAACCTATGCTTTTCGTCGAAACTCGTGCAGCGAAGCTGCTGTGATGGATCGATCGCGTGTGCTACGCTACGGGGTTTGTACACCCTCCTGGGCGGCTTTCAGGCGCGATATGATGCTGTTGTCGGTTGCTAGCATAAAGCGGTGAAGCGGTTCCATGGCGGTGAAGCAGTTCGGCGTTGTCACTCACTCGTGCTTGATTTAGAAAGATCTTCGTTGTGTTTTCCGATTCTGTCTGGAGGGTCTCACACTGAGCCAAAGGAGAGGGGTCTTGTATCTTCACTCGATGCGTCCGCTGGATTCCTCTGCGCACCTGCCATCCGCGTATTTCAAAACAGCCTGACCCGACCCGACCCGACCGGACCCGACCCGTCCCGTGAGAAACCAAACACCTCCTGACCCGAAACCACTCGACCAGCGAGATTTCGATAACCTCCTGACGTGATCGGCGGGTCGGGTCATAACCCGTAAATAGCCCTGAGAAGTACATGCGTGCTTCACTACCGTGCCGTGTACCATGCACCTAGACCGTAGGTTCTCGGCCTTTCCGGGTTTCCATACGTCGGACAGATTCATCATCTAGTATCATGTAGATCATGCAGATCATGTAGATACTTTACCTGTCGTTGCGGCACGTTGTGCAGGATCTGTGTATTTCCAATCCAACCCAGGAAATATATTCTAGGTTACACAGATCTTTCGGCTCCCACCCTAACGCAACACGATAGATATGTGCCATACAGATCGTGTAGACCAGGGATCTGTCTTCCCCGGGAGACACAGATCGTGAATTGGGATTTGACCTGTCCGACGTTGGCAGGTTTTTCTACCAAGGCAATACCGTAATCTTTCATTGTCGATCTAACCTAGTGTCTGGAACGAGCGTGCAGCATATGCAAAAATCATTGCGCTGCTGCTGCGCGCGCGTCTTTCACCTCCTTTCCCCGGACTTATCCCCTGATACCACCCGAGCAGCCCGGCTTGCTTCATATGGCCGGTGCTGCAATCTTCATCACGTTTTGACGTCCGCAATCGTCATCACGTTTTGACGTCCGCAATCGTCATGGGGTTCCGACGTACGTGATCGTCATCCGTTTTTGGACGTTCCCCCCCCCCCTCGAAACCTGAAGTCCCGTAGAGGCTAATAAACATTGTTTCATGTCGCTCCCGCGCTAGACCTGCGCAATATTGAGAAACAGTTCGCCAAGGTTGCATTTAGCGCTTTTGCTGCAGTTACTCTCCGGGATTTTTTTTTTCTTCTTCTTTTCAATCATCAGTTTACTCTGCAGCTCAACCCGCAAGAGGTTTTGCCCTCAGCGACCTTCTGGCTGAGCCGTGATCACGTGTCTTTCCTTCCCCCCCCCTGTACTTGCCTTCATTTTTTCGAGCATAGGGTTCAGCATTCCCACTTTTCAGCTTGTTATGCTCGTGTTTTGGTATTCCCCTGGAAGTCTAACAAGGCTTAAGATATGGGATACGGCTTGATATATAAGGGTTTCACATGCCTTTGAAGGCATGTGCGTTTAGGAAAAAGGGGATGATGCCTTTGCCTCGCGGAATTGAACGCTATTCAGTTCGTCCGTGGCGTGTGTGGAACTAACACAAGAGCTTATCTGGTACAAGTGGGTGACCAACGTGGAACCTGTCTAGTAGAGAAACCTGCAAAGGGTGGCCTGTGTCTGTAACAGCCCCTTGATTTTATTGCACATGGCGTCGATTTTCATCGAATTTGCTCTCCAGCTGTACGTAGTAGCACTGGCCCTCCCTCCAACGCCAGGTGGATCTCACTCTCCCCCCGGTTCAGATACTGTACAGAAAAAAAGCAGAGCACCGGTGTACTAGAAAGGGGTGAACTGACAAAAAACAATAGTTTGAAGAAAAAAATGAACCAAAACACTTTTACTCTCGTAATTTGTTGTCACAACAAACCACGGATTATTTTATGTTCAGTTTTTGCACGCCTGTCATGTTTCCTTGCAGGGTTGATGTTCAATAGTAATAGTTGAGATGATAGATGTGTTGGTGGTACCATCGTATCATTATTACTGTTGATCAGGTTTTACTACTGCTGTATATACCAGTATCTAATATGACCATTAACAATCATGAATCATAACAACGTACTACCTAGGTATGAAGCAATTATGGTAACTACTGTAATTATTTGTGATTGTGTTTTGTTGATGTTCAACCTGGCAACATACACAGAGAAGTCATACACATTTAAGGGATATTAATATTTATAGTACATGTGTGAAAACGAACGGCCGGTGTATCACGCAGCTGACGCAGCTTGCGTATATAGATCTATAGGATCGACCCTAAATTTGTCGAATTGAGAGCTGACATAACTTGGAATATTTTTGTAAAACAAGCGCCTGTCTCCCTTTGTTTTAGGAGAATATGAAACGTTCATTTTTTCCCAGCTGCGGGGGACAGGATGTGTCGTGGTACACCGTGCTGTGGTGCACTGCTCGCGCCCTTTTCGGCCACAATTTTTCCCACTGGAACGTCAAGTGCCGCCTCACGTGCCCGCACATGGGAGGGTCACCCGAGAAAACGGTAGACACAACACTTTCGAACTGTGTCTAACCCTATAGCCCCAGCCCTAACACTAACCCAGTCAAAACCCAATCAACCAGCATAGAGAGGTACACTCCCCTTCTTCTCCAGTTAGCGTGCGCTTGCACGTACGTTCTAGATTTGCACGTAATTTCTTTTTTACGGCATGTGTATGGCGCCCAGGCCAACCTATCCCCAAAGTCAACCCTAACCCTAACCCTTACCCCAACCCTTTGAGGGACTCGATCGGCTTCAGGTCGGCAGGGAAGTCCTGCGATACATGCGCTACTAAATTTTGCGTGTTCCTAGGTGGCTATCTCAACTTCTCGGCCAAACCTTTATGGGGTTCGGTCGGAGAAGCCTGGCCCGGTATGTCCGCGGTGTGACTTCATTGCTGAGGTCAAACCAAGTCTACGTTTTGCAGATGGACCAAGACTGGTACACGGCCGAAAACGGATGGAGGCTGGGCTCCCCCCCCCCCCCCCCGGATTTTGCTAGAAGGTCTGAAAAAACAAGAAAAGGAAACTTGCGTGCGCATCTGAAAAATCTCACACGTACGTGCGATTGTAGCTGGGGTGCTTCGTCTCATACACGGTGTGCTCAAACCAATTTGTCGAAGAAGGGGTGAGCTCTGCCGTGCGAGGCAACAATTTTACTCATCGTGTGTTGCTGTTACGTTCCTTTACGATTTCTTATTGCCTCTCTGATGCCCGTGGACATTTTTTTTGAAGATAATGTTCCATAATATTTTCCGCATTAATACTGCCAAGTCATATTTTCGGCAATTCTCTGTCCCGTATTTTTTGCGGCAATACACCGTCGGCAGTTTTCTGGAAAATATCCCGTCCCGGTTTTTTTCCGGCAATAAATTCGCGTACCTGCACGACTCTTCTCGATATTGTGTCGCCTCCCCCGCTGCCCGCTCTCGCCCGCTCTCCCCGCTCCCCGCCGCTTTCAGACGAGTAAAAACAAAAGATAAAAGCAATTGACGCCGTTCGCCGTCGTTTGTTTTGTTTTGTCATGACATACCTGGTATTGGTTTTCCCGATCGGCCACATGTTTCTTGCCTTACCAGCGTTGTGCCACCTCCTCTGAACATTTGCTCGGGTTTTGCTTTTGGTTGCGTTCCATTACGATTTTCTTGCCACCTGCCCGTTATTTTTTCCGCCATAACAGTGTTCGGTCATTTTTTCCCGCAATATTCCCGTCATGTTTTCGGCAATAGACTCTTTTCAATTCCCGGCAATGATGCCTTAAGTTTTTTTCGGCAATAAATTGTCATGTTTTCCGCAAGGGCGTTCCGAACTTTTATTCGGAAATAGTTGTCAATTTTCGTCTCGATTTGTCTGTCTCAACTATTTTGTCGCTTCCCCCCCCCCCCCCCCCGCGACAAACTAGTTGGCCTCGGTTGGCACCGACGCTGTAAAACATTATGTATCTATTGGGGTTGGCGTTGGTTGGCAACGACGCTGTAAAACATGCCAATCCCTGCGTAAGGTAGACAACCAGGGTACCGTTTTTTTTTTTTTTTTTAGGCGGTCACTATGATGGTGATTGATCGAGTAGATCATATTGTGCGGGGTGGAGAACCCTAACCCCGCACAAGGGGAATGAGCGCACCACGTAGTGTGAATATGGTAAGGCACCCACGAGGCAGTTACATAGTAATACCCATTGCTGTCTCTGGAGTGGCCACACCAGAAAACAAAGTAACTCCTTGGCGCTGTCATCCATAAGCAAGAAAGTAGGCGCAAGGTGCCGAAGTCCGTCTTATAAGCGGTTCTTGGAAGGATGCAGTTCGCCCTTCATGCGACTCGCCGAACACCTCACGTCGCTTCGCGCTTGGTGCAAGCAATTTCTGCCTGGCTGGTGAAAACCCGACGTTCTCCGTCCCGCAGAGTAGGGATACGAGGGTCTATGGTCATACGACTACGGCCATGCACGAATTGAGTAGAGCCCCCCCCCCCCCCCCGCGAGCAGCAGGCGCAAGTCAGCGTTTTTTTTTCTCACACGTTCTCCCGTTCGTCTTGAGGCTTAGTTTGGGCAGGCAATTGGTCAACATTTTGCCATTGACCAAACGGAATATTATCCTATGGTACGTTGACAAATGGCGTCGTCGACATACCATGTTTTTTTGGGTCGTGTGTTCGAGTCTCATCGCCCACCAATCATGAACTTCCACGACTTTCCCCATGTCGAACTTGAAAAATAATCTCCCCGGTATCCCCAGGAAATGGAACCGCTTGGATATTGACACGTCCGCCCATATATCTGGCCGAACTGCTGTCCCGCAGTTCCAGGAGGAAATAGTGTTACAAGGCTTCGTTTGGGCAGGCAATTGGTCAACCTTTTACCTGTGGCCAAGCGGACTAACACCCTCTAAAACCTTAAAGCGTTCCATCGCGATTTCCCTCGGTTTCTTTGTGACCACGTTTTTTTTTTCGGAAAAGATGTTCTGTCTCGTTCGGCAAATAATGATCGTATCGTAACGGTTCACCTTAGGGTTTTGTCATTTCCCCGCCCACTTAAAGCGCAATGCCGCTTGCTTTTTTTTCTCGAAAAGGTTTTCCTGATAGTTCCATTTCGAGTTTCCCCCAACCATCGCGAGGTTCCCTTTTTGTTGTGACACCTTTACCTGATTTATCTCGTCATCAAAGCACAATTATCACCACCAGTAGTGTTTTCGTTTTACCCGAGTAACTGCTCTCTGCGACGAAATGCCGCGTTGATGAACGGCAAATCATTGCGGCAGTAGTGGCTGTGGGTGGCAGTCTCCGCCTGGTCGCAGCAGAGAGACGTCATTGATCCCTCTTCTCTATACTGGTACGAAGAAGTACGGATTAACGCGACGACAGAATGTTACAACAGCAGTAACATAATTTTCCTCACGTGTTCATCCGTTTCGCGATGTTCATTTTTGGTATTTAGTATTAACAGTAGTCCTTGGTGAGAGTTTCTGGCCAACCGCATCACAGAGACGTCATGGATCCCGAGGTATGTGCGAAGTACGAATTAACGCGACGACGGATCGTTGCATGATGTATAGCAGTAGCAAAACAAATCTTCGCGTGTTATCCCGCTTCGCCATATAAGACTTTTTCCATATGTTGCGCCGTCGAAATCTTTGTAACCGCCAACACAGATTTATGAATATAACGTGTTTTGCGATGTTGTGCCGCGTAAATCTATGTAGCTGCCGACAATGGTGTTATGTGTAGGTTATTTTTTTGTCTCTTAAGTGTGTACCGTATTTGACAAGCGTGATGCAGTACCATTTTAATAGCGGGAAAGCTTAACACCCTCAATACGGGTACTAGGGGGTGCGTGGTAGTTTCATTTTTGAACAAACTACCAGCTGGGCATATTAGCTTCAGCTTTTGTACCTCTACATGCGAGTTGCTGTGTAGTAGTAGTGCGCAGAATGATCAGATTATCGCATGGACCGATTATAGTATGGACCGAAATCGTTTGTTGCAAACGCAGGCGGCCACAAACACAATCGAAAAATGGCGGCTGTCGGATGATCTCGTCGACGTGCTTTCTATTGATTCGTAGACATGACGCTCGGCGCTTGCTCCCTGCCGGTCGTCGAGAAAATCGGCGTTGGAATTGGTCCGAGGGGTTTGGGTGTGTTGAAATATACACTGTCCAAATGGAGCACCTACCAACAGCTGTGTTGCTTTTTCGTAACGTTGCGCTCGCTAAAACGGTGTACTGACCTGCCAGCGAATGATGGTGCTGCCTGCGCAACAGCAATTTTTCCTACAATATTTATCATGCCCCCGTCAGGTCTATCTCCTTGGGGTTGTTTCAACTCACCTGCCTGGTTGATCGTTCCTACTTGCAGGGATGGTTTTAATTTCTTTTTTTATCTCTTTTCCGCAACGCTCTTTTCTTTTCGTAAATGTCTAATTTGGGAACTGATCATTACACAGACCGTAATGCAAAGACGTAGATACAACTCCCAAAATTGCCCCACGCAGCAATGGGTACTATCATACGTAGCCAAATTACACGCCAGCCAACTCACAACCGTATTTACAGTCGTGCATTGGTTTTGGTGTGTCACCCAACCTGCCAACCTGCGGGCACCTGGCTCGGCGGCTGCTGGCCAGCTACTGGCAACAACACCCTTGTCTGTTCGCGTATTCTACCAGCCTGTCGGCACCGTCCCGTGCCGTATCCATTTAGTATTGCCACTCACGCGACCAATCAAACACGGCCAGGCTGGTGCAATCAGTGTCAATTATTCAACCACGTAATCTAAACCGCAACACCCACCAGATACGTACGTAGTCCCTTCTCGCAACAAATATGAGATTTTTCTTGGCCGGTCCCCAAACTCTGGCAATCTTCTATCTTGGTATCTTTGTACCGGTATTTGTTGTGTCACCCAACCTGCTATCCTGCGGGCTGTGCGAGGGTAATACAATGGAGTTTTTTTCGCTCTTGGTCGCTGGGGGGGGGAAGCGCGTGATGTTCTGTACGATGTGCAGGATCTATCGATGTGTCCCGACCCACAAATCTGTATGACCTAGGTCAGGCAGGTTGTGATGTGTTCGACGTATGATGTGTTGTTAATCTGTACGATCTAGGTCATGAAGATGATGATCTGTCAGGCCTGTGATCTGTTGTGCCACCCTCCCCTGCCTGTAGAGGGTGCAGAACAGAGGCGCGGACGGGGCTTCGCGTGATCATCTGTAGGATGTGTATGATAGCATGTTCCAACCCACAGATCTAGCAGATCTAGATCCGCATGATCTAGATCTTCCACATGGTGATCTGTTCGACGTGAGATGGGTTGTTCCAACCCATAGATCTGTGCGATATAGATCAGGCAGATACTGATATATTCGACGTGTGATTTGCTGTCTCTTGATCTCAGGGCTTTTCACGGATCATGACCCAGCCCACGGGTCGTGTTTGAGGCTTTTCGAAACCTCGCGGTTCGGGTCGGGTTGGGTCAGGTGGTGTTGGAAGTCTCACGGGTCGGGTCGGGTCGGGTCGGCTCAGGAGGTTGTCAAATATCACGGGTAACCGTGACCTGGCCCGATTCGACCCGCGAGAAACGACTTGATCCACGAAAAGCCCTGATTGATGTAGACTACAAGTGACAGGTGTGTGGTAACTAAGTTACTAATGGCAGGCTTTTGCTCATCGACCCAAGAATTAACACGCGTGAAGTTTAGGCTACTCACCGGCCTATTAATATCCTTTTTTTCCTTTGTACGGTTGTTTCGCGCGCCGGTGTCGACCAATTTTTTTCGCACGTATCTGTTGTGCTGCCCCCCCCCCCCCCCCCCCCCCGCCACCCCGCTCCTCCCCGTAGATGGTTCAGAACAGAAGCGCGGAAGGAGCAACAGACACCCTACGGGAGACGGTCGCGACCACTCTAGGAAGCTGGCGCATCCGTCTGCTCAACGCGGTCTACGCCGCAACGCACCGAAACTCCCGTGCACCCCAAACCAGGTAGCTATCAATAGGCTTACATCGTATTTGCTCTTTTGTTGCTTTTTATTTTCGCTGTTTTCATCTAGTGTGCTCTCTTCTTGTGTTTTGTGTTCTTCGCAACCGTTCTGCTGTTTTTTTCTCTTGTTTTTTTTGGGTAAGTAGGATGCGTCTTCTTGTCGCAGTCTTCGCCGCAACTTGCCGTAACTCCCGCGCATCCCACACCATGATTTTTCTTTTTGATCTTTTTTTGTTTATTTTTCCATTTATTGTGCTTTCTTTTCTTCTCTTTGTTTTTTTCTTCTTTTTCCATCGATTCTGCTATTGTTTCTCTTGGTTTTTTGTTCTTGTTTTGCTGGGTGAAGGAGTATCCGTCTTTTCTTCGCCATCTACGCAGCAATGCGCCGTATCTCCCGCGCACCCGGGTAACGGTTTTCAGGGGCACGTTATGTTTGCTCTTTTCTTTTTTTTTGTCCATCTGTTGTTTCGATCTTCTTTTTTCTTTTCTCTTTTTTTTTTGCGTTTTGCACCCATTCTGCTCTATGTTTTTCTCTTTTTTTTTGCGTTTTGGTTGTGCTAAGTGAAGACTAGTCATTTTATTTTCTTCGCCATCTACGCGGCAACACCCCGCAACTCGCGCGCACCACACGCCAGGCAACTCTAAATTGGCTTACACCGTTATCCTTTTGTGCTCTGTTCGCTCTTTTTTTTATTTTGCGTCTATTCTGCTATTTTTCCTTTTCTCTTTTTTTCTCTCTACCCTTTCTGCGTTTTATACGTATGTTGTCGTGTTTTGTTTTTCTCTTTGCATCCGTTCTGCTCTTTCTCTTCTTTTTTCTTGTATCCGTTCTGCGTTTTATTTTTCTGTTGCCTTGTTTGTTTTTGTCTTTTGCGTCCGTTCTGCTCGTTTCCCTTGCTTTTATTTTTTTATTTTTCATGTACGGAGGATAACGCTGGACTATGCTACCATGCTTCCCCCCAATGGCAGTCGTTATCCTCGAAAAGAATTCTGCGGGGACACAGGATCGGTGTTCTTTTTACTCTCACCACGTGCTAAGTTCAAAGTTGAACTCGCGTTTAGCGTTTCGGTAGGGTAACTACTTGTAATTGGAGTTGGACAACTCGCAGACTAACTGCTTGGAATTGGTTGGATATAGTTGGATAGCTCCCATTGGTGGTTTTGGAGACACAGTACCATAATACAGTATTGTACTTGGAATTATACACGTAGGTGAATGATGTTTGTAGAATATAGCGACATGATTTAAACGCGAGTTGCCCCCCCCTCCCCCCCCCACAAGTCACGTTCCGACGGCAAACGCTCGCCATGGCGGACAACCGATGTCTACGTGGTCGGTGAAAACCCAACGTGCTCTGTGCCGATATCGCAGGAATGCGGGGTCTATGGTCTGACAGACTACGGGCATGCATTACAGTGATCTCCCCCCCCCCCAATATTTCCCCCTCCATGGTCTTACTCTTTCGGCTATGCATGAAATGGGACCCCCCCCCCTCCCCTCCCGCCTTCTTCGAACGACAAACCCTCCCCATGTCAAACAGGCAATGGGGTTCTTCGGTACGAAGCCCCGCGCATTACGTGATGACCGGTTCGAGATGGCCATCCGATAAGCAGCGCATGCCAGGGGGCGGAATGTCGATAATACCCTCTCCTTCTGCAGCCGTTGCGGCCGCCCCCGGGGATACTTCGAGAAGAGCCCCTGCCAGAAATGGCACGTTATCGTCGAAACCCGAACATTTGGGAAAACTTTCTATCAGTGATAGGTGGGGGAAGGGGGGTGGACAGGATAGCAGCAACACGATTTTTTGGGGGATACACGGAGGAGCGGGGCTTACCAGGGGGCAGAGGATCGCCGTGTCTCATCGTCATTATGACATCAGAACCGCTGTGGAGGTGTTGAAACGCTGGCCGCTCCCAGAAAAGGCCGTTGGGAGAAAGATGAGACAGATCATCGGGGCTAGGCGGGGGTGGACGTCTGTGTAACCTGGTAAGGGCCAGTTTGTCGGGGCTCCCAGTTTGTCGGGGCTCGTCACGGGTCGGTTCGGTTCGGTTCGGGTCGGGTCTAGCCGGGTCGGGCTGGGTCGGGTCAGGTTGGATGACCCGGTCCGTCCGGCCCGACCCGGCCCGCGATTTTGTTTAGCTGTCTACACCTTTCCCGGACCGACCCGTGATATTTTAGACACCTCCTGACCCGAACGGCGGGTCGGGTTATGACTCGTGCAGAGCCCTGCAGTGTAAGGCAGACCGAGAAGACTGTAGGGTGGGAAGCAGGCGGGTTTGATACTGGGGAAGATGAGGATGGGGGGAGCGGTGTTGAATACGGCGTAATGCTTTCCGAAAAGCCGCGTAGAGAAATATGAGTCAGATTATCGGGACAAGGCTGGGGCGGATATCTCTGTGTAAAGTGGCAAGAGTCAGTTAATGATAGGCCGCGATACTTGCACGGTGGGAAAGAGGCGTGTTTGATATGGAAGGGATAGTGGTGGGGTGGGGGGGGGGGAGGGGGGAGGTGGTGGTGGGGACAAGGGTAGGGTTGGTGTTGGAGGGGATCGGGCGCGACGTAAGAAGCGGCGCTTTTTTCGGTCCTCCGAGTCGAGACTTCTCAGGGGTTTTACCTGGTGCATTCTACGTAATATGCCGGTCGAAACCGGACCGGGTATCCGTACACGTAGGAGTGAACCGAAGTCCGGAATGCACCCCTTGAGTACCACGCATCAGTGATGTACGATAGCCATCAAAGATATACCAATAGCGATCTTCTGCAAGATTGCGACCGGGCAGTGGGGGTGCGTGAACTGAGTAACGGCATGGTTGTGTGAAATACCTGTATCTTATGTGCGGTCGATCCACGTCATAGATGGAGTGGGGGAAGCCATTTTTGTATGCTTTTGTGTATCTGTCGTTTTGTCTGTAGGCGTGGCGCGCTGGTCACGCTGTCCGTGACAATTTTGTTTGAACTAAATTTTGCGTTGGGTACGGGACGCACGTTTGTGTGTTACGTGATAGGGTTTTAACCGTGGGGGAGACCCGAAAAATGTGTTTAGTCCGCTGTCCGTGTCGTACAGCAGTAGTATTAACTGCATATTTGCAACTCCTGGTGATATAGACTAGTCTAATACCACCCGGTTTTACGTATTTTGAACAATACTCATAGAAGAAGTGTCTGCAGATGGTCCGCGGTTGCTGCGTATGCGCGGGTTTTTCATTCGCCTGCGTGTGGTATAGCGACAGCTACTTGATCCTGGTCAGCTACAACCGTGCTGCACTCTTGTCTTTCGTCGGTGCATTCGTACGGTTACGATGCGCCGTGGCTTTCAGCGCGTAAGGTGGATGTGAACGAACCATCGCACCGGCAGGAGGACGTGAATGGTGTCATACATCACGTTCTTGTTTGAGTAGAACCCTTACTTTTGCGACTTCCTCGTATTCGTGTGTCACGTCAAGTTCAAGGTTCCCATTTCGAGATGGGGTTGACTCGATATGCCGGGGGCGTCGTACGAAGTACTGGTGGTGTACCATTTATTCCTGCCTCCCTTCCTTGCTTCGTTGGATCGTTCACTTCTTTCCTCCCTTCGATATTTCCCTTCCTTCCTCATTTCCGTCTTACTGCTGCCCTTCGTTTCGGATGGGAGTAATGATAATGAGAGTCCGTGGGTACTCCACGCCTGGGGTGTGTTGGTCTGAGGCGCTTTGTGCGAGAATCACAGATGGAAGAAAGTGTATTGTTTCACACTTGTATCCGTTGAACACCAGGAATGGTTTGAAGTGAAGTGATTGGGTGGTGGATAGGTGGTCGATTGAATGATTGACTACGAGGTATGTACAATACTCGTATGGATGGCTGGATCGTCTGTCTAAAAGTTATGCCTTGCTTGGTTCAGCAATTAAAAAAAACGTCATCGCGTGGTAGTGGGCAGGGTCAATTGGTGTTAGTGTGGGGTCTGCCGATGTGTATATGAGCTTATATTATTGGTAACAGTAGTACCAGCGGTAGAAGTAGCACGAATGGTACCTGTAGGTATTAAATAGCGCCATGTTTTGTTTGTGGCAGCACGAGTCGACGACTACTGTGACTGCCCATGCAATCGTCACCAATACCTGCAACCTGTCTATGTATACCAGGTAGTATGTGCCCTCATGGGACACGCACAACAAGCACAGGACACCCATCATCGCGTGGCTATTCTTAAGAGCTTACTTTTAGGTCCTCCATCCTCGGGAAAATCGCCCCGCTTCATTTTTTTCTAGCACCAGCTACTTTTTTTTCGAGCCGCTTTCAATCACTGTCGCGCAGGCATGACTAACAAAAAATTCCCCACCTCAAGTATAAATACCAATACTTACCATTATAGTGGACAAAAAATAAGACACCTCCCAATCAAAACTCACTCATTTAGTATATTACGAGTACCAACAACGCAGCTTGCGAAGATGAGTATTGACCCGAAATTCGTCAAACTCACGGCTGACGTCCTTGAAAATTAGTTGTAAAATGGCTTTTCGACGGCAAGACCACTAGCAGGGTAGCTGGGACCGAGACAAGTCGTCTGATTTCGACTGGCGGTGGACAACCAAAGAGGAAAACAATGAGGAATAATGCAACAGCAGCAGCTCTGTTTTCGTAGGCCCAAAACAACGAAAATATTATCATCAACCAGCATGGATGGGCGGTGTTTCAAAACCATTTTCTAAAAACGTCAGCTGCTGTGAGTTCGATGAAGTTACGGTCGATACTCATCTTTGCAAGCTGCATGTTGCTACACCACCGGCGGCCCGTTTGTTGTACGGACGTTGTCAAGGTGGACATAACGGGAATCGTTACATTGTTAACTAGCACATGACATCTGACATCATGTACTTCATCCCAAGGTAGCAAGTTGTTACGATTCGTCAGTGTCAACAGCAACAGCAACAATATATTATAGACTATAGACTAGACTTTAGTCAGTGTTTCGTACAGCATAATATATACCAGGTACCTGGTATGTATCAAGACCGAGACTGCTGCTGCTGCTGCAACGCGACTTAAATCCCCGCGGGGTTTTCTCTAGGTGTTCTACTCTCAAGGTTGGATGGTGGATGACAAGCCGTCGCCGCAGGCTTTCGAGCTGCGCTGATTCTTTTCACAACCTTGTCGCGGGCTCTAATTGCAATTGAGACGCGTGCGACGATAGTAGAGAGAGGTGCAGCAGCGTTATTTGTTTTTTCTGAGGTCCCTCACTTTCGGAGCATAAGACACGCCCTTCTTAACCCAAGAACCGATTTGACGAAAAACAAAACTGCCACCAGATGAAAAATCCCATGGCCTAGGTATAGTCTATAGTCTATATCTATATCAACGATAATCATGCATAGAAAATCGCCAAATTTCCGGCAATTTTTGGTGAAGGAGTCCCGTCATTCAGAAACACACCGTTTCAGACGAAATAATTGCTTGCTCCATCGTAGCACGAGTTTTGATACGACACAGCACTGAGTGGTCCCTCTAGAGTGCCGGTCGAGTTAGTGCCTGATAATGCCGGAAAAGCGCCGAAGAAGTCCCCTGGCACGGCTGGAGCCTGCTATGCTATTATTAGTACCAATAGTATTAATAGTACCGGTATTGTACCCAATACGGCGGTGTCCGGTATACTACCGGTATTATTATAGACAAATTGGCTGGCACATACCGGCACAACTATCGGCAGACCCACTCTCTGGATGAAATACTCGTAGCTTTGTTCTTGATGGCGAAAATAAATAAACTATATCAATCAGCCTAGATGGGCGGTCTCTCGTAGCAAGGTACGAAGACAGCAGCAAGTATTATTATTTTTATAACTAATTTTCAAGGACGTCATCCGTGAGTTTGACGAATTTCAGGTCAATACTCATCTTTGCAAGCTGCGTTGTTGGTACTCATAATATACTATATGAGTGAGTTTACTATTGTTCATCTACCAGCACCACCGGGTGTGGTAGCATTTCTGCTCGGAAATGTGAAAGGAGCGTCCGTCCGTATATTATGATGGCAGAGTGGCCCGCCGGGAACATATTAATTATAGTGCAAAAAACTCTTCAAGAAGAAAAAAACGTCCACCAAAGAAAAAGTTTGAAATGTCAAAATACACAAATTTACGGTGCGGCAAGCAGAATCGATCAAATGGTAATAGTGGTGCTCAAAGCCCTGCTGGGTCTACGCGGAAAACAGCCAGCAGCATCAATCAAGGAGCAGCAATTGTGCTCGAAGCTCAGCTGACTACGCGGAAGTCGGAAAAGCTATATTGCCAGACCACCAACAGCCTGACTATCACGATTACTAGATCCATAGCCCGTCTTGGGCGGGACGTCCTACAGAGTAGAGACGCCTGACGGGAAACCCTACAGAGTAGTGATGTACATCGCACGTCTTAGGGGGGTCCGATGTGTGAGTATCTGGACAAATCGGACACGCCGGGCTACGACTACAGCCCCCTCCCGATCGTGAGAGAAGCGACTTACCATCCGTTTGTCCTCCCACTGCGCATTTACAGCTCCAGGATCATAGATTCACCTATCTCGGGCCTCTGCGTGAACTATGCTGAAAGAAAATACCATACATAAGTAAGTACAAGTAGGTCGCCCGTGTGACATCAATTTCACAGTCTGCGTGGTGTTTTCGTGTGCACGACTACTTCGCAAAGCAAAGCCAAACCAAGCAAAAAAATACAAACCAAGCCAAGTCAAGTCAAGCCAAGCCAAGTCGAGTCATGCCAAGTCGAGTCAAGCCAAGCCAAAAACGCCAAGAAAGCCATGCCAACTCAAGCCAAGTCAAGCCAAGCCAAGCCGAGCAGATATAAGCAAAACCAAGCCAAGCCAAGCCAAGCCAAGCCATGCAGAGAGAAGCAAAGCCAAGCAGAGCCAAGCCAAGCCCCTTCACGCCAAGCCAAGCCAAGCCAAGCCAAGCCAAGCCAAGCCAAGCCAAGCCAAGCCAAGCCAAGCCAAGCCAAGCCAAGCCAAGCCGAGCCGAGCCAAGCCAAGTCGAGCCAAGCCAAGCCAAGCGAAGCGAAGCCAAAACAAGCCAAAACAAGCCAAAACAAGCCAAGCTTACGATTCTACACAAGCACCGGCGCAGCGAGGGTTGACCCCTTTATCTGCTGGGATATCACACCAGGAACGCTGAATAAGGACGATCAACACGTTGCGGCGCCTCCCCCCTCCGGCTTGTTGTGAGTACACCCAGCACCAGCTGACTCGTTCGCGTGCAGTAAGTCACAAAACCAAATAGGTCGGGTGCAAGAAGGAAGACAGGAAGGAAACACGGCCTCTTCAAGCGAAAGGGCGGGCTTCAGAACTCACTCAAGCAGAAGCAAAGAACCAGTAGCTGCAATAAAGCAGCTGCAGCAACAGCAGCAACAAGAAACCAGCAGTACGAAGGTGCCGCAGTAACAAAGTAGCAGCAGCAGGAGCAAACCAGCGACACCATAGCGGCAGCTGCAGCAGCAGCGACAGCAACAGACCACCAGCAAGCCAGCAGCAGTACAGGTAGTAGCAGCAACACCATCAACAAAGCCAAATAAATAATTCAAATTACATTCCGAGCTGGAAAAGCTGTGACCCCGATACCACCATGCCAACACCGCTCCGCCGCCTCAGAACGGAGCCCGCGCAAAGCAAAAAAAACTAACACTACCCCTCCCTGGAGGACAAAAACAAAACTCGCCGCGTGAGACGGACACACCAGAAGGGCAAAAACACAAAAGCGGGTCATATAGTCTCCGTGCGCAGAACGATTATGAGCTGACCGTCTTCGTAAAATTGCCCTCTTAGCCCTGGTACTAGCTACGACTAATGGGGTTCGCCGACCTACATCCTTCCTGGGGACCCAGGCATCCCGTAACACGATAGAAGCGTCACACACGGCTTGACAATATTTGTCTCGAGACAATCCTCGATCTCATAGCCGAACCGTTTTATTGATATAATAAAAACACCTCCAACAAGCTCGCCCTCCTACCCGTACTGCTGCGTGAAATGCCACTACTCGTACTGCGGTGCAATGCCGTCCACGTGCCGAGTCACGCATCGCGCGAAAGAAACAAACGGAGACGTGCACCCAGGCAGATGTCATGGCACACGCACAAACGTGACGCTGGCTAGCTGTGTCAACGCGGGTACCAGCAAGTGTCACAAAGTCCCTTTAATGCCTCACTCAAGCGCTAAGCTAGCTGTACAACAGCAATGAAGGTACAGCACTACCATGTCACACCCAAGCGCTGCGCTATATGTACCAACGAGAGAACGGCCATACGAGCACACACCACAGTCTCGTAACGCCGCACCTTGGGTGCTACACTAGCTGTAACAAGGGGGGTACGTGCAGCAGTACCAGCACGCATCAGTCCCTGCAACGTCATACCAACCGCGAAGCTAGCTGTATCAAAAAGGGTACTAGCAAGTGTCACAAAGTCTGTGTAATGACACACGTCAGCGAAAACAACAAGGCTACACCAGCAAGCACCACAGTCACTGTAATGAAACACCCAAGCGCGCTTCGCCACCTGCACCAAAGAGGGTGCAGAGGGGGGTTCTCTCTATAATGCCGGCTGAATATTGCCGTATGTTGCCGGGGAAATAAATCGCTTGGCACGACTAACTCCACATACTAGTACCAGAATCGGCACGATACCCAATAACGCCGGTGCCCGATTTACCGCCGGGCATTGTTGGCTGGCACGTACGGGCATACATAGGCAGACCACTACTGTACCAGCAAGTGTCACAAAGGCCCAGGAACGTCACACACACGCACGCCTCGCTATCAGACCAATGAGGGCACAGCGGTGGTCTCCGTAAAGTGCCAGTATGTGCACTATAGGTGGAAACACCAGCATAATAGCGGCAAACGGCAGTACTCCTCAACTGGTTGTTCCCGTTTCCGCGGAACGATCTCACAGGCGCTACAGCGGGCAATCGGCACTACTCAACCGGTACTATAGAGGGATAGATCGACCACTACTGTACCAGAAATCACAACGTCCCTGTCACGTCAACACCCGAACGCGAAGATAGCTCTACCATTGCGGGCACAGCAACACCAGCTACTGTAGCACCAATCACACAGTCCCATTCCCGCGCCACCCCCCCCCAGAACCCGACATGGTATCGCCTGATTGGTGGTCGGGCCACCCTCGAATTTCGGTTCCTCGTCTCCCGCTTGCTGCGAACCACGTAACACATAGCACAAGAAAAACAAGAAGTTAGTTGCGCGAAAGCAAGTACACCATAGCGTACATCATAAAACGGGAGTTAACACCACACAAGAGAAAAGTGGGAGTGCGCCATTTTACTGCTGCAACACGTATCCCACACTAATTTCAAATGATTTGTCGCCAAAAGCGCGGGTGTAGTAGCTCTAAAGGATCATGATCGTACAAATTACTACATTTTTAGCTTAACATTCGCACGAAACATACGCACAAAAAAAAAGCTTACATACACTGACAATGGTGCAGGATACACCCACCCCACCCCACCCCACTCCACCCAACCCCACGTGCTAAAAAAAAACTTACCAGACATAGACGACGACGGGCTTTCTCCCCCTCGGCCTGAACCCCGCCCCCCCCCCTGCCCTCCCCCTTCAATCTTCCCACGAGGGGAACTCCCGTCGCTCAAGAGACCATCATAGCCCGCGTGCTCGGCGCTAAGAGACGGGGGTCCGTCCCACATGCTGCGTAGCGTGCCATCGCTGTAGGAAAGGAAAACGAACAGCCCCAAAGTGCACGGGACTAGGTAGAGAAGCGCGGGCTGGGGGCGGGGGGCGGGGGGCGGGGGGGGGGGGGGGGGGGGCGGGGGTAAGCAACCCATTTACATCTGTCTGGGAACAACGCACTTGAAATTATACCTGTAGCCGTTGTAAGAACGGAATATGAGCTGCCCTAAACTATATTGGGCTAGATGGAGCAGCGCGGGCTAATGGGGGCTGATGGGGGGGGGGAGAGTGAGGGCTTAGTATAAGTATACAAAAACTCGGATTGCAAAACAAGAATGATATTCCGATAATTAGGGCTAACGAGTTCCGATAATCCAGAGAGCGTCTCACAGTGCAACACAGGAATGATAAATCGATGATTAGGGCTAACGAGTTCTGATAATTCAGAGAGCGTCTTACATTGCAAAACAAGAATGGCATTCCGATTATTTGGGCTGACGGAGTCCCGGTAAATCAGGGAGTGTTTTAGCCAACAACTGCTTGCGACCGCCATCGTTCGAACAGGCGAGGACAACGCCTTTCAAACTACCCTTGGAGGGAATTTTTGGCAGCACGATAGCAAACCTGTTACACCAAGACGCCTAATACGCTCCAAAACCCCCACTTCCTCCGAGTTGGGATGGGCAGTAAAGACGAAAACATGCACAACGTATGATTATATGAGGCTGCAACTATCCCAATAGCCACAACGTACACCACCATGTCTGCATTCAGCAGTTCCACCGCGTACACCCGCAACCATGCACTGGATACAACACGCTTACGCTGTGACAACGTCGTTTCGAACCTCCAATTTAACTCTGTTTCAGTATACGATTCGCGTATATAACGACGCACCTGTCCCATGGCCATGACGTAAACAGCCATGTTCGCCAGAAGCAGTCCCACCGCGTAGCCCGCCACCATGTACACAAAGTAACCCCTGCTTAGGCGCAACCCCACCTGATGGCAGCAGAGGCGGCGGCAGAAGCAGCAGCAGCAGCAACAGCAGCAGCAGCAGCAGCGACACGGAACAGAGCGCTAAAGCAAGGGACACCTTTTTTGAATTGCAAAAAATGATCCCACTCAAATTCCAAGTAGCTTGTCCCAAAACCCGTGGAAAAGAGGTTTAACGCATCTTCCGCAAGAGCAACGACTAGCGGGGACAAAGCAAGGACCGACGCCGCGATCGTCATTTTGACTCGAGAATGGCAGGTACTATTAATGTCGATGTAGAAGATGCAATAATTTTTTCCTGGAGTGCTGTTTTCTCCGGCGGCCGAGGGTTTTCTCTCGCGCTTTCCGCTGCGGGGTAAGCAAGGCGCCAATCGGTACATTAAAACGCATGTCTCGATCCCTGCCGAGCTCCGTGGCGGTGCTATGAGCACCCAACGTCGCTGAGCTGGCACTTGTTTTCAAAGGGTTGCGTTCTGCCTCGCTGCTTGAGCCGAGCAGGCGCGTGGAAAACCCCACATTTTTTTTTTAATAGCCCGCTCCCCTCTCGCATTTTTGCCTTCGTTCCGCTTTCCCACCCGCCGTACAGCATCGGCAGTCCAGCTATTTTGCCTTATTTGCTGTCTGCTACGATCTGCTACGACGCAGCAGCAGAAGCACCACTCCTTTGTGACAACCACGGACGGCACTTCTGTGTGTAGTCGCGTGCGCTTCTGTATATGCGTGGGTGGGGCGTGGTGCTGTCGGAGGTGGGTACGGTACTCACAGACACGTCGTAGCGGTGAGCGAACGACAGCAGCAGGCCGGGGATGACGATGTCGCCGAGGCCGAGCATGGCATAACCGCCCGTATAGTCCCACAATCGAGGGATTTCCAGCAGCATCGGGAGGCTTTCCACCTGTAAAAAAAGGGAAAATGGCATCGCCATAGGTTAACTATTGTATAACGGCATCACCATGGCTTAGCCCTATATACCAGCGTCACCCACATGGCTAATCCTTTTGTAACGCCATCACTAAGGCTAATCACTGCTGTGTAGCCTATATTACCATGAACAGGTCATATCCCAACCAACAACGGTAGTCCCAACTCTTGTTCCTGTTTTTTTTATCGTTTAGAGCATACAACGTTCCCCTCCGGGATGTGGTTGACTTCAAATTCCGGGGGTATTGTAAGCTGAAAAGGGGACAAAACTCCCGTAAAAAAAAAAAAAAAAGAAAGAAAAGCTACCGCGCAAGTAACTTTGCCAAGTGACGGCAACCAGTCCACACGAGTAATAGCTTAGTACATCTCCCGCAGTATCGGGAGGCTTTCTACTTTCCACCTGCACAGGAAAACAGACCTGCATAAGCAATCACCATGGTTAATCCAATTACGACGGCATCAGCAAGTTTAACCACCTCATCAGTTTGTAATACTATCAACAACAACAACAACAACAACAACAACAACAACAACAACACGAGAATTCCCTCCTATGACCGCGCCTGATACCCGGATGCGGTGGGGTACTTCTCGCAGAAGGCGGGGTCCTGGGTGGTCTCGCCACCGGTGCCAACCATAACCATAGACAAAACGACCAGATCAACCCCCATAGAAAAAACAGAAGCAAAAACCAAAGCAAAAATATAAAACAACAAAAACAAGAACAAAAACAAAAAAAATAGTGACCGAATCGCCGCTAATGGGCGACCAACACACCTGACACCCAGAAGCGGTGGGGTACTTTTCGCAGAAGGTCGGGTCCTCGGTGATCTCGCCACCGGTGGCCACCTTCACCATGACGCTCTCCCCGAAAAGCGTAGAAGAGCAAAACACCCAAAAAATGTCGTACAGGAAGGCTAAGCACAGCAAGAACGTTGCCACCTGAGGTTTCGGGATGCGATTTCACGAGCGGACGTGAGTTCCTAATTTTACGCCGTGCCATAAAATAAGCAGGGCTTTTCACGTGTCGGATCTCTTCTCGGTGGTCGGATCGTGTCAGGGTGACCCGACCCGATCCGTGACTGGTGAAAAACTCCTGACCTGGCCCGACTCGACCCGTCCCGTGAAACTTCAAACACCTCCTGACCCGACACGACTCGACCCACGGTTTTTTTAAATACCTCTTGATCCGACCCGCGGGCCGGGTGATGGCCCGCGAAAAGCCTTGAAAGTAAGGGCCCCTTTCGAAATCGCTCACGGCGGACCATACCACCGCCGCGCCGCCCCACCGCCAACCGAAAACAGCACACACAACTTGACGACAGGAGTTACAAATGTCCTGCAGGGCGAAATCTTAGCTGCAGCTACAATTTTGCCATACGTCGGGCTTGAAGCATCCCCTAAGTTAGACTGCCATATGGCGTGCTGTAACGTCGGCTTTCTTTTTCATGGCCCATTGTAGCCCAACAGTCACCCAAGACGATATCGTGCGCTCGCGAATGCACATATGCATTGCCTTCCACAGCTGTCAGATTTTGTCCCCCTCAAAAACGGGTTTCACAGTTTCCGCGCACAGACTGATTAACATCACCCTGTTGACCCTGGTACAAGCTAAACTGTAGGTCCAAAGGGAGTCGCCGACCTATATCCTTGATGAGGACACACACCCAGTAATACGCGCGTTCGGAGTATCACACACGGCTTGCAAAGACGAGTTTCGACGAAATCTTCGATCTCACAGCCGGAGTGTATTTTTATTTCCTACAATGTAAGTTAGTGGGTAGTACAGTTTACACCTAAAAAATCGACATGACTTCGATAGTCTATACGTATAACACCAGTACGTCGAAAAAAATCGTCCACGTACATATCAGAATTGAATTTAAAAACGCGTTCGGTACGATATTATCGAAATACTTTAATACATCGGAACCTTGACATTTCCATAATCATAAAAGTTCGATAGTTCGACATATCGATATCGTTATCTCGAAATACATCGAAATTTTCTGGAACTTTTGATACAGCTCCGCGATATATCGAAACTTCCGATACTGTTAATATATGCAGCCAACACTGCTACCAGCCGCGCTTACCTGCATGGTGGGGTGGCGAATGGTGGACAGGAACTGGCGCAACGGCATCAGCCAGACAGATGTCGAACGTTTCGTTACCGCACGGCAGTATATCACAATATCGAGCTTCCGACAGGTCTAAGAATCGGTTTTTCGACGCACCGAAAAATTCAAATTTCGACGTCATCAATATTTCAAATATCGAACGATGGGTTTTCGATATATCGAAAAAATTCAGGGCCTTCCTCGAGACCGGCTTCTGACCTCGCGACGAAATCCCGCGAGTTCGAGTTACCGCGGAACTTCAACGGCACTTTTGTACGGGATCCGCAACCGCGGGAGTTAACGATCATTTTTGCACGGGACCCGGCCGCTGCGGTGTTCCCCTGGACGGCATGTAGCCACGGCGGGACTCAACGGGATTTTTGGTGTGGGATCGGGCCACCGCGGGACTCCCCAGGCATGATGCAGCCACGACGGGACTCGATGGGGGATTTTTGACGAGAGCAGCGCCTTCGAGTTTGGTAGCGTGCAAAAACCTGTACTCTTGGAGGGGCCGATCCGCCACAGGAATACCATCAGGTCCTGCAGGCCCGACACCCACGGACTCTTGGCCCGCCGCAGGCGCTGCTGCCTCGCTGGCAGCAGGCGCTGCTACCTCGCTAGCAACAGCCTCGTTAGTGTTCATGCTATGCCGGTCAGGGCCGTGTGTGTTGTCCGCTCCGCGCTCGGACTTCTCTCGGCTCTCTCAACACAAAACAAAAGGGTTTATTTGGTGTTTTGCGGCGTTGTACTGGGGGGCGAGGGGGGCTCACCCCAGGACTGGGTATGAATGTTTCCGAAAAAAAAGATGAAAAACAAAAACTACTTTGTGATCTGAGGTAATCAAACCGGTGACTTGGCACCTCCGTGTATACCGCATTAGTCTGTCCTTCTGCGCGGGAGGAAGAGCTTGACAACCATGAGGATTCCTCGTTCTTCTGTTCACGGAATGCTGTTTTTTTTTTCTTCTTTTTTTTCCAACATTATCGCGGGATTTGTTTGTGCGGGAACGGGATTTCGCTCTTGTCACGGGACGACGGGATACGCGATTTTGCACGGGACCGCGGGGTACGGGATACAGGCTTTCGCATTTTGCACGGGACCACGGGGTAAACCCGAATCCCGTACCATCCCGGGGATAGGCCCCGAAAAAATCGATTTTTGACTACACGTCGCCAACACTACTAACAATGGTAGTGCTTAGGTGCGTTCCTTGATGCTGGGGAGGCGGATGGGTGGTGGACGGGAGCGTGGCGCAAAGGAAACTCACCCCAACACAAAAGTCGAAAGTTTCGATACAGCTCATCAAAATACCGAATATTCGATTTGCCGAAGAATCAAGGTTTCGACATACCGAAAAGTTTCAAATTTCGATGTATCGAAATGTCGATATTTCAAAATACCCAGAAGCCGACGTTTCGATTTAACGACAAAAACGACATCATACGATATACCTGGTTGCCAACACTGCCGCCTGTAGTGAACATACCTTAATGCTGGGGAGGCGGATGGTGGTCAGGAACGTGGCGCAGAGGCAGCAACCAAATAGATTCTGAAACAACAGAAAACATCAACAAACGTCCGGCACAAGCGAGTAAGAATGCAAAAAGGGAGAGGCATAGGCGCAGGGGGGGGAGGGGGGAGAATGGACGGGGTGGTGAGACATATCGAAATCCCAGGGAAACTCCTCTAACTTGGCGATGTTCATCCCACCCCGTCTACTGGGAGCTAACACACGACACAAACAAAAAGACAAACAGCAATGGCATCATCGTCCACAAAAACGGGGCGAACCCAGAGGAGGGCTGTACACATTTCATGACGGCCTTAGCCATTTGACCATTGACCACGCATCTCTTTCGAGACGGAGCACCGTTCCTATTCCTAATAGACACCTCTAATATTCAGGCGCTCACTACGTTTCTTCCATAAATCACCGAGGGGGGGGGTAGACGACCTCTCCCTCCGCCCTCCCCATCACAGATGTCGAATGACGGCGTTCTTTGCCCCTTGACGGATAGCCGTCAAGGACAGCCGTCAAGGAACGTCCCACAGTACAAATAGTATAACAAGTAGTCAAGGACAGCCATCAAGGACAACCGCCAAGGAAAGACGTCAAGGACACACGTCAAGGACAACCTTCAACGAACGACCCACATGAAAGTCAATAAATTAAGTCAAAAGAGGTATTGACGGGTCCATACTAAAGTAGATCGTTAACGTACGCATTTCCTCCGCAACATTTTTTTCTGGAAAGAACAAACGAACGACCTATCATACAGTCAGTAGCTCTGCTCACCTGTAGCAGCCACGCGTAGCTGGCGGTATTTCTAACCACGAGCCACCAGAGGGCGAGGGCGAGGGAAGTGACCGTCGAAGCGATCTCCAAGCCGGAGACGACACCGAACGACCAGCAGTCAACCACGCCGCCATCGCCATCTAAGCAAATACAACAAAAGTACCACCACCGTATCGTAACATATATTAACACATTAATACATTAATGCATTAGACTAATACATTAATACGTTAACACCAGGTATAATACAGACGTAAGATGGCAGTAGTTGTGCTAGTAGTATCAATAGTGGCAGTAGCAGTAGTACTTGTGTTAGAATTAATAGTAGTAGTAGCAGTAGTTGTAGTAGTAGTAGTCGTAGTAGTAGTAGTAGTAGTAGTAGTAGTAGTGGTAGTACTAGTAGAGGTAGTAGTATTAGAGGTAGTAGTAGTGGTAGTAGTAGTAGTAGTAGTTTTACTAGTAATAGTACTACTACTAGTAGTAGTAGAAGTAGTAGTAGTAGTAGTAGAGGTAGTGGTCGTCGTCGTAGAAGTAGTAGTAGCAGTTCTCCAACACCGCCGACTTAACCCCCTTAGAACCGAAGATGCAGTCAAGACGGTCAAAGGACAAAACGCCCAGCGGTCATGGGTGTCAAACCGATCGTTCCACACTAAAACCTAATAGTTTGGCGTCAGTCAAGGTAAACTACTGGATAATTGTCGTTGGTCAAGGGCTCAAAGTGCCGTCTCCTGGCACCTTCGTTTAGAACTGCACCCGTAAGGGCACAAACTACTTGGAATTAGAGTCTACATTCATGCCGCAATAGAGCAGGGCCGCCCTCCCCCTACGGAGCCCGAGGACAACCACAGCGGCAGTAGCCGTGGAAAACCGAGTAAAAAAATCAATGACACACCTGACCTTGCATTATCTCTAATCTATAGCTTGCTCATTTACGCATAGCAATCCAGAACCTATCGCTTACTCATTTACGCAGGGCAACGCAGAACAGTTAAACTTACCGCTCCAGAGGCAGCCGTAGTCGACCAGGGCCGCCCTCCCCCTCCGGAGGCCGGGAAGTATCACGACGGTGGCGGTGGCCGTGGACGCCGAGAGGCAAAACAGGAGGGTCACCGCTAGACTCAGGTCGAAGAAAAAGAGTAGCATCAGCATGCCCGACGCGAACACCACAAACACCAACGTGTGTCGAACTCCAAGCTCCAGGGACTGTTTTTTACAGCGAACACACAATCAGCATTAATAACAGTATTAAAATGATGATAATCGTAACCTTTGTAAATTGATAAAGGTCGAAGTTAACATGACACTTGCTGAGGCGACGCTAGACGAGTTGGCTAGCCGAAACACGTCAACATATGTGCTTACCCCCCGCCCCGCCCCCGCCCCGCCCCCACACCCCCCAACCACCTCTCGCCAACCCCTCGTACCAAGCATAAACACAAACCCGACGACAGTCAAAATACTCCCCGTCCCCCTCGCTATCCTCCCTTACCGGAGGTTCCTCATAGTTCTGCGAGGCATAATTGACCGCCGAAGACCCTTCCGCGGCGGATTTGCTCCTTCTCCGTAGATCATCCGCGCTTCTAACACTAGCCCACACGACCGTCGCCACTCCCAGCCCCCACAGGAGAAACGAGCTAACGTTTACGTAGCTCCGGGGCCGGTCGAAAATCTGAGGTGGTTTGTCATCGATCAAAGGGATCGAGCAGTCAGTGCGTCTGTGAGCGTGTGGCAGACTCTGCAACCACCGGTTTTTGTGAATGCGTCAACCCTTTGATGTCTCAGTCCAAACGGTAGTTCCAGCTGGCACATACCGGTCGGATAGAGGGGTCATCACGGTATACCGGGTACATTGCTCTCGCTGCCTACGCGGTTGAGACCGTGCTTCCCTCGTTCTTTTATATTTCTGGGGTCAAAACGGGCTACGAACACACAACATGCTGCTGACCACTAAATTTACATAGTGTATAGTTTTACGCCAGAATACAGAGTTTGTTTCTGTAGAGAGAGAATGACGTGCCCAAAATTATCAAAAGCGCGATCTAGCCCACAGGTAGGCAGCATCACGAGCAAGTACTGTGGTTACAACATACACCTTGCTGCTGACTATTGAACGTGCCCTATTGCTTTGTACTGCTGACTCTTACACGTGCCATGCTCATCTGACTGCCAAACCAATAATACCGTCCAGCTGACTACCGTTTTCCCTGGTACGCTCAAGGCAATAAGTTCGTGAAAACTCTGTAAACGTACAACACTGATCTCAAGTGTCGAGCACACCATACAGCTGACTGCTGCCGTATGAAAGAAAAAAAAACAACGGATAACACCGAGACTGACCTCTAAATCGACCTCTCCCGCATCCAGCAACATCTCGCCGTCTTGCATGGTGACGTAAACAGATGGAATCTCCACCTTGGCCGCCACTTGCGGGTCCGAGCTGTACATCGTGATGTACATATCCCACGCGCAGCACACCTGAACATACATAGCCGTTGCAGAAGTGTCAAAATATGCCGTGACACATACCAGGTATTATAATCGTTGGAAAAGCCATGTAAACGTATACTTTGGTACACACCGCTGGAGGAATGCCAAAAGGAGTTAGGGACAGCTCGCGCTGCGGTTGACACGGAAACGTAAGGATACGCCAGCTAGCGCTGGACTTCGAAGGTACTTGAGTTAAATTGACACGGCATGTATGACATGATGAATGAAAATACGTTCGCAAGTGTGGTGAGCTTAAGCTGCATTTTTCCCCATCCGCCAAAATAAAATCAACAATCAATAAACCAATAGTCAATAATCAATGATCAATAAAATAATAAATCGATAAATCAATACATCAATACTTCAAGTAAATAGATAAATGTGGGACGGTGGTCCCTTCGCAGGTTTCTCTTTCTCAGATGTAGGTGTTAGTGTGGAGACACCGACGTTGGTAATGTGCGCAACCTCACGCTCGAGGGTCAAGGATGAGGAAACACCTCAGAGTCTGCCTTGAGGAGCCAGGTTGATCTTGGAGGATTATAGTGTTAAGAAGGCGGTACAATCTAGGGAATAGGAACTGGTATCCACATAAATAAAAAATAAATAAACCATTCAATATATACCTGGTAAATGCGAAATTCAAAAAATTGTAAACAAACAAACAAGCAAACAAACAAATAAACAAACAAATAAACAAACAAACAAATAAACAGACCCGTATCTCCTTGAGATGGATGTTGTGAAGACACACCGACGTGGATTGTACGTGTAACCACACGTTCGAGGGTCAGCAGCGAGGACAACCTCAGAGTGGAGCCAGGATGGCCTAGGAGGATTATAGTGACATTTGTGGCACCTCTTACAAGGCGCGCACGTTTGCACATCTGAAAAAGGGCGCGGGGGGGGGGGGGGGTATGTGGCACCTCTTACAAGGCGCGCACGTTTGCACATCTGAAAAAGGGCGGGAGGGGGGGGGGGGGGGATACCAGGTCCTTTCTCCTAGATCGTACTGCCTCATTGTCACTATAATTTAAAGCCATCCTGGCTGCTCGAGGGCACTCTGGGGTTATTCTCGCTGCTTACCCTCGAGCGTGCGGCTCCGCGTACAACCCACCCCGGTGTGTTTCCACACCTCCATTCCGATGAAGAGAATTGCCTGCTGCGGGACTCCCGTCCCATAATTGGCGGCGTCGGCATACGCGGGTCTGAGAGTCGTCTTGAGCATACACACTCACTACCTCCGCTGTCCAGTTCGAAGCTGTCTACGTCCAAGTCGGACTTCCCTCGCGACCACTCACTCACCCCGTTCCATAGCGAAGTGCATGCAAGAAATAAAACGAGTCACGCTAGCAAAAAAAAAATGCTATCGTGACTCGTTTTGTCTCTCGCATTCACTTTGCTATGGAACAGGCTGCGTGGTTACGAGGGATGTCCGACTTGAACGTGGACGACTTAGACGCAGACAGCTTCGAACTGGACAGCTGGAGTGCTGCCGCTGAACCGTGGCTCTTACGGGCGTATAGCCACGACGCAAATTTATGGGACGGTAGTCCCGTAGCAGGTTCATCTCTTTGTTATAATATGTATGTTGAGGGGACACGCCGAGGCGGGCTGTATGCGTAACCGCACGCCCGAGGGTCAGCAGCGTGGATAATCTCAGAGTGCCCTCGAGGAGTCATGATGGCCTTGAAGGATTGTAGTGACAATGAGGCCGTACGACCTAGGGAATAGGACCTGGTATATCTCATAGACCGGGAGTTGGTCAACGCATCTTTCTCGTTGGCATGTGTCATCGGATATTGACGGTATATTCGTGCCCTGTCCTCCACATCGCCCCCTCCTTCATGCACCTCAACTCCATCTTTGAAAAGGGCGTACATGAGTTTGACGTGGTCATTTCCAGAGGGAAATATTTGGGTAGGTGGAGTCTTGACAGGTGAACGTATCGTCTTCTTTTTCACTGCTCGCGTTATGTACCGCATAACCCCCCCTGATTGTCTATGACAGAACACGTCTCGTTGAGAAAACACGGCTGATATAAGTGTTAGGATTTCGCGCAGTTGGTTTGCATGCCGGCAACAACAGTTTGGAGTTGCGCTGATTATCCTGTTTTATCAAACTCAACGCTATCTGTCGTGTGGCCACACTAAGACGGCGTTCCTCGTGACGGCTGCAATTTGTTTTCACGAGGCGGCGCGTTTATTTACTTATGTACCGTTCATCAACGATAACTCTACTGTACCATTCTATTTTTGTTACAAAATAAAACTACGTTACAGCTGTGACATCGAGGATTTCGTCGAAAAGTCGTCTCTGCATGCTGTGTGCGATACTTCGGTCGCGCGTGTTACGAGGTGTGCATGTCCTCAAGAAGGATAAAAGGTCGGTGCAGCACTCCTCATCGAGTGTTAAGCGGGAGAACAAATATCAGGCGCCTCCGAAAAAAAAGAAGAAAATTACCGAAAAAAACAAAACAAAACACAAATAAATCGCACGCTTTTACGCCCAAAATAAAAACATCTGCACAGACGCACCTTCGTGCCGAGCGAGACATCCGTCTCGTTGGTGACGACACACACTCCCGACTCGCACGCGCTGTTGGCCCAGCATTCCTCATCGGTGTTGGCGGGGGACCAAACGGGCGAATCCAGGGATCTGACCCACCCTTCCCCATTGGCGCACTCATAGTCGTACTTGTCCGTGGCTGCGTTTTTTTCCTGGGACGTTAAGAAATGGGAGAAATGGATCGTAAGAAGCGGATGCTAGTTAATGACGGGAAACCCGTCAGCGCTGCAGTAGATCATGCAGTAGCTGGCGCCGAGCAGAGAGGTTGGGGTAAAGCAAAAACATGGCGAACTAATCTCTTCACACCCGGCACAGGAAGAAGCTGAGAAACGGATGCTAACATGTACCGGTATGTTGAAGAAAACGATCATGAGAAGTTCATGTTGTATAATTCAGCAGTCGTAGTTGTCCGTCGCCGCGCCCTTGTCCTGAGAGGTTATAAATAGACGTTGAGAAATCGGTGTTAAGAAAAGGATGTTAAGACATGAGTGTTAAGACACCGATGACATAATATCAATGTTAGTAACAGCCGTAATTGTCCGTACCCGCGCCATTGTCCTGGACGGTCAGGGATGCTAAGAAATGGACGGTAAGAAATGGATATTAAGAAATCGACGTTAAGAAATCGATTCGCTACCGCAGAAAAACGAAAATTGTCCACAGCACACTCCAGGGCAATTCCACCGAGTGGAACCACACTTCCATTTTCACCAACACTTTCCTCCGAGAAGGAAGGCTAAGAAGCGCGGGAGCCTCCACAGGGAGCGCGGCGGTGAAAACGCATTCGTGCAGCGCGATCCGATCAATTTCAATCTTGCTCTTCGGCCAGACCCAAGCCGACCCCAACCCTAACCCCAGCCCTTGGGGGGACTCGTGGTCGGCAGGGGCGGTCGCGGGCTCTCCGCCGCGTGTTTCGGTGGCTATAACAAAAAGAAAAAACTGTCCGGCTGGAACTCGAACCTCGGCTGGTGCGCCACACGAATGCTGGTGCCGCGCCGCGCTTAGGGACCCCCCAGAGATGCCTGCCGGGTTGCCGCATTGCCGGGAGTACCCCCAAGGTTCGATAGGAGGGCCTGTGAGACATCCCACGGTAGGAGATACACTATTGGGCGAAACGTTTCTGACCTCTATAGTGCGGTTTCTGACCTCTATGGTGCTGTTTCTGACCTCTTTAGTGCTGTTGTTGACCTCTATAGTGCGGTTTCGGACCTCTATAGTGCAGTTTCTGACCTCTATAGTACGGTTTCTGACCTCTATAGTGCGGCTTCTGACCTCTGCAGTGCAGTTTCTGACCTCTATAATGCGGTTTCTGACCTCTATAGTGCGGTTGAGGTCCTCAAGTATGAGACTGTCCGTTAGTATGATACTTTTACCGAGTGAGTTTGTTTTAGAACTGGCGCATAGAAAGGTTGGTCGCCGGGTTACGCGAACGAATGCCTTCCAAGTCATGTTTCGGGTGATGGTGGATGATGTTGACATTGAGGTCCTCACGTTAGGAGCTCAGAAAATTCTTAGAATCTGCTTCACCCCAAGCGTGGGATCACTCGGTGCTCGACTTTTGGGGTTGACACTACACCAGGAGCTGTACCTGAATCACACTAACCTACACCGATAAACTTGTTGGGGCTGGCCGATGCTACTCACCCCGCTACTTGGCGCTGCGGCCAGTTGATACTTCCTTAGTTTTCATGCGCTTTTTCGCGCTACACCTGGCACGATATTCCCCTACGGGATGAGGTTGACCTCATATCCCTGGGGCGTCGGGATTCGAAAAGCGGGAAAACACAGCTCGTACATACGAGTAGCTCATAGGAACGCCTGCCTGCGTTCGCCCTTTTCAACTTCCAACACTCCCCGGATTTTAATCCAACCACACCAGGACGGAGAACCTTGTACTCTACAGGAAAAAAGGCAGAAGTAGACGCGCTTCCAGGTGTATCCATCTGCAGCAAGTGTGTGCCGAGAGGCGCGTCCGTCGGCCACTGATATACGGGGGCAGTACGGGCCCTCCAGAGCATATCAGGAGACGGGCAAACGTCAAGCGGTCAGTCAGTCAGCCAGTCAAAGCTGTCTGTCAAGACGTTTCCATCCCTCTACACGGAATACCTCTTATTCCTGGAAGAAAAAGCCTTCAAGACATGTGCGGAAACACTTTGTTTCTTCTATATGCTTTCGGCACTATCGTAAGTCCTTTCCCGAAAACGTTTTTCGTTTTCCGTGTCACCGACGTTTGGCCGTCAAGGCTGTCTGTGAAGGCGCTTGCCTTGACACTGTCTGTGTAGAGGTGAAAGTGCCGTCTCCTCGTCTCTCGGCGCATATTTTCGCTCCCGAGCGGGGCGGGTGGGGGGGGTACTCGATATCCATGCATGGCCGTAGTCGTATGACCATTGACCCTCGCATTCGTAATATGCCGGGACGGAGAACGACGGGTGTTCACCAACCAGGCAGGCATTGCTTGCACCAAGCGCGAAGCGCCGTGAGGTGTTCAGCGAGTCGCATGAAGGGTGAACTGCATCCTGCCAAGACCCGTTTGTTTGACGGACTTGCATATGGATAACATACTCAATGAGTTCATTTAATTTCCGGCAAGGCCACTTCCAGAGACAGCAATGGGAGTAGTATGTAACTGCCTCGTGGGCGCCTTACCATCAATACTGGTACGTGATATATACGACCATTCCCCCTGTGCGGAGTAAAAGTTCTCCGCCCCGCACAAATGATCTAACTCGACCACCAGCTGTGATCGACCGTCAAAAACAAAAACAAAACAAAAAACAGTACTCTGGTGGTCTAGCTCATGTAGTGAGCGGCATGTTTTACAGTGACGTTGCCAACCGACGCCAACCCAACCTATACATAATGGACGGTGGAGGGGAATCATCATATCATGGCTGTAGTCCGTATGACCATAAGAGTATCGCATCCCTACAACATTACCGGGACAGACCAAGTCAGGCTTTCACCGACCAGACAGACATCGCGTGTACAAACGCGCGAAGCGCCGTGACGCGTTCAGCGAGTGGCATGAAGGGTGACTGGAACCGAGGGTAATCATCGTATCATGTATGGCCGTCGTCCGTAGGACGGTGTACTCTCGCATCCAAACAAAGCCGGGACGAAGCACGTCGGGTTTTCGACGACAAAGCATGGGGGGGGCGTGTCTGCAGCAAGGGTGGTGAACAGGGTGGTGCGTCCGTTGGCTAGTGTTACGGTCCATGCCCGAACACAGAGCGCCATAAGCGAAGCCTTTCGTGCCATGCTCAACGCGCCTGTACTGTCCCCTTTAATAAAGCGGTATGGTGATGCTAAGCAACAAGCTACCCTGCAAGAAATTGAGGCTCACTTCCTTGGGGACGCTCAGAAGAAAGATTATCAAGAAATTATGCTCGGCGGCGAGCGCTACAATAAATACTATCAGGTATATACTACCAGGTAGGTACTAGCCAGGTATATCATAACTAGTTTTTCATACCGCATCGAAAGGTCCGACAAATATCGGAAATCGTATCAGTCATCGTATCGGGGGGGAAACGCGTCCCGATAAAAACGCCTTGCGTCTAGAGGGGAGGGGATATCGCTCTACCGCCCCCTGCCCCCCCAACTGTTGAGAGGGTCCAAGGTGAGCAATTCGACGTGTATGCATCAGAAGGACAACACAGCTGCGTGCTCCTTCGGCAGAGTCATGACCTGCACTACGTGTATTTCCATATTCCGCCTTGCATATCGCTTCCCGTGTCGGAATCAAGGGTTTTCAGCGGTCCGGTCCGACCCGATAAATATCCGATTGTTTATCGGATATCGTTTTTTTGGCCCACATCGGATCGGAATAATCGATTATCGTTCCGATATCAAACACTAACCATCAGTGCTCAACGTTGGCGTCACGTTAAGGCTTCAGTTTTGCTCAGAGCACCACTACGGACGAAAAACATACGAACATGCTTCTTGTTGGGACGCCCGTGCCGTGTAAAAACACCGCATATATAAAAAAACACATACATATGATGAGTGCAAGATGGGTTGGGTTTTCTGGCATTTTGAAGTCGTCGATTTCCTCCCTCTTGAAGCTTCGAAATAGAGCTAAGCTACAAACTCGTTTCAGCTATGAATAGTCGGTGTGAATCACAGCCGGGTTACTGGCCGGGTGACCATTTCTTTCTTTGGTTTTCAATTGTTTGCCCCCCCTCTTCTACTTAAATGGTGGCCGCAGATGGCGAAGCAGGACAGGGATAGGATAAGCAAGCAGTTTCTACGAAAATATAGCGAAGCGTAATGAGCGCCCAAATGTTGGAGGTGTCTCTATTTGGAGTAGGAATGAACGGTGCTCCGTCTCGAAAGGGATGCGTGGTCAATGGTCAAATGACTAAGGCAAGCAACAAATGAGTACGCCCCCCCGCCCCCGCCCCTCCGCCGTCTTCTACCTGCGACACTCCCTGGGTTTCAAGCCAACGGCATCCTCCCAGAGGGGAAGCTTCTGCAAGATACATACTATACTTCAGTCACCCAACGCTAGGCGTGCAGCAGATTCCAAAAATTTTCTGAGCTACTAACATGAGGAGCTAGCTCAATATCAACATCATCCATCATCACCCGAAACACGACTTCGAACACATCCCTTCGCGCAACCCGATCAACACATCTGTGCGCCGTACAGTCCAAAAAACAAATCTTCTCGTAAAATGACCAAACGACCCATAGTCCCATATTTGAGGAGCTCAACCGGTCAGAAGGTCATAATAAACGTTTCGCCCAAAAAGTGTGACCCATACCGCTACTGCCGTGGCATGAGTCACTTACTAGATATCATCTACTCGTATACAGGCAGTACCTATCGAACTGTCCCGTTCAAACTCCCACTCCATTCCTGTATTCGATTATTCGTCTGAAAGTATAACATTACACGAAGTATTGTATTATACCATTTACAGCACCGGTAGACGTCACTCTACATAGCCTTTTGAGTAGCGCCGGTTGCCCGCTATAGTGCTTGCGAAATGAGAACCCCCAAGAGCGATGGGCAAGGGCGATGTATTTGAAATGCACTTTTCGCCCACGCGTAGAGGGAAATTTCGTCGCGAAACGACTATAACCTATACCGTATCCCCTATTCAAGGAGTTTCCGGTCTGACGGCGTTATGTTTGGGCACAATAAACGGCTTTAAGGCACGTTTCAAGGCTCCAAACAGCCCCTAAGGCACACGTTTCGGGAAAAGGGCCAAAGGCATTTTGTATTGCGTGCCTTAAATGGCCAGGGCCTAAGATCCCACCCACACAGGACATTACCCCCGGTGCTAAAAAAAGAAAAACTCGAATGAAAACATGATGTCCATAAATTATCACCAGGGTTCCCTTAGACGCCACCCCCTTGGGCTGGTACCCTTTCCGAACAGCACTGAAACTATTATCACCCAGGGTCTTCCAAATACGCAAGCGAGTGCCATCCGGAGTCCACACAAAAGTGGCTTCCGGCACCGCACGTCACGGGGAAGAATACGTGCAGGTACCACCTCCGATAAAGTAAAGCAAGTACGGGCATCTGGCGAGCACCTCCGGAATTAAAACGGGAGGCATTATCGGTGTCATCGCCGACACCGGTATACGGTGCTATAGCATGTACCTGATCTGAGACAACGGAAACATCAAAGCCCTCAGAACAGATCAGATTATATACATGTAAAAAATACAGGTACTGGTACTCGATTCGCTACCACCTCCTTGTTGCCACTCCCTCCAACTCTATGGGTGCCTGTGGATTATACTAACAGACTCGCATCTTACCACTAGGATTAAAGCATGTATCCTGATGAATGCGGTTGTACCAAAGCTATCATAGAATATGCAGGAGAAGCACGGGAAGGGAACAACAGCAGGAAACAGACCAGAAGACAGCACACAAAGCAGTACTACTTCGTAGGATGCTGAAATACCAAATGCGAGAAGCAACACAGTTTCCTTTTTTTTGTTCTTTTTTTGTTCCTACAAATAGTCTTGTGTGCTGGCATGCATATTTTGTTGCCCTCGAGTTCATCGCAGTTGGCACCATGTGTAATCCTCGCACTACTCTCACGCTCCCTCCCAGTAGTAATTCAGATCCGGGGTCACATAGCGGGCCCTCCTTCCTCCTCCCCACTTCGGTACGTGCCTTCATTTTTATCGCGAGAATAATTCAGCATTTTCTTCCTTCGTCGATCGCGTCGACTTGTGCCTACTCACGCTGCCTCTGTAGGCGCTCTCAGCGGTTGATCCTTTTTTCTCTTCTTTTCTTTTGCATTTTTGCAAATCGAAGTCAAAATCTCACCACGGTGGGAATCGAACTCAAGGACCAACGCTAGTAGTATTCGACGGTAACAACCAGACCACCGGGGCGACCGGCTGTAGCACTACATGGCTAAATCACCTTGCTGCTTGTGCAATATGCATCTCTGCCTCGTAGTTTGTGGCCACAGAGCTTGTCTCTCGAGGAGGCACCGCACGGACACCGGTTGTGCTGGGCGTAGATGGGTGGAAGTATCAGTTTAATGCGGAGAACACACAGCAGTACTACCCAAGGGCAGAACTGGGAATGTACTCACTTGACGCCATTAGCACTGGAAACCCGTTTTGGGGGGCAATTTACTTGAAATTAGAATAAGACTTAAAGGGCTCTTGAAAGGGGAGACGTGAGATACGAGTAGTTAAAATAACAAAATGAAATGGGGAACATGCCGAAAAGGAGGTTAACCAGCCATAGCTGATACGGTCGTATCATATGGGAGAAAGTAACATACGAGCTGGAACAACGTGGGATATCGTTGTCGAAAAAGTATGGAAGGGCCTATCATATTAACAGGAGGAAACCAAGAAGAGATAATGCAGTCCATGGAGAAGTTTGGAAGTACTCGTAGACAGAAGCGAAATAAACGATTGAGGTAGGGAAAAGGCTAGCGCTAAGAAAGGTGAGTGAGGAAGAACACGTAGAGATGGATACACGGGGGGTCAAAAGCAGAGATGGGAATGAAAACGTATGTGCACGGCACAATGGACTACGCGAACTGATCCGGACCTGCCATAACTAATAAAGAGGCATACCCGTAGTCGGGCTTAGGGGGGAGGAGGCGCACAGGGCTGCCCTTGTGGCAACACAAACGGGAATAGAACCCACCCGGTGGGCGAATGTGAACTGTACGAGGAGGAACGAAATGTGTTGGAGGAATAGATTACAAAAATAGACGGGTGTCACATGAAGAAGTATGGTACATTAGACATCAGCGAGAAAACGATGGCCGTCCTATTAATGGGAGACAGATGGTGGATGGTGGCCACAGACGGCCAAAGATGAAGGAGAAAAGATAAGCAAAATGGTTTTAGGTTATGTACGGAACTAACGTACTGAGCGCGTATGTTGGAGGTGTCTCTATTTTTATACTACTGCCAGATTACTCGTACGCATGCTTCAACCAGTAAATCGCCTCAGAGGCTAACGCTGAAAATATCACTTTGCCACCTATTGGTGACTCTGAAAAACCGTACGAGTTCTAACGCCTCCGACGTTGTTTAACATTGAACTTCGGCGGCAATGCCAACCACTGGCATACCGACCGATGCCAGCCTCTAAGGGGACCACGCGTTCTTTACAGCCGAGCGCCGCAATGTAGTTGTACGGGTTATAGGGGTTGCAGAATGACCCGGAATGACCAAAATTCAGGCATATATTTATGGGGTGCAAACAAGGCGCACGTGCTTGTGCTGCTGGTAGCTAAAATAAACCTTACAAAATATTAAGCTGAACGTAAGCTTTCTTCACGTATCATATAGGGAGGGAACGAAGCTGTTGGTGAGGATTGAGGAAGGGTGACGCTTTCGGTGCGGCGTGTTTCGTAGGTCAATCGTTGTACTGTACTGGAAACATTACACATTGCTGCGGAAAGGCAAATCATATCACAGAAAAAACATAAATATAAAGTTAAAAGCATAGCCAGCGCGGGTGCCCCAGGTACTCAACTACTCTGTCTTCCTGCTAATCATAATATGGCGGCATCACGACAGCGGACGTGAGACACACGCATCGCATCTTTGTATCTTTATCGCTGGATGACAGCAGTTTCGTTAGCCTATAACATCATAACTAATCCCAAATCCCATGCACCGGTACCTGGTACCAGCCAGGTACGGACGGCATGCAAGCAGCCACGCAGCGCAGGCTTCCGAGTACATACGCGGCGACACGGCGGTGTGTGTGTTTCTCACGTTAACTCATATTTCTACCCATCTCCCTCCAGAACAACCCGTGTCCGTGCCGATGCCTCCTATAGAGACGAGCTCTTTCTGAGCCACAAATTACAAGACAGAGAAATGCATTGCAAAATACAGAAAGGTGTTGGTCATGCCATCAAATGCCAACTGCAATGAACGCGAAGGCAAAACATACCGCAAGTCAGCCGGACTGCCTGCAAGGAAAAAATAAAAGAACAAGAAATATGGTAACCCGTATAATAGCGGCAGCAATCCACCACCACACCAGTACGTAACGGATCATATGATCATATCGTACCTCTGTACCCAAACCCCCTCCAGGAACCAGACACATACATGTGGATATGCATACCAGGTCCTATCCGCTATATTGCGGCTACCGTCACACATAGCGTCGAAATAAACCGCACGAGTGAAGACATCTGCGAGTAGTATGGCGTGAGCTCGTCGTAGAAATTGCTGCATGTAGTTAACCCCTTTACAACTGGAAACCCGTTTTTGGGGACAAAATTACTTGGATTTAGTATAGGGAGTGGTTCGGGGGCTCCGAAGGGGTTCGGGGGCTCTGAAGGGGTTCATGTTGCCTTTAACAATGATGACTCATGACAACTTACCAAACTGGCGGCCGGTGTATCACGCAGCTAGTAAAGATGAGTATCCACCCTAAATTTTGTCGCACTCACAGCTGACGTTGACACGTTGACATGATAATTTTATGAAGTAGTATCATGCAGCGCAGATGTCGTGCAACTCCTTGCGTTTACCGTTTACCATCCATGACCACATGACCAGCATCATACTCCTACCCGGCCTCAGCAGCACGCCGGTTTGTTTGGTACTGGTATGGCCGGGTGATCTTACCGGCATGTATACGAATGCGTGTGTATTACCTGGTACCATGGTGCCAGGTACGTGGTTCAATGCGTTTGGATTGTAAGGCCATACATCCTTATTGCTTTCTGCTGTACGAGCGACCTGTCTCTGGTCGTAGCTGCTGACACGGAGCTTGTCTATAGGATGAAACACCGGCACGGACACTGGTGTGCCGGGTGTCGATGGGTTGCAATGGGTGGAAATAACAGTTTAACGTGCTGAGCACACACTGCTACCGAGTACACTTTTTGATGTTGCTGTTGCTGTTGCTGCTGCTGCTGCTGCACGTCGAACATCCGACTACACCCATCCCACCAACACCATCGTACCTGATAGATCCCCTCCAGCGAGTTCATCACCACCAAGCCCTTCGCCCCAGCCTCCTGAGCTGCCAGCGCCTTCACATCAAAGAAGCAGTTCCCCCTCTCTACGAGCAACACAAACCCACCGCTCGGAGCATCATCTACGCTCACACCCTCGCACCCATCCGCATCACCCGATGGCACCCGCAACGGCAGAAACGTTGCATCCTCTTCTTCCGGGATCTGCAACCCAAACCACGCTGCCGAGGCATAGACTCGCCCTCCATTAGTCAGTCTAAGCGATGCCGTGGGCAAAACAGCCTCTACCCGGGTAAGAAGGTTCCCTCCGCCGAGGCAAAGAGTGACCACGACGGAGGCGAAACCCCGTCTGGGAGCCGCGCAGGGTCCCATCGAGTCGGAGCAGGGCTAATTTCTCTGTGGGGGTGGGTGGTCAGAGGAGAAGGCCTCGAAACGAGAGGTAGCGGCCGCTGCTTAGGACGACGTTCGTGTATACCACGACAATGAGGTACGCACGGGCACTAGTGCGAACGCGAGTGTACGCTATACGGAGCCGAAGCCGTTTTGCCTTCCTCTCGGAAAGGAAAAAAGTTTGAAGTTCGGACTCACTCGGCACTCCCGCCACCCCGTATAGGTAGCTACCGAGAGAGCGAAGGGCCGGCGTCGGAGGGGGGAAACCTTCAGCTACTCTCCGTGTCTTTCTCGTGGTGTGCTTGGCCCTCTGAGGTGAGCCTGGGGAAAGCAGGCGGGTCCGGTCTTTGCCAATGCGGGGATATTTTGATACCGTCCCCTTTTGAAATACGCCAACAATTATTATAACAACTCTTTTCTAGCCTTTTCCTCCGGCTCGACACAACGCTGCTGACTGACTACAGGACGGCGGCATCTCTAAATAGAACCCTACCACCTCACACGAGCGTGAGCCTTGGCGAAATCACTTTGTTGGAGGGGAAACGTGCCCATCCCACCTGCCCAATCGCACCAAGTGCCAGAACAAACGCTGCGAAAGCAAAACCTTTCTTCTTCCTTACTCGGCTTCATTGCACATCACGTACAGCAGCAGAGTCCAGCAACAGCAGCAGCGGCAACAGAATCGACACGACGACGAGCCATGGAGGAAGCAACTAGGGAGCAGCAGAGAGAGGCCAGGAGGCAAAAGGTCCTGGCGAGGAGCCAAGAAGGCATCGGCGCCGCGGTGGTTGACCACGCCGCCAGCCAGGACGATGTGGCGCCTCAGGGTGTTTCCGCGGAGCTGGACCACAACGAGGCAGACCCATCCTCCGTCCCAAGTGATGCTGCTGCTGTTCCCGAGGATAGCACCAAGTCTGCCTCGAGGCTCGCAGCAGAGCGAAGGCGTCAGAGGATTCTGTCGAAGAGCACCGAGCGCATGGCGAAGGTTCAGGGGGATCGAGTCATCCATGCAGCAGCAGCGGGTAGGGGCGAGAGCGGAGCGGAAGGCGGTGCTGGCGGCGGGGAGAGTTTAGACGATGTGAGTGCAGCAAATACAAGAACACTGCTGCAGCTGTGCGAGCACCTACCTGCTTGGATAGCTCTACTGCTGTAGCGCTAACTGGGCTACGAGATAGAGGACGCGTACTACGATTGAGGTGCACCAACCATTGTTTTTTCTGAGGTTGCCACTCAATTTGGGTGCTTAAGACCTCTCCCAAAAACTGATTTGGAGAAGAATAAAGCTGCAACCGGATGAAAAAGTCCGATGACTTTGGCACAACAAGAATGACGAACGAAAATGGCCTATTATTTATTTTTTTTCCGACGATTTTGGGTCAAGGAGCCCCGTCATTCAGAAAACAAAGCAGCCAAAACGTGCTACCTCCGTCATAGCATGCGTCATAGATGGGGCTAATGGTGGCGTCAGAGGGGGATCGGTTTGTTGTGTATCATCAGACATGGGTAGTACCGGTACTGCTGCATTTGATACCTCTGGTGCAGAGCTAGAGGTGTCGTCGCGTGTTGTACTTTTGTTCGAATATGGAAAGCTGCGATTCCCCCTTGCTGTGATGTTTTTTACCTCGCGCGAGCGTAGCGGGCCGCGACAGCCGCCCGCGGAGTTGGGCCCTTGTATAATTGAGTGGGAGTGGATTACCGTCGACCGAACCCTTCTTTGGGATGTCCTTGCTCGTTTTGGCGTGCCACCGAGAATGCTCGCCGTCATCCGCCGATTCCACGACGGCATGCAAGCATGCGTGCGGTTGGATGATGAACAGTGCTCGGATAAGTTCGACGTGGGGCAAGGTCTCAGGCAAGGATGCGTGCTCGCGCCACTGCTGTTCAACATGTTTCTCACGGCGGTACTGCGTGTGGCCGAGAAACGTTTCCTCATTGATGCAGCCGTCACGGACAACATGGTGCAGCTCCAACGAAAGGAAAAAGACGAGAAGAAGGGCACTTCACGCACAGGCACGGTCGACGGGTGGAGGGGGAAGGAGTGGGAGGAGGTGCAGAGATTGTGGGGTATGCTGTACGCGGACGATGCGGGCATCGTATCGCGATCATCAGAAGGGCTGAAGAGGAGGATGACGGTGATCGTAACTGCGTGCTCGTCGTTCGGGCTTACGGTCTCCGAGGCGAAACCAGAGATTATGTGCCTGCAAACCAAAGGCGGGGGGAAAGTATCGTTCACAATCAATGCAGCCGGCCAGGTACACAAACAAACAATCGAGTTTGTGTACTTGGGCGGGGCTATCACGGCAGACAGAGACCTTAGCATTGAAGTACCGCGGCGTTTTCAGAGGGCCTGGGCGTTCTTCCAGCGGTACAAGATGGAAATTTATGACTACCCGGGTGTGCGCTTACGGTTGAAGGTGCGGTTGCTGAAAGCTGAGGTTGTCGAGACACTGCTTTACAGTTGAAGGACGTGGAGCCCGAACAAGCCTGATTATGACAGGCTACGACGGGTTCACCACTCCATGTTCCTCCGATGCCTCGGATGGCGGAAACGGAAGCGCGACGACCACACCCTATCGTACGCCGACGCGCTTGCCAAGACAGCTTCCGAGAGCGTAGAGGCGATAGTGCGCAAACGGAGGATATTGTTTGCGGGATTCGTAGCACGTATGGGGGAGGATCGTCTGCCACAGAGGGTGATGTTTGGGGAGCTTGTTGGGGGTAAGGGCTACTCAGGGGGGCAAGAGAAGGACTGGATGGCTCATCTGAAGAAGGATATGTCGGTCTTTGAAATGAAATTCAAAGGGTGGCGAAAGGCTGCTCAGAAGGCCGGCAGATGGTTTCGACGAGTAGAGGAGGGAGCCGAGTTGTTCATGCGGAATTGGCATGAAACGGAGAGACGCAAAGCTGCAGAGCGACGCGCAAAGGCTGCGGCAGCGCCATCCACCGTCGGCATCTCTGAGCGGCCGCGGGGAGGGGGGCAGGGGGGTCGTGCGTATGCGTTGTGATAGGTACTAAGTGCAATATATGTACGTGGTAGTCTTTCTTGGGTGGCAAGCGGTATAGTCGGTTTTTCCAGGCGCGAGTAGTGAGACGTATGCACTAGTATAGACCTGGCACATCGTAGGCTGACTCCCGATTTCACTTTTATATGTTTCTGGTGGAGGCATGAATTGCGTCAGCTGTGATATGCGTGTACCACCTTTGGTTTGTTTGCGTTTTTCCCTGGGGTATTCCTTAGCTCCAGAGTGACTGGAGCCTGTCCTGTGACCACGGACTCGATTATGCGAGTTAATGTGAGAACAACAACTATGAATACAGCAGTAATGTAGATGTTCCAGAACTCGTATGCATGCTGTAGAGGATCTCGATAGGTTCTGTTCTCGTGCCATCTGCTTAGTCTCCGGTGCTGCTGTTCAAGGTGCGTGATGATCTTCCCCAATACACAATACACCACGTTGTACACCACCACACGAACTTTTCCAGGCACCGATCTGGGCACGATAGACCAGCGGCAGTATCGTACGGGGACAGAGCGGAGTTTTGTGGCACTGTTTGTATCAGGGCGTAAAACAGATGGGGAAATGTTGCGCTGGCGCACCTTTTTGTCGTAAATCCCGTTTTTTTCAACACATACCGAAGGTATCGTGCGGCATGCCGCATGCCGTACATCGCTTTTCCTGTGCCGCACCTTTTTTCGCCGTAGGCCGAAAAAAAATGTGAGGTTTCTTTTTTCGCCGCAGGCGAAACAAAAAACATTTGGTCTGTTTCGCCGCAGGCAAAAATAAATGGCGTGCTTCTCGGCGCAGGCGAAGAAAAAAAATCAGGCTTGTTTCGTGTTGATTTCGTCTTGAGCCATTTATTACACAATCGGATTCCGCCTGTCGAAAACGACCATTTTCGGCTGGAATTTTTTTCGATTGGATCCTTCTGGTCCTTCTTCTTATCGTCAGTCAAGTAGATTTTATAGTTTTTGTGCTCTTCCTAGAGGCGGTTGGTGTGGGGAAGTACTGTGTATTGCAGTCGAAAATCGGTTGGCAGCTCTGTGCTTCGCGCGTTCTTCGCGAGCGACGCATGCTTCGTGCGCGACGAACCTTCGTCCAAGCGGGTTGGTGGCGTTGAGCTTAGCCGAAAGCCGCCAGAGCTACGTTCGTGGCGTTGCACTCAGCCGAGAGCCGCCAAAGCTACAGCAGGCGTAGCCGTTGTTGGCAAAATGGCATCGATAACGCGCGCTACTGCTGCCGTGTGATACACGCTGCTTGCGAGCGGAGCTAGGAGTGCGCCACGCTGACTTGCGGCGAGAAGCAACAGCAGTGATAGCCAAGGCAGCGTCGGCACTGTTGTATGATACTGCTGTATGGTACCTGGTATGGATGGGTCTGTGGGCGTGTGGGTGCGTGTTTTGTGGTGGGATGAGCGATGCGATGGGTTAAAAAAGGCAGGTGTAGACCTTTTTCGACTGAGATTTCCGACTGGCAGATCCAGTCGAAAAACTTGACCTTTTCGACTGGATCCCCCAGTCGGAAAACTCGGTCGAAAAAAGTGGAGTCGAAAAAGCCCTTTTTGGACTGCAAGAGCCCGATTTGGACTTCAGTCGAAAACCGCCGTTTTCGACTGACAAATCCGACTGTGTAAGAAATGGCCTTAGACGCACATTTCGAGTATTAATTGACGCATATAGGGTATAAAAAACGCCCTCTGGCCGTCCTCCGGGGGCGCCTGCGGGGGGCTCACCTCGCGGTGCGCACCACGAGCCGGACACCTATTTTACGCCCTGAATTGTGTCAGTATTGTGCCATACCAGTAAGAGCCCCATTTTAAATATAACTACAAGTACCACACCATGGTTCCGTTGGTAGTTCGCAGGCGGACCTGACACTTTCAGTCTGCGGATCTCTACCTCCTCTGACCGCCTTTCCGCGCGGTTTCTGCGCCGAGGCATGCCCCGGCCTCGGCCACAAAGGAGGGCGCTGGGGATCCGCCCGCTCAGCGCCGTAGCGCTTGCGCGAGGCTTCGATGTAGGAGTCTACGACGAAGTCTCCGAAAGATCATCTTCTGTGAGCGTTTGAGCGCATGGCCCCACGACAGGGCCCACTTCTTCGCATATTTATTCCCGGTACGTCCTCTCTGCCCTCCAACCCGCGGGGGGCGTCGGCTAGCCTGCCGGCGCGGCCATTGTGGGAGCCTGCGCGGGCGGCATGTGTTCTCAGATCTATTAATAGAACATTATTGGGACGCCCCGCAAATGTGTGCCAGCCAGGCTTCGTGGAGAACTTGTACGAGTAAGATCTACAGGTATTAGCTGTACTCAGACCTCGTACACGCACGTGTGTGCAGCAGCAGCAGCAGCAGCAGCAGCAGCAGCTGACATGGAACCTTTCTGCGGAGCTTCGTGTGACATGTACAGCAGCGGCTAGCGGTGGTGATCGGTCCTTTCTCTGGAGCGATGCGTGTCCAGCAGCAGCTGCGCAGCAGTCGCAGCTGCGCAGCAGATCAACAGAAGCTTTGTATTGGGGTTTCGATTTTTCAAGAGTTTTTTTTTTATGGTTTGAGAAGAATGTTTTTTTCTGTAATATGTTTGCTACAGGTACGTACGGAAGAAGGGGGCGTGGTCGACCATCTCCCACGGAGTACGCGGAGCTACAGTATAATAACAGCAGACAGCTAAACAACAGAAGACATGTGTCGGACCATGTCCCGACTGGATGCGGACGGCGGTGCCGTTGCGGTATTGGTGGAGCTTTTGTCTTACAATCTCACGTTGTCGGAACATGCGCCCTTGTCAGCCTTTCGGATAGATGGGACGGTGAAGGTGTGAAATTACAGGCAAGCAATGCGCGCACTGCGCCAGATAGCTAGCCAAGCGGGTCTAGACCCGCAGCGAGTCTCGCTCCATATGTGTATGTGTAGAACATGTAGCCGAGCGTACATGCGAGTAGCAGCTACGTTGCTCTTACATGGGCACAATGGGGTGTGGAGTGCGCGCGCTCCTGGCCTTGAAGCCTGACGTCCATCCTCTGATACAGCACAGCACTAAGTTACAAGGTATCAGTTTTTCGATATGGGCATCACACGCGCCGGCGAAGCCCCTTGTAGACCAGTGTAGTAGACTACAGATTTTCGCGATAATAAACGTACTTCGACTTTGTGAAAGGTACGTCGATATAGTCGGTATTGTTTGTGTCGTCTGTTTTCTTGTTATGAATCTATTGTCAGTGTCATCAGTGTCATCGGTATTTTCGGTACGATTGGTGTCTTCAGCATTGTTGATATCATCAGTATTGTAGGTGTCGTCGGTATCGTTGGTATTGCCAGTGTCGTTGGTATTATTGGTGTCGTCGGTACCATCGGTGTCGTCGGTAATTTTCGATGTCGTCGGTATCATTGGTGTCGTCTGTACCCTGTCAGTATCGTCAATATTATAGGTGTCGGCTGTAGAATCGGGGACGTCGGTACCATCGGTATCGTAGGTGTTGTCGGTATTGTGGGCATTGCCAGTGTCGTCGGTAGCATCGGTATTTTTGGTTTTAGTCGGTGTTGGTATTACCGTCATTATCGGTATTGAAGGTGTCGTTCGCATTGTCGGTATTGTCGGTGTCGTCGGTATTGATATTGCTGGTGCCGTCGGTATGGTTGGTAGTATTTGTGTCGTCGGTATGGTTCGTGGTGTCAGTGTAGTGCTTGAAACCGACGGTCAAGGCACCGAACCCACATGCCCACCCCACCCACCCCACCCCCATCCCACCCACTCCACCCCAACCCCAATTCCCAGACGCCTGCTACGATAGATATATTTTTTTTTGGCTTTTTTTTTCTAAATGACGGGCTCCTAAACCCCAATTTCGTCGGCGTTTTTTTTTTTTTTTTTGCAATATTTTCAGGGCTTTGCACGGATCATGACCCGATCCGGGGATCATGTCGGGAGGTTATCAAACTCTCGCGGGTCGAGTGGGTTCGGGTCGGGTCGGGTCGGGTCAGGAGATTTTTAAATATCTCGCGGGTCGGGACTGGTTGCTCTTGACTCCAACTGACCCGTGAAATACCCTGCAATATTTTGGGTTTTATACGTACTGTATGATACTACTGTAGTATGTATAGGCCATGGGATTGTTCATGGGGTTGCATTTTTGTTTTCTTTTCTGAAAATCAGTGTTGGGGCGGGGAATATAGAGCAATTTATCAAGCCAAGAACCTTGCAGGGCCAAAAGAGTTCACCTATATCTTACCGCAGCATTCGTCCTCATCCCGACCCCCCAACCCATTCCGAACCCCCACCCCACCCAGATGCTCGACGCGGCGGAGGAGGAATTCTTTGGTGAGGGTGGCGCAGGAAGCGTCGCCGAGGCTAAACCTGCCGCTCGCCAACAAGCGTACTTCAAGTCCTCGAAAGGCAGCGCTGCCGGTGGAGAGGGGGGGGGAGGGGGGGATCTCGCTGGAGGACCTGGGGCTGCTGCTGCCACCGCTCAGAGCAAGCCGACTCGGGAGAGACGGGGCGCGGGTGGAGCATTCAAGCCTTCGAAATCGGACGGTGAGTTTTGGCCGTGATGTGGAGGGGGGGGCGTTGGAGTTTGTTTGGCGAGGGAGGCGGGGTGTATACTCGATATTCATGCATGACCGTAGTGGTATGACCGTATGGTATAGTAGCTATTAGACCCTCGCATCCTACAATGCCGGAACGGAGCATGTCGGGTTTTCACCAACCAGGCAGGCATTGCTTGCACCAAGCGCGAAGCGCCTTAAGGTGTCCGGCGAGTCGCATGAAGGGTGAGCTGCATCCTGCTAAGAACCGCTTGCGAGGCGGACTTGCATATGTATGACAGCTTCAATGAGTTGAATTAATTTCCGGTATCAGAGACAGCAACACCGTATGGTATAGTAGCTATTAGACCCTCGCATCCTACAATGCCGGAACGGAGCATGTCGGGTTTTCACCAACCAGGCAGGCATTGCTTGCACCAAGCGCGAAGCGCCTTAAGGTGTCCGGCGAGTCGCATGAAGGGTGAGCTGCATCCTGCTAAGAACCGCTTGCGTATGTATGACAGCTTCAATGAGTTGAATTAATTTCCGGTATCAGAGACAGCAATGGGAGTACTATGCAACTGCCTCGTGGGTGCCTCACCATAAATACTGGTACGTGATACGGCCATTCCCTTTTGTGCGGAGTACGAGTTCTCCGCCCCGCAAAAATGATCTAACTCGGCCGCCAGCTGTGATCGACCGCAAAAAACAGAAGCTAAAAAAACACGGTACCCTGCTGCCCCAGCTCATGCAGTGAGCGGCATGTTTTACAGTGTCGTGGCCAACAGACGTCAACCCAACGTATAATGATATTGGGGGAGTGGGTGGGGGGGGGAGGGAAACTATTAAATACACAACAAATTAAAAATATTATCTACGAAATATTACTACTCTAGACTAACGTCAGATTCGCCATCATGCGAAGAGTGTTAACACGAAAAATACGAAAAATAGGAAAAATACCAACAATCGCACACCCATGGCACGTGTTTGTTTTACCTAATTCTACCAGTAAAACCTGAGAAGAATCTATCGGCTTGCGCTCACCCTCCCCCGTCAGCCCCCACTTGAACCCCACCCCCCTGCACCCCCACCTCCACCCAACCCCCTCCACCCCTGCAAAGGTCCCCCTGCCAAGGTAAGACACATAAACCGGCGCCCTGCAGGGAACAAAGCTATGGACCAACAACCGTTCGACATGGCCTCCATGCAGTCCATGGCGTTCGCAGCCAGTGGCAACTTTGGGAAAGGCGCCGCAGGCACCACGTCGGGCAATGCAAGCCTTGCGGGTGGTATTGGTGGTAGTGGTGGGGGCAAGGGGCGGGGGGTGCGGTTTTGGGCTGCTGTCGAGGGAGTGACGAAGACGGCTCTGCTGCTGCTGGCAGGGGCTGGAGTGGGGGGTTTGCTATTTCCGGAGGCCAGCGCGGCGGGGGCTCAGACGAAGTACGGTGAGGAATTCTTTGTGGGGGGAAGATGGGGTGGGGTTGGGATGGGGATGGGGATGGGGGGGGTTGAGGGGGGGAGGGGAGGGAGGGAGTTGCTGTTTGCAGAGGCTAGCGCGATGGGGGCTCGGACGAAGATTGGTGAGTTGGGGGGCTGTGATCGAGGGGCTGCTGTTTTCGGAGGTCAGCGCGGCGGGGTCTCAGACGAATTTCGGCGATACATTTTGAGGGGGGGGGGTTGGGGGAGGGGGGGGAAGCGGTAAAGCTTTTTTACGCTTCTGCAGGCCATGTCGTCAACCGCCGAAGGTGGTGGTGTCGACGCGAAAAAGCAAAACCACTCGCGTTGGTCAGCTCGCGCCCTGTGCTCCTTCTGCTTCTGCTATCAACTCGCTTACGCTTTATCTGTGTCCCTCTCCGCACCCCCCTCCGTCCCTTCCTCCCTCCCTCCCTCTCCCCCTCGAAGTGGCCGAACGCGCTCGAGACCGAGAGGCAGCAGGCATGGTAGACCGCCTTCTACAAAAAATCGACATCGACAACCAAAATGCAGGCAGCGGCAAAAGCTCAACACCCTACGACCTCGACCTTTCTAACAGTGGTGACGAGTTTGGAGACGCCACCCCGAACCCCGCCTCCAAAAAAGCCTCGGCAACAAAAGCGGCGGGATTGGGAGGCGCTGATGGAGGAGGGGGGGGGGGGCGATACGGTGGAGATGGAGGGGTGGGAAAATTTGTCCGTGGACGGTGAGTTAGTTTGTTGTTTCAAGTTATTCGTGCTCTGCGTGGGCAGGTGTGAGCTGGGGGGGGGCGGGGGAGGGAAGAGGCGGGACGGGGCGTGCGGTGGCGGGAGTGGGGGAGCAGGTTGGGGTAGGGGCGGGGAGCCGGGGCGCTGGAGGAAGGAGGGGGTTGTTTGAAAAAAAAACTCTTGCTGCCGCCTCCCATGTATGAAGCAAACCCTTAGCAACCCACCTCCCTCTTCTATATTTGCTCTTTCGCAGACGACGCGACTCCCGGCGTACTCGACACGCTGTTGAGCTACATGGACTACGTTGTGGGGTGGTCTCATTCGCTGTCGACCTTCGTGGTGCCGTCTTATGTTGGGGTGGGGGGACAGGCTGCGTGCGTCCCCGCAATTTTCTTGGCGGTGTTGGTGCGGCTGGCGGTGTCGTCGGCGTTCTCGGTCCTTCGAGTCGGACTGGGGCTACCGGTGAGTTTTTTTTTTTTTGCTGTTTTGAGTTGTTTTTTATAGGTGTTTTTTGTGTTTTTGTTGTTGCTGTTGTTGTTGCTGCTTTTGTTGTTGTTGTTGTTGTTGATGTTGTTGTTGTTGTTGTTGTTGTTGTTGTTGTTGTTGTTGTTGTTATGTGTTTTATTGAAATTAATATTGTCTTTTCTTGGTGATGGTGCGGCCGGTGTTGGCAGCGTCGCTCTCGGGCCTATGAATCGGCCTGGGGCTACCGTTGAGATCCCTCTTGTGTTGTCTTTTGTGCATCTTGTGTGAGTGTTTTTTTTGTGTAGTGCTTTTTGTGCATACTGTGTTCTTTGTAGGTCTTGCTTGTAGTTTTGTTTCTTGTGTGTGTGTTTTTGCTTCGTTTTTGCTTTTTTATTTGCTCTTTGGGTTGTACTTTTTGTGCTTTTCTTTTCGTTTTTTCTTTTGTGTTTTTTTTGTGCGTGTTCGTGTCGTCTTGTTTTTTGTTAGGCTGTGGCTGTTTTTTCAAGGCTGTCCTTGGTGCCGAATTCTGGCACGGTAGATCACGGCACGGTTACCCGCGACCTCGGTATCTCCACGATTATACATGTTTCTTGGGAGCCGCCACGATTTTGTTGGCACGGTAATCAGTGAGTGGTAATCAGCATCCACGGTAACCACGGTCAAGGCTACCGGCGGGACTTTTTGTTGGAAACAGTTATTTCCTTTTTAATCATCGTTTTTTGCTTTCCGGCTCAACTTGTGAGAGCTTTTTACCCTCAGCGACCTTCTGGACAAAAGTACAGTTTGCAGTGGTCACAGGAGTCTTCCCTCCGTCCACCCCGGTAGATGCCTTTGTTTTTATCGCGAGTAGGGTCGAGCATTCCCACTTTTCAGCTTTTTATGCCCGTCGATTTTCATCGATTTCTGCTAACTTACGCTCGCGTTTCCCGCTCGTCATATTTTTTACGCAAGGAAAAGTCCTCACGAGCACAAGTATGCACTCGGCATGAGTCAAACCCGCTTCACAGCAGTGCTGGCCTTAGTAGGGACGAGATTGGCCTGCTATTCCACAGGGGACGACTGGTTATACCTGGTATTTTATTTAAAAAAAAAAAATACCAGGTAAGGCCATTCTTACACGGTCGGATTTGTCAGTCGACAACGTCCTTTTTCGACTAAAGCCCAAAATCGGGCTTTCTTACACAGTCGAAAAAGGGCTTTTTCGACTCAACGTTTTTCGACTGAGTTTTCCAACTGGGGGATCCAGTCGAAAAACTTGACTTCTCCGACTGGATCTGTCAGTCGGAAATCTCAGTCGAAAAAGGTTTACACCTATTTTTTTAACCCATCGCATCGCTCATCCCACCACAAAACACACACCCACACGCCCGCACACCCATCCATACCAGGTACCACACAGCAGTATCATACAATAACGCCGACTCTGCCTTGGCTATCGCTGCTGTTGCTTCTTGCCGCAAGTCAGCGCTGTGCACTCCTAGCTCCGCTCGCCAGCAGCGTGTATCACACGGCAGCAGTAGCGCGCGTTATCGATGCCATTTTGCCAACAACGGCTACGCCTGCTGTAGCTTTGGCGGCTCTCGGCTGAGTGCAACGCCACGAACGTAGCTTTGGCGGCTTTCGGCGAAGCCCAACGCCACCAACCCGCTTGGACGAAGGTTCGTCGCGCGTCAAGCACGCGTTGCTCGCGAAGAACGCGCGAAGCACAGAGCTGCCAACCGATTTTCGACTGCCATACAGCAGTACTCCCTCACACCAACCGCCTCTAGGAAGAGCACAAAAACTATAAAATCGACTCGACTGACGATAAAAATAGGACCAGAAGAATCCAGTCGATAAAAAGTCCAGTCGAAAAGGGCCGTTTTCGACTGGCGGAATCCGACTGTGTAAGAAATGGCCAAATTAAAAATTGAATAGTGAACATTGTGAATTAGAAAGGTCGCAATGCGTTGTTCGAAGCTTGACATTGTAGTTTGTGACCTCAGCAGCCCCATTTTAATGTTGTTGTTCTCATTATCGCTGCATCCGCAGGCGTTCCCGTCAGCGGTCGGCAAAAGCAAGCCCGGCATGATCATGGGGATGATCTTGGCGACTATGCCCATGTTGGGGAAGGCTATAGGTGAGGGTGATCGCATGGCCCTTTTGTGCTTAATTCGTGCAACGCCATTTGTGTAACGCCCTTCGCGTAGTGCCTTTCGTTCATTATTCCTGCAGCACCTTTCGTTCATTGTCCGTGTAACGCCTTTCGTTCATTGTCCGTGGAACGCATTTCGTTCATTATTCGTGTAGCGCCTTTCGTTCCACGCCATTCGTGTGACGCCATTTGCATGACAAATTTTAACATCAGCCGCCCACGCACAGCCAACGAGTTGAGGGCTTATTTCGGATCGCCTGCAATAAAGACACCGTTTGTGCACCGCCAGTCTTGCGTCGCCCGTCTAACGCCATTCGGGCGTCAACCGTTTAACGTCTCTCGTGTAACGCAAATCGTGCGTCGTTCGTGTAACTCGCGTAACGCTATCTGTTTCGCCACTAATTGTGCGTGGTTCGGGTAACGCCATTTGCGTAACGCCTTTCGTGCGTCATCCGTGTAACGCCATTTGTGTAACGCCATCTGTCTGGCGCGTTTGAGTAACGTCGTTTTATGGTCTTGCCCACTATGCCTATGTTAGATAAGGCGTTAGATGACGGCGATCGCATGGCCCTTCCGTTCGTCTAGTTCCATTTGTGTAACGCCTTTTGAGTAACGCCTTTCGTGTAACGTCATTTTCGAGTTGCGCCGTTTGCGATCCGCCGCTTGTGTGACGTCATTTTTCCGCGTCACTCGTGCAACACCATTTGTGTACGACAGTCTGTCGCGTGTCATCCGTGAGAATCATTCGCGTAACGCCGTTCGTGTAACGCCTTTTGTGTAACGCCATTTTAGTGACGCCTTCTGAGCGTCATTTTTGTAACGTCGTTTGTGGTCTTCGTGACTATGCCTATGTACGGGAAGGCCCTAGGTGACAACGCTCGTATGGTCGGGCATTGAACGCCGGGCCTTTTCGTGCGTCATTCGTGTATTGCCATTCATAAAATGCCAACAATATTCATGTAACACCTTTCGTGCGTCGTTTCTATAGTGTAATCTGCTTAACGCCATTTTTGCGTCACATATGTATAGATGCGACGTATTTTTGCGCGTGTTGTTTGTGTAACGCCTTTCTTGCGTTGTCCGTCCATCTCCATTCGTGTAGCGGTCTTTTGTGCGTCAATCGTTATTCGTGTAACGCCTTTTTGTGCGTCCTTCGTGTAACGTCATGTGTTCAATGCCATTCTTGCGTGGTTCGTGCAGCTCGTGTGACGCCATTCCTGCAACGTCACTTTTGTGCGCCATTAATGTCGTGTAGCCCCATTTTTTTTTGCGGAACGCCTTCTTGTGCGCCATTCATGTAACGCCAACAATAGTCATGTAACGCCATTCGTGTAACGCTAACAGTAGTCGTGTAGCACCATTGTTGTAACGCGATTAGCTCGTGTGACGCCATGCCTACACCGTCATTTTTGTGCGCCACTTATGTAACGCCCATTTTTTTTGCGGAACGCCTTTTGTTGCATCATTCGTGTAACGCCAACGATATCCGTCTAACGCCATTTGTGTAACGCCAACAATTTTCGTGCGGCACCCTTGGTGTAACGCGATTCGTGTAGCGCCATTCGTGTGTAACGCCAACCTTGCTCTCCCCCGCCTAAAATCCGCCGCCGCCGCTCCCAGCTTTTTTAGTCTTGATCAAGGATATCTTCGCGGATACCACCCTGGTTGTCGCGGGCACCGTGCTGACGCTAACGGTGTGTCTGGGATGGGAGGAGGACTCGGGGCCTCGCACAGCGGCGAACAGCGTGTTGAGCATGTTTGGGCTGTTAACGTCGGGCGGGGATGGTCACTTGAAAGAGCTGTGATCAGGATGATGATGTTAGCGGTGATGGTGACAATGATGATGATGATGGTGATGATGATGATGCTGGGGTGTTTCGAGGCTGGAGCGTTTCGGTGGCTGGCCAATAGGAGCGCCAGTTCTGCGCTCAGGCGCGGCCGGCGAGGGCAGTCGCTTGAAGAGAGCTGTGATCATCATGATCATCAAAGAAAACGATGATCGCCTGTATCAGGACCATGCCTAAAAATGATGGGAGGATGATCGGGATGATCGTGGCCGTTGTCATGCTTGAAAGAGCTGTGATGATCCGAATCATCTGAATAATCTGAATCACCTGAATAATCTGAATCAGCCATGATATGATGTGTTTGAGGTTGTAGCATTTTGGTGACTGGCCGTTTCGAGGGACACCGGGCGGGAGGGGCACCGCGGGCGGTAGCTCGAAAGAGCTGTGATGGAGATCATGACTGTGGTTATCATGATTGGTGATCGACGTTGTCATGATGGTGATCGCGATCATGTTGATGGAATGTTTTGAGGCTTGTTTTGACGGCGCGATTTTTGCCGAGCAGAGTTGCTGACCGCGGGGGCGTAGTGCTGAACCCACGGAAGGACAGCAGTAGACATACTGCTGGACAGCAGTAGAAGTGCTTCTGGGCAGCGGTAGATGTACAGCTGGACATCAGTAGACGTGCTGCTGGACAGCGGTAGACGTATTGCTGGGCAGCAGTAGATGTTCTGTTGGACAGCAGTAGATGGTTGGATAACAGTATACGTACTGCTGTGAGCACGGACGGATCCAGCAGTAGATGTACTGCTGTGCCCGCGGGAGTGTAGCTGAAAACATGTTGTGTCTACGGGAGGACAACAGTAAGCGTACTGTTGTGCCTACGGGAGGACAGCAGTAGACGTACTGCTGGGACCACGGAAGGATAGCAGCAGATGCACTGCTGGGCCTACGGAAGTGTACTTGTAGGCATACTGCTGTGCCTGCCGGAGTGTAACGGTACGTAACGGTAGACGTACTGCTGTGCCTACAAGAGGACAGCAGTAGACGTACTGGTGTGACCATGGGAGGGTAGCAGCAGACGTGCTGCTGTGCCTACGAGAGTCCAGCAGTATGCGTCCTGTTCGACGAATGTGGTATAATCCGCTGGGTGGATTGGTTAGAATGTTGCCAGTGTGCGGAACCGGGTGTTGTGTGGTACCAGGCGTTGTGTGGTGTGCTATTAGCTCAAGTACCCGCACAATACTTGTAGGCATACTGCTGTGCCTACGGAAGTGTAACGGTACGTAACGGTAGACGTACTGCTGTGCCTACAAGAGGACGGCAGTAGACGTACTGGTGTGACCATGGGAGGGTAGCAGCAGACGTGCTGCTGTTCCTACGAGAGTCCAGCAGTATGCGTCCTGTTCGACGAATGTGGTATAATCCGCTGTGTGGATTGGTTGGAATGTTGCCAGTGTGCGGAACCGGGTATTGTGTGGTACCAGGTGTTGTGTGTTGTGCTATTAGCTCAAGTACCCGCACACACGGGCTGTGCATTTGCTGACCGCTTTCCTGTCGTTGTAGGCAGCCTGTGACTTGTGGTATACCGGGGCGTTAGGGGTCGCGCGGTCGACAATGTCTGGCTGGGTTGATTGCTTGTTATGCCGTTGGCTTTGGTGTTCGTACGATGCCATAGGGCGCAAGGGTAGGGAAGTGGTCATGTGGTGTGGGCGGGAGCGAGGTTGGTCCGGCTTTTTTTTGTGTGGTACGCGCGAGGGATGGGCGTACAACAGTAGGTAATTGCCGTGCCGTGCCGTGCTGTGTCGTGTTCTGGAACAGCATCAATAGCAGCAGCAGCAGTAGCAGTAGCAGTAGATCTTTTCAATGGATATTTTGTGCCGTAGAAGCACGGCATGCTGAATACTTGATACACCGTGCCGTGTTCTGCACAGCAGCAGCATCGGCTGCAGCCGTGGCGGCAGTAGAAGTAGAGGTCATGCGCTGAGAAAATACCGCAAAATGATTGTGTGAGGCCCGACTGCAACGAACGAAGACAGAAAACCAATTCACGTCAGCGGTGATCAAACAAGAGTCCGCACTTGGGCGTTGGATCGCCTGCCGTAACAGAAGGCCTCGTTTATATACCCCGATCCTTCCGAAATTGGCGCTATTTCGGCGAGTCACATGTAAAATTATTATCCGTATTCGAAGCTGCGGCAGTGGCGGTAGTGAAAACAAAGTCCGAGGCAAAAACGGTACAGCTTGAATGATACCTTGGTACCAATTTTCAGGGCTCTTCACGGGTCCTGAACCGACCCTGAACACCTCACGGGTCGAGTCGGGTCGGGTCAGGAGCTGTTCGAAGAAATCTCACGAATTAAATCGAATCGGGTCAGGAGAGTTTCAAATCTCGGGGGACGGGTCGGATCACTCTGACCCGACCCGACCCGTCAAAAGCCCCTGCCAATTTTTGCACGGTATACGAGGTACAGAGGCGAGAAAACGGTCCTGCTTGAACTATGCCTTGGTGCCAATTTTCAGGGCTTTTCACGGATCATGAACCGACCCGAAAGACCTCACGGGTTGAGTCGAGTCGAGTCGGGAGGAGGCGCTCACTGATTGAGTCGAATCGGGTCAGGAAGGTTTCAAGTCTCGTGGGACGGGTTGGGTCACCCTGGCCCGACCCGACCAGTGAAAAGCCCTGCTAAGTTTTACACGGTACCTGGTATACCAGGTATACAGATAGTCGAAAAAACGGTACTGCTTGAATGATGCCTTTGTACCAATTTTCAGGGCTTTCACGGATCATGAACCGACCCGGAAGACCTCACGGGTTTGAGTCGGGTCGGGCCAGGAGGAGGTGTTCGAAGAAACCTCACGGGTTAAGTCGGATCGGGTCAAGAGGGTTTCAAATGTCGTGGGACGGGCCGGATCACCCTGGCCCGACCCGACAAATGAAAAGCCCTGGCAAGTTCTACACGGTATACGAGGTGTATAGTCGATAATGTTTCCAATGTTACGTTCGCGCTCGGTTTGGCCTGCAGGTGGCTTAATGTACTGTTGCTGCTGACACGGCTGTCAGTTGCGGTTGGTTGCTGGCGCCACTATGTCGTAGGCGCGGTTGAATGCACCGCTAACTCTTACTGTCTTGTTGCTACGCCGCTGTTGCTGGAATCGCTGGCTTTTTTTTTCAGCTGCCGCGGCTGCGCCGGGTGTGCGGACACTATAGCTGACATTTTCTCTGCTGTATGCGCATCAGTGAGGGGGGGTGGGGGGGGGGGGTCTGACTTCTATGTTGCTGACTTTGTAGCTGTTGCTTCGTAGTCGCTACTCTGCTATAATGGCTGATACCGTTGTTATGTGCATACGCTGCTGTATGCACAGCAGTGGGGGTTGGGGGTGGGGTGGGGGGGTGGGGGACACTACTGTTTAGTAGTCACTACACTGCTTCCTGCGCGCCAGCAGGGGGCACGGGGAGGGGGGGGGGGTCTACTCAGTTTGTGCATGGCCGTAGTTGTATGACCATGCCGGGACGGAGGACGTCGGGTTTTCACCAACCCGGCAGACATTGCTTGCACCAAGCGCGACTCGCCGTGAGATGTTCGGCGAGTCGCATGAAGGGTGAACTGCATCCTTCCAAGAACCGCTCGTAAGACGGACTTCGGCACCTTGTGCCTGCTTTCTTGCTCATGGATGACAGCCCCTCGCCAGTGAGTTACCTTGTTTTCTGGTGTGACCACTCCAGAGACAGCAATGATGGGTATTACCATGTGACTGCCTTGTGGATGCCTTGTCATATTCACACTCTACGTGATGGGATCATTGCCCTTGTGCGGAGTTAGGGTTCTCCACCGCACAATATGATCTAACTCGATAACCATCATGGTGACAGCGGAGTTAGGGTTCTCCACCGCACAATATGATCTAACTCGATAACCATCATGGTGACAGTGGAGTTAGGGTTCTCCACCGCACAATATGATCTAACTCGATAACCATCATGGTGACAGGGGGGGGAGGGAGGAGGTTTTTTTACGCGAAGCATGGTTGGTGATGATGGAGTAATTTCTTTTATGGTTGGTGCATGGTGTTCGACGGTAGTAAGACATTGCGCTGCCGCCGCCGTGCTGTGCGGTGCTGTGTTGTGTTGTGTGCCGCGCTGCTGTCTCAGCCAACGAACGGCACTGTCACGAATCCAATTCGTACTATTTTTATTGATTTTGACGCTGTTGAGCTTGTGTCATAGTTGTTGTTTGAGTTGGCGCCTAGTAATATCATCCCCGGGCACGGTATAGTATACCTTCCACGCGCGGGCTACGACGGTGTAAATTAGGGTCGTCCCTGGCGAACGCGAAAATTATCACGATTCCTGACATTTTGAAACTCGGAAATGTCAAGTTTTCAAAAAAGCGAATCACCTTTTTTCGAGTCAGGAATCCTGACATCAAGTACATCAATTCTTAAGGAAGAATTCAAAACTATAAGATCAGGAAATTGCTGTGAATAGAAATTATGTCACGATTCGTAGTTGTGTCGTCACGCTTATTTTTTGTTCTCGATTCCTGACGTTTTGGGTGTTCGTTCTGAATGACCCTTGTACCAACCACGGACACGTGCTACGTACGGCAGAAGAAGCTCAGCATTTTTTCCCTGCAACATTTTTGACTTGAGGAGCTCTGTGCCCCACCCAACGAACTGATTTAGAGCAAATTTGAAAAGTGAAATCCGATGAGGAAAGTCATGCCCTAGGTACCCAAGACGCATGCTGCGATAGAAGCAGTACTTTTCGTCTGAAAATGTTTCTCAAGAACGGTGCTCCTTGATCCTAAATCGTCGGAAATGGGCCATTTTTTTTGCATGATTCTCGCTGTGTACATACCTAAGGCTCTTGGGGATTTTTCATCCGGTAGTCGTAGCATGTTATATGTTTTCTCCAAATCAGTTTTTTTTCTTAGGAGAGGTATTAAGCTCCCAAATTGAGGGGTAGTATTAAGAAAAAAACAATGGTGTTGGTGCACCTCCATCGTAGCTCGCGTCCCCCCACCCCCCCAAAAAAAAAAGTGCAACCCTCCCCCCCGACGTTTCCCCCGATAATTTCGGGCCAAGGAACACCGTCAGTCAGCAAATGTTTTAGCCAAAAAAGTGCTATTATTAATAGCTCTATCGTGGCACGTACGTCATTGTTGGTACTTCATTGGCGTTTTTTTCCTACCACGACGGGCAACAGCGCAGATCTGGCGCCACGGGCGGAGCCGTGACCGTACCGGCATTCATTCGCCATGCACCTAGGCCAAGGGATTGCTCATCGGGTTCGAGGCTCCATCATCGTCTTTTCTCACAACGGTCGGGTGTTGAGTAGTATCACCGCCACCGCTTCCCTCCAACAACAAAGGTCACATACATGCTATGATACGGGAAACGTGCCCACTTTCTTTTTTCCGAGGCTATACTTGATCAAAAAACTTGTTTTTGAGTAAACTGAGAGTGCAACCCGACGACCAAAACCCATTGTGGACAAGACACAAAAAATCTACTAAATCAAATGGCAAAACAAGAATCCGAACATTCCTGACGATTTCGGGTTATAACCCCATCACAACCGGAAACCCGTTTTTGGGAACAGGTAATTTATAATTTTAGTACAGGGAGGGATTTTGAAGTTCTGAAAACCCGTCATTCAGAAAATGTTATCGCCAAAACGTGCTACCCCGTGAAAAGACACGTGTGCTGCGATAGGGGTGAAACTTTGTCACACCTCGCCAACAGCTCAGATATCTGTTGATCTTTAAATGATCTGTGTATTTCAGGGAAGACAGATCCCTGGTCTACACGATCTGCATGGCCTATAGATCATGTTTTGCCGGGTGGGAGCTATGATAATCTGAACAATCTAGCACGTGTTTCCTGGGTTAGGTCTGTCCTACGCATGTCCTGCAAAACATACCATGAGGAGATACATATGACATTTATGATCTATATGATCTAGATCGTGATCTGTCAGAGGTGTGCACTTTTCGGTTAAATATTTCTGAATGACGGGGCTCCGTATGACCCCCCCCCCCGTCAGAATGTATGACATTATTATTCTTTCGCAATAAATATGATAATATTTTTGTATACCTAGGCCATGCGATTGATTGGTCATCGGGATAAGCTTTTACGCCTATCCAAATCGGTTGTCCGGCAAGATTTTTTTCTTCACGCTCCTGAAGTGAAAAGCGTGGTAGTATAAGGCAATAAATACGCTATGGACCTAGGGACCGACTACTGCCATGCAGGTGTGCATCTGGCTCTGCACTGGTCACTGGCACGTGAGTTACTTGGATGTTACATCTCTGGTATTAGCTGCTTGCTGTCCGCCCAACGCCTTCTGACAGAGGGGGGAGGGCGAAGCCGTTCGTTTAGGCAAGCGATAAACGCCTGCCAACTTTAAAGAGGACAAACACTGCGATAAATCATAACGCAGCAACCGGAGGAGGGGACACCATAACAAGGGCCTCAGAACCTAATTGACGCAAATCTCCACCGTACCATGCGCCGAAAGCCAGCGATGTTATCGTATCCCCTCTACCCCATTGGCACGTTATTATTTAGAGGGGTTGTCCCCTTTATAGCTGGCGCAGGCGTTATCGCCTGCCTGAACGAACGGCTTCGCCCCCCGCTTCTGTCAGAAGGTATCCGGCGGACAGCAAGCAACTAACGTACGAGTGACCATTTCAGAGCCAGAGGCATCCCTGCATGGCAGTAGTTTGTCCTTAGGACGAACCATACTGGCCATAATACCACAACGCTGGCGTCGTCGGCAGGACGAAAACACTGTTGTTAGTAAACTGAAGGTGCTACCCTACCCGATACGTAAGCAAGTCCGTCTTAGCCTAGGCGCACAAAACATTCATATTGCCAAAAGACAAGAAGAAAAAAAATGACTTGCTGTGGACGACTTCAGGCACGCAGGGTTAAGGAGGCCCGTCAATCAGAAACAAAAACAGGCCTCGAAAAGTGCTTCAAGTGTACCTCTGTTGTAGTACGCGTCTACAGCAGTAGTAGCTCCTCAAGTGATAGCCGTCTCAGAGAATTCGGCACACCGCTATCGTCGCGTTTGGCATGATCATCATCACCATCCAACGACGCCTGTTACAATAGAGGTCGGCCGCGAGGGGATAGGGAGGAGGACGCCGGAGGACTGCGGTCAATGGTCTGGGGTTGGAATGCTGATGAGGATTAGGGTAGAATGTATCGGTATTAAAGCTAAAAGGAAAAGTATGTGGGGAAAGGAAGGAGTCGTAGCTAGAATGAAAATATGTGGGGAAAGGAAATGGGGAAATGGTTGGCAGTGGGTCCTAAGAGAGATACTTCTGCTTTGTGGAAGGATGGTCGATTGGTATCGGAACAGCATCATCTACGCTACATTGTCGGAGGGCAAAAAATAAGAATAATGACAATAATAATAATAATAATAATAATAATAATAATAATAATAATAATAATAATAATAATAATAATAATAATAATAATAATAATAATAATAATAATAATAATAATAATAATAATAATAATAATAATAATAATAATAATAATAATAATAATAATAATAATAATAATAATAATAATAATAATAATAATAATAATAATAATAATAATAATAATAATAATAATAATAATAATAATAATAATAATAATAATAATAATAATAATAATAATAATAATAATAATAATAATAATAATAATAATAATAATAATAATAATAATAACAATAGGGGTAGCACGTTTTCAGGGCTTTTCACCGGTCATGACCCGGCCGGTGTGTCGTATCGAACGTTTTGAAAACTCGCGGGCGGGTCGAGTCGGGTAGGGTAAAAGGATTTTTCGAGAACTCACGGGTCGATTTGAATTGGGCCTGGAGGTTTTCAAATTTCACGGTTCGGGTCGGGCCATCCTAACCCGATCCAACCCGCGAGAAGGGACCCAACCCGTGCTCTCTGTGATGAAGGGTGTAGGTACAGTAGTAGTGGTAGTAGGGATCTCCCAGCAAGGCCTTGGTGGGCCAGAACAATATGATCGCCTTATTGGGGAAAACCGCCTTATTTATTCTAGGTTACGAGTGCAATAATTACCGATTAACAGTCGCGCCAAGTGATTTTGACCGCTTTATATCGGCATACCGCCTTATTGGGGGACCCCTGCTGCAGTGGAAAGACACGCCCTTCAGCTGTGAGGACACGTGTTGCGGCAGGCGTAGTGGCCCGTTTTGGCCGAAACTTTTCTAGCTGCCGGGGCTCCTCAAGAAGCGGAGACATATTCATCCCACGGTACCTGGTTGCATTCTTTGGGGCCATATGATTTTTTCTGGCATTCTGATTGCTTGAGCTTCCCAAGCGAGGAACTACCGGTTATTCTGACACTGTCACGAGTACACTCATTTTTTTTTTTGTGAATAGAAAAGCGCTGGGCGGATTGCGTGGAGCGAATCTCTTCGAAGTCGTGTTTCGCGGGTGACATATATTCATTGAGCTCCTCACGGGAGGATCTCAGAAATTTCTTAGAATCTGCTGCACCCTTCATTGAGCTCCTCACGGTAGGATCTCAGAATTTTCCTTAGAATCTGCTGCACCCTTCATTGTGCTCCTCACAGTAGGATCTCAGAAATTTCGTAGAATCTTCTGCACCCTTCATTGTGCTCCTCACGGTAGGATCTCAGAATTTTCTTAGAATCTTCTGCTGCACCCCTACCGAGGAATGCCTCGGCGAAAAACTACCCATATAGCTGCTGTGCCTTTTTCGTCGTCGATATCGCTTTCATTCTTACGACGCGTGCTACGAGAGAGGTGCACCAGTTTTTTTTGGTCTGAGGTTCCTCAATGGGGGAGTATTGTGGCCTCTCCCAAAAAACCGATCTGGAGAAAAATAAACCTGCTTTTTATCGCGGATGAAAAATCCCATGGCCTAGGCACACGGCGAGAATAACCCAAGCAAAATGACCCGTTTCGGACGATTTTGGGTCTGCTCCCGTCATTCAGAAACCATTTCAGACGAACAGCGCTACCTCTATCGTAGCACGCGTCTCACATTCTCAAAATCAGATTATGGGTGATGTAAATGACAGAGCTCCTCGTGCGAGGAGCCTCGAAAAATGCAGGTCGCCTATCTACCGTATCGTGCATGACCCGACCTACGTACGGCACACGGGGGTGAACCCCATTTTCACGGCCCCGCACTTTGAGCGGCCTGCACTGCACACAAAATGCGCAGGTCAGGTGAGGTCAACTTCAGCCTTGCATGCCAGGCCCAGACCAACTCGACTCCTCACGTATAACCCTACCCCTAGCCCAAACCCTAACCCTAACCCTAACCCCAACAGTTTGAAGGGCTCCTGGTCGGCAGGGGCAGTCACGCGGCTCCGCCGCGTGGTTTGGTCGCGTTTTGTTAAAAAATAACGGGCAACTGAAATGCCAAAGCCTCCACCAATAAGACCAACGACCTGCATAGTTTTGTGTGCAGGACGCTCCTGCAAATAAGGGCGCGCCCGTTTTCATTTATCGGGTTTGGGTCACTGTTTCACAATTAATAAGCGATACATGCCACGACAACGGTACCAATTTTTGGCCAACTAACCGAGGAATCACAATATATACGTCGCTATTACTAGTGTTTTACCTGGTACTATATATGCTATACTCTAGTGCTTTATTTTATAATTATTTCGCTTCTTTTATCCTTACTTAGGAAGACGGGGTAAATGCAAAAGCTTAATAATCTCACGGATCATGTCCTGTCGGGTGTCAAGTTCTTTTTAAACTAAATCGCATCCGCAACCCAGCGGCGCTAGCTGGCGTATCCTTCGGCGTCCACGGCAACGGCAGCGCGAGCTCTCCCTACCGACGGTCACCTGCTAGCGGTTGGCGACGTTAGAGGCATACCACGGTGGGGGTCTCACTTTTTTGGCCATATGGCGTTTTTGACCTTCTGACCGGTTGAACTCCTCGATCGAGCGTGGAACTATCGGTTAGTCTGGGGCGCGTGCTACGATAGAGGTAGCACTTTTCGCCCGAAACGGTTTCTGAACGACGGCGCTCACACTTAACCCAAAATCGTTCGAAATAGGGGATTTTTTTTTGCATGATTCTCGTTGTATGACCTAGGCCATGGGATTTTTTCATCCGGTAGCAGTTTTTTTTTTCTCCCAAATCAGTTGTTGGGTCAAGAAGGGCATGTCTTAACCTCCTCCTAGTGAGGGGTAGTGTTGAGAAAAAAAGTGGCGCGCCTCTATCGTAGCACCGGTCAAGCGTAAGACTACGAGTACGTTTGCTGTATTGATAGGAGTATAGTGCACAGACACGTTGATCGGGTTGAGCAAACGAACGTCTTCCAGGCCATGTTTTCGGGTGAGATATTGAGCTTCTCAAGTAATGAAAAGGAGATTGCAGGGAAATTTATTGCTGCACCCTCTAGTGTGGGATGACTCGTCATCCGTTGTATGCTCAGGCCATGTCGTTTGCTCGTCGGGTCTCACTTTCAACTTTCTCGAAACCAGTTTTCGGGCGAGGTTTTGAGCTCTTCCAACGGAGGAGCCTCGGAAAACAATGCGTCGACCCGTTTCTTAGCTCACGTGTATTATTAGAGCGATCGGCCCCGTGCCAGACTCAAGGAACGCGAGCTAGTGATAGTAACAAAGAGTTCCGTAGCGGTGTGCATACATTGCGAAACGAAAGGACAAACTCTGACGACGTACTTTGCAAATAAACAGGGCATGCAGACACTCGCGCGAGAGGCCCTCGTTGAAACAAGAGGTCCTGCAAGTACCCCCCGCTGTTTATTAACAGTAGTTTTTGGCGGTAACCGAGATGGCGGTCGGGTTAGATGGTGTTGCACGGAGTGGAGACCCTGAACTCCGCTCAAAGGGGGCGATATCACGTAGTGTGCATTATAATAGTATCCCCCTTGCTGTCTCTGGAATCCACATCAGAAAATAAATAAATAAATCGAAGCTGTCATCCATACGCAAGAAAGTACCCACTAGCAGCGGAAGTCTGCCTGACAAACAGTTCTTGTAGTAGGTTGCAGCTCACCCTTCATTCGACTCGCCGAGCACCTCACGGCGCTTCGTGCTTGGTGCACGCGATGCCTGCTGGTCGGTGGAAACCCGACGTGCTCTGTCCCGGCCTTGTAGGGTGCGAGGGCCAATGGTCTCAAGACTAAGGCTACCCACGAAATGAGTAAACCACACTTACACGGTAGCCTTGCTGGCATCTGAGTTCAATCAAATTGGGCGATGCTCAAGCTCGAAAGCTGCCGGACACATTTGGCACGCGTTTGTTATTAATTCGTGCGATTGATTCTTCGTGAAGGGTAGCAGGTCTGTGTCGCCAGTGGTTTGTATAATAGCACTCCGGACATCGGGAACAGGAACATGTTTATTTTTTTAATGGGCGATTTCGGCCCAGAATCGGCATTCTGCTCACGTCTACCACTACTACTACTACTACTACTATCAACATTACTATACTGCTATTATAGGAAACCCGGAAATGTATCCAGGAGGTATAGGAAACTCGACAATGTAACCCAAGATGACCCTTGGAAACCATAGCCAGCATCAGTCGCCACCGCCTCCCATGCCGCTGACGGTGCGACCAGCGATGTCCGCTCCGTGCCCACAGCAATCTCCACCAATGGCGTAGCCGCCACCATTAACGGAGGAGCTAACCAATATCTTCGGATCCAACTTGCTCCACGACTATTCTCAAATTCGATCCCGTGGTCGCTTGCTTAGATAGAGCTCCTCGGGACTACCCAATATCTTCGGATCCAAGTTGTGTCACGACTATTATCAAATTCGGTCCCTTGGTCGCTTGCTGAGATAGAGCTCCTCATACTAGGTGCTACCCCTAGGAAATCACGCGTCTTCATCAATGGGGCAGTCTCAACCGCCGCGGCGACCTCCAGCAAGCGCGGACAAATGTGCTCGCACCGCCTCCGTCGTCAACGCCGCAACCACCGCCGGCTAGTACGGTGTACCTCGCCGCCCACCATGCTGCCCCCACCGTCATCGCCAACACCGCCGCTGCCGCCGATCGGGTATTGACCTCTGCTTGACCCTGACGTGCGCTAAGACAGGTGTAGCACTTTCTTTTTTGTCAAATCAGATTTGTATGGCTGGCGGGACTCCTTAACTGAAGAAATACATTACCTGTTGTTCAGCTTCACGTGAGTCTCTACTTTGGTCTAGGAACATTTGTCCGTCTGTCTGCCAGGATCACGTATGCTATTGGATTTTGTGTGCCGATTGTCGATATATTACTGTATTATATATACTATTCAATGCCACACCACACCATACCATAACATACCACGCCATACCATACCACACCATATCATACCATACCATACCACACCATACCATGACATACCACACCATACCATACCATACCATACCATACCATACCATACCATACCATACCATACCATACCATACCATACCATACCATACCATACCATACCATACCATAACATACCATACCATACCATACCATACCATGTCAATGCCAATTTTAACATGTTAGTAGTCTCTATTGTTGTAATTATTATTTTATTTTCCTTCCCATAATGTGCGGTCTACACAATTCGTTCTGAACGAAAAAGCTACAATTCGTAAAGCTCCGAATATCACCACTCTCACCCAATCCATGCTCCTTCCCAGCGTGTGCTCCCCCGAATACACACTACCCCCCTTAACACTGTCATTTTACCTGAAATACTAGGTACTTGACCATGGGATACATGCTACCTTAGAGGTGCGCCTTTTTTTTCTGAGGTTTCTTTCCTTGAAGAGAGCTCTACGATATATAATACCCCACCTAAGACACCGATTTTGGGGTACACTAAAATGAAACCCGTCGAACGATATCATATGCCTTACGTGCAAAACGAATAAAATCGCAAAAAACAAAACAAACCCGACACGGTTTCATCGGTATTGGGTTACAACCCGTTTAGAGCCCCCAAACCCCTCCCCATACTAAATCCAAGTAATTTTTCCCCAAAAACGGGCTTCCAGTTGTAACGGCGTTAAGGAGTCCCTAAGTTTAGAAAAAAACACTCGTACACGGCCCAGTGTCGCAGGAATACGGATCGCGTTTTACGTTTTACCGTAGATCATGCTTAAGTCACGGCATTGTGCGTCGAGTTGTGCCCTCAGTGTTTTTCCCAACGCCGGGTTTTGGGGCGATAAAAAAACTTAAGAGCTCCCCAAGTGATGATGAGCCTGCCTCGGATTTTTTTTGGTGCAGTCCTTCCGTGGCATGTTCCAAGTGCTTCCCTTGGCGTGGCATGCATGTGGTAAGGGTGTGCCTGGTACCAGAGTCATCCCGCGGCCGGGGTGGTGCAGCAGAAGTTTTCTGGTCTCCGAACCGTACGAGGGGCTCAGATATCTCAACCGAAAACATGAGGTCCAAGTATTCATTCGCGCTTGAACCCGACCAACAATTATATGCGCTAGCCCTAAGGCACGGAACAGGTCCACGGAACAGGTCCACGCTTGAGGAGCTCATCTGGTCAGAAGAGGCCAGAGGGTCAGAAACTTTAGTTAACCCCAAAAGTGCAATCCCTTCCGGGGGACGATTCCTGTGGGGAGCATGCGGTCCCCACCTTCAGAGGCCTGCCTTTTTTTTTTTTCCGACTGGGACGCGTGCTACAAGGTAGTGGGCGAGCCCCTTTTTTTTTATGAGCCTCCTGGCTTCAGCAGCCGTGCCCCACATTAATGCACATGCTTAACCTGCTGAAGAAGCGTATTGGCTTAGGTATATACTTTTGTAAAGTAAAATGAAACAAAGTGAAAAACACGACGTGAGCTTTGAGTTACTTCCGGTGACTTGGGGTACAAATTATAAAGCACCATTGAAAAGAGGCTCCACCGCTGTTGGATAGTTCTTTGGTCTAAGTTTTAGGTTATGAGTCGGCCGTGTTTCTCGACTAACAACTAATCGGTAGCTTCCTTTAGCCAACTAGCTGGCTTTAGTTGGCAAGCTAGGCTGGTGAACCCAACTGGTGGCCAGCCGACTTGCCGACTCAAGTCAGGCGAGCGCGAAGCGAGCAAAATAAGGTCTCACCTGCCGAGGGAGCCCCGCTCAAAAAGGAAAAAATGCTTCCCGTGTTGGACAATACTTCCCGCAAGTATGTAAAACCAATTAGTCGGATAGTCGGCACCTGCGGGAAACGACTAACTATTAGTACGACTAGCAACTAGTTGGTGACTTAAGTCATGTCGACTCACAGTTCTACAAATTGTCTAATAGGTTGGGAGCCCCGCCAGTTAGACATGCTATGGCCAACACGAGTTATCCCTCCCTATCGTAGCACGCGCGAGCTGACCCAGACAGGCTGTGTGCGCGGCGTGGTGATCCTGGTAGACCAGCTTGGCCCAGCTTCCGTTGGAGTTTTCTTGAGTCCGTCGTGACCGCCTCACGAGCAGCCAGCGTGTCGGTCGCTGGGGGATGTAGGGGCTGTTCTCCCTTGTCGAGAGATATTCCATCCCATCCAAGATTCGAGGGCGATGCCCTCCGTCGCTAGCCTTCATGGCGTCCACGCCGAACACCTCACGGGCGCTTCTCGCTTGGTGCACGCGGTGTCTTCCCGATCGTCAAAAACCCGACGTGCTCCGTCCCAGCATTGTAGGAATGCGAGGGTCATACCAATATGGTCATACGATTTACGGCCATGTGTGAAATAAGGGCATCTCCCTTCCCCCCCGGTGCCTCCATTCTCCGGCAAGCTACCTCCAAGGTGAGTGATGCTGTTCGATTTCAGGGGGCCCTCTCCTCGATCAGCCTCCTATCGGACCGTCAGTGAGGTCTGCCAGAGCCTCCGGTAAAATCCCAGCTCTGCTGCCAACAGAGCCAGTGGCACGTGCTACGTACGGTGGAGGTGCGCCAACCGTTGCTGTTGTTTCCCTTCAAGGTTGTTGAACTTGATGAAAAAAAGTGGTTGGCATACCTCACCCAAAAAATGATTTTCGATAAAGCTGAAAGTGCAAGCCCGATGAACGGACCCCATGGCCTATACATTGATAGGTAAAAAAAAGTAACCATTCTTGCAAAAGAAACATAACGACGTTTCGACGATTCTTGGGTTAAGAAGTACCTTCACACTTCAGGAAAAAATTATCTAAAAAAAAGCGTCACCTCTATCGCGGCACGCGTCCAGTCGTCTGCCTGGATTCCGCCGACGGCGGTTCTAACCCTCTCCCGCCCCCGTAGAAAGGCGCGCTTGGGCTTTCCGGTGAGGCTGTATTGTCGGTCGATTGCTCGGTCGCCTCTCTCGGAATGTAACGGTCTTGGCGGAGTTGATCACGATGCTGTTGTCGTCAAGCTCGCCCCGGACTAAGGATACGGCTCTGATCGTGTCGGCCATTACCCACACAAGGCCGAGAGATGTGTCATCCACGTACACGAAGGCTTCCACTTCTTCTCGCTCGGATTCCTCTCTAAATCGCTTTTGGTCTCGGTCGCAACCCCAGGAAGAACGTTTTGCCGGTCCCATGGGGTCCCTCTGCTGGACACCGTTGGAGCAAGCGATCGTCCTGGTCTCCCCGCAGTCTACCCGAAAACACACGCACGCGGGTGTTGTGCGGTAATGCTTGGCCACTATCGGCGTGAGCGCTGACACGGAGTTCGCCACCTCCGCAAGCCCCGCCGCCTGTTTTAGGGTGCTCAAGGCAGTGGACGAGGCAGTGGACGAGGCAGTGGACGAGGCAGTGGACGAGCCGGTGATAATGGGCCAGCTGCCCATCTGGCGCAGTGTTCCTCCCGTCCGTTCCACATGCTCCACTCCTCCGGGTACTGCGAACCCGAACTAGACATGAGAACCGGATAAAAGAAGCGCGGTTAATCGCGGTTTTTCCAAACCCGGTGGGCGTTTGCAATCAGGCGGTTTTCAAAATATAAAACTGTTTTTATTTTGTGTCGTTTATGTTATTTTTTTGGGGGCCAATTTCTACTCTAAAACCAGCCTGCAGCAATGAAAAACGTGATTGTAAACACGACATCGTGAAAATTTGGCAAACCAGAAGTAGAAATTATAACAAAAAACGCGATTGGGAGTACACAACAAGATGCCGATCAAGGAAAAACCGAAAAATCTCACGTGGTTTCCACCGTTTTGAACACTTTAATACCTGCCAAACAAAAATATTGCCCTCCCCAAAAAAACCCGGTGTAACCAGTTGTTCGTTAACCGGTTCAGAATAACGCCTCCTATCCGATGTTTCGGTTTTCCGACAAGGTCATCCGGTGCCCATCTCTACTCCCAAAATGCCTCACCTCTCGATTAATCTCCTCCAACCGCGATTGCCGCCGTCGCATAGCCCATGCGATGATGAGCCTCCTCCACATCATAGCCAGGAAAAAAACAGGACGACTGTTTCCCGTCAATGCGATGAGGCTCGACTGCAAGAAGGGCTGCCAGAATTACGGCGTGAACGCGTGCGGCTCGTCCACAACATCTCCGCCAGAAGGCTGTCGTGCCCCGACCGAACTCCTCCCGCCCAATGTCGATGTCATTGTGAATGGCGAACTGCAGGCGCGCGGATTGTTGACCGTCGTTTTCCGGAACCCAATAGGGCGCTGAGGGAGCTGACGATGTCGAACGGTACCTGGGAGGCGTTCTCCTCATCTGGGCGCCACGGGGGAGCATTTCTATCCTCTACCTCGGGGGCGCTCGCCAGCAATGTCCTTGCCGCGGCCGCGGAAGCGGCGGTGTAGTGTTCGGACGAGGCATGGCCACTATCTTGTCCCACGTCCCCTCGCTGCCTGCTGAGAGTAACTCTGGCAGGGACACGTGCTACGGTGGAGGTGCCCCATGTGTGTTTTCTGAGGCTCATAACCACTTAAGGAGTTCCATATCCCACCCCAAAACTGATTTAGAGGAAAATAAAAGTGAAACTCGATGGACAACCCCATGGTCTTCGTAGGTGTACAGTTGAAAGTGCTGACCTGTGAACCACCACCCAATGGTGTTTTGCAGGTGTACGTTTCGTTTTTGGATATATATTGTAAAACGGGCATGAAATTCGGACGGTTTTAGGCTAAGGACCCTCTTCACTCCGGAAAAATGCGTTTTGCATACAAAAGTGCTGCCCCTACCGAAGAGCGAGTCCAGAAGGGAGGGCGCGCGCTGCTGCTTTCACTCGGACCCCCGCGTGACGACTCGACACGGCGACGACGCACGTTCGTGCTTCTTCTGACCCGTGCTACGATACGGGTAGAATTGTTTTTGGCTACCTTATTTCCTGGACGACGGGGCTCCTTAGCCTATTATTAATAATATCGCCGGAACGAACGCCATTCTTGTTTTTCAACATGATATGCTTTGTATACCGGCAGTAGGTGATGGAGTTGCTCGTCGGGGTGAGCTTTCGTTTTTACCCAAGAATGCGTATTTTTTTGTTAAGAAAGGTAAAGAGCTCCTCGCGCGAGGAGCCTCAGACAAAAATGATACACCTCTTTCGCGGGATGGGAGTTCTCCTCTTCTTCTTCCTCCTCCTCCTCCTCCTCCTCCTCCTCCTCTTCCTCCTCCTCCTCCTCCTCCTCCTCCTCCTCCTCCTCTTCCTCCTCCTCCTCCTCCTCCTCCTCCTCCTCCTCCTCCTCCTCCTCCTCCTCCTCCTCCTCCTCCTCCTCCTCCTCCTTCTTGTCCTCCTCTTCCTCCTCGTCCTCCTCCTCCTCCTCCTCCTCATCCTCCTCCTCCTCCTCCCCCTCCTCCTCCTCCTCCTCTTCCTCCTCCTCCTTCTCCTCCTCCTCCTCCTCCTCCTCTTCCTCCTGCTCCTTCTCCTCCTCCTCCTCCTCCTCCTCCTCCTCCTCCGAAACTTCCTGGGCGGGACGCCTTTGCCTCCAGTCCACCTCGCCCCGTGTATGCCATCAACCACGGGAGCAAGACGACTGCCATCGTACAACACACGAGATAACACACCCTCTCGGACTAATTTCAACACGCAAGATGCCACACTACCTTGGAAACCAAACAGGTTCAAAGCTGATTTTCGCGACAACGAGGGGGGGGGGTGCAAACAACAAGCGACGCCTAGTAGGAAGTATCCACTTGTCGGACAGATCATCGATGCCCGCTTGAAGATTTAGATATTTCAGGAAGACCTGTGTGGCCTAGCTCATGTTACCGGGTGGGAGCGGTACGATGTGCATGATCTAACACATGCTTCCGGGGTTGGATCTGTACCACACATATACATCTCCTGCACAACATCTCATGATGGCAGCTCTATAAATAGGATCTACTGTAGATGATCTATATGGTCTATATGGTCTAGATGATCTATATGATCTGTATGATCTATGTCACCTGGATGATCTATACAATCTATATAATCTGTGTCGTTATCTGTCTGAGGTGTGGAAATTTGTCAACTGGCCGCATGCTACAGTAGAGGCTGCACCAGTGTTGGCCTGAGGCTCTTCACGTGGGGAGCTCTATACCTGGTACTTCACATCCCATAAGTGTTTGAGTGAACTGAAAGTGTAACCCGATGAACAGGCCTACACGGGCTATAGGTACACACACACAAAAAAAAAACTGTCGCAAAATAGACGAAGAATCGTGACATTCCGACCATTTTGGGTTAAGGAGGCCCGTCGTGTTTTAGCCCAAAAAATGTTACCTCTATCGTATCACAGGGCAATGAGACCTTTCGAAAGTCGCTATTTTCCAGCGCTTTTCACGGGTCAAGAACCCCCGCCGAATTGATCGACGTTTTCCTAACCTTGCGAGCCGAGTTCGGTGGGGTCAAGAGGCTGTTTAAAATCTCAAGGGTTGGGTCGGGTCGGGTCGGGTGGGGTCGGGAGTCAGGAGCTTTCCAAACCTCACGGGTCGGGCCGGGTCGCCCCGCCCCGACCCGACCCGACCCGACCCGACCCGACCCGACCCGACCCGACCCGACCCGACCTGCGAAAACCATGTTCGCCGTGCGTGCTCTCCTAGTTTTAGAGGAAATTGGCTCTGAAGTGCGTCTCACCCAGAAGACGTGTTACCTGTGTTGTGTTCCACGATACGTCGCCGGTTTCCTCCAACACGAATCTCTGTGGCCTCTTGATCCAGCCGGCCGGTTAGTGAAGCACGGCCGACATGATGTGCCATAGATAGCCTACGTAGTCGCCCGTAGGAGCGTGAGTTCAGCGTCGCCGAGTCCCGGTTCCGCCGGTGCTTTCGTGATGGCATGGTTAAGGATGCGACTGATTCCACGATAGCCCGCCCCCCCCCACAACCAGCGGTTTTCTTCAACGAACGTTTCTTAGCTGCTCGACACGAGGAAGTATGCTACGGAAAGAAAAAGAAAACTTCCCCTATTTCCTTGTTTGCAAAGGACTTTGGAATGATGACGTCGGGATGGAAAGGGGAACGCGTGCTAGGATAGAGGTCGCCCTTATACACGGCAAATATTTTTCTGAATGGGGGGGCTCCTCAACCCAAATTCGTCGGCATGTCGTTCTTTTTCTGCACCTCTTTTTTGTTGGTATGCCGCGGCGGGGGCTCATCCGGCAGGACTTTTGGTTTGATCCGAATCGGGGTTCGGGAGAGGTCTAATGCTCGTTACGTTCGGGAGGAACCTCAGAAACATAGTGAACTCCTACCGAATAGCATGCGTTGGGGCACCATGTTTCAGATGATACGGCCGGGAACTGGTTTCAAAACCGGCGATTTCGTTACAGAAAAGTTGGGGGGGCTACCGTATAGAACGACTCGTGCCAAGCACGTGGACGCTCAAGCGCGAGTATGTGGGCCTGCCAATTGCTGCTGCACTTTTGTCCCGGTTGCGGAGCGAGCGCGTTGCTGCAGGTCTTTCAAGTAAACGTCATCGAGTGATGCCCAGGATTATCTGGTCCCATCCGTACTAAAGCCCCCGGCTGCGTAGGTCAGCGTCGCCTGTTGTCTCCCCTCGCATTCGCACGGCCCGATTGCGAAGAACCGGGCCCGCTTGAACCCCTACCTCCAGCGCGTCCCGTCTCGGGTGCCAGGCTCCACAGTTAACTGCAGACTGTTGAGGTGTTCTATGGCAGAGATATCACGTGGATTTCTTCAGGCTGCTCACATGAGGAGCTTTATTTCATTATATACCGCGTCCAAAAATTGATTTTGATAAAAAATGAAGGGTGCAAAACTTGCCGAAACAAGTCCCACGGCCTAGGTATCCAACGACAAAATTTGGAAACCTAAAACGCCATTGCAGCGGTAAGGAGCTCTTCCTCATTTAGGGACCCCCTTCACTCACTAAATATTGTGCACAAGACAAGGGCTATTACTATCGTAGCAATATCGTAGCACTATCGTAGGTCTGGCACGGGTCTGCCGGGCATCGAAGTGGTGGCAGCATTGCTGAGCCTCTCGCGAGGGCCTCAACCAACCACACATCTAGCGTGGAGCACGTGAGGTCCTCGCCCACATGGCAAAGAAATGTGCTGCTCGGTGCCCGAGCTGGAGCTCTACGCGGCTGTCTCCGCACGCCGCCGCGTATCCCCGGATGTCACCTAGGAAGGCACGGGAAACCGTTCCGTTCCCGGTCCCCCGTCTCCCCTGTGTCCTTGTGGGGCCTCCAGATGGCGGCTACTCGTTGGGTAGCATAGGCCCGCCGCCGTTTATTAACCCCGCCCCTCCCGCTGCGTCTCCGTCTCACAAAGGGTGCGCGGTCAATGTTCTAATGACTACAAGTAATCAACAAATGAGTTCGCCCCCCCCGTCTCGGACCCCCGAGACAAGGTGCCGAAGTTCGCCGGGGAAACAGTTCTTAGTACATACGATGCAGTTCACCCGTCGTGGGACTCGCCAAACACTTCGCGGCGTTTCGCTCTTGGTGCAAGCATTCATGTCTGCCTGGCAGGTGAAAACCCGACGTGATCCGTCCCGACGTTCTAAGAATGATAAAAGGGTCCATGATTCTAAGGGCTACGGCCATGCATGATACCTGCCACGGTGATTACAGGCCCCCACCCTCCACCGAAGCCCTCACGACGATTCGCGCTTGGTGCAGGCGACACAATGTCTGCCTGCTCGTTGAAACCCCGACGTGCTCCGTCCCGAACCTTCTACGGATGCGAGGGTCTACGGTCCAAATATTTACGACCGTGCATGATATGATGATCATGATTGCAGTCACCCCCCCCTCCGCCCAACAACTCACAGCACCTCGCGCTTGGTGCAGGCAATAATGTCTACCTGGCAGAGTGAATGCCCGACGTGCTCCATCCCGGCAAGGTAAGGATGACATGGTCTATGGTCTGACAGACTACACCTATGCAGGGCAATGACTAAAATACCTATGCACGACAATGACTAACCCCCCCCCGCCCTTCCCCGGAAGGCACAAGGCGCGTCTCACTCCCGCTCCCCTCTCCCCTGCGCCCTTGGGGGCCCATCCTCCAGGTGGGCGCTCAACGTTGGGTGGCATAGGTCCGCATCCGTTCATTGCACCCCTCCCCCACCCGCGACTGACACGATGATGATTAGACCCCCCTCCCCTCCGCGCCTTTGCCTCTCCACTTTTCCTCCCCCTCCCCGTCCACCCACCTGTTCGCGTCTCCCCGGCTTCTGATCATCAAGCACAATGTTATGGACGTCGGATTTTTAGAATCTTGGTGTTACATTCGTGAGTCCTGCCAACGACGCCAGTGTGACGTTTAAGGTTGTATGGGCCGAAGGACCGACTAATGCTATACACGGGTGCCTCGCTCGCTCTGCGCTGTGTGGTCACTCGCTGAAGAGTTGTTCGGATGTTATATCATACCTGGTACTTATGCCTGGCTGGTATTTGTTGCTTGCTGCCCGCCTGGTATAGATATACCTTATGGATAAAGGGGGAGAGGGGTCGGCTTTCTCCGATGCGTTAACGCCTGCCAGAGGAGCCCTTACTTGCTACAAAATTGTAACGAACGCCAGTCTCACTTATCGGAGGATGTGCCGACTATCTGACTTCCTGGATGGAGATCCGCCTCGCTTGTAGGAAGGCTTTTGTTGCATGCGGAATACATGTTTTCTACGCGAGTCGCTGCGGACATGGGCATATGTGGTCCTCAAAAGGTTGTTTTTCGACGGGATGGTGTACAGTTAACGCCCCGATACACAATAATAACGATGTTGAGAAAGAACGCCCGCTTTTTTTCGCGAAAAAAAACAAAAGAAAATCGACACATACATACTACTACTAAAGAGTAATAAATCGTTCAGCTCAAACTGACCACTCTTTTACGTGCCGACTTTTAGTCAGCCATTAATAGTCGGCTTCGTCGCCTACCAGGTATATCGTAGGGACTGATTAATGATTAGTGAGAGTAATGAAATTCTCCGCCGAGACTCACAGCCACCACCCTGCCTGTGTGAGTCTTTGAACCAGGTAGATATTCATTATCTTATCTTTTTATTTTGAAAATTAAAATACCCTCCAGCTGTGAGATCGAATATTTGTCGAAACTCATCTTTCTTTGCAAGCTGTGTGTGATACTCCGATCGCGCGTATTACGGGGTGTGTGTCCTCATTAAGGATATAGGTCGGCGACTCCCCTTGCAACTACAGCAGTGTAGCTATCAGGGTCAACAGGGTGTTGGGCAGTCTGTGCGCGGAAACCATAAAACCCGTTTCTGAAGGGGACAAAATCTGACAGCTGTGGAAGGAAATGCAGTCTATGTATCTTACCTTATTATGTGATGATACATAATATAATATGTACCACTCCTTGTATCTGTTACCAGGTATGTACGATATGTTACCCTTGGGAAATACTTTTTGTAAAAAAATATATATATACTCCTCCACAAGACTCCTCCACTCCATTCATACCGGTCCCGTGTTAGATACTCATTATCTTATTATCTTATTATTTATGTCATGCGTGAAGTACCATTCCTTGTATGTATCTGTTACAAGGTATGCACGATATTATGCTCGTATACCCTTGGGAAATACTTTTTGTAAAAAAAATTACACACTCCTCCAAGACTCCTCCACTCCATCCAGTCAAAGATTTCGTCGAAACTCATCATCTTTATTGCAAGCTCGACTAGCTCGTGTGTGGTACTCCGATCACGCGTATGACTGCTGTGTGTCAAGAAGTAAATAAATGTGTGTCCTCATTAGACTAAGATATAGTCTCTGTATTATACCAAATAGTAGGTCGGCGACTCGTTAATAGAACTATTAAATATTTAGTCTACAACAACAGCATTACAGCAAAAGCAGCAATCAAGTAGTAGTTGTAGTGTAACTTGTACCAAGGTCAACAGCAGCAGTCAGTGTGGTGTGAATCAATCTATCTGTGCGCGGAAACTATAAAACCCGTTTTTGAGGGGTACAAAATCTGACGGCTGGCTGTGGATGGAGGAAGTAGGAATGCATCATCATCAGGCGGTATTAATGTATTCATATTAAATCATGACACATGTAGACTACAACATTTTTTAGTCCTGTTTATAGTAAGTAGTACCTGGTAGTAAGTCAATTCACTCGGGGGTGTAAGTAGGAAGCCGACAAGCCGACCGTTTTTTTTCGAATAATAATGTCTTTTGTAACTTTCGCCCAACAGGCGGTGGTCCCGATTATTGCGCTTCCCCCGCCTTGACCATTATAATAGTACCTGGTTGGTACCTGATACCAAACAGCAGGTAGGTAGGTGTTGATACGGTTTTTTCGTGTCATGATTGATTATGTTTTTCATGATACCGATACAACATACCTCGTCTGATTTATGATATCACGCGATCACCGGCTGGCTGCGGCTGCGGCATTATCATCAGCTAGCAAATCAAAATAAGAAAACGCGAATCTTCCTGATTATATATGTTTTTTTTTCTCTTTTTTGTTTTTTAGTCGTTTTGTTTCCATTCGTTTCCAACGTCTCAATTCGCCCACACATCATAAACGGAGGGAATAAAGAAAAAAGTGACGGATATGAGAGCCCAAAAAAACGAAATTTCCGAAATCCCGTCACCACATGTATGATATGATGCTGTTTGTTGGTTGGTTCCCACGTCACACATCACACATACATGCATCGATAGATGGCCGGCGCGGCTTTGGATTGCGGGCGGTGAAAAATGGAAATGAACAGTCGACAGCGTCAATCAACCGGTCGTTCTCGATCAACCGGTCGTTCTCGATCAACCTCTCGAGATGCTACAGAAACTGCTATTATAGAGTGCTAAAAGTATCACGACAGCGATAAAACGACACGGACAGACACGGCGTCTTCGCAAACAACCGCACTCCTTCCGCACCGTCAACCTTTTTCTCCATTCGTTATTTGCACGTTGTTCGTATGGAGAATTACGTGTGGAGGACCAAGTAATTGCGCACAAGAATAGAAGAATTCTCGTGCAAGAAATGCACAAAATGCAACGAATTTCTCGGTTTTGATGGGTTTTTCTGTATTTTTTAATTATTGTACGTTTTTTTTTATGGTTTTTTACGACGAACAAGATTCTTGTACCTTGTACCAGTACAGTACTTGTATTTTTTTTGCAAAGCGGGGGAATATTATCTGACGACGCTATCGCGCATCAAAACCAGACGGAAGACATTTATTCCTATATAAATAGTGTCATTTCCGGCATTATATTCGTGCGTGTCACATAATCAATACGCAGCAGGCCGCGCGAAAAATATGTAAAAGTAGTGTGCATGCTGTACATATTGATTGTTGTGGATTGATTGCGATTGTGGCTTGTGTTCATGTGTATATGTCCACGTATAAACGCGTATGAACACGTATATTGCTGCATGCACTCACATTCATTTTCGTCGTGCCCCGAAACCAACAATTAATTTTACCTGTTGATACACTGCAGCAATGGCCTGTATGTATATCGTAGAAGTGAGTCAGCACACAGCAGCGGCATTTTTATTATTAGCACAACAGCGGCGAACAGATCCCTCGAGGGTTCCTAGAGGGGGGGTCCCAGTATAGGAGGAGACGCAAACGAGTAGCACGCACACAAAGGATGTTCTGCCTTGCTTGGTACACACTGCGTACTTCGTACACGCATCACCTAAAAAGGATGTTTGTGAGGGTGGTATGACATGACATGTGTTTAACAGACACGGAGAGCGGTATGATCGTTGCTGGTCACCAATACATATTTTAACAAAAGTCAAGAGTAGGAAGAGCTTGTGTGCCGACCGTTCTGAAAAAATTCGCAACAAAGATACTGAATGTATCATACGCCAAAAATAAAAAGGAATCAACTGCTGATGAGAACGCCTAGAGGCGTGTGTAGGCGCAGTTCGATTTAAGTCGACGAGGGATGAAAATTGCAAGCACCTACCGTAGTGGGGAGCGGGGGGGGGGACCTGCTTGGTGAGTCTGGATCTGAGTTACGTCTCGAGAAAGAGAATAAGGGAAAAAAAATGGCGGGGTATGTATGGGTTGTCGTTTGGCACAGAAAAAAAAACGCCAGCAGACAGCAGGAAAGAAAATTTCCAAATTTCATCTCTCCCATTTTAGTAAATTTCGTTGGTGCACTGGTGTCCGTTCAGGTGGAATCGATTTTTTATCTACGTTTTAGTATCAGAAAAGCCTGTATAACACCATTTTGGCCGTAACTGAAAGTCCGTTTTTGTGTCAAGTTCAGTATGAGAATATTCCTTATATTTCCAAACGGTGTGGTATGACTTTGATTAATTCTATACAAAAATGACTCGATCATTCTATACAAGAGTCGTCATCAAAATATGGGAGATCATATGCTTTGAGTGAATTCACCCAAAAAAAAATCCCGCAAAGCAGAGCAGGCCCGCATATCCACAGATGCTGGTTCTCCAAACCAAAAAAATATTTTTTGGGCTCTTTGGGTTGCATAGGGAGATAGACCCTCCAAAGCGAAGCTAGCCGCACTCCACATACTCCCTTCTCCTCTGCACCTCATCTCGAGACCCACGACAATACGGCGACATTTACCGCAGGCACTACGACGAGATCTCCTGCCCTGTAAGGCTTACGTTTAACCGCCGCGTGTTTGTCTGTTGCGACCGGCCATCCTATTTGGTTTGGAAACCATACGTGTTGAGAAAATAAGAAAACAATCCGTGAAGCAATCATCTCATCAGCCAGCTGCTACTTCCTTCCCGAAGAAGACAAGGCCGTCTTCGGCTCGTGCAGCATGGCTGGAGATGCGTCGTTGGGGATCACCCCAGTCATGAAGTGGAACTTCGAGCGGAGCTGGTGAGTGATGGTGATACCCCCTCTCCGGGCGAGGAAGTAAGAGGAACAGAGACAGGCCGGGCCCCGCTAGTTGTGTTCGGGCGGCTTTACTTACGTATCTCGTGTTGTAATTGAATTGTTGCATTCAATCAACGCAGTCTTTTTTCTAGTCTTGTCAAGGCAAGGTCTCAGCACGACCAGGCCTGGTATCAGTGCTCTCGCGGCTGAACGTATTACTCGGGTACTAGCTAGCTCGAGGTCCTGGGTCGCGCAGGACGTACCCGAGCCCCTTCGGTTTTATTCGGGCACCCGCATTGCACGCGGTGCGGGTGTCCAACTTGATTCTGTAGCGTTTACCGCATCATCTTTTTTTTCGACGATCATTGTCGTGCTGATGCACACACACACCGACAGACACGAATACGAACACACCCGTTGTTTTTTCTTTATTTTTGTCTTTGCATTCATTTCCTCTGTCTCTTGAATACCATGATAAAAACGTATGCCTTCATACGTATACGAAGCCAGAAAACGCAGCAAATCCCGTGCGACAACGCGAAGCTCTCGCTCCTACTCTTCGTACCACCTTGATGGTGATGATCATCAGTGGTCAGCATGTTCCCTCCTCGCCGAGACCGACCCCATTGCATGGTTGGGGGGACCGCCCTCGCTCGGTACCAATTGTCCGACCAGCCGATGCTGCTGTCTTCCAATAAAAATATAAATATTTATTCACGTACGTAAATTGGACGCCATTATTTTTCCGTGAGGCTCTCTGCAACACTCCCGTGTGCACCACGGTCTGCTTTCCGATTCCGTGTTTTTTTTTTCTGTTTGAGTTATTCGGTCCTTGTCCATTGTGAAGGGCGGGCAGACACAAGAAGACTGCTGGGTTTCCGACTACCTGTGACATTAATAGTGATAATATAGCAAGCAAGCAGCCTGCAACCACCGTTGTTGTTTTTGTTGTTGTTGTTTTTGTTGTTGTTGTTTTTGTTGTTGTTTTTGTTGTTGTTTTAACACTAACTCGCATAATCAAGTCCGTGGTCACAGGACAGGCTCCAGTCCCTCAGAAGCTGAGGAATACCCCAGGGAAAAGACACACAACCCAAGGTGGTACACGCATACATCACAGCTGACGCAATTCATGCCTCCACCAGAAACATATAAAAGTGAAATCGGGAGTCAGTCTACAATGCGCCAGGTCCATACCGGTGCATACGTCTCATTCCCTATGGCTAACGGACTCACAGCAGCAGACCCGTGTCCGCCCTACTCAAGTTGTCTACGTTAAGTGGAGGGTTTGTCGACTTTTTATGCTATCCTGTTACATATCACACCACACCACCAAGTGGTCTACGAGTATCGTTGTTGTGGCTTTTTACGAAACAATCGCACGGGACGGACTATCTCATCCAAAGATGTATATTTTGTTCAATACGTTCGTTCTTTCTACAGCAGTAGTCAATAAATAGATGAATATACACTGAAAAATACTGGTGATATCTCTGATCTGATATGTTGTATGTGATCTGGTGATACATATTCCTGTGTTTTTTTCGGTCGTTTGTGTTGTTGTCAAGCCTTCCGATGCGCGATGCTGTACCCCAAGCGAGGGCAGACCTGGGACCTACCTGGGCCAGCCGGCCAAACAGGCAGACTCTCACGCTTTCTTGGAGACATTTCTGTTGAACCTTAGCTGCTAAGAAGCAGCGCGTGCCTTATCTGCGTCAACGCAGCTTGCATGCAGTGGAGGATTGGAGATTTTGGAGTTCAGACTTGTAGAGACGCGAAGTGCGTGACATAAACATGATTTGCCGCTGATCGTCAATGCAGCTTGCGAAAGGAAATTTGATTAAAGTACTGACCATTCAATTGGTTGAATTCACATATGACGTCTTTGAATTAGACCTCTTGAATACCGGTATGCACTGGGAATGATAATTATATCTCTTCAGCTTATAAAGCTGAGTATCTACCACTCAATTGGTCGAACTCACAGCTGACGCATTTAAAGTATTTTATTGTACAATCACCGCGAATCGTAATCCTTCCTAAACGTTCGGAATGTTAGTGTGCACCACTCTAGACGGAAAAATAGTTACGGTTTGGATATTAGTGTCCCCATCAATCGGTCCGTAAATTCTCGTCCAGAGTTGTAGATATCGCGATCTTTTGGGGGCAATTTCCAATTTTCGATTGCAATTTTGTTTCAGTTGTGTCTTATCTGTAAAGAGGAGTGATAGATTACGGTGTAGGCCAAAGGACAAGTCGCACATAAAAGTCGTACAGCAATTACACGGTACCGGCAACCTTTCAATTGGAGTCCGGTCTCCATTGGCCTCATGTGGCGCTCGGTCTGGTGGCGGCATGTTATCGGTTGCTACTGATCGTTTTTTTTTGTTCAGAATTCTACTAAATCGTTTCTTTTTTCGTCGATCGCGATTTTTTAGGTGGAACAACAGCGGTGTGGAACGTTTCGTATCCTTTTTAGGACTTGAAAACGGTGCAGGAAAAAACTACCGATATGCAACGTTTCCCTCATGATGCAGTCCCAGAGGCTGGGGTAGGAGAGCACCAGTATTTCTCTGTGCTGCAATGCATGGAGCTATTCGACACGCGTAGACTTCCTTGGTCAGGTGGCACCCGTTATTGTTGAGGCCGGTATACACAGGTCTACAAGTAGTAATGACATGATAGCGCGGAGCGGATTGTCGTTGTATATTATTATCTGTCGACAGGTTCGCGATTTCCGCTGTAGCAGGGCCAGTAGAAGGCATGCATCTGAGTGGAAAAAATTCACAACATTCATGCACACCTTTTCGTTTTACGAAATAGCCAGCCTTTCTCGGCGCGGTCTTGTCCCGCACCCCCCGCCCCTACTTGTGTACTTATGATGTGATACCAACAAGTATGTGTTACCCACAGGTTTCGCGCCCTATCTGCCGACCCGTCTGGCTTTATACACTATCGTACATACCGTACGTACCGTACGTGTAGTGATACTGACAAGAGTATTATACCCGCGTATGATATTGATCCATGATACTTGTTAATCAAGGTTCGTCCGTTTTCCGCCACGAGCACCTGCCCTGTCTCGCTCCTGGCTGCTGACATATGTATAGGCGTTCTACTCCTAGAGAGCGATGCATCAGTGCTTGCTATACGCTAAACAAGCAGGTACGAGCGTAGAGCCGCTTTTGCCTGCGTGTCGACGTTGGTGTCTCACATTTGGCTCGCTCGTTCATCCGACATCAAACAGGGTCTACGACTTCGATTGCTCTTTGCTAAGGTTTTTACAAGTTTACAGCACGAAATATGCGCGTAAATAGCTGCGGGGCCGGCAGATGACGGCTGCTGTATAAACACGATCGTTTTTAGCCTGGTTTTTGGAGTCACACCAAGGGCAGGGCATATTCGTGACATGTACCTATTCTTCACGTATAGCAGCCTTTAGCAGCATCGTCAACTGCTAGCATGGACTATACATACCAGTATTCCAGGCGCCTCTTATCTGTGGTGGATATATTTATATACCGGGAACGAGATGATGCTGAGCAACTGCTGACCAAGAGCCCAAGAAGCTCGTTCAACTCCTCGTACCTTGTATATGCCGAGGCACTTTTGTACCTGTCCCAGCACAGCCTAGTAGATGCGGATGCTTCCCAATTGTGATCGTTGTTTCTTTTCTTTTTTTTCGTTGTTCTTTTCTTTTTTTGTTTCTGCCTACGTTGGGTGGGGTAATGTCGGAAAGATGAAACAATTCGTAGAGCGGTAGCATTAGGTAGCCTTACGTCGTGGGCTCTGTAGGAAGAGGACGAAAAAATACAACATGTACGTATGGTTCGGAGACTAAAAACGCACGATTGTCGCTGTTTTTTTCTTTTCCTTTTTTGTTGGACGCAGGACTAAGGGGTGGCATTCATTACCTGTCGTGTATACCATGTACCAGCTGTATCTAGTGCAACCGGTCGCCCCGGTGGCGTATCAGGTTATCCTCGAGCCTGGTATAGGTCAGTTTCGTGAGTTCGAGCCCCGCCGAGTGCATACTCGTATAAATTCGTTGGGACTTTTTCTTGTGGACAAATTGACTTGCGGAAAGCGCGAGAGCGTGAGTTAGCAACATTCGATGAACAATCGACGAGCAGTGGGATTGCTGAACCCTATGCGCGACAAAAATTGAAGGCAAGAACCGGGGAGGAGAAGGGATGACACCTGTGACCACGGCTTGTCCAGAAGCTGGAAAGTGAAAGTGTGCTAACAAAAAAAAAAAAAAAAAAAAAAAGTGCTGAGCATTTTGCAACTGATATTATTAATATCAACTGGGTATTATCTTGTACCTGGTAAAAAATACCAGACAGATGCATAGAAGTTCGAGGACGCGACAACTACAGCTGCTCACGCTGTAGTTTCGGTGTTTCCATGCAAAGCTGGCCGTGGCTGTTGTTGTTCTTGTGGTCTGTATTTTGACGTCTGTGCTTTACCATGCGTATGGCATTAGTTGCTTTTTGCCAACGTGCTCGTTGCGGCTGACAACGCATGACCAAACCACCTTGCTGTAGTTGAACTATCTGTAGTTTGTGACCACAGAGCTCGCTCGTGAGGCGTCAGGAAGAACACCGATTGTGCTGGATGCATCATGGTGGAAATATCAGTTTGATGTGGAGAATACGCACATCGAGGGCGTTCGAAATTCTTAGTATGGAGAGTTACGTACGTACATATCAGATACCACCGCCATACGGCGTGTTTATTCACATTTGATACAGACAGTCAGTACTCGTAGTGGTTTTTCGTCGGAGAGAAATTCGAATACGTTTGTGTGATAAAAAACTGGCCAGATGGACGGACGAATTTCCTGGACGATTTAGTCAATTTTGACGGGTGCTCATCGAAACGAAAATAGCAGCTCTGGAAAGATGTCGTCGATATTCGTATCGTCGAGATATCGTCGAGATATTGTTACATTCGTCGCTCGGCGTTTGCGCACCCCTCACTGCTGTCTAGAAAGCCTGCTTCGGCATTCGTTCGAGCCGGTGTTACATGTTTTATGTCGGGTGTGATAAGCCCAGTGATGAGGTTTTGCTAGAGAGCCAGAGAGCCCCAAGTATTGCCACCCATGAACATCTGCAGATGAGCTATGGGTGGAACTGTGAGGATTGTCCGATGGTATGGGCGAGGGGTTGTAAAGCGGAAGGGCCGCGTTCGTTTTCGAAACAGTCGAGGTAAACATGGTTATGAACGTACCTGGTTCTTTGTTTTCTTTTCGTAGACTTGGGGGGTCATCTGGTATTGACGTAAAAGCCGGCCTGCCCGAATTAATTTTACACTATTTCGAATGAATTTTGGAATATTTTAATAGTGTTTTTAATATCGGTAGTATGATATGTACTTTAATTCGCGTGTTCGAGGAGGCATCGGCACGATTAGTGTTTTTGCTGGATCTAGATGGGTGGAAAATCAGTTTAATGCGGAGAACATACACATACCTGGTACATATCGTGACCGGTCGCCCCGATGGCGTATCAGGTTATCCTCGAGCCTGGTATAGGTCAGTTTCGTGAGTTCGAGCCCCGCCGAGTGCATACTCGTATAAATTCGTTGGGACTTTTTCTTGTGGACAAATTGACTTGCGGAAAGCGCGAGAGCGTGAGTTAGCAACACTCGATGAACAATTGACGAGCAGTGGGATTGCTGAACCCTTTGCGCGATAAAAATTGAAGGCAAGAACCGGGGAGAAGGGATGACACCTGTGACCACGGCTTGTCCAGAAGCTGGAAAGTGAGAGTGGCCAAAAAAAAAAAAAATGCTGACTGGATTTATGATATGTTGACTGGAAAATCGACCCCCTTCGTTGGTCAACATTAAAGTCGGTCTGTCTGATGCATGTGTTTTATTTTTGTGTTTTGTTTTCGATCACAATTCGACGCGAGTCGCCGAGGGAACGCACGTACCGTAGTGGGGAGGGAAGAGAAAAGCCTGCTTGGTGACCCCGGATCTGAGCTACTACTGGGAGCCCTAGGACGGCGCGCGAGAGTAATGCGAGGATAATGAATGCGAGGGTAAAAAAAAAGATACCTTCACATACGCTTTTCTTCACTGTTTTTTTCTGTTTGTTTTGTGTTGCGTTTTTTTATTTATTCGCACCCCCGTATTAACACAATTACAACGGGAAGCTTTTTTTTCTTGAAAAATATGCTCGAAGTTGGCACAGGGAGAGAGTTATCATAACAGCTAGTATTTTTTGTTCTTTGTGTGGCTGTATGACCTGCATTTTGTTTGAGGTGGCATGTACGTGAAGGGCCCAAAGCTTCTGATTTTCAGACCCTCATTTCTTGTGATGCCACAGAGAGGGTGGTCAAATCACCACTCAATCGTGTATACCTGGTACTATCTGTACCCCGTCGTAGCCTGGCAGGATCGATCACCCGAACAACAGCAGAATACAAAATACACCCCCACAAAGCAAAGGTACTACCTACAGCAGCAAAGGAAAGGGGCATTTCGATCACCTGCTGTAACGGATGACAATATTTATTTATTTCCACTGCACCAACTCGGAACGCAGCGAGTCAGAGACAGTGGAAATAGAAGTAGCAGTAGCACCATATCATTGCAGCGGAGGCACGTATACGTAGGTTTGAAGCAGCAGCGGGGCCACGCTCTTGCTGTGCCTGGACGCGAGCGGGTGTGCTGAGTCCCTCCCCCTACCCGCTGCCACGTGGTTTATGCGTCTGGCTTGGTAGATGTTCGCTGCGTGCCTCCATGCTCGGATGCCTTTTAGCGATAGGTGCATTTAGTTCAGGGCCTGATGCAGGGAAGAAGAGCCACGAAGAGGCTCGTAGAATGCAAAACCGAGGAACACGCGTCAGACGTTTATCGTGTTTTTGTTCTTTACCCATCACAATCGACGCATCCCCTAGTATATTGTTGTTGTTCTCACATTAACTCGCATAAGCAGGTCCGTGGTCACAGGACAGGCTGCTGAGGAGATACATGATATTAACGTTTACCAGCTTTTTTTTTTTTTTTTTCTGTTCCCTGGGACATCGTTCTACTCTAGAGTGTGACTGCTGACAGCCTGTCCTGTGACCATGGACTTGGCTATGTGAGCTATGAAGGCAACAACATTCATGGTTTATAAACAAGTCTATATAGCGGCTTTTCAACCAACACCCTCAACACTTGCAGCATCAAAAGTGGAGCGAGTACCCGCTAGAAATTACGGTTTGTGGTTCGATCCTCGCCATAGCAATCTACGTTTTAGAAGAGTTGTGGAGTGTTTGGTAATGGTTTGTACGTGGTATGATACAGCAGGCATTTAACAGTAGTAAAGGTCGAAGAAGAGTCTGGGGATGAACCCACCCATACACGGCGAGCGTTGAGTACTGGTACTCAAGAACAGAGCAGTAAAAGTATGGTACCAGGTACACCAGCAGCTTGACGAGCACAGAGTAAACATGGACCGATATTTCAAAATGTTAATATTTCCATAATTGCAATCTTGTTTTATCAGTTGGAGATGACCACATTCGTGCGTGTTCTATTCATTTGGAAGCGCGTCTGCATGAAGTTTTTGAAACCTGTTTCTTTTTTTTGAAGTTGCATTGACACGTATCACGATGATCGGAAGACAGATTGAAAGATTGAAAGAACGCGAATGAAACGATGATGCCAACCCACAAACCGCACTTGCCGCTTCCTCTCGAGCTTGGGAGAGAAGTCCAGGATTCGAGGTGTTAGAGCCGTATTGTACTCAAGGTTATGGTCCCGCGTTACGGGCCCTCTTGCGTGGGGTCCCAGTTTATTGCCTGGGAATCGCGTGTCGCGACCTCGTCCAGTATATAGTAAAGCTCTATGTAACTCTGAATAACCCCCCCCCCCCCCCCCCCCCCCGTTTAGTGCCGGTTCTGCAAGACAAGGCATTAACGAGAGACCAAAGCGGTCCCTAGTACACAGCATATGTAACCATCAAACAAAGCAGTCAATGAAACTACTGGCTTCGCATTATTCGCAGATACTCATTCACTGCTTTGCTTGCACACTTGGCACTTGGCACCCTCCTTTATGCACAAAATCCTTGCGATCGGTGCTTTTGTCCCGTTAAAACCCACCGCCACGTTTTATGGACAGGCTACTTGCAATCAGACTCGCGCTGTTTTTTTTTCAACAGAAAATAAGTAAGTGTTTTGTACCAAGCTGCCAAGTACGTTTGAAAAGCAGGCTGCTGTAGTTGGACACGAGTCACTGGACGAGGGAAGAGACAGCCAGTGCTGAAATGTTGTCGCGATAAAAATGAAGGCGCGTATGCGTACGAAATGCATTTTGTTTTGCTTTGCAAATGATCAATTTTCCGCTCCTGTCTAATCTTGAGCAAGAAATTTACCACCAGGTAGTATTGTGAGTCGGCAGGGTTTTGCAACTAGTTTACTAATCGGTAGATATTGCTAGCCAAATCAGTGACTATAGCCGACTTACAGACGGCAGGCGAGCGAAGCAATGTAGCTCCTCCGCGGCAGAGACCCCCGGTCCAAGAAAAAAGGAATGCGTCCCACAATGTTCTTGTTCTCACATTAACTCGCAAGACCAAGTCCGCAGTCATAAGACAGGCTCCAGTCACTCTGAAGCAAAAGATTACACCCATTGCCCAGGAAAAAAACACAAACCAGAAGTGGTACACGCACAAATCATAGCTAACGCAGTCCATGTCTCCGTCAGAAACATGTAGGATGTGAAAATCGGGAGTCAGCCTACGATGTGCCAGGTCCATGTTGTTGGATACGTCTCACTACTCGCGCCTGGACAAACAGCCTTCATGCCATTACTTCTAAAACCGTAAGAATCAGACGGGCAGAATGGGATCGACGACTCTATTGAAACCCGAATTTACAGACTGTTTTTGGACAAAGTTGTCGCGAAAAATAATCGACAACAACGATCGCTTGACTACGTACACACTCGCACAATTTTGCTGCCCCAGAGCACCTCAGCGCACACGCAGATGAAGCTTTGTAGGCGGCGGGCAGGGACAACACACCGTGTGCGCTTCACGCGGGGAGGGTCGTCTTCCCCCTCGCTCCGTCGATCTCGCGCATCAACTACGACATGTCGCAGACGGCGGCTGTTCTCATCTCGGCAAATATGAGTAGTATTAATAGTAGTATATTATGGTAGCGTGTGTCTTGTGTCTGCCGAATGGTGCAATCGCGACCTTGACGAAAGCGGCAAGGCTCTCGTCGTGGTCACCATCACTACCCGGTCCCATCGGTTCGTGGCGAGGAGGCCCGACGTGTGTGCCTGCGGATATCGGGACACACCCCTTTTTGGGTAGAGGCCGACTCGAAAGTGATCTCTGAGCACGAAAGACTGAAAGTTCAAATCAGTTTCGGGTCTTGGAAGATAGGAAAAACCGGTTTTGCGACCCGAAAACGGTAATTTTCGAAGCCAGAAACGATGCTATAAGTGATGCCCTCCGAATAAGTATCGTTCAAGCATCGGAACCCAGTAAGTGGAATAGTCGGCACGTCCGGTAATGACTAAGCTGTTAGCCCGAGCAATGTCTAGTCGGCGAGTTTTTTTTTTTGGTTCACACTTCTACTTTCCAGCTTCTGGACAAGCCGTTGTCACGAGTGTCGTCCCTTTTCCCCCCCGGTTCATGCCTTCAATTTTTATCGCGCATACGTGTAGGGTTCAGCAATTCCACTGCTCGTCGATTTTTCATCGAGTTTTGCTAACTCACGCTCTCGCGCTTTCCGCAAGTTTATTTGTGCACAAGAAAAAGTCCCAACGAATTTGTACGAGTATGCACTCCGTGGGGCTCGTACTCACGAAACTGCCCTATACCAGGCTCGAGGATAACCTGATACGCCACCGGGGCGATCGACTTACGTCGTGCTTACGTCGTGCCCACTCATAGCTCTAGGTTTTGCCCCCAGCGACCCTTTGGACACGCCATGGTCACAGGTGTCTTCCCTTCTCTCCCCTGCCAGGTGCCTCCATTGTTGGACGCGCATAGGGTTCAGCATTTTTACCTTCGTAAAAATTTCCAGATCATGTTTGTATGCTCGGCGAAATTGGCCTGCTCGCGCTTTCGCGCTTTCTGCTATTCATGTTTTACCCCAAAAAAATCGCAACGACAAACACGATTATGGACCCGGCGAGACTTGAACCCATGGTGTTGACGTTAGTGGAGTACGACGATGTTTGACGTCAACGTCTCCATCGATTTACATCGGGGGCGACGGCGATAAAAACGACGCACGGAGCTCGAGTCCCCTAGTACCTCTTCATCCCTACCCTCGAGAGGAAATTCGCCCGCCTCCTTCGAATTTCATGGTTTCCAGATTCGCCCGATTCTTGTTTCCAACCCATAAGTACAAACTGCAACGTATCATACGCGCCATGATTGTTGAATTGCAATAACCAACATGATCAAAAGTTGAATGTTCGTACGTCACCTGTCATTCTGACCGATTGAGTATTGGATATGGCCACGCCGTTTTGCTTTTTTTGCGGGCACGGTATCGGTGTCGTGATGTGGCGTACGTACATGGTACGGAGGCGCCATTAGCGCCATTAGCGTCAACCTTGCGGCTCTTCTTTACAAAATCTTGAAAAATAGTGGTTTCACCACTAGTGTATAACATCAAGGACAATCGTCCGCCTCCTTCAAGTTTTATGGTTCGCAGATTTGCCTGATTCTTGTTGCCAACCGAAACGTACAAACTGCAACGTATCAAACGCGCCACAATTTTTTTATAAGCATTAACCAACATGATCAAAAGCTGTATGTTTGTACGTCACCTGTCATTCTGACCGATTGAGTATTGGATACGGCCACGCGTGTTTTGTTTTGTTTTTTGGGAACGATATCGGTATCGTGATGTGGCATACATAGGACGTACGGAGGCGCCATTAGCGTCAACCTTGCGGATCTTTACAAAATCTTGGAAACCTTTTGGTTTCACTAAGAGTGTATATACATTATCCGTTGCAGTCGTATTTCATGTAGGCGAGAAGGCTTTTTCGGGGCAGTTTTCTCTCGCCGAGTGCGCACGCACATCGCCCTACAAACACTGCTTGTTTTTCCAGTACCACCATGTGTCATATCATCATAGCTGATGACTACAGCAGTAGTATCACACGATGCCATTTCTACACCAACAGCAGCACGAGGAAGTCAGGAAGTCATTTCTTGGTGACGTGGAGATAACAGCCAGACCAGTTTACCTCTACCCCTAGGATATCCGGTAGATCTTTTTCCTTTTGCTTTCCCCGCCCTTCATTTTTTACGGCACTATTAATAGTAGTATTAATGGTGCGCTATCATCACCGTTTTTTTGTGGTACGATGTGCATATCCCCCCCCACCCACCACCCCCCGTTTTTTTTTTATTGACAAAGGCGAGGAAGAGCTTTTTTATCTGGATACGTCACTGGGTACCCGGATCCGGTGGTACACAGCAGTTTTTTTTTTTTTCAACCATTTCAACCGAGGTTTGGGTTATAGGGCTAGTTCCATGCTTTTGACAGCCTCAAAATTGTAAGTCATCATCTCTAATATGTACATGGTAAAGTAGTATCAGTAGCGTTCATCACGCAGTCTGCCTGTGTCCGGTGACCGTTGTATATATTTTAAAAATGAAAATACACTCCAGCTGTGAGATCGAAGATTTGTCGAAAGTCATCCTTTCAAGTTGTGTGATACTCCGATCGCGCGTATTACGGGTTCTGCGTCCTCATTAAGGATATAGGTCGGCGACTCCACTTGGAACTACAGTGTAGCTATCAGGGTCAACAGGGTGATGTTGGTCAGTCTGTGCGCGGAAACTATAAAACCCGTTTTTGAGGGAGACAAATTCTGACAGCTGGGGAAGGAAATGCATCAGATTATCGAGTGTATCCTGTAAGTCGTATAACCGGTGAGGGGAGGGCAGTTTATCATGTATATCCTGTAAGTCAGACAACCAGCGAGGAGAGGACGAAGTGTTCGAGGGGGTGGGTTGGGGGGGGGGGGGGGGGGGGGTTGCGGCAAAAGGGTTTTAAACAGTTTTAGGTCGCATAGATGTAGAGGTTTGCGCGTGGTGCTAGGTCTAGGTGATGGTGCGGGTGGTGGGGAAGGAGGGGGCGTTGGGGGGGGGGGGGGGGGGGCATGAATTGGAGCAGCGGCATGGGTGCATCTAGAAAGATGATGAGGTGATTTCGACATTAGGTGGGGCGTTTGAGCAAGAGAGAGCGGCGAAAAAAAAAAAAGGAGGGCGGGGGGAAGTTTTTCTTTCATTATTTTGGGGGGGAGGGGGGGGCGGGGTTTTAAACGGGTTTGCGTCGCATATAAGTCGTAGGGGCTCGCTGTACACGTGGTGCTAGGTCGAGGCGATCGTGCGGGTGGTGGGGAAGGAAGGGGCGTTGGAGGGGTGGGGATGAATAATAGCTACGTCATGAAAGGCTAATGACGTGATACCAATTGCGTTGAAGTGTTTTTTTTACTCTGGCCGATTTCGATTTCAGGTGGGACGTTTGAACAAGAGGGAACCGTTATTTATTTTTTTTCCCACAGCTGGAGTGTATTTATTTTTTATAATACGTGTTTCTGGCGAAGGCATAAATTGCGTCAGCTGTGATTAATGCGTGGAGCACCTTTGGTTTGTTTGTGTTTCTTCCCTGGGGTATTCCTCAGCTGCAGAGTGACTGGAGCCTGTTCTGTGACCATGGACTTGATTTTGCGAGTTGAATGTGAGAATGACAAAAAAAAACATACTGCTGGTATTGCTGTTTTGGTACATAACGACGCCATTTTTTTTCGCATTGATTTTTTTTTTTGTACTGGTTGATTCGTGGTATCCAACCCGTGAGATAGATCTGCCGCCCTACGTGCGCTGTTTCTGAAGCGGCGCGGGACCCGAAAGCTTTTGAGCTTGCGTAGTACGCACGTAGAGCTACGTATGCACGTTGACTTTATCGTATTTTTATTTAATTTCTTCGCGTGCAACTACTTACGCTCGCTTCTCGCATCTTGTCAACCAACCACACCCAAACCATTCTAGCATGTTAGCACTCACCGTTGGTAGTGCTCAGCTCGTTCCGCTGTGCCCCCCTGTCCCAGACTCTGCATCATCCATTTTTCATCAGTTTGATTATTATGCCCGATCGTGAGATCATGAGAGATCAGCAGTATTGGTTGGCAACCCTTGTTTCGTATTTTATATTTTTCCTCCAATAGAAGTTTTTCAGTAAATTTTCCCATGTGTGTGTGTTCTTCACATTAAACCGTTCTTCTACTCGTCGACATCCAGCACACCCAGTGTCCGTACTGATTCTTCACCCTAGAAAGATCAGCTCTGTGGTCACAAGCTACGACACAGAGATAATGCATGTGTGTGTTCTTCACATTAAACCGTTCTTCTACTCGTCGACATCCAGCACACCCAGTGTCCGTACTGATTCTTCACCCTAGAAAGATCAGCTCTGTGGTCACAACCTACGACACAGAGATAATGCATCGTAATGCATTCGACAACGCAATGTCATGCCCTAGTACTGGGTACGACAGGCACAACATACATACGTCAGCAACAGAAATACATTGGAAGAGAGAATACGAAATAAACAAAAACAAAAACAAAAACAAAATAATAATAAGAAAACAAATTAAACAAAGATAAAAATAAAAACAAAAATGAAACAAACAAAATGAAGGGGAAATTGAAGAAACAACCCAACCGGAAAGGAGAGCCAAAGCTCGGAAAAGAAACATAATAAAATAAAATAAAATAAAGTAAAACCAAAGTAAGATAATCCGAACACGAGCCAAAAACCTGGACACGCAAGGAGGGAACAAAGAGGAAAAAAATACCCCAGAAAAAGAAGAAAAGTGCTACGTACGTACTAGTCGGCCTGGTACTTTGCTACCCTGTCTGCCATCTCCTTCCTGCCTTCGTCCACCGCGGTCTCCCTTCTATTCCTCCTGTTGCCCCCCCTGCCCCCGCTCCCTTGGACGGCTTTCCTTCTACTCCTCCTGTTTCCCCCCCTCCCCCCTTTGTGTTCTTCTCATTAAACCAAAGTACCTTGTAAGAGAGAGAAACAACGAAAGAAACCAAGACAAAACAAATAAATAAATAAATAAAAAGGGGAGCCAAAGCTCGGGAGATGGAAACACACCCCGAGCATGAGCCAAAATGGACATGCAAGGGGGAAAGATGTAGTGCTTGGTGGTTATTTGTTGGTATTCATGCTTTGCCCTTCGCTATTACTATAATAGTCACGAATCATTTTGAGCTGTATGTGCTCCGCTTTGTGGATCTATGTACGTACGTATCTTATCAGGGTACAACCGGTACGTACCATTGTTATAGATGGATGTGGATACACTGGTGTACATAATGTGTACGATCCGTTGGCATCTAATTGGGTGAAATGGAAACATTTTTTTTATATATATTACTCTATCTTTTGTAGTCGTCATTTTTTCCCTCCAGTTCAACTCGTACGAGGTGTTACTGGTTAACCTCAGTGTAGTGGAAACAGTGTCTTTTTTCTTTGTAGTCGTCACTTTTAGTCTCCAGTTCAACTCGTACGAGTTGTTGCCCTCAGCGACGTTCTGGACAAGCTGTGGTCACAGGTGTTTTCCCTTCTTCCCCCCGGTACGTGCCTTCATTTTTGTGGTGCATGGGGCTTAGCGTTCCCACTTTTGAGCGTTTTGTGCTTGTTGATGTGCATCGAATTTCACCAACTCACGCTCTCGCGCGCTCGAACGTGTCGATTTGTAGGAAACAATCCCTTTCATGTTTCATGAGATTCGAGATTCGAACCTGCCGCCTCGCTCTCGACCTTAAGAGTTACGCGGCTCTGCATGTACGCGGCTTTCCATTATTGGACCACCGGGGACGCCAGTATGTGATGACGTGATTCGCTAGTATTTGCTTTGGATTTTCTATTTGTATTGTTGTATCGACTCAGGTTGTTCACCTACATGTTTCTGGACTTGGGACCGCCATATAATATATACTGGAGTATGTAGAATATTATCTTCGTTTTTTTATTGGCTCGCTGCTCTCCGGCGGCCGAGTGTTATCTTCTCGCGCTTTCGGCTGCGGGCAAGCTAGACTGCCATGGGTACATTATGAAGCATATCTGAATCTCGGCCGAGCTTCGTAGCGGCGCTCGGCACAATAAACGTCGCGTAGCTGGCTCTATTTGGCAAGGGAATGCGTTCCGCCTCCCTGAGACGAGCAGGTCACTTGGAACGCTCCAAATTGTTTTTCATTTTTTTTTCAATTTTTCGATGAACTTTTGCAATGTTTTGTTCTTCGTTGTTATTTTGTTCGTAAAAAATGACCCGCTACTCAACTAACCACAGCAGCAGCACAGGAGCAGTAGCAGCGACGGCCCGGACTTGATTAACCTCAGCAGCAGCACAACAACAGCAGTAGCAGCAACATACAGCAGTAGTAGCAGCAACATACAGCAGTAGTAGCAGCAACATGCAGCAGTAGTAGCAGCAGTACACATGTGTATCGGATTAGTGTGGGTTTGGGGGCGCGCCGCCCTGGGCCGTTTCGGCCCCGGATCTCGACGTGGGGTGGTAGGCATGAGTGCAGACAACGGTAAACCGGCCTGCGCTCTCCCCCCGCGCGGGCGGCCGCTCGTCGAGGCAGGAGCGAAAGCGTCTGTGGTCGTGGTTGACCCGGTGTGTTTATTTTTCACTGGCGGGGTAACTAGACGCCGAATGTAAGGACCGTTTGTACTTGAATATAAACCAACATCCGGTATTATATTTCTGGACAGCGGATGCCCGCAGGAGGAGGCTGTGAGGTAGAGGTCGGGAGCAGCCGAGTGTTGGAACGAGCGCCACAGGGCACGGCTTGCATATCAGCGCGGGAGACGGGGCTCTTAGGGACATGGAGCGGGGAAAGCTTGGAAGATGGCGCCGAGCGCGGCGAGGGTGGCAGGCATCGCGAGCGCAGCATGCACGCGAGTCTCGACCAGGCCAAATATTTTTTGGCGGCAGAGGGGAACCATGGGTAGGGTTCAAGGATATAACTCCTTATTAGCGATAGCCAAACTCAGGTATATTTACGGTGCGGCTGTGGCCCAAATCGAGTACGTTTGTATTTCAGCGTTCGCCACTCGCCCAGGACGCCATCTGGTTGGCTGGGTGGATCGGTTCTAGGTCTGTTGCTACTATCGTACACAGGTATCATACACACATTTCTGACCATATGCATCAAGTAGTGGCGGGTTCAGGCGGGAGCACTGTCGATCTAGCTCTACTTTCTACGGGGATAAACAAGGAGTACATCAAGGTTTCGGTTCCCCTCAAACGAAGTACCACCGCGTTGAACACTGCCCCCAACTCTTGAAAAATCATATCACGTACGCCACACATACCGAAATTGTTGCCGCCAACCAATCAATTCTTGTACAACATCCAAGAGCGACTGACATTGGCTGATCAACCCTATTGTTTTACCATATGCAAACACATGTGACGTGTACTGTATAGCAATGAGCACTGTTCCACGTACGGTGCACAGCATCCCCTTCCACCAATAATCCGTTTGCGCGTGCAACGATGTAACGTGCACCCACCGCTATCACACTATTCCCGCTGATGACTACTGCTGCTGCTGCTACTACTACTAGATTGGCTGATCAACCCTATTGTTTTACCATATGCAAACACATGTGACGTGTACTGTATAGCAATGAGCACTGTTCCACGTACGGTGCACAGCATCCCCTTCCACCAATAATCCGTTTGCGCGTGCAACGATGTAACGTGCACCCACCGCTATCACACTATTCCCGCTGATGACTACTGCTGCTGCTGCTACTACTACTAGTACTACTCCTTCTTTGGAGCAATGCACTAGGTCATGCCACACGTTTCCTCTAAGAAGAGCAGTAGAGTTTGTTTATGTGAGTACGCGTAACACCATTGTAGGTGGCAAAATATGTGTACGTGTTACGATTGTCTCCCTTTTCGCCTTCCGACGCCCCGGTATTTCACGTTACCCGCATCCCGAAGGGGACGTTGTAATATGTACGAGTTCGTTTTGCAGTCAGTTCGTTCAATTCGTCGGTCTTTCGATTGGTTTTGTTGTCCTTTCGCATGTTCGTGAGCGCGGTGCCTTGCTAAGCGACAAGACCGTGTAATATATACCTGGTACGTGGTAGTATTTTCTGGGCGGCAAGCGGTGTAGTCGTTTTTTTCATGCGAGCAGTGAGACGTGTACCAGTATGGACCTGGCACATCGTGGGCTGACTCCCAATTTCACTTTTTTATGTGTCTGGCGGAGACATGAATTGCGTCAGCTATTTATGACATATGCGAGTACTACTTCTGGTTTGTGTTTTTCCCTGGGGTATTCCTCAGCTACAGAGTGACTGGAGCCTGTCCTGTGACCACGGACTTGATTATTCGAGTTTATGTGAGAACGACAACAACATGAACAACATTCGGTCGTGACCTTAAATAGTTTGGTCGTGATTACTGTATACTCTGGAGTATATGTTAATTGTTATTGAATTGTGACTTACATGATTAGTCTAGTCGTGACACGTCGTTTCCACCGCACTAAGCTGGGTACACACACTACAGCAGTTTACCGACCCCACGTGGAACGACTTTATTGCCGATGAAAATGAGGGCGCGCACCGTGGGGGAGAGGGAATGACACCTGTGCCCACGGCTTGAGCAGTGCTGCTTGCCCCCGATTGTGCCGGTGATATCGCTCGGCACAGATGTGAGCCACCATTAGTGGGAGCACGCGTTTTAGTGCCGGCTTCCGCTGTAGTACTGGTTTCTACGGCTGGCACATGCAGGCACTGTAAAGGAACTACGTCGGAACAACGAGGAGATAAGGCACACTGGGTAGGGCCGGTCTCCCCGGCACTTACTTATGGTACATAGCTTACCGCGCGCATTAGAGGGACCAATACTTGAGATTGTGGAGGAACGGTGCAACATCATTAGTACTCGTATGTCGTTTGTTATTTAGAAGGCATTATTGTTGTTGCATGTTTATGTTGTGGGCGTGTGCCCGTACTTTGAAATTTCGACGTTTTTCGTCGCGTTGTCCATGGGCCTCGGCATGATAGCGTTGGTTGGTAGTGGCCTGGCGGGAGTCTTGCCATCTATACCTGCTAGCCCTACCGGTGCACCGGCATATGCCCGTGAGGCGTACGGTTTGCCTCCAATTGATGATATTATTTCAACATTTTTTTAGTTTCGCGTTGTTTTTTCCTGTGATATTTATATTTATACATATTTGCTTTGTTTCTCCTGTGATACTTGTCCAAAGTGCGTTCTAAAGTTGTGCTAATTGTGGCGATATGTGCGATGTACCAAGGGTATGTTATATCTCCGTCTCGTGGGTTGTAGCCACACTGCGTTAATCTCTCTATTAATCGCGAAGAATCGACGCGGACACGGTTATTCTATGAACCGCGCCAGAGTTATCACGGCTTAGGTCTCGTTGTTGCGGTTTTGGCCGCGTTTAACCCCTTCACAACTGGAAACCCTTTTTGGGGATAAATTTACTCGAAGTTAGTACAGGGAGGGATTTGGGGGCTCTAACGGGGTTAAATGTTTTGTCTGCCCCGTCGTTTGCGATCACAAGACAACTACCAGATATAGGGTTTTCCATGGCCAAATATCGTTGCGATCTTATTTTTTCTTCACTTTTAAAATATTATGCGTGTGTCTGCAAAACCTCTGGTATAATTATTTTAATTTTTATAATAGTTCTGCTTCGTGGTTCGTGGCCACCCAGAAGGCTTGTTTGTCTCCAGTGGGGTGGATAATTGACACGGACCCTGGATGTGCAGGGTGTCGATGGATAGAATGAACGGTGAAGATCACTGTTATAAGGCTTAGTTTGGGTAAGCTATTGGTTAACCTGTGCAAGTGGTCAAACGGACTAATACCCTACTAATACCTTAACAAATGGCGTCGTCGACAGACCATGGGTTTTTGGGTCGTGGGTTCGATCCCCACATCCACCATAATAAACTTTTTCAGATTTCCCCATGGCGAACTTGAAAAATACTCTCCCCGGTATCCCCAGGAAATGAAACGGCTTGGATATTGACAGAGGTCCGCCGTATATCCGGCCGACCTGCTATCCCGCCGTTTCAGGGGGGGAGAGTGTTATAAGGCTTAGTTTGGGTAAGCTATTGGTTAACCTGTGCAAGTGGTCAAACGGACTAATACCCTACTAATTCCTTAACATCACGCTCCCGCACGGAGAGTAGTTGGAGCCTGCCCTGTGACCACGGACTCGCGAAATATAGAACGAGAACAGTACCTCACCCCGTATGCAGCAGTACAGAGGCAGCAAACAGGTAAAATGATGCGATATGTATACCAGGTGTGCATAGATTCTTTTTTTTGGTTCCGTCTTTGCCAAGGTTTACTTGTACGTAAGAAGAAAGAAAAAGCGAAATAAAACTGCGAAGATAACAGATGGGGTGAGCAACAAAAAAAAAAGAAAACGTTGCGTACGATTTCGCATTCGTGTTTTTTTTCGTGTCGTGCATTTGCATGCTCTTGGTCGTGCCCTATTTCGATGGCGCCCTTGTTGAAACACATGGCCCTTGAACTGCTGCTGACGAGAAGTAGGGAGGGGAAGGGGACAACACTACAAGCAGTAAATAGGAATCTTCTCCGCCGAGCAGGGATTGGAAAAAGCAAGGGAGGGACTGCGGCTTACAGAATAGTATCCCTTACCCCTTCCCTTGCGCATGAACGATAAACATACGATAAACTGCTCATGCACACGTTTAGACCCCCCCCCCGCCTCTTTTGTATGATTAATTTAACACATGTTGCCCTGTTGCCGCTGCTGGCTGCTCCTGCTGCTTCAGTTCATCAGTGCAAGTAAGCGCCGGAACGTGTGTATTACTCGCCCGGTAACGTATGACATGGTATTATATGATATGTACTGCTTGTCGTATATGCATAGTTACATGACCGATCGTATATCCCACTTTTTTTTTTTTCAAGGAATTTACGAGGTATTATAGACGCTTACGCCGATCTTGCGACCATTAGATTTTGGCTCAGCGCTTTTATTTTTTTATTTGTCTTGTCTTTTTTTTTTTTTCTCCAAAGGACAGAGAGACGTTTACGCTGATCTTCCGATCGCTGGATTTTGGCGCACTTGGGATTTTTGGTGTTGTGGGTCGTACTGCTTTTTCTCTATCCGCTGCGGCTGCTGCAGGAGTCCATGTATGATGCCATGCTTGCCTTGTTGTGAGTATTATACCCATCGCAGTATGGAATATTCTTCCAGACCACGGGTTGTCCATCGTATGGGTATATACGAGCACGTATACGAGTACTGCATGCAGCAGTACTGGCCACGCGATAAGAAACAATACTCTGTAGTGGTCTTAGACTAGAGTTCTTATCCGAGAAATGGTGTGGTACGCTAACAGAAGTATAACAGCTGTCGAATTTGTTTTTTCTCGGTCATTTTTACGCACAGCTATTTTTTTTTTCGTGGGACTATCTTCCTTGTGAAACTGTGTTCATGAGTAGATATTGTTTTTATATGGCGTACACTATACCTGGTACGCTCTGTCGGGGAGTATGGAATATATAGACCCGAAAACAATTGGGCAACTTTAGCGACGATTTTTATTTTGCGCGTTTTGAACGTGTACAAGCAATAGGCACGAAGTTCTTGTCCAAGTGCTATGTTCCATGAATATTACGACATCACGACATGCATTTGATTTGAGAAAAGTAGAAGTTTTCTGCGACCTAAATGACTTTCCAAGGTAAGTTTCATCGTGAAGGGTTTTGTGGCCACCTAAAACACGTTCACCAAATATATACTTTCGACGAAATTTTCGATCTAAACCAGCTCCACTAAGTACAACTAGTAAACGTACGTGTTTTTTCTTTGTCGTTATTCATGTTTTACCGCATTATCTGCCCTTTTGCACGTACCACTTGTACTTCTGTCTGGTAGTTCGTGATCACAAAGTTTGTCTCTTGGAAATGGCGTCGCCACGGACACATGCTGTGCTGGATGTAGATTGGTGGAAATATCAGTTTAATGTGAAGGACACGCCGTCATAATTATTTTGATGGCCTCCTTGAACCCTCCCCCTCCCCTCCTATCCTCCCCCCGCTCAAATGGTTGCAGTTACCGTTGGCTCGTGACGAGGCATCCCGCGCAGTTCGAGCGGCTTGACTTCACGGCCCAAATCCTCCAGAGCGCCTCTCGCGCCCGCAAGGCGTTCTACGACTGCGGCTGGGCAGAGGCGAAAGTCCTGATCCGCCCATCGGATGGGAAGTTCGAGCGCACCCCCTTTTTTGACACCATCATCCGCCGTGGGCTTCGCAACAGCACGCGCTTTGATGCGTCAACCCTAACGGAGGAAGAAATCGATGCTCTAGGCATGCACCGCGATGAGAGCTTGGGGTTTAAACTGCAGATTCGACACTTTCGAAGCTCGCGCAAGGAGCTGCCTCCGCAAGGTCGCGGAGGCAATGGTAACGGTGGCGCTAGCGGCGGCAATGCCCCCGGAAGACCTGCGGAAAATGCCTCCCCTGCCATGTTGGCGGCTTCCAGCGGTGGTGGTGGCGGTACCGGCAATGGGTCCCGTCCTCACCCATCCGCAGGCGGTATACGTTCCCCCGCTCAACGGAGCGGTGGAGGCGGTGGTCATGGACGGGGGGGGGTGCGCATCCCGTCCCCGCGGGAACCGCGGGCACAGGAGATGTTACCATCGTCGCATGACGTGAACGTATTGTCGTCGTCGCCTTCGTGGCGCAACGGTGACGTGGCGTCGAGAGCGTCTGTCCCCGGGGGACGTTGGTCGGAAGAGGCAACACAGTGGCATCGGCGCGCGGCCACATCCAGCGGCGACGGCGGTAGCACGATGGATGCCGCAAGCAGGGAGCACCAGCAGCCACATCTACACCACCAACAGCAGCATCAACAGCAGCGGCAGCAGTGGACTCCATTGGACAACTCGAGACGCTGGGGGCACAACGGCGATGGTAATGGTAAGACAGAAACCGACGAGCGGGATCTCTACATGGGTGCGGCGGCAGCAGCAGCCGCGGCAGCAGCGGCCGCGGCGGCGTCGTCAGCAGCGGGGGCAGGGGCGGGCGCGGGAGCGGGAGGAGTTCCAACCTGGGGACCGCAGGCGGCCGTCCCCGCCCGTAGCCTCTCGACGTGGGAAGGAGTTCCATCCGGGAGGCGTTGGGTGTCAGACAGGGAAGCGCGTTGCTGGGAACCCTCGCGGAGTGGGGACGGGGACGGGGGCTTGGACAGACCTAGCTTTGACAGGCTACCGAGGGAGTTAAGCGAGGGCAGCGACGGGCATGTCACGCATGAGGGGTTTAGCTGTCCGGGGGGGCGTGTCGCCCCCGGCGGGGGCGGTGGTGGTGGCGGTGGTGGTGGTGGCGGCGGCGGCGGTAGGCATCAGGCGGAGGCCGAGGCTAGGGCCGTGTTTAGGCGTCACCCGGAGCAGCGGTTGGGGAGAGCGGCGCCGATGCTGGTGGGTCCCGCCCTGAGAACTGGCAACGGTAACGGTATGGAAGGGGTTGGGAAGGGGGAGTCGCCGGATAGTGCCGCTGTGGCGGATGGACGTTTGCTCACGCAGGGGTACATGCGTCTAGCGGCGATGAACGACCGCAGGGGTAACGGTGGTGGTGGAGGCGAGGAGGGCGGCGCTGCTGGAGTTATGGCGAGCCACAGGGTGGCCCACAGCGTTACACGGACAGTGTCGCACAGCAGCAGTGTATCGCATCGTGTGAAAATGCTCGGTGAGGAGACTGAGATGTCGGGCGGTGTTCACTTGAAGAGGGTAGATTCGGAGAGCCACAGCAGCAACAGCCACAGCCACCATGACAGCAGCCACCACAACGACAACAACGATCACGACAAGAACCATCACAACCAGCATGGGAGCAACCACCATGACCAAACCCACCGTGATGACAGCCACCAAGACAACAACCACCCTGACAACGAACACCATGATATTAATCACCACGACAACGACCACTATAACGACAACAACAACCACGCCAGCAACAACCACAACAGCAGGAGGGGGCTGCAACGGGGTGTCGAGGCGGAGCAACACGAGCGTCCTCTGTCGGCGAAGCTATCCTCAGGGTACGACGGCACCCACGGTAAACGGAAGAGGCACCCAGCAGATGCCGGCGACGAATTTAACGGTGGCGGCGGCCCTGGTCAGGTGTGGGATAACTTGTTTTGGAGGCGGGCAGGGGGGAAGGGGGGGCGTGTTGTTCACATGAACCTGTTATTTCGTGGTTACTTCTTATTTCCGCCCATATACACGGGTAGGTGTGTGGTACTGCTTTTTTTGTTTTGCTTGGAGCGATGCGTGTTCTTCACCTTACACTGCTATCTTCATCCATTATCGCGCAGCACACCCAGCGTCTGGAAGGACTTTCATGTTTTTGCTGGTAGTAGTTTGGAACAGCAGTTAAGGACTTTCATGTTTCTGCTGGTAGTAGTTTGGAACAGCAGTTATACTACTGTAAGCAGTGATACTACAACATATTCTTCGAAGCATACGAGAGAGAAAAACGAGGATAGAACACGGCCCCTTTTTGTTTTTGCCAACATGCACCTTTTATTTCGGCTACCTCCACGTGATAACGCCCCGTCTCATGTAATTATCCCCCATCCTTCACTTCGTCCGTCCTCCCTCTCTCCCTCCTTCCCTCCCTTGCTCCTATGCCTTATCGTACCGACAACAAACCCTCTCTGTAATCTCCGCCCCCCAGGCTGGTCACGGGAGGATGAAGGGAGGTCACGCGCAAGCATGGGCGAGAGGACATCAACAAGGGACAACCACCCCCCCTCCGTCCCACCGCCCTTACCCCCGCGAGCAGCACGCCCGTGACCATCATGCAGCATCCCATGAGCATCACGCATCGTCCCATGACCATCAGAATGCCCGTGACCATCGTGCGCATGATCTTCGCGCTTATCACGCCCAGTGTGAAGCGCTTGAGAGAGACCTGGTGGAAAGCGAGAGGGAGCTATTGTCTTCGAGGTGCGTTGTTTGTTCCTACTGTTCCCCTGCTGTTCCCAACTCCTGTACCTATAAGTTACTCTTTAGATAGTCTTCCAAGATTTGAGGCAAATATTTTGGCCCGTTTTCCCTCCCCCTCGTGCAATTATCCTAAATGATGCTACTAAATATTTTTTTTTTTTACGTACGACCTATTTTGTGTTTTGTCCTCTGTTACCTGCTGTAATCGTGAACCTCTCGTTGTTTGAGGTTTTGCCCATAAAACCGAGAGCGCAGTTCTGAAAAGTTTTCTTATGAAAAGGGCCAAAAATGCCAACCAAGGCTAAACTCCTATTGCTGCCACTACTCTTTATACTGCAACCGGTCGCCCCGGTGGCGTATCAGGTTATCCTCGAGCCTGGTATAGATAGGTCAGTTTCGTGAGTTCGAGCCCCGCCGAGTGCATACTCGTATAAATTCGTTGGGACTTTTTCTTGTGGACAAATTGACTTGCGGAAAGCGCGAGAGCGTGAGTTAGCAACACTCGGTGAAAAATCGACGAGCAGTGGGATTGCTGAACCCTATGCGCGATAAAAATTGAAGGCAAGAACCGGGGAGGAGAAGGGGTGACACCTGTGACCACGGCTTGTCCAGAAGCTGGAAAGTGAGAGTGTGCAAAAAAAAAAAAAAAAAAAAAAAAAAATACTGCTGCTACTACTATATACATGTGTACAGGTTGTCCGCTTTGTGTGAGAAGAAGTGCACCTGACGAGTTCGTTTCAGTGTCTACCAACGCAGTACCCTTGTAGTAGCCTAATTCGATGTGAGTCCACGAGGAAAGAGGGAAGAAAGGGCTGACGTCTTCTAGCGATAAGAGTGAAGGCGTGTGCCGTAGTGGGGAGGGGAGGAGACGAGCCTGCTTACGAAGTGACCATGGACCTGGGCTGCTTTTACGGAGGGAGAAGTAGGAAGGAAAATGCGAAGATAATAGACGAGATAGATGAGATACAACAACAGCAACAGTTCATTTTAGCGTCTATCGCGGTCCTTATATACCACGTACCACGAACCATTTTAATCATACGATTCGTGATCAGCTGGGCTATCCCCTTCAGGGCTCACTCACTGCTTATGACTTGTTTTTCGGCCAAGCTCCTTGTATTTAGCATAAGATTGTTTTTTGCGGTATTAAAAGCGACCGCTTTGAAGAATGCACGCAGGTTTGTGGGGCGGAAGTACTTGCGAATTGGCGTTGGTTGATGATTCACTTTTTAATTCGATATTAAAAGGGTTTAGGAGAACAGTCGCAGTGAAAGTACAGATCTTATTCACACGCAACTTGCGAGATGTTTCGACGAAATCTTCATTTTGATCTCGCAGTTTACGTGTTTTTTTTTCTAGTAATTCATCTTCATTTTGATCTCGCAGCTGTACGTAGTTTTATTTTTTTATTTTACATGACAAGACCTGTACTTGCACTTCGACTACTGTTTTGTATCATGAAGAAAAAATAAGAGCTACGTACAGCTGCGAGATCAAGATGGAGATTTTGTCGATAATCATGTTCGCAACCTGTGTGTGATACTCCCGGTTACTCAGGTATTTTTTTTTCGTCCCATTTTTTATCCTCTCACTACGCTCGCGCTCCTTTCCAGTAGTAACTCAGATCCGGGGTCACACAACAGGCCCTCCTGTCCCCAGACTACGACTGGTATACATACGATGTGTGATGGGTGTTGTATACGGTTTCGGACCAGCTCTATGGTCAATCTCGAGGATTATTATTACGTGGCCGTTTCTGTTTTATTTTCCTATTCAAGAAGGTGCCACTGGCAAGATGATCCATCTCTATTTCCAAGTTGGTTATTGCCCAACACATGATCACAGATACAGCGTTGCTGCAGTAGTAGTAGATGCGGTTGTAAAAACATGAAAGGGCATTGATGTTATTATTGTGATAGTCGGATTTGTAACGACGTCAAATTGAGAATGGTGATAGTTTATCGTATGGCGCTAGGTGCATCGTACAGCAGTGGTGGTCTCCCTACCCCCTACAGGCAGAGTCCCGATATTTGCCATCCAGGAATACTTCAGAGTTTTTTTTTCTCTACTTTTTTCACACTTACACTTTAAAAATTCCAGCTTCTGGACAAGCCGTGGTCACAGCAGTTGTCGTCCCTTCTTGCCTTCAACTTTTTTTCGCGCATAGATAGGGTTCCGCAATCTCATCGCTCGTCGATTACGAATTTCTACGAGTATGTGTTGCTGGCTCACGCTCTCGCGCTTTCCGCAAGTCAATTTGTGCACAAGAAAAAGTCCCTACGAATTTCTACGAGTGTGCACTCGGGGGGACTCGAACCCACGAAACTGCTCTATCAGGCTCGAGGATAACCTGATACGCCACGGGGGCGACCATACCGGACGCCGGCAATGAATGTATGGTTGCTGTTGTTGTTGTTGTTGCTGCTGTTGTTGCTGTTGTCGTTGTGCTCGAATTAACTCGCATAATCAAGTCCGTCTGGTATATAGGTATCATACCGATATTGGTACCTCGGGTACTATCTCAAAGTGGGTTCCACTTGTGCCAAGCAGTTTCATCGGCACTAAACCGGCAATAGGTACTATACATGTACCTGGTAGTGCTCCATGGATAGTGGCATGTTTAGGTGACGGTCAGGGTGATGCGTAGTCGATAAACCGCGAGTAGTGGAGATTTGAAAGCGCGAAAATTACACGATAATATTAACCGGTGTGTGTTTCCATATACGGCTGCTGCTCTTTATACCTGACGAATTATGATGCGGGATATATCAGTACGCATCTATCTACACACTTGCGTGTCGGTTCTGAGTATCTGTCTTGCTGGGACCCGTGAACATCATTGAATGTAGTTTTCTGTCCTGCTGCTCTGCGACATGTTGCTGCACCTGCTGAAAGGAAATGTGTGATACACAAGTATATGTCCAGGCTTGAGGTGCCGACGGGCTTCTCTGACGGCTTACGAAACATGTATATACACCCCTAGCCGTGTATTTAAGCCACGCAGCGCGTAATATAAGCCATAAACCCCTGCCCAAAGTATTGAATGTATTTGTACCCCCCCCCCCCCCCGCGCTAACAAGACGGGGATAGGATAAGCAAACAGTTTCTATGCAGTAAATGGAAGAAGCGTAATGAGCGCCCAAGCGTTGTAGGTGTCTCTAATACGAGTAGGAACGGTGCTCCGTCTCGAAAGGATGCGCGGTCAATGGTCAAATGGCTAAGGTAACCAACAAATGAGTACGCCCCCCCCCGCCCATTCCCGGCTATGATTTTTCACACCCTGATTCCTCCCTCTATGACGTTGGCCCGAGGTTAAGGCTTAGGCTTATGGTCGGGCGGATGACCTTGTACCAGGTACATGGGTGTGCTATCAACATCAGTATATCAAGTAGGGATGCTTATGGACACCGCCGCTAGAAAAGGGGGGCATACCTTTTTTTCAAAAACCATTTATAACTTGAATATCGTATGTTACTAGAGGAGCGTTTTTTCGGACAGTTTCCGTGGTTTTTTTTCAAATTTGGCGGCTGGTAACTTCTGGGCGTGTTTTGGTATATCATCGAATGTTCGCCGTAATTTTGTCTCGTATTTTTTATTCAAACTTCGCAACTTTATTGCGTGCGTGTGCACTAATTTTTTGGGGGGGAAGGGGCATGCATGCCGACCAAACACTCGACGAGTTTGTGCAGTGTGTTATCTATATGAAGCTCCTAGTAACCCTCTTTAAAGCCTCAAAACCCCTCCCTATACTAAATCTAAGTAATTTTGTCCCCGAAAACGAGGTTCCAGTTGTGAACGCGTTAATACTATTCACCCCTCTTGGTGCCAGGGACCTTCAGAGATGAAAATCGAAAAATTGGGCAATAAAAGTGAACATTTAGCCTTTGCACCACCGGACTTTCGAAGCAACGCTGGCTGCTTGGATATTTATTGGTGAGACTTTTTGTGTGTGAAGTGCAACAATGCAACAACATGCACGACTTGATCGATCCCATTCGCACTCTGTTGCTCACTGACGGAACGACGACAGTAGTGGATAGCATAGTCGGTCGCCCCGGTGGTCTAGCGGTTACGCTTGAAGACTACTAGCGTTGGGCCTTGAGTTCGATTCCCACCGTGGTGAGATTTGACTTTATTAACAAACATCGAAAAAAAAAAGATCAACTGCTGAGAGCGCCTATTAATAGCAGCATGGGAAGGTACAATTCGACGCGAGTCGACGAGGGAAGGAAATGCTGAATTATTATCGCGATAAAAATGAAGGCACGTACCGTAGTGGAGAGGGGGAAGGAGGGCCCGCTATGTGACCCCGGATCTTCGCTACTACTGAGAGGCCTGGGAGGGAGCGCGAGAGTAATGCGAGGATAATAAATGTGACGGTGCACCGGCATCTGTTATCATGTCTTTGGTCGCCATCTCTGTATCGTACCCAGGCTCCAAAAGTTGTTGAAAATGAGCCCGCAGCAGTACGCACAGCAGCAGCAGTACACGTATAGTATGGCCATGCTGCACGTGCGAGGTATGACTACGAGACTCTCCTTAATGAGGACACAACACGCGCAATCGGAGTGTGTGACAAGACAGCTTGCAAATATGAGGTTCGACGAAATCTTCTTGAAATCTTCGATGTCACAGCTGGAGTGTGTTTTATTTTTTTGTGAAAGACTTTTTTTTCTTATCCTCCGGCCGATGAGGAAAAAGAAACCCTTTTAGAGCCCCCAATCCCCTCCCTATACTAAATCCATGTAATTTTGTCCCCAAAACGGGTTTCCAGTGGTGAAGGGCACCATACTTGCACGTACCTGTCATTCTTTTACTTGTCTTTTTTTTTTTTTCATCCTCCGGCGGATGGAAAAAATAAAGCTTAATCCATTTAGCACCGCACTCCCGACATGGAGGCAAAACACTTGGAGTTAAACCAGGATCAGTTTGTGAGGTGGAAATGGGTTAAGCTCACCACACTTCCACGTATTTTTTTCATACGCGTCGTGTGTCGATTTAACTCCCAGTTGCTTTCCCAACCCAACGCTAACTGGCGCACCCTTCGGATCCCACTGTAGCGATGGCGTGGGCTGTCCCTCTTTTACTTGTCGTTTGGACGCATCTCCCATCCTATCCTGCCAGACAGCAGCCCGGACTTATTTTTCTTGCAGCCAAGCCAATGCTGTAAGGCCATTTCTTATGCACTCGGATTTGGTAGTCGATAAAGGCCTTTTTCGACTGAAGCCCAAATAAGGCATTGCGCAGTCGAAAAAGGGCTTTTTCGACTCAACTTTTTTCGACTGATAATTCCGACTGGCGATTCCAGTCGAAAAACTCGATTTTTTCGACTGAATCCTGCAGTCGAAAAACTCAGTCGAAAAAGTTTTACACGTGCTTTTTGAACCGATCGCATCACCCATCCCACCACCAATCACACACCCACACGGCCACACACCCATACCAGATACCACACTGCAGTATCATACAAGGCGCTGACGCTGGCTTGGCTATCCCTGCTGTTGCTTCTCGCAGCAAGTCAGCGTGGCGCATTCCTAGTTCCGCTCGCCAGCAGCGTGTATCACACGACGGCAGCAGCGCGCGGTCTCGATCCCATGCTGCCAACAACGGCTGCGCCTGCTGTAGGTTTGGCGGCTCTCGGCTGAGTGCAACTCCACGAACGTAGCTTTGGCGGCTTTCGGCTAAGCCCGAAGTCACCAACTCGCTGGGACGAAGGTTCGTCGAGCCGTTGCTCGCGGAGACAGCGCGAAGCACAGAGCTGCCAACCGATTTCGCCTGCTGTACAGCAGTACTCCCTCACACCAACCGCCTCTAGGAAGAGCACAAAAACTATTAAATCAACTCGACTGACGATTAGAAGAAGGACCAGAAGAATCCAGTCGAAAAAAAATCCGGTCGAAAAAGGCCGTTTTCTACTGGCGGCATCCGACTGCATAAGAAATGGACTAAATGGTAAATACAAACCAGGTATTATAATCGTTTTCCCCTCGAAAGCCCCATACAAAGGAGGTCCTCCCGATAAGGCGGGTTGTGTGGTGTCGAGAGCATTATCACCGCCTTATCGGAGGAAGCCGCCTTATTTTTTCCGTGTTATGAGTGCAATTCCTTATTAATCGTCGCGCTGAGCGATTTTGACCGCCTTGTATCGGTATACCGCCTTATTGGAGTGCCACACCTTATCTTCGAAATTATAAACACCGTCTTCGTACTAACATTGGTATAAAGAGGTTCTTACATTTCCGAACGTAATGTTTTGTGATGTTGTAGGAAATACGACGCCCTGTGTGTAGTTTTTTGGGTGCTGTTTTTTTTTTGGCTTGAGCGACAACGCCAGCAAGACGCCAGGTAGGCAAAAAGGCGCACGCACGCACGCACGGACTGCACGTCTATCCGGCGATGAGCGACCGGCGACCGGGAGCACTTTGAGATCGTCTAGTATGTTGTAGTCTCTTTTCAAACATCTAGAGTCCTTGGTCACACAATGGTGCTGGGGCCTTCGGAAGACCCATAAAAACAAATGAAATCAAAATTCATCCGGAAAATACTTTGCTTTCCCGCTCAAAACCCACGAGTATAATATCAGCTGGCTGTCGTCATTCATGGAATCGAAAGCAATGTTGTACCGCTTTGCTTGTCAAGAAAGATTTCCCGCCTGGTCGTATTGTTTTGTTATACCTGGTACAAGTAGAAACCATACGTTTGCAGATTTTTTTTTTCTTGTACGATAGATATCATCAAGCATACGTGCGTATTTGTTGCATCACAGCCATATTCTGATACGTACATACGTGGCCCGCGCCTGCCGTCGGCGAGCACACCCTGGCTCGACTTTTTGTGAACATCCGAAAGCAGCTGCTGTGTGTGGCGTCCTATTTTTTTGTTTTTGTCATCCCCTTCAAAGCCCAAATCCCTCCCTGTACTAACTCCAAGTAAAATTGTAAGAAAAAAGGGTTTCCAGTTGTGTACGCGTTGGAAGAATAATACCACTGGAGGTACCTTCAGCACTAAGTATCGCAACTTACGCCAGTCAAGCCGTAGCTTAACCCCTTTAGAGCCCCCGAGCCCCTCCCTGCACTAAATTCAAGTAATTTTGTCCTCAAAAAACGGGTCTCCAGTTGTCAAGGGGTAAAAAGCAGACAAGATATTAACGAAATGCGTACGCAGTACGCTGCTGTTGTTGTTGTTGTACTAACTCTTGGAAAAAATATAGAGTCCGTGATCAGTAGATACAAATACCTGGTACAGCAGCGTAGATATCGTGGAATTTGTTTATATCTGAGTTTGTTGTGTTTGTTATTTATTTCACTTTATATATACGACCTCGTATATATACTCCGATATATATTATACCTGGTATATCATAAAATAAAAATACACTCCAGCTGTGAGATCGAAGGTTTTGTCAAAACTCATCGTTGCCAGCTGTGTGATACTCCGATCGCGCGTATTACTGGGTGTGTCCAGGTCGGCGACTCCCCGTGGAACTACTACTGCTGTGTAAGTAGCTTGTACCAGGGTCAACGGGGTGATGTTAGTCTTTGCGCGGAAACTATGAAACCCGTTTTTGAGGGGAACAAAATCTGACAGCTGTGGAAACAAATGGATCAGTTTATCAAGTGTATCCTGTAAGTCATACCAGTATACGACACCAGGTTTGTTTTTGTTGTGTTTTGCGTATCCGGTGCGTTTTGCGTATCGTTGCTTTCTTCCTTTCGTTTGGTGATCCTCGTATATGGTTGTCTGCTGTCTGGCGCGTATTCATATACCTGGTGTATCTCTACGTGTAATACTGTATGATACAACTACTGCTTGTAGCAAAAACGTCCTACTGCGCGTGTTGTAGAAAATAAGCCACGTCAGAACAAAAACATGCAACACGTGCTATGCTGGGTGGGTATCGCTGGGTATGAGTTTCCTTCTTTTAAAGAGACACTCATCACACGTACCCTCTATTTTTTGCCAGTAAAAAAAAAAAACAGAAAGCTACATGTTGATGCAAAAAAGACAACGTGTGCTAACGGCAGGCACCCCCTTGTCGACAACCACCCCCCTCCGCTTACCCTTTCCTTCCTCTCCCCTCCCCTGCAGGGTTGCGCTGGAGCTAGCCGAAACCAGGCACGAGGAAGCCAGCCGCGCGCACAACGCCAAGACGGATCAGCTCCTAGCGGTCAAGAGGCTCCACCAAGGCTCCGAACCGCCCGCACGCATTCAGGAGAACTCTCCCAGCCTCCACTCCCTCACCCGCTCCTGCGAAGCCGCTGCAACAGAACAGGACCTTCCTTCCAGGGCGCCGACAGACTACCGCGGGGGCAATAACGTCGGCGCCGGTGCCAGTACAAATGCCACCGGTGGCAGTGAAATGGGCGCCGGTGACAGTAAAATGGACGCCGTTGGCGAGTGCGGTGACGTCAAGGACGACGACCAATCAGACCCGGTATCCGGACGTGAAACCCTCATAAGCCGACAGTCTCGTGGGGAGCGTTCCACCTCCGCGGCCTCCGTCCCCGCAGCCGCTGCTGCGAACGCCTCTTCTGATGAGCCTTGCCGCCCGCGGATGTCTACCCCGGCGGCTGCGGCTTCCTCGTCCCGCGCCATTCGCGTGGACGAAATGAACGAGGTCAAGCTTGAGGCGGCGTTGTTGTGCGGGATCGGAAGGGCTCCGAGGACTCCGGTTTTCTCTCGGGCCACCGTGTCGTCGTCCTCGTGTTCGTTTTCTTCTTGCCCCCCGGCTGACGAGGATGTGAAGGGTATGGATGTTACGGCAAGAGCTGCGTCGACGGCTACTTCTGTCGCTTCCGCGGCGGACGGCAGGAGGAGGGATCCGCACTCGATTTCGCCGTCGAGTTTCCGCGATGGAACTCCCGAGCGCGGCATTACTCGCACCGTTTCTATGTCCTCGTCGTCGTCTGCAAATGGGCCTCTGCCACGCACACCGTGGGGGCTGTCTTCTCCCGGCGCGGCTAACGGGAAGGGCAAGGGTACCACCGCTACCACCGGCGGTGATGTTCCTGAGGGGAAATCGGCGGAGTCGGCTTGTTCTCCGCCGCCGTCTTCTTCTCGTAAGAAGGCTCGCCCCGCCTTCCCCCACGACGCTGACGAGGCCAACTCCAACTCGAACTCCCGCCCCAAGCCCAACTCGAGTCCGAGGGTAAACGGTAATGGTAGCGCTAACAACGCGAAATCGACGCCTACCGCGATGGACACCGATGATGGTACCGACTCCGGTCACGGTGGTGGCGGCGACACAAAGCACGGGCCTCCCCCGTCGACATCATCGCAATCATCTTCGTCGTCGCCATCTTCAATGGCCTCTCACACGGTGGACACCGCTCCCTCCTCCTCCACCTCCTCCTCAGCTTACCTCAGGGGAACGGGCGGCGCCGGTGGGGGGGGTATGCACCGCCCCTCCATCGCGCGCAGAACCTTTCATGCCATGACTCAAGTGCCTGGGTCCCCCTCGGTCAGCGGAGAAACTGACAGCGACCACAGCGACAGCACTAATGGGGCTGCACCGGGTGTGGACGAAACAGGACCTCACCGGCAGCCGCGCGGTATCAACCATGGCACCCCCGCGAAGAACGCCGCAGCGGACTTCCGCCGATTTTCTGCTGCTGCTACTGCTCTTGGTGGTGGCAGTGGAAGGGACGCGTGGGGGGGATACTTTGCGCGCGGGTCTGGTGGGCCTGCGACGGCGGGGGCTGGGGGTGGGAGGTATATCGCCCCCCTGGCTAAGCTTGCTGCTGTGGCTACTGCGGGCGTTCATGGTGGTGGTGGAGGCGCGGTGGAAGGTTTGCGGTGCGCTTGAAGGAGGCCGAAGGGGGGTGCGGGGGTAGCATCGTCCCTCCATGCTGTATTGGTGGCGGCGGCAGCGAGAGTGGAGTCTTTGCTGTTTTTAAAACGTGACGTAGGTTTTATTTTTGACTTTTGGTCTTGTCCTATTCTATTGTGTAGCTGATTTCCTATATATTTTTTGTCGTTGTTCTCTTTGGTGGTTTGTGTGGGTGGTTGGGTGGTTCCAACCGTGTTTGTTCGCCCCTACGACTCTTGCCACATATATATATCATGTGTTTTTAGTGGTTTGGTGCTCTGCTGAGGTCCAGGGGGTAGGGTTGGCGGGTGACGCACAAAAAAAAAAACATAAGAAAACGTGTTTTTTTTGGTGATTTTGGCGTATTTTTGTGGTGAACAAAACCCACCGGTGCCTTCCGGCCCTCTTACGTCCCTCTCCATCTCCACGCACCGCGTGTCTTATGATGTTTTTTTTCTTCTCGAAGTTTTGGTTGGATTCAATGCGTGTAGAATATTGTTCAAGTATAAAAGTCGGGTAGGCTCTGCTCACACTGCGTGTGGGCATTCGCGTCTCTAGGACTCTTGATTTTTTTGTGCCGCGCCCCGGGCGGAGCGTTACAAGCACAGAAAATCCATGGATTAGCTCCCCCCCCTTTCCCCCCTCGTTTTCCCCCGACCCCCCATCATAATCACGAATAAGTGGTACTACCGATGATGAGACGCTGAGTGTGTCCCCATCTCTCGCTCTCGCCTATTAGTCATTATCGTTTTACTGTCGTTTCTTATTCCATTCGTTGCTTCCTGCAACTACGAAGGAAGCGTGTGAGAGTTTGTTTTTCTTCCCCCCCAGCCTTCCACATCTGCTACTACTGTTGTTTTTGTTTCGTGGCGAGGTTTTCGCTGAGTTGGAGGGATTTTGGGGGGGGGGGGAGGGTAGGCGGAGGCTATTTAGAGCATTGATTTTGTTTTAGCTCGTGCGTCATCCTCGACGCACGTTGTTCTATCGTTTTATCGCTCCTTCCGGGGGTGTGGGTGGGTCCAGAGATTGTTCGCCGCGAGTTCGTGGTATTTGGCGGTGGCGCGGCCTGCTTGTGTCGCTTGCGCTGCTGCTTTATGCTTTGGGGATTGCGTTGCTTAGCTTTGTTTAGGCGTGCTTTGCTTTTGTTTTTGCTCCCTGGCACGCTTGCACAGCTTCTGTACTTTGCTGCTTTACACTGCGTTGCTTAGCTTAGCTTAGGCATGCTTTTTCTATTCTTGTTACCTTGCCTGTTTGTCTTCCTGACCTTAGTCTTGTTTTTACTCACGGTGTGATCAATCAACAAAAACGAAAGTCCAGCGGAAAGCTGCATTGTCCCGTTCCTTTCCTGCCACACTATTAATGTCACGATTGCAGGCAGGCAAATATGATCACTCATAAACCTTATTTTGTTGTGGTATACAAGTAGTAGCAGCACACCATAGTAGTGGCAGTGTTGGCTTTTTTTTCTTGGTGGATTTTATATGCCTTCCTGGGATGTTTTCTGTGGTACACAAGGGACAATCCTCCGACGTTCAGCGGGTGGGTGGGGGAGTGGGGGTGGGGGGGCGGGAATGTCGCGCCCAAATATTTTTTCGGGGAGAGCGGTAAGAAGTGTCGCCGTTCAAATTGAGGCTTTTCGGTGGGTTGGGTGGCTGACAGGGTATACGCGGTAACGGAGAAACAGACAGGCAAGTCGGATTTTACCTGCCATCGAACTGGGGAGGATGTTTGGGGCAGGTCAGGGGTAAAGCCTGCGCCTCAAGTGTCATACTTTGCGCCTCCAGTTGTTGTCGTCATTGTTGGCGGATGATATGTCAAGGGTTTGAGGTTGTTTATGTCGCTGGAAAACGATCGTGTTTTGACGCCAGGAAGGCGTGTGTGGGTGCGGGGGGGGGTGGGGGGGGGGGCATTGATCACATGAAGCACCACGGGGGTTTCCGACTTTGTTGGGCGTTTCGCAGTTTGTTTCCTACATGTTATACGTATGCTCAACAATGGCGTGTTTGGTAGGGTGTTTTGTACTTTTTTGAGGTACCCGAGTTCAAAACGTGGTTGTTTTGGTCATGCTCAGGTAGGTACTTGCGTATTTCACTCGGGGCAGAGGTACCCGGGTATTGTGCCTTGCTGAACACATGGGACGTTAGTATATTTGTTTTGTCTCCTCCAAAACGGTGTTGGATGCATGTTGTTTGCTCGTTGCGGGATTTACTGTTTTTTTCTTGTAGTGGTGGTTGTGTGGTAAAGTGGATTGAAGAACTACAGTAGGAAAGAGCAGGCGGGATGACGGAGGGGTGATGATGATGATGTCGATGTCGATTCTGTGGATTGGGCGCCGTGGCGTCGAGTAAGAAAAGTAGTACCTGATGAGTATTGAGTATTAGTAAGGTACGTTCTAAAATCATAGATTTTTATTTTTTTCTTCTCTTCTTTTTACGTGTTCTTGTCGCCGGCCGCTCACGCTGAGCGCAGACGACGATAACGAGAAGAGAAGGTAAGGGCTGAAGGCTTGAGGAGGGCGGGTATTTTACACCACGCACCTTGAAAGCGGGTGGTGGTGGTTGCAGGATCGTTGCTAGCGCTTGGGTAGTACACCCTTTATCTTGTTTGTTTTCTTTTGTCAGTTGGCGGACGTGTATCGCGCCCCCTCCTTCCCAACTCCGGCCGTCGCTTGGACCGATTAGCGTAGCTCTCGGTCATTGCGACACCACCCACGAGAAACAAAGAGGTGGTATCAGTATCGTATATACAAGTAAACTATTTTATTGAGATGGATAATTTTTCCCTCGGCTCCTCCTGGGGGGAAGGAGTAAGCGCTCACGTGGGCATTGGAGTGACCGAGAGAGGGTGGGAGAGGGGCAAACCCTTGCTGCTGTTTTTTTATAAAGTATGAGGAAGGTGTGGGGTGCGGTATCGAGCAGTGATGGTGTTGTTGCCGCGGTCAGCCTTTACCGGTTTTGTTTGTCTGTTTTTACCTGTTTTTTTGTATCCTTCCTTTCGTTTTAAGTCGGTATTAAATTACATACAGTACGTAGAGTAGAGAAAGGGATACGGTGTCCGCAGTCTTTGGCTCCACTCTGGTGTGTTTCATGGTGTATGGGTTGTTTGTTGCTGTCGTCGTCGTTGCTGCTGTTGTTTGTTTTTGTTGTTATAATAGTCGTTTTCAAACTTCTGCCGCCACGTGGGTGAAGAAGTAACGATGACACACAACAACTAACGAGCTAACTATTGATAGGCAGTTGCGCCTTCCTGTTTTTGGCTTTCTTGGGGGGGAGTCGGCCAAAAAGAAGAGTGGATGGCAAGGCGTTTTGTTTATCGGATCAACCAGAAAGAAGAGTGGGGCAGCGCAAGAGATCCTCGACGATGAGTGATGATTGAACGGAGAACGGAATGTAGCTCGAAGTAATGAATTGATTGTTGCGGCCGAGCCGCGCGTCAGGCATCGTCGCCTTGCTCATGGGTACCAACCAGTATATTTCAAGCGGGGGGGTGAGAGTGTGGCTGGCGCTGCAGTTGTTGCTACTATTGTCATTGTCTCGTCGTTGTCATAGCGGATTTATTGGGTAGATGGATGGATGCAGTACTTTTTGTAAAAAGAGAAGTTCCCGGCTCGCGACCAGCTTGCCCCGGCAGCGATTACAGCTCAGCAAGAGGAAGTTAGGGGAAGGAGGAGCCGACCCATAGCAGGCTTGTGACACCTATTTGACTGACGCTTGGTTGAACCCTGGTTGTGGTGGTCTGTTTGGTGTTGGAACTCAATGCGTGATGTGGAGAGATACTATATACAGCGCACAGCAAGCAGTCGTAGCTTAGTACTTTTACGTGTAGTAGGTATCGTAAATGCTGTATGTACGAGAGGCCCGTGGCACCAAATTTGTTACAATATTAAGTTTCAAGATTGTTTCTCCCCCTTCTGGCGGGAGTCGTGGAGCTTTGAAACGAAGTACGTCGTTCGCAAAGCGGGGAGGAGGAAGAAGCTGGTACCGTACCAATTGTGGCTGCTGGCTGCTCGTACGCGTAAGTAGCTGCCTTGTAGTCTGCGGTGAATGAATAAGATGACAATATTCGATTTATTCTTGGTTCTTCTCGGTTTGATTATTTATTATATCATGTCATATGCCATCCGACCATGTGCGACGTCTATGACGAGCTTCAATATCGATTACTCGCAGAAAAAACGAAAAAAGCAAAAGGGAACGTTGTTGTTCTCACATTAACTCGCATAATCAAGTCCGTGGTCACAGGACAGGCTCCAGTCACTCTGGAGCTGGGGAATACCCCAGGGAAAAACACAAACAAACCAAAGGTGGTACACGCATCTATCACAGCTGACGCGATTCATGCCTCCACCAGAAACTTATAAAAGTGAAATCGGGAGTCAGCCTACGATGTGCCAGGTCCATACTGGTGCATACGCCTCACTACTCGCGCCTGGAAAAACCGACTAGACCGCTTGCCACCCGAGAAAGACTTACCACGTATTATATATGGCACGCCATACGTATCACTACGCATACGTACGACAGACGCAAGTCAACTGGAAAAAAAAACAAAGAAAAGAGAAGAAAAGCAAGGAAAGACAAGAAAGGAGAGGAAGCAAGGAAAGGAAAAGAGAAAAAAATGTCATACTACGGAACGTATCCGTGCACGAGTCTAACCATGACCGTTTTGAGGCTACTACTTTGGTTGTTATGCTTACCGCCTGTGGCGGGCGCGATGAATGAGAGCACGGGCACAGCAGCTATGATATTGTCTTCAACAAACTCCTAATTCCATACATACTGAGGTATCGCCTACCAGGTAGGCCTCTCTTGTAAGCAAAAAAAACTCATGCTAGGTAAGTGTTTGGCTATTTGATAGAGCTGTGAGCCGGTTTCGTTTCACGACAAATAACTAGTAGCTAGTCGGCGTCCGACTTAAGTCAGACGAGCGGAGCGTGCCAAAAGCCCCCCCCTGGCCGAGGGGGGCCGCTGGAGGCGCCCCCGGAGGGCCCGCCGGAGGCGCCTTCTAAGGACCCCGCTGGAGGCGCCGACGAAGGCAAAAAATACGCTATTTGGCTTCAATTTCCGCAAGAAAAGCGCAAAAAAAACAACTACATTCACAAAAAGTTTCAAACGAAAAAAACAAAAAAGCTTCTGTTCACACAAGAAATGCACGAAAGACGAAAAGTACAACGCATGTACCAGGTAAATCTAAGCGTTTTTTTTGGGATGCGGGCAAGCAACAAATTTCACCAATTTCTATAAAGTGTTGCTACACAGTGAAACTGTTGTGACGGCCAACGTGGGAGCATGAAAGTACGGTGGGTCGTGTTCGTAGCCCGATGGTCGCGACTAACCGGGCGCAGAACAGTGGTGGTCCGTTCTGTGGGTGAGGGACTGGACATCTTGTCTGGTCGGTGAACCTGAAACCGTCGGCTTGGCAAAAACGCCTGCCACGAAGGTGGTGCATTGCTGCACCTCTGGGATGCCGGGTATTTAGCTATCAATGCCGCAAATGTAAAATGAAAGTAAAAAATCTACAGTGCAATGGCAAACCACTGTTTGCATGTGCATGAACACTGTTCGTTCCTCGTATGCATGTACATCCGCATCACCTGTCATCTGTGATCTCACGCGTTTGCGAGACTTAGCGATTTGACCTCGCTGGAAGTCTTAAGTCTCGGATCAATCCGCCCGATTGGAAATTGAAGGAACTAAAAGTTATAGCTGGATACTTCGAACTCTCGAGGAAGCAAGGTGAGCCATAACCAAGGCAGCTCGTCTCCCTTCCGCAATATGACGAATCCAGGGAGATAAAATGGTAGTATTTCATTTTATTCACAGGTACTCGATCCGCTCACTCGCATCGCTCGGTAGATCGGGTATGTAAACAGCGGTACTTTACCATAACTGCCATGCAGCGCCAGATCAACTGATGCAATTTCTTTGCTCTTACTTGCAATGCTAATGTTTGCAAGGAACATCGTTCATACTTCATGCTGAAACTGGTAACCTCGTACGACACAACCGCCAAATGTGAATAATAACGAAGTAGTACACTGGGGTACATAGCATCATCGCATACCGTTGGCGCTGCAGTTTACAGCATAACAATACCTGGTAAAAAATGCACTTCTGGCGGGATCTCCGAATTACGGCTAAGAACACGGTGGGGCGAGTGACCGAGCGACGGAGCGACGATGGCGCGCAATCCACGGCTGCGTTCGTCTCGCTGTGCCACCATCAGGTGCAGTCTCATTCGAGACTTACCTTGTGACCTCACCACCGTAACCGTGGTGATTGCGTAAACCGAGGCTCATGACCTATTGGCGGGACTCCGCATTGTGAGGCGTGTAGTGTGTTGAAAACAGAGGTTCATCTGACAGTCCGCCGGAGGCAAGCACTGTCAATCGGGGTCAGCCGGCGACTGTGGCTGCTGCGTGATCATCAGGCCGCTCCAAAGAGGATATGTGTGAAAAACAAAATGGCGTACCAAGGCCAGTATTGTTGGCTTTTGTTTGTGTGTCCAAGAGGACAGGATGAAGAGAAAAAAGGGAGGGGAAGTTATCCTCGATCAGCATAAATAAACCTGACGTGTCTCGTGACTAGCAGCCCTGCAGTACTGTTTACGTAAATTGAGGCTCATAACCCATTGGCGGGAACTCCGCATAAGGTGTGTGGTGCGCTGCTGCTGAGTTGCATCAGACAGTCCGCAAGACAGGCAAACATTTCCTAGCTCTAGATGAGGGGAAAAAAAATCCCAACAGCTCTATCAAGAAATTCAGCTTGTAGCGGACACCGCAGCTCGGGCTTCTCAGCCGTAGTCTCACTCGAGACGTATATAGCTTGTGACCTCGCCGACGTGTCATTAATAGTAGTAATGATTTCATGTAAATCGAGGCTCAAAACCTATCGGCGGGATCTTCTCATGTCGGTTGGGGTCAGCCGACTGGTTGATGTGCCAGCTCCTTTTCGCTCCGCAGAGCGTACGTACCTGGTATGCATGAAAAAAAAGGCGCTCCAAGGCTAGTGATCGTTCGTGTTGATTATCGATCGTGTCCACCTATAGGACTCCTGAGAGCAACGCCTGCTGCGGGTATCCACTATTCGGTCATAGGCATGCTACTCGCAGTAAGCGGCAGTCTTCCTGCCTTCGATAATGAAGCCTAGACGTTTTCGTGCATGATACAACTAGTCAGAAGCGGCCCTCTCCTGTTGTAGTATTAATTTGGTCAAAGTAATTAAACCCCACATAGGGCTCTAGCAGCACGGAACACCTTGCAAACATCCTGCTACTGTGGCTGGTGTCGGCAAATATGTCAGGAATCGGCTCTTTGACGCCTTGATCGACGGATATTCCCGAAAATTTGCCTTGACTGACGGCAAAATACTAGGTTTTAGTGTGGAACGATCGGTTGGACGGCTCGCTTTCGGATGGCCCGATGAAGACACAACCTATATATATTATTAAAAAAAAAAAAATACACTCCAGCTGTGAAATCGAATATTTTGTCGAAACTCATCTTTGCAAGCTGTGTGTGATACTCCGATCGCGCGTATTACGGGTTGTATGTTCTCATTAAGGATATAGGTCGGCGACAAGTCAAGGGTGTAATCGTGGGAAGGATGCTGCGATCGTCAGTTTTATTCGTCAATTTTTCCCTATACTATATATAAAGATATAATCAAGACCCAAAAGGGCTAGGAAAACCCAAAGGAAGGTAGACTCTTTCGCGCCCTCCAGTAGAGCTTACCACATATTCGAGAAAATGGTTGACGCACACTGTGTACGAGACGAAGGGGGTTTCACCCTACATTGGTTGATTGGTTGCGTTTCATTGGGTTAGGGCTAGGGTGTACATAATTTAGAAGAGTATGTCAACCATTTTATCGAAAAAGTGGTAAAGGCACCCTTTCGCGAGTATCTCGGAGCCCGCCGACAAAAAAATAACTCAACAAAAGTAGCTCGTACCCGTGGTCACTTACATTATGTTTCAAGTAGAAACATGCGTGCCTACACATCAGTCGAAAACCCGTGGAAGTCTTACGACACGAAAAGGTAGCCTCTGCCGCGAGTGTCTCTGGGCCTGCCGACAAAAACAGGTATTCAAAAGCTGCCCGTACCCGTGGCCACACATGGTCCGAGTAAGAACATGCATGCCTGCACATCAGTGGGAAACCCGTGGAAATTTCATCATATCCCAGGACGAGACACCATATGTCGTAAAAAAAAGGAGTCCTTGCAGAAGTTGAGCCTGAGCTTTGAAAGCATAGCACTATTAATAGCACCCCGCAATAGACAGCAGTACGTCAATAAACTATAAATAGCAAATTCATTTGCATTCAGCCCAAGCTTGAAAGCACACTCCGATTTCGCCGCCTCAAGCGATTTTTACCGCACTAAACTAGTTGTTGTAGTAGTTGAGCCCGAGCTTGAAAGCGTACTCCGACTTGGTAGCCTCCTGGTCCGCCTTGAGCCACGAGAGCTTAAAATCGCGGTTTTCGGCGGGGAGAGGCTTTCCCGCGATCACCGCCTGCCAAAAAGAATTTAAAAAAAACGCAGAAAGGGATCAAGACTGGGGGGGTAAAAATAAATAAATAATTTGTGCCCCGAAAAAAATTCTTGTGCGAAAACAAGCCCAGTTAAAAACGACACTACTGCTGTGTAAACGGCAATGAGTTTGCCAATTTGACAATACCTATTTGTCAAGCTTTGCGAACAAAAAAAAAACGGCAAAAGAAAAGGCCAACAAAATGGCAAATGGCATCGCCAGCGGACTTGACGACTAATACTTGATTGGTTACTGGCACACCTACCGATTAGTTACTACCCGTGAAATCCCGCAAACTCACAGCCTTTCTATTGCTTGCGACTTCCACACTCTTTGGGGTTGGAACAAACAATACTAATACTGAACAACACCCTACGGAATTTTTGAAGTTACAGAAGCCTACCAGTGTTGGAATTGATTCAGGATTGTGATATTGTTGAAATTTGCTTACAAATTTCTTATAGCTAAAAGATTGTCGTAAAATAACATTATATATTACAATATGAATGTAGACCCATTACTACCATTGCCTAAATTTATCTTCAGGAAACTGTAAAAATTGACGATTGATGTAATTTGATGTAATTTGACGATTGATGTAATTTGCAAAGAATAAAATTGGTATTAAACCTATGTTTGAAATTGAAACTGACCTTATCCGAATAACTTTATGAAAGGTACATACGGGAATAACCCCCCCCCCCCCCCCCCCCCCCGCCTACCCCACGTACTCACCACCATGTTCCCATATCAACTACATGTACACTATTTTGGAATATATGTGTAATACTTGTTTACGAAGAAAGGGCTGACGTGGTAGACGACAAAATTTCGTAGAATGGGTGTAAGGGTTAGGAATAATGAGACAGACATGCGTAAGAAGTAAAAAAGTAATTACATGCGTTATTTAGAAAAATATAGACTTATTCAAAGGTTAACGGATTAACGAAGTTATAATAATAAATGAGATTAAACGATTGTTCAAATACAGCAGCATAAATGCATCTATGATCCACTGTTCAAACATATCATACATCAAACCCCTAAAAATAAATATATCCTATTCGTAGCACCTAAGTGACACAAAAAATAAATCATACGACAGTACAATCAAGGAAGGTATTATTCACCAATATTCCTCAGAATATTAGTGCATCATACCTGAATTGACTGTGAGGGGGAACATTGAAATCCCAAATCTCCCTCACCATTTGGTTAGGAGATACATAATAATGCTTTGCCAAAATCTAAGATGAAATTCTAACTTATTTATTTCTCAACAGAACCAACCTCAAGATTGTTAAATGTATCTACTTATCAACAGAACCAACCTCACGCTTGCAAATTCAATGATAAGTAACATTATGAATGGTCTCCCAACTTATCTGCCTCTTACTGTCTAGTACGTATACATGAAATATATCCGTGAAACGGATGAACTAATCTTCTTGTATTTCCGTTTCGTACACAGGTACTTCAATCAAGATCATGGAAAAACAACTACATGAAAGATAAGAAATGCACTCGCACATTCAGTCGGTATTGGTTCCTTGCTTCAACCTTCGTTGTGTGCGGAATCAAGGCTTTGAACTCGGCCTTTTGTGCCTTAGTACCGTCCGGTAGTGACTGAGGGGAACCAGGGAGCCTTAGTGACATGTTCAAGCGCATTGCTAAGCTGTTCACGAGCTGGAAAACTGAAAGACTTCCTCCATCTGCGGCAAACATACAGGTGAACATTTGGTGATGAAGGACTTTAATATACGAGTGAATATAACTGAAAATAAGTGCGGTCCAAGAAAAACGAGAATGACATGTCATGGATGGGATACAAGCATTCATATTGGAGCGACCGTAACAAGTCAGGAAGGACGGGATGGACTGGATATGCACTGCTGCTGTGCACTGCCTATACAACAAGGGAATTACCATGTGTATACCACAACATGCTGATGATACTCACTAGTGATACTCACAACTTATCGGCTCACAATCCATGCTCACAACTCGTCAACTTTCCATGATGAGTGTTGTTCCAATTCATCGACTCTTCATATGACCTGACTCAGTAACCTAGTTGTTGTTATTCTCAGATTGACCTAGTGCAAATAGCCAGTGTAATTAACGGGTGATAAAAATGTATTCCCCATGCGGGGAAATAACTTCGCAAATTTTGAATGATGACCTGGTTCCGTAATATAAATGGTATCATATAAAGATTAATATCTAGTGCGATAAGCTACTATTGTTGTAACAAAAATCTTTTGTACTAGAATTGAACCGAAATAATGAGAGCGGAAATAGGGTCATTTATAAAAACATAATTTGCCTTGACGCGTACATGTATCTGTAGTTAAAATGTGAGAGTATCAATTTGGGAACGTGGGTTCAAGCCACACCGAAGTTTTTTTTTTTTTTTTTTAGGGTGGGACTTTTACATTATATATTACATCACTTCGTCCATCACTACTACTGTCTTCATACTCCCGATGTATACCAAAACCCGCCATGACAGTGCAAAAAACAAAATAAGACCACCCCCAGGTAGATGAAACTTACCTACGCACTTGACCATAAGCACCCAACAACCCTGACCAAGCCATCCATCCGCAAACCATCTACCATACATATGATAGAGCAGTAGACTGTTATAGTGGTAACTACAGAAATAAAAATATAAAATAGATACGGTGTTAGATCTAGCTCGAATTCCCCACCTGAAGTAAAAATACCAACACCAATCATTGTATTAATAGTGGAGAAAAACATTTTTTCAACAAAATGATAGGACCCCTCCCATCAAGAGAAAACTTACCCACATCGTATATTACAAGTAGTACAGGATCAACACGCAGCTTGAAAAAATGAGTATTAACCCGAAATTCGGCGAACGCACGGCTGACGTCCTCAAAGTATTTTTATTTTATGACATGTTAGAGTGACAGCGTATCAATTTGGAACCGCGGGTTCGTGTCCCACAGATTTTTTATTATTTTTTAGGGGGGGGGGGAGTAGCCGACTTTTATTCAATGCCGTATTGATATAACCTTATTAGATCACTATTAGTAAATTCTATATACGTACGACACTCCTTCTGATATTACAGCGGAGAAAAAACAAAATAAACCACCTACCATACATATGATAGAGCAGTATGATAGTGAAATACAATTTATAAAATAGATACGATGTTAGATCTGGCTCAAAATTCCCCAATCCCAACACCAACCATTATAAGTGGAGAAAAAACAAAACATACATTGTACTCGTACAACCCTCGCATCCCAAAAACTCACCCACATAGTATATTACAAGTACCTGGTACCAACAACGCGCCTTGCACGTTTTTCTTTAAATACCAACACCAACCATTATACGAGTGGAGAAAAACAAAATATGTACTTGTATACGAATATATATATGCTTTTTTTTCAACAAAAGAATATGACCCCTCCCATTAAGAAAAAACTCACCCACATAGTATATTACAAGTACCAACAACGCAGCTTGCAAAGATGAGTACTCGTATTGACCCGAAATTCGTCAAACTCACGGCTGACGTCCTTGAAATATTTGTATAAAACATTACATTTTATAAAAATATTCTAACGACGTCAGCTGTGAGTTCGACAAATTTAGGGTCGATACTCATCTTTGTAAGCTGCGTAATATATGTATATTATAAAAATTAAAATACACTCCAGCTGTGAGATCGAATATTTTGTCGAAACTCATCTTTGCAAGCTGTGTGTGATACTCCGATCGCGCGTATTACGGGTTGTGTGTCCTCATTAAGGATATAGGTCGGCGACTCCCCTTGCAACTACAGTGTAGCTATCAGGGTCAACAGGGTGATGTTAGGCAGTCTGTGCGCGGAAACTATAAAACCCGTTTCTGAGGGGGACAAAATCTGACCGCTGTGGAAGGAAATGCATCAGTTTATCAAGTGAATCCTCTAAGTCGAATAACCGGCGAGGGGAGGGCGGAGTTTTTAAGGACGTGGGGGCCTGATATTGATCAAAAGGGGGCGGGAGGGGGGGAGGGGGGGAGGGACAGGTGGGGCAGGTCAATTTGTGCGTGGAAACTATAAATCCTTCTTGTGGGGGAGGGGGGGGGGGGGGGGGGGGGGGGGGGGGGGCTTTAGGTCGCATAGACGTAGGGGTTTGCTATACGCGTGGCGCTAGGTCTAGGCGATGGTGCGGGTGGTGGGGAAGGAGGGGGCGTTGGGGGCGGGGGGGGTGGGTGGGAAATGCCGCAGCGGCATGGACGGCTCTAAAAAGACATGGGGCGATATCCAGGGCGTGGAAGTATTTGTTACTCTGGCGGATTTCGATATTGGGTGGGGCGTTTGAGCAAGGAAGAGCGAAGAAAAAAAAAAAAAAAAAAGGAGGGGGGGGGGGGGAGGGCGGAGATGAGTTGGAGCTACGGCATGGATGGCTAGGAGGATAATGAGATGATATCAGTTGGCTGGTAGTGTTTACTACTCTGTTAAATTTGATTTTAGGTGGGGCGTTTGAACAAGAGGGATCGGGGGGGGGGGGGGGGCGGGCATTTCAATATGTGCGCGGAAACCATAAACCCTTAGAGGGGACGAATCTGACGGTTGTAGCAAGAAGACACCCCTTTATATCACCCGCCTGGTAATGTGTACTCCGGAGTATTATTCTAGAAGGTTTGATGTTACATGTAGTACGCAACCCAGTTCTTAAACGTAGTAAACATCACAACTTGTTATTGTACATGGATCGAAAGATAGAATATTTCAATCGATAGGTACAATCATGTAGATACCATCATTTTCTGACATCGCCAATTATAAAGAAAGAGATACATATTGCCAAATACAACAGGCAGGGTGATGTTGTCATGCAATGTCACCGCCATTGAGAACGAAAGGGAGAAATGCGAATCGTTAGTGCTTTGAAAGGAACGCTTAGTGTACACGCGCTCACTTACGTTACTTCGTTAGTCATACTTCGGTTGGCATAGGTTGGGAGGCGATCATGCAGACGGTATGTACGGGATACCCTACGTGATAAGTTGGTAGTGCGGTTATTTATATAAATATATATATACATCGATCGCCCGTCTTCAGTAAGTTTCATAAAAACAAACTTAACACCAGGTATAAGATGATATGGTATGGTATTATGGTATTATGATATTATGTTATCTATCTATCATGTATAACCAATCAACATACCAGGTACCAATAATTTTCTGAGCACTTCGTTGGAGTACTAATCGCTCATTAATTGATGCTTTATTAGGTAGTTGCAGGGTACTGGTTAGGTCTACCTTGTTAAAGCAGTAATAGGGTACACTTGAGGTTGCGAATTTTGGGCAAAATCCAACACGTCTGTTTATTATTGTACTTTCTACCACACTGCTGTAGATATATACTCCGGAGTATATATTATTAAAATAAAAAAACACTCCAGCTGTGAGATCGAAGATTTCGTCGAAACTCATCTTTGCAAGCTGTGTGTGATATATATACCAGGTATATATTAAGCAGTAATAGGGTACTTACTGCGTACTTTAGGTGGCGAATTTTGAGCAAAATCCAACACATGTGCTTCTTACTGCACTTTCTACATATATATGCTGACCCTTGCATAAGCAGGGGAGTCGCCGACCTATATCCTTAATGAGGACACACACCCAGTAATACGGGCGATCGGAGTATCACACACAGCGCGATCGGAGTATCAAACACAGCTTGCAAAGAGGAGTTTTGATAAAAAAAAACAGTTTTGGTCGATCTCACAGCTGAAGTGTATTTTTTTGTTTTTTCTAATATAGACTACCAGGTACTGCTGTAAGTAGCACTGTATATATTGTACTTTTTAGTACCAGTTATACTGTTGCAGTATATACGTGGCGGATGGTTAGTTGGTGGATGGTTTTATCAAGGTTGTTAGTACTTGTGGTATAATACATGGAAAGCTTTGTTTATTGTAACGGTGGATTTTGGCATACTTCCAGAGCAGGTAGCGAATATTGAACGAGATGCAATACATCTGTTTCTTGCGATATTTTTCAAGATTATTATACTGCTCCAGCATATACATGGCTAATGGTTTGTGGGTGGATGGTTTTATGGTGGATGTTGGTACTTGTGGTATAATACGCGGGTAAGTTTTTTCGCCTGATGAAGGTGGTTACTTTATTTTTTGTTAGGTGCAGCATTTAGTTCATATTTTCATTATAACGGCGGTTTTAAAAATAGTATACTTTGGGAGTTCAACGACAAAACAGTAGTAGTAGTAGTAGTAGTAGTAGTAGTTATCGAGATTATAAGCGGCGAATTCTGAGCAAGATCCAAGATATCTGGTTGTTACTGTATTTTCTACGGTATGATGTGTTGCCTTTGCATTACATCAAGAGCAGAAGAGAGATAACTTCGGAACCGTAGCGATCGACGCCCACCGCATGTTCGAGGTGCCTTTACCGGCTTTGTCCCACAAATCATACCAGATGAAGCACTCCTACCAAATATATTTCACTTTGTAGAGGTTTTCAAGCTGTTTTTTTTTTTTTTTTTCCGTGTTTTAGTGCTTTCTATTTTGTCAGATCGCAAGAGGGCGTCGACACACCCTAACCCTAACCCTAACCCTAACCCTAACCCCAACTCCAACCCTAACCCTAACCCTAACCCTAACCCCAACCCTGACCCACCCTAACCCTAACCCCAACCCAAACCCCAACCCCAACCCTAACCCCAAACCCCAACCCTAACCCTAACCCAACCCCAACCCTAACCCTAACCCTAACCCTAACCCCAACCCTAACCATAACCCTAACCCCAACCCTAACCCCAACCCCAACCCTAACCCAGGCTAGGGCTCCGACCCGAGCGCGGCTTCGCCGCGCGTTTTGGAAAAACTGATGAGAAAAATGTGCGGACCACCTCGAACATTGAAATACATTTGGTACTTCATCTGGTATGATTTGTGGGGCGAGAACATCGCAAACAAAGGCTACTGGCATGTTCCATCATGACTCGACAGCGCTAACAACCCGAGCATCAGACCGGGGCTGGACCTCCGCTGGCCTGCCACATGTGCAGGGAGTACACAAAAACTTGCTTACGAACCGGGTAGACCCAAGTAGCCCACTCCAAAAGTTAACTCAAAAAACAATGCAGCACTGAATGCTTCATGCATACTGGATTCCACAGATGTCTGGTTTTGTCCCCCTCAATGCGGGTTATATACGGCTTCCGTGGGCAGAACAAGGTTGGCGTCTTAGTCCTCTTGACCCTGGAACTGGCAGGGGGGTCACCGACCTGTATCCTTCACGAGGGTTGTTGTTGTTGTTGTTGTTCTCACATTAACTCGCATAATCAAGTCCGTGGTCGCAGAACAGGCTTCAGTCACTCTGGAGTGGAAGAATACCTCAGGGAAAACACACACACAAACAAAGCCAAAAGTGGTACATGCATGTGTCACAGCAGACGCAATTCATGTCGAATTCATGACTCCGCCACACACATATAAAAAGTGAAAATCGGGAGTCCGCCTACGATGTGTCAGGTCCATACTGGTATACGTCTCACTCACGCCTGGAAAAACCGATTACATCGCTTGCCACCCAGGAAAGACTACTACGTATATATTATACGTGGTACGCATACGCATGTCAGACGCAAGTCAATTGGAAAAAATAAACAAAGCACAGAAAAGAAGGGAAAGGAAAGGAAAAGAAAAAAAAGAAAAAGAAAGCGAAAAAGGAAAGGAGAGAAAGACAATACAAGAAAAGCAGGAAAAGACAAGACAAGAAGAAAAGGAAAAGAGAAAATACGTCATACAAGCAGGCCCTAGGAACCGACTGAAGACGGCATTGTGCTCATAGAGGGTATCAAGTGCATCAATGGCATTGGGGAGAGAACGCGACAAGGCGAAGAAGTCTGAGCGGCGTTACGCTAACTTGTGACGGTGATTGGAGGCCCTCAAATTTCAAGACGATGATGGCCAGACCCAGACTTCAGTCTCTCGGGCAGGACGCCCCCCCTTCGCCCCCCCTCCCCCCCCCTCCCCCCCCCTCCCCCCCTCCCTCCTCCCCCCTCCCCCCTCCCCCCCTTCCCCCTCCCTCCCCCCCCCCTCCCCCCCTCCCCCCTCCCCCCTCCCCCCGGCCGCTTAGAGTATACACACCCCGTAACACGCGCGATCGAAATATCACACGCAGCTTGCAAAGATGGGTTTTGATCAAAAAAGTTTTTGGTCGATCTCACAGCTGAAGCGTGTTTTTTAATTTTATTAAATATAACCAAGGTCAACCAACCCATGAAAAAATTAGGTTTCGAAGGAAAAAAGAATGGCGGGAAAACATACTTCTGACCTATTTTTTCCCGCTGTTTTTTTCGCGCGTTTGGGTTGGCCTTGGATAGCAGTTTGTTGGATAGTAACGTTCGACGGTTTCAATAGAGCATTATCACACGCTTCCTCGTACCCCAACTCCTACCCTACCAATTTCGGCATATCGCAAACACGCTAATATCGCATTTCCTTTGTGATGATTTTGGTCGCTATGCATATATGCATGAGCCACAACGTGTTTAACCCGTGTGGGCCCAGGCACAGCAACCTCCAAAGCGAGAAAATAAATAGTCCAGTGGGGTGTTCCGATTTAAGAGCGCCCCGTGACAACCCGAAACAAGCGCTGTTAACTACACATTGCTCTCATCTGCAGCGAGAAAAAATACTGCTTAGTATAGCCGGGACATACCGATTTTATCGCTCATAAGTCCCGAATAATCTTATCCTGGACTCTCAACCCCTTGAGAACCCCAAAACGCCTCCCTATACTATCTTCACGTAAGCATGTAAAAAAAAAGGGTTTCCGGTAAATCAGGGTACCCACCGTACAAGCTTCCCCCGGGGTATGTGGTTGGCTTGAAATTCCCGGGGGCGTCGCGAGCGTCACAGCAGTACGAAAAAAACGCGTGCCACAACAGAGGTAAATTTTTTTTGCAGGCTAATCTTTTTCTCTGCCATGGACGGGATTCCCTTAGGCCCAAATCGTCGGCATCATCCCATTCCTGTTTTGCATTAACTGTGCTTTCTTTTGGGTATACGTAGGAAATCGGGTTGCACTTTCAGTTTACTCCACTCCAAATCGGTCGGCGGGTGAAGCATGGAGTTCAAGCGAGGATCCTCTCAGATCCTCTCATAAAGAAAATAGCGCACGACTACCACCGCAGCCTGTGTCAAGACCTCATCAAAGCCAAACCAAAATAATGAGGCATTGTTGTGGTATCCTTTCCCTGGGAACCTAGCGAGACATAGCATCTACGTAGGACACGGATCCGGCAAAAAAAGTTGAAAAAAAAGAAGAAAAAAAAAAAAAAAAGGTTTCCTATGCCTTCGAAGGCATGTACACGTGCGTGTAACAAAAAAGGGGGATGATGCTATTGCTTCTTCACTGATCATCGCATCGCGCACAGCAGTGATCCAGTTATTTTCTCCGTGGCTAGTGGGACAAACACAAAGAGCTTCTCTCGAGACAAGTGAGAGACCATCGCGGAAGTAACCTGCCTAGCAGAGGCACCTGTACGAGGGTGGCCTGTGTCCCTGTCTCATAGTGACGGAGCAAACAAGACCGACCAGGCCAAAATAGTTTACGGCTTACTAGTACTAGTAGTCCATTTTTTTTTTTTTCTTCACGCACATCTACTTTCCAGCTTCTGGACAAGCCGTGGTCACAGGTGTCGTCCCTTCTTCCCCCCGGTTCTTGCCTTCAGTATTTATCGCGCATAGATAGGGTTCGACAATCGCACTGCTCGTCGATTTTTCGTCGGGTGTTGCAACTCGCGCTTTCGCGCTTTCCGCAAGTCAATTTGCGCACAAGAAAAGGCCCACGAATTTATACGAGTATGCACTCGCGCGGATTCGAACTCACGAAACTGACCTATACCAGGCTCGAGAATAACCTGATACGCCACCGGCGCGACCGGCATCTCGACCGTCTGGGAAGAGCGTGAAGCATTGCGACAAGTATCATCACCATGCCGCCCGTGCACTACAGATGCTTGCGTTACACATTGTTTACGTACGTATACAAATTTTTGATAGCCAAAAATTTACTGCTGCTGTATGCATTTAGCATGTTGCGATTGTCAAACCGACATATATATGATGAATGGTACAACTAACTGTCTTAGGATGAAGTACGCCTACTAACATGAATAGTAATAGTTTCTACGATAGCATTGTTAACGATAATATTTTTTTGTTGATGTTCACCCCGCCATATCTTCAAATAGTAACCGTCGTGTATCTTCAAATATAATAGCAATGCTGGTACATCTATGCCACAGAAACGAGCAGCCGGTGCTTCTCGCAGCTTGCAAAGATGAGTATCGACCCTTAAATGCAAGCATGTCAGGAGGCCGTCAGTCCAGGGAAAACGTCCATCGGTCAAGGTGTCAAACCGACCCTTCCACACTAAAACCTAATGGTTTGGCGTCAGCCAAGGTAAATTATTGGAAAATTGCCGTCGGTCAAGGCCTGAAAGTGCCGTCTCCTGACATCCTCCACACTAAAACCTGGTAGTTTAGCGTCAGTCAAGGTAAATTATTGGAAAATTGCCGTCGGTCAAGGCCTGAAAGTGCCGTCTCCAGACATACTTGCTTAAACGTATCGAACTCACAGCTGACGTATTAGAAATAGTTTGACAAAAAAAAAGAAAAGTGCTACGAGGGTTTCTTGTTGTAGCACGCTGTACCGTACCAGTAACAATTTGTGTTGTTTCGGGGAGGCGGTGCTTCGAGCTGCAGGGTTTTAATAAAGGGGTGAAAACAATGAAATGGTTCTTGTTTCTTCGGAGGTTGTGTATGCCAGCAGTAGCAGGCTGTGCAATGCCTGATACCTGCTGCGTTGTTGGTGGTGTGCGCTCTAAAATGACTCATCAGAGCAGACAGTTACTACTGCGTACCGGGAAAGTTTTTACATGCTGTTCCAACATCCGAAAGCTACTGCCGTAATGCAAAATGGAAAAATTGAAAAGCTACCGCATTTCCGACATTTGACCGCTACTGCATATACTGTCGGATACTTTTCGCAGTGACAGATAAGCTACATCTGTTGAAGCTCATTGGTTTAGGTTCCACGATGTATCGACAAAAGCCAGGTATAACACATCTGAAAGCTACTGTACTTGAGGCATATGAAAGCTACTGCGCCTGCAACAACTGGACGCTACTGCCAATGACTTGAGGTAGCCCGTGCACGTCTTGCTCGAAATCCGCCACCTCAAGCTACTGCATTTCGAACCCTTGCAAGCTCCTGCGCTTTCAGCATATGAAAGCTACTGTGCCTCCAACGTCTGAAAGCTACTGTACTTCCAATACCTGAAATCTACTGCAATTCCATAACTGAACGCTACTGCACTGAAAGCTACCGCACTGAAAGCTACTGCACTTCCACCCGCCTTAAACCTACTCTACCCCCAACATCTACAAGCTACTGTGCTTCCAGCATCTGAAAGCTACTGCACTGAAAGCTGTTGCAATTCCAACACCTGAATGATACCGTGCTTATATACAACAACATCCAGCAGCTACTGGAAATTGGAAGCTACTGTACTGTCAACACGTTAAAGCTACTGCACTGCCAACGGCTACTGTGCTTGCAGCGTATGAAAGCTGCTGCTTTTTTTCTTTCAACACCTGACAGCTCAACAACTGAGCGATACCGCACTCCAACATCTGAAAGCTACTGCCAACGGTTTGTGATCGTACCTTCACGTCTTGCTCGAAGTCCGCGGCCTCAAGTTTTCGTGGGTATCGTCTTACGACTTTTCCATCGCCGTCCAAGAGAAACTTCTCATAGTTCAAAGTAATCCGCGCGATACCGTTGGGGTTCTTCAAGCCCCTGCACAGATACCTGTCGCCAGGAGGAACGATAACGATAACGATAACGATAACGATAACGATAACGATAACAATAAAGAGGACGATAACGATAACGATAATGATAACGAAAACGAAAGCGATATCGATAACGATATCGATAACGATCAAAATGACGGTTACGACAAAGTCAGTTGGAATGATAAGCGACAATGATATTGATAATGACAACGTTGACAATAACGATAACGAAGGCGATCATGATAACGTGACTATGACGATGATGACGATGATGATAATGTTGACGGTGACGATAACGATTTTGATAACGATAATGATTTTCAAAACGATAGTGATAACGATGATAGCGATGGCTTGCAGATAGCGCCTAGCGTATGCACAATTCCCGCAAGCACCACCATGGGGGGGGGGGGGGGGGCTGGTATGTGAGTCCGATCTGATTTACGAAAAGGGAGGGAGCTGGGTGAAAAGCCCAATGACAACACGTAGATGGAATGAAAAAAAAAACTAAATGTACAGGCCATGGCTGACCGCGGAGACTCACCGTATGCACTCGAGAACCGCTCAAAGCTGAAAGATATACCATCCACTGTGCTGAGACCAACGGGTATATATGGAACCACAATGCTGTAACAAAAATGTGAATCTCAGCCTGGATTACGCCAAGAAAGTATGTATGCAGAACGATCCGACGGTTAACTTGAAAAAAGAGGAAAGGAGCCAAATCCTCGGATTTACTTATAATGTAACTGACATAGACGCTGGGAACTGGGAACTGGGAACTGGGAACGTCGCCGCCGACGAGGCTTGTAATTCTAAACGGGCAGAACGGTCAGTAGTGGCAGCAAGCGGAATAGTGCCGGTTTCCGCAATAGTGCCGGTGTTTCCCTACATAGTGCACAAACCGGCACTGCAGAGGGAACCCACCTGCAACTACCCCTACCTCTCAATTATTACTTCAAGAAGGACGGAGAATCGGCACGGACATAAAACTGGGTGTATGTTCTGGATGTCGTTAAAAAACGATCAGCGTGTTCATGGCAATTCATTGCATCGACATTTCACCTTGCTTTATTGGCAACGATGTGTGTCTCTGTCTCGTAGTTTGCGATCACAGCAGTAGCAGAGGTTGTCTCTCTAGGAGGTGTCGGCACGGACAGTGGTTGTGCTGGATGCACATGGGTAGATGGGTGGAAATAACATTTTAATGCGAAAAACACACACACGGTGAGGATGAAGAGCAAACATGTCAAGAGACGGCCAATCAAGGGAACAAGTCCACAGCGTGGTCAGGGGTGTAGAACCGATCGTTCTACACTAAAACCTAATAGGTTGGCGTCAGTCAAGGTAAACTATCGGAGATTTCCGTCGGTCAAGGGGTCAAAGTCCCGTCTCCTGACATCTTCCACACTAAAACCTAGTAGTTTGGCGTCAGCCAAGGTAAACTATTGGAATTTACGTCGGTCAAGGGCTGAAAGCGCCGTCTTCTGACATCTTCCACACTAAAATCTAGTAGTTCAGCGTCAGCCAAGGTAAACTATTGAAAATTTCCGTCGATCGAGGGTCAAAGTGCCGTCTCCTCACACGTTTGATGAAGGGAGGGTACCTTACCAATGTGCACGAGAAAGCCACTGACATACGCATGCTATCACATCTGGCGCAATTCGATGCGAGTCGACAAGGGAAGAAAGGGGTGGAGTCTTGAAGGGGGGGGGGGGGGGGGGGGAGGGGTTGTTAGGGGGGGCGAGGGGGGGCGAGGGGGGGGGGTGGAGGGGTTGTTAGCGGGGGGGCGGGGGGGGGGGGGGGGTTGTTAGGAGGGGCGAGGGGGGGGTGGAGGGGTTGTTAGGGGGGGGGGGGGTTGTTAGGGGGGGCGAGGGGGGGGGTGGAGGGGTTGTTGGCGGAGGGGGGAGGGGGTGTTAGGGGGGGCGAGGGGGGGGTGGAGGGGTTGTTAGGGGGGGGGGGGGGGAGGGGTTGTTACGGGGGGCGAGGGGAGGGGTGGAGGGGTTGTTAGGGGGGGGAGGGGTGGGTGGAGGGGCTGTCGGGGGGGGGGGCGGGGGGGCGGACTGGGGGAACAGCAAAATATTCTACCTGTATGCTGAATGCAGATGCCCAATATTTCAAGGAAAAACTGTAAGAAGGTGCTATATATACGATACATCTGTGATAGCATCGACAGCTTTTGGTTGTTGGATACTGCTGCCTTGCTGTTGTTGTTTTACGCTTTTACTTTTTCGAGGTCTGTTTCGATTCTAGATCATTTCATTCGTGTTTTTAGATTGTTGGCACCACACTCACGCTGCACGCTTTCCGCCGACAAATGGAAAAAAAGAAGAAAAAAAAAATGGACACACACCCTGTCACTTTTTGGGAAGGAAGAGCGCGCGGCAGGCAGCACACAGTTAGCACACGCACACGTACCACATCACAACTCTGCGCTCCTGTCGTACTACAATTCCGACTCGGGCTACAATAGAAGTGCACCGTTTTTTGGCTCTTTTGGTTTCTGAAGGACAAGGCTCCTTAACCCAAAATCGTCGGAAAAAAAAATAAGAATAGATCCTTGTCGGAAAATAAATAAATAATAGGTCCTTCTTTTGCATGATTCTCCCGTTGAGTACCTAGGCCATGGGATATTTCATCAGGTACCAGGCACATTTTTCTCCAAACCATGCTAGGGTATGTCTTGAGCTCCCAAAACGAGGAACCGGAGAAAGAACAATGGTCGGTGCACCTCTGTCGTACCACGCGTCTTCCCCACTTTTCACTTCCAACGCATCCCCTGCTGCCCTACCCTGCTACCCCAGCAGCCCATGCTTCTTCGTGTGTTGTGCTCTCCACTGATATATTTCCGCCTACTTACGTCCAGCACAACCGGTGTCCGTGCCAACGCCTCCTACTGTGTAGCGAGAAGAGCTCTTCTGTGGTCGAAAACTACAACACGAAGACAAGACTAAGGTGTGTGGGGGGGGGGGTACCCCTATGTTTTACTTCCGGGTTTTCACCGCTCGCAGAAGTGACTCTGAACCTCACGGACAAAAGACTTTTGCATATGGACAAAAACTGGTACACAAAAATGAAAGTGTATGGAGCTTGAGCATTTTTGTGCCCGGGTCTCGAGGAGGATCTTGAAAAAAAAAAAAAAAAAACGGAGGAAAGACTTTTGCAGATGGACAAAAACTGGTACACAAAAAAAAACAAAAGTGTACGTAAGGAGCTTGAGCTTTTTTGTACCCGGATCTCCAGGAGGATCTAGAAAAAAAACAAAAAAAACATGGAGGGTAAGACTTTTGCAGATGGACAAAAACTGGTCGTAAGCAAAACACGAAAGTGTATGGAGCTCAAGCTTTTTTTATACCCGGATCTCCACGAAAGAAAAAAAAACTTTGTTCAGCGATTCTTTTGGCGCAGGGTAGCTTACCGCCCCCCTGCGGAGTATTCATGTCTCGCTAAATTTAAACAGCCCGAAAGGCCGCTTAAAACTGTAAAGGAACAGGGTGGTCACTCGCGCAAGTGATCAAGAGCTAACAAATGTAAAAAAAAATGCCCGAAAAGTGGCTACCCCGCTGTACGGCTGTGTCCAAGAGATACACACTGCAAATAAGTACACCGAGAGGGTGATTTGGCCATGCAATAAATTAATGCCAGCCGCAACGAGCACGAGGGGGGGGGGAAACCGCCTGCAAAAGCCAGCGCACCAGACTACTCGCAAGGGGAAAAAAAAAGAAAAAGAAAAAGAACAAGAACGAAGAAAAGGTCCGTGCTGTAGTAATCGACACTTTCGTAACAACACTCATCCGACTACTGCGGCCATGCACAAATGGAGTACACCCCCTCCCAAAAAAAAAAAAGCGATTTCTTTAACGGACGTCTCACGACTGCTCGACACGAAGAAGAGGATGCTGTTAAAAAAAAATATCTTCACATACCAGGTATTCTCTTGCAAGGGACTATCGAATGATGAATCCGGGGTGGCAAGGGATCCCGCATTAGATGAGATGCGGTCGGGAGCTGGTTTCCAAACGGGTGATTTCGTTGGAGAAAAGTTGGGGGGGGGGGGGGGGTATCATGCCGTAGAACAACTGTATCCTATAATTAGGATAACCAAGTCCCAACGGAGTTAACGAGCTATCACGGCTCTCGTACTACACTGCCGTGACAGCGGGTGCTATTTTTTTGCTCGGTGCATTCACTTCTCAAAATTGCGCTATTCCTTCTTTCGACGAAACAACTTCGGGGATACGTAACGCTCCGGAGCAAAATGAAAAGCCTCAAAAGGATGAACAAACTCCACGAGGATAATTCTCCGGAGCACAATAAAAATCCCAAAGAAATGAACAGTTATTATTACCGATCACATTACCTTGTACATGACACCATTACTATCAACAAAAATGTTACTACACAACGAAACACCCGACGTAAGCAAGGCCGGTCTGTCTACCTTAGCCGGTGGTGTAGTGGTGAACCTCGAACACCACCAAGGTCAAGAGTCAGGGATTCAAATCTCGGTATGGTCATTTTTCATTTTTCTCTTCCAGAGGCACTAACTGCCAAGAGCGCTATATAACGGGGGGGTAAGCACAACTCCACGCGGGTCGACGAGGGGAGAAAGCGCTGAATTCTTCTCGCGATAGAAACGAAGGCGCGCGCAGTAGTAGCGGGGATAGGGGAGAAGAAAAACCTCCTTAGTGACCCCAGATCTGAGTTACGTGTAGGGAGAGAGAAGGAGAGAAGCGGAAAAGTGCGAAGATAAACGACGGGACGAGCAAAAAGAAGAAAAAAAAGATATATATACGTAGTATTAATAGTACAAGAACGTCTTTATTTGGGACAAACCAACCCCCACTTGGAACAAAAACATTATGGTATTTGGACTGCTGTGATCAATGCTAACACAAAAAAATCTTGCTGGATTTGTGCTCAAGACATCGTCCCTATTTTCTTCTTCGGCGACGTTTTTTTTTTCTTCTGCGTTGTTATTCGTACGCGGTACGCTGACAGCTCATTTGCTTTTCTCTGTCCGGCCGCGATTGTTTCGGTTTCTCTGCTTCAAACTCTGTGACCACAGATTTTCTCTCTCTCTCTCTACGATGAAGAATCATTATCGACACTGCGTGTTCTATGTATCACACGAGTAGTGATGGTTGTGGAGCGACAACAGATATAAAGTGACGACAAGACACATTCTGCAACTACAGCAGAACAAGCAGCACCAACACCGGTCAGACTGGTACTATGATGAGAAATGCCAGGTGCTATTTTACTTCAGGCCGCAAGTACCAATCAATAGGCTTTCACTACAAGTACAAGTACTGCTGTTTTTAAGTTTTTCGGTTGATATTTACGTTTACATTTATTTCGTGTTCGTGATTTTTTTAAGGGCGTTCTCAACGAGTTGCGCAACAGCATCGCAATTTGTTCCGGGGGTGGTGCAATCTCTTCTGGCTGTTATCGCACCACACCGCACCGACCCACACCGTACGAAGAGTTCCTGGGCCAAAACCGCACCGCACTATGAGTACAATAATCTCAAAAAGTAACATCCAGCTTCGAATCACCGTCATATAATCCTACCGGTCGCCCCGGTGGTCTGGCGGCTAACCTCGAAGGCTACCAGAGGAGAGAGTCATACCACGCGAAGGGGTGTAGCAGATTCCAAGAAATTTCTGAGCTCCTAACACGAGGAGCTGAACGTTTCACGCCAAACGTAACTTCAAAGACACTCCTTCGCGCAATCGGACCAACATTTCGTACGCGCTATTAATATTAATAGGTGCACGAAGTCCTCAAAAAAAAAAAATCAATCGTAAAATTATCATCGCACTAACCGGACAGCAGTTCCACACTACCACCTCTACTTGAGGCCGTTGAAGAGCTCAACCGGTCACAAGGCCAGAAACTTTTGGCCCAGAAAGTGAAAACCCTTACGAGTACCAGTACTGCTACTACGGTGGGATTACTATTATCAATAGACTTGCTCCTGGAGTCCAAAAAATCTGACGTGGGTCTGACTCTTGAGTTACTTGGAAAAGTAAAAATCAAGTCAAAGGAATCAGCTGCTGAGAGCCCCTACGAGCAGTTCGATGCGAGTCCGACGCTGGAAGAAAGTGCTGAATTATTTTCGCGATAGAGTTGAAGGCGCGTAGGGGGGGGGGAGCCTGCTTAGTATTCCCGGATCTGAGATTCGTCTGGGGAGGGACAATGAGAAAAAAAACGTGGGCATCTATAATAGATGACAAGAGCAAAACAAAAACAAAAAATGACGATATTTCCACAAGGATACGGCCGCAGTGTTATTACTGTTTTTTGTGACGTTCCGGTCGTATCATTTTGAGGATGCAGCGATAGCGATGTACCTACCAGGCATATCTTACCAAGGGTACAGCAGCATCATTTCTGTTTTTGCCACGTACCAGTTAGTACATCTTTGTCTTCTAGCTTCTTGTCACAGAGCTTCTCTCAAGGATGAGACATCGCCACGGACACCATCAGGTATCGGAACGGATACCGGGTACGCTGGGTATCGATGTACTTCGCATGGGTTCGACAGTTACTTATAAATAACAGACACACAAACATACACCGCCGTAGACATATTATAAAAATTAAAAGACATATTATATCATAGGCGAAATTCGATGCAAATCGACGAGCAGAAAAATGGGAATGCTGAACTCTACGTGCGATAAGAATAAAGGCACCTCCCTCGGGGGGGGGGGAAGGGAAGACACCTGCGACCATGGCTAACCCTACAAAAGTCGATGAGGGTAAAAACGTCTTACGGCTGAGCTGGAAAGAAAAAACAAAGGCGATTAAAAAATAAAATACCTCGTACGAAAATAAAATAGACAGGCAATAGCAAGCACGGCACCTTCCGATTTTCAATCACGTAACACACAGCACGGCAAGAGAATACCAATACTGCACCGTTTCGCTGACAGGAAAAACCTGCAGAACAACCACCATAACTCGCTCGGGGGCTCCAAAGGAAAAAATTGCCCAACACATACGCAATATCTGCCGCTAAATTTATCGAACTCACAGCTGACGTACGTATCAACATCAACAACGTTTTTACAAAAAAATATAATTCGTATCATAGACGATCCATTACAGTCTTCCCGAATAGTGCCGGTTGAATAGTGTCAATGTCCTCCATAGTGCCGATGAAATTGCGTGGCACGACTGGAACTTCGCATGGAGCTATACAGTAACCCGATTCTCAATAGTGCCGTTGCCCTGAGTACTGCCGTTTTATTTCGTTCAAACAACTTTTACGCTTGGAGAAGCTCAACCCGAAGTTAGAGGTTTTGACCCCAAGCGACCTCCTGGACAAGACGTGGCCACAGGTGCCCCCCCCCCCCCCCCCCCCCCCCGGTACGCGCCTTCGTTTTCATCGCGCATAGGGGTCAGCATTCATTCCCACTTTTCAGCTTTTTAAGCTCGTCGATTTCCATCAAAATCTTGTCTATCGGGCTGGCGCGTACCGGTACACTATTGCACTGCTGTATATCTGTCACACCAGCACCAAGCAGCCGAGACTGCCGCGGGTACGTAAGGGCTGAAAGACACACGCGCATCATGATGAACGTGAATGACGTTGCATAGGCAGAAGGATTGCGGGCACGCTTTAGCACTATTTCCTGTAAGACCACCTTAAATTAACTCCGATTGAACGTCTTAAAATATTTGCAAAAGCTAATATATTCGCTGGACTTTCGCGACTTAATTGGAAAACACAACTTCGATACTCCCGGCTTTCAAAACTAATCTTGAATCTTTGGGAACGGCCAGGGGATGGAGCGTTGATAAGGAGCAGGATAAGCTCTACCTGAAAAACAAAAGATGTCGGGCAATGGTTGGCAGGGTCAGAGGAGACACACTACCGCTGTTCTACGGAAGGATGTTCGATCATTCCAGCGGAACGGCATCTTCTTTCAAGACAACCTTCACCTGAACTCCGTGTAGATATATTTTAGAATATCCACTAAAGCTACGAGCACATTTTCTGGGCTTTTGACACTTAACGGAAACATGACTTCGGCACTCCCGCCTTTTCAATTTAAACTTTGGGAACGGCCAGGGGATGGAGCCTTGACGAGGAACAGGACAAGCTCTAGCCGAAAAGGAAAAGACGTGGGGACGGGAAACTTGCCAATGGTGGCAGAGAGTCATCGGAGAGATACTACTTCTGCTCTACGGAAGAATGTTCGATTTTTGTAGCGGAACGGCACCCTTTCACAACCATGGCACTAACCCTCTAACTCAAACCCTAACCCTTACTCTAACCCAACCTGGTACGAAATACCGGTCGGACGGTCCCCTAGTGACGTCACCGGGGTGAAATGGTTGAAAAAGCACCATGACGTATATCGCTGCTAAGTTGCCAGAGGGCGAAATTAATCATATCATATACGTAGCAATGTGGATGCTCTTTCCAGACGCTTGGTACGAGCGCGCTTTGCGCTTTTGTTTGACCGCGATATTCGGGTCCCAAAGGGTGTATCATCAAATAGCTGCACTCTTTAGCGGCTTCAGGAGGGAAACATTTGACGGGTGAATTGACGATTATCAGCATCCTTCTCAACCAAGCCCGGGCTGCTAGACTAGCTGAATGACGACTATACTGACAAGCTCCAGTGCAAAGCATCTGTACGATACGCGCATAGCGTGCACTGCCGTGTGCTGCATGCTCGCACCGTGACAAAAACGCGCTTTGATACTTTTGGTTTGTCGCTGTTACATGGACCCCAAAAACGTGAACAGGTTTTCACTTATTTTCAACTGTTTGATACCTGGTACAAGCTGGTACAAAAGGGGAGTCGCCTACCTATGTCCTTCATGAGGACAATGCACACCCCGCGACACGAGCGATCGGGGTATCACACATAGCTAGCAAAAACATGAGTTTCGATGAAATTCTCGATCGCACAGCTGCATGTAGTGTATTTTTAATATTTTTATTACAAATATATGTTTTGCCAATATTTCCGAGCAATTTCTGGATGGGTTTCGTAGTAACAATTTGTTCCTGCGGTACACTGGTAGCGGTAGTGCAATCTCTTCTGGTTCTTATCGGGTCAAACGGCACCGACCCGCATCGTGCGAAGCTTCAGGCGTCGAAGCCGCGCCGCACCGCACCGCACCGCACCGCACTCTCCACTCGCATAATCGTAATTCCACCGCATAATTCCGAAACAATCAAACCCTACTCTGCACCGCACCGCATCCATCTTCTGATTTCCCATCACATCATACACAGCATACACGGATACCGCATCCCACCACCACAATCTAAATCCTGATTTCATCTTTTTCTTCTTGTCACACATGCCATCTACTATCTTGGAACCTCTTGTTTCCCTTTCTCCCTCCCTGATTCGAATACGTAATTCAGATCCAGGGTCACTGAGCAGGCTGTTCTCCCCCCTTCCCCCTTCGGCACATGCCTTCATTTCTAGCGCGAGAAGGCTTCAGCACTATCTTCCCTCGCCGAGTAGCATCAAGTAGCGCCTAACGTACTCAGATGTGGTCCCTCTATAGTGCGGTATATGCACTATAGAGGTAACTACCGGCACTATAGCGAAAACTGGCAGTACGCACACTAACACCACCACTTGTTCCCATCTGTGCCTAGGGCGGTTCCGCAGGCACTATAGCAGGCAACCGGCACTACCCAACCAGCACTATACAGGGATCACTGCTATGTCGGGCAACCGGCGCTATACAGGGATCACCGCATACTGCCGTTATGCTGGTTGTTCCCATCTGTGCCAAGCGAATCAACAGGCGCTATAGCGGGCAACCGGCACTGCTCAATCGGCACTATAAAGGGACCACCGCTGCAGAGAGTGCAAGATACCGACGTCGGGATTTATTTTCCTCCCGTCTAAAACATCGAGCGCGAGAATGTGCCTTACCTGGTAGCAAAATTTGACGACAACCGATCAGCAGCGGCGAGTGCTACCACGGGAATCGAAGGATACGCCAGCTAGCGCTGGATTGCGAATACAAGTGAGCTATATTGGCAGACGACCATGCATGGAAAATACGTGGAGGTGTGGTGAGCTTTAAGCTGTATTTTTCCCCATCCGCCGAAGGATAATATCTTCCATGTATCAACAGAAAACGAAAAAAGACAGGAGTTGCGCTTGTCGGGAGGCGGTATTAACGGATTATTGACCAACCTGTTTCCAGGAAACCCCTTTGGTTACGTAGTTTACTACATATAGGCTAAAATGCGCATGGTAGTGGCAGGGGCGGAGGCAACGCCAGTCCCGACCAGAAGCCTAACCCTAACCTCAACCCCACCATTACGAAGGGTGATCCATGCTTGGATGCTTTGGCTGGTGGAAATGCGGCCGTCGTCGATGCTGTGTTGTGGCCGTCGTCGATGCTGTGCTTTGGAAAGAGGCACCACCCGTGACCACGGCTACGGGTGAGGGGTTGGGGGGGGGGCGGGGGGGGGTGTACTCAATTCGTGCATGGCCGTAGTCGTATGACCATAGACCCTCGCATCCCTACGATGCCGGGACGGAACACATCGGGTTTTCACCAACCAGGCAGACACCGCTTCCACCAAGAAGCGCTAAGCACCGTGAGGTGTTCGGCGAGTCGCATGAAGGGTGAACTGCATCCTTCGATAGGGGGCGTTACTTTTGGGGCGGGCCTTGGGGTGCAGTGGCTAGGGGTCACTCGCGCGAGTGACCGACCCCCCTGCTTCCTTTGCGGCGTTGAGCTCTTGTGCCATTACAATTTTGGGGACAGCAAATCCGCAACGGAAAGGTAAAAAAGCTACGCTGCGCCAAAAAAACTCGCCTCAAGTCTTGTATCCGTGAGGTACAGAGTCACTCCTGGAGGTGGTGAAAACCCGGTGGGGGACATGGGGTGTATACCATAACATCCCCCCTACCGTAGCCTTGGTGTATGCCGCTTCTTCTCGAAAACCCGTACATACCAGACCTTTCTTTTTCATGGGTCATGACCCGTCCCGCGGGCCGGGTCAGGAGGTTTTCGAAACTCAGAGTGGGTCGGATCGGGTCCGGTCGGGTCGGGTCGGGTCGGGTCAGGAGGTAGTCAAATATCACGGGTCGGGTCGGATCACCTTGACCCGACCCGACTCGGTAGAAACGACGCGGCCCGTGAAAACCCTTGCAAATAGAAAATTTACCTTCTGATTTAAAATGTTGTTCGTTTTGTTCCTATCAAGGACCAGAGCTACGCTGCGCAGGTCATCTTTCGGGCCTTTTTTTGCAATGACTTGGGGTCACTCACTCCTCCATTCCTTCGCGGCCTTAAGAAGCCAATCGCGTTGTTTCAATTTTGTGATATGGATCTGCAATAAAATGGTTAGCTATGCGGCACCAAGCAAATCGCCTGAAGCATGTAAGGTCAGCGAGATACAGAGTCACTCGTGCGAGTAGGATAACTCGAATCCAGTATTCAAAAAAGGGCGAATCCCTTCTGCCATAGCCCAAGCTGTCCTAAAGTTTAGCGTCCACAAGAAGAGGTTGTCTCTGAATGATTCGGAGAGGAGGCATCGGCACGTGACACTGCTTGTGCTGGGGTGTAAAATGGGCGGAAATATAGTTAAATGTGTACAGTAACACATGCACACTACCAATCAAGAGGCCGTTCGTTGTGGGATTCGTCATCGGGCTAAGCGACAGGCGAAGAATGAAATATTAGCGTGCTAGGATGTAAAAAAAATGCAAAAAAAAAATGCGTTGAAACCGACGCACGTCCCAGTAACCCAAGGCCAACCAACCCACGAAAAAACTAGGTAGGTTAGGTACGACGTTGAAAAAAAAAAAAGTGACATGTTCTAACCAAACTTTCCGCGCTGGTTTTTCGTGAGTTGGGTTGGCCTTAGATTGTGACGGGTGACGGTTTCAATACTATTCTTAATACATTTTCCTACCCAACTCCTAACCAACTAAAAGTTGGTACCAGGTACATCGCAGACACGCTAATGTCAGCCGACCATTATTTAACAGTGTGATCGCACCGTGGTCAGTATGGGGCAGTATCATGCTTCGCGCATGCAGTGTAGTCTTCGCGTCAAACTGCTATTGTCACCTGTCTACATCCAGCGAAAAAAGAAAAGTGTCCGCGTCGACGCCTCATCGAAGGAATACACAAGGCTCTCCGGTCACAAGCTGTGTGCAAGGCAAGCGGCGCACCTCGCAACGACAGCAGCAAGGCTACTGGGTCATGCAACGCCGCAAGACGCAACAAAGTAGTCGTGTTAACGGCTCCTAGTACTGGGGGCAAAAAACACCCATTTTGTATGTTATAAAAATATTCTTAAGGACGTCGGCTGTGAGTTCGACGAATTTAGGGTCGATGCTCATATTTGCAAGCTGCGTTGTTGGTACTTGTAATATACTATGTGGGTGAGGTTTTTCACTTAATGGGAGGGGTCCTATTATTTTGTAATAAAAACATATATATGTATATGTTTATTACATTTTGTAAAGCATCACTTTTTACTTTCCAGCTCAAGTCGTAAGAGGGTTTATTTACCCCCAGCGACCTTCTGGACAAGCTTTAATCACAGGTGTCTACCCTCTCCCCCCCTCGGTACGTGCCTTCGTTTTTAACGCGCATAGGGTTCAGGATTCCCACTTTTCAGCTCATTGTGCTCGTCAATTTTCATCGGATGCTTGCTAACTCACGCTCTCGTGCCTTCCGTTAGAATCCCTACACTTGCACGTATACACGCTACAGGCTTTTCAGACTTGCACGTAACTTAATTAGCGATGCACGTACGGGAGCTACCATTGTGCAGGCCGGCACAAAATGACGTGTGTGGTGCCCAGACCAACCCCAGACCTAACCCTATAACCCTAACCCTAAGGGGCATTCCTAACGATCGCAAAAAAAAACACGAACCCTGACAAGATGTCACGATTCCTGACATCTTGAAATTCTGACAGGTCTCTTTTTCAAAAATAAAATCACTTCTTTTTTTTTCCCAGGAATCCTGATCTCAAAGTTTACGGATAAATGTCAAAACGATTCAAACGTCCGGATTCCTGACGAATATCATGCATTCTTCGCGAAAATGTCACGATTTTTGGGTCACCATTCCTGACATTTTTTTGTGTTCGTTAGGAAAGGCCCTGATCCTAACCCTAACCCTTTGGGGGGCTCGAGGTCGGCACGAGGTCAGCAGGGGCAGTCCTGCCATACAAACATCGGCAATGGACTCTATGTGCACATCTGAAAACCTTACACGTATGCATGACACGTCAGAGTGCAGCTGGGGTGCGATTTGACACCCCATTCACCACGGCAACCCGTGTTGCTTCACGACGCCCCATATAAAAAACGAATCTACACATTACTGCTGTTGCGTCACTTTTTCTCGCTCAAGTTCCGAAAGGGCTATGTATGAATAGGGCTACAAGAGCAACCGGGCATTGTTTTTTCGAGTCCATTTCACCCTGTTCACACCCGGAAACAAAAAAAAAAATGGACAAAAATGGGGGGCAAGTGCAGACTTAACCAACAGTCCGGAAACAGCGACAAAAACAAAAAAGGACAAGAAATGGGCAAGTGTAGTCTTAACCAACAGTCTAGGAAGACAGAGAGTTGCAGCTGTACAACCCTCACCGTGCTTGCGCTCGTGTCGTGTCTAGAAGGGCCATTTCGGTGCTGGTGAACGAAGTGAACGCGACTGTTCGACAAAGGACTCTCTTTCCCGGTGAACTCCCTCTGGAATAGCAACATTCAGCGTGTTCACCAGTACCGCACTACTGTTCTCGAAGAGCAACATTCACTTCGTCACCAGCGCAGAATTGGCCCTGCTGGTACTCAGAACCAGTAACGAACGAGTGGACAGGGCAGGGTGGGTATGATGGTAACGCACACCCCTATGGCGCACTTCGGGCACGTCTCTTACCCCGGCCTGCCTCGTGTGGCTGTAATCGTCAAGATTGTTCGGCATATTTTGCCGTTGAAGTCCGAAGGGGTTGACAACGCTCAAACCGACTGGTCTTCCAATCTCGTCAATATTTGGGCAAATCTTCGAGACCTTGGCACCAAAAAAACTTCGTCGTAAAACAATCGGATCTAGGCCCTGTGCGAAGGTACAGCAAAGTACCAAGTGCTGTGGAGAGGTCTCCCAGAAAGGATGGACTGCTCTTGACAACAGAAAAGTTACAGTACCAGTTTCCACGAGACAAAACCGCTGAAATGTTGTAAAAAACAAGATTTAAAACCGCTGAAATGTTGTAAAAACAAGATTTAAAACCGCTAAAATATCGTAAAAAACAAGATTTGGTATTTCGATTTTCTGTTCCCATAAGCACGCATCTCAGGTCCACCAAGGATAAAGCGGCTAAACATGATTTCGGGAAACATGCTGTTCTCATAAGCATAGATTTTAGGTCCCAAAAGGGTGAAACATTTATTTATCTGAGATCCCGATACGGTTAAGCCGTTTCTTGTACGGAGTATATTACAAGGTTCCCCTGTGGAATGGGGTTGTTGATATCATGGGGGCGTCGCAAGTCGAAAAGGGGAACATACGCGTTCCAAGGACACGCATGAGCTACTGGCTTTGCTAGTGCTGTATGCTTCGTACGTACCTGGTATCAGGTCCGCCGATATGTGTTCGATTATTGCATTGGACGTGAAAAGGTTGTCGTGGTTCGTTCTCCTGCTGTGCACCAACCACACACATACACCGTGACTACTGGCGCAGAGGCAATAGCTCGAAACACGGCTGCCGTTATACTGCTGCTGCTGTTGTGCTGCTGCCTTGTACTAGTTTGTGACAAAACACACTCCACGCACACATATCTGGGGCATACAGAAGCGCACAAGGATAAACACACACATAAAGGCACCGACTATGGCTATCACAAAGAAGAGAGTTCACAGCATAACTGCCATTGTACCGTGACTGCCACAAGTAGTACTGAGCCTGGAGGGCGAAATGTGATGCAGTAACACAGCAGCAGCAGAGCGAGAAGAGACATATAATATGGGCTCCTATGGGCTCTGCACGGCTCGGCGAAACGAGGCAGGCGGCAGCGCGGGCCTTGGTCTGTGGGCCTTGCCCGGTGCGACTACCTCCTAGACGCGACGCGGGGAGCACAACAGCAACGCGAGAAATAGTAGCTAGGTGCCAATCTCCCAGCTAGACAAGCGAAGGGAGGCATCTTGTCAGGCGAGGTGTTACATTTCAGTGTGAGGTGTACAACATAAGTCACAGGGCTTGGTGCAACAGACGCGCACGATGTTCAGGAGATGTGCTGCTGCTGTTGTTGATGCTAGCTGAATGTACAGCTGTGTCGGAGCAGACAGCAGAGAGGGAACAACTTATTGGACTGATCGTGTCTCACAGCGGGCGGGAGACAGAGCGAATAATCAAATGTGAGAATGGAACGGGCTAGTTCTTTTAAAGAACAAAAACAAGGTGGGGTTTTCCATGCACCTGATCGCCTCAGCGAGGCCGAACACAAACCTTTGACAAAAAGAACCAGATCAGCGACGTTGAAAACCCAGAGCGCCGCTACGCAAGTCGGCCGGGACCCAGGCATGCGTCGCAATGTACCGACGGACCCCTTGCTGGCTCCGCAGCCGAACGTGCGAGAAAAAACTCTCGGTCGTGGTAGAACGAAAACACCATGCCGAACACAAAGTGCATCATTTACATAGACATATTAGGTGCCAATAGCGTTAAACCTTGGTTTACATTCATGAAAGACATCCTGCACACTGAACACCTGGGGTCTGTGCTTTGTTATCCTAGTAACCCTTCTACTACTGCACTGTGTAAGGAAATATAATTTTACAGTACTGTATCTCCAAGTTCAAGTAATTTGTATTCGAAACGAGAGTGCGGCGGTCAAGTTGTTAACAGATGAACGTAAAAAACCCGTGGTGAAAGACCACAAATCACGAAACAGACGACAGCACTGTTTACGAGGGGGGAAAAACAAGTCAGTAGGCGGGTTTTGTATCATACAATCAAAACAAAACATAAGGCAATCAAACCAATCACTCAGTGATATTATATCATACTCGTACATCATCTAATATTATACTCGGAGTAGCAACTAAAACATCATGCTTGGCCCATGTGTATCTGGTACCAGGCAATACCATGGGATAGCGTTCTACCATGCAAATACCATAGCACAGGAACTCAATCAAAATCAATAAATCAATGATAACAACTGTACAATACACGTCTGGGTTAACACGCCTGGGTTATTGGCAATACCGTGGTATAGTGTTCCACACCATAGTAATACCCCATGGTACAGGGGTATATCAAGGAGTGGCCTCATGAATATCGTTTGATTGATAGTGGGGGGGGGGTTGAAGGCACAGCAATTGATACGGTAGGCATTGCTATGCCAAAGCACCTTGCTGTAAACATTTGCAATGTGTACCCTTGTCTCGCAGGTTGCGAGGACAGCGCTCGTCTCTCTATTAATAGAAGGCATCGGCAGGGACACTGGTTGGGCTGGATGTGGACTGGTGGAAATATCTCTTTACGGTGAAGAGCACACACATTGATATTATTTCGGTCGTGTAATGATGGTGAGCCCATTAAACCTGCACAAGCACCGCCATAACGCATAACTACCAGGTACTAAATACCAAGAATACCAGCACCTGTAGCCAAGAACAAGCAACTGCGTAAAGTTAGCCGTACGCTATCCCTTTCGTACCGAAAAAACTACAGACACGAACCCAAATCCCAGGTAGCAAGTTACCGGGTTCTCTCCGATATCTCAAGCCCCAAAGACAAGCAAAGCTGTAGCGGTCCCTCTATAGCGCCGGTATGTGCACTATAGAGGGAATCACCGGCTTTATAGCGGCAACCGGCGCCCCTCCGCATAATGCCACTATTCTGGTTGCCCGTTGGTGCCAAATAATTTTACAGGCGTCCTAGCGGCCAACCGGCGGTACTCAACCGGCGTTACGGAGAGACCTCTGCTGCTGCTGCTGTAGCTGGGTTCTTTCTCTCCGACAAGACTGTAGGACCCCATGTAATAGAGGTGCTGTAGACTACGAGGTGCTATGGTTCTATGTGGTGTGTGATATCGCTTTGGTTCGTTGTGCTATTTCCAAACTGAAGCACGTGTCTCCCTCTTGCAGCCAGGTGGTCTATTAACACACATATACTGCATCATGTACAGTTATCACCAGTACTACTGATGTAACGTTAAACGCTGCATATGATGTTACACGAAGTATGGGCATAAAACACGACATGATGTATACTCAAAAACGGGTTTTATAGATTCCGCGCACAGAGTGATTAACATCACCCTGTTGACCCTGGTACAAGCTACACTGTAGTTCCAAGGGGAGTCGCCGACCTATATCCTTAATGAGGACACACAACCCGTAATACGCGCGATCGGAGTATCACACACAGCTTGCAAAGGTGAGTTCCGACAAAATCTTCGATCTCACAGCTGGAGCATAATTCTATTTTTATAATATACTACAGCGTCACTCTGGTGTATGAACTCTGCCTATGGTGCTATACAGTACGCAAAAGAAAAACGGCTTGGTACCAAAGCGTTGTACTGGTGCACCAAGCTTGCATGCGACAATATTTTGAAAAAGTACGGCATGGAATCTATACATGTATATCTACCAGGTATACATGCGAATGTTACAGCGTTATACTTGTGTACGAAGCTTGCAAGGATGGTGGGTAACGGCATTCTGAATGCTGCCACTCTGGCCAATACAGCTTCTAACGATAAATCAACAGTTGGCGCATTCCAAAGCCGTCAGATTTTGCCACCCAAAAAAACGAGTGTTAAGAGCCTCCGTGAACAGGGTCATAACGCCTGAGCGCCTTGGCATCACCCTGTTGACCCTGGTACTAGCTAGCACCAAGGGGAGTCGCCGACCTATATTCTTAATGAGGACACACACCCCGTGACACGCGCGATCGGAGTCTCACGCGAACCTTGCAAAGGTGAGTTTCGACGAACATCCCCGATCTCACACCGACGAACATCCTCGATCTCACACCTGTAGTTTTAATCGTGTTTTCATATTATTTATGAAAAGTTATTACCAGGTATTAAAGATTCCTTTCGGCAAAGCGCAGTGATTAATTCATGCTGACTTACAGGCTGGTTCACGCCGAACGTGCCAACGTAGTTCCCCGCTAAAAGGTTGCGCCTTTTTGTTTTTTGAGTTGGACTTTGATTGTTTGCACCTGTGTTCCATGAGCCCCTGCCCAACTGTTACCTGACGGAGTGCTTTGTTTTGTGTTTTTTTTTCGACAGACACTTTTTGTGCTTCGTTTTTGGCGCATATTTGGGCCTCCTTGGACCCCAATTTTCCGGCGAAAACAAAAAACGCGAAAACACCCCGTCGGGTAACGCTTCGACCAGGTCTCACAGAACTTGCGCACCGAATCTCAGGGTCAGTCTCGAAGAGACGGCGTGAACTTTGGGGGGGTTGTACGGAAAAAGGGCGCAATTTGCTGCACTGCCTCGTAACATCTTTTGCCAAGGTACCTGGTACCAGGTACCTGGCAGTTAATTACATCGGCTTTGGGACGTAACGGTTCACTTCATATCGATACAACTCTTGTCAGCTTTTCGAAAAAATGCACGATAAACTTGTACAGACAGGCCTTGGAGTCCCTCTGGAACCGGCTCGTCCATTAAAAACAAGGAGAACATGTTATTCTTCAATTGACCACGCCTGACTGCTTTAGGCCTTTTTTTAAGGCTTACGGTTGATGGAGACGCATCTTCGCCGCTAGACCTATCGATCCCTATGCCCAATATTGAAAATCTGGTCATGTCACAGTCTGCCGCTGTTCATGGGGGTCAGCCAGTAAAATAATATACATTCGACACTCGAGTAGATGTTGCCAACGGCATTCGCGGGGGAGACAAAATGGGCCATTTAGCGTGAAGCAGCCGGTAGAACGAAATGCCGGTGCCCCCCTTCGGCGGTACGTAACGCAAAGGGTGAGTTTGTCCCTACATGCAGCAACGGCCTTCGCATACCGAACAAAGGCCAAACGCCGTTCATTGGAATAGAGAATTGGGAATGTTTTGTAAAACGCCGTTTATTGGAATAGAGAATTAGGCATGTTTTTATCGGGGATGGGGAAGAGTCAGCAGCACATGCTGTTTGGCCAGCCTCGGAGAAGACGTCACCTGAAGGTAGGTCAGCAAGCCCACGCCTAACGCGAGCGCGCACAGGGTTCTCACTCAGAACGGGGGCAAATGTAAGGTAGTGGCTGGGTTGGGTCAACCCGTTTCTCTATTCGACAGTACGAAACATACCCAAAAAAAAGTTATACCTGGTATATGATACAACCTTTTGATATAACCATATTTCAATTATCACATGCAGTTTTCATCTCAACTTGTAGGAGGGTTTTAGGGTTTTGCCGCAACCCTGACCACCTTTCGGAACAAACCGTGGTCACACGCGTCACCCCTTCTGCCCCCCGACGCTTGTCTTAGTTTGTATCGCGTAGAAGGTTCATCATTCCCACCAACGGCTCGTCGACTTACATGGAATCTTGCCAACTCTACTGCACCATGTCGAATGCTACTGGTGTAACGTTGTTGGGCACCGCATACGACGTTATTGCGATAAAAATACGGCATGATATTACAACGATACAAGAAATCACGAATTATCTGGTCCAGTGAGCGACTGCTGTCCAGTTGTAAACAACAGCTCTGTCTGTTTGCGTGTTCTACCAGTCTGCCAGCACCGTCCCGTGCGGTATCCACTTGGTATCCCCACAAGCGCGATCAACCAAACGATGCCAACTGCTGCTGTCAAAGTAAGATACGTACGTACTCCGCCAAAAATAACTATGAACCATAACGCCGAACTCTCTCTATGAACAACAAACAACATATTATTCTTAGTATCGGTTCCCGATTCCCAAAAATATTTCTCATGATATTACAACGATATAATACCTGGTGCGTGAAACACCACGTATGACGCTGCTGCGGAAGAACACGACATGGCATTACAGCGTTACATTGGCGCACGAAGCCTTCAAGGTTAATGCCATTTTGTTTGCTACTAATCTGTTCGATATTCATGCAACAAAATGTCATTTTATCTGCCTTTAGACGATGTGCAGTGCACAACTAGTTCCAATAAATAACGAATATCCGTAGTCCCTTTGCGGCAGTGCGTAACGCAGCAGATGATGTACACCCAACTACGGCACGGAGTTCAACATTATAGTGTGCATGTTTTACTGCTGAGCATGTCAATACTCAACTACAAGTTTGATCGTAATAGGGCACGAACGGCGGCTTGACATAATGGCATGGCCAAATGTCCTTACTGTATATGGCATGCACCTGGTATACCTCTGCTTCGTAGTTTGCGACCGCAGAGCTCGAAGACCTCAACGATAAGGAATAGGAACGGGCACTGGACACGCTGGATGGCGATGGGTGGCAATACCAGTGTAACGTGAAGACCATACACTGCTACTACTGTCATGTCATTCCTGTAGCAGGGGTGTGTGGTGCTGCCTACGATATCGATCTCGTCAAAGACAACTGCCTTCAGCAACTGTCCAAACCCATGTGACTGGCATATAGATACGTGGCCTTCACGCAACATCTATCACCACCACCACTACCGCTATTTGTACTGTCGGCACATTATCATACCTGTAGAATGGATGTATCGTGCTTCCCACGATGTCGATCTTGTCAAATACGACCGCCTTCGGAAACTGTCCAAACCCGTAGAACTGGTAGTACTTGATCCTCACCACCCGGTCCTCGTCGGCTTCAAACGTTCCCTGCCATCATACAGTGTGCCATCAACAAATGTAAGATGCTGTTGTATTGTACTCGTAGCTCTCGTTAGGAACTCGCGCTGGTGGATACATGAACCTGTCGCCAATCGTGTATCGTCAATTGTGTGCAAAGGTGGGAAGCAGGAAAGACCCCAGTCCAACCCAACCCAACCCAACCCAACCCAACCCAACCCAACCCAACCAAACCCCAACGCAAGTCAGCCCGACCCAAAAAACATATTGTTTGATCGCGTCTCATTACCACCAGTTTCTACAAATTGTTCTCTTTCGGAGATTTGGGAGGTTCCGTCGTTGGATGGGACATACGAAAATCGGGCACGCGAGCCTGGAAAGGAGGCCAATGTTTTTTTCGTGTTGTTGCGCCATCGAAAATTAGGCACTCGCTTTGCTTGTACTGTCCGTGGGAACAGCAGGGGTCCCCCAATAAGGCGGTATCCCTATATAAGGCGGTATCCCGATACCAGGCGGTCAAAACTGCTTGGCGCGACTATCAATAGGTAATTGCACTCATAGCCCGGAAAGAGTAATGCGGCTTCCCCCCATAAGGCGGTCACATTGCTCTCGCACGCCGCCGCCGTTTGGGGGAACCTCTGCTGTACGAAAAATTTGCCTTGCCTTGCGGGAAAAGTTGTTTACGCACAACATTCGCTTCTTTTTTGCATGGTGTTGTCCGGCGGCCGAGGGCTTTTACTCACACTTTCGGCCGCGGGTTCAGCAAGGGCGCCGTGGGTACATAACGATACATGTCTGGATCCCGGCCGAGTTCCGTGGCGGTGCTCTGAGCATTCAAAGTCGCCAGGCTGGCTCTTGCTGTCCAGAGGCTGTGCCCCGCCTCGCTGAGCCGGATCAGGTGCATGGAAAACCCCACAGTTTTTTTTTTCGAAAAAATGGACCGTTCCGTTCTCACATTTCATCTATACGTATCTGTTGCACCTAGCCCTGCGTGACTTACGTTGTGCACCTCGCACTGCACATGTAACACACTTCGCCTGACAAAGCTGTCTCCCTCCGTTCGTTTACCTGGTAGATTGGCACCTAGCTACTACTTCTCGCGTTATTGTTGCTCTCCCCGCGTCGCGTCTGGAAGGTAGTCGCACCAGGAAACGCTCACAGAGCAGGGCCCATACTGTCACCTGCCTCGTTTTGCCGAGCCGCGTAGGGACCAAAGAAACCCATATTTATGTATCTTCTCGCTCTGCTGCTGTGTAACTGCATCACACATGGCCCTCCAGACTCGATACTTGTGGCAGTCACGGTACAACAGCCGTGCTGTGACCTCTCTCTTTTGTGATACGAAGCCACAAGCAGTGCTTTTGTGTGTGTGTACTCCGTTTGTGCGCTCCTGTGACATACGCACCATATGTGTGCGTGGAGTGTGTGCTGTCGACCTTGAGAGCAGCATTCAGCGTTACGGTCCGCAACACTAAGCATTGCAATACTTCGTGATACTCTACTACGGTGCTGAGAATACAGCATTCAGCACTATGAACCGCAATACCAATAACGAAGTACATGATAGATATATTCGTGACCCGCTGGTATCCAGCATTGAATTCCTTTGCGTAACGGTCTCAACGCAATATCAAGCATTCGTTCATCAATTCGTCGACTATTTTCAGTGATACGGCGAGCACCACCATAGCGCACAGCCAGAACAACATCATCTGCGCGTCGAAACACATGCGCGCACTAGTTGTGACCGGCGCATGTTATGTACGATACAACCAATGCTGTACAGTAGTAGTAGGCTGGTCCCTCTGTGGTGCCGGCCGAGTAGTGCCGGTTGCTTGAACACCGCGCCCGTATAATCGCTTGGCCGAATAGTCGCTTTTCCAGCTGGGACATTCAGTAGTGGCAATACATGAAGTAGTAGGGCTATTAATAGTTGCCGTTAAGGGCCAAATTTTCCGGCTGGCACATCCCGGCACTTCGTTTAGTCTACTTTCTTTTGCCTTTAAACTTCAAGGCTATCTTTCTCAAAGTCTACTTTCTATGGGCGGGTCGATACTGTAGGAAGGAAGGAACTCAAGACAGTAACGATGCTGTAGAGTAAGTGTTGACGTCGCATTCTGTTCATCTTTGCGTTCCGGTGTCAGCCGTCAGCCCTGTTACGTACGTACGCACAGGTATCAGGTGTTAACTTAGGGCTAATGTTACGACCAAACAACAAAAAAATCCTTGAACGACCGTTCCATATCTACTATAATATCAATAATTTGCTCTCCGACAATCCAAGGTATAGCTTAGATGCCTCTTCGACGTAATCGAACATCATTCCGTGAAGCAGTCGAGTCTCTCCTACGATCCCCTGCCAACCATTTCCCAATTCTCCTTTCCACATCTTTTCATTTTAGCTACTGCTAACCACTTCCCAATTTTCCTTCCCCACATATTTTCATTTTAGCTACTACCAATATAGTCGCCAATGTCCGATGGTCTTGGAATCGCGTTGACTTAGCGTTGCGTGTCAGCGCATAAACCTTGTACAGATGTTCCTTCCAGCGAGTACACGCAGAGAAAGATACTTGATTGGGTGAAAGGGGTTCGCACCGCGGACAGATCACGATCTAGATCATATAGATCATATAGATCATCTGCAATAGATCCTGTACGTACCGTGTGCCGTTATGATATGTGGTGCAGGATCTGTATACGAAGAGTATAGATCTAACCCTCGAAGCATTTGCCAGATCATGCAGACCGTACGGCTCCCAGCCGGTAACATGATCTATAGCCCATACAGATCGTACCTGAAATATCTAGAATATCGAGTGGGAATCGATGATCTGCCCGATGTGCGGAGTTACGTACAGAGTTGCAGTCGTGCCACGCGGTTCCAAGGGCGTTATAGAGAACAGTGGCATTGTGCAGCCGGCACCATTGGGAGCCCCCCACTAACTGTAACCCTTTTGGCCACTGCAAAAAGTATCCCATACTGTTTCCAAGTAGTTCTTACCCAAAACGTGGGTAGAGTTCTATCAACAGTAACGGGTATTAGCCCTTTTTCTACAACAAATCAAACACAGTCCACTCGAAAAAAACAAGTAATTTGCGCCTATTAGAAAGACGATCGTGGAGTTCGGGTTATGAACCGCTTTGGGGCTTTTGAGGGAAAAACTGTCCTAAAGACTATCGAATTTTCTGCTTTTTTTTAATGCGGCGGGTGCGGGAGAAGTAAAGCGTAAGCTCACCACACTTGCACGTATTCTCATCTACGTCGTGTCAATTTAACTCAGCTGTATTCGCAATCCAGCTGGTTTTCTGGCGTATCCTTCGGTTCCCGTGGTATCATAGCGACAGCGCGAGCTGTCCGTACCGGAGGTCACCGTTACTACTCCAGCAGCGCAAGCTGCCATTGTATACGTATGCGTGAGTATGTTGACCCGACTGGACAACAAAAAAAAAATCGAATGCAGCATTGACCACACACGCAGCCCGGGCCGCCGGGGTAGCAAACGTGTCGGAACAAACCGCAATTTAATCATTTTAGTACCGCACTTCCGACATGGAGACACAGCAGTTGGATTTAGACTAGGAAAAAAAAATGGCAGTTGGAAACGGGTTAATGCCTTTAACAAATGGAAACCCTTTTCGGGAGAAAAATACTTGAAGTTAGCATAGGGAGGAATTTCGGGGTTCAAAATGGGTTAAGGGGCTGTGCGGAACGCTTACCGAATGGAGATGACCGTACCCGTACTGTCGCACGCTTTTCCTAGCGGCTTGAATGAAAAAATGTCACAATCGTCGCGATTTGGTCACTTTAAATAAGCCAAAAGGGTTAAGTAGTCGTCGGAAGTCAAGCAACACAAGGGCCTTCTTTTGTCAAGGAAATCATACACCAATCTGTCACTGTATCCCCCCTCTACCCCGTCCCGGCGTTACGATTTATAGTAGTTGTCCCCTTTTTTACCAGGCAGGCGTTGTCGCCTGCCTGGACGAACGGTTCCATCCCGCCCCCTTTGGTCAGAAAGGCGTCCGGCGGGCAGCAAGCAACTACTGCCAGGGATGTACCATCCAAGCAACCCTTGTGTGAGTGAACCAGCACAGAGCCTGCCCAACCTTACTACGAACACACCAAAAAACAGCACGGCGCCAGCGGACAGGAACGATCAGGACTTGGCGTAGTCTTTTGGTAGTCATCAATAAAGACGGGGCCGTTCGGGAATCGATTCTCGCCAAGGAGATAATTACACACCAAACGCAAATATCTGGTGAATAATATTACCAGAGGTCAGGCACCTTTAGAAGCGCACCCGTGCCTTTTGGGAACTACATAACTTCTTGGAATCAGTGCGGGATAATTCAGACAGTTTCTGAACGGGTTGAGTATTACTTGAGAACACAAGCCACCAACAAATCCAGGCCTTTCAGGCTTCCGTTGCCAAGGAAATACTGCCCCAACACACAAAAAATGCTAAAACGGTACGAAAACAGTCAGGAACGACCAGCACTTAACCCTTTTCTCACCGCAAAAAGTATTCCATACTAATTCCAACTAGTTTCCCCCCAAAACGCAGGTGGGCCCTTCACGCCTCTACAACTGGAAACCCGTTTTTGGGTTAAAATATACTTGGAATTAGTGTAATAAGGGGGTTTGGGGTTCTAAAGGGCTTTTAAGGGGGTTATGATGTTGGGCCAAAAAACGTTACTGCAATTTTTTGGGGTTGGCGACAAGCTTAACTCAGTACTTATCAGCTTCAAGTACTCCGGATACTGGCAGATACTCGAGTAATTTTCAGCTTCAGGTGCTCCAGGCACTGGCAGGTACTCAAGTCATTTTCAGCTTTCGGTACTCCAGGTACTCAGTACTTATCAGCTTGAATACTCCAGGTACTGGCAGGTACTCAAATAATCTTCAGCTTAAAAGTATTCCAGGTACTGGCAGGTACTCCGTCCTTTTCAGCTTTAGCCACTCCAGGTACTGGCAGGTACTCAGTGGTTATCAGTTTGAAGTACTCCAGGTACCGGCAGGTACCGGCTGGTGCTCAAGTTATGTTCAGCTTTAAGTAGTCCAGGCACTGGCAAGTACTCAAGCAATCTCCAGCTTTTGAGTGCTCCAGAGGTACTGGTATTTTTCAGCTTCAAGTACTCTAGGTACTGGCCGGTACTCACGTTATGATCAGCTTTACAGTAAGTACTCCAGAGGTACTGACAGGTACTCAAGTTATGTTCAGCTTTAAGTACTCCAGGTACTGGCAGGTACTCGAGTAATTTATAGCTTCAAGTGCTCCAGGTACTGGCAGGTACTACGAATTTCCAGCTTTAAGCACTCCAGCTACTGGCAGGTACTCAGTAGTTATCAGTTTGAAGCACTCCAGGTACCGGCAGGTACTCAAGTCATGTTCAGCTTTACGTAGTCCAGGTACTGGCAGGTAAGTAATTTTCAGCTTTAAGTGCTCCAGAGGTACTGGCAGGTACTCAGTACTTTTCAGCTTCAAGTACTCCAGGTACTGGTCGGTACTCACGTTATGATCAGCTTTACAGTCCAAAGGTACTGGCAGGTCTTCCGTACTTTTCGGCTTGAAGGTACTGGCAGGTACTCAAGTTATGTCCAGCTTCAAGTACTCCAGGTACTGGCAGGTACTCAAGTAATTTTCAGCTTTAAGTGCTCCAGAGGTACGACTGGCAGGTACTCGGTACTTTTCAGCTTGAAGTGCTCCAGGTACTGGCCGGTACTCAAGCAATGTTCAGCTTTAAGTACTCAAGGTACCGGCAGGTACTCGGCACTTTTCAGCTTCAAGTACTCCAGGTACAGGCAGGTACTCAGTACTATATCCCCTTTATTACTGCACCGACGTTTTCGGCACATAATACTTGGAAATAGGGTGGGGTCAATGTGACAGTTTTGGACGGGTTACACCGCAGTAGTGCAGCCTTTGGGAAGTCATCGACAAACCCGCTTCTTCTGGGCAATCGTTGCCAAGGAATTAGTCCTCCTCCCCCCCCCCCCCCCCCCCCCCCCCCGCAATCGACACACACAAACACACACAAAAACACACGCACGAAACACTATTCACCCTTTTGGGCTTGGTTAAAGCATAGCGATACAACAACTACGACACGCGGTCATTGTCACAGCGTGAGCGCGCAACACACGATATAGATAGTAGCAGTAGTTGATGCTATAAAACGCGTGCGTCGCGCAACTCCTTGCGTTGGTGCCGTGAAACTCCTCGCGTCGGAGTCCATCCCACATTACAGTCATCACCCCATTAGCTACAGCAGTAGCAGCTTCGTGTGGTTGATCCTGCAATCGTTGCTGGTATTTCGTCATGTTTTGCCTATACTATAATCGATAGATGTGTTCAAGTCCCAAACAGGTTAACAGCACCGGCCAGGAACGACCAGTAGCTACATGTATATACCTGGTATATGTATATTCATGAGGGTTTGGGTATCTCAGGTTCGACTCACCACTGCTACATCTTCTTTTTTTTTCTTTCGTAGCGCGTACAGTTGTAGTATACGTCAGGTTGGGTCAAGGGTCGACGGCGAGCCAAGCAGGGGCAAACAATAGAGGTGCCTTGACGCAAATGAGAGGTGCTTCGACACACGACGCGTATGAAAATACGTGGAAGTGTGGTGAGTTTATTTTTCCCCATCCGCCGGAGAATAAAAAAATAATAATTAAAAAAAAAAACTACAGGCAGGACGAGAGTCGACAGTGATTACTTGTCGGCGGGAACGGAATTACCCGGCTTTCACTCACCAGCAGCTACGGAGACTCCGCGCCCACTTTTAGTACAACAAGATGCGATATCCAACACCTCTGGAACGGCTACCGTTCATACAAATCTTCACCAGATGATATGACTTTGCAACGGTAGAAAGCGTATCTGCGACCCACATATATAGGTGTTACTGTTTTAATACTACACCAAACTACGGCCCTTTCAGGGTGCGTCGCGAAGGAGACAACGCCAGCTGAACACACCCACAAAGAACATCAAGTTCGGTCCCTTCCCGAACGAGAACAAAAAATCCTTATCCGTGATGCATGTATTTCGCATCTCTCACCTCGCATCTCGGGCCTTTCGACGGTCGGGCTCACTGGACTAAGCCGCAGCCGTTCGAGGTGAGATACGCCCAACGAAAGAAGTGGTGTGTAGGTAGTAGTAGGTAGTAGTAGTTGTAGTTGTAGTTGTAGTAGTAGTAGGTGGTAGTAGTAGTGGTAGTAGTTGTAGTTGTAGTAGTAGTAGCAGTAGTAGTGCTAGTAGTACTAGTAGTAGTAGCAGTAGTAGTAGCAGTAGTAGTAGTAGTAGTAGTAGGTAGTAGTAGTAGTAGTAGTAGTAGTAGTAGTAGTAGTAGTAGTAGTAGTAGTAGTAGTAGTAGTAGTAGTAGTAGTAGTAGTAGTAGTAGTAGTAATAGTAGTGGTAGTAGTAGTAGTGCAATAATAATCATCAAAATAATAGGTCCATTTCTAACGACGAAAAAGTAGATCCCAAAAACTCGCTATTTTTGGCAAGAAAAAAATGGCATCATTTGCCCAAAAGACAACAAAAGCCTTCTGTCGTCAAGCACTGCATCTTTGGCAACTTTTGGCAATTTTTGGCAATATTTTAATGTTTAGCAAATTTTTGCATCATGACGCCCTCAGATTTTATTGAAACCCCTCACAGCAGCAGCAGCAGCAGGTAGCCGACGGCGCGCCGACGCTCTCTTACGGAGTAAACGCAGGCGAGAGGAAAGGACTGCAGGCACAGCCCATGCATCTCAGAGGTCGGCAGTCCTTTCAGCCTGGCCACACTCTCATGGGAAAATCTGGTGCGGCTGGGGTTTGTGATTACGTTTTAGCACCCGCTCAAACGGCACCCGTGTCGCATCCGCACGGGGCTCACGGTCAGTGTCGCCAGCCCCATCATACCTGCTGCCAATGGCAGCGTGCATCCTCCGCATCTCTCTCTATCACAGAAGTTAGATCGCGGGGCGTCGTGGGGTGGTCAGGCTTTTACACCCTCAACCTTGCGTTGGCGTTGTTGGGCTAAAGAGGCAAAATAAACAGCAAATCTCACTTTCCACAATCTGGGCATCGAGAAAAAAACGGAAATATCCATACAAAAAAGTTTGGCCAGTTTTGGGCTACTTTGGCACGTCCAAATTTCCATACACTGGCCAATTTGGCGCAAAACTTGCCAAGTATGTGTCGCTCGGAATGCCCCTAAATAGTCTTGCTAAACACAAAAAACTACATAAACAACTAGCAATATGTAAGATATAACGTAGCTGTCGCTGGGAACTCACGTAGCGGGATAGAACTATTAATACTGTCAACTTGTGTGCGTCGGTGGTTGCGTGAAGTTGTCGTAATAAAACAGCGGCATCAATAAAAAAAGACAGCAATTTTCGTGGGTAAAAATACACTAGTGAAAAAACGAACGCAACTCAATTTTGCAGCATTTTGGTCACATAGACGAAGGCGAAGTTCTACGGGGGCTATGTTAGTTTACATATCCTACGAAGACCGGATGCTAGATACGAAAAACACGCAAGATATCTGACCTGATCCGTGGGGAACAGCAGCACGTTCAAGCCTTGGCTAGCGTAATCCGACGCCAGCTTTGTGATCCCCGGCATCTGCCCACAACATGACAGCATGCACACAGCGGCGGCGGCACAAAGTTTCGACAGTAGGAACGGTGAGCAAAAATGACTGGATATGATGGACTACCGTGGTGTAACCTTTTAGCGTACATACGAGCATTTGATTCAATACTTTCGGGAGGTCAAGACCAGGTACAACACCTTGTCACGAACAAAACTACTTGGAACTATTAATAGTACAAGTACGGGATTATTTTTTGCAGTCGTAAAAAGAAAAATGCCATAGTAGAGATAAAATCACCTAAATTGGCTTGCTACATACAGAGCGCTCCACTGTCGCACTCACAATCGAATACTCAACCGAAGTTCAAGTACATTATACCCAAACCGTGTATAGAGTTACAAAGGGGGAACAACGCCAGCTTGTCGATCCCCGACATCTGCCCACGGCACGCACCCAACGGCGACGGTCGCGGCAAAACAGAGGGCGAGCGGATAGTGAATTACTAGGTTTGTCAGTTGGCCGATTATACTAATTGTACACTATCAAGTCGCCGACTAGGTACTAGTAGGCTAAGCATTATAATAATTTGCAGATATTGTAGTTCCTCCCGGCAACAGATTGAGGTCTGCGTCTTTTGCATCAGACTGGCGCTTGTGGCTGGACGTGTACACTTCATGAACGCAATTAATGCACACTATACAGTAGGGGTTCCCCAGCAAGGCCGGGGTATGTCAGAGCAATGTGACCGCCTTATCGGGGGAAGCCGCCTTATTCGTTCCAGGTTACGAGTGCAATTCCCTATTAATAGTCGTGCCAAGCGATTTTGACCACCTTATATAGGGATGCCGCCTTATTCAGACCGCCTTATTGGGGAGCTCCTACTGCATGTCAGTTCCTAAGAGTTGGCCTTTACTCCGCCACCCAGCAGATAACTACTGATAGCCGTCAAGTTCAGCCAACGCGCAGCCTTGGCCGGCTTCGATGAATACGAGGGCACGCCACCCAGCGTAACGCCTCGGTACCGGAACTCCAAAACACGTATTTCATGGACTACATATCCACAACGCCTCTGAACCGGAACCCCCAAAAACGTATTTCATGGGCTACAGTACTGGAATTAATGACAGTTGTTATGACTCGAATTGTACGTATACACTTCCCGCTGCCCACGTCAACGCTGCTGCCGACCTGCCACACCCCACACGAGAGTCTCTCTCATGCTCTCTCACTTGATCTTTTTACGTAATATACACAGGAAAAAAATAAGTCTTACTCCGGAGACGTGCGCTACGGTGGAGGTGCCCCATGTGTGTGTTCTGAGGCTCTTAACCTGATGAGGACCTCTATACCTCACCCAGCAACTGATTCGGGGAAAAAAAAAAAGGTCCACTACATGAAAAAAAACATGGCCTAGGTGTACAACGAACCTTATAAAAAACAAGCGCATTTCCGACGATTTCGCCTTTACAACCGGAAATCCAATTTTGGGGACAATTTTACTCGAATCTAGTATAGGGAGGGGTTTGGGGGCTCTAAAGGGGTTAAGGAGCCCCGTCATTCAGAAATTGTTTCAGCCGAAAACTGCTGCCGACCTGCCACACCCGACAGGAGGGTCTCTCTGGCGCCCTCTCCAACTTTCAACCCTTTTACGTACTACCTGGTATATAAAGGAAAACAAATTCCGTATACTCCGGGGAGTGTATTCCAAGCACGTCGTCCCCAAAACCGTGGGTGCAGTTTCAACCAGAGGTGTCAAAAGACGCCCTTGACGAACGGCATATTTTCAACAATTTACTTTGACGCCAAACTACTAGGTTTTAGTGTGGAAGATCTCAGGAGACGGCACTTTCAGCCCTTGACAGACGGCAATTTTCCAGTAATTTACCTTGACTGACGCCACACTACTAGGTTTTAGTGTGGAGACGGCACTGTCAGTCCTTGACCGCTGTAAGTTTTTCCCTGAATGACCGTCTGCTGACATATTTTGTTCCAACGGGGTGTTAACTTTTAATCCCTCCCCGGTGATGGCAAACCTCTACTCGCGATGATAGTGCTTCTCGTAACGCTTTTGGACTATACGTGGCACAGATCAGATCATTATCGACCTATTGATCTATCCCTTTCAGGGCAGACAGATCCCTCGTCAACATAATCTGCATGATCTAGAGCCAGACGCTCTGGATGATCCAGCTGCTAGCACATGAGATCTAGATCATGATCTCTCCGAGGTGTGTACTATTTTCAAATAACGCTTCAAATACGTCAGCTGTGAGTTCGATCAATATAAGGTTGTACAATGGTGGTCTGCCATTAATACCTCGTAGTAATTATCGACTGATGTGGCGCACTGCTGTTCGACCACTATTATTGCCGCTGGACTTCACGTATGGTGATTGTTGGACAACATAATAACGCTCATTTCGTGTTGGCTATCGCACTAACTGCACGACAGTATTAATAGTGTTGGATACTTCTGTGATTACTCCAATCATAGGGATGACTTCGTACAACAGCAGTAGCGTTGGACTACATGTGTCTTTTGCTGTTGCACACTGATGTTGATGGACTTTCGGGACCGTGAAAAGTACAGCACGTTGCTAGTGATGGAATACGGCGGTGCCGGTACCGTCCGTGCGAACTTTGTCTTCCTGGGGTATACTACTGCTGATCGGCTGAATACAGCTGTTGTTGCCGCTGGAATACTCGTTGTACAACTGTTTTGGGACTCATATTGGACTTATACTACGTAGTAATAAGAGCGTTGGGCGGACTTCTTGTCCGACTGCTGCTGTTGCCCGACCCCACCCCACTCCATCCCGCCCCGTCCCGTGGAACAGCAACACGTCGTATAATAGGGTTGGAAATGAACCGGTGTATGATACTCGTGTTGCACCGCTGCTGACGGGCTACCGGTTGTCTGCTACCGCTGCTAGGCCCTGCGTGTGGACACCACTGCTGCAGGACTGCTTCTGTTGCACTCGTGTTCGACTGCTACTACTGATTTCGTACTGCTTTTGGACAACTGCTGTTGCCCCACCCACCCCTACCTGGTGCAACGACTCCGGGTCATCAATCTTCGGGTTTACCACCAGCGTGGCCTTAGCACCAATGAACTTGTTCAAAGGCACCATCTTCCCAGTGTACGGCACCTCAAACCCCAAGTCCCGCAAAGCAGGACCTTCGACAGCAGCAGCCACCACTGGTGCAGCATCTACCGGGCCAGTAGACACCGCTGCCGCCGTTGCAGAGGCAGCCCCCTCCCCACCTTCGGCGACAACGTCTTCCGCAAGAGCTTGCCGAGAGCGGCCGCCTAGCAACACAGCAGCCGCCGTGGCCCCCAAACCCACCCCAAAGTCCAACCTCGTCGAGGAGCGGTCACCTCCCTCCTCGTGATCGAGTCCGTTGTGAGCATCCTCCGACGCGCGCATTGAAGGGTACTGGGCGTTACGAGAGCTCGGGCAGCGTATTCGGTGCTCACCGTGAGGGTTGCTACGGAACCCTGCGGAGGGCCTCGCCGCGAAGTGCTGCGGGGTGAAGGCCGTTGTTCCTCGGCAACATGCGACCAGTATTAGCTGGGCTAGGATCGTAGCCCTGCTCAGTGCTGAGGTGGAGGACACCATCTTGTGGGTCCTTATCCAACCCACGAGCACCTAGCACAGTTGTGCTGGGAGAAGTACCACAGGGTGGATATGGGTCCTTTTCCCTACGAGCAGCGCGTGGGAAGCACTCGGCAGACAATGACAGCACACACAGCACACAGCACCGCGTTCATGTGCACATGTTGCCCCACGCAACAAACGCCAATCCAATGTAATGAAACCCTAGGCAAGCCTCTAGCCCTCGCTGAGCTGTCTGCTACTCCTTGTACTGCTACTACAAGCAAAGGGGTTGCGATACGATGGCGCCGCTCTCAACCCTCATGACGCTAGGAGCGTTCGCCGCGACGGCGTCAGCGTTCGTCACCTCGCCAAGCAGGCTCCATCTCGGAACGCTGGCAACGCCGGCGGGAGCTCTGTCCAGCAACAGCAACGTGCGGTCTCGACGCCGACCAGCAGCCGCAGCAGTGCCGACATCCCTACACGCTTCGGCCACCACGTACGAGCTCGACGAGAAGACTATTCGCGGTCCGCTGACGCCAGTGGAGGACACCATCATGGTGAAGGTGGACCTTCCTAAGGAGGTCACCTCCGGCGGGCTCTTTCTTCCCAAGATGAAGAACGCTAAGATCACTCGAGGCACCGTCACTGCCGTGGGCGAGGGTGAGAATTGATGGACACATGAACATGTTTTTTAGTCATGATTATTTATTGTATCGACTCTTATTCTTAGTTATACCTGGTATCACCCGTCTAGTAGCGTGTGATTTTTATCTACAGTTAGTATACTCCGTATTATTTAGTACCTGGTATACAATAGTGAAGGCCATGCATATGTGTGTATGGGTTTCAGTATTGACCCTCTCTAATGCCGGACAAGTATGTACCAGGTATGGGTTTTAGTACTCAGTATTTAATACTAAACGTGATACAATCAAATAATCATGATGAAATAATCAACCCCCAAACCACAATTTGAAAAAGGACAAGTTCTGTAGGGTACCCACAGATCTATACCGGGGGTAGTTACCCTCTGTTTTACCCTGCATAAAAATTGTGTGAGTTTTGTGACGGTAGCGCCACAATACCCTACACTTCTGTGAGTTCTTTGACGGTTGCACCACAATACCCTACACTTCTGTGAGGTTCTGTAGCACATCCGATACCCCACACAGATTACCCTTCGGTTCTGTATACAATACTCCAACACTTCTGTGAGTTCTATGGCGGTCATGCCACAATACCCTACACTTCTGTGAGTTCTGTAGCACATCCCATACCCTACAAATATTACCCTCTTGTTTTGTAACATATCCAATACCCTACAGACATTACCCGTACCCTACAGAACTTATCCTTGCAATTTTTCCAATTGCAATTTTCACCGAAACACATAATCAACCATTTTCACCGGAACGCCAAATAGTCAAGCACTAAATCAACACCTTTTTTTCCATGCACAATCAGGCAAGAGGCACTGGGACACAGGGGTACAGATCCCGATCACCGTAAACGTGGGCGATAGAGTCGTCTACGGGAACTTCGACGGCACCTCCGTGCAGTACCAAGGGTCCGAACATCTCCTCATGCGGGACAGCGAGCTGCTCATGGCCTTCGAGGGGGAAGAGATTAACCTTGACACAGCTCGCATGGTGGGGGATAGGGTGCTGCTGAAGGTGGCGGCCACACCTACGGGGTCCACCGAGATGGCCTCAGGGGTGTTGGTTGCCGAGAGTGCTACGAGGTCTACTCGGCCGACGGTAGGGGAGGTGGTGATGGTGGGACCGGGGAGGATGGTGCCCAGCGGCGTCATGATCCCTATGCACTGTGAGGTCGGGGACCGCGTGAAGTACAAGGTGAGGGGCGAGGGTTAGGGTTGTGGTTAGGTAGGGTGTGGATGTTGTCATGTATCTTCACTAGACGTACGTTGTATCATTGCGGTCGTTTTCTGTCTTCTGTTTGTCGTTTTTGTGTGTCCCAAGTTTGTTCGTGTTCGTTCGCGGCCATGCAGTGCAGTGCAGCACAGGCGTTGTGTACCCATACTACTGCTGTGCTGCTGTACTTGCTGCTACTGCTGTGCATACGGCGAACCTAACGTGACTACCGCAAAAAGAGCATTGTGACAACTGCACTCAAGAACCGTAACACAAAGAAAAGCGGTAGGGGACATATCGTCATCATTCCCTTCTGAGAGTAATGATAAGGGGGAGGTTTCAGACACAACATACGCGGAGGCGTTTCTGCATAAGGGCTGGTACCAAACGTTCAAGAACCGCAGTTTTTCCGAGAACCTCGTACTGGTATGAATTTGCGAACCGCTCGCGAACTCTGGGAACGGTAACCGTATCCCTGCTCTTGCTGCGAGCCTGGCTCAAATTATGACGTTAAGGCAGGTTTTGCCGTGCACTTTTATGATTTCAGTACTTGCATAAACAAAACGTTTTCTTGTGTTTCGTGTCAAATTCGAGCTTGTCATTAATCTCGTAACTGCTGGGGAACCTCACTCACTTTTTTTGGAGGATATTTTTCGTTGGAAAGTTAACCCTTTTAGAGCTGCAAAACGCACCCCTCCCCTGATTTCAAGTAGTTTTTCGTCGAAAACGGGCGTGCAGGTTAAAGTGCTGTCGCAGACTACTGTAATATATGCAGTGCGCATGTTGTAAAAGGCGAAGCTAAATGTAATGATAGGGAAACATCCGTCTGGTGTGTCATACCATAGCTCTCGGCTCTCAAGTGCACGCGGTGCCGGCGGCAATAACTGCCAACAACAGCAACGATACATCAACACTTTTAGGCTCCAAGAAGAGGTGTTGCAGCTCGCCATAAAGTTCGTAGACACAACAGCATATTCGAGGTAAAAATGAGTTGTTGTTGTTGTTGTTCTCACATTAACTCGCATAATCAAGTCCTTGGTCACAGAACAGGCTCCATTTACTCTGGAGTGGAAGACTATCCCAGGGAAAAACGATAGGGGAACATCCATCGGGTGTGTCGTATCATAGCTTCTCAGCTCTCAAGTGCGCGCTGTGCCGGCAGCAATCACAACCAACAACACAACATCACGTTCACTCCCACGAGGTGTTACAGTTCGCCATGGAGTTCGTAGAGACACAGAAGCGTTTTCGAGGTGAACATAATAGGGGAAAATCCGTCTGGTGTGTAGCATCGTCGCTTCTCAGCTCTCAACTGCAACCATTGCTGGAACCGAAAACAGACAACAACAGCAACAATACAACAACACCTTCACTCCCAAGAGACGGGTGTTACATCTCGCCGTGGAGTTCGTACAGACACGGAGGCATTTCAGCCCGGGGTTAAAACCTTTTGGGGCAGCAGAGGAGAGGGGATTTTACAGTAGAGGGTAATTCCGTTGGTGGCATGACGATTTTTTTGCCGGTACATTAGATTATTGTTTTCACCAGTACTATGCTGATTACATTAATTTCGACCAGTCACTGTGGTAGCTCAAAGGTAGATAAAAACCGCAAGGCGCTGGTGCGATCCTTCACTCTATCGGCGCCTCATACGAGCACGTCAAGCCCTGGTGCTCCAACTGAGTGCTCTGAGGTACCTTCGGCAGGGGTCTTACCTGAATTTACAGATGAGCTTGTCGCGCGAGGTCTCCGTGGCCAGGGAACAACAGCACACGTATTTCGTCACGATCCATACAAAATCACGACACCTCCTGTACGTACAGTAGGCACAAGTACGTTTCATCCAGTGCTTTCAGGGTTGCGGGCAGTGCGCTCTCGCATCACCAAGCTGCATCGGGCACACGCTACGGTAGATCTTACTGCCCTCGTTTTTTTTTTTTTCTTGTGTCTTAAGCATGGGCACCGAAAAGGTCAATGCCTTGACTATGTACGCAAGCATTATACAGCTGTAATGTCAAAAGTGCATACACCGGGCATATCATGAGCTAGATAATCGACTTCTAGCTCGAGATCTATATCCTAGATCATTTATTTGCCGTTGTGATGTCTTGCGCAGGATCTATGCATACAGTACAGATCCAAACCTGGAAACACGTGCTAGATCAAGCTTCGATAGAGGTGCACCAACCATTGTTGTTTTTTCTGGGGTTTCCTATATTTGGGAGCTTAAGACCTCTCCCAAAAAACTGATTTGGAGAAGAGTAAACCTGCTACCTGGTGCACCGGATGAAAATATCCCATGGGCAAAGGTGCACGACGAGAATCGTGCCAAAAAAACATGGCCTATTATTTATTTTTTTTCCGACAATTTTGGGTTAAGGAGCCCCGTCATTCAGAAAACATTTCTTAAGACGAAAACTGCTACCTCTGTCGTAGCACGCGTCTTTTTTTTTCAAGTATCTTGATCGTCAAGCGCGGATCGGTGATCTGTCCAATGTGTGTAAAAAATGTGACATTTTCTCGCCGAAGGGCTATGCCACAGCGGAGGGTGCGGTACCTGCACTTGTTTTTACTCGCAAGCTACTCACATGAGGATGTCTAAATCTACCGGAACGCCGGTTTTAAGAACATTCTCTCGACGTGCCTAAACTGGTTCTGAGAACATCGGCCATTGTCCGTTGTACGCACAACCCGCCGCATATTTTGCCGTTGGCTAGGCTCTCACAAGTACTTCATAAGTACCATGATACTAAAGGAATGTGTCACCGTGCTGACCCTAGTACTTTTTTGTTTTGTTTTTTGTTTTCTCATCCCATCTATTTTCTTCGCACTTTCCCTTCCTCTTTTTCCGTACCCAAACGTAACTCAGATCAAGGGTCACTTCTAAGCTAGCTCTTCTCCCGCCTCCCCATTTCTGTACATGCCTGTTTTTTAATGGCGGGAAGACTTGAGCCCTTTCTTCCCTTGTCGACTCTCATCGACTCTCAACAAATGGCGCTTACCCGCCCTCAGTAGGCGCCTCAGCAGTTGGTTCCTTGGATTTACTGTTTATGCTAAAAACCAAAAAAAATCCGGCCCACGTGAGTTTCGAACTGTGCAGCCAACTCTAGTAGCGTTCGAGGGTACCCACTAGACCACGCGTCACAATAGCTAGGACTAACGGGAGTCGCCCACCTATATCCTTCTTGAGGACATGCGCACTCCCGTACCACGCGCGACCGGAGTAGCACACACAGCTTGCAAATGTGAGTTTTCGACAGAAATCCTCCTCGATGTCAAAGCTGTAGTGTATTTTCAACCTGTTATGTGTAATTTTCCTGTTGACCCTGGCAGCATCCTCGGGAGTTGCTGACCTATAACCCAAAATCGTCCGAATTTCGTTCTTGTTTTGCAGCTTGCTTCTTTTTTTGTACACCTTAGGTTATGGAATTGTGCATCGAGTTACGCTTTCGTTTTCACGCAAAATTAGTTTTTGGGGTGGATTATCAGAAAAGAATTGGTGCCCCTCTCCCGCGGCGTGTGTCGTCTGCGAGCTTATCGGGCCAAATGGTAGAGCAGTGAATTGTCACGACTTAAGTCACCGACCATTTAGTTATTTGTCTGACTGATAGTCGTTTCCCAGAAGTGCCGAGTATCCGACTTATTGGATTTCCATTCTCGTATTTAAATAGGGAGGGTGGTTCGATGCGGGAGGTGCTCTTCCTTGCTTGGGCAGGGCCGCAATCGGTGCCGATTGGGCTCGCTTCGCTCGCCTGACTTGGGTCGGCAAGTCGTGTGGTCATCAGTAGACTTCAGCCGACTTGCCGACTCAAGTCAGTTAATTGGCTGACTGCATCTGCCAATTAGTTATTTGTCGTGAAGTTGAGCCGACTCACAGCTCTACAAAATGACGCTTGCCACGAGCCTCCCATGCGAGGCAAGTGTGAAAAAAACTAGTTTAGGATATAAAGTATAGGAAACACTGCATTACATGGTATGGACACCAAAACCAAGTACAATAAATACTATATTATAGTTGATTTTTTCGTTTTTTATTTGTTCTGAATTCGTGCAGAAATCCCACCCCACTAGTATTTTTTTGGAGCTGACCTTTTTTGGAGGGTCGCGTCGTTCTATTTCTTCGTTGCGCACCCTCTCGGAGTGCACTTTGGCACCTAAAGTTTTATGAGGATCCTGACTTGAGGAGCTCTGTGCCGCACCCCAAAACCGATTTTGAGCAAACGAAAGTGAAGAACCGATTAAATCCCATGGCCTAGGTACGCAAATCGATCATTTTTTTTCAACAAAAATGGCATTACGACGACTTTGGGTTACAGTATAAACCCAACGCTTTTGGGGTTAGCCCAACGCTCTTGGGGTTTGGGGTTCCTAACCCTTTCGGGGGTTATAGGGTTTCAAACCCTGTTGGAGTTTGCGGGGGGAAATATAACCCAACCCTTTTGAGGTTCAAACCCTTTTGGGGTTCGGAGGGGCAAATATAACTTAACCCTTTTGGGGTTACCCCAACCCTTTTGGGGTTTGGGGTTCCCAACCCTTTCGGGGGTTTTAGGGTTTCAGACCCTTTTAAGGTTGCGGAGGGAAAAATAGAACCCCACCGTTTTGGGGTTCCTTTTGGGGTTTCCAACCCTTTCGGGGGTTTTAGGGTTTCAGACCCTTTTGGGGTTTCGGAGGGAAAATAGAACCCAACCGTTTTGGGTTTCCTTTTGGGGTTTCCAACCCTTTCGGGGGTTTTAGGGTTTCAGACCCTTTTGGGGTTGCGGAGGGAAAAATAGAACCCAATCGTTTTGGGGTTCCTTTTGGGGTTTCCAACCATTTCGGGGGTTTTAGGGTTTCAATCCCTTTTGGGGTTCCGGAGGGAAACCTATAAACCCGGCCCTCTGAGGTTCGCCTAACCCTTTTGGGAGTTTCAGAGGGGGGGAAAATGACGAGTAAAACTGACGATTGCAGCATCCTTCACACGAAGGAACCCGGGCCGCTAGATTAGGCCGACGGCGATTGGCCAGTCGAACTCCAATGCAAGTAAGTACTTGCAAGACACGCGCACAGGCTTGCACTGCCGCCGTGTGCTGCATGCTCTGATCACCATGATAAGGAGGCCTTTGTAAAACTGTTTTGGTTTATTTGCTGTACATGGGGCAAGGAGGTCCGGTCCGTCATCCACGCAACGGTTTTAGTGAAAATAGTGCTACCTCGATCGTACCTCGTCTGTCTGCGCACCCTCTCGGAGTACACCGAATGATTCGGAGGGTGGTCGCTTGAGGAGCTCTTATGGTCCCCACATCCCCACCCAGTGTGTGTCGTATTGCTTGTCTTTTTGTCGCGGACCCTTGAGGTGCTGCTGCACCCCTAACGAAAAAAATATATACACCCCTACCTATGGGTGTGTATATAATACATGCACCCCTATCTATGGGGGTATGTATGGGGGTATATAAGCCATGCACCCGTACCAAAAGTAGTGCATTTTATATACACAGCCTGATTCCGCCCCTTACGATTTGTTTTTTGGGGGGCGAGGTTAGGGCTACATAAGGCTTCTGGTCGGGTTGGGACCTGGTACCAGGTATATCGTATACTACTAGTAGTATATTAAGTAGGGGTGCATGGCTTGTCTACACTCTTAGGGGTGCATAGTTAGTTTTTGGAAACCCCTGATGTATCCGAAGCTTCTCCCTCGTTTAAGGAGACCTACGTACCCCCCCCTCCCCCGCCGAATAAAAAAACACCTCTCAATAAAAAATCACCCATATAGTATATTACGAGTACCAACAACGCAGCTTGCAAAGATGAGTATGGACCTGAAATTCGTCGAACTCACGGCTGACGTCCTTGAAAATTAGTTATAAAATGGCTTTTAAGGACAAATGGATGGTGCAGCCCGATTAATAACCCGATGGCCTGCGGGCAGAGATACACGTTATTGTGTTTTTCAACCATTTCACCCCACAGTGACGACAGTCATTAATTAGTACTCCGGAGTATTATTTAATAGTAGTAGGGGGGGCGCTCGTCGGTATATTTCCTATGGGTTATTTCGTATGGGTTATAGGGTTAGGGTTGAGGTTAGGGTTAGCATTAGTTCCATCCATGGTGAAAACCACAGTAATGTAGGACACCCCCGGCGGGGGGCCCATTGCTGTCTCTGGAAGTGGCCACACCAGAAAAAAAAAAAGGAATTCGAAGGTGTCATAAGCTGTCAGCCGATATGCAAGAAAGTACGCACAAGGTGCGGAAGTCCGCCTCACAAGTGGTTCTTCGTAGGGTGCTCACCTTCCGTGCGACTGGCCGAACACCTCACGGCGCTTCGCGCTTGGTGCACGCGATGCCGGCGTGGTCGGTGAAAACAAACCCGTCGCGCTCCATCTGGACAGTGTCGGGGTGCGAGGGTCAATGGTCCTTAAGACCTACGGCGATGCATGAAGTGAATACACACCCCACTCAACCCCATTCGGACGAAGTTTCGAGCTGATTTCCTCGGCAACGACGGGGGGGGGGAGTTACAATGTTCGCCCCCGGCCGTGTATCTAAGACCGATGCTACTAGTAATTTTACAAAAATTGAAAAACGTAAACTGTGAGTACGACCGATCGAATTGTTGTTGATTGTATACCGATACACCTACTATACCTGGTACTAGGTTCCAACCCGACCAGGAGCCTGAGCCGTAGCCTAGCCCGAAAATCGTGCAGGGGCGGGATCAGGGTGTGTTGATAAAAAATGCGCTAGTTCGGGTTGAGGTGCATGGCGGCGTAGATGCACCCCTAGAATCCTAGAGTTGTATGTTTTGTACTTCGCGACGGGGAGAGTAGGAAAAAGGAATCGATCGACGCGCCCATGAAAAAAAAAAAAAAAAAAAATGTGTTCGACGACGTTGTTTTCAGAACACACCAAATTTTTCACGCCACTTCGAAGGAATGTTCGAGCTTGTTTTCTCGACAGCCACGGGGGGGGGAGAGTGAAAAAAATCTGGGGGGGTGCGTCTATATTACTATGGAAGGATGTTGATGATATGTTTACAAAACTGCTTTTTTTCTGCGAGTGCTCGACAGCCACGGAGAGGAAGAATGGACAAAAACTGGGGAGATGCGTCTAAATTTACTATGGAAGGATATTGATATGTTTGCAAAACTGTTTTTTTTCTACGAGTGCTTGACAGCCACGGAAAGGGAGAGTGAACAAGAACTGGGGAGATGCGTCTATAGAGATGCGTCTATATTACTATGGAAGGATGTTGATGATATGCTTGCAAAACTGTTTTTTTTTTCACGAGTGCTCCCCAGGAGGTGTGGCGTTCCTTTTTTGCGTGTCACGCGGGTACGTCTCCTCTTTTGATGGGAACGACATGTCCAGAAATATCCTCGGCATAGAGCTACTCGCATAAAATGCAAGATAGAACAGCACTCCCCCGGGGATAATGAATTACCGAGACAAGACGTGAGGGGGTCTTTCGTTGTACCCAACGGAAATTGTGTGTTTTTGATAATTGGTCGTCGACATTTTTCCATAGATGCTGCTGAGCCAAGTTCTTCCGACACGGGGGAGGCGCCCTCATCGAAAACGGTGTGATGAGGTGTGTGCATGTGTGTGCTGCCTTTGCTTGAAACCGTTAGATTTTCTACCCCATTGATATCAGCGCGCCTGGTGTCTGTCCTGATGTTTTCTCCGAGAGAGATACGAACACGGTGTGATCACAGACTGTCAGACGACAAGACATTACAACAAAAGAATGGCGCAATAATCGAGGAAATCGTAAATGCCGACGTACCTAACTTGTGCACGAAAAGCACACCCAAAGAGTGTGTACAGAGTTGACATTGAAAAAAACACACCTCGCACAAATCACGATCTAGATCAAAGATGTGGGTTGACGGGTCTCTTGCCTCTTGACGGACGGCGGTCAAGGAACTTCCCACACTTGAGCTAGTATGATGGGTCCAAGAACGCCTTGACGGGTCAAAACTAGACCGTCAACTGACATATCCCGTATCTGCCGTTGTGAGATGTTGTGCTCGATCTGTATCTCTAGAGTACAGGGCCGTCCCAGGAAACACGTGCTAGATCATGCAGACGGTACGGGTCGTACCCCGGCAAAATGAGCTAGATCATACCTGGCATATATCTTGCCTGAAATATCTAGGTCACGAACTAGAGCTAGATCATCTGTGGTGGTGCTCTGTCCGAGCTGTGATATGTTTCATAGACAGTTTGGAGCCGATTTTATCCGAACCAAGGGTCGTCGTCCCCGGTGGTTCAAAAGTGAAGCGCGTTTTGACTGTTGAGGTCGATGTCGTAGGTTCGAGCACGGCAAGGGACTCTTTCATACTATTAATAATTGACAGGCCGAAAGCGCGAGAGCGCGAGTTGGCGAAATTCGATGCGTGTCGACGAGCATTAGCAGCTGAAAATTGGGAAGGCTGCACGCTATGCGATATGTAACTGAAGGAACGTACCGGGGGGGGGGAGGGAAGACACCGGTGGCCATGGCTTGTCCAGAAGGTCGGTCGCTGAGGGTTAAACCTAAACCTATTACGACTTGAGTTGGAAACTAAAAGAGTGATTGAGGATGAGTTGTCTCACGCCAGGGGTGCAGCAGAAGTTTCCAAGATTTTTCTGAGCTAGCACGAGGAGCTGAATATCTCAACATCAAGATCACCCGAAACATGACTTGGACGGCATTAGTTCGCGCAGCCCGACCAGTGCTGCGACACGCTCGTCCGGTCGCACACAATTAGTTTATCCGACAACTGCAACGCCTACCGCGGGATATCTCTGATGAAAAAAAAATGTGGAGTTTGTACACAAGGGGCACGGCTGTCGAGATACTCCTCCTAGTAGACGCGTGCGTCGCTCGGTGTTTGTTTGCGCTCTCTGTGCTGTCTCGAAAGTCGGGCATCGGCATGGAGGTCCGATCGAAGAGGTTGATTTTGCTGCGTGTTGTGCAGGTACGCCCGCAGGTACGCCCGCCTCGCCGAAAAATGAGCGAGCTCTCCGCCGCGAAAGGAGCGCTCTACGGGTCGTAAAAAAATCGCGTTGTAACAAAAAAAACAAATGAGCGAGGGCGCGCTCTAGGGAAGAGGCGAACCTTTTTTGTCTCGGAGGCTGCTCACTTTTAACCCCTTTAAGAGCCCCAATATCCCTCCCTATACTAAATTCAAGTAATTTTGTAAAAATGCTTTCCAGTTGTGAAAGCGTTAAGAGCTGTGCACCCTCTCCCCAAAATCGACTTGGGGGAGAAAACGAAAGTTCTCCCAGATGACAAAATCCGGTAATGCCTCTGTAAGCTTTCAACGGGGGAAAAAACATGCCCCAAAAAATGGTTGAATCTCCGACGATTCTGTTTTTTTTTTTTTTTTTTTCGCACACTTCTACTTTCCAGCTTCTGGACAAGCCGTGGTCACAGGTGTCGTCCCTTCTCCCCCCCGGTTCTTGCCTTCATTTTTTTTTTATCGCGCATAGATAGGGTTCAGTACTCGTACTGCTCGGTTTTTCATCGAGTGTTGCTAACTCTCACGCTCTCGCGCTTTCCGCAAGTCAATTTGAGCACAATAAAAAAATCCCGACGAATTTAGACGAGTATGCACTCGGCGGGACTCGAACTCACGAAACTGACCTATACCAGGCTCGAGGATAACCGGATACGCCACCGGGGCGAAAAGAAGCGCCGTCATTTCGGGGAAAAGTTTTAATACGAGTCATCCCTCGACAGGGATGGAGCGGTTTTTGGGCTAAAGGTTTCTGAGCGGTTGAGTTCTTCGAGTATGGGGTTTTCGGCTCTAAAACGATTTTGTACGAGTGTACTTGAAAGTGTTTTGTTCATGGATTAGCGCGGAGACGTGTTGGTCGGGTTGGGCGAGCGAATGTTCGTTCGAGAGTTGATGCTTCGGGGGAGATGTTGAGCTTTCTACGCCAAGAGCTCAGAAGCTTCTTTTGCACCTCTGGCGTGGGATGACTCGGAGACACACCTCTAATGTAGCGCGCGTCCAAGCTCTCTCTCGTCGAAAGAGCACTCTACGGGTCGGGTCGTAGTAACGCGCGTGAAAAATAGCAAGAGGATTCTTGGCGATGACTTGTGTTCGTCTAAACATTCATTGTTCGTCAACCTTCGCCCCTTCTGGAAGTTCAGAAGAAAAATTTAAAAAAAACAGGAGTTGTCGCGGGTCATGACTCAGACCGCGGGGTGGGTCAGGATGGTTTAGTAAATATCGTGGGTCAAATTGGGTCGGGTCAGAAGGTGTTGGAAATCTCACGGGTTGGGTCGGGTCGGGTAAGGAGTTTTTTTTATCCCACGGGTCGGGTCCGGTTGGGTCCGGTCGGGTCGGGTCGGGTCGGGGCGGGTCGGGTCGGCTCGGCTCGGGTCGGGTCGGGTCGGGTCGGGTCGGGTCGGGTCGGGTCGGGTCGGGTCGGGTCGGGTCGGATCGGATCGGGTCACACTGACCCAATCCGACCCCCGAAAGATTATGCGACGCGTGAAAAGCGGTTTTACCCTGTCTTACAAGGTAGCGTTTCACAGGGTTGGCCATTCGAAGCACGCAAGCTGCTTGCCTATTATGCGATGATTGTACATTTCGTGTGCGAATTGAAATAGTACAAATAAGTTGCGCGGTATTGATCCGACCCGTGTATACGAACTCCGCGAATTTCCGCACGCAAGTCACTACCGTAGCACTATCAATAGCCGATTATTGACCGGTGCGCTGTAACCCTTTAGAAGTGCAAAATTAATTTCACACTACGGTATTTCCAAGATTTGGTGCCGCGAAAATGTCGGTTGGCCAGTCGAGTGACAGCCCTAGACAGCATGATACTCATTATTTTTTTCATGTACCCCGCAGCACGCGCGATCTACACCACCCATCCTCGTGTCGGGCAGATCACCGATCCCCGCGTGATGATCTAGCTTTATCAGGGAAGATCTGTATGAGCTATAATAGTCCGTGTTACCGGATGGGAGCCATACTATAGATGATCTACCACACGTTTCCTGGGTTGGATCTGTGCTCTATAGATCCAGATCCTGCACAACATTTCGTAACTGCAGATATGGGATGTAGGCGATTTATATCATCTAGATCATCTATTATGTTATCTAGATCATCTAGATCATCTAGATCATCTAGGTCTGTTCGGGGTGTGCGTCACGCGCAGCTTGCAAAGGTGAGAGTTTGACGAAAACGTCCATCTCACAGCTAAGATGTCTTCTTTTCTTCTTTTCTTTTCGCCAAGAGACGGCGTGACGTACGAACATCCAGCAGTGTGTAGGCGTTGTTGGACCCGCGGAAATACCTGAATAGAGACTCGAGCTAATACAGAGCAGTAAAAGCTGCGGTACCTCCCCCCCCCCCCCCCCGAGACGCTCAAGCCGGTACAGCTTGCAAATATGGGTTTCGACCAAATCCTCGATATCACGGCTAAGGTGTGTGTGCGTTCCCCCCCACCGTATAAATGGCGCAACAGCTGCGCACGAAATCGCGTTCACTGTGGCTGCCGTAGGTCAGGACGGATTGACGTACTCACGCGTCCGTAGCTCGCGGGAAGCTTGTGCTAACGCTGCCACAGCAGCAAACGATGTATCATGCAACCGAGCTAAAACGACACACGATACATTTGTCCATGTAGGACGCTCGCGATTTCCAGACTCTTGTTAGGTTGGAAAGAACATAATGAAAAATAATAATACTGAAATCGACTAACTTCGTAACCTTAGGCCTAACAAAAAAGCAAAAAAAAATATCGTCGAATTGAAAAAAAAGGTGGTACTGTACCCGGTAGGAAAACGCCTTTCTGTATTTCCAACCTATGTAATGTTTTCTCGTATTTTTTGTGGGTGGGGTTTTCCGTGGATTGTGACGTTCGACGATTTGAATAGTGATATACTAATATTGTATGTTTTTCTACGCGTCGCTTACCTAAACCAATGATGATATGTCGCAAACACGCGAATATTTTTTTTTTGTGTAATTGCGGTGAATTTAGCTTTTACTTCGTAGCCCCCTTTGAGACTTGAGAGTGAAAAATATATCGATAAAACTGACAAGAAAAAAAAATATTGCATCGGCTATTCAACGCGACCCGGGCTGCTGGGGGGTGAGGTGTCAGAAATGGAGTACAGGCATTTGCACTGCAACGCAAGGAGTTCCACGACACGCACGCTGCATGATTCCATGATGCTGCTTGTACGGCATGTCCACACTTTTATTGGCGGTTTAATAGACCACAATTACTGCCATTTGTTGTTGCGGTATATGTAGGTCTCGGAGGGGTTAAATCTCTCTCCAACTCCTATTTTTTTCCCCCAGTCTAACTCTAAGTTTTTTGCCCCGTGTCGGGAGTGCGGCGCTAAAAGGATTAAAGAAACTTGGGGTCGAGTCGGGACAGGAGGTGCTCAGCATCTCTATGGGTCGGGTCGGGTTGGGCCGGGAGCCGTTCAAATATCACGGGTCTCGGGCCGGGTCACTCTGACCCGATCCGACCCGCGAGAAGCCCTGAAGAAAACACGACGATTTCTGCATTGGTCACGTGAAGCAGCCCTTTCTGCTGAAGTAGGGGCTGTAGGTAGGGGGTGTGTCCGAACCAGAGCCAGAACTTCGACCTAAGGAGGGAGCTGTACGGCACGCGCGTGTACCGGTAGCTGCCAAGAGGTCCCTGAGAGGGGCTGCAGGGTTGTCCGTGTTGGGCTCCGCTCTCCTCATGATTCACGGTGTCTCGTTTATCTCTCCGTTCGCTGCTTGGACACACAAGGCTGACGTTATCAATGCTCTATGGAACAGTATAGGTCAGGCAGGTAGGTTACCAACGTTCGCTCAAAGACAAAATTCAACGGCCGAGTGCGGGGGCGAATGGGGATGGACGACGATTGGCGTAGCCTTATGACGCTTGTCTGCTGGACGCTCTTCCTGGGCAGGCGATGAAAGTCCTCTTTCCCTGGTCCCCGAGGGGTTTTTACCGCTCCAAAAATTGATTGTACACTACAGTAACTTGAGGTAGTTTGTGATTTTATTGATTTTACTCTCAATTTCTGGTAGTTTGTGATTTTAGTCTAAATTCTAGTAGTTTTTGATGCTACAATAACATCCAGTAGTATGTGATTATACTCTAACTTCAAGTAGTTTGTGGTTATACACCAACTTCGGGTGGTTTGTGATTCTACACTATCTTCAGGTAGTTTGTAATGATACACTATAGCTTCAAGTAGTTTGTGGTTATACACCAACTTCGTGTGGTTTGTGATTCTACACTATCTTCAGGTAGTTTGTAATGATACACTATAGCTTCAAGTAGTTTGTCCCCAAAAGCATGTGCGCAGGCACCTAGAGCTGGGCAGCTACGACCTGGGCCAGCCAAGACCGTGTCAAAACAGAAGATCGGTCACGCACCGCCCAAATTTACGCAGTTGGAAATGGACATTTTGACACGGCGGCGTTGTTCATGCGCCAATCGAGACGGGTCTTGCCGGGCATGTTTTTTTTTTTTTCTCGAGATTGACCGAAAATGCCAACCCTGGAAAAAAATAGAAACGCGACTGAAGCTCATCTGAAAAAAAAAAAAGGCCAGGCATGACACGCATGACACAACTTCGTACGGTTGTCACGATGACGAAGCTGAAAGATCCAGATCAAAAACCGCAAAACTGAGCGGGGCATCGCGCCGTAAACACTCCCACCTTTGTTCTCGTTGCTTTAGTATTATAATTTATTACGCTTGTATCAAGTGGGAAATGCCATTTTTGGCCATCTCTCGTAATGATTGACGAATTGGGCGATGAACCTGACAACATGTTATGCGTGAAAGGAAGGACTACCCGTTTATACAAGAACTAAGGTTTCGCGGATGGATAAGCACTCTCCAGTGGAGACGCGTGGTTCAAAGAGGAGAGGAGTCACAAAAAAAATGGTAGCCTTTTGTGTATCATATCTTACTTCCAGGCCGGTTGGCCAGTAATGACGTTGCGATTTTTGTGCGATAAATTTTATCTGGTCTTTGGCCAAAGGGTCTCGTTGGTATGTTGTCTTGCTGAGCCGGCGGTGGTTTCCGTGGCTCTTGTCGAGTTTGCAAAATGAAAGAGAACACAACAGTGCGCTCGCTCGCGTTTCATCGGTATAGGCGCGCGGCTACCGACTGTCGAATGGCATCCTTGGATCTCATCCGCCAGGTAGGTGCCAGGTACTGGTATGTTGTACTGGTATGTTGTACGAGTCATCAGCCGGCAGGGGTGCAGCATACTCTAAGAAATTTCTGAGGTCCCAACACGAGGAGCTTAGTATCTCACCCGATACTACGTGACGTCGGAGGCATTATGTCGCGCATTCCGACCAACGCTTCCATGCGCTAGCTCTGAAAACAACCGTTGTACTCGCAAAAGTATCAGACTACTACACGTAGCCGAGTCGTTCTACGGTAGGCCCCCCAACACCCTTTTCTTTAACGAAATCGCCGGTTTCAAAACCAGCTCCCGGCCGTATCTCCTAAACTACGGTGTCCCTCGACACCCCGACGTCGCCGATCGTTGGGCCTTTGCACGCAAGAAATTGTATAGGTACTATTTTTCAATAGTATCTTTCCCGGTGTCGAGCAGCCATGAAACGTTCGTCGAAGAACATCATTGGTTTTGGGGGGGGCTATCGTAAATCGGTCAGCCGCTTTTTTTTTTTTTGAGGAGCTCAACCGGCGAGAAACAACATGTAACCCCCAAGAACTGAAAAACCGTGCCGGGGGATAAATCCTACTTCCTGTCTTCCTGTCAGAAAACTGCTCGTCGTGCTACAGCGAAACCCGTGTGATACGACGATGACGGGTGCTGCTGCTCCTGCTGCTCGCTATCTTTTACTGAATCAGATGTTGTCGCGCTGCTGCTGCTGCAGCCGCGCTCCACATAATAATACGCGCGATCGGAGTATCACACACAGCTTGCAAAGATGACTTTCGACAAAATATTCGATCTCACAGCTGGAGTGTATTTTTAATTTTCATGATGATTATGAAGACAGCGTCAGACTGAGCGCACCGCGCACATGCCGTGTGTGCAACGAGAGCGTCGCGCCTGTCGCGTGGTGTACTGGCACACTCTGTCTGCTGCGTTTTGTTGTTTGGTGCTCACGGGTGTCTTGTTTTTTTTTTTGTTACGTACGTTGGGTCCCGTAGTACATGCATGCGTCATGTGTTATGTGGCAGATCTCCTTCTGCGCTACCGCTAATGCTGCTGCTGCTGCTGCTGCTGCTGGTGGTGGTGGTGATCACTGTTGCTTTTTTTTTTTTTATATCCTGCGGCGGATGGGGGAAAATAAAGCTTTAGCTCACCACACTTCCACGTATTTTCATACGCGTCGTGTGTCGATTTAACTCAGTTGCTTTCGCAGCCCAACGCTAACTGGCGCACCCTTCGGGTCCCATTGTAGGTATAGCGTGAGCTTTCCCTATCAGTGGTTTTCGTTACAACCCCGGCAGCGCAAGCTGCCGTTGTATACGGATGCGTGTGTATGTCGACCCGGCCTGTCCCCTGAGGGTCAGGTTCGGTGGAGATAGCCACCCGGAATGTCATCTTTCCGGGTAGTGTGGGACTTGCGCAAGCTCACCCACTAACAAAACCCCTGGCCATGGGAGATGGCCTTCCGCCGGACTTGGTCCAGTTACGGTCCACCCTACCCATTCGGGCGTTGGTCCTCGGATCACTGTTGCTATTGTAGCACCTAGCTGCTTGGAAATATTCATTTTTCGTATCGCGATTTCATGAAGCTCTTCGTCCAACGGACCCACGGTTGGCTCCACCCACACAACAAAAGCGTGAGCATGGCCATGAAGTAGTCGGGTCTACGACGAGGATTCAACGGGGGGTGGGGACAAGCTGCATACAGAGCGACACAGGGAGCTGAACTGGGAACCGTGTTCACCGTATCTTCTGTCACGAGTCGCGAGTCATACAAGTTCTACTCGTCATATACGTGGCACTCGTATGATATATGATACCACTCTCGGCGTAAATATAAGTACCGTATAGGTACTAATGCGAGATCAAAATGGTTGTTATGTTTTTATTTCCAGAGTGGTATGTAGATTAGATTTTGCGCACGAATTGTTTTTTAGTTCTAATGTATGCATACGAATTTGATATCATCTGATATTTTGTTCGGGTTTTCGTGGGTTATCCTTGTTCTTGGCGAACAGTTTAGTTCTTCTCTTCACGAGTACGCACCTGGTATCATGTTTTGATGTCGATGTTCTCCTTGTGTCCTTCGTAACGTCTCCACAACTTTCACCTCAAATGGGAGAAGATTTATGTACAGAATTCAGTGTACAAAAGTTGGTGTTTTTCAGGTGTTTTAGAAATTTCGCCAGTATCTCGTCGAGTTCGAGTCCAATTATGAAAAAAATGTCATCATTTTTCATGTACTATTATTTTTAACGTGCATTGATGTGTCAGGGTCACTGCCTCCAATTTTCAAGACCTAGTTCGCAGTACATGCAGTGTATGAGATACGACTCCATGATTGATTTCTACCGAGTACGATTTGTGGCTGGCCCAGCTCGTAGCTGAAAGGCAAAAACTTTTTTTTACCCACGCCGCCAAATGATTTAAAAAAAAAAAGATAGAAAAACAGGTTGGCAGCAGTGTCTGTTTGGACGTCGCCAACCAAACTTTTGTAGCCCGCAAACGCGCTAATTGCGGTAGTTGAATGTGGTCACCTTAACCCTTTTTTACCGGAACAACAACGATTTTGCACTCGCAATTAGATGCGAGTCGGCGAGGGAAGCAAGGGCTGGAGTCTTTGCGCGATAAACATGAGGGCGCGTACTGCTGTAGTGTGGAGGGGGGGGGGGCAGAAGAGTCCTGTTAGTGACCCCGGATCAGAATTACATCTAGGGAGGGAGGTTGAGAAAGAAAAGCGCGGAGGGATGAACTAAAAAAAATGAAAATAAAATTTAGACTAGTAACTTCACGTAGTTTGTAAGTATACACAAACAACAAGTAATTTGTGATTATAGGCTAACGTCTGGTAGTTTGTGATTATACGCTTACTTCAAGTACTTTGTCTCCACAAACATGGTTGCACGGTAAGCTTTTAGTTTCCTCCCTGCCGCTGAACGAAAGTGTTTTTAAAAAATTGGGAGAAAATAGGAAATAGCTTGGCTGTAGTTTCTGTGAACAGCAGTATTCGCAGTATGTTGTAATAGCCTCCCCGCAGGAAGGCGGTGTTGTGGTGTGGTATAGAGAGCAAAATGACCGCCTTGTAAAGGGATGCCGCCTTGTTCGTTCCGGGTTTACGAGTGCAGTTCCCTGTCAATAGTCGCGCCAAGCGGTTTTGACCGCCTTGGATCGGGATACCGCCTTATTGGGGGAAGCCGCCTTATATAGGGATACCGCCTTATTGGGGGAAGCCGTTTTATTCTTTCCGGGTTACGAGTGCAATTCCTTATTAATAGTTGCGCCACGCGATTTTGACCGCCTTATATCGGGATACCGCCTCATATCGGCATACCGCCTCATTGAGGGAAGCCGCCTTGTTCGTTCCGGGTTAGGAGTGCAATTCCCTATTAATAGTCGCGCCAAGCCATTTTTAACCGTCTTGTATCGGAATACCACCTTATATCGGCATGCTGCCTTACAGGGGTACTCCTGCTGTAGAAGCAGCTGTCTCCGACCAAAGTTGTTGTCTCAAACATACTAATTACTTGGACCGTGAGTTGGCTGTCTAAAAGTCGCCAGCTAGTTGGTAGTAGTTGGCTGGGTATTATAGTCAGTTCCGGTGGTGCCAACTGTCCGACTATTGTTCGCGTTGGCCTGGCAACCTGCGAAGGCAGTGTTGGAGCGTCCGACGAGCAAGTGGCCGTTCCGAGCGCTCCTCCGCGGCCGAGTGCGCGCGAAATGGAAGCGCTACTCGTGTGATAGCTCAGCTATGAACCGTTCGAGAACTGCCGACGATGAACAATTTATTCTCTATGCTCGTGTCGTCGGAAATATTCCAGCAGTCTCTATTCTTTGTTTTCTTTTGTGTTCTTTTACTGGTGGTATGGCGTGCTGCACGAGTATAGTTACCGTTTACGACACAAATAGACAGCAGTGAGAGACCCTCAAACGGGAAGGCATGTCCGTTTGTCTGGTGCATCCCTATAACGTCTGAGTAACTGATACCAACTTTAACATGCACCTGTTTCGTGATCAAACCCAGAGCTAAACTTTTCCGATTAATGTACATCTAGGGTGTAAAATAATGCCAAATGGCGTATTTTGTGCCTCCGGCGGCGGCGTGAGCGGGAACCTCCGGAGGCTTCAGTGGGCTAACGCCAACGAACTAGTCTACTAAAGTCGGTTAGTTTGCACAGCCAACTAATAACTAGTCGGGAACTCCAGCCAACCCACAGCTTTACAAACTACATGAGTAAAATTAATGTGGTCAACGTAACCCCTTTGCCGCTTCAAACATGGGTATACCCTTACTTCATTTAATTTGTGATCATGCACTGCTGCGTGTATTCTTCGCAGTGAACTGATATTTGCACCCATCTACACCCAGCACAACCAGTGTCCGTGCCGATGCCTCATAGAGACGAGCTCTGTGGTCGCAAACTACGAGACAGAGATGAGCATTGCCAATACAGCAAGGTGATTTGGCCATGCAAAGCCAACCGCAGTCAGCGCGCGGGCTAGAAGCAAAAAAATATACACAAGCCAGCACACCACACTATCTGCTGCGTGTGTATTATAAAAGAGGGGAAAAAGAAAGAAAATATTGTCAAGAGAGGCAAAAGGAAAGAGCAGCTGAAAAGAGGGAAGTAGGAGACGGCACGACCGAAATGAAAAAGAAAAACCACGACAGACAGCCAGCGTCTAGCAACACAGCAGATGACGCCTTCCAAGAAACATCGGGGGCAGCAACCATAGTGTTATCCTGCCGTAGGTGTTAGAAAGAAGGCGAGAAGTATTGCCGCATGGCCTGTCACCTGCGCACTGTTATTTCTGACGAGACTAACTTGAGGTAGCTTGCGAGACGCTTGCTACGATAATAGAGGTGCGCCACTTTTTTTCTGAGGTTCCTCGATTTGGGAACAACTTCACTTAAAGTTAGTATAGGGAGGGATGTGGGGGCTCTAAAGGGGTCAAGACCTTGTCCCAAAAACTGATTTGAAAGAAAATGAAAACTGCTATGATACCGAATGAAAGATCCCATGGCCTAGGTACACAACGAGAATCAGACAAAATACATGGCCTATTATTTTTTCTTTTCCCGACGATTTTGGGTTAAGAACCCCCGTCATTCGGCAACCATGTTCGCCAAAAGAAATGTATACCTCTATCTTAGCACGCGTGGCGACTCCAGACTAACTCCGAGTAGCTTGTCTCCAACAACATGGGTGCAGCTCTCAGGTAAGTTTCAGTTTTACCCTTGCCACCAAAGGCTTTGCAAGAATAAAAATGATAAATGACCTTGGCAGTAGCTTCTGTGTTGCTGTCGTTGCTGCCGCAGGTATAGTTACCGCATGCCCGTAGTTTCCGAACAACAGATACAGCCTTTTCCCGTAGTTTCGGGTGCCGCATGGTAGTAGTGGTTGCAGCGTTACGGAGATGCGCTGCTGTTGTACGGATGAATGTTCAAACAAAAAGGGGGATAGAGAGCACCCGCCTTTTTGCTTCTTTTTTTTTTTTGCGTTTTGGCTCAAGTTTGTTTCGTTGGCTGGTCTTACCGGGTATACAGAGCCTCCATCGACCACAGCAGTCGTAGCGTAAGAGAGCTCTCCTGAAAGGTGGCGATGCTGTCCTTGTTTGCGTGTAATTTCATCCTGTTTGCAATAGATATCCGTAATAGCAATGATTTAACCGCGTAGCAGTAGTTTCTGTTGTAAATACATGTACAAAGTTGCAGCTGCTGTTCGGAGAAGGGTCCTCAGCTTTCTTAGACGTATTTTTGAGCTTTTGCCGTGCTAGCTTGCGATGAGGATCACCTCTCCGCCCGAAACTCCCTCATCTTGCTCCCCGACCCCGACTGTGCCGGAGGAGGCCTCGGCCGTGCTTGCACCGTGCCCAGGCTGCCTCTCTGCTGTACTCCTTTTTCGCAAAACTATTAGAAATACGTAAGCTGTGAGTTTGACCTGTTGAGCGGTTGGTGCTGAGTTCCAACAATCGAGCGGTCTAGATTCAACGTTGCAAGCTGCGTGATTTGTGCGTCTGGTGGCCAATACATAGGAGTACTCGCATACATGAGAGAAGAGAGGAGATATGATAGGTCCAGGTACATATGGTTGGAATGCTAAAAATGATGATACAGCAGGAGTACGTTCGAGGTATACAAGGTGGTTTGGCGATTACTGCTGCTGATGATGTTATATTAACCCATCCATATTACCCGCCGGTACTCGCATGTACCTGGCATATGATACGATAATCTTGATGGGTTTCTCGTCCTCCCGACCGTTCCATTGCGTTCTCCCTTCAATATATACAAACCACCTCCACACTCGCTCCACCTTGTACTTGCAACACTATGAGCTGATTTAATAAGCACACCATACCCCTTGGCGGTGATTTGTCGCTTCTACGGTCTCTTTCCGCTTCGTTTGCTACCGGTCTTACGGGCGTGCGCGGAGCCGCAGGTGGGCGCCAGCCCGCCGCGGCGAAGCCCCCCTGGTAGTGTTTTAACTTTTTCCCGCAGCTGTAGGTCATATATAGCAGTAGTTGTTGTAGCAATACGTGCAGCCCCTTTGTATAGGCTGTTGGCACCTCCTAGAAGTAGTTACTACTGCTTGTGTAGCCATAGCTCACCCTGTATGGGTACGATATGACGATGGTGTGTCGTAAACAATTAGAGCTAAGTTTAGGTAGATACGGGCAAACAGATGAGCAGACAATTATATACATTAAGTAGATCCAGGTGAACAGTGGCCAATGGAAGTACCACTCCGATACCAGGTATATTTTAGTATCTGTGTCCCCAGCACGACTTGGGTGCAACCCTACCCTCTACTATACACGCAAAGGCCGCGACAGCGCCATCCACCGTGGGCATCTTTGAACGACCGGGGGGAGGTTGGGGGGGGGAAGGGGGGGGCGTCCTGCCCAAGAGACTGAAGTCTGGATCTGGCCATCATCGGCTAGAAGTTTTTGGGCCTTCCAATGGCCGTCACAAGCTAGCGTAACGCCGCCCTGACTTCTTCGCCTTGTTGGGTTCTCCCCCCAGCGCCATTGATGCACTTGATACCGTCTATGAGCCCAACGCCGTATTTAGTTAGCTCCTAGGGTCTGCTATTAATAGTATGACGTATTTTTCCGTTTTCCTTGCCTTGCACCCTCTTCTTGTCTAGCTTTTCTTTTCTTGTCTTTTGTTTTCATTCCTTTCCTTTTTCACTTTCTTTTCGTTTTTTTCCTCTCCTTTCTCTTCTCTCCTCTCTTTTCCTTTCTTTTCTTTTCTTTGTTTCTTTTTTTTCCATTTGACTTGAGTCTGACGTTCGTATGCGTAGTGATAGGTACTACGTGTAATATATACGTGGTAGTCGTGCATGGGTGGCAAGCGGTATAGTCGTTGTTTTAGGCGCGAGTAGTGAGACGTATGCCCCAGTATAGACCTGGCACATCGTAGGCTGACTCCCGATATCACTTTTTTATGTTTCTGGCGGAGGCATGAATAGCGTCTGCTGTGATATATGCGTGTACCACCTTGTGTTGTGTGTTTTTTTTCTCTGGGGTATTCCTCAGCTCTAGAGTGACTGGAACCTGTCCTGTGACCACGGACTTGATTATGCGAGTTAATGTGAGAACAACAACAACAATCAATATCAAAGGTGTCGGGAGACGGTCAACCACGGGAAAAACGTCCAGCGGTCAGTCAAGGGTGCCAAATCGATCGTTTCACACTAAAGCCTAGTGGTTTGGCGTCAGTCACGGCAGATTATCGGAAATTTGCCGTCCGTCAAGGGGTCAATGTGACGGCGTTTTTGTTGGGCGCGATCGGAAAATAAAATGATCGCTCAGTGAGTTGATTGACTATGATATGCGTCGACGGCTGATGTTATACTTTTTTTTCATAATAAGATTCCTGGACGAGACCGTCGGTGGGTCGTGATCCCACCTCTCTAGCAAAGTATTTTTACAGTTGAACCATGACGGCGGAGTGTGTGACAACACGGCTTGGCACAGCAGTCCGTTGACAGAGGGAAACACAGAAGTGAGAGCAGCGAGCGAGCAGTCGTCGTTGCTCCCTCGGCTCTCGGATCAAACGAACAGTCCAGCGGGGCCTCCCGAAGTCCCGCTGCGGAGAATCCGCTAGGCGGCATGTCCGCCGGGGAGGATCCGTCTGCGGAATGTGGAGGGGAAGGCTCCGTGACGAGTTCTGGGCATGACAAACGTCCCGAGATCCCAAGCGTGCGTTCCAGAGACGAAGTCTCAAAGATCGAAGGGGTTTCGACATTTTCCCTAGGCATGTTGGTCCGGGACATGTTATTCACGTTGATGATACTTGTACGAGCAGTAGTTTCTGTGTAGCTGTCGTTGCCTTATGCATAGCAGTGAGTACCTCATAGCAGTGGAGTTGCTGCAGCTATATCAGAGTTGTAGCTTTGTGTGATACTTACCAGATACCACATACCTGGCAGCGGTAGTGGTTGAAGCATTGGTTGCCGTGACTACAATTCTAACGCTTATTCGTACTTTTTTCCTTTTTTCTTGTTTTTAGTTGTCACTTTTGCTTTGCAGCTCAACTCGCAGATTTCACCCTTAGTGGTTTTCTGGACAAGCCGTGGCCAAAGGTGCCGTCCTTGCCCTCCCCCACGACAAAGATGTCAGGAGACGGCACTTTGACCCCTTGACCAACGGTAATTTGGTAATAATTTACCTTGACTGGCGGCAAACTACTAGGTTTTAGTGTGGAACGATCGGGTTGACACCCTTGACTGACCGCTGGACGTTTTCCCTTGACTGACCGTCTCCTGGCACATTTGCCCCAAGGCGCGTGCCGATGGTTTTGTCGCGCGTAGGGGTCAGCGTTCCCACTGGTCGCAGTGGGGTACCGCACATGAGCAGTTGCTGCGGCAATAGTTGTACCCCTTGTCGCTGCAGTTGCGGTAAACGTTTAGCGATTTCCCTGAGCTTCAGCAGTAGTTGCTGTAACACTATTAATAGTTATCTCGTTTTGTTGTGTATAGGTACCGCACAGCAGTAGGTGCCGTGCACTATTAATACAGTAGGTCGCGCTTTTGGGTGGGGACCTCATGGTTAGCGATCAAAACACCGACGACAAATGGCTGGCTTGGCTGACTAAACCAACGACTATCTCATGTCTGCTCTCGTTACCGGTTACGACCCCAACTTGCATGCATTGGACGTGCGTTTGCTTACCTGCATGCGACGAGTTCCACGCGAAACTGACCGTAGCGTGCTCGTTCCTGATTGCTACCGTATATGCTTTGACCCAGATTCCGACAAAGACGTTCTTTATTCTCACTACGAAGCAAACAAACCTCGTTTTTGCCCCTTTCATTTTCATCCTCCAACGGATGGGGGAAAAAAAGGTTATGCTCACCATGCCTCCACGTATGTTCATACATTTCGTGTGTCAATTTAACTAATTTGTATTCGCAATCCAACTGGTTTTGTGGCGTGTCCTTGAGTTCCCGTGATAGTGACAGCGTGAGCTGTCCCTACCGCCGGTCCCCGTTGCTACTCCAGCAGCGCAAGCTGCCGTCGTATGGGGATGCGTGAGTATATCGACACGACTTGATCCCTGGAGATCAGGTGCGGTGAAGATGGTCACCCGGACATTCATCCCTCCGGGTAGTTCGGGACTTGCGCAAGCTCACCCACCAACTACAAACCCGGCCACGAGAAGGCAGCCTTCCGCCTGACTTGGTCGAGTTTTGCAGTCCACCGTGCCCGTTCGGACGTTTGGTCCTCGCAAAACCTCAAGTTCTTTACTTTTTTTTCGTACGTTTACAGACAAACCTACCCTCTGTATTGTATGTGTCGCCGTTTGCTGCGCGCGTGCGTGTCTTGCAGCTTCCTTTCGTTACTTTTGGGACGCGTACCCTTCTAGCTGGGCAGCACCGGGTTGGGTCGTGTGGCAGCGGGTGTTAACGTGGTTTGCTTACATTCGACATTTCGCCCTGCCACGCCGCAAGCGGGAAGCATGGTTTAAGAAAGAGCGTGTCACACACTGACATTAGTATTATTAGCTGTCGAATTGCTTGTTTTTCCCCTGGAATATCAGGCTGAGGTTTTTTTCTTGCGGGGCTATTTTTTTTCAGGGAATCGACTACGACGAGTCATTGCACGCAAGGGGTGCAGCAGCAGATTCTAAGACTTTTTTAGGCTCCCAGCAGATTCTAAGATTTTTCTGAGCTCCTAACGCGAGGAACCCAATGATGTTTCGCCCCGAAAAATGACTTTGGAATGAGTATTCGTTCGCCCTACCCGACCAGCATTCTATGGGCTAGTCCGAAAACAATGTGACGGTAAATATGTCATTACACTAATCCTCAGGGGACAGGTCCGAGTTGACATACTCACGCATCCGTACTGTATACAACGGCAGCTTGCGCTACCGGAGTAGTAACGGGGACCGTCGGTAGGGACAGCTCGCGCTATCGCTGTAGTGGGAACCGAAGGACACGCCACGCCAGCTAGCGCTGGATTGCGAGTGAAATTGAGTTAAATCGATACACGACGTGTATGGAAGCACGTGGAAGTGTGGTGAGCTTGAGCTTTATTTTGCTCCATCCGCCGGAGGATAAAAAAACCAAAAAAAATATTACACTAACCGATAGTTTCGCAGTTGAGGAGCTCAGTCGGTCAGAAGAAACGCCTCGCCCAAAACTTGCAAAACCTACCACGGGATGGCTCGAGTGCGGCAGTGTCGAGCTACTATACAGTAGGATCGTTCCGCAGTGCAAGTATCGGCTTGCTGCGCGCCTGTTGTTATTCTTAGCGTCTTTACATGGCGTTCTTTTTGTCGATGAAGAAAAAAATCCCGCTGAAAACGCCCCCTTTTTCACGCGTTGTTGTTTTTTAATCCTCCGGTGGATGGGGAAAAAAATACCTAGAGCTTAAGCTCTTGCCGCACTTGCGCGTATTTCGATGGATGTCGTGTGTCGATTTAACTCAGTGGTATTCGCAATCTAGCGCTAGCTGGCGTACCCTTCAGTGTCCGCGGTAGCGGCAGCTAGAGCTGTTTCGGTTTGAACCTTTGGATACCTCCCCCTGCCTGCCCAGGTTGCTTTCATCACGTGGTCGATGCTGTAAATCGTTCGGTCGGCACTTTTTTTTGTCGGCTTTTCGCCCCCCCGAAGCTCCAGTGGGTTACTTAAGAGACTGGGCTATACACTCGTCTGGCATCTACATAAAGCGACGAACAAATCGATGAGTACGATAGTATCAGGGTCACTTCACAGACTGAGATATACACTCGTCTGGCATCCACATAAAGCGACCAACAAATCGATGACTACGATAGTATCAAAAGCGGCTAGGAAGAGAGCATGCGGCGGTACGAGTGCCGCCGTGCTACGCGCGCGCGTGTCTTTATAGGTCCTTACGTTGCGTTTTGGGCATAACGCGTGATAAACCCCGGCATGGAGGGATGGTTCGTGTGGCCGACCGAGTCTTTATGGGCCCTTACGTTGCGTTTTGGGCATGCATGTGATAAACCCCGGCAAGAAGGGCTGAATCATGTGGCTGACCGATGATGCGATCGTCATGTTTTTTAGTGTTGGTGTGTGCTACGAGTATGTATCAGGTATCAACATTGGTTGGGCAGGAATTTGGGTAGGAAAACATATAATAATACTATTAATAGTATTTAAACCGTCGAAGGTCGTGATCTACGGCCAAGCCCAATCCACGAAAAAAACAGTGCGAACACTGGTTAAGAAATGCGTTTTCCCACCGTTTTTTGTTGTTGTTCTTTTTCATTTTTTTTTTTTTTTCATCCTCCGGCGAATGGGGCAAAATAAAGCTTAAGCTCACCACACTTTCACGTATTTTCATACGCGTCGTGTGTCGATTTAACTCATTTGCTTTCGCAACCCAACGCTAGCTGGCGCATCCTTCGAGTCCCGCTGTAGCGATAGCGTGAACTGTCCCTATCAGTGGTCCTCGTTACAACCCAAAACTTTTTTTTCGTGGGTTTGGTTGGCCTTGGACTTCGTATGACATTCGTGCGGTTTCAATGCTATTTTTTTTCATTTTTTCCATCCCAACAGAGGTTGGACATCGCAAACACGCCATGTTTTCGGTGTGTACCTCCCTTAGAGGTTAGCAACAACCGCTTGGAGGGTCACATAAAGCGACAAAAAACGCGACGAGTGCCATCCTATCGCGCGACTATTAATACAAGGGTTTTATAACTAATATTCAAGGGCGTCAGCCGCGAGTTTGACGAATTTCAGGTCAATACTCATCTTTGCAAGCTGCGTTGTTGGTACTCGTAATATACTATATGAGTGAGTTTTTATTGGGAGGTGTCTTATTTTTTGTCCACTATAATGGTAAGTATTGGCGTTTATACTTTAGGTGGAGAATTTTGAGCTAGGATGTTTTGGGTTTTATACATACAGTAGGAAGCCCTCAATAAGGCGGTCTGAGTTTGGCGGTACCCCGATGTAGGACGGTCATTTTGCTCTGGCACGCCACTGTTGAGGAATTAGTGGGGTATTAGTCCGTTTGACCACTTGCGAGGTTAACCAATAGCTTACCCAAATTAAGCCTTACGACACTCTCCCCCGCTGAAACGGCGGGATACACCAGGTCGACCGGATATACGGGCGGGCCTCTCAATTATCCAAGCCGTTTCATTTCCTGGGTATACCGGGGAGAGTTTTTTCAAGCTCGACATGAGGAAGGCCTGAAAAAGTTTATTATGGTGGATGTGGGATTCAAACCCACGACCCAAAAACCCATGGTCTGTCGACGACGCCATTTGTTAAGGAATTAGAGGGGTGCTGGTCCGTTTGACCACTTGCAAAGGTTAACGAATTGCTTACTCAAACTAAGCCTTATAGCACACACCACCGCCTTAACGCCTTAAGGAAGAACCCCTAATGTCGCACTCGTTGGTACCTTTCCCGTCCTAAACAAGACCCTGACGACAACAAATCCTCCGCGTGTGAGTGGGTCGTTGTTGTTTTCTTGCGCCTGCGGTGCGAATCAGTTCTGTCTGTCGCATGGCAAAAGATTGTGTCGTCAGATGGTCTCGCACGTACTAAGTCGTTTAACCGTACCCGAGGGCGTTTTTCTTGTTACCGACCCTTTTTGGACTTGAGAGGGGAAGAGATGACGAGGAAAAAGAGGTCGAAGAGAAATACCTGCATCTGTAGAAAACGCGCTGCCGGCGTATCGCGCAGCTTGCAAGGATTAGTTCCGGCCCTTGAATTGATCGAACTCGCAGCTGGCGTGTTGAAAATATTTTGATGAAAATTTACGTGTACCGCATCAGCAATACACACGAAGGGACGTGGGCTGCTGTCCAGCTTACGGGATGATGTTTTCGAATACACATGACGGCTACAGCATGAGCCACACGAAACGACGTGGGCTGTTGCCGTATAGTAACACACAATATAGCACACTAGCCCCCCCTGGACAAACTTTAGTGCCGATTTTCTGGATAAATGGAAGAATCAACACGCAGAGCAACGTGTGTGTGGAAAGACGTCGACGAAATTCGTTTTCGTTGTGTGTGCCCGCCTGGTTTGAAGAAACCAACTAGCTAGATAACACGCTGTTTTTTTTCAATGCTGGTTTTCTCGACAATGTTTGGGAAAAAGCACAAGCGCCGAGCGCCGCGCCTATAGACGATTTCGACGTGGTCTTCTCAATGCTGCCATTTTCGTTGTGTGTACCCCCCCTGGTTTGGGATAAACTCGGCTATGAAAATCATCGCAGGGTGCGTGTTTTTGCAGGGTTTCTCACGGTTCAGGTCACTCACTCCCCACGGGTCGGGTCGGATGAGGGTGACCCGTCCCGACCCATGATATTCGAAAACCTTGCGACCCGGCCCGACCCGTCCCGTGAGATTTTGAACGCATCCTGACCTGATCCGATCCGACCTAACGCGACCCGACCCGACCGCACCCGACCCCACCCGACCTGACCCGACCCGACCCGACCCGACCCGATCCGACCCGACCCGACCCGACCCGACCCGGCCCGACCCGACCCGACCCGACCCGACCCGACCCGACCCGACCCGACCCGACCCGACCCGACCCGACCCTTGATATTTTGAAAAGCTCCTGACCCGATCCGCGGATTGGGTCATGACCCGTGACAAGCCATGATTTTTTGCGTGTTATCCGGTAAGTTAAGAAATGATGTTTGTATTGTCGGACTCCAACGCGCGTAGCTGTAGGACAAGCTATTAATGGCAGCATGCACTGTCGCGTCCAGCACGCTCACCTTATGACAAAGACGGTACCGTAAGTAAAACCAAGCAACACCAAACCAAATCCAACCCAACCAAACCAAACCCGTTTAACCCTTGTGGGAGCCATGTATAGAGCAGGCCAAAACGCGACGAGCGCGATCTAATCAAGCGCCCAGGAGAAGCTTTGAGGCAGTCGGAGTATCGTCATACCTCACGCTTGCCTCACGGCTTCCTGCGTTGCAGTCCGAACACATGTGCTACACTAGCAACCCGGATTGCTTCATGTGGCCGATGCCGTAATCGTCGTTTTTTTCGGCAATCTTTGCGCCTGATGTCCCACGGGGGTGAACCCAACCCAATCTAGCTCAACAACCCAACTCCATCATAACCCAACCCAACCCAATACCCAACCCAACCCAACCAAACCCAACCCAACCCAACCCAGCCCTACACAACACAACACAACACAACACAACACAACACAACACAACACAACACAACACAACACAACACCACACAACAAAACACAACACAACACAACACAACACAACACAACACAACACAACACAACACAACACAACACAACACAACACAACGCAACGCAACACAACGCAACGCAACGCAACACAACACAACACAACACAACACAACACAACAACACAACAACACAACACATCACGACCCCGACTCCCCGTTGTTTCATCGCTGTGCGTATGATCTGAAAATATTCCGGGTTACGTTACCTCGTATATTATGTTCCAGATATCTATATACCCAGGCACCAAGTACCGTTATATTCGATGATGAGCACCTACCTGCGAACGCACACTATTGTTGTTATGATCGGGAATATCGAACGTCGAACGTTTTTTTTTGCCGAAGTAATACATAAAGCAAAGCACAAAGTGCGCACATACACTCTGCCAACTCCTCGTCCGCACGTGAAAACCAACCGTTTTTTTCAGTCTTTTTTTCGCCGATGGTTGACGCGAAAAGGGCAAGACATGGAATTGTCGAGATATGAAACTGTCGTGGATCTCGGATTGTGCGCGCCAAAGGCTAAGATCCGTCGGCCTCCATGGTCTCGTATCTGCTAGCCCCAAGCCCGTTTGCAACTCCTGCTGTGAAAAATAAATTAAAAAATAAATAGACCGGAGCCTGGACCTTTCGCTTGTTCTTCTTCGTCCCGAAAGTTTTAGATCGTGTCGCGTTTCCCATGTACCAGGTAAATTTGTTTTCTAAAGTTTTTGCGGATGTGTTTGATCGTGTCTCCGACCACGTTATTCTAAGGGGCCCGACTGACCAGTTGCTTGAAGCCATGTTCTTGAGACTATCAGTCGAGACTATGGCCATACGCGAAAGTGACTACACGCCCCTGGAGCCAAGAGTCTTTCGTCATACCAGTGACGCGCTTGAAACTTGTGTCACGCTCCAGCCCACAATGTAAAGGGCGTGACTGGTCAGTTGCGTGAAGCCCCCCCCCCCCCCCCTGCGCCCTACCCCTGGAGCCAAAAACCTTATCTCGCTTGTTCGATGCGCTCGGTTGCCATTGTTGTTATTGTTCTTATTGTCACGATCTATTCCGTGGTCACGCCCCTATAATTTCCCCCCCCCCCGCCCCCGCCCCCGCCCGCCTGGAGCCAAAGGCAGATTCATGGTTATGTGATGCGGTTGGTTGTCATTGTTTGCTGCCGTTGTTGTCGTCCTCCCCACGCTCTAGTTGGTTAGTCACCGGATAGGCCCCAATACCCAATACCCCTGCCCCCCCCCCCCGCCCCCCCAGCACCACTAGCCAGAAAAAAACGTTTGTCGCAAGTTTGATTCGCTCGGTTACCATTGAGCTGACCATCGATGCTGTTTCGGCCGTTCTCATATCGTTTCATCGACAGCAGTAGTAGTGCGTGTTGGTTGTCCGATGTCACAAGAGCGGGGTCCGATTAACTCTTGGGGTGGGTTAACGGTTTATCTCTCGGGTCCGCCGTATGTGTGCAGCCGTGGTTCCTCTATAGCGCCGGTTGGGTTGTGCCGGTTGCCCGCCATAGTCTTAGTAGTGTTGAGGTGGCACGGCTGTAGTGTTCTGTACCAGGTATACGATAAGGCTGTGGCAACATCTTCTGGTAGTATCCATGGTTGGGACCCGTTGAACGATGTGTTTTTTTTTTTTTCTTGGGGCAACTGGCGATACGCCTTTTTTGTGTCTTTTATTTTCGTGTTGTCGAATTAGTTGTGTTCGGGTGTCTATCAAGAATGCACGCCGCAAGCTTTTTGCTCTCTTATGTTTACTACTGTTACACCAGGTATACGCGAACTCGACCAGCATGTTTTTTTTTTCAGATATTAGTTCCCCTGAAGAGTCTTGCTGTACGCTGAAGTTTTTAGCTTTCGATTATTTTATGGTTCGAAAAAATATACCCAGGACGCTAAAAATTCGAAAAAATAAATGTGGATATTGTTTTTTGCGAGTACTCGTATGGGGCGGGTACGTGTCAGCGGCTCGCTGTCGATTTTCGCGTCAGCCGAACCCCAAACACAGCAACTTAATTGTTAGTATAAATTTCCTAGTACTACTACATGTCGTGTTGATGTCGTCTGCTGACGTTCTCTCTCCGCCTCTGATTGAATTTTTCGCTGACGTCGTCCTTGAAACCTTGGATCGCCGGTGAGCTTTTCGATCGGCGGTGCAGCGGAGGCGTGAAAAAAAAATGTTGGACTGATGGTGTTATAGGGTGATGTTATTATTTCGCCAGAGGGTATTCTGAGCTATTTGCAGCTGTTTTTTTTTCATGTTTTTGTGTCGTTTTTTGTTTTTTGTTTTTGTTTTTGTGACTTCACAACTTGCAAACCCGTGCCTGAGCTATTTGCAGCTGTTTTTTTTATGTTTTCGTGTCGTTTGTGTTCTTTCTTGTTTTTGTGACCTCACAACGTGTAAACCCGGTACTGTACCACTCTGTAAAAGCTGTAAGGACCGTGCGGTGTTTATATTTTTTATCCGTGTCGTGGTTTTGTGACAAAACAAAGACGCGTGCAACGATAGAGGGTATACCTTTTTTTGGCGAATTTTTTTTATGATTGACTGGACTCCTTCAACCTACTAATACTATCGTCAGAAAAAAAATAAATAATAGGCCATTTTTTTTTGCATGATTATTGCTGTGTATCTAGGCCATGGGATTTTTTCATCCTGTAGCAGTTTTTTATTTTTCTCCGAAATCAATTTTTCGGAGGGACATGTCTTTGAGCTCCTGAATTGAGGAACCTCGGAAAAAATGCGGTGTCGTACCTCTGCTCTGTAGCATGGGTCAGAAGTTGATTGCCGCTATCGTATGGTTTGTGATGTCGGAACCTGTGTACCACCGTATAAAAAAATGGAAATATCCGCTTGTGGCTTAGTGTGAATACCGAACGGCTTCTTAAAAAAAGTTCCGTACAGAGTGTCATGTCTGGGATGAAGGACCAGCACGGGTGCCGGGTGTGCTGGAGTTGTTGGGTAGAAATACTTTCTTAGCCCCAGGAGCTCGTGCGTATATACTGCCAGCTGTGACACGTTGAAGTATGGTAGTGTCGGTGGGCCATTTTGAGCGCGCGGCAGCAAACTTAGTGGTTTACCGCGTGATTGCTGTACAACACCGCAACACGGCCTTACTGCCATGTTGAAGTTCGGACACCGGTTGTTTGGCCTCCCCTACACCTGAGCATCCCGGGCAGGTGCTGCTGTGATGGTCGTTTTTTTTTTCTTTCTCCACGTTTCTTCACTGATGTGTAGAAACGCAGCAGCAGAAACAACAACAATAACATTGTTTTTTGTTCGGAAACAAGTTTACAACCAACACAAGCTACAGCAGCGGTAGACCTGCACCAACCATTGTTGTTTTTGCCCTGCAACGTTGTTGGCTGTTAATAAAAATGCTCCAATGGTTGGTATAGCTCGTACTCCAATGGTTGGTATACCTCGCACTCCAATGGGTGGTATACCCGCACTCCAATGGTTGGTATACCTCACCCGAAAAACTAGTTTATGAGCAAGACGAAAGTGAACAAACGGATGAAGCACACCCATGGCTTAGGTATTCAACCTCATGATACTGCTGCTGCGACGCGTGCTAAGATATTATACAGGTGCGCCGCTTTTTTTTTGTGAGAACCCTCACTTAAGGACCTTAACGCCTTTACAACTGGAAACCCCTTTGGGGGACACATTTACTTGAAGTTAGAGTAGGGAGAGATTTGGGGGCTCTAAAGGGGTTAAGTCCTCTAGATCCCCGAGATCCCTCCCCATGCTAAATCCAAGAGTATTTGGGCCCAAACAGGGTTTTCAGTTGTAAATGCGTCAAGACCTCTCTCAAAAACTAACATGGAGAAACACAAAACTGCTGACCGGATGAAAATCTCATGGCCTAGGTATTATACAAGGAGAATCATGCAAAAAAATGGCCTGTTATTTATTTTTTTTCCGACGATTATTGGGTTAAGGAGCCCTGTCGTGTAGAAAACCTTTTCATCCAGAAAAAGGTATACCTTAATAGCTCTATCGTAGCACGCATCCTTTTATTAGTAATATTAATATCAGGTAGGTTAGTTGAGGAGCCTCTCATCATTCGGAAACGAAATAGCCAAATAAAGGTATACGTTCATGCCTCTATGGTAGCACGCGTCCTTTTGTTGGTAATATTAATACCAGGTAGGTTAGTTACGGAGCCTCATCATTCGGAAACGAAATAGCCAGAAAAAGTTATACCTTCATGCCTCTATGGTAGCACGCGTCCTTTTATGAGTAATATTCATACCAGGTAGGTTAGTTACGGAGCCTCATCATTCGGAAACGAAATAGCCAAAAAAAGGTATACCTTGATAGCTCTGTCGTAGCACGCGTCCTTTTATTAGTGATATTAATACCAGGTAGGTTAATTGAGGAACCTCATCATTCGGAAACGAAAAAGCCAAAAAAAGGTATACCTTAATGCCTCTATCGTATCACTCGTCAAATACTGCTGCGACCACGGCTTGTCCAGAAAAAACCACCGTGGGAAAAGCCTGCCGTGTGTTGAGCCTGGAAGTGCGAGTGAAATGGTAAAATATGAAAAACACTGAAATGGTGAGGAGTTTCCAGGTACAGCATGGATTAAGATACACGGACATGGTCAGATGTTGCCAGGTACAGCATGTATTAAGATACACGGACATGGTCAGACGTTGCCAGGTACAGCATGGATTAAGATACACTGAAGTGGCTATGGCTATTAATAGGAGATACCACGTACAGCGTGGATTAAGATACACGGACATGGTCAGGTGTTGCCAGGTACAGCATGGATTAAGATACACGGACATGGTCAGGTGTTGCCAGGTACAGCATGGATTAAGATACACGGACATGGTCAGATGTTGCCAGGTACAGCATGGATTAAGATACACGGACATGGTCAGGTGTTGCCAGGTACAGCATGGATTAAGATACACGGACATGGTCAGGTGTTGCCAGGTACAGCATGGATTAAGTTACACTGAAGTGGCTATGGCTATTAATAGGAGATACCACGTACAGCGTGGATTGAATAAAAATAGAAATGGTTTGTCCCAGTATAGATACATGGTAACGGAAGTGTTGATGGCGCTCGTTTCGCCCCCCGGAGTTGTGACCTACGGGTATCACATGCCCTTGGCGCAACTGCTCTGCGGGCATTACCTTCGTAGTCCCGCATCAGTGCGGTACTCTTTTGTGCGGGGCCCAGACGAAGGGTAGACAGCAGGGATAGCAAGACATTCTGTTTTTGCTTTTTTTATTTTTTTTATTTTTTTTTATATCAGAGGGTTGGGAGAGCAAGACATGTCGTGTCATCGTATTGTTACTACTCGTACTGCTGTTCCTTTTGTTTTGTTCATGTTTTCCCATTGGTTTTCTTTTGCCTGGGCGTGTTTGGGAGTGATCGACGTTGAAGGTCATGCTGCACATTGTCGGGTGGCAAATATACATATGGTATATAATATCATCTCGTTATCCATCTAGCCATCCATGCCGTAGCTCCAACTCATCTCCGCCCTCCGCCCACCCCCCCCATTTTGTTCCTCGCCCAGTTCGTTCAAACGCCCCACTTACAATCGGAATCGGCCAGAGTAATAAACACTTCTAAGCAATTGATATCACGTCATTGTCTTTCTAGTCATCCATGACGTAGCTTTCATTCATCCCCCTCCCCCCCCTCCAACGCCCCCTCTTTCCCCACACCCCGCACGATCGCCTAGACCCAGCACCGCGCGTATAGCAAGCCCCTACATATATGATTAATACGCGCGATCGGAGGATCACACACAATGTTGCGAAGATTAGTGTCGACCAAATCCTTGATCTCATAGCGGGAGTGTATTTTTATATTATAATGTGACCTAAACCTCTTGAAAACCTCCCCCCCCCCCCCCCCCCGCCCCCCCCTTTTTTTTTTTTTTCCTCGTTTTCTCTTGCTTGAGCCCCACCTAATATCGAAATCCGCCAGAGTAATAAACACTCCCACGCCCTGGATATCGCCTCGTTATCGTTTTAGAGCCGTCCATGCCGCTGCTGCAATTCCCACCCACCCCCGCCCCCAACGCCCCCTCCTCCCCACCACCCGCACCATCATCTAGACCTAGCACCACGCGTTTAGCAAACCCCTACATCTATGCGACCTAAAGCCCTCCCCCCCCGCCCCCCGCCCCCCGCCCCCCCCGGTACATTCCCCCCCCCCCTCCCCCACAAAAATATTTTTTATAGTTTCCACGCACAAATTGACCTGCCCCACCCGTCGCCTCCCCCCCCTCCCCCCCTCCCTCCCCCCTTTTATATCAAAATCAGGCTCCCACGTCGTTAAAAACTCCGCCCTCCCCTCACCGGTTATTCGACTTACAGTATTCACTTGATAAACTGATGCATGTACTTCCACAGCTGTCAGATTTTGTCCCCCTCAGAAACGTGTTTTATAGTTTCCGCGCACAGACTGCCTAACATCACCCTGTTGACCCTGATAGCTACACTGTAGTTGCAAGGGGAGTCGCCGACCTATATCCTTAATGAGGACGCACAATCCGTAAAACGCGCGATCGGGGTATCACACACAGCTTGCAAAGATGAGTTTCGACAAAATATTCGATCTCACAGCTGGAGTGTATTTTAATTTTTATAATTTATTATTAGTATATTTTTGTCCCTGCAGAGGATGGGGGGAAAAAACTTGATTAATCCCACCACACTTCCACGTATTTTCCTGCATGTCGTACTGTCAACTTAACTCAAGTGCATTAACAATGCAGGCCTAGATAATAATAATAATCGCCCTGGTGGTCTGGTGGTTACCCTCTGATACTAGTAGCGTTGTTATTTGTTGACTTAGATTCCCACCGTGATGAGAGTTGACTTTATTTGGCCAAAATAATAAAAATATAAATGATGAACAGCTGAGAGCGCCTATAGTATCAGCGTGGGCAGGTACAATTCGACGCGAGTCGACGAGGGTAGAAAATGCTGAATTATCCTCGCGATAAAAATGAAGGCGTGTACCGTAGTGGGGAGGGGGGGGCAGGGCCCCCTATGTGACCCCAGTTCTGTGTTGCTACTGGGAGAGAGCGCGCGAGAGAGTAGTGCTAGGATAATAATCGGGGATGAAGAAAAAAGAAGGTTTTACGCACTGTGCACACATGTGTCGGAAATCATATTACAACGTTACTCTACATATCCAACAGAAGCATGGAAGATTATTATTCTCTAAATGCCATCCAATAGGCCACCGCACCGCCCACTCGTTTTTTTTCTGTTGGTGCTGCGAAAAGTATCCATTCTACTTCATACTCGAGGTTACAGGTGATTGTTTTTTTAAGTCGCATCGGCGTTTGTCTTTGATTTCTGTTTGTCTTATGCTGCTGCTGTTGTGCTGAACTTTTTGGTTTGTCAGGACTTTGCGGCGGAGGTGATTTCGATCGAAGGCCTCGACACGGACGAGTACGAGCTGGTCTGCATCCGCAATATCGATGTGCTCGCGAAGTGGTGATGGGAGGATGACGACGCTTCGAAATAGGGATACAGCACTTTTTGGCCGACTATTTTGGAATGAAGGGACTACTCAACGAATCACCATCACTACCCAATACCGTACCGTTGAGTGCTACTTTTTATGTTTCACAACATTGCTGGTCAACATACCGAGGCCATGGGGGATTGTTCATCGGTTTGTGCACTTTTTTTTCGCAAAGTGAGTGTTTGCGTGGGTGTTTAGGGCTTCTCCGTCAGCTCCTCCAGCGAGGAAGGAGCGTCTAAAGCAATAGGCGCGCGGCTACCGTAGCGTGCGTGTGATGATCGTGTCGGTTCGTTTTCGTAAGGGATGGATGGATGGATCATTTCGGTTCTCGTGGTGGTGACGGATAGAGGTGGATGGAACGTTTTGGTGGCACTTTCTGGTGGCACTTTTTGGCCGAGTAGTGTCTGACTGACGGGGGCGGAGGGGCAATCGCGGAGCTTCCCAGCACTATTTTTGTTTTACGGACAGCATAGGATTATTGTTCGTCGGGATAAGAATAAGCGCACATTTTTTCTCAACATATCAACATATATAAGTCCACCAGTACCATTGTAGCATGCGTCTCTGATGACGATGATGATGTCGGTTGGTAGCTACGAGATGAATAGATGGATGGATGGATGGATGGATGGATGAAATCGGTTGTTTGGTGGTACCGGATGCATGGTTGTCGATCCCCTTTGTGCACCGTTGTTTCAGCAACCGAGTTGGAGTTGACGCACCAACACATACGTGGAAGTGGGGTGCTGTTAAGCTCACTTTTTTTTCCCATTCGCCCAAGGATTTAAAATATTGGCGCGGTTCCTGGCGGTGACGGTGTATGGATTATGTCGGTTCTCCGTAGTGGTGTCGGATTGACAGCGCCGGTTCGTCGCAAGTCAGGACCTGCCTGTCATGCCTGTCTTCTTCCCCGAAAAGGAAATAGCGCCGGCTTGGTTGCGCATCGTTTTCAGCCGTTGTTTTTTGCCGTGGGCTGCCTGGTTCGCGCCGTATGTCGCCCTTTGCAGCGGTACGGTACCGGCGACGAAATAAAGAAGGGCAGCCGCGGTGCACTGCCCTCGCCGGTATCTAGCCGTGTCACGCGTGTTTTCGGGGCGGTATGGGGTGAGGGCGGAGGTTGGGATGAGTGAGATCACCTTTCTCAAATGAACCTTTTGGGCTGTTTTAAATGAAAATTGCAAAAGACTCTTCATCTATCTGTGAGATCAAGAAAATACTCCGGAGTAGTTTTTTTTTAGAAGTGCACATTGATCATACTTTTTTTGTACAACGTTTCTCTCCCTATTGGGGCTCCGTTCTTTTATTGCAACAAAGATAAGCGGGTAAGGTACACTTTTTACGAATACGTCAACTAGCTGTGAATGTGGTCGATGAGTGGCTGGTGCTCAGGTTTGCAAGCTGCCTAATGCCATCCATGCTGTATCATTCTCGTACCTTGTCATATCTATATACGAAGTACTGCCACCAGCTCAGCTATGCGTTTCTGCTGGTCAGTGTGATGATATAATAAGTAGGATTTACAGTACGAGTAGTGACAAAACAGGTAAAATTCGACAAGAAGACGTAGTGTGTGCACTCGTTGTCTCGTCGTTGATACGTGAACGACCAAACAAAAAGAAGAGCAAAGAAAGGGTAACAAAAAAAAAACGAAAATAACGTGGACACGGACGAAGGCCAACATTCTCATTAAGACTTGAGAGGGAACAAAGTGCCGAGAAAAATATACGACGCTTACCACAGAAAGCATAGTAAGCATCAGCCTAACAAATCAGCCATCCATGCGCCGCTGGGGCAGGAGACGCGTACGAAGTGCAACGAGAGGAAGGAGAAGTGTGGCGCGCGCGCGAGAAGCATGGTGCTTTACAACGCAGCGACGTGAGCTGTTCCTGAACCTTTTTTTTTGTCAAGTTTTTCATGAAAACGGTTTACCAAAACGAAAAAAAAAAACGGTTACAGTAACTTAATTTGAAGAAATACGAAACATCGCTACTATAATGTAGTCTTTAGTCGCTCCGACATAAAAGGGAGCGGGAAGCAACGTTGGTCCGGCAGTCATGGAATCATGTATGATGCGGACCGGGCAGAACATAGAGTAGTAGGCGGCTTCGAAGGTCCACTTGCGGCCGCCGCATTATTAGATGTACGATGCAAGCGTTGTGATACCACCAGTACTGTCCAACATCCAAACCACACAACAAGCAAACGTGGATTTGGAGTTGGATCCATAACGTCCCACGTTGCGTCGTTTACCACAACTCAACAGTAGTACGTAGTTTATTTTCACCCAAGTGTCATTGCCATTGCTTCAAAGTGCGTATGGCCCATAGTCTAGTCATGCACCACATACATGCACATACATTAGGCCCGAACTGAAACATGGAGCAGGGGTGGAGCTCCGAAGGTCCAACTAGCGGTCGTCGCAAATACGATGCCACGATGGTTATGATACAGGCACCACCCAATGCCCAAACCACATACAAACGTGATTATTTGGATTTGGATTTGGATTTGGATTTGGATTTGGATTTGGAGGTGTTTTGACGACATACCTGGCTACCGGGTAGAAGAGCCGTTAGTTTCACCGAAACCGGCAGGCCCAGTTACCTTTTACCCAAGTGTCATACCGTATGTAAGCCCCACAGCCACGTACACTGCATACACATCCGGCCCCGGCCCCGAGATGAAAAATTGAGAGCAGGGGGCGGAGCCATGAAGACCGAGCTCACGGCCGTTGTATACACGGGGTATCTTACTCGGGTTACGATAGCCAATATCTAGGATCCCAAAACCACAAAACGCACCGGTATATTTAGATTTGGATCTTGCAGCGTTCTACGTAGAGTCGGGGCACAATTAGTCTAGACTATGTTGACAGTCCCGCGGGTCGGCTCTTCTAAATAGCAGAGTGCATGCTGACACAGGCTTTGCTCGTTCTTTTCTCTGGCATCTAGACCATAGACTACACTAATATCTACCGGAACGATTCCCTTTCCCACACAACCTGCGTGCAACCCTTGTGACGATAATAAACACCATCCAATACGTAGCCAATATCTGACCCATTAGTCTCGACTAAGTCGGTCCGACTTGGGCGGTATCCCTATATAAGGCGGTCGATTTCGCTTGGCGCGACTCCTGGGAACCCTCCGCTCAGAACCTGGCATGGTGAACAGGGCGGCTTATCCCAGACAAGGCGGTTATCTTGCTCTGGCACACCGCCGCCTAGTACTGGGGAAATCGTACTGCTGTAGACTGTGCACAGTACAAGAAAACGTAGAGTTAGATGTTTGGATCGTTTGGGTTCGTAGCGATCTACGAGGACAGTAGTAGTAGGTAGTAGTATAAATGGTAGTACGCTGACCCGCGGTACATCTATTTCGGCGCGTTCCCGGGTCATTTAATAACGAGTGTGTGTCTGTATGAAGCAGGCCTTTGCTTTGCTCGTCCTTTCGGGCATGTCTATATTCCGGCACAACTCCTCCTGTTCGGCGAGAGGATTATCAGACTATGCAGGAAACATGTCGAGAGTCGTCCCGAAAGAAGAAAACACAGGAACGAAGCAACAAGAACGAACGGAAAAGACGACGAGAAACCAACGAGAACAAACTATACAACAAGAACACAGACACAAAACAAGAAACAAGCGGACGACGGCGAGCAAACACAACAACAACAGCAGACAGCAGCAGACAACGTCAACGCACTACAAGCAAGCATGTTACTACCAACAACAGCGGGCATCAGCAGAGGCACTATATCCTTCGCGATCCTGCTGGCCTCATCATCTCTTCTAACAGCCGTCAGGGCACACCCTCTCTGCTACTACGGTCCCGACCGTTCCGTATCAAGCGCAACTGAGTCTACTTTCTGCCCCAACGAGCAGCCAGAAGGGTTCTGCTGCGAGCCGCTCGAGGAGGACTTGCTGAGAACCAAGCTTGCTGCCTCGGGTGTTGGCGCAACCTGCGCTCCTCTTTACAAAGAGGTAAGAAAACACAGCAGTGGGGAACGGGAGAAAAAGAGGTCGGAGGGCTGGCTGTATGGTTGACGCCTCTAGATAGATGAACACCCCGCCTGCTACGTACTTTGCACCATACCGAGGAGATTATACCAGCGGTGAGCGTTATCCCTCTGTCTATAGCTCCGGTATGTGCCAGCCGGAACTACCGGCATTGTAGCGGCAACCGGCACTACGTCGCATACTGCCTCTGCAGTACCAGGTATGGGCTATTTCCGTCTGTGCCAAGCCATTTCACCGGCACTGTTGTAGCAGGCCACCGGCACTACTCAACCGGCGCCATAGAGGGACCACCACTACGACTACCACTACTGTGCACGCATGTAAGATTTGACGCGTGCTACAAAAGAAGTGGAATTTTTCGGCCAATTTCGTTTCTAAAATGCGGGCTCCTTAACCCAAAATCGTCGGAAAATAAATAAATAATGGGCCATTTTTTTTTTGCAGCATGAAATTTTGGTAGGGACCTACGTAGGGACCATGAGATTTTATAAAAATACTTTGAGCACGTCAGCCGTGAGTTCGACGAATTTCGGGTCAACACTCATATTTCCAAGCTGCGTTGTTGGTACTTGTAATATACAAGTACTTTGTACTAGACTATGTGGGTGAGTTTTTTCTTAATGAGAGGGGTCCTATTCTTTTGGTAAAATGTTTAGTCTAGATCTATAGTCTACATGTTTTGTTTTTCTCCACTATCTATAATAATGGTTGGTGATGGCATTTTATTTTGATTTGTTCATCGAATTAATGCGCTTTCAGTTTATTTGATCAAAAACAGTTTTTGGGTGGGGTGTGGAGCTCCGTGAGTCAAGAAACCTTACAGGGAAAAAAAGTTTTCCGCCTCCACCGCGGCATGTGTCGTTTGCTGAAAACGAAGCTTGTTGTTCTCCTCTACAAAGGGGTAAAGAGGCATACTACCGTAGCATTCTTCTGCGGCTTCACCGATCATTTATCACCGATCATTTAAAGTAAGGATTGGATTAAATTAGGCCCCCTTCCCCAGCCGGTGGGCCTACCCATACTTCCATCGTTTCCTATACTCTTAGTCGGTTACCGGATTGGGGTCGTCGTCTCACCCAGACTTTATTTGAATGATTACCAATCGCGGCGTGCACGAGGCGAGGTTGTTGTTCTCTGCAAGTATGTCAGGAGGCATACTACGTAAGTGAGGGGAGCGGGGAGACTGATTCTCTGACGTTTGCGAGAGGTCGTTGTTGGTGTGTTGTCTATGAAGGTTCATGCTCGGTGGCCTCTACAGTAGTGATCGATCGATGGGTACTTCAAACAAACCATACGAGCATCAATCATCGCAACTTGCTTCAGCTTCGTATGCATCTGGTACCTGATATACGATAGCCTACAGCGCCTACTACAACAGTAGTGGTGCCATTTTTGGGATGATCTGTATCATTTAGATGTTCTTGAATATTTATTGTTATATCGCATGAACAGGTGCAACATCAGCCGCCGACGCCTAATGTAACTGCTTATGGAGATCTATCGTTATCAGGATGAAATCACACAAAAAAGGAAAGCATCGCCACCTTAAGGGCGATCTCTCTTACGCTACGAATGTGTTCGATTTTGAGGCTCTGTATACCCGGTAAGACCAGCCAACAAAATAAACTTGAGCGAAAGGCAAATGAAACAAAAAAAAACGGGTGCGTTTTTTTTGCCCTCTTTTTTTTTTGGTAATTCATCCTGCTAGCAGTGAGTCTCCGCGATAACTGCGTGGGGGGGGATGTATTTTCGGATCGCCCGCAAATAAAACGCCATCGCATCTTGTAGACATCTTGGTACTGGGTGGGGGTTACTTACACCCAAGTCGTCGCGGGGACGCCTGCATTGTCGGTACGGTACCAGTGCATCAATACCAATAAACACCGTCCTCCTCCCTTGGGGAGATCGATATACACCCCCACCCGAACACAGAATGTGAAAAAGAAAAGGAATTTGCAATCCCGAAGCAATCCCATGGCCGACATAGTGTGAGCCACAGTAGTTGCCTTCGCGTCTGCGACTGACCGTCGTTTTGCATATTTCGTGGAATCCTCGCGCGCATACACGAGTGCACATACCCTCGCTTTTTCTCCCGTCAATAAAGCCACCCATGCATGCGTGTTGTGTTTGTGAAGACGCTTTGAAGACCGTTCTCGATTAAGTTTCTGTTTTTTTTTTCTGTCACTAAGTCCGAACGAAGCGTACTGTAGATGCAGGAAATAGTTAGGCTTCGTGTCAAGGAAATAGTGGGGTATTAAACCTTTTGCAAGTGGTCAAACGGACTAATACTCCACTAATTCCTTAACAAATGGCGTCGTCGACAGACCATGGGTTTTTGGGCTCGTGGGTTCAAATCCCACCATCCACATTTTTTTTTTTTTTTCAGACTCTCCCCATGTCGAACTTGAATAATACTCTCTCTGGTATTCCCAGGAAATGAAACCGCTTGGATATTGACAGGTCCGCCCGTATATCCGGCCGACCTGCTATCCCGCCGTTTCAGGGGGGAAGAGTGATATAAGGCTTAGTTTGGGTAAGCTATTACTGGTTAACCTTTTGCAAGTAGTCGAACGGACTAATACCCCACCAGTTCCTTAACATTCGTGCGTACTGTAGGTGTCGCTCTTCTTGGTTCCCAAGCAGTTTTGTTCCATATTGTGGGGAGTGGTTAACGAGCGATCAGCTTTTGAACCTCGTGCTTGCAACATGGTTCTTCCGTCTATGGGATTTGCTGTTGGGTGGTCGACGCTGGAGCTCATGCTGCCTGCACATTCAACCGTCTGATGGCAACTAAAAAAACAACAACCACCATCGTTTGTACCTCCGTCCACGTCGACAAACAATAAAACTCAGGTACTATGCGGGGTTTGCAACGCGTACAGCGCGCACATCTACACGAGGCTAGCGCTCCAATACCCACCGGCGGGGGGGAACGAAGAGCTGGGGATGGCCATGACGGCGGACTTTTGCGACAGCTTCTTTACGGCGTGCAGCGTGGACCTCGCCCTCCCCGATACCTTCTGCGCAGAACACGTGTTGCCCGGGAGCAAAACGGAATACTGGTCTTACCCTCCCCAAATCAGCTGTGAGTTGTCAGTTGATAACGTCAATCGTTTGGGACTTAAGGAGGAAAAATCTGTCGAAAAAAACGCGGCGATCATGGCATCGGCCACACGAAACCGTCGGGGCTGCTGAGGTATGGTCAGGGTTACCAACAAATTCAGGCGTTTTCGAATTTGTATGATTGTCCCCCCCCCCCCCCTTCCGGTAGGAGAACTATTGTAATCCCCTCTCCCCCCCCCCCCCCCCCCCAGCTTCGAAAAGGATGCGTGATAAATGGTCAAACGCCTATAGCAAGCAACAGTTGAGAACGACCCACCTCCCCCCACCCCCCCGATACCTGCCTTGTCGGTGAAAACCCCCCTGCGTGCTCCGCCCGCCATTGTAGGGATGCGAGGGTCAATGGCCTCAACACTACGGCTATGCATGAAATGAGCACCCCCGTCCCTCCGCAGCGGGCTTCAGCGACACGTGTGCTTGTCCCGCTTTCGCCAAGTGCCACCTCTGTCGCAGCACGTGTAGTTACACGCCCTCCCCACATCTCCCCCTACTACCCCATCCCCCTTACTACCCCCCCCCTGAGCATGCCACTCCCCCCCCCGTTTCTACCTTTTACCCCCCCCCCCCCGCTAAAATGCGAGGGTTTATTGTCCTAAGGACTACGCCTATGTATGTTATGGTCAAACCCGCCCCCCAAGTGCTCCGTCTCGAAAGGGATGGGTGGTCAACGTCAAATAGCTAATGCAAGCAGCTAGTGAGCACCCGGCCCCCCCCCCCTCCTAACGCCTCCCCAGTGCTCCGTGTCGAAAGGGATGAGGCGTCAATGCCCAATGACTAACGCAAACAACCAATGAGTACCCAACCCCCCACACTAACCACGCGATGCCTTCCTGGTCGGTGAAAACCCGACGTTCTCCGTCCCGGCATTGTATGGATAGGAGGGTCTAATGGCATACGACTACGGTTGTGCATGAAATGAGTACATCCCCGCCTACTACCCCCCCCCTGCCAATTCTTCGTCTCAAAAGGTATGGGGGTGAGCAATACATGAGTACATCCCACCCCTCAATGTGCGAAATTGTCTCCCCCCCCCCTGCACTACTCCCCCCCGCCCCCCTTTCAGCTAGCTTCAGCGACACGGGTGTTAGCCCGACCTTCTCTTTCTAGCGTTACCTTTATCGCAACACGCATATATTATAATTTTTCTTCCCCCCTCTGATATGCGGACTAATTCGCCCCTCTCCCCTCCTACTAGCATCCCCCCTTAGCCCCCCCCCCTACTACCTTCCACTGTCACCCACCTACTACCGCCCCCTCTCCCCCAACGTCCCCTCTGTTCCCCCTACCAACCCCCCCCCGTCTATTGTAAGTATTCTTGTTTTACCTTCCAATAGGCGAAATAATTCGCCCCCCTCCCCGCGAATTCCCCCCCCCACCTACCCCCGTAACCTACCACTCCCCCCCTCATGCCCGTACTACCTCTCCCCCTCCCCCTACCACTTCCCTTCTTTCCCCTACTGACCCGTCCCCATATATTCCCAGTGTGATTGTTTCCCCCCTACAATACTTATTGACCCCCCCCCCCTCCTACTACCACCCCCCCACCCCTACTACATCCCCGCTCTCCCCCGTGCTACCCCTCCCCCTGTCCCAGCTACCCCTCTTCTTCCTCCTACGACCCCCCCGTCTATTTCAAGTATGCTTGTTCCCCCCCTCCGATAAGTACACTAATCCCCCCCTATGTTACCCCCCTACATTATGTATAGGTTGGGTTGGCGTCGGTTGGCAACGTCACTGTAAAACACGCCGCTCACTACATGAGCTAGACCACCAGGGTACCGTTTTTTGTTTTGTTTTGTGTTTGGCGGTCGATCACAGCTGGTGGTCGAGTTAGATCATTTGTGCGGGGCGGAGAAGTCTTACTCCGCACAAGGGGAACGGTCGTATATATCACGTACCAGTATTTATGGAAAGGCACCCACGAGGCAGTTACATACTACTCCCATTGCTGTCTCTGATACCGGAAACTAAATCAACTCATTGAATCTGTTGTCCATATGCGAGTCCGTCTTACAAGCGGGTCTTGGAAGGATGCAGTTCACCCTTCATTCGACTCGCCGAACACCTCACGGCGCTTCGCGCTTGGTGCAAGCAATGTCTGCCTGGTTGGTGAACACCCGAGGTGTTCTGTCCCGGCATATTACGGATGCGAGGGTCAATGGTCATATGACTACGCCCATGCATGATTATCGAGTACCCCCCCCCGCTACTACTACTACTATTACTACTACTACCCCCCCTCCTCCCCCCCCCCCCCTCATCCCCCTATCACCTCTCCCCCTCTACTTCCCCCCCCCGTCTATTGCAAGTATGCTTGTTTCCTCCCTCCGATATACTGACTGATTCTCCCCCCCCCTCTCCACAGAAAAGAGTATGCCAGCCATAGTTGATAGGGCTGTATGGGAGAAAGTAACAAAAAGGCGAGCTGGAATCAGACGGGATAACGTAGTCGAGAAAATATGAAGAATTTAGGGGGGGATCAAGAAGAGGCACTGTGTATAGAGAAGTTCGGCGGGTACGAGGCAGAAGTAAAAGAAAGAATGAAATAAAGGGAAAGGCAAGCGCTAAGAAATATGGTGAAAGAGGAGAAGCACTTAGAGATATACGGGGGGTTGAGGGAAGATATTGGAATGAAAAAGTATCTGCACGGCTCAATGTACTACGCGAAAAAGCTGAAACTGCGATTTCGCGTAGGGGACCTGGACGCACCAGAAAGAAGAAGGAGATATACCAGTAGTCGGGAGGAGGAGGACGTGGCTACAAATATGTGCCCGTGTTGCGCAACAATAGAGAGTTGGACTTCACATAGTTGGAGAATGTGAAATGTACAAGGAGAAACGGGATTTGTTGGAAGAGATGAGAAAATTAGACGTGTGTGACATGGAAGAGTGTGGAGGACTAGAGCGTAGCGAGAAAACGATCGCTATCCTAGGAGATAGATGGTGGCCGCAGATGGCGAAGCAGGACAGGAATAGGATAAGCAAGCAGTTTCTACGAAAATATGTAGAAGAGGCGTAGTGAGCGCCCAAATGTTGGAGGTGTCTCTATTAGGAGTAGGAACGGTGCTCCGTCTCGAAAGGGATGCGTGGTCAATGGCCAAATGGCTAAGGCAAGCAACAAATGAGTACGCCCCCCCCCCTTCTACTACCCCTCCCCAACCCCACTCCCCAAATATATGCGGACTAACTCGCTCCCCAACCCCCACCCCTACTCATCCTCCCCCCCCCCCCCCCCTACACACATATCAACCTCTCTTTCAGCAAGTTTCAGCGACAAGGGCGTTACCCCCGCGATGCCGTTGTTTCCTGAAGAGGACTTACCGCTGGAGCCCATAGACATGCGTATCACCCCGGATGGAACGAAGTGGTGGATAGCGGGCATGGCGGGGAAGATTATCCAGGTTAGTGGTGGTGGTGATGGTGGTAGCGATGGTAGTAGCGATGGTAGTAGTGTTAATGTTAGCAGTAGTAGTAGCAGTAGTAGTAAGAAATAGTAGTAGCAGTAGTAGTAGTAGTAGCAGCAGTAGTAGTATAAGTAGTAGTAGTGGTAGTAGAAGCAGTAGTACTACCAGTAGTAGCAGTAGTAGTAGTAGCAGTAGCAGTAGCAGTAGCAGTAGCAGTAGCAGTAGCACTAGTAGTAGTAGCAGTAGTAGAAACAGTAGTAGCAGTAGTAGTAGAAGTAGTAGAAGTAGTAGCAGTGGTAATAATAGTAGTAGTAGTAGTAGTAGTAGTAGTAGTAATAGCAGTAGTAATAGTAGTAGTAGTAGTAGTAGCAGCAGTAGTAGTAGTAGTAGTAGTAGCAGCAGCAGTTGTAGTAGTAGTGGTAGTAGCAGCAGTAGTAGTAGTAGTAGTAGCAGGAGCCAAGGTGGTGGTGATAGTGACAGTGGTAGCGGTAAGAGTAGTGGCAGTAGTAGCAGTAGCAGCAGCGCCTATCAGTGGCAGCCGTCGCTGTAGCAGGAGCCTTCGTGTCCGCGTGTAACATGCTACGGTAACGCCAACATTAAGGGTTGGCGGGTGCATTACCAGGAGGCGGTGAAGATACGAGCGAAGGTCGGGAGAATTAACTCATCACGAATATCCCACCGTTTCCTCAACGGGGTTCTTGCACCCCGGTCAGAACGACATTCGAGCACGAAAATCGTCTGAACTGTTTTATTTTGGCTGCTCCGACCTTGTTAACACCGATCACTCAGATTATACCCCCAAAAAAACCAATGCCAAAGCAAAACGACAAATAACGCAGAAAACCGAGGGCAACAATAAAAAAGAAACGAGAAAAAACGGAAAGCCCAAAAAAGGAACCGATGCACGGACGAACTCTAGCACGCCTTTTTACTCCTACGTCCGGCTTAACCTCGCCGGCCACCCTCGCTCCACCTTGTTTTTTTTGCTGCTCTGCCTGGCGAACATTCATGCACTTTATCTGGCCGGGTACAGGTCGGCGTCAACAGCCCTTCGTCTTCAATCATGATCCTTGACATTTCGGATAAAATAATGTACGCCTACGAGCAGGTATGAAAGCTTAAATTGGGAAGTTTCACAGAAATTTCCATGTCTTCACACGGATCACGACAAAACTTGTGGGTCGGGTTCGGCGCTTTTCAAAATATCGCGGGTCGGGTCGGGTCGGGTCGGGTCGGGTCGGGTCGGGTCGGGTCGGGTCGGGTCGGGTCGGGTCGGGTCAGGTTAGATCGGGTCAGGTTAGGTCGGGTCGGGTCGGGTCGGGTCGGGTCGGGTCGGGTCGGGTCAGGTTAGATCGGGTCAGGTTAGGTCGGGTCGGGTCGGGTCGGGTCGGGTCGGGTCGGGTCGGGTCGGGTCGGGTCGGGTCGGGTCGGGTCGGGTCGGGTCGGGTCGGGTCGGGTCGGGTCGGGTCGGGTCGGGTCAGGTTAGATCGGGTCAGGTTAGGTCGGGTCGGGTCGGGTCGGGTCGGGTCGGGTCGGGTCGGGTCAGGTTAGATCGGGTCAGGTTAGGTCGGGTCGGGTCGGGTCGGGTCGGGTCGGGTCGGGGGTCGGGTCGGGTCGGGTCGGGTCGGGTCGGGTCGGGTCGGGTCGGGTCGGGTCGGGTCGGGTCGGGTCGGGTCGGGTCGGGTCGGGTCGGGTCGGGTCGGGTCGGGTCGGGTCGGGTCGGGTCGGGTCGGGTCGGGTCGGGTCGGGTCGGGTCGGGTCGGGTCGGGTCGGGTCGGGTCGGGTCGGGTCGGGTCGGGTCGGGTCGGGTCGGGTCGGGTCGGGTCGGGCCGGGTCGGGTCGGGTCGGGTCGGGTCGGGCCGGGACGGGTCGGGTCGGGTCGGGTCGGGTCGGGTCGGGTCGGGTCGGGTCGGGTCGGGTCGGGTCGGGTCGGGTCGGGTCGGGTCGGGTCGGGTCGGGTCGGGTCGGGTCGGGTCGGGTCGGGTCGGGTCGGGTCGGGTCGGGTCGGGTCGGGTCGGGTCGGGTCGGGTCGGGTCGGGTCGGGTCGGGTCGGGTCGGGTCGGGTCGGGTCGGGTCGGGTCGGGTCGGGTCGGGTCGGGTCGGGTCGGTCGGGTCGGATCGGGTCGGGTGGGGTCAGGTTAGGTCGGGTCAGGTTAGGTCGGGTCGGGTCGGGTCGGGTCGGATCAGGTCGGGTCGGGGTAGGTCGGATCGGGTTGGGTCGGACGGTTTTCGAAATCTCACGGACGGGTCGCGTCGGGGGATCGGTCAGGAGGTTTTCAATCTTATGTTTCGTTGTTTTTTTTATGGCTTAAACATTTTCCCAACGGCGGGGCTCCTTGACCCCAAATCGTCCAAATTTATTTATTGTTTTTCTACTTGACTTCTTTTGCGCGTACCTACTGTAGGTCATGCATGGGATTTGGATATATATATATCGCGTTTCATTTTCGCCTCTTCTTAAAGCAGTTATTGAGTGAGGCATGTAGCTCCTAGAATGAGGTTCCTCAGAAACTTGTTGGTGCACCTCTGGCATAGCTTGGGTCCCAACCCCAAGCGTTCTGCCCCTAAAAACGCGCGTGCGGTGCACTCACCAATCCAACGCACATGGAGTTCAATACCCTTGCTCGTGCTTTATAGGAGCTCCTCAAGTGGTTAGGAGCCTCAGAAAAAAAAACTGTGACGTCATCTCTATCGTAAAACCATGCTTGATGCACTGGCTCCTTTTTTTTGTCTTCTGAGGGGTGGTGGTTCGATAAAACAATGGTTGGTGTACCTCGCCCAAAAGCTGATTCTGACCCAAAAAAACAAACTGAAAGTGCAAACCGACGAATGAATCCGTGGCCTAGGTACACAACGAGAATCAGACAAAATAAACGGCCCATTATTATGTTTTTTTCCGACGATTTTGAGTTAAGAACCTCCGTCTTTCAGAAACCATTTTCGCCAAAAAAAGGTATACCTCTATCATAGCACGCGCCTGCTTCTCGATGTTAGCATTCCTGCTTTACATCAATCGGCTGCCCCTGCTGTCAACGCCATTTTCGTTGTTATTCGCTAGTCCTCCGGCAACGGGCAATGCATACATCAATCCAACATTCATCCGTTGAATACCGTCCTCCTATCTCTCTTCGTGGATGCAATTCAGGGACTTCTGGGGTTCGCGTTCTCGCCTTCTTTCACGGAAACCGGCGTGTTCTACGTCAGCTACTCCATCCCAGGCGATGACGTGAGTCAATGTTATGGTGCCCCCTCTCCCCCGCTGTGGCGTTATGATTCGTAGAAAATGTCCCCTCATCACACCCGGCAGGCGATATCATCGCCCGTTACAAAAGCCGACGTGTTCTACCTAAACAACTCCATCCCAGGCGAAGACATGGGTTAACATATCTGCATATATACGGTTCTTTCAGGGTGGGCTAGTGTTATGGGACTACCTCACCTGTTGCGGCGTTGTGCTTTGTAGCAAGAAAGTGTCCCCTTATCATACCCGGTAAGCGTTATTGCCTGCAAGGATGAAGATATTTTAAAGGTGAGTCAATGTGATAATATCCTCTCTCCTCCGTTGCGGGGTTATGGTTTGAATAAAGCGTCCCATGATCATATCTGGCAGGCATTATCACCGCCCTTTACGAAGACAGGCGTGTTCTACGTCGTCTGCTCCATGCCAGGTAACGACGTGAGCTAGGCTGTAGGGCGTAGGCGACCTTACCGTGAGGTAAAGCAACGCTGCCACGCTTTATCGTACTCCGTCTCGAAAAGGATGCGTGGTCAATGGCCAAACGACTAAGCAAGGCAGAAGCACCCAATGAGTACTCCCCCCGCTCAAGCGTGTACAATAAATGATGTATTCAAGCCCTGCAGTGTGAATTAGCTTCATTGCGGTTTGGTTGGTCGGCGTTTTATGTTCTGAGCAATGCGCAACACCCTGGACAGTAATAAGAGTCGTTTTTTTTAGATTGCAATAGCTATCGCGCTGTACTATTTCGTGCTGTACATGTCAATTGACCCCCCACCCCCCCCCCCCCTCCACGGCACATCTCCCCCCCCGCAGCGGCACACCTGGCTTCCTCTTGCACGCGCCAGAGGTTCCTCTCCTTGTTCCGCCCCGTTCCTTCCCGTCCCGACCTGTCCCGCCCCGCCATGTCCCTTTGACTGCTCGAACTCTCCCAGATTGTCGAACAAAAGGTTCGTGCCGTCCGTTTTTTGCCTGGACTCGCTCCCTGATCGCTCTCGTCAAAACTACGGTCCCCATGATCTCACCGACCGACATCAAGTAATTTTCTGTTTTCCGGCCATGTTCAGTCAAGTGCAGTCAGCCCCGTCTGCAGAACCAAAGCGCAAACCCCGCAACTTAACGCCTCCTCCCTGTCCTGTCCCTCTTCATGCCGTCCCTCTCTGCGCTGGTGTTCAATTCCCTGTTTTTTGTTACCTGGCATACTATAGGTTGCTGAAAACGGGAAGAATGTGTTATCTAAGTTTGTTTACTCCGGTACCCCGGCGGCGACGTATGGGTCAGAGGAGAACCTCATCACTACCTCCGACAAGCGCTCCAGCGCGCACGCTTCTGGGTGGGTAGGCTTCCCCCCCTCTGCCTACAACGATGAATCGGTGAGCTGATGGCGTTTGGCTCTTCAGCTCTTGTGGCGATGCCCTTTAATTTATAAAATTGTTTTAACAAAGCCAGCTGTAAGTTCGACAAGGATAGGGTCGATACCTATCTTCGCACGCTGCGTTTATACATCGTTCGTACACGTGTATAGTAATTTTTCTTGAGGTAAAAACCTAGAATAAAATGACATTTTTAACCGGTTTTTATGCTGCAGAGATGCTACATTAGAAGTAGGTTATGCGACATATTCTAATGCCTCGCTTTTGGACAGGTCAGATCCCTACTATTTCATGATCTAGATCTTGTAGGACAGATAGATCCCTCATCTATATGATCTGCATTTTGGACATATATGTATCACTGGTCTGTATCATTTTCGTTGTTGGACAGGTATATCCATGATCTGTATGATCTGCGAGACCTGGATCGTTTATCACGTTGGGATATGTAACGATAGGCTTCCCTCCCTCCAGCCATCGGGATGAGAAGGGAAGATTGTCACCACACCGGACGATCATAACCCTATGTCACGACCTAGATTGTTTTGGACAGATACACATATATATATATCCATGATCCTTTCTCACGTCGGCGTATCTGTATGAGTAGACTTCCTTCCCTCCAGCTACAAGGATAAAGCGATAAGCTTAGCACACGCCCATAGATTGGGGGGTGGGGGTGTCCGACGAAGCAACTTCTCATTAGAACCACCACACGGCCGTTGTCGGGTAGGGGGGTAATTTGTGGGCTCCTCAAAACGACCTGATCGAAGCTAGCCAACTATCTACTAGTCGGCGACGTACTGTTAGTATGGTCGGCCTACCCACCGCGCTACAAAATGTACACCCCAAGGATACACGAGTTGTGGTACTCGGTGCAATGTGTCCGCTTAGCGTTTGTGATATATTGAAGGCAAGAATAAATAATTCAACAATGAAATGCAACTGCGCTCCCGGGTGGGACGTGCGATGGGTATTGCAGGCAGCGAACCACGAGCTGTACTGGAGCGTGGGGGACGGTGGGCCTCAAAACGACCCCTTCGGTAACGCACAAGACAAAACTCTGCTCCACGGAAGCATCATCCGCATCTTGGTGCCCTCGGCGGTCGCTGCTACCGGCTATACCATCCCGGCCGGAAACGCTTTCGACGGTCTTAACGGTGAGTGGCCGCCAGCCGATCTGTTTGCTCCTCGATACCGTCTCCCTCTATGTGGGAGTCGTCCCACGGTGGAGGTGCAGCATATTCTGAGAATGTTCTGAGATCCCAACATGAGGAGCTGAACATTTTCTCAGCACCGGAAGCATGACTTCGAAGGCGTTTTTCGTTCGCAAAACCCGGTCGGCGTTTCTATGCGCTGGTCGGAAAATATATAGATGGCCGACTTACCGCCTTTAGAACACCCTAAAAAACAACGCACTTGTTTCTTTCTGTGTCTGTGCGTCGGTAATGCTGACGGTATTGAGCTGCAGGCGAGAGGGTGGAGGTTTGCGCTTGGGGCTTCCGCAACCCTTTCCGGTGCTCGTTCGACCGACTTACGGACGACCTCTATTGTGGCGATGTTGGCCAGGACAGGATCGAAGTGATCAACATCGTGGAGTGAGTTGCTACTGTACCCGCGTTCCTTTCTTTGATAGCAAGCCGATACGTCTGGTGTTAGGCGCTGAATTTCTTATTTTGATGAACGGGTGTGTGCTACTCTCAACTTCAGGCAACAGCTGTTGAACTTCTTTTTGCGAGAGCTGCGAGTCGGCACGACTTAAGTCACTAACTAGTTGTTAGTTGGAGTACTAGTCAGTTTTTCCAGAAGGTGCCGACTATCCGACTTATTTGGTTTCCATACCTTTATGAGGGATTGACGGATGTGGGATGCACTATTTAGTTTAGCCCGCCCCACCGTCCGGCCGGGGGAGGCTTGTTTGGCTCGCTTCGCTCACCTGACTTAAGTCGGCAAGTCGGCTGGGCATCAGCTGGGATTGCCAGCCGACTTGGCGATTAAAGTCATATAGTCGGCTAAGGGTACCTACCGATTAGTTATCAGTCGTGAAATTTTGCCGATTAACAGCTCTACTTATTTCCTCTTGATTTTCAGGACTGAGCCTCTTGAGGGGCTCGTTCTCATGAGAGGGGGCCGGGGCCGGTGGTGTACCACTGACCGATTGTAGCAGCGCTTTTCACCAAACACTTTACCAGCAGTGTGCGGTAGAATGTACCCAGTAAGACTGAAAGGGGGTTAACATCATAGAGTGACTAGCTCAACGTCATAGAGTGACTTACCGGTAGTAGATCTCCACAAACAAGACACCAAGTCATTGGTGCGAGATATGATCAACGAGGTACACCAGGTGTGTGCCACATTTTGGCAAAAACATTTTCTGTTGTAGACAGGGGTTCTTAACCCCAATCTTGTTTTGCAAGATTCGAATATTTTTAATGTATACCTAGGCCATGGGGTGGTTTTTGTCGTTGCGTTTGCGCTTTCAGTTTACTCAAAATCAGTTGTTGCCTCAGAAGGCATGGAGTTCCTCAATAGGTTATGAGCCCCAGAAAGCAAAACGAAAGAGAGCCAGAGCACCTCGACGACCGTGGTGTGTGCAAAAATACTCTTATAGGGTAATTACGAAACAAGAATGAAATAAAAATGGGCGATCGATGTACTGCGCAGCTTGCAGAGGTGAGTATCGACCCTAAATTCGTCAAACTCACAGCTGGCGTCGTCAGAATAATTTTATAAAATAGTAAGAGTTGTGAATCGGCAGAATTTCACGGCTAGTATTACCAATAGAGAGGTACCGTTAGCCGACTAACCGACTTCAGTCGGCAAGCCAGCTGGCGAAGCCAGCTGATGGCCAGCCGGCTTGCCGACTAACGTCAGGCAATCGAAATCGAGAAAAATCAGCTCCTCCCGGCCGGAGGAGAGGGGGCGCCCGAAAAGGAAAAAATGCGTCCCACATTGAACAATCTCTCCTGCATGTACCAGGTATGAAAATTAGAATAACTCGGACAGTCGGCCCCTTCGGGAAGAAAAAAAAACATAATAGTCCGTCTGCTGACTAATTGGTGACTTATGTCGTGACGACCCACAGCTCTTGAAAATGTCGGTCCTGTGTACGTTTTCGTCCAATCTGGCGAGAGACACACGTCGGGCAGGCAGGACAAGGTCGCAGTGCGTGGTTAACATCGTGCAGTGAGTAAGCCGGCCACAAACAATCCGCACAACGACTTCCTTTTCGGGTGTTGCCACCATGATTGTGCTTGCCATCCTCCAACATGCAGACGGCATGATGAGCAGCTTCGCCGTCGACCACTCCTAAAACATTCCCAGAAAGTAGAAAAAAAAAACGTAAGGGAAACCCAGATAAAACACGAAGCCCGTATACGGGAAGCCTACGCTCAAACTCTATCTCCCCTCTGTAGAACAAGGCTACGAGGGGTCGCGTTGGGGGCCTTTTTTTGCGGTCGGCGAGGGTCATGGGGTCACTCGCGCGAGTGGCCCCCTTGTTCATTTACCTTGCGGTCTCAAGGTTTCGTGAAAAACATAAGTTTGGGACAGGAACGCGCAATGGAATGGTAAGCTACGCTGCGCCAAAAAAAAACACCTACCTTGTACCTGTTAAGTTTTTTTTTTTGTCAGTGAGGTGTGTTAAGAGTCATTGGGGCTAGTGCTGAAAACCTGGAAGTGAGAAATGAAGGTGCCACCCCTAACCCCTACCATAGCCTTTGTTAGGCACCTGCTTTCGGCTTAGGGTCGCTCTAATCCACACCATGCTGCCCTTGCTCTACGTCCCTCCTCACTACATGGAGCATATCAATGTCTAGTGGGAATCAGGTGCGGACTTGAGGTGGAGGGTAGACCATCGATAGGCTACGTTGCATTTATACTAGCCAGAAGACGGGCAAGCGTCAACCGTTCAGTCGTTCAAGGCTGTCAGTCAAGGCGTTCCCATCCGTCCGGACGGATCTTTCCCTATCCCCATGCTAGAACCGCCTCGTTTTAAATATGGAAACCCCTGTTAGACGATATTTTTTTTGAAGTATTGCCCAAAACCGTTTTTTTTTTTTAACGTATCCCAGGAGGCCTTATATCCAATCAAAACACTTGCCCTAAAACGATCGGTGTAGGCGCAGAAGAACACACAACATTTTTCTGTGGATGTTTTGAAGTTGACGTTGAAGTTGAAGTTGAAGTTGAAGTTGACGTTGAAGTTGACGTTGAAGTTGAAGTTGAAGTTGAAGTTGAAGTTGAAGTTGAATTTAATTTTGAAGTTGATGGTGATCGCACACGAGCTACGGTAGAGGTGCGCCACCGTTACTTTTCTGAGGTCTCCTCACTGAAGCAGCTCTTTGATTTCTAGGCGAGAACTGATTTCGAATAAACTGAAAGTTCTACTCGATGGACAAACCATCGAACCGTCCCTTGGCTGATGGCCTAGAGTTACAGCACGGGGTAGGGGTTTTGCACACTTTTTGGGGCCAAACGCTTCTTACCTCTTGTGGTTGCTTGAGCCCTTATCAACTGTGGAGCCATCGCTTAGTCTGGGTCTGATACTTTTACGAGTATATTGGTGTTAGAACCGGGGCGTAGAAGTGTTGGTCGGGTTGGGCGAACGAATGCCGTTCCAAGTCATGCTTCGGGTGATGTTGATGTTGATGTTGAGCTCCTCTCGTCGTGTTAGGAGCTCAGAAAATTCTCAGAATACGCGGCAGCCCTATAGCGTGGGATGACTTCCTAGGCGTACAACAACACTGATAGGTTGTTAAGGAGCCCCGACATTGTTGAGAAATTACTCTTGTTTCCAAACAGTGCTACCTCTACCGTTGTCGTGAGTCGGCACGACATAAGTCGCCAACTAGTTACTAGTCGGTGTAATTAGTTAGTCGATTCCCGAAGGTGCCGACTAACCGACTTATTTGGTTCCAAATACTTGTAGGAGGGACGACATTTTTTTTTCCTTATCGGGCGCCCCCCCCGCAGCTAATTAGGCTCGTTTCGGTCGCCTGACTCGAGTCGGTAAGTCGGCTAGCCATCAGCTGGGTTCGACAGTCGACTCGGCGACTACAGTCAGTTAGTCGGTTAACGGCACCTACCGATTAGTTAGTAGTTGTGAAATCCTGCCGACTCACAGCTCCATTTATCGTAGTACGCGTTGCTGCGTTTTGCAGGGCTTACACGTGATAACCACAACAACGACACTCACGAGGATGTACCATACCCATGCACCACCGTCCAACGCGGTGAATTGAACGAAAAAAAAAATCGGGTCCAGGTGCGGCAAGAACTACGGCTGGAACACGTACGAGGGCTCGCGGTGCAACGACGGGTTCGTGGGAGACGAAGCCTGCCCAACTTTGGACCGAGCCGATTATGTCTTCCCCACTTTCCAGTACTGCCACTTCGACTACGACTCGGGCGGAGAAACCGTCGACGTTTGCGGTGATCGGATCATCACCGGCCTCTCGGCTATTGGTGAGGGTCTATAACAGAGATACACCATGCTAGACAAGGACTATGGTATTGTAGTGTCATTGTAGTATCATACCCCCATTCGTTACTATCGGGTTTTTACCACTCGCACGCTGAGTGAATCTGTACCAAACCTCACGGTGAAAAGACCTCAGACAATACTTTCGGCTCAGCGGTGCTTCATCGTTCCATTGCAGATTCACATCGCTGAAGAAACGGCACGAAATCTCAAGGCTGCCAGGGATCGCGGGTGTCCCTCGCGCGAGCGACCTCCAGACGTTGAAAAACGAGTCGCCAAAAGTGACCCCCCCTACCGCATCTTTGGTCGTTATGGCTCTTAAAACCCCTAATAAAACTAGCGGTAAGGCCACGACTCCGCCCGTGGCGCTGAAGTTGTAACGTGGTCAGACGCGTGCTACGATGGAGGCGCACCGCTTTTTTTTCTTAACACTACCCCTCACTTTAGTAGGAGGTCAAGACATGTCCTTCTTAACCCCCCAAAAAATTGTTTGACGGAGAAAAAACAAAACCGCGTCGTACCGGATGAAAACTTTCCAGAGTCTAGGTATGCAACGAGAATCAAGCCAAAAATAAAAATGGCGTTTTTCCCGGCGAATTTGGGGTTAAGGAGCTCCGTTGTTAAAATACCATTTCAGAGGAAAAGTGCTACCTTTGTCGTAGCGCGACTCAGCAGCAGTGACGAGGTGTCTAACAAAAGCACCAACCAGGGTTCAAATCTCCCTTACGTCCTTCTGCTCCGTTTTTTCTTGTTTGGGCGGAAAGTACGGAAAATAGATACCTTGCAAGCCATGGCAGACGATTCTAAGGAAGAAGGGTCGTAACCCCGCTTGTTAGGGGCAGTGCCGACTAATAAAATAGAGGAGGCGGTTTAGGATAGTTACCTTGCTACTGTGGTACTACGGAGTACCAGGTAGTCCCCGTCGTAAAATATCGATTGCGCTGTTGTTGACATATCACACTTAGTCATCTCGTATACGTAGCCCGTACGTGGTTGGACGTAGCTCTCGACCTGCATTGACTTTCAAAGCACAGGGCGGCAGTCGCATTGCGTCAACACAGACATGAGGCACGATTGCATCGTTTGAATCGTTCGCCGGCGACCTGAAAACGAGGGTTTTCAGGCCGTTGAGATTTTTTCTTTTTCTTGTTGTCGTATCGTGCATGTAGGGGCTTGAGTTGTGATCGATCGGGCATGCACGATGCACACTCTCACACAACTCAACGTAACCACTTTTCCCTCTTCGTCTCTTCATCGAGACCGCGCTATTAATAAACACACCACCAGCCCTTGGGGCATGTTGTTAGTCATCAGCTCTGCGGAGCTTGGGGCTTGATCGCAACGACAGACTAACATATGCTGAGTGCGAATTCTGGCATGACTCAGAGCAACCGCAAAGAGCCACAGGGGGCTTACGTCCCTATGATTTCATGATGGGATACGTCCCCTGTGGCTGTGTGTGGTTGCTCTGGGTCATGCTGAACCTCGCAGTCAGCAAATGATAGTCTGCCGTTGCGATCAAGCTCCAAACTCCGCAGAGCTGATGAAAAAAATATACCCCAAGGGCAGTGGTGTGTTTATTAATCGCGCTGTCTCGAAGAAGAGACGAGGAAACGACAGTGGTTGCAACCCTTGAGTACATCCGAGCTCCAGGCTTAACCGCCAAATGGATCCCGGAGTGTGCTTTAATCAGAGGTGTATGTACTGTAACCGCTGAGCTATGTGTACACTCAGATTAACCGCCAAGTCGACCTCGAATTGTGTTTTATTAGAGACACACCATGACTACTGAGCTATACAGTTGTTGTTGTTGATGATGTTGTTGTTGTTCTCACATTAACTCGCATAATCAAGTCCGTGGTCACAGGACAGGCTCCAGTCACTCTGGAGCTGAGGAATACCCCAGGGAGAAACACAAACAACCCAAGGTGGTACACGCATATATCACAGCTGACGCAATTCATGCCGCCACCAGAAACATATAAAAGTGAAATCGGGAGTCAGCCTACGATGTGCCAGGTCTATACCGGAGCATACTTCTCATTACTCGCACCTGGAAAAACCGACTATACCGCTTGCCACCCAAGAAAGACGACCACGTATATATTACACGTAGTATCTATCACTCCGCATACGCACGACAGGCATAAGTCAATTGGAGAAAAAGAAACAAAGAAAAGAAAAGAAGATAAAGGAAAGGAAGAAAAGACAAGGAAGCGCAAACAAACGAAAAAGGAAAGGAAAGAAAAGAAAAGGCAAGAAAAGCAAGAAAAGACAAGACAAGACAAGAAAGGAAGCAAGGAAAGGAAAAGAGAAAAAAAAATGTCATACTAGCAGACCTTAGGAACTGAATAAAGACGGCATTGGGCTCATAGAGGGTATCAAGCGCATCATCAATGGCACTGGGGAGAAAACGCAACATAGCGAAGAAGTCAGGGCGGTTTTACGCTATCTTGTGGCGGCCATTGGAAGCCCCAGTAGGGATCCCCCAGCAAGGAGATCGTGTATCAGGGTGACATGACCTCGTTGTTGGGGCAAACTGCCTCATTCGTTCCAGGTTATGCGTACAATTCCCCATCCGTGCCAGGTGATTTTGACCGTTTTATATCGGGATGCCGCCTTGCTCAGACCGTCTAATAGGGGATCCCTACTGGCTGCATAAGCAGTCAGCTTAACCGCCTAGTGGACCCCGGATTGTGCTTCAATTCGATATGCGCCACAGCCGCGGAGCTAGGATATAATCGCAGTCAGCGCCGACTTTATTTATAGCTCAGGGGTGATGGTGTGTCTCTAGCAGTTTATGATTGAGACACCACGCTTGGGGTGCAGCAGAAAGTTTCTGACCTGCTAGCATGAGGACCTCAGCACATCACCCGAAGCATGAACCTCGAAGCCTTTTTTCGTTCGACCTGCGTGCCACGACAGAGGCATATGATCTACCTGGTACCTTTTTTTGTCTGAAATGGTTTCTCAATGGCGGGGCTCCTTAACCCAAAGTCGTAGGGAACACGCCCCATTTAGATTTGGGCTTTATTCTCGTCGTGCACCTTGCCCCATGGGCTCGTTCATCCGGTGTACAAGGTAGCAGGTTTATCCGGGATCAAATCGGTTTTTGGGAGAAGGTCTTAAGCTCCCAAATTGAGGGGTAGTATTAAGAAAAAAAGTGGTGCACCTCTGTCGTAGCACGCGTCTCCAGAGCAAACCCGGCCTGCACCTCTCCATGCACCATAGCCCTAAAACAAATACACCCGTAAACTTGTCACGGTTCCACACTCGAGGAGCCCCCCCCCCCCCAAAAAAAAAAAGTCACCCCTGCCGCGGGAAGCGTCTATTATTAGTATCACCAGTATAAACATCGTGCTTGCCATCCGACAAAGTGCAGCGTGAGCTTCCACGTCAAATCACTCCTATCCTTTTCCAACGAAGTCTAAGAGAACAAAAAATGAGGGAAACCAATAAAAGGAAAATCTACGCACGGTGTCTACAGCTTATTTATGTGCCGACTTCGGGTAAGGGGTTATCTGTTAGCGTGCAACAAAGGGCAGTATATATATATCAATATGATGTTTCGCTTTTCCTCAACCTCCAGTGCTGTACTATCACTTCGACTACGTCTCACGCGGGGAAAGATCTGACGTTTGCCGTGACCGGATAATCACCGACCTTTCGGTGTATCGATGAAAATTGATGAATATCACTGTGCTAATCACATGACGATGTACCGCGTTAGATTTAGACGTGGATCATCACTCACAAAACAATTTAATGTATATATAATGTATATATATCTTTTTAGTTTCACCCTTTGCTTTTCGTGTTCTTGACTTTGTGTTCCATAATCATCATGTGTTGGGTCGTTAACCCCCACGTTGCACAAAGTCCGATGGCAAATGTCAAAACAATGGGTGTTTCGATATACCTGCCATCCGTAACGCCTTTTTATCTTCTGGTATATTTTTTCCACGCCAACGTGTGTAGGACGTGGTTTTGCTCTACTTTTTAGCGGCGTTTTCTTGCCACCAACCCGGGCTACGATAGCGGTGGCACGTTTTATGGCAAAAAATGTAATCTTGACCCCCCAAAATCGTCTGAATGTATCGAAAAAAAAAACTTTTTTTCTCGTTTTTATTTTATTTTCTCTCATCCCATGTGCTATCGTAGCACAGTTCCTTTCTCTTTCTCCCTCCGTAGGCGTACCTCAGATCCATGGCCACTACGCAAGCTCTCCTTCCCACCCCCCCTCCCGCTACGGTACGCGCCTCGCTTGTTATCGCGAGACGACTTTAGCCCTCGTCTTCCCTCGTCGACTGGCATCGAATGACAATAGCACTCGTTGTGTGCCAGTAGGCCATGGGATTGTCCGTCGGGTGGCGCTTCGATTTTTCGTCAGAGTCGTGTTTTTGAACAAAACGGGTGCACCTCTACCGTAGAATGCCTCCGCCGACGATGATCGAAGCTCCTTAGAGTACCCTTGCTTTAACTATGCGTGCTTAAAAAGTAGATCCAGGTGGTGATTTTAACGAGCGTTCTGACAGAGCTTTGTCGCCGCTTCACACCCGATTTACCCAGGTGGCTATGTGTACCGAGGGTCGAAGTTTGCGGACATTCTCGGCGGTCACTACATTTTCGCGGACCACAGCACAGGGTAAGCCGCCTTGGGTTCGATTTTTCTTCCTGGGGATGATTGCGAGATACCGACATTGGTTTAGTTGTTTAACCGTGCTCATTTTCTTTCCCCATGCGGTGCCTGCCCTTGTGTTGTGGTATTGTCCTTGAAGACAGAATGATACGCTCGCACTTAGAAACATGACTCAGAAGCATATTTTGCATGAGTTGGGAGGCGTGTTCAGAGTGGGAAACGGGGTACGTATGACTTGGGGGGCTTGCTTAGATAGGAGAACAGGGGTTCCGTTCCATGGCCATCACCTTCCACTTGCGTTTACATTCTCCGCCTACGCCTAGGCAAAATTGTCAGATTACGTATGACTTGGGAGGCTTGTTTGGATAGGAAAACAGGGGTTCAGCCCCCATGGCCGTCACCACACACTCATGCATACACTCTCCGCCTACCTTAATACCTCTATCGACGCATGCTACGATAGAGGTGTGAAGGTATACCTTTTTTTGACTGAGACCGTTTGTGAATGGCGGGGCTCGTTAGCCCCAAATCGTCGGGGGAAAAAAAATAATAGGCCATTTTTTCCCATCGGGTAGCAATTTAGGTTTTCCCTTTAATCCTTCTTTGGGAGAGGAAAAAAATGAATAATAGGCCATTTTCTTTTTTGCATCGGGTAGCAATTCAGGTTTTCCTTTAAATCATTCTTTGGGAGAAGAAAAAAATAAGTAATAGGCCATTTTTTTTCCATCGGGTAGCAATTTAGGTTTTCCCTTAAATCATTCGTTGGGAGAGGTACAGAGCTCCTCAATAGGGTATGAGCCTCAGAACAAAAAAATGGCACCTCTACCTTACCATTAGTACTAATAATAGTAATACTGTACTATTAGTAGCATGCGGTCGTGTCAGATTACGTATGACTTGGAAGGCTTGTTTAACAGAAAAACAGGGGTTGCGCCCGACAACAATTACTTTACACTGTTGCTTGCATTTCCCTGTCTGCGCTTTTGGCAATGGCTCTTTTGTTGCTGTCAGGGTGCTTCACCACCTAAGGCCTGCCGCTGGCGGCACTTGGACGGCGGGAACCATTCTCTCCCCCATCCCGCAACTCGCCAGTTTCGCGGAGGACTTAGATGTGAGTCGCACACGTACGCCACGTACATGAAGGTTGTTTGCCACCAATAACATTTCAGAATCAGGTTTGCGCTAGTTTCAATCGCAAAAAAAAACGACAAATAAAATAGGAGTAGGATAGGTTATTCCGGTAGATAAAATTCAAAAATACCATTAGATTAGGGTGTATTATACCGGTAGCTAAAAAAGGGACACGTGCGGAGAAGAACAACTGGGAAGTAATTCACAAGAGGGTCATAGGAGATATAATACCGGAACTGCTTTACGGTAGTTTATTCGATGTATCTCGGAACGGCACCTACGCTATACCTCGTAATTGTCGGAGGGACAACATAAAATTACTACTTAGTGAAAACAAAATGTTACAGCATAATGTATTAGCATGTTTACCAACAGGCAACGCACGTTATGAGAGTAGGCACGCTTCGATGAGAGTCGACGAGGAGGGAGGAAATAGCTTGATGGAGTTCTTCCCGCGATAAAAAAACGGAGGCGCGGAGTGGAGCGCGGAGAGGGGGGGAGAATAATCTGCTTGGTGACCCCGGATCTGAGTCACGTCTAGGGGCGGGGACGGAGAAAGAAAAACCGCGAAGACACTAGAAGGGACGAGCAAAAACTAAACGAGCTTCAACGTCGATCACCCACAAACATCTCTAGACTCCTGCTACGACAATAGAGATTAGCACTTCTTCGGCTAAATATATATATATATATATATATATTTTGGCTCTTTAACCCAAAATCGTCGGATTCTGAATTATTTTTTACGCCTAGGCCATGAGATTTTTTCATCGGGTTACAATGTTTCGTTTCTTCTCGCAATCAAGGTTTTTTTTATTGGTGAGGTATACCAGCCATTGTTTCATCAAGCCGACTACCTTGCAGGAAAAAAACAACAACAATGGTTGACGCACCCCCCTACTGTAGTATCAAGCGTTTGAACATTTTCCCAGAAAACAGAAACCCAAGGGGGAAACATGAGGGAGGAGGTTATTAGAGTTCGGGAACCGAACCAATAATGACACGTCTGTTTGTTGGGATGGAGAATGCCGTACTGGCTGTAGGTGTTTTGGCTCATGTTCTGTGGTTGAAGAATTGACGTTGATTACAGCAGCATGGCAGTGTTTTGGTTGATCGCGTCAATGACAATAGCAAGTGGATACAGCACGGGACGGTGCCAACAGGCTGGTAGAACACGCGAACAGACAGCGTGCTGCTGCTAGAGCTGGCCAGCAGCTGCCGGGACAGGTATTCATTCGGTTTCTTGGCGAGTGTCCTCTGTTGATGATTTTTCATTTGTTCAATGTCCCTGTATCCATAAACAGGAAAGCGCAAAACAGCGAGGCTGAAATATCACGCAGCTTAAAAAGTTGAGTATAGACCGCTCAAATTTCCGAACTCACGGGTGAGGTATTTTGATACTTGCCATCATTTACGAAAAAAGTACCCCCCGTACACGCATTTTACCAGGTCGAAACCGTTGTGCATGGTTGGATACAAGTAAACCTCTCCGACCTACCCTACGGCTCCCTGTGGCTCCCTGTGTTCCGCACCTACCTTTGTGGTCACTGAAACAATCTGTAGGAGGCACCCCTTCAGCGTCGGATGACAAACGAGCGACCTAATCCTGGTAACTACGAGGGACTTGGCAATTTTTTCCGTGGCTAATCTCCGCGGGGTAATTTATCCTTTTTTCAACGTCCTGGTAGGTGAAGACCCAACACGCTCCACCCCGGCAATGCGGGGACGCGAGGGCCTATAGTCTGACAGACTACGGTCACGCACAACAAGGATTACTCCGTTCTCCAAACAACCCCCCCGCTTTCAGCCTTGCCCTTGCCCGTGCCCGCCACAGTTCCAACATTTATTTACTTCTTACCTCCTGGTTTAACGCCTCACTAAATCCCCCCTCCCATCCCTCGACACTCGTTTAACAGGGCGAGCTATACATGGTCGGATACAAGGGAAACATCTACGACCTTCCTTGCGGCTCCCTGTGCGGCGCCGCAGGTGGCTCTGGACCCTGCCTTCCCCAGTCGGACAACGTACCGACGATCGAAGAAGTCGGGTGCTTTGTTGATGCTGATGAGAGGGCGATGCCTCTGGCTCTCGATGCCCCCAAGTGCGAAACTATGAACGCCGAGGTGAGATTTGTTTCGGGAGACATTAGATGCTAGGTGTTGTAGTGAGTTCGCCGAATTTTTTTGTGTTGCTGGCTAGGTATTACATACTCCGTCGAGGTTCTTACGGTCATTTGTGGATTTGTTCGGCTTGTCACCGTGAACAAGATGGTTCGTAGAGCTGACTATTGTACCTCGCCCTCGCAGACTACGTGTTAGTTGGATAGGTAGTTCGTATTTCGTCTAGGTCCTTGCGGTAACTTGTGGGTTTCTTTGGCTGGTCATAGCAAGATGGTTTGTCGGGCTGACTCTAAGTCGACGACTCGTGTTAGTTGGTTAAGTATATAGTATTACGTACACGTCCTAGCGGCAATTTGTGGATTTCTTCGGTTCATCATCGCGAACAAGACAGTTTGTAGGGCTGACCATGAGTGTCGCCGTTCTAGTTAATTGTAGCTATGAATAGTTGCTTGTTGGCTACGTGGTACGTATTACGGGTAGCGCCTTGAACTATAAATAATTTGTTTTTTTGTTGACTTCTTCGGCCGACCTACCGCAATCGGACAACATGTGGTACCCCCGATAGAGGGAGTCGAGTGCTTCATCGATGCTAGACAAGATGGTCATGCCTCTTGCCCTCGATGCCCCCCCTTGCGAAACCATGGAGGCTGAGGTAGGTTTTTCTTCTAGAGATGACGACAGGTCGTAGACTAGGAAGCAAGTTACGGGGGCTGACAATAAGCCGCCGAGCCGTTGTTGATCGGCGAGGTATTTCGGTTAGATGGCTGACTATAAGTCGCCGACTAGATCTTATTTGGCCAGGCGATACGGTTGTGCTTTATCGACGCCGACGAGAGGGTGATGGTGGCTCTAGCTCTCAATGCTCCCACGTGCGAACCCATCAACGCTGGATTGGGTTTCGGGGGTGAAGATCGCTTTTTCGGAAGACGACCACCATGATACTAAGGCCGTGAGTTGTCTGACGAGGCTATCCGTTTCCGCTGTGTTATTTACTTCCGGGTTGGCAGCAGCATGCAACAGTTTTGCGCAGGCGTCATCACTATTGTTGCTACCCTAGCCTACTGTATTTTCGCCGTTTCCTTTACTTCCGGGTTGCCAGATATAGGTGGCTGTTTTATCTTATTTTCGGGGTTGACAGATGTTTTTCAGCCCAAACATATTTCCGCCGTTTTATTTGCTTCCGGGTTGGCAGGAATACCCTCGGTTCTGGGTAGGCGTCGAAACTAATGAAACCCTAGCCTAACGCCCTCGTACGTAGCCTGACGCATTCCCGCTGTTTTTGTTTATTTCGGTTTGTCCGGATGTGTTTGTACCCTAACACATTTCCGCCGTTTTGTTTTTCGTTCGGGTTGACAGACGTGCTCTCGTTTCTGCTCGACGGTCGCGGGGGCCACACACTTCGGCATGCAGTACCAACGAGAGTGAGTGAAACAGATTGGACACGCTCTCCTTGTGTGCGCCTTCGCCCGGACCAGGTTTTGCCACCAAAAATCACCAGAAAAGAAAAGTAACACACGAGCCGGCCTTTCGCTTAGTCGCTGGTCGGTTTGTACTGGGGATCGTCCCTCACCCTCCGATTTGACCCTATAACACCTGGCTGCGCCAATCACGAACAACCGCAGATAGTTCCGATTAGTTTTCCCGAAGCAGCCCCATCCTCTCCGTTATGATTCAATAGCAGAATTACTATATAACGGGGGAACACAATAAAAAGGACCAAATATGATTAGTAAAAAAAGAGAAACCATTAGTTTTCTGTGCATTCCGCGGGTCCTCATTCCTAAAAATACTTTTCTAACTAGCGGTAACGCCCCGGCTACGCCCGTGACGCTAGTAGTACTCGTCGCATTATTAATAACGCGCTGTGATATACCACTCTGAACGAAATGTACGGGCCATTGGTGAATAAATGCAAATTCCAAACGGTCCGTACATTTTCGTCCATAGTCTCTGAGGGTTGGAATATATGTTCATGGCATGAAATGCAGAGCAGCAGTAGTACACGTGTGTAATAAGGCAGCACTCAACGATACGTGCAAGCAGTTCAGTTCTTGATGAATGTTCGGTACTTCACCCAATTCAAAGAGGGTTGAATCTTAGCGAGTCGGCCCTTCACCAAGTTCAAAGAGGGTTGAATCTTAACGAGTACAAGTCACAGAGTTTGGTTTGCAAAATAGTCGTCCTCGCGGCAAAGACCGTCACTACAGCAGCAACGCTCGCGGAAGTCACCCGCGTGGTTGTCCCCACTGTAGTATGCCTGAGTCGTAGGCAGGTATCGGTGCCTTGGGGAGTGAAATCCATCACCAGTTTGTCGTGCTACGAAGCCCAACGTGACAAAATCTCAGCTATTGCCCTTAGAAGGTTTGTTCGGTCGGCCGCCTTGGTGCGGTCACTTTGTCAAGTCGACGAAGAAAGCTCAGAAACTCACAACGCCCTTTTGCGATTAGTCATGACCTGTCAATGACCTTGGGAACCACCCTGCTCAGTCTTGTGCGCTCGCGAGTGGTGGCATAGCTCGAGCGGTGCGGCTGCACGGCGCTCAAAACCTTGTGTCTAAATTTCACTTTTTGTACAGAAAAAAAACTGATTTTGTTTTACAAAAACCTCCGTTTTGTCGACTCTATACTGATATTGGCGACTTTTCACCGAAATAGTTGAGGAAGAACCAAATTTCCAGGTAAAAATATGTAATTAACTCTTCCTTACGATCGACCCCTCCCCTCCTTCCCTCCCCGTCCCACCAGGTGTTTCTGCTCGGGCGGAAGCGAGGAATACGCAAGGCACGGCGCGGCCGATCCGGGAGACTGCAACATGCCGTGTTCCGGGTTTCCAGACGAAACCTGTGGTGGCCGATACCGCCTAAGCGTCTACGCCATCACAGGGAAAGGCGCGCTCGCAGCAGGCCTCTCCGCTTCTGCTAAGTCGGCGGCGGCCTTGAAGACGCCCGTTTCTAAGAACTTTGTGGGGTGTTATGCCGATGTGTGGGACCCCTGGACCCCGGTAACGTCTGCGTTTGCGAAGAGATCGAGCCAGAATATGACTGTCGGGAAGTGCCGGGCTTTTTGCCTGGAGCGGGGGCAGAAGCTGTTCGCTTTGGAGAACGGGAATGAGTGAGAGCCCCCTCCCCCCACCTGCTAATTGTGCATTGGTGTGCTTTAGAAATGGTATGTTGCATGAGAGCTCCTCTCCACCCACCCCTCCGCCCCCCCGATTCGCGCCCTCGCTTAGTACCTTTTTGTTGTGTTTTGCACGTTATCGCCTGAAGTTTCTGTCCGCAATCCATTCTCTTTTAGTGGTATGTTGTTATGCCGTACATATTCGACTGTGATATGGGACCCTCCCTCCCCGTGCTAATATAATGTTGTTTTGGTGCACGTAAAAGCATGTTGTACAGGAGCCCGTCCCCCCTCGTTATTAATGTTTGGTATGTTATACGACGCTTGGCCCTACGATACGCCTCGCATGCGCTCAAGAGGACAGGGACGAGGGAGACCCTCAAAATCCTCCGGAAATAATGCATTGCCAAGTTGTTAATAATGACCTGTTGTATGAGAGCCCCCGCCCCCTTGTAGATACCATATTCAGGGTTTTTCAAGGGATCGAATCATGCTTCGCGGGTCGGATCGGAGCAAGGTGACCGGACCTGATCCATGATGATACTTGACAACTTCCTGAGCCGACCCGAGCTGACCCATGACGTTTTGGTCACCGCCTAATCCGACCCGACTCGACCCGCGAGTATTTTAAGACCTCCTGACCCGAACCGAGGGCCGGATTATGACCCGTGCTACCTCCCCCCCCCTGTAAACAATATGCTTAATGAAAATGGTTTTCATGTATACCTTTTTTTGGCATTTTGTTTTTTTCTGAATGGCGGAGTTCCTTAACCCTAAATCGTCGGAATTTTCTAGAAAAAAAAAAACAGTCTGTTTTTGCTTTTTTTGGGACACCTAGGCCGTGGAATTAGCCCATCGCCCGGGTTGTTCTTTTTTCATTTTAATTTGTCATTGAGCTCCTTGGTTGAGCTGTCTCAAGCAATTAATCGGTGAACCTCCACTGCACCATGTATGTGACGATTTTTTCTTATTGCGTTGTGTGTTGTGCGTGATGTCCTATGTGCATGAGAGAGCCTCCCCTCGCTAATGCTATTTTTTTGTCGTAGAAGGCGATGGAGCGTTCTGGTGTTTCGTGCCTGGACTATCTTTTTTACCGCCGAATATTGCCTCCTCGGGTCTACCGCTACTACTGCTGTGTGATGATAGCTTACATCCATCTCCTTAATAACGCCTCCCGAAGACCAACTGTTCTGTGAGCTTACATAATGGGGTTTCCATACAGGTAGGTGGGCGTTAGCGGCGTAGGGGACATGGGGTTCTTAAGGTTGCCTTTTTGGGGCAACCGATGAACAAAAAAAACATCTCGTTTGCCCAAATTGAAAACCGACCGAAAAACCGACCGAAGAAAACGCTTTCGGTTTTCGATTCACAGCCCTGATGGCAGGTGCTGGTTCAATTCAGCGCTGACTACGGTATGTATAATTAAGTAGGCTTTCCTTTTCTTCTAATCAACAAACCCCACCCGACCCAACTATTGTTATCTCCTGCGACACTCTCACCTTTGATCTTCGCTACTGCAACTGCTGAAAGTACGTGGCCCCTTCTAAGAGACCATTTTTTGTGTGAAATGGCTTCTGAATGACGTGGCTCTTCAACCAAAAATCATGGAAAATTGGTCGTTTTATTTTTCATGATTCCCGTCGGCTACCGAGGCCATGCGATTTTTCAACCGGTAGCAGCTTTATTTTTCTCCGAATCAGTTTTTGCCTTAGAGAGGTCTTAAGCTCCCAAATTGAGGCGTAGTATCAAGAAAAAAAGTAGTGCACCTCTATCGTAGCACGCGTCGAAATTACGCGGCCCCTTTTAAGCGACCGTCGCGAGTCTGGGCGGAGAGGCCCCTTACAAACCGACGCCTCTGATCAGATTTGGCACGTGTGCCACATTGGAAGCACATCATAACTCGTTTTCTAATAATGCATGTGGTGTTTTGCAAGTGAAAGGAGGCAGTCTATTGGCCCTTTTTAAGGGACCGGTAGTTCTTTGTTGAGTGTCGACCTGGTACTTTAACGTGGGGAAAACACGGCACGAAGAATTTTGAGGTCCCTTATTGCCGGGTTTTCCTTATGTCGAGGTCTCCTGGAACGGGCTTCTTTATTGAAGCAGGTTGTACCTGTTGACCGGCAGACCCCACTCGATCGAACTACTGTATGCGGAGTGTCCCACGATCAAGTCTACGGTATGGTATCACTATGGGGGATGTTACAATGATGTTATGATGATGTTATGATAGTGTTATGGTGGTGTTATGATGATGTTATGATGACGTTATGATGATGTTATAATGATGTTATGATGATGTTACGATGATGTTATGATGGTGTTATGATGGTGTTATGATGATGTTACGATGATGTTATGACGCTATGATTATGTTATGATGATGTTATGATGATGTTACGATGATGTCATGATGATGTTATGACGTTATGATTATGTTATGATGATGTTTCGACGATGTTATGATGATGTTATGATGATGTTGTGATGATGTTATGATGATGTTATGACGATGTCATAATACACCATCATTTTCACTACCGCACGAGTGACTATGCCAAATACCTCACTGACGAAAACGCGTTAGGCGATTTGTTTTGGCGCAGCGTAGCTACCAATCGCGTTGGGGATTGACATCGAAAAATTAAAACAGCACGAGATGTTAAGACCGCAAAAAAAACAGAGGTGGTCACTCGCGCGAGTGACCTCGAGCCACTGCAAAAAAACGCGGCAGAAAAAAAAAAACCCTACCGTCGCCTTGGGCGAGTTCGATGCAGCGCTTACTGGGTAACATAATCGGTTACGCCTTTTTCACAACAAATATACGGGATACATATACCGGTAGTGCAGGGCACCGAGTAAGAATAGGATGGTCAGAAAAGTCAGGCTTATACGATTGTACAAGAACGCGGAAATCCCAGAGCTGCTATACTGAAGTTAGTGTAGAACGTCGACCCTTCAAGTAAGAAGTCCTCTCCGGGTAGTAAGTATTTGCGTTCCTTATCGGGTGTCTTGAGTCGTATATGTTGCGTGCGTTCGACTCAGCGCTAACTATGGTAAGCGTCCTAGTTTTCTAGTAGGTTAATCCTTCTAAACCGACTGCTGTATCCTGAAGCCTTTTACGAGAAGTCTGGATTATAATATAGGATAAGGCATGAAAATCGGGGAATATTTTGATGCGTGAGTTTTATTGTGGTCATCCAATTTTTCAACAAAAAAAAACGTGGGACTTCTTTTTCCGGACAAAGTTCTACGGGTAGGGTTGGGGTCGGGGTTAGCGTAAGGGTTAGGTTGAGGTTGTGGTTAGGGTCTATAGTAATGTTTTGGGCGGTTTTTTTATATTTTCCTTCTTATGTTGCTGGAAGCACACGCGTGGGCCAAACCAACTTCCCCGATTTCCATACTCTGTAAACCAGAATTGCGGTAAAGGCGGCTCACAGTATCTCATCGCCTATTAACATTTCTTGGCCTATGCCCAATCTACTGCGTGATAAGCGCTGATGCAGTTCAGCGCTGACTAGAGGTACGTAACATGTGAAGTATTACCTCTATCCCACGACACCAACCCGACACTAAAGACAAGCTCGATATTTACAATGCTTGAGCACAACAAATTCCAAGATCATGGGGAGGAGATGACACGTGCGCATCCCCAGGTCAACCAATGGGTTTTTTAATTAGTATTGATCAATCTGCATGGGAGTACGACTACACTATTAATACGATTATCAGCGAGTCTTGGGTTTATCATAGCGGTACCGCACAGACTCATTTCCATGTCGAGCTATTACTTACTGTTTTGAACATCGAGTTTATAAGTAAGTAGGGTACGTTCACACAGGCTGTCAACCGTGTCCTATGCTAAATCCTTCAGTATGTTTTTTTCGTGTGTTTTGGCTTTTCTAGGTTGTAACCATAGTTTAATCAAACATCACCACTCAGCTTTACGTATCTCCCGCCGAACATGGCCTCCTCTGGCCGACATATATATATGTATAGGTGCTGGTACGATTCAGCGCCGACTACGGCAAGTAGAAATTGATACCATTTGCTACGGTACCATACGGGTGCCTTGTATTGTTTTGGGCCCTTTTTGCCGTGGCTCTGGGTCACTCGCGCGAGTGACCCACCCCCCTGTTCCTTGCGATCATAGACTTCCGTCCTTTTTCTTTTGATTTTACGATATTAATCCCCAACAGGATGGGTAGCTACTCTGCGTTAAAGAAACCGCTTAACATGTTTTTGTCGGTGAGGCACAGAGTCACTCGTGCGAGTATGATATGGTAGTATGATAGTATGATAGTATGATAGTATGATAGTAAGATAGTATGATATGATATGATATGATATGATATGATATGATATGATATGATATGATATAATATGATATGATATGATATAATATGATATGATATGATATAATATGATATGATATTGTGATAGTATTTTAGTATTATAGTATGACAGTATGATAGAACCAGGTGTGATATTTTGATATGATACGATATTATGATACGATATGATACGATACGATACGATTTGATATGATATGATATGATATGATACGATACGATATGATATGATAGTATGATACGGTACGATAGCTCAGACCAGGGAACGAAAAAGACGGTACCCTCCCTTCCGTACCCAAACGCAATACGATGCGCGACTCATCCCACGGCAAGGGGTTCCACTTTTTTGGGCTAGCTAATGTTTCTGACCTTCCGATACCTTCTGATCGGTTGACCTCCTCCACAGTGAAAGTATCGGTAAGCATGATAACTTTACGAGCATGCTTCGAAGTGTTTGTTTAGGTCGGGTTGCGCGAACGAGTGTCTTCGGGTGAGATATAGTCATGTTATTGGGAGCTCAGAAACTTCTTAGAATCTGCTGCACCCCCTAGTTTGGGACGACCCCCTTTTTTTTTTTTTTTCACACTTCTAGTTTCCAGCTTCTGGACAAGCCGTGGTCACAGGTTTTCGTCCCTTTCCCCCCCCCCCGGTTCTTGCCTTCAATTTTTATCGCGTGTAGGGTAGCAATTGACCAGAATGTCGTCGGGGCGAACCGGTTCTATTTTATTTGGGATGAAACCCGACCAAGCACTTGCTTTTAATCAATTCGAGAATCAGCAATCCCACTGCTCGTCGATTCTCCATCGAGTGTTGCTAACTCGAGCTCTCTAGCTTAGGTGTTGTGCGTTCAAACCAGCCAGTGATATGTTGCATGGAATGCATCACCGGCCATGTCGCATGCTTCGGTGGAGGTGCGTAGTTTTGTTATTTCATGACATGTTTTTTGCTTGAGGAGCTCTGTAAGAAAAGCAAAAAACAAAAACCGATACTGAGAAAAAAACAAAAACTGCAGCCCGATGGAAATCACATGGCCTACGTAGGTATAAAAACGAAAAGTATCGAAAAAGCAAGAAATGAAATTCCGACGAGAATGGGTTTAACCCCTTCACAACTGGAAACCCGTTTTCGGGGACAAAATTGCTTGGATTCAGTGTAGGGAGGGGTTCGGGGGTTCTAAAGGGGTTAAGGAGCCGCATCATTCAGAAAAGTGGGTAGCCAAAATCAAGAGGTACTGTACCCATATCGTAGCCCGTGTCCTATGTGTCATGTAGTCTGTAGTGGCATAATTTTCTTCCCTAATATACCCCGCCCGGTCTGACCAATACTATACATCTCACGCGTAATCGTCCATTTCCCTCCCCCTGTGGCTACTGTGTGATAGATGCTGGTGCGGCCGCTCCTACAGGGAAACCGACAACGCAGACGGCCGCTGCGATGCTCTCTGCTCCGGGGACTCCGACTCTCGCTGCGGTGGTTCTCTGTACCGCGACATATACAAGGTTCAATAACGCCTATACCAACGCTAACAACACCACCACCAAGAACATCACCAGCACCAACACCAACACTATCACCAGCACCAACACTATCACCAACACCAACACCAACACCAACGCCAACGCCGACACCAACGCCAGCGCCAACACCAACACCAACACCGTGTGACGCGGCATATCGCACAGTGGGATGGAAGAGGGGCGATGGTTATCTTGTCACCTAGGATACGCTGGGGCGGAGGGGGGGCTGAACAAATGTTTCTTACCTCCTATGATATGCTGTGAAGGATGGGGGGTGAGGCCAGATTTTTCTACCACCTATGGGGTGCTGAGGGGCGGGGGTGGGGGGGGGCAAGGGTTTTTTGTCGCCTGTGGCGTGTTGGCGGTAAGCGGGGGGGTTACCATCTACAGCGAGCTGGCGGCGGGGGGGGGGGATGACGTTCTATTTTTATGGCGAGCTGGCGGAGGGGGGGGGGCTTGGGTTTACTCCCAAAGGCGTGATGGGGGGCTGAGAGGGGGCGAGCTTATTTTATCGCCTATGACGTGCTTGGCGGGGGAAGAGGGACGGTTTTGTATCACCTATGACGCGCTGGGGGAGGGGTGTAACCATTGATATGTATATCGTGCTTGTGGGCGGGTGCGGCGGGGGGAGTTGTTTTACCACCTATGTTGTGCTTGGGAGGGAGGGGGTATTATGCCGCATGTGACCTCATTGCGCGGCGGGTGGTATGGAACGAGTTGAAAGTCACTTGTATTGAAAAAAGTGTGTGTATAAATAGCGGAAATGTTGTTATTCGAAACCCTTGTATTTAAGTATTTATGGCTGATGATCGAGGGGGAGTAAAGAAGGGAGCTTGCGCAGATAACCGCTGATGGTTGTGGCGAGGCCTTCGGCTGTTTGCGGCAACGCTTATTATATTATCCAAGCGTTAGTCGAGGGTGATTGGAAGAAGTAATCATTAAGTGCTGCCTCTGTTTATGTCAGCATAAATATATATATATATATATGCTTTTATTTTTTTGGGGGGGGATTCGGTCAGGAGTTTTTCTTCGTCTCGGCTTCAATATGCGATTCTCGGAACTGGAATTTTCGACCAAATAGCTTCGTTCGAGCGCTGTCTCCGGGGGGCGGCTCCAACGCCCCTCGCCCTGCCGTATCCGTTCCGCACTTCGAAGTGAACGCGAATAGACGCTGATCGGGACAAGCGAGAAGTGCGCTTTGTTTCGTATTTTGGGCGGTATACGCCCGAGCTTTCTTGGATCTTGGCATATGTATAGCTTGAACGAAGAAGTAAGGGACAACATTTCCAACTTGGCATCTAAATTTCTTCCCGACGATGCTTTTTTCATGGCCGCCTCGAGTCGCTTGCCCTATCGTAGCTGCTACCACTGCTGCTGTGTGTCGTTGCCTTTCGGCTCAGTGGGAATAGTGCTATAACCAACGAAGGATGTGTAGTGAGTACGATTCTCACCCAGATCATATTTGGTATTCAGGAGCGTGCGCGCTGGAGACGTTATGAATGGTTATGATAGCTGTTAGTGTTCTCCTGAGTACTACTAACTGTAGTACGTGAAGAGGGGATGGCTCCGGAGATCGCGCTTAAAGAGTCGGCGATAACTAATTAACGAACTCGAAAACATATTTGGTTGGTTTTTTGCATAACCCACTCACTACAGCGAGTTTTACTGAGTCACGTGACAGTGGGTAGTGCTATGTGTCGTGAGTTCGATTCTCACCGACTTAATGTTTATCTTTTTCAAGCGTGCGCGCTGACGACGTTGTGAATTGTTATTTTGGTAGTTTAACATATATATGTAGTAGCACTACCCACTGAGCTAATGAGTCAAGTGATTAAGTAGCTCAGTGGGTAGTGCTGTAGGATTGTCAAATCACTTTGTTCGAAGGCCGCCGTCCAAGCGAGAAGGGCACAAAATTTTGTATTTCGAACGGTACTCTCCAGCTATTCTTCGGATCTTGATGTATGGAGAGGTTGATAAAAATAAAACTTGGCAAGACATTATTTTCAAACTGGCGTCATATTTTGTCCCAAAACAAATAATAATAGTAATATTGCTGTGAACCAAAACCCCTGGTACTGCGGTAGGGATCATAGTAGTGCATTTGTTCATTGAACGTCGGTAGGTACACGTGCATACATACATGGATTATAGACGTGGCAAGCGCACGCATGACTAAACGAGGAGGAGGTAGAGGTGATCACGATTACTGCGCCAGAAAAACTATACAGCAGCATTGTGAGTGGCTGCGTCCGAGGGGCCTCGAGGGTTGTATTATACAAGTTCCTCCTGTTGTTAACCTGTGCCCGCGAATGTGGTAGTAAGTAAATAGTATCCACGGAAGAAACCAGTGGCGGCATGCATTTGTCTCGGTATCGCATTGTTTGGTGTTTTTTTCCCCCGAGAAGACTCTTTGGAGAAATATAGGCGGCGTGCTTTGTTGTTGCTGTGGTCCCTGACTCCGTGGCTGTGGTTGTTTGCCGGTCAAGTGCAAGCGGTCGTGTTGGTACGTAACAGACAAATAAGTTTGTGTTGCTTCGTACTTGACGTGCTCCTTGCTGCTGATTGCTGACTGATCATCTCTTCCGGTTATTTTTTCTTCTTCTTTGGCACACTTGACTTTTACTTTCCAGCTTCTGGACATACAAGCCGTGGTCACAGGTGTCGTCCTTCCCTTCCCCCCCCCCGGTTATTGCCTTCATTTTTTTGGCGCATAGGGTTCAGCACCCGCTCACTGATCGTCGATTTTTCATCGAGTGTTGCTAACTCAGGCTCTCGCGCTTTCCCCAAGTCAATTAGTGCACAAGAAAAAGTCCCACGAAAGTGTATACGAGTACGCACTCGGGGGGATTCGAACTCACGACACTGACCTATACCAGGCTCGAGGATAACCTGATACGCCACCGGGGCAGTGAGTGATATAGAGCTGGTCACCCCCGTGGTCTAGTGAGGTTACACTCGAATACTACTACTATTAATACTAGTGTTGGTCCTTGAGTTAAATAAGCACAGTTGTGAGCTTTGTTGGCTTTGTTTATTTGCAGAAATAAATCGGGAAAAAAGGACCCACTAACTGCTGAAATCACCTAGCAGCGTGGGTAGGTACAAAACGACGCGAATCGACGAGGGAAGAAAATGCTGAATTCTTCTCGCGATAAAAATGAAGGCACGTACCGTAGTGGGGAGGGGGGAGGGGAGCCCGCTATATGACCCCGGATCTGAGTTATACTACTGGGAGGGCGGGATCTGAGTTATACTACTGGGAGGGCGAGAGTAATGCGAGCATAAAAATAAATGGGATGGAAAAAAGAAAATAAGTGATGTGTGTATTACTGCTGCTGTAACAGTACGATACCCAAGCAAGTTGCACTGATCCACTCGATCTGGACTGACTACTGTATTATGCCATTGGTCCATGTACAACTTCTCTAATCACAGGCCAGTATGAGATGATAGTCATTGAACTTGCTAAACTTCTTACTGAGTGGTGGTTTCCTCTATCCACGAACCCCGGCCCAGCCAATCAATCGAAGGTTGGGTTACTCTGTGCGGGTTGGTATCGAGGCAGGGGGTCAAATGAAATGTCCGCGTACCGTGGGGTTGGGGTATACGAATAGAAATTTAGCATTAGCGCGAGTTGCCCCATTTTCTTCTATCACGGAGGACGATAGTAAATAGGACCAAATATTGTTAGTAAACATATATGAATATATAGGTTTTTGTGTCCACCGTAGGTCCTATTTACTAGGGTCCCCCGTAATATATATAAATACCTTGAAAAAAATCTGAACCGGGGTTGGACCCTGTTCTGTGGTACTGGCGTTGTATACGAACCTCAGCTAGCTGAGGCTTCCACACCGTGCGGTGTGGTGTCGACCCGGGAGAAGTCGGTTTTCGTCCCCGGTTTGTTGGGGTTCATGGGGTATGGAAGGATTTCTGGAACGGTGGTGGAGCCCTGTCCTCATCGAGTGCGTCGAAACGCCCCCCGCCCGTTTGCTGGTCTATCTCCTCCCCGGCTGTCTCTGGCTCTACGAGCTGCACAGCCACTCAACGATAACCCAATGTGAATAGATGATTGTTGCACCATCATGCGGGGCTGTGTCGACCCGCGGGAAAAATCGGTTATCGTCCCCGGTTTGTCAGGATTTCTGAAACGGGCACATAACTCTATATCCTCCCATGGTGGCGCTGCCCTTATGTCCGAGCCCCAGCCAATCAGCGGTAAGCGAATATGGTTGGGGTTACACGTCGTGCGGAGTGGTGTCGATACGGTAGGTCATCGCTATTGTTCCCGCGTTTTTGGAGCCGTACAGATTCGGGGGATTCATGAATCGGGGGTGGGACCCTATATTCCCCGTGTGCGACGGAAATGCCCCCCATTGATGGGCCTCTATCCACCTAGGACGGCGCTGTGGAGCTCGAACCAATCAGCGATTAGCCAACGGGATTGGAGTTTTCTCACCGTACAGGGTGGTGTCGACCCGAGAAAGCTCGGTTTGCTTCCCCGGTCGATGGAAGTTTTAGAGATGTGGAACGACCTCTGGACCGGGGATGGGACCCTATATCCTCCCGAGGTGGAGCTGGCTCAACATACGAACCATGGCCAATCAGAAAATCGGCGGGTGGGGTTAGGATTTCCACAACGTGCGGGGAGGCATCAATCCGGATGATATCCGTGTTCGTCCCCGGGTTGTCGGAGCTGTAGATGTGTGGATGGATTGCGATCCCGGCATGTGACCCTATCGTGCCCTGGTGACGCCTACTTTGTGTATGAATCCTGGCCAATGAGCGAGCAGACGAAAGTTACGTGATTGAGTAACAATATCATTAAAAACGCACTTGACACGTTTCGTCGCCAGACTAAAGGGTCAGTCGGCGTGTGCACGGGTTTATCCGATCGAAATCTGATGAATGAAGCTCGGAATCGGATCCACTTAAAAAACGGTAGTTATTAATAGTGGTACATTGTTATGATTGTTAGTCTCTTTCGAACTCTTGGCATTACCTTACATACTGTACGCGCAGACTATGATTGTGTGTGTTGATTTTTTTTACTCTTCTACCAAGTATTGAATCATACAATTCGAAGTGCTGCCCTGCCTTACCCGAAGCATGGGTGCCGGCGAATGCTGGCACCCATGCGGAGCCCTTGTAGTATATCGGTATAATTCATGCACCGTAAGTGTCAGCTGTGAATCTGTACAGCTACGTAGCTGCTGAGAATGGAAGGTATCTGAAATACCATTTTCGGATGAGTGCCTGGTATGCGCTTTATTTTGTCTGGATTGTCGCACGTTGCACGTTCACATCACCAGTGAGTGGGATTGTTCCCGCTGGGGGTTTCGCTTTAAGGCAAAGATGTGCGGTGCTTTAGTTTGTGGTTTCGTAAAATAGTGTATTGCAGGCGTTGTCTCCTGCTAGTTATATTGTTACTGTTAACGTTACAGTCGTCACCACGACGATGTGACGCTTGTTTTTTTTTTGCAGATGGGTTGATTTAGGACTTGCCTGATTTCGTGACTTCGAAAGGGCACAAGCCAAACCCTACTTGTAGGACCAAAACACAAGTATAACGCTGTTGTTGGAATCAACGACTTGCTTCCTCAGTTTTCCTCTTTCTGAGGATGTTAATGAGTGGTCGGCGCTGATTGATGCTCATGCCGCTTGCACATACGACATTCTCGGCTGGCAAACAAAACATTATTAACTCTCTTGATATAAACGACGTTCCACGTGACCGCGCGTGTTCCACTGCTGGTGCGAGGAATGCTGACGAGTTTTATCGTGGCGTCCTGAACGTTCTTCATTGTGATATATATACGTATCGGTCGCCCCGGTGGTGTATCAGGTTATCCTCGAGCCTGGTATAGGTCAGTTTCGTGAGTCCAAATCCCCCCGAGTGCATACTCGTATAAATTCGTGGGGACTTTCCTTGTGCCCAGATTGACTTGCGGAAAGCGCGAGAGCGTGAGTTAGCAACACTCGATGAAAAATCGACGAGCAGTGGGATTGCTGAACCCTATGCGCGATAAAAACTGAAGGCAAGAACCGGGGGAGAGAAGGGACGACACTTGAGACCACCGCTTGTCCGGAAGCTGGAAAGTAGATGTGTGTGACATGGTCTATACGTTTATTGTTTTTTTGCTGCTGTTCCATAAAAACATCGTTTTCGCCTGAAGTGGAGCTGACGCTGTCTGTGGTGATTTCCAGCTTGCCCCAGTGGTAAGGTACATCATGAGCAACATATATAGCAACAGCAATGTCGCCGTCTTCCCAACTCCTGGTTGAGACCGTTACAAAAACGAAATTCCGCCGCATCTGTTGCCTCGCCGCACATTTCGCTGTTTTTTTCAATGCCCCTTCCTTGCTGTTAGTTGTCGTCGTCCACAGTTTACTTCAGAGCATGGGACACGGGCCCTACCCACTGCACCCAGAGTGGGCATTGTCCTCGCTATCGGCGCAAGGATCAAGCAATTTTTTCCCGCGATCTACCACCCGTCCTGCATGACGGGGTGCGTGCGCGCAAGGCAGGTCACGGGTCTAGTCGGAGTGTTGGCAGTTATTGATAGCATCAACTTCATCACCACCACCAACCAGGTGAAAAACGAAAATACCACTACTACGACGCACAGGCAACAAGCACCACATATAAACATATTGGCTATACCGGTAGGTACGAGTACGAGTATGAGCATAAGTTCGTTCTAAAGAACACCAAGCATAGCCAGCAGAGCTCGCCGTGTAGGCTCCATAGGCGGCCGGCCTCGCAAAAAGTTTGAAGACGCAACAAGCGCGTGTCCTTCTTATTTCGCGAGTCTGTGCTTCGTTGTTTTCCCGGAAAAAACGCAAGCACGATTATATTGCTGACTTATGATGTATTCACCATGGATCACGAGCTTCAAGAGCAGTCATCGACAATAATGGCAATGACAGGCACGCGAAGCATGACCATCCAGTCCGGTAATCGTTCGACGAAACGGCGAAACGAAACAGAATTATGACGGTTACAAGATTGAAATTTCGCCGCGTTGCATCTCTAATCTCGCCGCATTTTTTCGTTTTTTTCGATGCTCCTTGCTGTTGTTCCGTTGTCGTCGTTCACATGCTTTGGAACACCGGACACGGGCCCTACCCACCGCCTTGTTCTTACCATCGATGCAAGGATCGAGCAAGCTTGTCTCGAGGTCCGCAACCTGCCCTGCTTGGGTTGCGCGCCAGCAAAGAAGGGCAGGCAAAGCGCGGGTCTAGTCCGAGTGTCAGCAGCAACATCATCACAGACAGGTAAAAAACGACGCACTGCCAAAAAACTACGTGCCGATATGGACCGATATATAGTGACTGTCTAATCATAAATATTATGATTAAATAGTTATTAAAAACAAGGCCAAATTTGTGTACACATCACCTTGAGAGTGCACCAGTCATCATCTTTCGGGTGCCTTCGAAAGACCGACCATAGCCGACATAGCTCGCCGGGTAGGCCCCATAGTAGGCAGCCGACCTCCTAACCGCGCAGAGCCACTGGTTGGAAACACGCACCACGTGTTTGCCACCGTGTCTCACTCGTCTGCCATCCCGTGTCTTCCGGGCACGTATCAGACTTATATCCTGGAGTCGTATGTAACGGGACAGGGTTGAAAATAGAAAACAGGTGCAGAGCATCACTCCAAGTGGCTTTGGGATGTATCTGGCGTAAATCAAACAGACGATGGCAGGTATGATACGCGAAGCACAGCAGCTACATATTCGGCCCCAACACGAGCTGTGACGTAAAGCAGGGAGCGAGAGGGAGAGAGAGAGGGCGCACCTGCTACGTGGTGCCGAGAGCAAGCGGTGCTCCAATGAATCAATCCGCAACCTGGAAAATGTGATCTACCCGCCAGCACCCGCCAAAAGCAAAAATTCAAGTTAGCAGTACTCGTACGGGTACAACTCGCTGGGTACAACAGCACAGACAGCAGCATGATATCATGCCGCCACCATGCCGTCGTCCGTTTTCTGTTTTTTTCATTTCCAAGGGGAGCACAAAAAATATCGTTCTTTACTTATTTTGAAACTACTGCTGTAGACAGGGGGGGGAGGGGTTACTAAAACCATGTTGCCAAGGCAATGTTTTTTGGAAAATGACATTTTTTCTCGAATCGCACAGAAATCACACAAGCTCCGATTTTTTTCGTTTTGACCTTTTTAGGCGTGTGGCTCCGTTTTCTCTTTTTTACGTGCCACCCTGCCATTCCTCATGTTGCACGATACGCGGACCCAGGAGGTACAGCCGCGGTCCCCGCGTTAGTGCGGTGCCCTTTAGTGCGGACCCCCAGTTTAGGTTGCGGACCTCGAGACAAGCTTGCTCAATCCTTGCATCGACAGTAAGAACAGTGCGGTGGGTAGGGCCCGTGTCCGGTGTTCCAAAGCGTGTGAACGGCGACAACGGAACAGCAGCAAGGAGCATCGAAAAAAGCGAAAAAAAACGCGGCGAGATTATTAGGCCCAGAGATGCGGCGAAATTTCAATCTTGTAACCGTCGTAAGTCTGTCTCGTTTCGCCGTTTCGTCGAACGATTACCGGACTGGATGGTCATGCTTCGTGTGCCTGCCATTGCCATTATTCTCGGCCATTGCTCTTCATGCAGTAAGTAGCACAGATAGTACTGCACCATCCCCAGATAGTACGGGGGTCCCACTGTAGTGCGGGTGTTGTCCTCCGGCAAGGCACCGCACTAATACGAGGGACCACGACGACTGACTCGCGACCAACAGGGCGACACACACAAGTCCTTGCTTTTGACTACATCCTGCTGTCACAACGAGGACACACAACCCGTCATACGCGCGATCGGAGTATCACACACAGCTTGCAAAGATGAGTTTCGACAAAATCTTCGATCTCACAGCTGGAGTGTATTTTTATGCGTATAACGTACGAGGTAGTCCGTTATCAACCTTCTACGAAAAGCTTGCAACAGCAGTGCAACTGACAAAGCAACACGTGCCATCATGCGACGCGCGTGTCGTGTATCTGGTGCTTACCTAAGGGGAGAGTCGCCGACCTATATCCTTACTGAGGACACACACCCAGTAAAAAACGCGATCGGAGTGTCACGAACAGGTTGCACATATGAGTTTCGACCAAATCTTGCTAACTAACGACTTGCACACAGTTAGGCGTCCGGATGTGTATTCCATGATTTTCGTCTGTTTTTTATTGGCTTGGCAAACATTGTGCCCTGTTTAAATAATCTTTGATCTCAAAGCTGGATGGAGTGTAATTTTCTTTTAAATATTTCCGTGAGCTGTATTCCGGACCCATTTCCGACTCCAGAAGCCGACGCTGTGTCTTTTTTCACGCTAAACTGATACTGTTATTTTAGTCCCACCCATCTAATACACACCCAGCACAACCAAGGGCCCGTGCCGATGCCTCCCCCTACGGCGACGAGCCCCTCTTTGGTCACAATCTACGAAACAGAGATACGCATTGCTATTACCGGTGATGTGGCTATGCAATGCCGGACGGAACGAATGCGGCGGGGCGGAACATGAACAGGCCAGCACACCAGACTACGTACGTGCAAAAGGAAGAAAGAAAAAGAAGAACAAGAAATAAAGAAGAAAAACACAAGAAAGGGTGAAGCAAATGAAAATATATAACTGTACGCCAACGTAACACCGCCCCCTGAGATGCCGTTCAGAGCCAATTTCCTCCCGAACCGGGGGCGGGGGCATATAGCGAAAATGACGGTTTTGGGAACATCTCGTCCAGGTATTCCCATAGGTGCATCGCCGGGTTTTTTTTTGCTCTCCCCGTCCTCAACAACACCATCTTTCGAAATTCGTTCGAAGGCGAGGGTTGTGTTATCTCTGTGCGTGTTTTTTTCGTCACTAGGGATTTAGAGCCGGCCACTTTGCCTCAATAACGGAAGGACCATATTAAGGAACTAAGAGATTGATATGCGGCGTTGGCGACAATCCTACCAAAGTATTAATATTAAGCTCCTCCTTCGGGATTTGGTTAGCTTGAAATCAAGGGGATCTCGCAAGTAGAAAAAAGGGGGTGGGGGTTGGAAAAAAAAGAAGAGGAAAAAATACCACCCACCACCCACCCGGCAAGTAACCCGGCCGGTAACACCGACCAGCGCAGACGAGTTTATAGCTTACCTGGTATTGTCTACATGGGGGAATATTGTTTGAGTACCGGACGTGAAGGCTGTACGCCGTAAGTGATCTGCAAGTTTATAGACACGATATTTGCACAGCGACATTGAATGCTCGTACTCGCACAGCATGACGAGTACTCGTACTGCTGCTACCGTCAAGCGCTGTGTACACACCAGGTATTATGTAGTGCGGCAGCAGCCGCAGCAGAAGAACGGCGGTGCGCGCCGCAACAACAGCAGGCAGGGCACTCGACCAACGGCCGGTGATACCGTAATGCCGAGGTACTATTGCGTACGTGCAGCAGCAACCGCACAGGGCAGAATCAGCAGCGGTAGTCGTAGTGAAAGCAGCCCAGCAGCAGCGCACAGAGCTGCAGCGTCAGCGATGGTCGAACTATCGTAGCCCAGCAATAGAGCAGCCGCAGTGTCTACTACTACAGTTCAGTTTACGATAATCTTAACACATTTTACAAGATGCCCTCCGACATGTAACCATCGCTGATGGGAAGAACTGCGCGCTGCTGCTGTCGCTTATCAAAGCTGTACCAGCTAGCTTGTGAAACGAGCACCTTTATTGTTACACCTTACCCTCCTCCGGGTCGTTATGCCGTTGGTCCTGGTTGTCGCGATTTCCTAGGTCGCTGTCCAGCCGGGTGTGCCTTATCGCAATAAACCTGAGGTAAATCCATCCAAAGATCCTGTCTCAGGTTTTTGCGACTTCAGCTCTTACTATTAATAGTAATTGGTGGTTGTGAGGCGTGGGCGCAATACCTGCAGTAGTAGTCGTATCTGCTATGCATCATATATGGAGTTTCTTGTAATGTATGTGCGGCGGAACTAACTCTACTCTGCTTGTGGGTACCGTTGTGTTTGACAGTTGCACGACGGTTGCATGTATGGACTACGCGCAGAGCAGGGTTCACATGAAAACAAAAATGATACTCGGAGTTTCCGATTATTGCAAAGCTTGGTCTGTGTTGCATGCACCAGGCAAGCAGAAGTAATGCAGTTACAGTATACCGGAGTTCCATGTGTGCAGGAGATATGACAAATAACTTGAGGTAATGAAGCACAGGTAATCCTCTGATGTGTGCAGCCGTACATACGTGTGGGCTTACTTACGGGTAATATAAAAACAAAAATACACTCCAGCTGTGACATCGAAGATTTTGTCGAAACTCATCTTTGTAAGATGTGTGTGATACTCTGATCGTGCGTATTACGAGTTGTGTGTCCTCATTAAGGATATAGGTCGGCGACTCCCCTTACAACTACAGTGTAGCTATCAGGGTCAACAGGGTGATGTTAGTCAGTCTGTGCGCGGAAACTATAAAGCCCGTTTGTGAGGGGTCAAAATCTGACGGCTGTGGAAGGAGATGCATCCGTTTATCAAGTGAATTCTGTAAGTCGAATAACCGGTGAGGGGAGGGCGGAGTTTTGAAGGACGTGGGGGCCTGGTTTTGATCAAGAGGGGCGGGGTTGGAGGGGGGGGGGGGGGGGGGGGGGGGGCGGACGGGGGGGCGGGCAATTTGTGCGTGGAAGCTATAAATCCTTTAAGGGATAAATCTGATGGTTTTGGGAAGAAAAAAAATAAAAATAAAATAAAATAACAAAACACGAGTTCATCGGGGGGGGGGTTATCGTGCGTCGGAACTAACTCTACTCTTTTCGCAGGTACATCGTTCGGCCGAACTAACTCTATGCCAATGTTTCTGGCACGATGGTACGATGTTTTGAAATCTTGAAAACATTTTATTGTGATAGGAACCCAGTTTTGGTGCCCGTGAAAACACACCTTGCAGCACCTGCCTCGACGAACTTTCAAAGACCTGTATCGAAACCAGCTCGAGAAGAGCTGGCTGCCATTTGTGCGTGCACAGGACCCGTCGGGACTGGTCTTGGTGCTGTGTACGTTGAGTGCGGTGGACAAACGTGGCCGAAAAAAATGTTGACTCACACAAACATACACGCACATACACACACAAACAGAGAAAGTATTTCAAGGCACCCTACCCTCGTATGCGGTCAGATATGAAGAGGCTCTTTTCCCTTGCTTGGCAACCAACAAAAAAAAAGGCTCACGCTACGCGCTTCGCGCGCCTTATCAGTCATGACGCGGTAATCGTAACTTCGTTTCGGTGTTTTTCCCTCACCTGAAGTCTCATAGACCTTGTGCCGTTTGTCATGCCGTACATGACATGTACTACTGCGCGGCTACTTCGTATGGGCTGCGAAAGCAACTGAGTTAAATCGACACACGACGCGTATGAAAATACGTGGAAGTGTGGTGAACTAAAGCTTTATTTTTCCCCATTCGCCGGAGGATGGAAAAAAAAAAGGCTACTTCGTATATTCAAACATTTTCGTGCTCGTGCTCCTACGTACCAATGCTCTTCGCCATCTTTGCGACTATTGTTAAGATACGGCCTCGAAAAGCCTGTAATTATCCGAATTTGAGCTCATTTGGATGGGTTTCGTATGATAAGGTTGGCGCTTTATATTCGGGAAAGTTAGGCCATTTCTTATACAGTCGGATTCCGCCAGTCGAAAACGGCCCTTTTCGACTGGACTTTTTTTTCGACTGGATTCTTCTGGTCCTTCTTCTTATCGCCAGTCGAGTCGATTTTATAGTTTTTGTGCTCTTCCTAGAGGCGGTTGGTGTGAGGGCGTACTGCTGTACAGCAGTCGAAATCGGTTGGCACCTCTGTGCTTCGCGCTTTCTCCGCGAGCAATGGCTCGACGAACCCTCGCCTCAGCGATTTGTTGGCTTTGGGCTTAGCCGAAAGCCGCCAAAGCTACGTTCGTGGAGTTGCACTCAGCCGAGAGCCGCCAAAGCTACAGCAGGCGCAGCCGTTGTTGGCAGCATGGGATCAACACCGCGCGCTGCTGCTGTCGTGTGATACACGCTGCTGGGGAGCGGAACTAGGAATGCGCCACGCTGACTTGCTGCGAGAAGCAACAGCAGTGATGGCCAAGCCAGCGTCAGCGCATTGTGTGATACTGCAGTGTGGTACCTGGTATGGGTGTGTGGCCGTGTGGCCGTGTGGGTGTGTGTTTGGTGGTGGGATAAGCGATGCGATCGGTTCAAAAAGCACGTGTAAAATTTTTTCGACGGAATTTTTCGACTGGAGGATCCAGTCGAAAAAGTCGAGTTTTTGGACTGGATCCGCCAGTCGGAATTTTCAGTCGAAAAAAGTTGAGGCGAAAAATCCCTTTTTCGACTGTGTAAGAAAGCCCGATTTGGGCTTCAATCGAACAAGGCCGTTTTCGACTGACAAATCCGACTGTATGAGAAATGGCCTTACGAAATAGATCGGAGGCACGTGCCTCCGATCTCAGAAGCTATCCGGGGCTCTGGTGGAATCGAATAAAGCAACGTCTCTACGAAGGAAAAGAAAGTGAGTACTCTCCGAGGACCTGCTCAATTGGCAGACCTGCAGGGGGCACTCTGTTCCCCCACCTATAACCTTACAAATGGATTCGTCGGCAGGACGATTCTCACCGCGTAGTACCGGCGGCGAGAACTAGCGCTTCGAGCGTGGTTTCCTCCAGCCAGGTGAATTTTTTTTCGACGGCGAGAACGCGCGCTTCCAGCGACGTTCCCCTCGGTCTTATAAAAAAAATACTTTAAGGACGTCAGCCGTGAGTTCGACGAATTTCGGGTCAATACTCATCTTTGCAAGCTGCGTTGTTGATACTTGCAATATACTACCGGTATATGGGTGACTATTTGTGCTGGTTTAGGCGAAGATTAACCTTTTTGGTACCCAGAGTAGATGTGGCACCCCTAAAAAGTGAGGAGGGCGGTATTATCCTCCTTACCAAATCTACGAAGCGCGTGCAGCACTACGAGCGCCGACATGCTGCGCGCATGCTGTCTTCCTCCTTCCGTTAGATTCCGGACACACCCCCTAACCCAACAGCCCGGGATAGTTCGTGTCGCCGATGCCAAACGCGTCACTTTTTTTTGCACTTTTCTCTTCCCAAGCTCCAAAAGAGGTTCAGATTCCGCCGCACAGCTGTTGGGGCCCAGATAGTGGTCCTGTAGACTTAACGCTTTTACATCTGGAAACCCGTTTTTGGGGACAAATTTACTTGAAGTTAGTATAGGGAGGGATTTTGGGGTTCTAAAGGGGTTAACGCCTTTCCAGCTGGAAACCCGTTTTGGGGACAAAAATACTTGGAATTAGTATAGCGAGGGGTTTTAGGGCTGGTGCTCATATACCTATAAACGTATGCAAGCCGTATGGCGTGATTTTAGACGACCAAACAAAAAGGAAATGCTTTTCCCCCCTATTTTATTATGGTATGCGTTTTTGCTGCATAAATTGCACACAAATTCGTATGCAACCGGGGGGTTCCCCCCTCTTATGCTCGTTGTGCTCGAACGAAAACGCAATTGTGATACTTTTGGTTCTTCTGAAAACGTTCCGTTCTTAGAGCTGTGAGTCGGTACGACTGAAGTCACCATTTAGTAATTGGTCGGACTAATAGTTCGTCGTTTCCCGGAGGTGCCTACTATGCGACTTATTGGGTTTCCATACTTGTAGGAAAGAGTGTTTAACGCGGGGTTAATTTTTCTTCTCAGGCCAGTTCCTTCTCTGGCGGAGGGGGGTTTGGCTCGCTTCGCTCCTATGACTAAGTCGCCATGTCGGCTGGCCAACAGCTGGCTTCGCCAGCCGACTTTACCAACTAAACTCAGTTGGTTGGCTAACGGCACCTACCGATTAGTTAATAGTCGTGTGATTTTGCAGGCTCACAGCTCTACAAATTATGCCTGATTTGTTATCTTTTAACCCGCTCAATCATGCTAGTTGTGCTCGAAAATAAACACGTTGTGTTTCTCTTGTTTTCTTGGAAACGCCCAATTATGCTACTTTTGTTCTCTCAAAAACATCCAATTATGTTACTTTTGTTCTAAAAAAACGCTCTATAGTGAGCCCAATCATGCGATTTTTGTTCTGTTCAGAACGCCCAAATGCGCAAATTTGTTCTCTCAAGAAACCCCATTAAGCTACATTTTTTATCCCAAAATGGCCAATTGTGCTTTACTCTATTAAGAACGCCCAATCATGCGGCTTTTCTTCTCTTTAAACCGTCCAAATATGCTCGCTATACTCGAAAATAACGCCAATTGCGTACCTCCTGTTTTCTTGAAAACACCCAATAATGCCGATTTTGTTCGCTTAGAAACTCCCTTTATTCTGTTTAGTTAAAAAAACGAACTATGCGACTTTTGTTGTCGTGAAAAGTTTTAGTTGAAAAACTCTCTTCTATGCGGCTTTTGTTCTCTGAAGCCCAAACTTCCTGCTTTCGTTCTATTGAAAACGCCCAATGATGTTACTTTTGTTCCCTTAAAGGCGCCCAATTGTGCCTTTGTTGTCTTAAAAAGCACTCAATCACCCGGTTTTGTTATCTTAAGATCGTCCAATTGTGCTGCTTTTGTTCTCTAACAAAAAGCCCAATCATGTCACTTCTATCCTCTTAAAAACTCATATTTACGCCATTTTTGTTGTCTTACGACGTTCAATCATGCCACCTTTTTCTTCTCCTAAAAACACCTAGCTATGCCAAACGACTCGCTAGCATAATGGACAAAGCATCTACATCAGATATAGCGGCGATGCTGTACGGAGACGGGCCGCAGAGCGAAATAGAGACCGGTCCCTCCGATGTGGAGAACTCAGACGTCGAGGAAGATGTTTGGCTGGCGGCGGAGGCGGAGGCAGCAGCAGCAGCGGCAGGGCCTGCGGCAGCGGCGGCGGGGGCAGCACCGGAAGCAGTAGCGGGAGCAGCACCGGTAGCAGCGGCAGCACCGTCGGCGGCGGTGGCAGCGGCACGGGCGTTCGCGGTGGCGGCGAGGGCATCACGGGAAGCAGCACCAGCGGCAGCACTAGCAGCACCGGCAGCGGTAATATCCCCGGAAGAGCGTGCGGCGAGGGCGGTGGCAGCGTTAGCAACGGCAGCGGCAGCGGCAGCACCGACAGCAGCAACAGCAGCAGTAGCAGCGCCGGCAGCAGCAGCAATAGCAGCAGCACGGGCACCGGTAGCACCGGTAGCACCGGCAGCATCGGCGGGGGCGGCATCCCCACAAATACGGGCAGCTTCGGTGGCAGCGGCAGCGGCGGCGGCGGAAGCACCGGTAGCTAAAGCAGCAGCAGCAGCGTTGGCGGTGGTGGTGGTGGCAGCGACGGCAGCAGTGGCAACACCAGCGCCGGCGCCAGCAGCTCAGATACAGGCGACCAAGGTCGTAGGCGAACCGCTCGCGGATAGCAGACGGATATCGGCGGCAAAATTAGGCCAGAAGGTGGCTGTGCCTAAAAGGCGTTCAGCTCGCCGTCGCCTTCAAGCTGGTGCCGGGGGAGAGGTGGCGCAGTTTGGTGCTGAGATGGCTGCTGGCCGGGCTGGTGCGCTGCATGCCAGCGGCAGCAGCAGCGGAAGCAGCAGCAGCAGCAGGATCAGCACTGCCGCCAACAGCGCCGACAGCGCCATGGAGATAGTAAGCAGCACGGGGGCGGCAAGTGCCTTGGTTGGAAGGAAGAAGAAAAACTCAAAGGGATGCAAGGGCAAGCGAAAATTGAACGTTGGTTTCGCGCCTTCCAAGCAACGAGATCAGGCTTGTCAGGTGCAGGCTGGACCAGACAGGCTCCTCAAGCAACCCGGCCGTAAACGCGTTGACATCCCAGGTGGTAAAACCTCCTCCGCTTCCAGGAAGAAACCCGGCGCTTCCCAGAAGAAAACCCGTGCCGAAGCTGGTGGCGAAAATGCCAGTATCCCCGCTGGTAAGACCTCCCCGGCTTCCCGCAGGAAGAAAGACGCTTCTCGCAAGAAGAAGCCCCCCGCTGAAGCTAGCACCCCCCACAACAGCGACGGCGGTGGTGACGTTGAGTGCGTGGGTGTGGTACGCCGCGTTACTGAGACCGCGGGTGGATCGGACAGCACCGATGACGGCCAAAGCGCTAGCCTTTGCCTTACTCTGAACGCTGGCAAGGCGTCTATCCGGAGGGCTAGCAAGGCCTGTAGCCCGACCTCTTGCGGAACCCTCAACGAAGCTGCCAACGCAACGGCTATCCCAGCTGCTGGTGCGGGGAGAAGCGCGAGCAGCGGCCCAAGCGTCGGGGGCGGCAGCCCAAGCATTGGCGCGTGCGGAAACAGCCCAAACGTTGGAGCTGATGGCGGCGGCCCAAGCGGTGTTCGTGCGGATGTTAGCGCGGGCGGCAGCGCGGCGCGGGGTGGGGGCGGCGGTGCGGCGGTGGTCCGCAAGGCAATCATGAAGACGAACGCGACGGGAAATAAAGTGAAGGGTGAGAAGTTTACCAAGAAGAAGAAACCGGCAGCTGCCGTGAAGACGCCAGAGGAAAAACGGCTGGGGGCTTTCGAGAAGTCGATGGAGCCGGAACCTCCCTGCCACGCCGTCGTCCCGGAGACGCCCACGCCGTGGGTCTACCTCCCGCACAACCAGGGTGGCCCTGGTGGAGGGGCGAAAGTTTCTACCGCGGATATAATGGGGGCAATGGTCTGGGACCGTGAGTACTTTGACTTTCAGCCTGACGGGGCGATGGATGTCGATATCGATGGTGTCGGTGGTGACGGTGCTATCGACGGTGAGGGTGGCGGTGGTGATAGTAGTGGTGGTGGCGGCAGTGATGGCGGCGGCGGTGTTGTAGGCCGAGCGGTCGGCCGCGGGTTTGGTGTAGGGGGGCTATCGGGGTCCGCGGCCACTCACGTGTCGGAAGGGGCACCCGCTTGCGCATCACCGACTCTATTCCCTGCCGTCCCGTCGTCTACCCCAGGAGGAGCTGCGATGGGTGGGGGTAGGGCTACGCCGGTCATCCGACGGGGTAATCGGTCGGCGAAGATGGGCGTGATATCGGGAACGGGGGGGACGCTGCCTGTTGGTGGGCTAAGGATAGGGGGTGACGACGTGTCGGGGAGGCGAGGAACGTCCGTCGTTGGGTCGGTGGAAGTGGAGGGGGGACACAGCGGAGGAGGGGGTGTGGGGGGCGGGGAGGTGGAGCAGGGCTTGGCGGCGCCGTCACGTGCTCTGCCTTCGCTTTCATGGGAGCAGATAAAAGGAAAGGTGCGTGCGTGTGGTTTGTCTTACAACTTGCTGACTGAGATTTTATTTTGACACGGATTTGATTGCGGTTGATTATATCAGGGAGTTCCAATAGTAGGTTGGATTTTTCGTAGAGGGAAATGCATAGCGGACAACTCCGTCTTTTTGGGAATTTGTGTATTACTTCTCCGCCTTTTGTTCCTTCGAGACTCTCCCTGTCTGCTCACTCAAGGGGAGCTCTAATATGTACGTGTTGCGTTTGAATATCTTCTGGCAACTATGCGCCTTAGCCCTGTTTCATCGTGTGCGACCTGTCTACGCTCAAGGGGTTAAACGGACACGCTCAAGAAAAACTTTGGGATTTGAAGGGGGGGAATGATGTCGAAAAAAAGTAACGATTACCGTGTTGGCCGCGCGAAGTAGCCCGGCCTGCTCAGGTGTATTTCCGAACTACATCGTAAGGGCGCCTTCAACACGTGCGCAGATGATACTGCTGTAATCGTAGTTTTTAAGGTATTAGTGGGGTAATAGTCCGTTTGACCGCTTGAAAAGGTTAACCCATAGCTTACCCAACCTAAGCCTTATAACACTCTCCCCCCCTGAAACGGCGGGATAGCAGGTCGGCCGGATATACGGGCGGACCTGTCAATTATCTAAGCCGTTTCATTTCTTGGGTATTCCGGGGAGAGTATTTTCAAGTTCAACACAGGGAAAGTCTGAAAAAGTTTATTCCAACCTAAGCCTTATAACATAGTACTGTGCGCTCCCACTATTACTCCCTTGCGGTAGTGTTTTTGGTCGCTGTAACACGACCTCACCAGGATTTCTTGGTCTTGTGCTGGCAAATAAACCAGGAAAACTGAGTTGATTGGATGAATGGCTATTTTGTCTAAATGCGTGATTGATCAATCATGACGACTTTGCTCTTTTTGTGTTGTAGGGCATTGTAGAATGGGAATACTCAAACGCACATTGCACCAGGTACCATTTTTGACAGCACTGCTAAACACGCCTCTGTCAAGTATTTTTTGTATGGCGTTCAGAATGTCTTTTTTTAAATCCACACACACCTGACGTTATGGCGATTAGTATGGCACACTAACATACATACAGCTGAAATAACCAAATCATCACGCCACGTACGGCCTCGGTTCTTGAATTAGGTGATTGTGAGTATTCGCAAGTAATCGCTTAATCACCGTCACTGATTTTTTCTTGAATCAGGTGATTGTGAGTATTCGCAAGTAATCGCTTAATCACCGTAACTGATTTTTTTGTTGATTGCCATCACTATAAATACTTCAGTATATTATAAAAATCATTCTTTTGGGGGGGGATTCGGTCAGGAGTTTTTTTTTCGTCTCGGCCTCAGTACTCGTATGCGATTATCGGAACCGGAATTCCCGGTAAAATAGCTTCGTTCGAGCGCGGTCTTCCAGGGGCGGCTCCACCGCCCCTCGCCCTGCCGTATCCGTTCCGCACCTCGACGTGAACGCGGATAGACGCCGAGCGAGACAAGCGAGAAGTGCGCTTTGTTTCGTATTTCGGGTGGTATACGCTCAAGCTATTCTTGGATCTGAGCATATATATGACGAAAAAATCAAGGGACAGCATTTCCAAATTGGCATAATTTCCAAATTGGAATCTAAAATTTCTTCCTGACGTCGCTTTTTTCATGGCGGCCTCGAAGCGCTTGCCCTATCGTAGCTACTACCACTGCTGCTGTGTGTCGTTGCCTTTCGGCTCAGTGGGTATAGTGCTATGTAACCAACGAAGGATGTGTAGTGAGTACGATTCTCACTCAGATCATATTTGGTATTCAGGAGCGTGCGCGCTGGGGACATGATGAATGGTTATAATAATAGCTGTTCGTGTTCTCCTGAGTACTACTAACTGTAGTACGTGGAGAGGGGATATAGCTTCGGAAATCCCTCTTACGAAGTCGGTGATAATTAAGTAACGAACTCAAAAACATATTTGGTTGCATTTTTAGCATAATCCACTGAGATACTGAGTCAGGTGACAGTGGGTAGTGCTATGTGTCGTGACTTCGATGCTCACCGACTTCATATCTGCCTTTTTCAAGCGCGCGCGCTGACGACATTATGAATTGTTATTTTGGTAGTTTAACATATGTAGCACTGCCCACTGAGCTACTGGGTCAAGTGATTTAAGTAGCTCAGTGGGTAGTGCTGTAGGATTTCTCGGTCAAATCACTTTGTTCGAACGGCGCTGCCCAACGCCTTCCTTATCCGTCCCCTACACCTGGCCGTGAACGCGTACTACGTACGGGAGGTAAGAAACACATGCGAGAATCGCGGGGACGATTTTGGACTTTGGATTCCTGGGCAGTTCTTTTTCCGAGAACGGGTCAACGCATGGCTTACTAATCGATGACTCAGCAACAATCTACAGCAGTAGTAGCAATAGGAATCTTCTTGAAAACATGTCGTGTGCGCGAGCAATCGATAATACAGCAGTAAATAATCTGAAATAATGGTCGACGATATATACCTGGTACGCAGTTTTCGAATTCCGAGCTTCAAGAGCAGCAGTTGTTGTTGTTGTTGTTGTTGTTGTTGTTGTTCTCACATTAACTCGCACAATCAAGTCCGTGGTCACAGGACAGGCTCCATCATCAGTAAATAATGTTGACTGACACCACAGTCAACACGTCTCAGGGCATCGCGGCGTCAACCATCGTAATATCATACAATATCGGGGAACGTAATATCTATGCAACTGTCCTGTTTTGTTATATTCAATTGTCAGCCGGTCGCCGCGGTGGTCTAGTGGTTTTACCCTTGAATACTACTAACTTTTGTTTGTCCTTGAGTTCGATTCCCACCATGATGACATTTGACTTTACTTGCAAAAATACAAAAAAGAAGGGAGCAACTGCTGAGAGCGCCTAGCAGCGTGGGTAGGTACAACTCGACGCGAGTCGACGAGGAAAGAAAATGCTGACTTCTTCTCGCGATAAAAATGAAGGCACGTGCCGAAGTGGGGAGGGGGGAGGAGGGCCCGCTATGTGACCCAGGATCTGAGTTACTACTGGGAGGGAGCGCGAGAGTGGTGCGAGGATAATAAATGGCATGAAGAAAAAAACATGTTGCAAAGGTATATAATTACTACCACACGCAGCACACCCCTATCCTTTTCCGGAGCTTTTCATTTGTTTGCGTTCATTCTTCTCTCTAGGCAAAAAATATTGATAGAATTCTTATTTTTGGTGCAGTAGAAGTACATCCTGAAAGGAGATACTAGAGTGTCTGCACCTATTTTTTATCTCAAGGCTTTCAGTCGGAAATGTAAAATACCAAACATCGACCTTTTCCGCTATGCGCATAGTCCGAAACAAAAAAATACTGCTACCTGAAAATGTATATATGTATTTTGATTTTCTAAGTAGAAAATACGCACGGCACTGTCAGCAGTCGTCATGGTAGAGGCACTCCGGATATTATTTATTGAGGGGACGCGTCCGATTTCGACAACGTCAAAGCACCCGCGAAGCAAAGACAGCAGATACACATATCCCGCCTTCCCGAGTTAAAACAGAAAAGAAGCGCTACGCCAACCTGCCGTACGAGCAAAGCCACCCCCGCATCTATCTTAGACAACGCCGCCGCTACGAGAAATCGCTCTCCTCTTATTCTTTTTCCTCCTCGCCCGTGACCACGCAGACCAATCAATGCGACAGCCTTCAGATAATGAACACAGCTCTTCTTCCTAAACCTCGCCGGCTGACACGGCCCCATGTCGACGTCTGATGCAAACCGGCTTTGCATCCTGTCGACTTCGAACCTCCATTGCCACGGGGACAGCAGTGCAGTCTCCTCATTGATGCCAAGTCTTCTGTCGTTTCGCCTAGAGGCGAAGCAGGTTCTCAATACTCTTTTTGGAATTTTTGTTTGACATACGCCAACTTTTACTTGACGGCGTATTTGACAACAGTGTGTTTCGCCTATCCTTGCCTTCTTTGTTGTATATGCCTTTTTTTTCTGTCAAATTGTGACCTTCATATTCTCATGTTCGTATTGAACTCGTGGCATTACTTTAAAGTTCGATGAATGTCAAATCGGACTGCTACACCTTAACTTGTCGAAGTGCTGCCCTGCCCTACCCGAAGCATGGGCGCCGGCGAATGCCGGCGCCCATGCGGAGCCCTTGTAAATTATATGTATCAGGAAAGTCGCTGACTCTAATCCTTACAGAGGAATGGATATGTAAAAACGCGCGGCCGAAGTATCACGCAGCTTGTAACGTTGAGCATCAACCACTCGAACGATCGCATTCACAACTGACGTAATCTAAACAACCTTAGAAAAATTCCCCTCCCGTGTCCGCCGCAGGGTCGGACCGCTTGCCGCACCTCGATCGGGAGCTGGGGGAGCTCTCTAAAGACGCACCAGGATGATATCCTAGACACGCTCGGCGCGGGACGGCTTGACAACCAAAAAGCCCTGATCCCCCCGCAGGTAAGCGCCGACCGTTACACTTGCTTCCACGTTTGCAGGACCGAAAAAATTGAGTGGATACCCCAATTTAAGAGCCTCCTGTGAAAAAACCCGAAACGAGCGCTCTTACCCCTTTAAAACTGATAAACGCATCCCACACTATTTCCAAGCGATTTTCCCCCAATAAGTTGGGCGCAGTTCTCCATCAGGTAACTAAGTACACGCCGCTGTTGCCTGCAGCGGGAAATATATACCGGAAGACGTTAGTATCGACGGGGTCGTGCCGATTGTTGTGGCCACCCTTGGAGTTCCGAATGCTCTTATATTTCGCGCTCTGAAACCGGGGTACTGACTGCCCCCTGTATTTGGAAGTAAAGTTGAGGGTAAAATCCCACCGCTTGTGTCTAGTCGACCATGTAACACCGTAGGACGTGACCCGCGATTTGGGGCCAGACAAGTTAGGGACAGATAATCGTCGAGATCAAGACTGCGATGGGCGGGTACCCCCTTTTTCGATATCGGGTCTGAGCTATCATACTCGAGTGGGTGACTCTGTACCTCGCCGACAAAACCACGTGGGGCGATTTGTTTAAGGCAGCGTAGCTAACCATCCCATTGAGGACTCACATTGAAAATTGAATACAGCACGAAAGCCTATGACCGCAAGGAACAGGGGGGCTGTTACTCGCGCGAATGACTCGGAGCCACTGCTAAAAATGGCTCCAGAACAACATAACACGAACATAACCCCCCTTCTGTTGCGTTGGTCTCGGACTTGTTTTTGCTGTGGGAGGCGGGTTAAACCTTAGCCCCTTTAGAGCTCCAAAATCCCTCCATATACTAAATTCAAGTAAGTTTGTCGCCAAGAAGGGTTTCCAGTCCTAAAGGCGTTAAATAAACCTCACTAACGTTTTCAGAGAATATTTGAAAGCTTGCTACGACAGGGGTGGCTTTTTTTTCGTCAACTAGGTTCTGCCTGACGGGTCTCCTTAACCCTTTTTGGGACTTCAAAGGTAAAGATGAACGAAACATTTGTCGACGATGACCGCACCGACAACAAAATAGCACGGCGAGCTGAAGGCTCTGGGAGTGGTTAGTTTGCGTTAATAATAATTGCAACCCAAGGAGCTGCACGACACGCTATACCAACAGCATGATACTACTCGTCCTGCTGCGCGCTCACACTAGACGGGCGCTAAGGCCGCACATACATCTCGTTTTTTTTAATCGCATTTTTTGGGCCCCAAAAGGGCAAACTAGTGAACCCGTTGGACCCACATTTGTGTTTTCCATTGTCTTTCGTGTAATACCTTGGCCGTGGGATTGTTCGCGGGTTTGCCCTTCCCCTTGTTACGTTAGACCTCGTGTTGGGCGAGGTGTAGAGCTAGCCCCCTCTCGAGTGAACGGCCTCTCAGAAAATGATTGGTGAGCCTCTACCGTAGCGTGCGTCCCTACTTGACGACAGTCGCAAACAGGGTGCTTGCGAGATACCAAATTTGGCTGGGTAGGAAAGTATACAATAATAGTATTGAAACCGACGAAATTCATTACCCAAGGCCAACCCAATCCACAAAAAATGTACCCGGCAGTTTTTTCCTCTACCATTTTTCAGGGCTTGTCAAAGCCCGATTGTGCGGGCCGCGCCGGGCCTGGCCGATCTGAAAATTGACATGGTCTGGGCCGGGCCGGGCCGGGCCGAGAATTTTGAAAATGTGATGGGCCGTGCTGGGCCGGGCTGGGCGGAGAATTTGAAAACATTGATGGACCTGGAAATTCGATGGGCCGGGCCTGGCCGGGTCGGGGCCCATCGACTCGAATTTGATGGGTAGGTCCAGGCCGCGGCCGATGATATGTGGGCTTTTTATGGGCCGCTCTACCCAGTCCATGAGGCGGCCCACCACGTGTTGTAACGGGCCGGCTCGGGCCGGGACCCATAATATGTGGTGCACTGCTGCTGCTACGATGACGACGTCCAGCCTGCTCATGAGACGGCCCACGCGTTTTCGCGGCCTGGCCCGGGGCCTCGGCCCATGATATGTGGTGCACTTCTGCCAAATATAAACATAAAGCGGCTACGAACCCGTACACAAAATACAATACGAGCTTCCCCTTCGAAATCGATTGACTGATGTCCCGGGGGCTTAGCAAATCGAAAAGGGGAACATAGGCTTTGCAATTATATGTATGAGCTATTGATAGTGCTTTTGCTACTGCTGTATGCTTCGTATACCTGGTGTGGGGTCCGACGATGTGTGTTTGATTGTTGCGGTGGACGTGAAAATGTTATCATGGTTCGATCTCCTGTTGTGCACCAACAACGCACACATACACCGTGACTACTGGCCAGCCAGTGATACGCAGCGAAAAAGTCGCGAGTACCGCTCATTTTGAATGTCTCAGTACCTACAGTACCAAGAGCTGAAATGACTTGAGCACTTGTAGGTACCTAGAGTACCAGGAGCTGAGATGATTGAGTAGTGGCGAGTACCTGGAACACCAAAAGTTAAAAAGACTGAGTACTCCGTGGTTATAGCACTCTTACGATTTTTTGGGTTGGATACTTTGATGTCGGCCCTAAATTCAGGGAGTTTCATGACACGTGGGTAGCATGAAAGCTCGTTTGCAGCACACTCACGCGATGCGATAATGCCGCAATGTGTTTTACCGTTTTTATCATTGGTCCCAAAATGTTTCCACTTCTTCTTTTTTTCAACTACGTCCACGTTTTGGGAGACAAGCTGCTTAGATTTTGCAGTGAATGGGTTGTTTCCAGTGGCTTCGTAGACCTGCACCCACGCCCTTGAGTCTAATAAGCCTGATTATCAACTTTACCCACGCTTTGCAGTCCATTAACCTGTTTTTCAAGTTCACCGACGCTGTTGAGCACCTACTTGGAATTTGAATGTAGTTCATTCTCAAGCAATTATGGGAAGCAAACTGCTAGCATTATTTTTAGTGTCGGTAATTTATGAAGCAGTAACAAGGTTACATGCTAAGTCAACTGTTTAGCTGTTTTTTTTTCCACGACGATGTCTACGTGCGTCGGGGTGTGTAGACGAGCGGGGAGGGTCATTCGACATGTTGCGGTCATCGCATCTCGAACGTAGTCGCCTACACCAAAACGCCACCCCAACCGCGTGAGATCTTGTTACTTCGGGAGATCGAAAGCCAAGCACCGACGATATTGACTTCGACATGACCTCTAAATTGAAGCTTAATTTCTTCAACTTCAAGTTCAACTGCAAAGTAAGGGGCGCCCATAAAGAAAAAGAATGACGCGCCGCAGAGGCCTTTTTCGCTAGGCAGGAGAGGAGGCTACAACACTGCTAAAAGCCAGTGAAAATTAAGATCTAAAAAATGTGCCCGGCATTTTCATACTTCGCCCTGTGACTACAACGCCCTGGTTTGTTTTTCGTTTTGACTTCATGGGGGTGCGGTGTGTCGCGTTATATTTTTCAGGGGTGCCCCAGTGCACACTTGAAAAAAACAATGGACTAAAAAATCAACTTGAAATCAAATCGGAACTCCAAATTCAACAAGTAAATCCAGTTCAACTCAAAATTCCGACTTCAATATCAAGGGTTCGGCTTCAACTCAACACTCAACACTTGCAAGCTTCGCTCCGGTGTGCCTAAATAGATGCCAGCACTAGTTTGAAGGCCACACCTATGCCTGTTGCCCTGACAGGAGTACGGCGGTGTCGGCGGGTACTTCGAGCACGTGAAGCAGCCATTCGCGGTGAAGGTGAGGTTCCACGACCCGGAGTAGGCCGGGTAGGGAGATTCTCTTTGATGGGCGTGGCGACGTAGTGATGACTGAACTATCTGGCTTCAGCCCTACACACCGCATTTTTTTTCCCGCGTTGTTGGCCTAAACGCGTAAACACCTTCCGTCTCTCTAGCATTTCTACCCACCTTCTTGAACCTGTATGCATAGTAGCCTCGTTTGTTTAGATGTTCGTTTGTCTACCGAATCGGTAACTTCCCCGTTATTTTGTCAACCCGTCACAGTGTCGAATGGCCCAGATGAATCGGAGAGTTGAATCGTTCAGACCAATGAGAGCCTTGACTCGTTCAGCCTGCCTTCTCCTGTAGTAGTCCGCCAATCGTGAAACGGCTGAGACAACGGGTTGACCACCCAATCAACTAACCAAATGGCCAATCAACCAATCAATCGACGACGAAGCAAAGACCGAGCCCGCAAACACCCTGATGGCGATGATGATGGCAGGTTCACCCGAACGTGCAGTTCGTTGCGGATGTCCACTCCTACATGATGGACAGTGCCGAAGTGATCGGGGTGCTAGCAGGACGTTACGATCGGGAGCAAGGGGTTCTCTATATCCAGGTCAGTGATGAGTACCGAACAGGAACTAAAGTAGTTTAAATGCCAGGGGTACATATTTTGTCGTGTTTCGCTTTTTTTTCGAACCGTGTCAAATGTTGTGGTGTTTTTTTTTTATGACCGTTTCTGTACAAGAACGAACCTCCGCAAAAATGAAGTCGATACGAAAAACGGCCGGTGCAGAGCGGTCACTCACGCTGGCCCCGTCCCCCTTACCCCGGCTGCGTTTTTTTTTTGTTCGGGCGCGAGCATAGGCGGCGGTACCCTGCCTGGAGGAGGAACGCTCTAAGGGGGACAGGGGAAAAACGGAGGTGGAGGCCAACTTCATGTCGCTCCACAACGCTGGCCAGGCCATCAAGAGGTCCGGCTTGCAGGTGGGGTCGTCCCCTTTTCCTATCCCTCTCGACGCCTCCATCTCTCTGGTTCTACAGTGGTGTACCGGATTTTAGGGCGTCCGTACTAAGAGAAAATCGACCTCACAAATGAGACTCAAGTGTAAGATCGGAGAACCCTGCGCCATTATGTCTTTCACGAATCTGGAATGAATCGGCGACATGTCTCATCCAAAAGGTCACATTGAGTCTGTAAACAAGGTCCACGTGTAGACGACATTTACTGAATCTAACCACTCCGGAATTAGCTTCGTCTTAACTCATTACCCCGGAGTCTTATATATGCTTACGACGACTACGACGACTACGACTGCTGCTGCAGTTACTACTACTGCTCCTACTCTTCCTCCTCCTGCTGCTACTATTATTGCTGCTGGTACTAATACTGCTGCTACTGCTACTACTATTACTGCTACTACTGCTGCTGCTACTGCTACTGCTACTGCTACTGCTACTGCTATTGCTACTGCTACTGCTACTGCTACTGCTACTGCTACTGCTACTACTACTGCTACTGCTACTGCTGCTGCTACTACTACTACTACTACTACTGCTGCTGCTGCAGACCCTGCTTTTACTTATACTGCTACTGTTGTCGCTATCGTGATCGTGGTTGCCCTGAAACAGTTGGTCGGGTGGTACCACTCCCACCCCAAATTCAACGATATTCCGTCGCCGATCGATGTGGAGAATCACGGGATTTGCCAGGTGCGCGCGTGTTCTACGTAGCAGTGTGATCGTGTGTACGCTCTGGCGGACCGAACCGAGAATGTCCACCAACTGGCACCATCATCGTCTGTAGCAGCAGTCGCAGTAGCAGCAGGATCAACAAGCAGTAGTCTTAGACGTGCCCTACGATATGGGTAGCTTTTTTGGCAGAACAAAATCTGACTGTCGGGGATCCTTCACCTAACAGTGTCAGAACATCATTAACGTTTTGTCATTTTATTTCCTAGCAAGCACCAAACTATCCAACCAATGAACGGGCCGAACAATCAGCTGAACAGCCAGTCGTGGTACTGTTAATCGGATTATGCGTACGTTTTTTTTTTCAAATTCGGTGTTTGGCTCAAACTCAGTGGTTGAGTAATTAATATATAGAGCTTCTCAAGCGAGGAACCTGAGAAAAAGAGGATGCCTCCCTACGGAAGCATGCCTCCTTAGGAAAGTAGACTAAAAAAACACCTGCATACCGCCATGCTGGTGTGTACTAACGGGTGTGCAGAGTGATACTTGCACACCCGGTGCGCAATTAGCTTTCCCCGACCCTAACATTCATTTATCGATCGGTCACCTAACCCAGGCAAAGCTACTTTTACAGTATTACTTTTTGCTTTGGCAGTGTGGTGGAAACCCTCGGTTTTGGCGGCCCTGGTCGGTGTGGGACCACGGGGCTTGGTGGGCCCTGCCGGCGAATTGGTATACACCAAAGGACAATTTGGAGGGCTTAGGGCCGGGTGGGAACAGGGTGCTGAGCGCGTTGGTTTTATAGCACTATCCACTATGCCACTCCGTCACAGCGACCGAAGTAGCGCAACGGGGAGGGCTTCTATGCACAACCCGAAAAATATGCTTTCGATGTATATTTATTGAAGTTCGTCGAATCCCGACAGCTTACCACTGCTCTCAGGGGCGAACCCCTAGCAAAGGACTGTTCTACTGGAGAAATCAATAATATTTTTGGCCCCTTTTAACCCAGGAGGAATTCAACCATGCTGGGACTCGAACCCACGCGTGGCATGCTCAGAAGCGGACGATCTACCCACCCAGCCATGGCCACGCTCCTAACGAACAGATTGGGAGCAGAGTGGGGGTGTGAAAAGTCTCATTTGCACACCAGGTGTGCGTGTTTCGTAGCCAGGGCGCGCGCTGTTCAGTGTGTGCTCAATTTGTTTCGCACGTGATAGCATAATAGCTTAACTGTTACCCCCTTGCCAATTACACCTGGGCGCCGAAACATATCACACAAAAAGGCGGATGAGACTTCGCCGGATTCGCCTGGAGCTTGGGTGGGATTGATCGTTGGAAGAGAGAAGAGCCCGAGTACATTCCGGTGAGAAAAAAAAAGTACTTGTGCAGCACGCGACTACCTCTTAACCCCTTCTTTAAGACTGCCAAAGTGACCCCGCACTAATTTCGCGTGGTTAATCTACAAAAACATGGCTTTCTACGACTGCGAAAACGACCCCTCACTACGTTAATGCAAGTAATCCTATCCCTCTAATGTGGCCGTTTGCAGCTACAAAAAATATCCCACATCAATTCCAAGCAGCTGGCCCCAAACGCTGTGACCTTTTACCTCTGAAAAAATGACTACACTAAAGTACAGGTAGTTCGTACCCACTAATGTGGCCTGCATGCATGACCCCACACACTGATTCCAAGCAGTTTCACCCACAACTGCGAAAATGATCTTATACTAACTCGAAGTACCAGGCAGTTTTACCCAAAAACACGGTTTCTACGACTGCTAAAACCATCCCTCACTACGTCATGTCAAGTTGCTTTTCCCCGAAAGCGTTGCTTTATCCGACTGCGAAAAGTATCCCACATCAATTCCAAGCAGTTTATTCCAAAATATGTAGCCTTTAAAGATTGAAAAAATGACCCTACACTAACTACAAGTAAGTGTGCCTCCACTCCACCACATGTTGCGTATTACTGCATTCATGCCCCCACGCAGTGATTCCGAGTAGTGTTTACGTGTTCGTTCACCCAATAACGTGGCCTTTCACGACTGCAAAAATGACCCTACACAAATTCCAAGTAGCTTTAACCGAAAAAAGTGGCTTGCTACGACTGCTAAACGACCCCTCACTACGTAACGCCAAGTAGCTCTTTCCTCGAAAGCGCGGCTTTATTCAATCGAAAAAAATATCCCACATCAACTCCAAGTAGTTTATTCCAAAAGCTATGGCCTTTTACAACGGAAAGAATTACCCTACACTTGCTACAAGTAGTTTTTCTCCACTCCACCACATGTTGCGTATTGCTGCATACATAACCCCACGACGCGCGCTACAATATTGGGAGCACTCTTTGGCTGAAACGGTTTCGGCATTACGACGCGTTTCCGACTCCTAGAACTATCGTAGTCTAACTCCAAGTGTTTTGTCCCCACGTCGGGACTGCGGTGCTAAAAGGGTTAACCCAAAGTCGTCGGAATTCCACATCCTTGTTTTTCAATATGTTTTGCTGCATACCTAGGCCGTGGGAGTGAATGTTCATCGGGTGGCGCTTGTATTTTTCTCAAATTCAGTACCAGGGTCGGGTATAGAGCTCCTCGACGGAGGAACCCCGGAAAGAAAATGACGCACCCCTTCCATAGTATGTGTCCCGCACTGATTCCAAGTAGTTTTTACCCAATAACTTGGCCTTTCACGACTGCCCAAATGAACCCAGAATAACCCCATGTAGTGTTTCCCCAAAAGCGTGGCTTTCTACGACTGCGAACACGACCCCTCACTGCCTTATGTCAAGCACGAGCTTTTCCCGGAAAGCTTGGCTTTATTCGACTGCAAAGATGATCCCACACCAATTCCAAGTTTGTTCCCGATAGCGTGGCCTTCAAACCTGCAAAAACGACCCCATATTATTTCCGAGTAATCTGTCCCCACTAATGTGGCTTTTTACTGCATGCGCGATCTCACACTGATTCCAAGTAGTTGTTACCCAACAAAGTGGCCTTACACGACTTGCAAAATGACCTTACACTACTTCCAAATATTTCTCCCCCAAAACCGAAGCTTTCTACGACTGCGAAAACGACCCCCCAATACGTTATGCCAAGCAGTTTTTCCTCGAAAGCGTGGTTTTGTTCGACTGCAAAAATAATCCCACCTCAAGTCCACGTGTGTTCCCAATAGCGTGGCCTTTATAAAGTCCTGCGAGGGTGTCGCCTCGTTTATTCCAAGCAGCTTTCACCCCATAACGCGGCATTTTTCGACTGCAAAAACGATCTCACGGTCGTTCCAAGTGGTTTGCCGTAAATAACTTGGCCTTTTACCACTGCAACAATGCCCCCACTATTTCAAGTAGTTTTTGCTCCACATTGCGGCATTTCCCCCACTATTTCAAGTAGTTTTTGCTCCACAATGTGGCATTTTTCGACTGCGAAAACGATCCCACGCTCATTCCAAGTGGTTCGCCGTAAACATCGCGGCCTTTTACCGCTACAACAATGCCCCCTCACTCTTTCCACGCAGCTTATACCCCATGACATGGCATTTCACGACCGCCAAAATGACCCCCTACAGTAACTAAAGGTAGGTTTCACTCAATAAGGTGGCGTTTCACGCCTGCGAGAATGACCCCCCACTCATTCCAACTAGTTTTCTCCCCTAAGAGTGGCCTTTTACGACCCCAAAAATGACCCCGCACGCATGCCAAGTAGTTTAAACAACGTGGCAGTTTGCGACTACAACAATGCCCCCTCTCTATTTCCCAGATGTTTTTGCACCATAGCGTGGCCTTTCACTGCTGCAAAAATGACCCCACACTAATTTTGAAAAGTTTGTCCCAATAATGTGGACTTGTACTATTAATACTGCAAAAACGACCCCACACTCATTCAAAGTAGTGTGCCCAAAACAACGCGGCCGTTTACGACTGCAAGAATGCCCCCTGTAGACACGCCTAAGCTAGGCAAGGTCTACTGACCAGAAAGTATCCCCCCTTGGCCTGAGGGGGGGCTGGTCAGCACCATTCAGGTGCTAAGAAAGGAGAGAGAAGTTGTTGTATTAGCTCCGAACACAAGAAAGCAAGCGATCTTGACTTCATCCCCGAATCCCTACATCAGAATCCAGAAGAGGATAAGTAGAAACCCCTACTACAGTAGTTGTCTTCAGATCTAGATAACGTTCACACACCACATTAGATCCTCAACAGTCAATCACCACCAAGATCAACTATCGTGTCTTACCAACAACACTACACTCTCTGGTGCTCCACTGTCCACAATGCCCCCAGAAAAAATCCCTGACCAACGTCGGTGTGTTCAACCTGAATTATCGATAATTGTAGACACGCCTAAGCTAGGCAAGGTCTACTGACCAGAAAGTATCCCCCCTTGGCCTGAGGGGGGGCTGGTCAGCACCATTCAGGTGCTAAAAAAGGAGAGAGAAGTTGTTGTATTAGCTCCGAACACAAGAAAGCAAGCGATCTTAACTTCATCCCCGAATCCCTATATCAGAATCCAGAAGAGGATGAGTAGAAACCCCTACTACAGTTGTGGTGAGATTGGAAATTTACTAGGAATTAGTATAGAAAAAGGTTCATTTGCGATGAGACTGCAGACAGAAGGTTTCAATTTAGAATAATTGGATGTTTGATTAGGGAAAATGCAATTTCTTCATGAGCAAGAATTCCGGCTATCCTCTTTGTTCAGTTGTATTATGACGGAATTTAGTTCATGAGGAATGACAGGTTTTACTGAATTAAGGCAGGAAGAGATTAATTATGAACTGAGAGGAACGAACGGGAAAATGTACACTAAAACTCAGTAGTTTGGTGACATTTTCATGGGTTATTGCACGGAGAAAATAGGATAATCTCAAAGAGAGGAAAGACAAGTGTCAGTTGGAGACGAAAGTAGCAAGGCTAGACAGAGCAAGGACAGAGGAGTCACGGGAAGCTTGAGAAGAAGTGAGTCTTTGCTAGTGAAGGTAGTCTATGTAGGCGTTAAGTAACAGTTATCTGAGGAGAGCCTGTTTTTCCTACAGGTACTGTTGAAGTACTGCTTTGTGTTGTTGAAAATAGGAAGAGTTATGTAGCAATTTGGAGCAAAATGAGCAAGGAAAACGAGCCACATCGGATCAGTCTCGTCACTTCCCTGCTCTCAACCATTTCTGCAGAGACACTAATAAAAGTAATTTTTCCTTGATCTTGAGCCACTGTACCGACACCACGAACATCAGCAACCAGTTTACACTTCAGCATCAATGAAGGACTCAGCTAGACTCCATCCCCTTTCAGCGGCGTCGTCGAGCAGTTCTGTGTCCTTCTAGGTTCATCGGGAAAATATGTCTTCTGCCAACAAAATGGGTAAGCAGAGTTTGGGGAAGGGGAGGGATGCTCATCGGCAGGGGGTAGACCTGTCCGTTAGCGTTCCTCGGACGAGGTCTCAAAGTAGGGCGGCGCGTGCGCAGGCGCGCGACGCTGTCGGGCGTTCTCAGGGGGTTGACCCTGGTTCATCGGGTGGGAGTACCCGTGGTAGCCCGACTAAGCCTACAGATAAAACGGTCGCTGGGGTTGAGAGCCGTGAGCTTTATCGTCGACATGAACCGAGTAGCGCATCTGACCAAGAAGCAACGAGTAGCATGATGATACAAAATGATGTTTCACCGTCTAGTGCTGCCTCGTCGCCTACTCCTTCTCTTGCTCCGTCGGATACTGCTTTGAGTATGAACATGTCGTCGCCACGTTACGTACCTCACAGTCATGATGGCAGTGTTGCCTCACGTCGTACCAGTACAGACATGCAACACGGCGGTAGCGGGTCGCCAGCAACTACGAGTCAGCAAACTCCTCGTGCACGTACTATTTCGTCTCGAAAAACGAGTTTAAAAGGAAATAACTCGAGTAGCATTTGTTGTTCAACATTTTTAGTCTACTTCCTCACAATGGCGTCGCAGACAGGATGTGAGATTATGAACAGTGAGGTCGCTGGTTCGATTCTCACCGTCTTTCCCAGGCACAGGGCACAGAAAAAAAAAAAAGAAAAAAAAAAAAGGGATTTTCTCACGTTCAAGAACCTGTAAAACTCAACCATTTAAAAACAACGATGAGAGCAATGTATAGGATCATTGCAAGTCACTCCAATCCCGAAAAAGTCGCATTGGATACTGGGTACCTCATCGGGGTTCCTGACATAATCTGGGAAATATGTCAGGTTTAGTGGGGGAGAATGTGGTGGAAAAACGAGTTTAGAAGGAAATAACTCGAGTAGCATTTGTTGTTCAACATTTTTAGTCTACTTCCTCACACAGTAGTTGTCTTCAGATCTAGATAACGTTCACACACCACATTAGATCCTCAACAGTCAATCACCACCAAGATCAACTATCGTGTCTTACCAACAACACTACACTCTCTGGTGCTCCACTGTCCACACCCCTCACTGAATCTAAGTAGTTTTTACCCCTTAACGTGGCATTTTACGGCTGAAAAAATGACCCCTCACTAACTAATAGTAGTTTTTACTCAATAAGGTGGCATTTCACGGCCGCAAAAACGACCCCACACATATTCCGAATAGTTTATCCCAATAACGTGGTATTTTACTGTGAATACAGTTTTACCTCACCCTCGTTCCAAGTAGGTTGCCGTAAATAACGTGGCTGTTGACAACCGCGAGAATGACCCCTCACTAAGTCCAAGTAGTTTTTGCCCCATTACGTGGCACTTCACGACTGCCGAATTACCCCACACGAACTAAAAGTATTTTCACTCAATAAGGTGACCTTTCACAACTTGAAAAAGTAACCCCACACTAATTCCAAGTAGATTCTTCCCCAAAACGTGTTTTGTAACTTTTTTACGGCTGCAGAAATGGCACGTACCAGGCACACTATTTCCAAGTATTCCCCTCCCCCCCCCGATTGCGCGGCCTTTTTACGACAGCAAAATTCGTCAACTCTAATTTCATGCAACTCGTCCTCAATAACGTGGTCTTCTTTCTACATACAACGGCGAAATGACGCCACACTACAGTAGTTACGAATTGAAGGAGTTCAACATAGAGTTCGGCGATGTGTGTGGCTATTAATGATAAGTGGATATCGTATCGAAAGTTTCGATAATTCATGTCGAAATACGAAATAGTCGGAGTCCGATATGTTCTGCTATCGATAGTAACAGCGTTGGATATCGTTTGGGATATCGTATCGAAATTTTCGATATATCGTACTATCGAATTCTGGTATGTCGTATCTTTCGATATATAGTGTCGAACTTCGAATTATCGATATATCGTATCGAGCGCGTTTTCGCCCTCTATCAGTTGTCCAACCGTTGTAGAGGTGACAAACCGAGCTCATGATATTCCCTGGTGCAATTTCCGATCGGCCGGTCAAGTAGTCACCCCCTCCCGTATTCTCCCACTGGGCTATTCCTAGGTTTTTCCGAAACGAGGCGACGGAACGGATAAGCGCACACGGCGAGATCATCTCGTGCCCCATGCTTCTGCAGGCTTCGCTAGCGACGAGCAAGATCTCTGCAGCAGCCGAGTCAATGTCGCCGAAAGCAATAGTTGCAGCCGCGAAAACAGCAGGACACTTATCAGAAGGTACAGTCGCGCCAGCCGCAGAAGCAGCACTAACCGCAGCAGCACCAGCCGCAGCAGCACCGGTCGCAGCAACAACAACAGCAGCACCACTAGCAGCACCTTCAGCAACGATGCCGTCAACTCCGGCCACAGCTACAGGAGCCGCAACCTGCTCGCTCTTGTCAAGCAATGAGAAAGGAGGAGGAGCCGTACGAGGGTGGTCGCCACCGCGCACTAACCCTAACCCTGACGCTGACCCCCCTCCCTCCGAGCTTGCAGGCAAAGGTGGGTCACCGTTAGTGGGATCTGCTGCCGCCAACGATGAACGTGTGGAAGGAGCGGTGGTGCTGAAATCTGTTAGCAACGAGGATGGACGGGCAGGAGGGGAGGCGGCGGCGGTATTGGGGCCTTCTAACACGGAGGATGGCCGGGTGGGAGAAGCGGTGGTGGAGATGGACTTAGTGGTGGAGGGGAGCGGCCGTCAGGCGCCGGGGGAGACAGACGTGAACGGGTCTGGGTTTGGTAGAGAGCTTTGTGGGATTGAAGACGTGGGATTGGGGGTGGCAGGAGTGGGCGTGGGGGCGGAAATAGAAGTAGAGGTGGAGGGAAGGGGCTGTTGGGCACCAGAGGAAAGAGAAACGAGCGGGTCTGGGTTCGTTAGAGAGCGTTTCGGGGATGGAGGCGTGGGGCTGGGGGGTGTGCGGGCGGGGGCGAATGTGGGTTGGGGGAGGGGGGGAGCGGGGGAGGGGGGGTCTGGGGGCGGGGGTGGAGGTGGTTCTGGGAGCGGGGACAAGCGTAGGTGCGGTGGGGGGGGAGGTAAGGGCAGGCGCAAGGGCGGGGAGAGCAAGGGCGGGCGTGTTGGCAGGGGGGATGGGGACGGGCGTGGACGGGGCTGTAGCTGCTGCCCGCTTGGAGCGGAAGAACTGGAGGGATAAGTTGAGGGACGAGGCGAAGAGCAAGGATAAAGAGCGAAGGCGGACGAGGGCTCGTCTGATGAAAGCAGGTGGTTTGACGTTGATAGGTCCACGGAATTTGCGCGCGTGCTCTTTTCTTGTTCAAGTTGGGTTGCGGGGGGCACGTTCACTAGTGTTCCTGTGTTACCAGTGCTTGCTTAGGCTGTAAGTTGGCTGCACTCCACAACTATTGTTAGTTATTAGATACTATTAGTATTATACTATATTAGATAATATTAATATTAATATTATAATTGGGTAGCAAAGTAATATAACATAAACAAACTTATTTCTGTAGTGTTTTATCAATAAATAAGACTGATCGAGCCAGAAATGCGCCAGTCAGATACGAAGATGCAGAACTCCCCAAATTACCAGACTCAAACATATGTAAGTTATTATAGTAGCTATTCAGCTAGTAACGAATCGGCTTCTCGTGGTACAAGTTAATAGTAGTAGTTGTTGCGGTTGTTGCTCTCACAATAAACTCGCATAATCAAGTCCGTGGTCATAGGACAGGGTCCAGTCGCTCTGGAGTGGAAGAATACCCCAGGGAATACTAGCAGCGTCAGCCAAACCACAGCCCTACTTTCGGGGTTTCAAAGGGAAAAGAAAGTATCACCCCGTGATGCAGTATATCGCGGATTGAAATATGTGATCCCCCCCTGATACAGTGGGGGCTATATCGCCCTGAGAAAAAGGTATCACAAGGGGATTACATCATCACCCATGATTCAGTATATCACCGTCTGAAATATATGATGAGCCACCGGAATATATCACCCCCCCCCGATTTATTGGGTCCCCTGCGCAATACTAAGAACCCCACAGCAACACGTAAAGAATACAAGGGGGCTATTTCAGCCTTGAGGGGGAGGGGGGGGTGATATATTTCAGGGGAGGATCATATATTTTAGGGGGGGATCAGATATTTCAGGGGGGGACAGATATTTTTGGGTGGGGAGGTACGTTTTAGGGGGGGGTCAGATATTTCAGGGGGGGATGATAAGCGGGGTTTTGGATATTGCCGAAGGGATCCCATAAATTGGGGGGCCCGATAAATCGCAACAGACGTACAATGGCAATACGATGATGACAGCAACGGCCACCCGAAGCAACACCAGCTCGTGGGGTAGGGGACGTCCGAAATGCCTTGTTAAGGGTCTGTAAGGCACGCGGGCAGCACGACGGTGCTCGTATTGCTGCTGCTGTAAAACTCTTCCTACGTTAGGCGCTTGATTAAATGGCACATGGTGGGAGTCCCCCAGTAAGGCGGTATGCCGATATAAGGCGGTATCCCGATACAAGGCGGGAAAAATCGCTTGCCGCGACTGTTACTAGGTAATTGCACTCATAACCTGGACTGAATAAGGTGGCTTTCCTCAATAAGGCGGTCATGTTGCACACCACCGCCTTATGAGGGATAGGTGCTACGATGGAGATAGCAATTTTTGTCTCTGAAACGGTTCCTGAATGACGGGTCTTCTTAACCCTGAATCGTTGGAAATAGGCCATTCCCCCCCCCCCCCCCTGATTCTCGTCGTGTCGAAACTAGGCCATGGGATTTATCATCCGGTATGTGGCGGCAGTTTTTTTTTTTCTCCAAATCAGTTTTTAAGGAGGGACGTGTCTTAAGCTCTCCGAGTTGAGGGACCTCAGAAAAAAGCAACAATGGTTGGTGCACCTCTATCGTAGAACGCGTCTTTTATTCTTCGGTATAGTATATTCAAGTAAAAAAAGGGTTAACATCAGTCAGTTTGTTCGTGTCGCGTGTCAATCTCACTGCCCCCCCCCCCCCCCCATCGCGTGCTCCGTCTCGAAAGGGATGCGTGGTTAACGGTCAAATGCACAAGGCAAGCAACAAATGAGTACGCCCCTCCCCTAAACATGCCCCCCCCCCCCCCTACCCCCATCCCCCGCCTACAAGTGGAACAATGCGATGCTGTCATCCATACGGAAAAAATTAAGCACAAGGTGCCGGTCTCTGTCTCACAAGCGGTGCTAAGCAGGATGCAGCCCACCCTACGTGCCACTTGCCGAACACCGCACGGCGCTTCGCTCTTGGTGTCAACATAATATATGCCTGGTTGGTGAAAAAACAAAACGCGACGTTCTCCGTCCCGTCAATGTGGATGCATGCAAGGGTCTATGGTTGTATGACTGCGGACACGCATGATAGCGAGAGCCCCCCCCCCCCCCCCCCCCTCCCCGCCTCCCGCTTTCTCCGTTGCCGGCGCGACAGTTTTGGACCCGACAACACCCAACGGCAGAGGGTTAGGATCTATCGCTACCGCGGCCCCTTCGCTCCCTCCTGGACCGGCCGCTACGGGAAGCCCGCAGACGGCGCAACCACCTTTCCCAACGATTGATCCGGCCACACGTGCCATCACCAACGTCGAGGTATTCGATCTCACGGCGGACAGCTTTGACGACGAGGACAGTGACCACAGCAGTGGCAGTGGCCACCTTAGTGGCTCTCCCCAGGCGGCGGTGGTGGTGAAGCAGAAGTCGGTGCCGCGGGTTGTTCGTGGAGGAGAGGGTGTGCTCTCGGGGCTGGGTTACCGTGCAGCTGGTTGCGAGGCGACGGCTGCAGCGGCGGCGGCAGTGGCTGCTGCGAGAGCGGCAGTCGCGTTACTGCCCAAATCGCTGCCGTGGGAAAACGGCGGTGATGTGGGGGGACAGTCGCCTATCGCCGGTAGCGCCGGGGGTGGTGGTGCGAATAGTTGGGGTGGGGGCGGGAGCGGCGATGGGTGGGGTAGCAATGAGGGTAGCGGAGGTGGTGGTGGCGAGGGTGGGGGTGGTGGTGGTGGGGGTGTCGGCGGTGGTGAGAGGGCTAGCAGTTGCGGTCGCGGTAGCGGTGGTGGCGGTACCGGTGGCGGTGGTGGCGGCGGGCGCTGCAAAAGTGGCATCCCATGTGTCGGTGGTGCTCCACCGGTGGCCACTACCTCTACTGAAAGCGCAAGGGTAAGGCGCCGCGGTCTCGTGTTCGAGGCGATTGCCGGGATCGCACGAGACCCGCCGCTGAACTTCTCCGAGGAAATTCTGGGGGTGATCAAGGGAGGGGAGGCGCCACGGGGATGGGGTGGAAAAAGCAGCGGTGCCAGGGACAGGATCGGCGGCTACGGACCGCAGATGGACCGGGTGATCGACTCGTTGGTCAGCCTGGGTCGGTGAGTTTAGGGTGAATAGCGACAGCTGTAACTAACTGGTACAGCAGTCTGCCTTGTGTTTGTGTGTGTGTGTGCCTTTTTTCTGTACACGCGTAGTATGCGAGGGAAAAAGAAACAATACGCCACAACATATATTTCCCAGGCAGACGGGGTACTCAAAAATCAAATAATTTTTTCTGAGTAAATTATCCACTGAAAAAAAATGTCGACACCCAATGCTGCTGGTATGTTGCAGTGGTTCATCCCACCCTCACCTTATGAGGCTGACCGACGAGTCGATCGCTCGGCCCATCTGCAGTCAACAACCACCGATGCCTCCGTCAGCACCACTGCTGCCACCACCACTTCCTCCACCAACGTCACTACCGTGAAGGAAGTGGTGGTGGCAGCGGTGGTGCGGACGGAGGCATCGGCGGCTACGGGCCGAAGATAGGCCGAGCGATGAACTCGTTAGTCAGCCTCAGCAGGCGAGTTTGGGACTAGTAGAAGCTGTATCTGTCACATTGCACAACAAGAATGACATTCGGACAATTTTGGGTCAAGGCGACCCGTCGTTCTGGAAAAAAAAAAAAAAAAAAAGTGCTATCCCTGTAGCAGCAAGCGTGAAAAGAAAAAGGTCTACAGTAACCCTTTTGCTGCCGCAATCATTTTCCATCCCTAATCAAAAAAACACTTTCCCCCCCCCACAAGCGGGTACGGTTGTATACCTGTTAGGGATTACGTTCATAGCCACGTCCACATCTAATTCGTCGGTCGATTTTTGTACTCGGCTATCGAACACGAATGGTGCGTGACCCCCACGCCTGCGTGCGTGCCTGCCTGCGTACCTGCCTGCCTGCCTGCCTGCCTGCCTACCTGCCTGCCTTCCTGCCTGCCTGTCTGCCTGCCTGCTTACCTGACGTGAGCTGTTTCGGCTGCCCCGTAGGTATTACTCAAGGGTAACGGGGAGGGCGCCACTGTCCTGGGGGAACAGGACCGGCGTCTCTTCCCTGGAAAAGCTCGCCCGCTCCCTGGCGCAAACCGTGGACCACATGGAGGTATGGTACATATTACTATTAGTGTTATTGTTGTGGTGCTTGTTCTTTTTTTTCGTTCGTGCTCGTGTTCTTGGCGGAAGATTGTTGCTCTTGTTGTTATTCACTCTTGTTCATGTTACTGCTCTGATTGTTCTTGTTGTTATGATCGTCCTAGTTCTTGTTCTTGTTCGTATTTCTTGGTCCAGTTCTAGGTCTTGTTAGCGTTTCTTTTTTCCAGCTGCACTCCATGCACACCCAACACCCCCCCCGCTCGCTGTGCGGCATGAATTCGCCACTCAGAAAATATCAGGCCATACATAGAAGGACCCCCGGCCTCCCCCCCTCTTGTTTGATTGATTATACTATAGCCCCCCAAAAAACCGGCGATGTTCTTCAGCGAACGTTTTATGGTTGCTCGACACGAATAAGGATGCTACGATACACTATCTTCGCAAATTGTTCTTATTTGCGAAGGACTATCGAACGATGACTTCGGGGTGGCAAGGGTCACCGTATTCCAGGAGACACGGCGGGGAGCTGTCTTCAAAAACGCCGGTTTCGTTAAAGAAAAGTTGGGGGGCTACCGTAGAACGATTCGGTTCTGAAATTTGTTTTCTTTGAGTAGCTCTCTTTCCCACCCCCTTCCCCCGTCTGGTTTCTGTCATTTTTATTAAACAGCTGACCCGCCCCCCCCTTGCCTGGTCCAAGGAGGAATGGGATGCGTTAGAGGAGAAGATGATAAAATTAGATGTTGTTGTTGCTGTTGTTGTTGTTCTCACATTCACTCGCATAATCAAGTTCGTGGTGGTCACAGGACAGGCTCCAGTCACTCTGGAGCTGAGAAATACCCCAGGGAAAAACACAAACAAACCCAAGGTGGTACACGCATATATCACAGCTGACGCAATTCATGCCTCCACCAGAAATATACATAAGTGAAATCAGGATTCAGCCTACGATGTGCCAGGTCCATACTGGTGCATATGTCGCACTACTCGCGCCTAGAAAAACCGACTATACCGCGTGCCACCCAAGAAAGACTACCACGTATATATTGCACGTAGTATCTATCACTGCGCATTCCCACGACAGACGCAAGTCAATTGGAAAAAAGAAACAAAGAAAAGAAAAGAAGACAAAGGAAAGACAAGAAAAGAGAAGAAAGCGAAAAAAAAACGAAAAAGGAAAGGAAAGAAAAGAAAAGACAAGAAAAGCAAGAAAAAACAAGACAAGACGAGGAAGCAAGGAAAGGAAAAAAAGAAAAAAAAATGTCATACTAGTAGACCCTAGAAACTGACTAAAGACGGCATTGGGTTCATAGAGGGTATCAAGTGCATCATCAATGGCGCTGGGGAGAGGACGCAACATGGCGAAGAAGTCAGGACGGTCTTACGCTATCTTGTGACGGCCATTGGAAGGCCCACAACTTTCAAGACGATGATGGCCAAACCCAGACTTCAGTCTCTTGGGCATGACGCCCCCCCTTCCCCTCCCCCCCCCCCTTTCGCCCTTGCCCCCTCCCTCCCTCCCCCCCCCCCTCCTCTCCGCCCCCCCCCTCCCCCTTCCCCCTTCCCCCCCTTCCCCCCGCCCCCCCTCCGGCCGCTTAGAGATGCCGACGGTGGATGGCGCTGCCGCAACCTTTGCGCGTCGCTCTGCAGCTTTGCGTCTCTCCGTTTCATGCCAATTCCGCATGAACAACTCGGCTCTCTTCTCTACTCGTCGAAAGCATCTGCCGGCCTTCTGAGCAGCCTTTCGCCACTCTTCGAATTTCATTTCAAAGACCGACATATCCTCCTTCACATGATCCATCCAGTCTTTCTCTTGCCCCTCTGAGTAGCCCTTACCCCCAACAAACTCCCCAAACATCACCCTCTGTGGCAGGCGCTCCTCCCCCATACGTGCTACGAATCCCGCAAACAATATCCTCCGTTTGCGCACTATCGCCTCTATGCTCTCGGAAGCTGTCTTGGCAAGCGCGTCGGCGTACGATAGGGTGTGGTCGTCGCGCTTCCGTTTCCGCCATCCAAGGCATCGGAGGAGCATGGAGTGGTAATCCCGTCGTAGCTTGTCATAGTCAGGCTTCTTCGGGCTCCACGTCATGCAACCGTAAAAAAGTGTCTCGACCACCTCAGCTTTCAGCAACCGCACCTTCAACCGTAAGCGCACACCCGGACGATCATAGATAAACACCCTGTACAAATACCTTATTTGGTATTTGTCTGGCAGGCAAATATGAAACCCTGCGCAACTATTTGTCTGCAGGCAAATACTCTTTTCAAATCGTGCGCAAATATTGGTCCGCAGGCAAATACTTTTTTCACATCCTGCGCAAATATTTGTCTGCAAGCAAATACTCTTTTCAAATCCTGCGCAAATATTTGTCTGCAAGCAAATACTCTTTTGAAATCCTGCGCAAATATTTGTCTGCAGGCAAATACTCTTGCAGGATTTGTCTGCAGGCAAATACTCTGTTGAAATCCTGCGCAAATATTTGTCTGCAGGCAAATACTCTTTTGAAATCCTGCGCAACTACTTGTCTGCAGGCAAATACTCTGTTGAAATCCTGCGCAAATATTTGTCTGCAGGCAAATACTCTTTTGAAATCCTGCGCAACTACTTGTCTGCAGGCAAATACTCTGTTGAAATCCTGTGCAAATATTTGTCTGCAGGCAAATACTCTCTTGAAATCCTGCGCAAATATTTTGTCTGTAGGCAAATACTCGTTTGAAATCCTGCGCAAATATTTGTCTGCAGGCAAACACTCGTTTGAAATCCTGCGCAACTATTATTTGTATTTGTCCTGACAACTATTTCGAAAAAAAAACAGCTACTGCGGGGAGGGTCGGAGGGAGAGCGTAGCCGTACGTCATGCGATGGGAGATTGGTCTCGGAAATACAGACGCAAATCCCTGAAGCGTGCATCTAAAATATTTTTGGATCGAGGTGGAAAAAAATAATATCAAACCGAGAGAAAATTGAATTGGCATATCATAGGAGTAAAAGTACTACCTGGCAGTAATATTTAATATTTGCACGAGTTAGCCATGCCATCCCCCTCGACTCTTACTTTTGCCGTCTACAATAGTCGAAGCCACCTGGGACGAAAATAAACAAACCACAACACACGCCGACGCCACAAGCCCCCCACCATCCCACTCATTCCGCATCACACGAGAGATTGTGTCAACTCTTATCGCATACACCACCAACATGTTGTTACTCGTTTTCGCTGCGGGCCTGATCGCCATGAAGCTACTACTGCTGTCCCATGCTGTTTCAACGTCCACCTCCTCCCCCGATGCCTACTGCTCGGCGGTGAGGTCCTCCGGCGCAAAAGCGCCGTCGAGCTCCTCCAGCCTTTCCACAGGGACCACCAGTCGCCCGGGGATCTTGTGTCGCGCAACAGCTTCGGCCAGCTTGGAGATGTCCTGAGGGATAAGGTCCAGGTTTCCGTACAGGAACAGGATCATCTCCACGTACTTGCTGTCCATGGTTCTCCTGGAGGACGTAATCATACGCCCAGCAGCGCTGAAGTCACGCTCAAGCACTGCCGCCGACGCAGGAGCCCCGAAAATCACGCGTGCTACCCTGGCCAACAGCGGGCACGAGTCGACCCACCTCTTCCACCACAGGAGCACATCCTCGCAGCTCAGTTCGGCCGTCAGGGTGTTCTTTTGAGAACCTGCGCAAATATTTGCCTGCAGACAAATACTGTTCTGAAATCCTACGCAACTATTTGTCTGCAGGCAAATACTTTTTTCAAATCCTGCGCAAATATTTGTCTGCAGGCATATACTCTTTTCAAATCCTGCTCAAATATTTGTCTGCATCAAATACTCTTTTCAAATCCTGCGCAATTTTTTTAATATTTCAAGGACGTCGGCCGTGAGTTCGACGAATTTCAGGTCAATACTCATTTTTGCAAGCTGCGTTGTTGGTACTTGTAATGTACTATATGGGTGAGTTTTTATTGGGAGGGGTCTTATTTTTTGTCCACTATAATGGTAAGTATTTGTCTGCAGGCAAATACTCTTTTGAAATCCTGCGCAAGTATTTGTCTGCAGGCAAATACTCTTTTGAAATCCTGCGCAAGTATTTGTCTGCAGGCAAATACTCTGTTGAAATCCTGCGCAACTATTTGTCTGCAGGCAAATACTCTTTTGAAATCCTGCGCAAATATTTGTCTGCAGGCAAATACTCGTTTGAAATCCTGCGCAAGTGTTTGTCCGGAGGCAAACACGTGCCCTGGACAAATACACGCAACTATTATTTGTATTTCTTAGTTGTATTGGTACAGGGTGTGATTAGATTTCCATCTTGTACCGCTGGAATCACGCCCAGGCCCTCTGAAGACGCCGCATTATTTCAATGCTAAGGTCTCTGTCTACGGTGATAGCCCCGCCCAAGTACACAACCTCCATTTTTTGTTTGTATACCTGGCCGGCTGCATTGATTGTGAACGACACCTTCCCCCCACCTTTGGTTTGCAGGCACATAATCTCTATTTTCGCCTCGGAGACCGAAAGCCCGAACGACGAGCACGCAGTCACGATCACCGTCATCATCCTCTCCAGCCCTTCTGATGATTGCGATACGATGCCCGCATCGTCCGCGTACAGCATACCCCACAATCTCTGCATCTCCTCCCCGTCCTTCCCCCTCCGCCCGTCGACTTTGCTTGTGCGTGAAGTGCCCTTCTTCTTGCCTTCCTCCTTTCCTTGGAGCTGCACCATGCTGTCCGTGACGGCTGCATCATCGAGGAAGCGTTTCTCGGCCACACGCAGTACCGCCGTGAAAAACATGTTGAACAGCAGTGGCGCGAGCACGCATCCTTGCCTGAGACCTTGCCCCACGTCGGACTTATCTGAGCACTCTCCATCATCCAGCCGCACGCATGCTTGCATACCGTCGTGGAATTGACGGGTGACGGCGAGGATTCTCGGAGGCACGCCAAAACGAGCAAGGAATCTCACAAAAGGCTTCGGTCGACGGAGTCGTATGCTTTGGTGAGGTCGATAAAGCACATGTACAAGGGGGTGTCCTTCTTCTGCGCCAGTTCCTGCAGTCGTCGTACTACGAATATCATGTCAACCGTCGAGCGTTGGGGTCTGAACTCACACTGTTCCTCCGGCAGAATGTTCTCGTGTTCGCAATAGTCACTCGGTCGACCCGCGATGACTTTGAGGAGTACTTTGCCGGCATGAGCCACGAGGGAGATGCCACGATAATTGCCACACTCAGCCCGATCGTTCTTCTTGTGAAGCACCTTTATCATTGCATCTTTCCATTGTTGCGGTACGCCACCTCCCCTGCACACAGCGACGATGATATCGTGGAAGTTTCCGAGGGTGTTCAATTCTCCTTCGTCGGCCAAAACCTTCAAGAGCTCGGCCGGAAGACCATTGGGCCCTACCGCATTTCGGTTCGCCAACCTACCGATCGCCTCCTCTACTTCGTACCTAGACGGGACATCGTCCAGTGGTCTGCATAGGGGCCACTGCTTAAGCTCGTCCACAATGCTCGGGTCAAGGAACGGCGACTTGGTATTAAGCAGTTTGTGAAACCACCTAACCCACCTCTCGCGGATGAGGGCATTATCCTGCAGCAATCGACCTTCCTCGTTTTCGATGTACTGCGAGTTAAACGTCCTCTTCCTTTCCACATCCAACCCCTTGAGGTGTTTGTAGAAGCCAAATTGATCACCTTCTCGGATACGCCCTTCGAGTTTGCTAACGTAATCTTCGAAGAACCTCTAAATAGCTTCCGCCCACGTGTCTTTCAGCTGTTTGATGGTCGCCTTCAAGGCTTGCCGTAGACCACGATCGTGGAGCAGAACGGACCCGTTTCCTCGCGCCTTCCCTATCCTGCCATCGTGCGTTCAACTCTGCTAGACGTATGTGACATGGAAGAGTTTGGTAGACTAGAGATTGGCGAGAAAACGATCGCTGTCCTAGGAGATAGATGGTGGCCGAAGACGGCGAAATAGCACGGGGATAGGATAAGCAAACAGTTTCTATGTAGTATATGGAAGAAGCGCAATGAGCGCCCAAATGTTGGAGATGTCTCCATTAGGAGTAGGAACGGTTGTCCGTCTCGAAAGGGATGCGTGGTCAATGGTCAAATGACTGAGGCCACCAACAAATGAGCACGCACCCCCTTGCCTTGTCAGCGAAAGCCCGACATGTTTCGTCTTGATATTGTAGGGAGGTGAGGGTCTATGGTCTGGCAGACTACGGCCACGCAGTACAACGATTGCATCCCCCGCCCGTCCCTCCTCCATCTCGAAAGGGATGCGTGACCAATGGTCTGAAGGCCTAGGCAGCAACAAAATAAATATGCCCCCCGCCCCCCTCCCTGCCCCATTTTGATTCCGATTGATTTCCGGCCAGGTTCATCCCTCGGAGGCAGACGATTTCATTGTGGACACGTGCTCCTTTCTGTTGTCGTGCTTCCGGGAGACGAACCCACGGAACGGTGCTCGGCCCTCTCTCAGCAAGAGGAAGCGACGCGTACCTGAGGCCAATCCCAACCCCCGCCCAAGGCGCTCTAGACGAAATACCGATTCGACGAACTAGGGGGAGGGGGAGGGAGGGGGAAGATGAGGGAGGGGGAGGGGTAGCTGTTTGCATGCATGGCCGTAGTCTGCCAGGCCATAGATCCTAGCATCCCTACAATGCCACGGCGGCACATGTCGTCTTTTCGCCAAGATGTTGCGTGCACCAGGGGGGAGGGGGGCGGGGACGGTACTGGTTGGTTTCTCACCCTAGACATGTGAGGCCAATGATTAACCACGCGTCCCTTTTGAGTCGGAGCACCGTTCTTAGTCCTAGAAGAGAGGGGGCGAGGGATTGTAGTCCTCGTATCATGCACGGCTGTAGTCTGCTAGATGATAGACCCTTGAATCCCTACTACGCCATGACGGAGCACGTTGGGTTTTCATCGACCAGCCAGACATCTCGCGCACCATGCGCGTATCGCCCTGAGGTGTTCGGCGAGTCGCATGAAGGGTGGGCTGTATCCTACCAAGAACCGCTTGTGAGGCGAATTTCGGTATCGGGGAGTGATGAGGTACTCGTTGGCTGCTTGCCATAGTCGTGTAAGACCAAATGAGTGACCCTGCGTCCCTTTCGAGACGGAATACCCTTCCTACATCACGTGGGGGGTAATGGATATTGATGGAGGGTTTTGGACAGACTCCAAACAGAAGGTGGGGAAAGGACTCCAGGTAGAGGGTGACGAAAGGATTCCATATGGAGGGTACCATCATGGATTGATTTCAGGTGGAGGAACTCCAGATGGAGAGTGATGAAGGGACTCCATATGGAGGTTGAAGGATGACGATTGATGGATTCTAGGTGGGGGGTGATGGGGGCTGGCGGAAGGTGATGGAAGGTGATGAAAGGTGATGGGGAGACTACAGATGGAGGTCGATGAAGCGGGATCGAGGGTAGTCAAGAGACTCTAGCTCGGAGATGATGTCGTGTGATAGACGGCGATTGAAGGACTCCGAGTGGAGGGTAATCGAAGGACTCCAAGCAAATGGTGTTGGCGGGCGATGGAGGGACTCCGCGTAGAGAGTAGCGGAGACTCGTGGAGGGTTTTGGACAGGCTCCAGATGGAGGGTGGTGGCGGGACTCCGGGTAGAGGGTGATGGAGGGACTCCATATCGAAGGTACTATTGATAGAGGGAGATCAGATGGAGAGGGGCTTCAGGTGGAGAGTGACGAAGGGACTTCGTGCGGAGGTTTATTAAGGGTGATCGAGGGACTCCATGTGGAGGCTGAAGGAGAGTGATGGACTCCATGTGGAGGCTGAAGGAGAGTGATGGAGGGATTCCCGGTGGAGAGTAGCGGAGGTGAAGGGGGGCATTGAGTGATTCCAAGTGAAGAGTGATGGGTATTGAAGGAGGGTGACGAAGAGACTCCAGATGGACGGTAATGGAGGGGAATCGAGGGACTTGAGATGGGGGGTAATGCAGGGTGATTTACGGTGTACTAGGGACCCCAGGTGAAGGGTGGCGGAGGCATTCCGCGTAGAGAGTGTAGGAGGGTGATGGAGGGACTCGAGGTGGAGCATAGTGGAGGGATGGGGACACTCCAGATGGATGTTGAAGGTTATTGGATAGACCCCATATGAAAGTTATTGGAGGGATTGCAGGCGGAGGTTGAGGACGTGTGATATAGAGAGGGAGGTCTATTCGATTGTACCATATATTCATCTGTTATATACCAGGTATACATTATGTATAGTCGTTACATACTCTGAGAGAGTGTTTCTAGTGGAACGCGGCGGCGGGTGTCTTCATCGTAACACATGCTTGCACAACTGTAGAGGTGGGAAGGGGAAGAAGCAAAGCAGAGTTAAAGTTTGGTCCGCGCTACCCATCCGGGCTGCTTGCATGGGCCCCTGGGAGGCTGCATACAAGTTTGTCGTTCCCGTCCCCGAGCTGCTTGCAGGCGTGCTGTGGGTCTGTGCTGTGCTTCAGCTTGAAAGGTCCTCTTTTTTTGCATATTTTTTCTGTTTTCAAACTGATTGTAGCGTGCCGTTGGTCTGTATCCATTGTTTCATCTTGAGTTATTGTGTTTTCGTATGCTTGCCTTTGTTTTTTCTTTTTTTTTGCTGCGTGCTGTGGGTCTTGTTCGTGCTTCAGTTTCGGTGGTCACTTTTTCTTTATAGTTGGTTCTGTTTTCAACGTGGGTGCAGCGAGCTGGGAGTCTGTGCTCCCGCTTAAGTTGTGCTTTTCAGAGAATTTCACGGGCCGTGTCATTCCTCGCAGGTCGGGTCAGGTCACGGTGACCCAATCCGACCGGACTCGAAATAGTTCGAACACTTCCTGATCCGATCCGACCCGACCTGCGAGATATTGGACACCTCCTGACCGGGACCACAGGTCGGGTGCTGACCCGTGAGGAGGACTGTTTTGTTCTGGGTGTTTTATCTGTTGTTATTGCTTGTAACATTTAGTACGTATCGTGTCACTTTCAAGTTGGTAGGCCTGTAAATCACCCGCCTCACGCAAGCTGCCCTTGGGCGTAGCTTCTATACCCCTTTAGAACTAGTTTCACCCACGTTTATGGGGCCAATGTACTTCAAATTAGTGTGAGTCAATTTCGCAGAGTGTAGTGAAAAGATGTGGTATTTGTCGAATCCAGGTTCTTGCCGGCTTACGTGACGAACGCACAAAGCTCACTTGTATTCGACGAGGTAAAAAATGATCGAGCGGCACTTCTTAGATATCATCCTGTCGTGGAGTAGAGTTGCTAGCTGCTAGTACTACTGTGTTGGCTCTTGGTCCCTAGTGGAATCCTCTATCGTCGTGTTGTATTGCAGAGTTAGATGCTAATATGTTGACACTTGGTTTACTAGTAGAATTCATGTGCTCGTGCTGTATAGTGGGCTCAGCTACTACTACTACGTTAGCGGGTGGTCACTAGTAGACCGTATATACTATGAACTCGTTTCGCTGTGAGACACGGTGCTTTACGAGCAAGACCGCGTGCGAATATATATAGATCTGATGTGTCTTTTGCGCGTAGAGAAGAAATCTGTCCTCTGTTCGCCAAAGGGCAAGGGCTGTTTTTTTTACCGCGCCCATGGCGGGCAGAGCGTAAGTAAATATTGAAAGCAAACATGAGGAAGGGAAAAAAATTCGGTACAAGGAACATCCATAGAAACACGATCGTGGCGGGCGGGAGGCTCTGGCTAAAGCCAACTTCTTCCTTTGTCGCTTATTTTTTTTGCGCATACGATCATTACGACAGAAGCAAATTCTACGATACGAAACTACCGATTTGATGTTGCACGCCGAGAGAGGGGGACGCAGTCTGTGCGATTGACCTGTGGGTACCAGGCAAAATTTGTGTTGGCCGCGCTGGTTTGCCAATAGAAGAAGGCATTCCGTGCGCGCATGTTCACCTGAGTGTGCGAGGCAAATCTGTTGTTTGTCGTTAAATCAAGCTTCTGTCTTAGTGCCATGGAGGCCTATCAAGCAACTTGGCTCTCGGGTGTTCTCGAGTTGTAGCCCCTCAAGTATGTATATAGCTTGCGCGCGTTATATCATGCTTCAGAAAGGGAACCGGCACGGAGCACGATGCCAACCTGTGTCTTTTAGTATTGTTGGACAAGCTCGTTTCTCGTGCCATGAAGGCCTCGCAAGCACCTACTCACTGCTCTGGGGCAATCTACCTTTGTAAGTCCTCTGGTATGTGTACTATGCTCGCGCATTACATCATGCTTCCGGGGGTAACAGGTACGTAGCACGAGGCAGCCCTGTTTTAGTGATGACCAAGCTCGTTTCTGGTGCCGTGGACTCGCAAGAAAATAGTCGGATTTAAGGCATCTGTAGAAACGAGCGGCAGGTGTATCACGCAGCTTGCAAATTTGGCTATCGATCCAAACATTGTCGAACGAAATTTGTATAAAATAGTCTGTGCCAAGCATTAAACGATAGAAGTGTTGGGAAGACAGGGTACGTAGATACTGTCAGTCTCCGATCACAAACGCCAACCATGAGGACGCGCCCGGTCCATGAGATTTGCCATCAGTAATGAATGGCTCTTCATAATGGTTGACGTTCGGCAATACCAAACTCGAACGCAACCGGGAGCCCAGGGTCCTCTACGAGAACGACCCAAGCTCCTTCATCTCACTCTATAACATCTCCCCTCGCGAGGGGTTAGTGAAGGCACCTCCTTGCCACATGCACGAAAGAACAAGCGAGTCTCGGCCTCGGCCAACCCCGGCCGAAACCAAGACAAGGCCGACATCACCGGAGGAGGCGACCTTCATACTAGGCCATAGATCTTGGTCTCGCAGCAAGATTCGTCTAAAAAGGCAATATCTGTATACACTTCATGTATGTGGAGACGAACGTTGGTTCCGATCATTTCCAGGATCGGAAAATCCACCGAAAAACGGGCGTTTCGTCCCGATCTCAGGCTGAGATCGGGACAAGGTATTTCTTCTCCAGATGTTGTCTCGAGGTTAGGCCGCAATTATGCACTCGCGGACACACACACAGAACACAGCAGTAACTCGCGAAGATGCGGCAGCCCCCTGGGCCATTTGGCGAGCAGCTCCCGCTTGACCCTCGCGCACCTTGATCGCCATGGTCAGTACTTGTAGTGTGTTGTGGCGCTGCGTCTCGCAACCACGCCCCCGCGGGCACACACACAGAACACAGCAGCAGCAGTTTGCGAAGATGCGGCAGCCCCCTGGGCCATTTACCGAGCGGCGGCCGCTTGATCCTCGCGCACCTAGATCGCCATGGTCAGTAGATAGTGTGTTGTGGCGCTGAGGGGTTTGGGTGTATTTATTTCGGGTTTTCGAAATCGTTCAACCCCACCCCCCCCCCCCGCCCAAAAAAATGCCAATAAATTGAACATTGTTGTCAGCTTCTGCGTCTAGAGAACCATATACACACTGTTTGGAAATATCATGTCGACATCTTGATCTTTAGGCGGCGAGACGAATGTCAGGAACATCTGTAACCTGGATCGGGGTACCATAAACAGCGGCCTTTTGCCCGTCGCTTTTTTTCATTGATTTTTACGATGTCCTCGCGCTTTCCGCGTACGTACCTAAAGAAAAAGTCCCTACGAGCACTGCGAATATGCACCCGGTGAGACTTGAATCCATGAGTAGGGACGAGGTTCTCCTAGAGTACCCCGTCGGGGACGCCGGCTAGGATTAGGGTTTCGACATGATTGCATGACGACCGTTTGATTGGATCCAAAATGCCAAACAAAAAAGGAAAGGAAAGAAGATCTCTTGATGCGGGGGAATCAGTGACGGTTCGTGATCCAAGTGCCCCCGGAAATGCTGCGCAATCATGGTGTGCAACTCCGCTCCTAGCGTAACTCGCTGTTTTTGACGTATTTAAAGCTCGTAACACGGAGAGGTTGTCACGCCACAACAGGCACCAGGATGATCCACAACACGCTTACGCTGACCTTCTTGGTGGTGGTGGCCTTGCTGCAGCCATCGGCCGATGGCTTTGTCCTCAGTTCGTCGGGCCTTCGCCACATGTGAGTGACCATGAAACATGAAACATGAAATTTACATTATCAAATCCATATCGTACTGATGAGAACACACTCACCGTGCTACTGACGTACCAGATATCCACTACAATGACATGACAGTAGTGGGTGCTGTGAGTTGGAGACAGAAACTGGGTGACTATGCGCTGGGCTCACTGAGTTCATGGGTTGTAAGCGACCATTCGAAGGGCAGCTGCAGGAATGGGCATTGCGCACGAGGAGACGATAGGAGGAACTGTCACTTCGCGAGAACTTGGTGTGTCGGTTGTTCGTTCTGGGTAGCCGAAAATCTGACGCATCGTGTGTTCAGAACGAGTACGGCCAGCAGCAAGCTTCATTGCTGTGTTGGTTCTACCCATGTACATCCGGCACACCGGCGTCCGTGCCAATTCTCCATCCTCAATCTTATCGTAGAGAGATGCAAGCTCTGTGGCCACAAACTACTGTTCAAGGTAGAGACCCACATCGCAAATGTATTGTAACAGTGAGGAGATTTGGCCATGCAGTACGATACGTATCGGCAGAGTATGACATACCTGTACAGCTGCTGTATCGCTGGCTGTACCGCCGGTGTGTTCCAAAAAGGAGGCTGCAGCTTTGCTGCTGCGACGCGCCTGCTTGTGTGATCTCCTGTGTCCAAATTCGGGAGCTACCTGGAAGCCGCCAGGTTGGGCCGGTCTCACGCAAAGCGTCGGGAGTGTACGGCGCCAGTATAGTCTAGTGCAAGATCAATATAGTACCAGGTACAGCGTGACTCTATTAATACCTGGTAGTTCCAGATTTAGTTGCCCCCAGAACGTGTGCAGGTAAAAAAAAGGGCGTAATAGCATGCCTCGTACGACATACTCTATTTCAAAGTAGTTTACCCCCGAAACGTGTGATGCACTGCTTCATATTCCACTTTTTTTTCCGAGTGTTTTGCCCAGTAAACGTGAGCACTACTAATTTTTTCCACCTCAATTCCAGGTAGACTTCCCCCCTAGACGTGGATCCGGTCCTAAAGCAGCCAACATTTCACTCTATTTCCAAGTAATTTTGTGCCCGAAACGTGGGTTCACTTGTAAATATGCCGGTTCGATTCCAAGCAGTTTGTCCCCGAAACGTTCGTGCAGTTCTAAAGGGGTTAAATCCCATTCTGACTCCAAGTGTTCTTTTTTGTCTCCGAAACGTGTTCGCACTGCTGAATTTTCCACACTATTTATTAGACTAATCCCAAACTGTTTGCGCCCGAAACTTGGGTGTGGCTCTAAAGGGGCTATTAATAGTACTCCGCTCTAACTCCAAGTAGTTTGTCCCCGAAAAGTACTTCTAAATATATCCTACTCTAATTCCAAGGGGGCTGCCCCCGAAACGTGGGTGCGTCTCTAAGGGACTAGTATTTTGTACAGGGGCAGGGGCTAATATTGTTTTTTTTTTCAGATGCGTGCTACGATAGAGGTTACCTTGTGACCCAAAACATTTTCTGGATGACGAGGCTCCTTTAACCCATTTATAGCTCCCGAACCCCTCCCTATACTAACATCAAGTACGTTTGTTCCCAAGAAGGGTTTCCAGTAGTGAACACGTTAACCCAAAATCGTCGGAATGTGCCTCGTTCTTTTTTGCAACGTGGCTGTTGCGTATGCCTGGGCCACGGGTTTGTTCATCGGATTGCGCTTCCAGTTTTTGCTCAAAATATTTTTTTTTGGTTAAGTGAGAAGCTCCAGAAAAAAAGTGATGCATCTCTGACTTTTTTTCCCCATCTGTCGGAGGATGAAAAAGAAAAGAAAAAAATATATATGCATCTCTAACCCGTAGCATTTTTTTCCGTTATAATTCCTAGCAGTTCGTCCCCGAAACATGGGTGCACTTCTAACCGGACCAAGTAAGTTGCCTCCGAATTTGTGCGCGCAGTGCTACATATTCGAGTCTAATTCCAAGTATTAATAACTTGCCCCCGAAACGTGCGCACACTTTGATATATCCCGGTATATTTCCAAGTATTTATAATTTCCCCCCGAAACGTGGGTCTGCGGTGCTAAAGGGGCTGATGTCCCACTCTAGTTCCAAGTAGTTTGTCCCCGAAACATGCGTGCAGTTCTGAAGGGATCCATAATCCGCTCTAGTTCCAAGTAGTTTACCCCCTAAACGTGGGTGGAGGTCTAAATAGGATACTGTTCAGCGCTACTTCCAGAAGTAGTTTTGCCCTCCGAAACGTGTGCACCTCCAAGTATTCCGCTGAGATGCCAAGTGTTGTCCGCGAAACATGGGTGTAGCTCTGAAGAGACCAGTACTAGACTCTACTTCCAAGTAGTGTGCCTCCGAATCGCGTGTAGATATTATCTTGATGCTCCTGTCTAATGCCAAGTACTTTGCCCCCGAAACGTAGGTTTTATTCCGAAGGGGTTTTATCCGGCTCTGTTTCGAGGTAATCTTCCCCAAAGAGTTGTGTGTGGGTCTCAATGGGTTACCGCGTTGTAATGTGACTCCACTCTGATTCCAAGCACCTTTGTCACCAAAAACTAGGTGCAGTGACGACGAAAAAAGCCACGCCTTCTTCTTTTGTTACGTTACATCCTAATCGGCACCGACCTTCGTCTGGCCTAAACATATACATGGGCGATTCGACGCATGAAGCGAGGGGGGCTTACTCTTTCCCGACACACGCCACCACCCGGGGGCGTCGAGATACCCCTAGACTACCATGGCATCACCCAAAACCAAAAAAGGGGATAGATCAAGGCCGAGCTGTCTTTTTTCATGCAACACTCAAAATGAAGTCGGTTGAATCCGACCTGCGCTGCGCTGTTTTTTATTTTCGTGCCTCGACCTTCGCCTGCCCGAAACAAACGTAAGCGATGCGACGCTCGCCACTGGATGTCGAGACAATCCCAGACTGCCCTAAAATCCCCCAAATTAAATTGGCTCATTACACTCGAGCTGTCTTTTTTAATGCATCTTTGAACAATTGCATGTTACTACTCCTATGCCTTTATAGGCAATTAACCGATTCTTCCATATAAATGTTCCTAAGGAGCAGCAACCCCCGGTCTTTTACAACATATGTAGGCGGTGTGATGCGCGAAGCCGAGGGCGTTTTTTATCCGACACGGGCCATCGGGTCGGATCGAGACAGCCCCAGACTACTATACAACGCCCTTGAAACGAACGGGGGGTGCTCAATCCTATTCCAACACCTGAAACGGTCCTATTCTAATTCCTAGTGTTTTTTCGCCCCTTACGAGGGTGCGGATGTTGGGGGAATAACGCAGCGCTTTCGTTTTCTCGCGCATTGGTCTGAAAGAGCCGCAACCCTCGTCTGCCCCCTGCGTAGGCGATGCGACGCACGAAGCCAGGGGGGGTTATTACTTCCCGACACACGCCACCGGGCGAGGTCAAGGCCGTCCCAGACTTCCATGATGGCGGGAAAGAACCGGAGAGCCCGTCGAATCATCGAGGCCCGCAAAAAAAAAGCGGCAACAGCGAACGCCCCCTCCAAACCTACGAAGTCTTCGTCGGACGCTAAGTGGCTGCAGGTACGCGGTGCCTTGGTCGACTTTTGACGTGTGCTGCGGTAGGGAAACAGTCGTGGTTCCTCTATAGTGCCTGTCGAGTAGTGCCGGTTGCTCCCTGCAGTGCCTGTGAAATCGCTTGGCATACATGAGAACAACGAGCAGAGTCAGTATGCAGAGTAGTGCGAGTTGCCGATATGGTGCCGGTGTTTCCGGTCGGCACATGCCGACACTAGAGAGGGATCACAACTGCTGTAGCACTTTCTGGCCAAATCGGTCATGACTGGCGAATCGGTTATGACTGGCGGCGCCTAACAGGCTGGCTCAGACCAACGCCACAGTTAGGCTAGGGACTGAAATATTTTTAGACGTAAAAAAGTCCCAAAAAAAGTCTGCGGTCGTTAGCTGAAGAAAATGAATGTTGAAATTTTTTACCATTCAGCGCTGGGGAAACAATGGACACGTCACAAAAAAGAACTATTCATGTGTGGTCTCACATATAATATGATAATAATATAAGCTGCAGCGTCTCGCTGAAAAAGGGCGCAGCAGCGCACGCGAAGTACGTGAATCTGGTATCGTTCTCGCCTGGAACACCATGACGAGTGCTTGAGCAGCAGCGAAAAAATGAGCGCGTGAGCGCGAGGGGGATTCACTGGTGGACCCTCGGCCTCGATGGCTGACAGCCCGCAAGTGCAGCCCCTACCGGGCCTCTGGTTGGAGGTCGATTTGCTGATCTTGGTGCGGCTGCTGCTTCTGCTGACTCGGCTGATGCTGCTCATCCTGCTGCTGCGGTACAAAACGTTCCCATCCACAGCCATCGCCTCGGCCGCGTGTTGCACATTCTGCATCTCTCCGTGACTGCGGGGTTGACAACTCCTTGTTTCATGGGTCCTCTCGGTGTAGGTAGTTGGCATGAGTGGGAGGAGGACCACTTGGTGGCGTTTCTTGGGTCTGTGTAGACACGTGTGTCATACTCGTATCATACTCGTATCATATCAGGTGTCAACGAGCCCTGCTACAAGTCCTACTTACACTGCCTGCTGCTGCTGCGGCAACTGCGGCCGCCGAAGCGCGAAGCTTGTTCGTTATCTGTGTGTTTCCGCCCGTGCAGCAGCAGCAGCAACCGCAGCAGCAGCAACGCGCGGGTCAACACACTCTTATGGTGCAAAATAGCGTCGAGGAAAAACACGAAATCACCTACCTAGTATCGAGAAACCAGACAAAACATGCACAATTAATACTTGAACTCGTATCATACTCGCATCATACCAGGTATCAATGAACCAACGCTTCTACAAACCATGCTGCCCCTGCCTCCTGTTGCTGCTGCTGCAAATGCCACCGACGAGTCACGAATTTTGTCGTGTTCGGTATCAGTATGGCTCCGCCCCAGCAGGAGCAGCAGCAAAGTGCGGGTCGACACGATTGTCGTGCGAAGTTACAGAGCGGCAGAAGATAAAATCACCTACCATTTGTATCGAGAAATCATATTTACCGGAAATGTAAACAACGTTTATACGTAAATATCAAAAACCAAACGATCGTTACAATCCTGTCCAGATTCGTGCCAGGTATCAATGAACCAGCCCTGCTCCAAAGCCTGCTGCTGCTGGTATCGTGGAACTTGTGTTCGTTATCATCATATTTCTTCTTCTGCCCATCCTGAGCGCGGAAGGAGCAGCAGCAGCAGGGAGCCGCGTGTCTACACCGTGCGCTGCAGATATGCCTCCAAGTTCACCTGGACATTTTTTTTTCGTTTGCCCTTTCTCAAGGTTCTTTCTGTTTTTTTCGAATTGCCCATCACGAAATCGATTGTCGTGGTCCCGCCAAAAGTGACTGAAGGGCCGATTTTCCGTTCGCTTTTTCTCTATGGATACTACGTCGATTCGAACGGGGTTTGTTTTGCTGCATACTGCACATCCCAATGCAGGGCATGGCATTAAGTTTGGCACTACTGAAGCACGTCACAAGAGCAAGGGGCAGAAACCACAGGGAAAACATGTTTTTCCGCACCTTTCCGTCTATAAAAACGTGAATTTGTACTCATTTGCTAAAAAACGACGCCGTCCCAACGGCATGTTTGTGCCTGTGTGAGGTGTCTGTATGATGTCAGTATTGAAATCATCTCCAGCTCGGAGATAAATCACATACAAGTTCTCTGTGAACCTCCACTAAAACCAAGTAGTTAGGGGTATCGCGGTAGTTTTACTCTTTCAGAATTTTTAATCTTTTTTGGCTGGTCGATCCGAATAGCCTGCCGTTTATTTGGGTCAAAATAGGGGGGGTGCACCCTTTTTTACCAGGGGATCTTGAACCAGTCGCACGATGGGCTCTGTACCTCACTGAAGAACAAACGTTAAGCGATGTACTTGGCGCAGCGTAGCTAATTATTGCATTGCGGTTTCACATCGTAAAGTTCAGGGCTTTCACGGGTCATGAGCCGACCCGCGGGCCGGGTCATTAGGTTTTTAGACTCTCGCGGGTCGAGTCGGGTTGGGTCGGGAGGTCTCACGGGACGGTTCGGTTCGGGCCAGGAGGCTTTGAAAGTCTCACGGGTTGGGTCAGTTCGGGCCGGATCACCCTGACCCGACCCGGCCCGCGAGAACTAACCAGACCCGTGGAAAGCCCTGGTCAAATTTAAGCAGAACGAAAGCTTATGGCCGCGAAGGAACAGCGGGGTCACCCGCGCGAGTGACTCCGGGCAAAATGCAAAAAGACGCCCCAAAGGGGATCCCCCTAACGTAGCATTGATCTTCCACGGACCAAAAAACAAAATTCTCTCCCCTGCGAATGCCGCTCGCAAATACCCAGTCAAAGGGTGAATATTCGGTGTCATGCTGACCCCATGGCCAATGGAAGAGGGTGACATGGCCAGCTTTGTTTTTAATGGCCTCGGGCTGTCTCTAGGAGCAAAATTCGTATCAACCAGTGACAGGTCTTCATATTATTCAATATTAGTAAGGCCTTTTCCAAGCGGAGGCGAGAAAAAAATTGCGCCGCATTTTGCACGAACCGGTTGGAGGTACTGCAAGGCATGTTTGTTGATTTTTTCGCGCAAAACACAAAGTCGATCGTTTGTTTGTACACCTGGCCGGCTGCAGTTATGTGAAGGACACCTTCCCCCCATATTTTGCCTGCCGGCACGTTATGTTCCCCTTGGCCTCAGAGACCGTAAGCTCGAACGCCGAGCACGCAGTCACTATCACCGTCATCCTCTCCAGCCCTCCGTGTGATTGCGATAAGATGCCAGCGTCGTCAGCGTACAGCATACTCCGCAATCTCTGCGCCTCCTCCTCCCCCTCCTCCTCCTCCTTTCCACCCCGCCCGTCGACTTTGCCCGCTCGTTGGTTGCTCTTCTTCTTCCCTTTGTCCTTTTTTTGTAGCTGTAACATGATTTATATGGCGGCCTCATCAGCGAGCGCAGTACCGCCGTGAAAAACATGTTGAACAGCAGTGGGGCGATCACACACCCTCGCCGAAGACCTTGCCCCACGTCGAACTTATCCGAGCACTCTTCATCATCCAACCGCACGCATGCTTTAATGCCATCTTGGGATTCGCGGATGACCGCGAGCATTCTCGGTGGCACGTCTGTACGAGCAAAGGACAACCCACAAAAGGGATCGGTTGACGGAGTCATATGATTTGGTAAGGTCGATAAAGCGCAAGTACAAGGGGCTGTCCTTCTTCCGCGCCCCTTGTACTACGACCATACCACGGAGCATCATGCCAACCGTCGAGCGCTGGGGTCTAAACCGACATTGTTCCTCCGGCAAAATGTTCTCGCGTTCGCAGTAGTCACTAAGGCGACCCGCAATGATGTCGAGGAGAACGTTGCCGGCGTGAGCCACGAGAGAAATGCCACGATGCTTGCCACATGCCGTCCGATATTTCTTCTTGTGCACCACCTTGATCGTTGCATAATTCCATCGTGGTGGCACTCCACCTCCTCTCCACACGGCGACAATGATCTCGTGAAACTTTCCGAACGTGTCCGGTTCTCCTTCGTCGGCCCAGACATGAGTTCGACCGGGAGGCCATCGGGACCGACTGCCTTGCGGTTCGCCAAGGTACGGATTGCTTGTTCTACTTCGTACCTAGGCGGGACACCGTCCAGTGGCCTGCACGGGGGCCACCTTATAAGCTCGCCCGCAATGGTTGGATCGAGGGTCGGCGACTTGGTGTTAAGCATTATATGAAGCCACCTCACCAACGCTCTCGGATGGGGGCATTGTCCCGCAACAATCGACCTTCCTCGTTATTTATGTTCTGCGGGATAAACGTCCCGTTCCCTCCCACATCCACCCCCTTGAGCTTTTTGTAGATGTCAAACTGATCACCTTCTCGGATACGCCCTTCGAGGTGGCTGAGGTATCCTTCGAAGAACCTCCGTACGGCTTCCGCCCACGTACGTTTAAGCTGATTGCTACGAATACTCATCTTCTAAACTACGATCGTTTGTAGCAGAACGAATCCGTTTCCTCTCGCCTTCCCTAGGCTGCCATCGCGTGTTCAACTACGCTTGCGTTTCCTCGGTCGCACGCCAACCCCTCGGTACTTGCTTGCGCCGGATAGGGGGCGCTACGTCGGCTGCAATCGACAGTAGGGTCTGGGTGAATACTGTAGTCATGTCATCAACGCTACAGGTATTAGTACCGTGTAGCGGGGAGATGAGCGTGGTGGCTATCGCTTTTATGAGGTCCGATCGGAGATCCGGGCCCGCCATCAACCGTGGTAGATCAATTGCCCGCCGGTTCTTGCTGGCTCGCTTTCGTCGATTCGGTTCAACACGGCTCAAGAGGCAGCTATTTCTAAAGACGATATCGTGGTCCGGCTCGGCGTTCTCCTTGGGTGGGGTCCGCTCAGTGGTGTTTCGTACCAGTCGTCTATCATCTTGCCGTGTCAGGATGTACTTGAGTCTGTACCGGGCCTTCCCTCGGTTTGGGCTTTGAAATGTGTACGATGTACCACGAGCGGGTGTGGCATGGTATGTGTTGAGGAGGGCGAGTTTGTTGTCTGTGGCGTGGAGCAACAGTTTTGTCCGTTATCCTTCATGTCATCACGCCCGTATGCACCCAGCACCTTACGATCGGCCCACCTGATCCCTCGCATGCCGGTACGAGCGTTCGCGTCCATCAGGACAAGGAGGTGAACCCTGCTGGGTACCCCCTTGACCACCTCGTCAATTGAATTCCAAAAATGATATTCATCGCTGCTGCTCTTGTCGAGGGTGGGAGTATAGCCTACAACAAAAGACACACCGTTAGATTTCCCTTTGAGTTGGATGCGAACCTTCGTCAACCTAGCACTGATGCACTCGACCGCGAAGTCATCCTTTTCGATCCCTTCCACGATAGACTCTCTAACAGCCAGCCCTAGCCCGTAGTTTCTCTTCTTCTCGTGCTTGCCTCCGTCTGCTCCCGAGCAAAACACAACACATCCCGCTTTCATAAAAACACGTCGTCCATGACGCCTCACCTCTGGCAGTCCTATGGCGCCACAGCCTACATCCTCGCAAATCTTCGGGATCACCTCGGCGTGGCCTCTACCTCCGGTGCTGTTAGCAACGAGTGTGCTGACGTTGAACGTACCCACGACGACTTCCCCCGCTCTGGACCTAGCCCTCGCATTTGCGCCTGGTTTCCGAGCCGCCCTTCGATCCCTCATACGTTTCCTCTTCTTCCGAGTCTCGTATTTCCTTTCTTCCACCCTTCGTTTTTCCAAAACAGAGTGTTTCCCTCTCTCCGTCTTCCTTCGCTCAGCCCGCTTCTTGCCAAAATGTTAACGTGAAGGGGGCAGCAGTCCCGACTCGACGCGTCCATTTCCTTCCCGGCTTTGGTGGTTACTCACGTGAGTTCGAGCCTCTCTTCTCCCGTTACCTTCGAGCCCCACGCTTTCCGCAGAGGTGACACGACACTGCAGCTTCCGCGGGCAAGAATACAGCGTTAAACAAACCCGCAAGTTCTTTTTGGGAAGGCAACAGGAAGCGGTATACCGCAGCCATTCCACGCCACCGTGCGGTACAGCTGAATACACCTAGGTTTTTGACCCCGATCCGCGACGCTGGTTGGTCAACTCAGCCTCGTACCGGATTTTGACACCAACCCCTTGCGGTACATCGTACCACGGCTTTTCAGCTCGGCCGTCACCACTTTCTGACGTGACCCATACCGCTTTCTGTCGGAAAATATACCATGCGGACCGACTTTGCCCCGAGGCTCTTCACGCTCCGCACCCTTCCAAATTCCGACCGAATATCAACCATGGACGCCACGTCATGTAGCATGCATTGAACTGCGCGCTGTCATATGTCGGATCCCTTCAGAGCAATCATTGCAATACCCCTTCGGCACACAGCACGAACCGTGCTCAACCATAAACAGCTCGCACACCCCACGTACACGTATGTATGTATGAATGGTGGAGAAAGGGGTGGGACAAAGGGACAAAGGGGGAGTGACAGCCCCGCTACACGCGCACGACCCTCTTGATCCACACATACACCACCTCGCATCTGCCTTGCGCGTTCGTACACCAAATTCTGTTGAAACCCTCGCTACCGATGGCGCCATCGACCCCGACGATGCACACACACACCACTCTCTCGTCCGCCTTGCGTGTTCGTACACCGCATTATGTTGAAATCCACGCAGGGAGAGGACGCCACCATTTCAACTTGGTAGTTAATAACTTGGGCAAACTTGAGATGCCCGGAAAATAACCTATATTACACTACCGATAGACTAAAACCTCAAAATATGCCCCATTGAAAAACAAGAAGAGGAAGAACCGAGTCTCGGGCAAATTTATGTATCCTTAAGTGATGGCGCGATCTGCAGTCGTACACTGCTGGTCATCTACGAAACAACGGCTTTTTCGACTGTTGAAATGTGGACCTTGAAGTAGTCGGGAGCATATGATTACATGTAGTCTTCTACATGGCCTTCTATATGTAGTCCTGTAGCCATGCAGTCTACATGACGCGGTGCCCATGGTTGGGATTCGGTCGGAATTTGAAATGGTGCGGGGCGTGAAGAGCCTCGGGCAAAGTCGGTCCGCATGGGATATTTTCCGACAGAAAGCGGTATGGGTCACGTCAGAAAGCGGTGACAGCCGAGCTGAAAAGCCGCGGTACGATGTATCGCAAGGGGTTGGTGTCAGAAACCGGTACGAGGCTGAGTTGACCAATTAGCGTCGCGGATCGGGGCCGAAAATCTAGCTGTATTCTGCTGTACCGCACGGTGGCGCGGAATGGTTGCGGTATACCGCTTTCTGTCGTTAGCCCTTTTTTTTGGTTTTTGCCGTGTGGCTGGCTTTCACCGCCGGCTCGACACCAAGCGCTGGTTCAGTGCGCCAGTAAGGTCGGCGCCACACTCCTCCTCATGGGCCCTGGCCCGTGTTGGGGAAGCCGCAGGCCCGAGCACCAACCCGGCCGGGGAGCTGCCGAGGGGGGAGCGTATACAATGTCAGCCGTTCGGTCGGATACAAGGGGGGCTACGATTTATATACACACCCAGCTAACACGCGCGATCGGATTACCGCACGGCACACGCTACGTTAGAGGTACACCTTTTTTTTGTCTTGGGCTCCTCACTTGAAGACCTCTATACCTCTCTTAACCCAAAAAACACCGATTTTGATAAAAATCGCCGTGAAACCTGGTGAAAAATATCATGGCTTAATTATAAAACGAAAGAAATGTCAAAACCAAAATTGGCGATATTGGGTCAAAAAGGCCCGAAACCCAGACAATATATTTTGGACAAAAGTGCCACCTCTATCTGCCTTCGAGGAGCGATGGCCGACATAACCACGGCGGCAGCACATGGCGTAGACAACTCTGGTATCCTAAGGTCGCTGTGTTTGCGCATGGCAGCATGTTTTCAATGTTTTCATGGGGCGCATAAGGCCGCAGTGTCCCGGGGAGCGTCGTTAACAGAAGGGCCCCCGGAGGCGCATTTGTCACTTCCCTACGCAGGAGTAGCAGGCGTCACACGCAGCTTGCAAACACGAGTTTCGAAGAGCTTCTCGATCCAACAGATGATATCATATTTCTACTTTTCTTTGCGATAATCCGATGTTTGGTGTCAGTTTCCTGTGTATATTAACGTGAGGAGCTACCAGATCTCTCCGTCAAATGAGGAGATCTAAAATCCCTCACAAGAGTAGCCCTCACGTTTCTCACGCGAGGAGCTCTCAGATTCCCGGTTCAAAAATATCCGGTCTGATTTTGCGATAGCGGGTTGCACAAGTAGAGGGATTCTTTTTTCGGATCGAAAAAGCAGGAACCTGAATCTCGAATCAGACCCCCAAATTGACGGCCTTGGTTGATGGTGTTTTCCCGCTCGTGTTTTTCGTGTGTGTCGGGGGGCGAGTTTTCAGGTTCTTGACAAGGCTCCGGAGATGGAGGCAGGAGCCGTTAAGGTGAGCTGCGCTAAAATAAGAAACGCCTCCGTGCTTGTTGTGTGGGACAATAGCGGGTGGTAGTGAAGATGGTGTCAATTTTGTCATTTTATTGCTGGGGTGGGGATGATGGTGGCGATAGTGACGGTGATCATGATGATGGTGTGAATGTTGTTGATGCCGGTGGTGGTGACTATGAGGGTGCTGGTGATGGTAGCGGGGATAATGATGATTCTGGTGATAATGGTGGTGGTGACGATGATTGCGTCAGTGTTGCTGGTGACGGTGGTGGTGGTGATGATGGTGATGTTATTTATGAACGTGGAGATGATGATGGTGGTGATGATGACGACGATGATGATGCTGATGCTGCTGATGCTGATGATGATGATGAAGGCGATGATGATGATGATGATGATGATGATTGTTAAGTTGATGGTGATGATGGTCATGATGGTGTCGACGCTGATGATGCTATTGGCGATAGACATACACATGATGACAACGGCGATGAGGATGGATATATTAGCGCATTATGCGACCAATGTAACCCAGGTCGCGGCCAAGCGACAGCGGTTATTAACCGACGACCCTCAGCATTTTTTTTTCTTCGGCAAGAACACTTGGAACTAGAGAAGCAACTTTTTTGCAATGGCCAAATTTCATCCACGCGTTGCGTACAAACTATGTAAAGCTAGAGTGCATTCGTTTTTTCAACAATGCAAAGATTAACCGACGGCCGCCATCGACCGTTCGCTCGTCGAACAGGTGGTATCGGGGAAGTACAAGGGCAACGATAAGTTCTTCACTCTAGCCACGCATGGCGGAAAATATTTCGCCGTGAGCGAGGCCTGCGGCCGTTGTAAATTTCCCATGGTGAGAGTGTCAGGTTGAAGTTCATTGGGTCAGGTTGCACCGCGTTTAGTTCAGGTTTCACAGCTCTTGACTCGGATTGCGCCGCGTTTGGCTTAGGTTGAAGCTTACTGGCTTAGGTTGCGCCGGATTTTGTTTAGGTTGCATGTTGCACCGCGCTTGGATTAGGTTGCGCCGCTTTTAGCTTAGGTTAAAGCTCATTAGCTCAGGTTGCATCATGTTTAGTTCAGGTTTCGCCGCATTTGGCTCAGGTTGCACCGCATTTAGTTTAGGTTACACCGTATTTGGCTCAGGTTGCACCGCATTTGGCTCCACATTTGACACTCGACCGACGGAGCGTGCGTGCGCCTCCCAACCTCCACGCCGCGGGACTGTCGCATTACAGGGTCATCAACAGCGTTAGCAGGCTTTGTTATCGGCGGGGCTCAGTAATACTAGTAGCGGTCTTTCTATGAGCGGGGTTTAGGATCAGCAGTGTTTGCACCGGCGGAGTTTAGTTTATACAGGGTTTTGCTGTGAGCAGGCTTTCCTTACATCGGCAGGGTTTGCTATCATCAGACTTTTTTCCTATCAGCAGGGTTTGCTGTCAGCAGGCTCTAGTATCAACAGGGTTCGTTATCAGCAGGCTTTTCTGCCAGCATGGTTTGCTGCCAGTGGGGTTTCGTGGTAGCAGGCTTTCTATGAGGAGGGCTTAGGCTTAGGGTCCATGGGTTATGGCTTCCCGCTGTGCATTGAATGTCGCTGGGGGTGAAACATTTTCCAGCCGGTAGCATCATTCCACGGTGTAGGTTTCAGGGCTGCACTTGTGGGGCTCGTGACGAGCGTTCGGCGACCTACAAGTTATCTTTTTCACACCTTTGTGTTCTTTGGGCAGCTGTTCTCGTATATATTTCATTGGCGGCTGTTCTCATGTCTTTTGTGTTTTTTGACGGCTGTTCTCGTGTTTTCGTATATTTTGGGCGGCGTTTTTAATGTATATATATTTTTCTGTTTTGTCCGTTTCTGTCTGTTTTTGGCCAGATTAACGGCAGGGTTAAGGTGCTGCTGGGCGAAGGGAAGGCGGAGGACGTGAAAGAGGGGGTTGAGGATGACCCCGAGGCAGACGTCGGGATCGGCTGCCCCCTGTGCGGGGCAATATTCGACATGAGAACAGGTGAAGGATTCGCCCTGGAGCACGTCGACTATTATTAGAGTTTTAGTTGTTTTTATTTAAAGCGTATCGACAGCCGTCACGTGAAGTCGATCAACTAACTCAAGATTTTGCCACCGATCGCCCGCAGTGAAAGCACTACCAGGTCTCCGGCGGATATACACAACCAACACGACAAAAAATGGGTGCACGGGCAACAGCATACATCGGAAATTTTCGAAATCAGAACATTATTTTTTTTTTTGCGCTTTTATCGTTTTTTGTAACCACTGGCTAAATTTGAGGCAATTGGCTTATCCTGAGAATATCGTCCTCATTATCACTAGCGACGGACATCGAACGAGACGACATGCAATTCCTTCGAGTCTGCGCCTCATACGAGTAATTCGCCTGATGATAAGCATGCGAACGAACGAAGGGTATTGCCGCGGCAATAGCAGGTTCATTGTTCTACGGTCGGATTTTGAGCGTGTAGTTCTGCCGTACCATGTTTCTGTACTCGCGCGACTTTCGGGGTCGGGGTTGTATCCGAGCTGCTGCGCAAGGGGCAGCCACGCGCGCAACATGGTTGTACTCGTGCTGACGTACGCTCTTATCCAAGACACGTAATCATTGCTATTAAAAATTACGGTTACACTCCAGCTGTGAGATCGAGGACTTCGTCGAAAGTCGTCTTTGCAAGCTGTTGTGTGATACTCCAAGCGCGCGTGTTACGGGGTATGCATTTCCTCATGAAGGATATCGATCGGCGATTCCCCTTAGAAGACGCTTGATTGTTTTGCATTTGCTGCTTTTTTGGTCGGTAGTTTCATTTGGGGGGGGGGGGGGGGGGGTGTAACGTAATTAATTAGTTGAACGATTTTTGCACTCTTTGAGGGGACGGTAGGTAATAACTTATTTTTGCGGAAGATGGACGCGATATGATATGGACTCCAAAGGGGTTCACGTGTGAGCTGAACGTGCGAACTGAACGAAGTCACGCAGGCTAAGGTAGAAACCCTCTTCTCCTATACCGCATTCCTTACTCTCGTTGGCACAATCGCATATTTTGGAGTTTCTTTGGTAGGCATTAGCCCTGAGACGGTATACCGGGAGTGCCTTCTTCCAATGTTTGTTGCCGATACGGCAGTATGTAATGCTTATTATGCGTATTTCCCGGTACGGGAACATGGCGCAACACACATCTGATACCTCCTTGTGGCTAATAATTGTCGCTAATCGTATGATAAATGAAGTTTGCGCGTCCCGTACACTACGGAGTGTTCGGTTTTCGCATTCACCCGGCGTCTCACTGCTGTACGCAACTGCCTCCGCGGAAAACTTCGCTGTGGCGCCGCGGTTCATGGGGCATGTGGACCCACCGCAAGAGCATTGTCGATGTAGTGGTTACCCGTCTGCACACTTTAGGTCGCTCTGTTGGCCGCAACGGAAACTTGTCTTTTTTTTCCCACGCCACTAACTCTGTAAGAAGCTGAGCTGCTGTTGCCTTGCTGTGTTGGGCCTAGCAGCATATGCCCACACATCTAACGGATCACTCTCTAGACCACCTAGATATTGTATTTGCCGTACATGGTGAGTCGTTTTGCGAAAATCGTATCCCCCCGGCAAGAGCTGTGTTGTCCAGACCCCATCCGGCAAACTTGTTCTCCATCTTGCAGGTCATATACATCAGAAATGTAGCTCACCCGAAGTATCTAGATCCTGAAATGGGGATCTGATCTGATCCGTTCGAATTGTTGCCAAAAGGTCTCCTCCGTTTCCACCGCTGACCGTGTGATAACGTGGATTGTTATGTGCCTGCCTGTGTTAGGCACAGCGGGAAATGCGGCTTTTGGTTTTGACCACTATTGCGTCAAACTTCTCACGCTTTAACTCAAAGGCCACTTGAGTTATCGTCACTTGGAGTCGCGTATTACGTTATTGTTTTGTATCCTCGTTTGTCGTCTAACGGGGGGGAAGGGTGTACTTATTTCGTGCTTAGCCGTAGTCTTAAGACCATAGATCCTCGCATCGCTACAATGCCGGGACGGAGCACGTCGGGTTTTCACTGATTAGGCAGACATATCGTGCACCAATCGCGAAGCGCGGTGGGGTATTCAGCGAGTCGCTTGAAGGGTGAGCTGCGTCCTTATAAGAACCACGTGTGAGGCGGGGAGGCGCTTTTTTCGCGACTGCTAGAACTACTGCTGTACCGGTAACTCCGAAGTGAACTCGGGGGTTGTTGCCTCTCGGAGTCCGTTCCGTGTTATTTGTCTTCGGTTTTTCATCCTCTGCCGTTGTTCAACGGACCGCCGCAGGTGCAATCGCTGGAGAGCAGCCGAAGGGTCTGGCACAGACGTTCGTGTCCAAGATAGTGTCCCAAAGCAATGTAGAGAGCATCACGCCCTACCAGGCGCAAGAGTTATCAACGGGGGCTATCGTGGTCCGCGTCGACTGAGCCTAGGCGAGGGGGGGGGCACCCGTACAGTACTTGTTGTAGATGGCCACTGGCTGCTGCCCCAAACATAGGTATCACCAGCGGGTTTTTTCTGGTGTTGTCTTTCCTCCTTGAAGGTGATAGAATAGATATTCATTGTGCAGCTGACGACGCCAGTTGTGGAGCAGTACAATAATCCCGCAACCAGTACACGCCTTTGGTCAGGTTTTAATGCGGGGAACACACAGAGGTAGCTTGTGTGGCGTAACCACGCTCACTGCTGAGGGTCAGCTGCGATGACAGGGCTATAGCGATGAGGCGGTACCATGTAGGGGATAAGACCTGCATCCACACTCATCTAATTATTTTTTAATACAAGTATGATATTCAGCCGTGGGTCGACAAATTGGCTTGGGGTGCGCAGGGGGTATAGTATGGTCTCCCCCCCCCCCACCCCTTGACGTGTATGCACCGGCGTTTTTTTCCATTTGTTTTCTTTGTTGCTGGTGCTGTCGCGCGTGCTCAACACGCTTATTATGAGCGATCGCCCTTCTCTCCTTTAGGCAGCAAGCAGGGCGGCGGCGTCGATCTGCGAAGTGTTTATTGTATGCAGTCGTGATCCCGCGACAGTGCGGTACCCTTTAGTGCGGAGGTCCAGTTTAATGCGGTGACAATCGCTTGCCACGCCAACCCCACCCCACAGAGCTACAGAGTATCTTACTATTAACACTATGCTGCCATATTGCGGGCTCCCACTGTAGTGCGGTTATTGTCATGGCAAGGCACTGCACTAACGAATGGCAGCGCACAAACTCGCCGGCAGCGGTGACGTGGGTAGTATTTGACGGCAGATAGTAAACCCCTCTACGGTTCGCAGCTATTTACGCCGCACTCTGGTTGGCTGAGGGGGAATCTTATGCGGCTCAATCAACCTAGAGTCGTTCCAAGCCACAGCTTCCCGACACGGGCCGAATGTCTTTCCAAGCACAGCATCCAAGCCGGCCGACTCAACCTAGATCCTTCACAAGTCACAGCATCCAAGCACAGGGCACCCCGTAGCATAAGGATAGGGGTAAGAGTTCTGGTCGGGTGGTTGACGTTAGGCGGCATGGCCAAAACCCACTCAAAGATTAACTATCAAGCTTCAAATAGGGCTCGGTGACGTAGAGTCGGCCTCAATTTATTTCGCCGACGTTTCGTTTCGGAGATATTTCCGCAGAAGATTTACCATCAAGCTTTGAATAGGGCTCGGTGACGTGTAGTCGGCCTCTAATTATTTTGCCGCGTTTCGTGTCGGAGATATTTCCGCAGCCCCCCCCAGATGAGTTCTGGTCCGCGAGCGGGTGGGGTTGTTCTGGTTGTATGCAGCCATTGTATGGATAGATAAAAGAACAAACTTGGTCGTGATACCTCCTGGACCCCCTCCTCGCGGTGATGCACATTATTGTGTTTTTTCAACCATTTCACCCCAGTGACGTCACTAGGGGGCAGTCCCACCGATATTTCGTATCATATGGGTTAGGGCTAGGGTTAGGGTTAGGGTTAGTGCCATCATGGTGATCAACACAATAGTATACGAGCCCCCCTCCTGGTCAGAGTTCGCCAATAATGTTTTATGGTTGAACGGTGTTTTTTTTTGTTGGACCGTTTAGACCGACCACGCCCGACCTGAAAAACATGGATAATAATCCGACCCCCGATTTCAACCTGTGTCACGCAAGCAAGAATTATTATACGCGGGGGCTTGGAGGCTACCCTTGGCCGTAATCGGCGCATGCATGTTTGGCCTCGAATCTGGGCAGTATGACGTGTACCAGTAAAAACATAGTGTTGTATCTCATTATAGTGCTACATGCTGTGTTTTGCCGGAGGACAATGATAATAACACACGCACTATTATTCGCCAAGCGGGACCCGAGATCCCATCCCGAAATAGTGTTATCGGCGAGGTACTCTGTAGGAGAACGAGAATGTGACGTTATTTACACAGCGCTACTACTCGATTAATGTGCTGGGTTCCCGTCTTAAACTGTACCGCGCTACCGCGAGACAGCGACTGTACCGGTCCGGGTATTGTTGTCGGCTCCCTGTGGCGTGAAGTCGGAGTGAGTGTGTCTGTCTGATCTAATTGCTGGAACAAAAACTGCATACATGGGACTCTTGCTAAGTTTACTGGCATCCATCTCCTCGTGCGTAACGTTGCAAACGTCCGGTAGTTATTGTATAGATCACCGATCCCCAATACCTTACTCAGTATCTGGTTATTTCATTTTATTATTTAGTTATTTAAGCGAATATCTGTACGGTCTATATATAGTTCATCATGTTACCGTGTGGGAGCCGAGCGATCTATCTGCACGATCTATGAGTGAGTATTAATGTCAACAATTTCCAGGATTCGATCCGCGATCTCTATATATTGTACAGATAGATGACCCCGCGCACAACATCTCATGCCATAACGTGAGATAGTTGATACAGGATTCACCACTATTAGTACTTTGCATGCATGTGTAGATGGTCTACAGTTGTAGATCATCGTGATCTGCCCGAGGTGTGAAGTGCTGTGTCCCGAGTCGTCAGTGTCGGCGCTGGTAGTGGAAACCCGAGCGAGGGAAAGTTTTTGTATGTGCTTTGGTCAACTATAGTTTGTAGAGCTCCGGCTATACATGGGCGGTAACCACGTCTTACGTACGCTTGGTATTACCTAGTTTTATTCTGGTAACAGCAACCAACCCCGCTGTTTGCGTTGTTGCGTGTTGCGTTGCGTTCTTCTTACGTTGTTCGCCGCTATGGGGGGACATTTTCCCACCAGATATATTGTAAAAAATAATAATACACTCCAGTTGTGAGATCGAAGGATTAAGATTTCGTCGCAACTCATCTTTGCAAGCTGTGTGTGATACTCCGATCGCGCGTATTACTACTGGGTGCGTGTGTCCTCATCAAGGCTATAGGTCGACGACTCCCCTTAAACTACACTAAAGCTCGTACCAGGGCCAACAGGGTGATGTTCATCGATTTGTGCGCGGAAACTATAAAACCCGTTTTTGAGGGAGACAAAATCTGACTGCTGTGAAAGGAACGCATCAATTTATCATATATATATAGACTATCCTGTGAGTCGTATAACCGGTGAGGGGAGGGCGGAGTTTTCAAGGGGGGGCGGGGGGGGGGGTGGAGTAACGGGGGGGGGGGTGCTCAGTTTGTGCATGGCCGTAGTCGTATCACCATGGACCCTTGCATCCCTACTATGCCGGGGCGGAGTGCGTCGGGGTTTCATCAACCAGGCAAACATTACTTGCACCAAGCGCGAAGCGCGTTGAGGTGTTCGGGAAAGGGGCGGGGGGATTTCCAACAGCTTTAGGTCGCATAATTTTGTAGGAGCTTATAGTACACGTGGTGCTAGGTCTAGGCGAAGGTGGCGGTGGCGGCGAAGGAGGGGGCGAGCGGGAAGTGAATTTGAACTTGAAGACCATATGATAAATTAATTGCAGCTACCGCATGGATGGCTCGAAAGGTAAAGAGAGGTGATATCACCTGTCGGGTAGTGTCTATTACTCTGGCATGTTTTGATTTTACGTGGGGCGGCGGGGGAAAGGGGAGTGTGTTTTTGTGTGCGTGTGGGGGGGGGGTTGGTGGGGTGGCGGGGGAGGCGTGTGTGTGGTGGTGGTGGTGCGGGGGGGGGGGGAACCGGAAGTGGTATAGAGCAGTCTGACAGTCAGTGTACCAGGTGTGTTACAAGTCCCTGGTGTTCTGGCCAGCATCGTCATGACGTGTGCATTCCCATGCCGTAAAAGTCGTAAGCAGCTGCTGTGGCGTACAGCCGCCCGGTAGGATATAGCAACACGTAACGGCGGCCGTTTTGCATGCGTTTGCAAATATTGTGTTTGTGCCTATCTAGTCTATGTGTTTGCATGTACCTGGTATTGTGTTTGTGTGTGTAGACTATGCCACAGTGATGCCGCCGAGATCTACTATTAATAATACAGTTTTAGTAGTAGTGAGCAGTGCTTTCAGAAGAGCAGCCCAGCTACAGTATGTCACTTGAACAGCTTCGAGCAGGTGAACTCTCCGCTTCTTTGGAAGGGCGGCCATGTCGGCCTTGCAAGGCCTGCGCTCTCGCGGATCAACCTTTACGCGCCAACGTTTATCTCTTGATCGACGATCGAGATCTACCTACAGATTGAGCGGAGAGGGAATAAGTATTATAGTCTGTGTCCTGTGTGCAGTGAGTGTACAGTCACATGCAGACAGGCGGCACAGGCAGCAGCAAGCACCAATAATGGTGCAGATAAGACATCAGAACACGGCTGAACCTCGCATGCACTCCTCTTCTGAAAGGCAGGGACGGCCGTTTACTCGTACACGTACCATGGTGACGGGGGTACATGGTACATGCATGTAGTGTTTCGTCGCCGCGTTCGTTCAATACATGAAAATTTGAAATTGACAACGCGGAATTTACATACTCAGTGCAAGTAGTGGAGAAAAACGTTCCATATTTATTTTCGCCGCGGCGGGCCGGGGACCGCGGACCACCGGGTCAAAGTCTGATCCCGCCGCATTTTTTCGAGCCTTCGAGCAAACCTCCTTTGGCTTGACAGCAACAACAAGGCCGTCTACTTTCAGGGCTGCCCGACACTCGCTCGCTCGCTCCCTTGCAGCACTCAAGCAGGAGAAGCCTACTACCTTAAGGTACAGTGCGATGATCGTTCCCAAGCTAGCTCCTAGAAGATGCAGTAGTGGTCGCCATGCACAGCAGACGTTGGACTGCACTGGTATTCGAGACACCTGGTGTGTGTGCTTCTGTGCACTCAAACAGGCAATTATTAATTTGATTTTAGTAATGCACTGAAACATGTTGTCCTCTTCTTGGACGGAGTTATAAGAATCCTTTTATATTAATATTAATCAATAAACGATACTTATGTATAAGTTCACCGTGGTGTAGCAGCAGCATCAGCTCAACTTGTGCAGCACCAGCACCAACAATGGCAGTGCTGATGGTAGACTAGAAAACCCTCGCCCATGCATGCATGGCTTGCCGTATATGCATCACTGTGGACTTGCACTGCAAGGGCCAAGGCCGCTCACTACCCTCAAAGAAACTCGCTCGCGAGAGGTTCCTGATATATCAAGACTACCACGCTGGATATAAACTTAATTACCGTGTATATATTTATATTGATGACAAAAACATCCTTATATTTATGACCAATATGGTGACGGTTTGAACAGGTTTTGTTATCGTCATCGCCGTCATATAAAGCATAGCACAGACTGCCTAACATCACCCTGTTGACCCCCGATAGCTACACTGTAGTTGCAAGGGGAGTCGCCGACCTATATCCTTAATGAGGACACACAACCCGTAATACGCGCGATCGGAGTATCACACACAGCTTGCAAAGATGAGTTTCGACAAAATATTCGATCTCACAGCTGGAGTGTAATAATAGAGTGACTCACTGGAGCCTGTCCTGTGACCACGGACATGATTATGCGAGTTAATTTTGGAGTGTTTTTTATTTTAATAATAAGGCAAGATGGAACAAGACCACGGACCATATGTATGTTGTTGTTGTTGTTGTTGTTGTTGTCGTTGTTCTCACATATCCTTATCCTTATTGTACAATACGCTAAGGGCCCGAATTAACGAGGAACTTGCCGAATCGAATTTCGTTTTTTTTTTTTTTATTTCATGAAAAATACACGAAAACATCAACTTTGGTTTTTATCAAGGAACGGCGCAGTGCGTTCTAGGAAATAAAAAAAATAAAAAAACGCAAAAGGGTCAACGGTGGGCAACGACAGAGGCGAGCGATGGCTCGCGTCCTCCCCGGAGCGCCGCGGCTAGCCGCAGATTCTTTTGGCCGGCAGCGGCTTGGAGGCTATGGCTCTAGGTGTCTCTTGGATGGGCTGGCGCCACCCCGCCGCCCGACACGGGCAGCAGCGACGGGGATATAGCGGTCGAACTTCTGAGCGAGTTCATCATGTAGTAGTTGGTCGTGTAACTTTCGAGGTGCAGGGCGACGAAAAACTGGGTTTGCGGCGGTCTCGGTTGTTTTCGAAGCGTCGCAAGCGGTCTACGCTGTGCTAAGGACCTTCGGAGGCCGCGCTGCGGCTGCTCCGGTGGTCCTACCTCTCGCAATGTTGGCTTCTCGCCTCTCAATCAGCCGACGACATGGCACCAATTCGCGTGGCCGGCTTCGGTTACGCAGAACAAGCCATGTCTAGGTGGACAAACTCCCTAAATTCAATTTCGATTTTCGACTAAATTCGACCGAGAAAGTCTTTTTTTACTTCTTTGTTGAATTTGATTTTTCGCAATAATTCTGAGAATGCCTGCTTGGTGATTCATTTCTTGACCAATCAGATGCAAATTAAATTAAATTCTATAAAAAAAAAATCGAAAAGTTCCTCGTTAATTCGGGCCCTAACGTCATGGTAGTTTTTGTTGTTGTTGTTGTTGTTGTTGTTGTTGTTGTTGTTGTTGTTGTTGTTGTTGTTGTTGTCGTTGTTCTCACATATCCTTATCCTTTTTGTACAATACGCTAACGTCGTGGTAGTGGCGTTTTTCTGGATCCTTGAAAATATCTTGGTTATAAAACCGCCCCCAAAAAACTGCGACTCCCGAGCTCCACTCTGCCTCCGGCGGCCTCGCGGTGCCGCCACGTCCCATCCGCACAGCAGCACTACGACGTGCCGGCGAAGATCGGGCGTCGGTGCCCCACCTCGGCGAGGGGGGCGCGTGGAAATCGCCCTCCCGGGAACGGCTCGCTTGACCCCAAATCCCGCGCAGCCCGAGAGCATTGCAACCAACGAATCGGCTGCTGCTCGCCTGTCAGGTGTATTGCTCTATGTACTGTTGCATTGCTGTGCTGCTATACTGGGTAGGTCCGTCGGTGGATGGGTGGTAGGTGGGTGGTGGATGACGGCTCGATCACTCCCCGAGATGGACGAGTATCGTCGAAAAATGAAACTCCCCCCGTTTGTTTCCTGTTTCATGCAAGGTCCTCAAGAACCAACCAACTAACTGCTCCCCGCGTACCAGGTGTACTGCTGTACGTACTGCTGCAGCTGTACTGATGTATTATAAAAAATGAAAATACACTCCAGCTGTGAGATCGAAGATTTCGTCGAAACTCATCTTTGCAAGCTGTGTGTGATACTCCGATCGCGCGCATTACGAGTTGTGTGTCCTCATTAAGGATATAGGCCGGCGACTCCGCTTACAACTACAGTGTAGCTATCAGGGTCAACAGGGTGATGTTAGTCAGTCTGTGCGCGGAAACTATAAAACCCGTTTCTGAGGGGGACAAAATCTGACAGCTGTGGAGGGAAATGTATCCGTTTATCAAGTGAATCCTGTGAGTCGAATAACCGGTGAGGGGGGGGCGGAGTTTTGAAGGACGTGGGGGCCTGGTTTTGATCAAAAGCGAGCGGGGTTGGAGGGGGGGGGGGGCGGACGGGCGGGCAATTTGTACGTGGAAGCTATGAATCCTTTTAAGGGGATAAATCTGACGATTTTGGGGAAAAAAGAAAAAAAATGCACCAGTTTATCTTAGGGGGGGGGGGGGGGGGGGGAAGGGGGGGGAAATTTGTGCATGTAAGTTATAATCCTTTCAAGGGGATAAATCTGACGGTTTTGGCACCAGTTTATTATTGGGGGGGGGGGGGGGGGGGGGGGTTGGGGGCGGGGGGGGGGGCGTGTGGGGCAGCTCAATCTGTGCGTGGAAACTATATATTATTTTGAGGGGATAAATGTGACGGTTTTGGAAAGAATGCATCAGTTTATCATGTATATCCTGGGGTAAGTCGTATAATCAGTGAGTAGAGAGAGGGCGGAGTGTTCGAGGGGGTGGGGGTGGGATGGGGTGGGGGGGTTTTGGGGAGGTGGGGGGTGGGGGCCGGGGGGAGGGGGGGGGGGGGGGGGGGGGGGGGGGGGAGGGGGCGGGGGGAAAGGAAGGGTTTTAGGTGAGGGGTGTGTTATACGTGTGGTGCTAGGTCTAGGCGATGGTGCGGGTGGTGGGGAAGAAGGGGGCGTTCGGGGCGGGGGGGGGGGGGGGGGAAAGCAGCGGCATGGATGGCTCTAGAAAGATAATGAGGTGATATCCAGTGCGTGAAGTGTTTATTAATCTGGCGGATTTCGATATTAGGTGTGGCGCTTGAGCAAGGGAGAGCGAGAAGGGGGAGATTTTTAGGAGGTTTAGGTCACAAATAATATTCAAATACACTCCGGCTGTGAGATCAAAGATATGTAGGGGCTTGTTATACGCGTGGTGCTAGGTCTAGGCGATCGTGCGGGTGGTTGGAAAAGAGGGGGCGTTGGAGGGGGGGTTTGAGGGGGGTGGGGGGAAAGAATGAAAACTACGTCATGGATGGTCAGCAACATAATGACGTGATATCAACTGCGTATAGGTGTTTATTACTCTGGCCGATTTCGATTGTGAGTGGGGCGTTTGAACAAACTAGGCGGAAAGGGGGGGGTGGGGGGAGGGATCGGGGGAGGGGGGGGGGGGGTTAAACAAGAGGGATCGGGAGAGGGGGAGGGGAGGGGGGGGGGCGCGGGGCGGGACATTTCAATATGTGCGCGGAAACTATAAAAATTTAAAGGGGACAAACCTGACGATTGTAGCAAGGAGACATTCTTTATATCATCTGCCTGGTAATGTTTACTATTCTAGAAAGTTTGATGTTAGATGCAGTATGCAACCCAGTGTTTAAGTGTAGTAAATAACGTGTTAAATCTTCATAATTTGTTGTTGTACATGGATCGAAAGCTAGAATATTTTATAGAATATTTGTAGTTACCATTATTTTCTGACATCGCCAATTATAAGAAAGAGATACGTATTGCCAAATACAACAGGCGAGGTGTGGTCATGCACTGTTTGTCACCACCATCATATAGTTACCATTATTTTCTGACATCGCTAATTTTACGAAAGAGATACGTATTGCCAAATACAACATGCGAGGTGATGTGGCCATGCACTGTCTCCGCCATTGAGCACTAGAGGGAGAAATGCGAATCGTCAGTGTTTTTAAGGAACGCTTGGTATACATGCGCTCAATCACGTTACCTCGTTAGTCATACTTGGTATACACGCGCTCAATTACGCTACCTCGTTAGTCATACCTCGCTCGGCATAGGTTGGGAGGCGATCATGCAGACGGTATGTACGAAATACCCTACGTAATGGGTTGGTAAGGTGGTTTACCGCAATTGTAACATATCTGCCTGTGCTTCCATTTCAACATATTATTGTCTCAAATGTACGATTTCACTCGCCCATGATTTTTACCGTGCCGCTGTGGGGCTCTGAGGTCGCCAATTCTAAGACAGAGATACATCTTACAAATACAGCAGGCGAGGTGGGCATGCGATGTCATATATATATGCGATGTCACTACTATTGAACGCGAGGGTGACTTTACTTCGTTAGGCATATGCTACTGTGTTTCGCAAAGGTTGTCTCACGTGGACATGCGATGTCACCACTATTGAACGCGAGGGTGACTTTACTTCGTTAGGCATATGCTACTGCGTTTGGTATGGTTGAGGTTGTCAGGCAATCATGTAAGCGGATGGAGGCACGAAATACCCTGCGTAATAGGTTGGTCGTGTGGTTTACCGCAGTGTTAACATCCTTGTCTGCACTTACTTTTCACATTATTATAGACTATAGTGTACGCTTATACGTCCTGTTTTCTCCCCACTGTCGTCGAAGATGTTGTGGTCCTGTAGATGTCGCGTCCATGTCTGGTGCTCTTGTTAGTGGTGCTCATGAAAACATGCCCCAACGTGTAGTAGATGATCGCTGAGTGGTGTTCCTTTCCTTTACATCAAGCCAGGTAGTATAAGCCAACGCAACCGCTTGCTTGAAAAACGACAAAGAAATTCCTCACACACCTGACACAGAGAAGACGCGGCCCGAAGATTGTTCAGTATACCGACGGTCAGGAACAGGTTATCGAGCAGCGCACTTGATTTTTACTACCGCTCCTTGCTCCACCTAAGACACTGCGGGCATGCGTTGGGCCCAGTTCGCTGATGCCCAAAACCAATTTCAAAGGAGGTGATATGGTGGGCGAATGCTATAATGATTTGCGCTGCTGCGATTACCCCGTCTCTCGTTCTGTTTGTTCTTGCGTTCTTGATGACCCTGTCATTTGGCAACGAGCAGTTGTGACGCATTTTTAGGTTTGTGTAAAGACTTTATGTAGACTATGTGATGTTTCTGACTCGTAGGGACCTCAGTTTGATGTATGTAGTAAAGGTTTGGTCGGTGGGTGGGTGGAGGGTGCACTGCGTCTTCCGTGGTGGGTGGGTGGGCCGTTCCGTACGTGGGGATCTTTTTACGTCCTCTGGGAGATTAACCTTTTGTTTGTTTCTAAAATACCGGCCTCCCACTGGTGCTTGGGAGTACCACCGTCCCCACGGCTGCACTCCTCTGCCCTTTACTATTAATACCGTACGTACTGCTGCACTGCCGTACTGCTGCTCGGTTATTATATTGTTTTTTTAGTACTTATGGCCCAGATTAACGAAAAGCACGGAAGGTAATTCGATTTTTTTCTTTTGATTTCATGAGAATACACGAAAAATTCAACTCTGCTCCCTATCAAGGAACGGCGTAGTGCGTGCTAAAATTCAAAAAACGCAAACGGGTCAACGAACACCCGTGGGCAACGACCGAGGCGAGCGATGGCTCGCGTCCTCCCCGGAGCGCCGCGGCTAGCGGCAGATTGTTTTGGTCGGCAGCGACTTGGAGGCTATGGCTCTAGGCGTCTCTCGGATGGGCTGGCGCCACCCCGCCGCCCGACACGGGCAGCAGCGACGGGTAGTTGGTCGTGTAACTTTCGAGGTGCAGAGCGACGAAAAACTTGGTTTGCGGCGGTCTCGATTGTTTTCGAAGCGTTGCAGGCGGTCTACGCTGTGCTAAGGACCTTCGGAGGCCGCGCTGCGGCTGCTTCGGTGGTCGTACTTCTCGCAATGGGTGGCTTCTCGCCTCTCAACCAGCCGACGACATGGCACCAATTCGCGTGGCCGGCTTCGGTTACATAAAACATGCCATGTCTTGGTGGACAAACTCCCCAGATTGAATTTCGATTTTCGACTGCGACATTTAGCACTTTCAGCAGAAATATAAAAATAGTAGGTCTATTTAATGTTACTCTATCGCTGCAACTCTTGGGGCGCAGGGTAGTAGGTTTTCACTAGCAAAACAAAGCACAGGAAGACCTGCACACACAATATTACGAAAACCAAACGAAAAACAAAACGAACGAACGATGGAACGCTACGTGTAGCCGGCATCAGGTAGCAGTCACTCCACGCAGAAAAAGAGACCAAACATGAAAAAAAAAGTGGAACGAAGGAAGGAGTGAAAAATCTCAACAGCCGGGGGGTGGCGGAGTTTTTTTTTAGTTTACTAGCAGGAAACAGGCAAAAGGAAGTAACGCGTGAAAAGGAGCAACAGCCGGTGGGTGGCGGAGATCTTTTCAGCGGACACAAAAATTATACTTATCCCCGAGAAGTTACGAGTGGACAACAAAGAAAGAAGGACAGAAAACAGAGTTGACAAAAGGACAACATAGCAGTACAAACGAGCGGGTATAGGATTCACCGCAACTCTGTACTATATACCAGATCTACCACAACGACAAAAATACACGCACGTGTATTAAAAAAGAGGAAAATAGCACCCAGAGAGGGAGGGAGAGATAGGAGGAAGGAGGGAGGGGGGAGGTCGGAGAAGTACTGTAACTTATTCTCCAGCATTTAATGGGTTTCCGTACCATGATATGGCTGGCGTGTGTATAGGACGTACGTCTGACAAAAACTGCAAATATATTGGTCGGGTCAATCTGTAGATAGATTACTACTGCCAGTACATACTGAACCAATGCCCAGTCCTACCATTTCGGGTTCGGTCGGTTACAATATCTGCTAAGGGTCGACCTTAACGATTCAGACAAAACTAGTTTTTCATCAGGGTTCGGTATGCATATTTTACCGAAATCAACGAGGGTTGGTATCTTAACGAGTACAAGCCTCAGTTGGCTCGCAAAACAATCGTCCACCCGGCACAGAACCGTTACTACAACAGGAACTCACTAAGAAGTCACCCGCGTAGTTGTCCCACTGGAGCCGGCCTGACCCGGAGGGACGTGTCGGTGCCTCGGGGAGTCAAATCCATCACCAACTCGTCGCGCTACAACGCCCAACGTGAAAAGGCCTTAGCTATTGCTCTTCTCGAGCTCGTTCGGTCGGCCGCCTCGGTGCGGCTACTTTGTCAACTCGACGAACAGAGCTTAGAAACTCACTGCGCCTTCTGCGAGTAGGCATAACCTGTCAATGACCTTAGAATCGACCCTGGTCAGTCTTTTTCTCTCGCGAGTGGTGGCACAGCTCAAGCGGTGCGGCTGCTCGATCTTATATACCCTTGTACCTAAATTTGTGTTATCCTTGAAAAAATATCTGAAAAACTCAGGCCGGTGCCAAATGGAGAAGCCGATAGTTTGACCTGACACTTTCCAACCTCTTTTTGGAATTGTTTGCTGAAAGATGTCCAGTACCGTTGCTATGGGGAAAAAGCGATGAAAGTATTATTTTTCTGGCTCTTTCTTGTCATGCGGGCCCAGTTGACCCCGCTATTTGTGTTTCCAACCTACACACAATGGGAGTCCCCCAGTAATAAGGCGTTGGTGTGCCAGAGCAATGTGACCGCCTTATCGGGGGATGCCGCCTTATTGGTTCCGGGTTATGAGTGCAATTCCCTATCAATAGTCGCACCAAGCGATTAAGACCGCCTTATATCGGAATACCGCCTTAAATCGGGATACCGCCTTATATCGGGATACCTCCTTAGTCAAACCGCCTTATGTCGGGATATCGCCGTAATCAGACCTCCTTATATCGAGATACCGCCTTATTAAGACCGCCTTATTGGGGGATCCCTACTGTAGCCCTATCCCTATCCCGAACTCGAACCTAACCCCAACCCAAACCCTGCCCCTTGACCCTTGTGAAGGTCTAGACCAAAGCAAGTAGGAACCCACGGACGGTTCTTGTATGTACCGGTTCAGTTTTAGAGTTTTTGCTTTTTAAACTCGTCGCGTGCCTCCTGATGACTACCGCCGGGGTCGATTAATGAAGAATCTTCGCAAGCGTCAATACCCACTAGTATTCCTGGAAAAAACACGGGCATCTCAACGTTTGGTGTTTAGTGTCGTTTTATCGATGCAAGTCCACGATTGTTTGCGTTGTATTGCGGTATCCCGGCGTCCCCTCCATGCGTTGGGAAAGGCGCTACTGCTTCTCTCAAGGGGGAAACTCTCTCCCCTTGGAACTTTAACTATTACGATGGTGTGTCAAAACTGAATGCGGGATTGTCTTGTATCCCGTACATGATAAGTGATTACCGGTATACCCGATATATGTTTCATCTTCCTTGCCTGACACACCACCGCGCCGGTGCACATACCCTCTGAACGCAACCCCACGTGGCTCTACTTTCCGGAGCAGCAACCTCCTGGGACATCTTGACACATCCGCGTCGTTTATAATGGCGTCGACAAGCATTCCTACGGAGTCGATATCGGCGGTGCAATCGACGCCTGTCGTTGACGAAGAGTCTTTGCGATCGGTGCGCGCGGCATCGCAGTCGCTAGGTACCAAACGCCCGGCTGTCTCGCTGTCGTACCGCGTTAGCCTCACGGTTAACGCGAGATCTGTGTCGGACACGGGTAAGGCGTCGGGTGGGACAGAGGAGAAGCTTCTTTTGGACGATGCTTGCGGGACGGTTGCACCTGGACAGGTATGATGTGGTGTAGTGGTGTTTGGCGTGTTGTTTTTGTGTGTTGGCGTTTTCTTGTGGTTTTCGGGGATTGATGGTGGTGGTGGTGGTGGCGGCGTTGAGTAGTATAGCAGTAGCAGCAGCAGTAGTAGCAGTAGCAGTTGTAGCAGTAGCAGCAATTGTTTTTTACGCGGCTGATTAGCCCCGTGGATTGGCTTTAGGTCGTGGCTTGAGATCGGGCTGGCTAGACGCGCTCTGCCGAACGTTAAAATTCCTACGACGTGCCCAACGACAAGCGGTCGATTGTCAACACTGCTCCACGGACATGTTCAAGAACTGTTAGGGCACCCGGGGGGGAAGCCTTCTTTCCCTCTTGATTTGCACGTCTATATTGTTTTCCCCTGTCGCTGTCTTCTCCGTAGAGCGCGGCGAAACAGTCGCCACCCGCAGCCTCTGGCGCTGTGAGAAGATATTATTATTTTCATCGCGGAATCCAGCGATCTAGCTATATTACCTTTTTTCACCATCGTTGGTCGATCGGAATCCACCGATGAAAAAATACCTTTTTTGCTATCGTTTGGCGACGGGAATCCAGCCTTCCAACGGTCCATATTTTTGCATTTTTCACGCCGTTGGCGCTATTACTGATGGCGCTGTTATTTGCAGATGTTGGCCATCATGGGGCCGTCGGGGGCGGGAAAAACTTCACTGCTCAACTGCCTCAGCCTGCGAAACAAGTCCTACAGGTAACTCCCCCTCCCCGAGATTTTTGCAATGTTGAAATATTACGTGTACTCGAACATCGTTGAAAGGGGGCGTAGGCGCTAACTGCTGCATGCCACTACCTGTATGTGCGTGTTTTCTGTTAATGCGCAAAGGTCTTCAGGTTACCTGTACCAACCATTGATACTCGGTCAATGACTCGCCAGGTATCAGCTATGTTGAATGACTGAGTGCCTGGAGTACCAAAAGCTGAAAATGACTGAGTACCTGCCAGTACCAGGAGTAATTCGATGACTGAGTACCCGCCAGTGCCTGGAGCAAGTCAAGCTGAAAATGGCTGAGTACTTGACAGTACCTGGAGTGCTTGGAGCTGAAAATGACTGAGTACCTGCCGTGCTTGATGTTCTTCAAGCTGAAAATGACTTGTTACTTGCCAGTACCTGGAGTACCGGGAGCTAAAAATGACTGAGTAACTACCAGTACCTGGAGTATATCCAATCTGAAAATGTCTCGAGTACCCGCCAGTACGTGGAGTATTTCAGGCTAAAAATGACCGAGTACTTGCCAGTACCTGGGGTACTTCAAGCTGAAAATGACTGAGTACCTACAAGTACCTGGAGTACTTGAAGCTGAAAATGGCTGAGTACTTGCCAGTACCTGGAGTATCAAGACCCGAAATGACTGGTGCTGGTTGGTACTGGCACTCTGAAGACCTTTGTTGATGTGGTCTTGTTCCGAGTGCTCCCTCGCGCTGTTCCCGTCGCCACTCGGCCGTCACTTTCTTCGCCGCGCAGGGGTTACGTGCTTCACAACGGCAAGGCTCCCGACACCGACAGCGTGGGCGTCAACACGGCGTTTGTCCAGCAGGTAGGCGATGTATACCCCTCCCCGGCCTTAGCCAGGCTAGTCAGTGGTGTTGGTCGGGTGTGTTGCAATAACCATTGCCCTGCTTTGTCACACGACTGGGGCAGTGCTCCACAACCAACAAAATATGCACCTTCGAATTCGTTGGATCTGGCGGGCGTCGTAGCATTGGTCTCCGGGGCCCTCCCCTCGCCACGTACTAGTACCTCTAAGAGCACACCACCATCACCATTTATAATATCTCCAGCCCGCATCGACTTTGCTTCGCTTCGAAAACGTGCAAAATGGTTGATAGTCCACACCAACGCCTCATTACTCCAAGAAATCCCCCAGGCGTTACTCCTAGGGGGTAGGGTTCGGGTGTACAGGAAAGCTTATTTTAACAACTTTTGTCCAAGATGGGCCGATCAGTGTACAGCCCTCGGGGTGATGGCCTGTGCTGAGGGTTATCGACCGCTGGCACTTGCCGTGTCAAGGTGACGACGTGGGTCGCGCTTGGTCCCCTGTTATCCTCGGGGCCAATTCCCAAAATTTCTCTCGGAGAAGAGAAAAGCCATACGGACGAACTACATCCAGACGCAACTGATGAACCCCGCTGTACGCGGATAGGTCTGATGAATACAGCTGTATTGCGGACGGGTTGGTTAACGAGGACTACCGTCCTATCAGCCTTCATCGTTGAGCGCGCGGCTAAATGACACACCCCTACACACCCCTCGGGAAGAATTTTCGAGACGTTTATTTCAGGTCGACATCAGGAGGACCAAAACGGAGAAGCACTAGTACGGTGTTCATCGTGGCGTTCTGCATTGTAACGCACATCCGCCTCGTCTCGGTGTTTGCTTTATGCTCGTACACGGTGATTGATCTCACAGGAGGACTTGTTCATCCCTACCCTGACGCCGAGAGAGCACCTCCGCTTCCATGCAAACATGCGCATGGACGCGATTTTGTCAATGGAGGACAAGATGGCGGTGGTAGAAAACGCCATTGAAGGGCTCGGGTTGGGTGAGTTTGTCAGCAGGAACATAATCTTTGGACATGAACATTATCTGTCAACAGGAACATAATCTGCCAAAGGGAACATAAGCTGTCAACAGGAACATAATACGTCAGCAGGAAACATATTTCGTCTATGCTGAAGCTCGCAACCCGAGATGCCTAATCGTCCGAGCACTTGTGTTTCGAGTATTATCGTAGAGAACGCCTTTGAAAGGCTTGGATTGGGTAAGAGTGTCAACCGGAACATGTGTATTCCATGCTAACGCTCGCATCCGCATTTGCCTAGGCTGCGCGAGCTTGTTTGGTCTATGCTGAAGCTCGCAACCGGACTTGCCTGCCAGCAATTCCAGCGCTTTTGTTCCGGCTACCATCGCAGATAACGCCATTGACGAGCGCGGAGTGTATAAGCTGACCCCAGGCGGATACGGTGTTTTTTACCTGATCGATAGTAGCTACACGGGCCTTGACATACCAGAAGTAGACGTTTAACCGACTTCATTCGACACAAGCCAGCCGATATTGAGAGCGATGTAAGAAAATCTCCGACGAGATGTTAAAACAGGGGCGCGTTGGTTTAACATATTTTTGTGCAGAGATGTCCCCGAACAAATATTTTCAACAATCGCGATCCTCTGGGTCGTGCGGCGACGTGACGGGGCCATTCTTTGGCCCCCCTGCGGTCCCTTTTCGCTGCACAGCGTCAAAAGAGCTTGAGAGGCATTGTCTTCACCCCCCCCACTCCTCCCCCCCCCCCTCCCCCCACTCCCTCCCTCTTCCCCTATCCTTTCCTTTCTCTCCCCCTTCCCCCCCCCTCCCCCTCTCTCCCCTCTCGCCCTCCCCCCCTCCCCCCCCCCCCTCCCCCTCCTCTTCCCCCCCCCCTCTCCTTGCTTCCCCCTCCCCCTCCTTTCCCCCTCCTCTCCCCCTCCTTCCCCTCCCCTTCCCTCCCCTCCCCTGCCCACCCCTCCCCTTCCCTCCCCTCCCCTTCCCTCCCCTCCCTCCCCGCCGGGCATCTTCTTTTTTCCCACCGCACCTAAATAGGCAAGTGCGCGGACACTACTATCGGTGGACAGGGTAGTACGATCCGTGGCATCTCTGGCGGAGAAAAAAAACGTCTTTCCTTTGCTACCGAGGCGCTTGGAGACGCTCCCTTAATTTTCGTCGACGAACCAACCTCAGGTGAGTTGAGTTCCGAGCGCCTTTTGGCCAAGGAACCGAGAAAAAAAACGCTGATCATTTCCTACAGAGGCTAAAGTACGTGCTTAATATATTTTCCTGATAGGTACTCTTCGAATCCAGGGTTGCCAAAGCCGATCCGTTGACCAGAGACTAGATTTGTAACGTTAGTGGAATATTATCAACAACAACAGCAACAACAACCGCAACACCACCACCACCACCACCACCACCACCGCCGCCACCACCATCACCACCACCACCATCACCACCGCCAACCACCACCACCATCACCACCACCACCAACGTCAACAACAACGACAGCGGCAGCTAGAGACAGAGACAATGACAACGGCAGCGACAGCAACGACGACAACGACAACGGCAGCAACATCGACACCGACACCGACACCGACAGCGACAGCAACAGCGACAGCAACATCAACAGCAACAACAACAACAGCGGAGGCTGGTGTAGGAAGCGTAGAGCGGCGCCTTAGTAGGCGCGCAAATGCCCTTTGTGGGTGGACCTGCCGGGGGGATTCGCTTCTGCGCCACGTTGACGGGATGACTTTGGGGCGTTTGTTAGGCAGCAGGTGGTTCGGGAGATGCAGCTCGTGAGGGTAGGCTATACACTATGCTTGCCTGACGATAGGCAGACACCGGCCGCGCCCGTACCGGGTTTGCTCTCAGTAAGCCACATGTCTGCCTGGGCAAGGTGATCGGCGGGAAGTTGTCCTTATCGCTTTAATTTTGATGGAGTGATCGCTTGGTAGGATGATCGGAAATCCGATAGACTGGCGGGCCCTGTTATACGAGATTGCCCTAGCGGGAACGTATAGCCCTGGGGCATCGAGAGGGCTGCTTGCCATAGGTGCCGCTTTACGGCTGCTCTAATGCTGGTGCCGCCCATAATTTGGCCGTCTCGCGATGCTGGCTTCGACCGTTTTGCTTTTGTAATACGAGCCATAAATGGTAATACCAAGCAAGTGCCAGTACGTGTTCGAAGTGTCACTGGCTCGGTCATAGTTGAGAATACCCCATTTTATTGTGCGGTATTTTCCTCATCACGTCACGTGATTCCGCCGAAGAATCTTGTGGCAGCGCCCCCTTCCCTTCCCCCCTTTCTTTCGGTGATTGCTCCTTCGTGGTTTCGGTAACTCTTGCAACTTTCAGCCGTCGCTGTGCACAGACGGAAGGAATCCGTTGTCTTGTGCGATGTTCTATTCAGTACTTTCCGGAGTCTCGCGCAAAGCCGTGCACAAGGACACAGATCACCGATTCGCACTTGATGACCTAGATCTGTCAGGGGAGATCTGTACGGTCTAGCTCGTGTTACCGGGTCGGATCCGCACGATCTGCGTGCTCTAGCACATGATTCCTGGGTCAGACATATACTCGATATATTCAGATCCTCCCCGATATATCATAACGGTAGATACAGGATATCCTGTAGATGATCTAGATTATCTAGATCGCGATCTGTCCGAGGTACAAAAGTTTCGCCGCAGCCCCTCCGCTCCCCCCCCCCTCCCCCCTGTTTGGTGATTACCTCGTCGTGGCCTGGGTATCTCCTGCAAAACCAACCTTGCGTTATGCCTGTGCCGTTCTCGTGGTCTAGGGCTGGATTCCTTCATGGCCGAGGCTGTTGTGACAAAGTTGCAGGTCCTGGCAGAATCAGGGAGGACGGTCGTCGCCACCATCCACCAGCCCTCCTCTCAGGCGAGCTCTCGTTTATCGCTGCCCTACCGTATGCATGATACGTGCGGTAGAGTGCAGACTTAACACGTTGTTGTTGTTGCTGTTGTTTCTTTTTACTGTGCTTGTGGGTTGTGTTCATGTGTATAGATCCACGTATGTACACGTACTAACGCTGTAGCACTACATTTTTCGTCTTCTCGTCTCCCCAAAAACCAACAATTTGTAACCTTTCGATACCACTGCAGAAGAGCTTGACTGTAGAGTTAAGCCGCGGTGTGGGGACGACTGATTTTTTTCATCGCTATACAGCCTCTCGAGCTCTAGAGTTATGCCGAGGTAGAGGAGATGGGTCCCTATTTTTTATCAGGTTTCGAACATGGGGAGTTCTATATGTCTTCCCCCCTTATCCGATTTCGCTAATAGGGTACTCATTCGGATAGGAAAACAGGCACGAAATAGTGTTGAAACCGACAAACATCATACCCCAACAAGGCCAACCAACCCACGAACAAATTAGGTTTAGAAAATCAAAAGAAATGGTGGTTAGAAATTGTTTTGGTAACCTTTTGTCTTCGCTGATTTTTTTTCATGGGTTGGGTTTGCCCTTGGATGGTGACGTTGGACGGTTTCAATAATACTATACTATTCCTATTACATTTTCCTACCTAGCTCCTATCCAACGAAACTTGGGACATCGCGGAACATCCCAAGTTTACGCGCTACTCGATGAAACAATCCCTTGACCCATGTATCTAGACTAACGAATACTACTACCTAAATGTTATTTCAAGGGTATCGGATCGTGCTTGGGTTATGGATACCCGTCAGCCAGTCGGAAGCAGACGCACGCTGCGGAGTCATCCCACGGTATCAGAGGTTGCACGTTTTTTTCGGGGCAGTTCACGGGTCATGACTGGGCCCGCGGGTCGGGTCACAATGTTTTCAAAAACTCGCGGGTAGGGTCGGGTCGGGTCAGGAGGTATTCCACATACCACGGGTTGGCATGGGTCGGGTCAGGAAGTTTTCCAAACATTCAACGGTCGGGACAGGTCACCTTGGCCCGGCCCGGCCCGTGAACGAAATTCCGACCCGTGAAAAGCCGTGTTTTTCTCGGGCCAAACGTTTCTGTCCGGTTGAGCTCCTCCTCAGGTGTGAAATTATGGGTTAGTATGATAATTTTGCGGGTGCATTTGTTTTTAGGGATAGCGCATAGAAAGCGTTGGTCGGGTTGCGCGAACGAATGCCTTGGAAGTCATGCTTCGGGTGAGATATTGAGCTCCTCGTGTTCGGAGCTCTGAAAGTTCTCAGAATATGCTGCACCCCTGGTGAGGTGGACCCCGTTTGTTCCGAAGATCCTCACCCCAGGACCTCCATTCTTTGACAAACAGCTGTGTGCACTTAATATCGATAGGCAATGCCGTGGGCTAGGTGTACAACTAGATAAATTAGGAACTGCAAAACGGTGTTCCGAATACGTTTGGTGCTTCCTCGGGCGTTGAGATAGTCCGCCATACGGAAACCAATTGGCCCCAAGACCTGCTACCTTTACAGTAGCGCTCATCAATGGTTGGGGTCACAGCGTGCTCGTACCTCTATCGAAGCACCATATGTCGGGGGTTTTCGGTCTACGGCGCAGACACTCTTGTGACTGTCGAAACACTACCGTGGAAGCCGTGTTACCACCCTGGGTGGATCTCCAATACAGCAACCAACCATTGTGCCGGACGTTGTTGAAGCAGGTGTTCGGTCTGTTTCACCCACCTTCGCGGGCCGTACAAAAAAACAACTTTTTAGTTAGCGATGGTATCACCCTGGGTGGATCTCTGATGCAGCAAGCATTTGCCGAACGATAGAGGTGCACCAAACCAACCATTGTTTTTTTCGGAGGTTCCACACTGTGGGAGCTTTAAAAAAAAAAAGCATGATTTGGAGAGAAAATAAAACTGCTATCAATACAGGATGAAAAAATCCCATGGCCTAGGTATATAATACACAACCAGAATCATCATGCAAAATAAAAATATTGCCCATTATTTATTTTTTTCCGACGATTTTGGGTCAAGGAGCCTCGTCATTCAGGAACCGTTTCAGACAAAAAGTGCTACCTCTATATCGTAGCATGCGCGCTTGAAGCCATGCTATCGCCCTAGGTGGAACTATAGTCCATCGCCCATTTTCCGAGAGTTGAAGCCTCGCCATCACTCTGGGTGGATCTCTTACACAGCAATCATTTGCCAAACGTTGGTGAATCAGGTGTTCGATCTCTTCGGCCCCCTTCGTGGTCGTACACGAAAATACTTCTTTAAGCGATGCTATCTCTTTAGGCGGGTCTCTGATACACCCATCACTTTCCGAACGTTGAAACCATGCGATCACCCTGGTGGAGCGTCTAATATGGCAACCAACCATTGTGCCGAACGTTGTTGAAGCAAGTGTTTCGATCTGTTCACCCACCTTCGTGGCCGCACAAAAAGTGGCTTTTACGCAGGGCTTTTCACAGGTCGGGTCAAATCTCGCGAGTCGGGTCGGGTAGGGTCGGGTTAGTGTGAGAATGTCGAGACGTCTTGACCCGACCCGACCCGACCCGCGAGAATTTCGAGACGCCTTGACCCGACCCGACCCGACCCGACCCGACCCGACCCGACCTGGCCCGACCCGACCCGACCCGACCCGACCCGCGAGATTTCGAAATCCTCCTGACCCGATCCGACCCGACCCGCCACAATCCGGGTAACCCGCGAGATGCGGGTTTCATGAGGGTCAGGTGGACTTGACCGGTGACATTTCTCACGAGTCAAAGTCGAAAAGTCAGGGGTCAAAGCATGTATACGTCGGTCGGTCGGTTGGTTGGTTCTTGGTCTCTCGTACTTTACCCATGATATCGTGTTCTATGGCTATTTGTACGGGTACTGTTTGCAGCAGCATTTTGTGGTGTGCGCGCGAAAAATGAGAAAGAAACCGCAACCCACACGCATGGGCAATTAGCCACGCCCGTGGCGCTAGACCACCGGGCCGACCCGACGAGCGACCCGACGAGCAAGCTAGTCATTTATGCAGTCTCCGGCTCCGGCAAGCAGCCTAGCTGAGCCGCCTCCGGCAGCAAGCCCACAACTGGGGCGGTGGATCTGTCAGCAGGAAGGGGCTGCGATCCGCGAGGATGCGTTTCGTCTGCTGCTGGTGCTTGCTGCTGCTGCCGTGCTGCTGCTGCCGTGCTGCTGCTGCTGCTGCTGCTGCTTGGACGACGACTGCTCTTGTTTTTTTGCGTTTGGTCACATTTCGTACTGGTACGATAATTCTCGAGCGAGCGAGCTACTACTACTACTACTACTACTGCTACTACTACTGTATCCAGCTTTTGTCTATGATGCAGTCTCCAGCCCCGGCAAGCAGCCTAGCCGAGCCGCCTCCAGCAGCAAGCCCACAACTGGGGCGGTAGATCTGTCAGCAGGGGCTACGATCCGCGAGAACCCGGGGTCTGCTGCTGGTGCTTGCTGCTGCCAGTGCTGCTGCGGCTGCTGCTTCGACGACAACTGCCCTTGCCTTTGTACGTTTGGTCTCTTTGATTTCGTACTGATATGACCGTATTATTACTATTTTTACGGCGTCAGCCGGCATGGGATTCGCGTCACACTGTATGCCTTGGTACGAGTAGCTAGGGGTACTGCCTGGTGGTTGTTCTACACGCTGTGATGACATATGATCGGAGCATCGATCGGCACGAGAGAGGCAGGAAGCGGTAAGTTTTGTATGATTTACGGATCCGCGGGTCGGACCCGCGGGGCGCCTGCACGGCAATGGCCCTCAGCTGTAGGTTTGAAAAAGGTGGATCCGCGGGTCAGATCCGCGGGTTCGACCCGAGGATCAGCCGAAAACAACTCGCGAGTCATGATGGCTTGACCCGCGAGTGACCCGTATCTCGCGGGTCATGACCCGACCGGACCCGCAAGATTTTGAAAACCTCTTGACCCGACCCGAACCGACCCGACCCGACCCGACCCGACCCGACCCGACCCGACCCGACCCGACCCGACCCGCGAGATTTTGAAGCCTATTGACCCGACCTGACCCGACCCGCGAGATTTTGGAACTTCTTGACCCGGCCCGACCCGACCCATGAGGTTTTTAAACGTTATGGCCCGACCCGACCTGACCCGCGAGATTTTGAAACCCCCTTGACCCGACCCGCGGGTCGGGTCATGACCCGTGAAAAGCCCTGCTTTTATCCCTGTCATCAACCTATTATAGGCGGATCTCTAATACCACCACCACCTGCTAAACGTTAAAGCCATGCTGTTTCCCTGTGCGGATCTCATATACAGCAACCATTTTGTTGCGTTGAAACCACGCTATCACCGTGGGTGAATACCTAATACCACGACCAACCGTTTGCCAAACGTTGCTCAAGCAGGTGTTCGGTCTGTTTAGCCACCTCCATCTCTTGGCCGAAGGAAAAACGATATTCTGCGGACCTTTGGGGCAGGCGAGAGGCCACTTCGACGCTATCGGACACCCGTGCCCTCAGTTCTACAATCCTGCCGACCACTACATCAGGGTCATGAGCAGGTCAGGGCGCGGGCGGCGGGGGGGGGGGGAGGGGTAGATAAGAGGAGGGGGGTTGTACTCATGTGTTGCTTGCCGTAGCCATTTGAACATTGACCACGCATCCCTCTTGAGATGAAGCGCCGTTTGGGGCGGGGGGGGGTGGGGTGGGGAGGGTTTGGCGGGGGGGGAGCTGGGGGAGTGGGTGAGGTGGGATGGGGTCTGGTGGGGGGGAGGGGTTGGGGGGGGCAGGGGGCTGGGCGGTGTTGACCCTCGAAAAATAGCCTTCGCGGCGCGAGTGGTTGTGTTTGTTGAGGGTCGCCGTCGATAGTTGACGCTATCCGGAGACGCGGCGCTGCAGTCCAGCCCGTGTGATCGGTGTGTGGGACTGCCGTGCTTTCGTAGCGGGCGATCGGGTGTGATAGTGGGTTGTCGCTCGGGCCGCCACGCCAAGCGGCAAGGGCGGGCTCTCCCTCACATTGGCAGGCGCGCAAGGATGAGATGATGGTGATTTTCAATATGCCCAATGCGTGCGATTTTTCAGAAGCGTCCCGTGATAATGGTTTTTTGTATTTGTGGCCCGCGGTTTTGGCTCTGTTGAAAAGGCGACGGTGGTATGTTTGCAAGTACATCTCCTCGTGGCTACGCCCACCACTCACATTCCTTGTAATTCAAAATACGAGTTGTTCGTTTTTCTTGTTTTTGTGCCGTGCTCGGCTCCTTAATACGTCTCTGGATAATGTTTTTCTCGCGACAGGTTTTGAGCGTTAACGGTTCGGCTGATGTGTTTTTTTTCATTCACCAAGTCGTGTTTTTTGCTGCCTCTCTAGATTCGTCATTTTCTCGCGACAGGCTTTTGGGCGTCGCCCCCGAACTAATTTTTGCGGTGTCCCTGTTTAGTGAGTTAACGTTCAGATGTGTCCGCCCAAGAGTTTGCCATTACGGGGATACCATCTGTTCCACAAGACAGGTCCCATCAATCAGACTCGTTTCTTTGTGGGATGTTTGAACGACTCCTTCATGCCGTCTACCCGAATCCCGAAATTCATTAAGCGACCCAATTCCCAATGAATTGCTTAGTTGTTGCCTCCCTAGTAAGCCCAACTATTGCGTCGTCGCCGACACCAGTATACCGACTCGCCCTAATACCCACAAGTCACTTTTCGTGAGCCAACCCACGGTACGGGTAGTACTTTGTGGGCCAGACATTTATCGCCGGTGGAGCTCCCAAAGCGAGGGACTACCTGCTATTCTGATACTTTTACGTGTGTATCAGTGTTAGTATGGTATATTACTAAGGACTGGCCCATAGAAGTGCTGGTCGGATTGCGCGGGCGAATGAATGCCTTCGAAGTCATGTGTCGGGTGATGATGATGGATGATGAATGATGATGATATTGAGCTCCTCGTGTTTGGAAGGTCAGAATTTTCTTAGAATCTGATGCACCCCTATTGCGTGGGATGGCTCACGTGTGGGGCAGAGGACGCATGGTTTTTGCCACGGTGGAGGCGGGGTCCTTACGCACGCACTCTTCGCCCCCGTGTCGCTGTTTCTGTCTTTTTCTGCACCGATGGAACCACAATTTCAGAGATCCTATGGCCCCAAAAGAGTCTGAACGACGTATCGTAGCGGCTGCGGCAGGCTACCGGTCATCGGCTGTCTTCATTCAGGTACATCCCCACAAACGCTTAGGCACGACTTTCGGGTGCTAAGGGGGGGGGGGGGGGAGAGAGGGGGGGGGAGGGCGGGCGTTCTCATTTGTTACTTGTCTTAGCCATTTTTGATCATTGAGCAATAATCCTTTTCGAGGAGCAGGGAGGGGTGGGGTGCTCATTATCGTGCGTGGTCGTGTTCTACGGGGGCAGGGTGGTTCATTAGGCGTTTGCCTTGCTGTCTTCCAATGCCCCAAGGGGGAAACCGGGGTGGCGGAGGTGGTTTGGTGAAGCGTTTTGTTTGTTGTACAAGACAGGCAGCGTGTGCGTTTGTAGCGTTTGGCAAAGGTTCGTGGTCCGGCGTTGTCTACCGATTTGAAATGTGACTTGGGTTGTTGTTTGCGGTGCTCCTCGTCGGTACGAGGTATTGTCCGTTGTTGTTGTTGATGTTGTTGTTGTTGCTGTGGTGGTGGTTATTGTTGTTGTTGTTGTGGTGGTGGTTATTGTTATTGTTGTTGTTGTTATCGTCATCGCCGTCATATAAAGCAAGATGGAACAGGACCACGGATCATATGTTGTTGTTGTGGTGGTGGTTATTGTTGTTGTTATTGCTGTTGTTGTTATCGTCATCGCCGTCATTCAAAGCAAGATGGAACAGGACCACGGATCATATGTTGTTGTTGTTGTTGTTGTTGTTGTTGTTGTTGTTGTTGTTGTGGTGGTGCTGGTTATTGTTGTTGTTATTGTTGTTGTTGCGGTGGTTATTGTTGTTGTTGCTGTTGTTGTCGTTGTTGTTGTTGTTGTTATCGTCATCGCCGTTATATAAAGCAAGATGGAACAGGACCACGGATCATATGTTGTTGTCGTCGTCGTCGTCGTCGTCGTCGTCGTCGTCGTCGTCGTCGTCGTTGTTTTGTTCATGCTGCTGGAGTTGCCGTTGCTGACACTTTCTTGCTGCTGCTGTTGCCCTAAGCTCTTCTTGGCGGCCACGGTTCAACTCTTCAGTAGCACAGCGTTTAACCACACGCATTACCGTTGTCTGCCCACCTTCTACCGCCACACAGACGGACGCCCAACTTCCGCTGGCGGCTCCTGGGGACGAGTCGAAGGAACCCGAGGGCCAAGAACTATCCGTGTTGCCTTCCAAACGTGGCGGTGGGAACAAGGTTTACAAGGCTAGCTGGGGCAGCCAAGTGAGAGCCGTTACGAAGCAAACCGGCCCTGCTAGGTTGCATGCTATTTCCCAATAATGTTTGGGTTGGAAAAAAATAGACTTGGGGCGTACAGGCGGGCACTCATCATGTGCAGGAAATAAAAAGTCTGGTCGCTTTCGTCTATCGGCTGCCGCCGCCCTGAACGTCTATCAGCACCACCCGCGTACTAACGCCGCGTTAATGGGGTAATGCATCGAGAGCTCACCTAACAAATTAGCCGCCCGGATCTTTGGGGCGATGGGCTGGTCGCGTTTGCGAGCAGAAAACACTTCTTGGTCGGATGGAGGTACGGGTGTAGACCCAACCCCTAGCCCTAACCCTAACCCTAACCCTGACCCCAACCCTAACCCAAAACGGGCCAGAAATGGGCGAGAAACAGCTACTGCGCCGCTTTTGGAAATTTATTTGTTATTTTGTTCCGATCTGCGGACCACCACATAGCCCTCGGCCAATGAGAGAGAGTGAAAACTACCCTCCCAATATCCGGGCGGCCACATTGTTAGGTCTTGTGTGCATCGATATATCCTCAGGTTGCGGAGGTGTACAAGCGGACCCTCATCATGTACAGGAGAGAGCCAGTGCTGACGAAGGCGCGTTTGGCTCAAACAGTCGTTGTGGCCTTGGTCGTCGGGCTCATTTTCCTGCAGCTTGGAAACTCTCAGGTGCTGCTTGATGGCAATCGAACACCCGGTTTGGCGTTTTTTTTTGTTTTGTTTTTCGTTCTTGTTTTCTTTGTTGTATCCTCCGGTGGACAACAAGCATGCGATGAACAAATAAAGGCTAAATCTACTCTCTCTTTTGTCATGACGTGTAGTGTCCACCATCCGAACGAGCCGTGGTCACAGCGGTCGTCCCTTCTTCCCCCCCCGAACGTGCTTTCATTGTTGTCGAGCGCAAGGTGCAGCGTTCTCGCTGCTGACAGGTTTGCATCGCATTACATTCTACCTCTAACCATTTTGACTCGAAGCATTGACGTGGCGCCATCGTCGCGCGTGTGCGTTTGCTGCTGACGTGATTTTGGTTTCTCGACACGCAGACGGATGTACAGAGCGCGATGGGAGTCATGTTCTTCGTGGCCATCAACCAGGGTATCCTGGGAACAATCGGCGTGCTGCAGGTAATGTGCAGTGCGCTTGAACTTCTATCTGTTGGTGCAATGGCTTGCTTGGTGTGGAATCTTTCCTAGTTGCTGTGACGGTAGATTGTGCTGTCCTTGAAAGGCGGTAGATAGTACGGGGGGGGGGGGGCTAACGATGGGTTTTGTTGCCCTTGGAGGGCGGTAGAGGATGGCCACGAAGAATCTCAGCACGCCTGGCTTTCTATCTATTGGTGTCCAGGCTTGCTTGGTGTCGAAGCTTGCGCACGCTGGACAGATCACGATCCAGATCGCCTACACCCTATATCTGGCGTCATGATAGATTGTGCGGGATCTGTGCAATACAGATACAAACCAGGAAGCATGCGCTAGATCTGACTGCTGTCACCGCCACAACCACACGCGTATGTACGAAGAGGCGTCAGTCAGTGCCTTGCGCGAACAGAGAAAAGACGTGGGGTTTTACGTCGAGGCTTGCTTGGTGTCAAAGCTTCCGTGGTGTAGGAGCTTGCTTGGCGCAGAGGGTTTTTTCGTGGCACCGACTGCCAATGCATCCCCTAACACATTTCATTGCATTTCCATGATCATGTCCCGTGGCAGTGCCATGGGCTTTCATGGCATTTCCATGGGTTTTCATGGCACTGACTGCCATGGCCTACCATTAATCGTTTCATGGCGTTGCCATGGATATCTCCAATGGCATTGCGGTAGACATGCCAGGCTTGTCGAGGCTTGCTGATTCGCGCGTGGGGCGTACGTCTGCATCCTTTCCACCGAAGGATTTCATGCCGGTGCCGGCAGCTTGAATATTGCGGATAGTCCTTCCTCGCTTTTGGCTTCGGTCTGGACTTTTTTCTTTCCCCAGCGATGTGTCGTAGCCTCTCTACCCCCAAAGGCTCATTGGAATACTCTCGCGGATTTGTCGCACCGGGAATGCCTAAAAATATTTGCATTGAACCCCGTTTCGCTCAAAAGCCTGGCCGTTTTTCTCCGCCGCCTCTATCTCGTCTTCCGTAAACGTGTAAAGAGGTGTCGAGAGGCATCCTACGATGCGAGGTGCACCTTTTTTTTTTCTGAAGCTCCTCACTTACGTAACGCCTTTACAACTGAAAACCCTTTTTTGGAGACAAATTTACTTGAAGTTAGTATAGGGAGAGGCATCCGTCGATACGAGGTGCACCTTCTTTTTCTGACGCTCCTCACATACCGCCTTTACAACTGGTGGAAACCCTGTTTTGGGAACAAATTTAGCTGAAGTTAGTACAGGGACAGGCATCCTGCGATACGAGGTGCACCTTTTTTTCTTCTGAAGCTCCTCACATGAGGAGCCCTGTAACTTTCTTAACCAAAGAATAAAACCGCTTTGATCCCGGATGAAAAATCCCATGTCCTCAGGTATACAGCGAAAATCAGACACAAAAAAAAGGTCAATTTCCGACGATTTAGGGTTAAGGAGCCCCGTCATCCGGAAACTATTTCAGACGAAAAGCGCTACCTCCATCGTAACACACACGCATCTCGATCGCGTGTTCGTCAACCACACTTGATGGCACCCTTATTTTTTGGGTACAAACCACTCCAAAATAGCGTGGGACAGCGTTAGCAGGTCCAAAAGAGGGTTGAACGTGTGCCGAGCGCTTATATATTCCGTAACGCACGTGCCCGTGTCAGGTGTTTCCGAATGAGATGCCCGTCTTCCTACGAGAGCATGACAGCGGAGCGTACCGCGTCAGTTCCTTCTTCTTCGGACGAACAGTGGTGAGACAAGCCTCACCACGCGTTTTGTATGGCGCGGCGAAAGGGCCTCTGTTATTGTTGAACTCGGCTTTCTAATGGTACACGTACTCTCTGGGGAGTACGTGCTGCATTGTCCTACCGGTATGTAGTCTTTTGAGGTGCACATTCAGTGGACTATAGTGTCAAGTGCGGTGTGCCGACACGGGATTACCTCGTGCATGCCCGTAGAGTTTTGAGGGAGGGAAGAGGAGGGGGTCGTCGTTCAACGCGTAAGAGTGGGGCGATTGGGTTTGCCGAACAGTTTGCCACGGTAGCGCCGTCGTGTCATGCAGCCGAGTTAAAGTTACACACGACACGTACACTTGGTGAGCTTATCTTGTTTACCCACCGGCGGGCGGCTTGAAAATATGGCATGAAGTGCATGTGACGACGTGTGTCACTCTTCGTTTCGTTGTTTTGCCGCGGTGTTCTGCGTGTAACATGCAAAGTTGAAATCCCTGCCCGGCCCTCTTTAGCATGATTGTAGCGTGTGTTGGGCGGTCATGTGATTCAACCCCTATTGCCTGCTTCTGACTTCAGGAGACACTGCGATCCGTAGAGCTCAGGCATCCAGCGCGGCGGAACGAAATATTCATTTGATAGGCGGAACATTGCCCCCCCCCCCCCCCCCCCCCCCCCCCTCCCATGCTGATGGATTTGAGCCGGCCACCTTGCACGTGGTTCTGGCCGCGCGGGAAAGCCTGTACATCCCAATTTCATCTTGTCACTCACCGAATGTATTCGCGATAGCGATGTGTCATCGACGAGCCGTGCTTTTCCTGCACACTTTGCTCATTTTGTGATGGTTCACGAGTTTTGAGCAGCCAGATTCCCTCCCCCGAGCTTTGCAGGCGAGGTCTTTTCGACACTCTTCCCAATTTTCATGCGACGGCGGTGCGGTACCCTGATGTCGACTCCCCATCACCCGCTTCTGCCAACCGATAAACCCGTTGACAGTGTCGCTGACAACCATGTAGTGCTCATCCTCGTCTCTTCGCGCGCGCACCATACAGGCGGAGCTTCCATTTCAGATTACGTTCCCAGCGATGTTCGCAGGAAATCGTGTACATGGTCATCGGAATTCCCTTGGTCTCGAGATATTTACAGGTTTTTCACGAAAGCGATCTACGTTCCCAACGTCAACTCCCTCCCCGCTCTTCTATCGATGACGACACCCGTCGATAATGTCGCTGACATTCTGTGATGTCATTCCTCCTCGTCGTTGTCCCCCCTCCCCCCCTTGCCCCCCCCCCGCGCCCCCTGAAGGCGGAGATTCCAATTCAGGTGGTTTTTCCGGCGGTTTTCTCGGTAATCGTGTACCTGCTGGTGGGATTTCCCTTGGAAGCCAAGCCATTCTTGCTGTTCATCCTGTTCGTCGTGCTGACCTCCAATGCCGCCATCTCTCTCGGGTAAGCAGCGGCCTCGATTCTAAAAGCTTTTTTTTGCAAGATGTACGATTCAAAAATCGATGCAAATTTGACGAGCAATAGGAATGCTGCTAGATAAAAATGAAGGCACGTGCTGGGGGGGGGGGGTAAAGGACGACGCCGGTGAGCACAACTTGTCCACTCCAGTAGATATAACGTAGAAGTGACGATTGCCAAAACTGAACGGAGGTACAAGTGTGATGCCCGGGTTCATTTTTTTTATTTTGAAAATGGCCGATGTGCACCGTACTTGAACATCCATTTCTTTGCGTTGGTGTTTATGCTAGTATAGTATGCCGGTACCCTATAAATACCTTGCGGCTTATACCAACCACGAGGACTTTCCGTTATTTGCGATCTCGAGGCTCTTCGTGTGTTACTTAGGCGAAGACATAGACCTCGTCTCATATTTGAGTCTATTGTCGTACCTTAGCAACACGCAAGCTTTTCGACGTGAATTCTTGTCGCGACATATGTGTGGGGCCCAAACAGAGAGTTAGGTGCCGTTGGATTGTGATTATTGGCGGGGTAAGAGACTAAAAAGACTGCTGTTCTTGCCCAGTCCCGAACGGACGACGTGCTAGAAAAATCGATATTTTGTAAGCAAGAAGCATGTCACAGCAGCGAACGTAAAGTCAACTATGTGAAGTTTTTTCTGCCTGATCCCCCCCCAATGAAAAACATCACCACATCACGGTGGGGATAGATAAGACAACACAATCGTATCCTATGTACGTATGTTCGCCGCAACTTGGTTGAATTTGTGGCCGAGCTACTGTCGGTCGATTCGTCTTTGTGGCTAGTTCGGTCGGGGGGCAACAAGGCGCAAACACGAGCAGAGCTCCTTTACCCCCACGTCAATACTGCTCCACTCCGATTCGTTGGAATGGCCCGATTTAATGCAGTGTTAGTTCCCACTCAATCGTTCCTCGAAACCCGCCCTGCTCGTTTGTTTCTCTGCCCACACTCCAATACTACTCTGACTTATGTTGCTGTTCCTATAGTTGCCGCGTTCATTGCCATGCAAGCCTTCCTCCCCCCTGTTCATCGAAACCCTAGAGTTTTCGTGCGTTGTCGCAATCGTCCATACGCAACCTTCCCCCCTCCCTGTTCCGCAAAACCCGCCGCTTTCGTTGGTTTCGTTGATCTCGCCATTGCACCGCGGCAGGTACGTGGTTTCCGCCTTGGCAAAGAATGTGGACGTGGCTCTGGCCGTAGGGCCGATGGTGAGTTGTTTGTTGTTGTTGTTGTTGTTGTTGTTGTTGCTTCTGTTGCTGTTGTTGCTGTTGCTGTTGCTGTTGCTGTTGTTTTTGTTGCTCTGACTGCGAGTGTGGTTCTCGTTCTTGTTCTTTTTGTCGCGTGTTCGCTCGATATCGCGACCAAGCCTTGAGAATCAAGCTTTGATAAAGCCCCTTGTCTCCGAACCTTCTCTTATTGATTGCCTTCCTTTTGATAGATCTTGCGATATGTATAACAGTTCCTCCACGAATCGGGGGTAGCGTACTCACGGACCCCGTCGTCGCTCATCCCAAGCAGCGCATTGTTTTCGGGCTCATCACGCGCGTGATTCCCTCTTTCCGCATGATAGTGCCGGGTGCTTAACCACGTTCAACGATTTGGACGATAATTGGATTGGGCGCAGGCGTTAAAATCTAGCCAGACTTGACGATTTCTCGCTGGCGTCCACCACCCTGTGAACCGGTCGAGATTTTGCACAGAAATCGATGCTAAGCCGGCATCAGGCACAGGAGGGGGTTAAACTTGGTGCATGGGTTTCCTTTTTTTTGGCTCCCGTGGTTTTGTTTTTCTTGGACTTTTAAGTTGTCTTTTGCAACATTCAACATTCGCTTCAGCTGCATAATTGCGGATTTTGTGGAAAGCTCGTACTTCAATTTCAAATGTGTTTATAAGGGATCTTCGTTGAAGCCCATGCTGCATATTGTCGGTTGTAAAATATTTTTTTTAAATGAATCTAATGTAGCCAGATTCCCTCATTTCCAGCGGACACCCACGCTGATGTTTCAGCGAGCAACGTATCATCCAGTGAGCCAACCGAGTCCCCGTCAACGTGTGCGCATCGCTTCCTCCACCGCTACCGGCAGATCCTGATGCCGTTCGTTATCTTCGGTGGGCTCCTGATCAATCTGGACGAGATTCCTGACTATTTCGTCTGGTTTTCGGTCTTCTCGTTCGTACAGTACGGTGAGCCGGGTTCCGGGAGCCCGAAAGATTCTTGAAACGTAGATTTTTTTATGTCTCACTTGGGGAAGAAACAACATCACGCTGTTCGAGTGGAGCCGGGGGGCGGAGGAGCGTTGATCAATATAAGGTCGGCGTGTAAACAGTTGGTTTGCTTGGGAAGGAGTTTTTTGTTATTAAGCAGGAGGAGAGGGGGAGGTTGGCTCAACATTTGGGACCGGCGTGTGATTTATTAGGTTGGTTTTAGAAGAGGTTCCATGTCAGAAACCCGACGGGCCCCTCAAGAAGCCTAACGCCGGCCTCAACCGTAGTATGGGCAGGAGCAAAGTATTTTCCTAAATGCCCGAGGTGTGGATTTGTTTTTTACCAAAAATGATTCTGAAGCGGACACCGTGGCTTTCTCCACTTTCGAATGAGCACAGTCAGACGTTTCTTTTGTGGCGTGCGCAGCGCACCCAATGCCGAAGGCCTCTGTTGCTATTGCTCGCGTTTGTTAGGGTTATCGCTTGGTTGGTCCCGTCGAAGAAAAAAAACAGGCGACCACCGTACGAGTGTGACGTACGCCTAATAGTGCCTAACATTAACAAAAGTATCGAGTTTCGATATATATATTGCATCGATCACGGTTTCCCCTCCATGCCATTTCGTCCCCGCATTGTTTTAGCTGATATAATCTAATACTGTATAATAGCTTTCGACGCATGGGGGGCGACTATCGTAAATTTTACGTATCAATCAAATCGATTCAATTTTTCTTTTGTCGGTCTCGTGCTGCATCGAACTCCATTCTGGTTCGATATCGATGTCCATCTCTAAATGTCCGAACACTGAAACAACCCCCCTGCTGCCCCTCTGCTCCTTCTCGAAAGGGATGCGTGGTCAATGGTCAAATGACTAAGGCAAGCAACAAATGAGTACGCGCCCCCCCCCCGCCGCCCTCCACAAGACTTAGGCTATGCATGAAATGAGTTCACCCCCCTGCCCTCTCTCCGACACCCCGACACCATCGCAGGCTTCAAGGGCATTTCAATCGTCATCTGGGAAGCGAAAGACACCCTGGATTGTCCCCTGCCACCCGCTGCCTGCAATTTTCCCACGGGACAGTCTGTTCTAGACTACCTCATCATCGACGGAGGAAACCGAGAAATTTGGTTGAACATCATATATTTGGTGAGTCGCACCCAAGGTCTCTGTAGATCACATGCAGCTACACCTATCAGACCTTGCTACAAGTAGATTCAACAGGCGGATGGACAGGCGGAAGACTGGTTGCGTTGGCTTATGGCTTTTGTAGATAGCTTTCATGCGTAGGGCCCATCGTGTTATAGCTCGGCGCTTCAGAAGTAGCTCGTTCGGGGTATCATAGACCACTTGGAACACGTAAGAGCTACACGAACTACCACGTGTTTGCTTGGTGTGAAGCTAGAGTTAGATATCTCTTCTACACTTTTGGCCGGGGTGAGCGATCGGAGATAGGTAAGTCAGCTCGTGACCCGTTCTATTTGATACTGGTAGTTTTTGATGCCCCGTCGGCCAAGCATTGCCGGACCCGAAAGTAACTTCCCTTGGGTCTGTACCTCACGGCGCTTGGTGCACGCAATGTCTGTCTAATCGTTGAAAACCCAATGTGCACGCTCCCAGCATTGTAGGGTTGCGAGGGCCAATGCTCATACGACTACGGCTATGAATGAAATGATTTCGATGGGGTTGCGGGGGTCTATGGTCCTAACGCTACGGCGCTATCTGACAATGAGCACACCCCGTGGCACGGCCTCTTAACTCGCTCAAGCGGGTGTTTCCTTTCCCGGTTTCATCTCGTCGAACTTGAAAACGTTTCCGCAGGTTGCTCTGATGCTGGGATTTAGGGTCCTGGCTCTCTTCGCTCTGCTGTACCGCAGCCGCCCCGCAGGAGATCGTGCCTACTAGGCGATCGCGCATGCTAGCGCACCCACATTGTGCTGTTCACATTTTCGAGTATTGCCGGTTGGCCGGCGGTGTATATTAGCCTTCCCGAAAGCCATCTCGTGGGGAGGTTTAAGGGTGTTCGAAGCATTCGTCAGATGGCTGGCGTTGTACACCAGCCCCCCGGGACGCTTGGTACGGAGTTTCAGCGTTTCAGATTTTCCAGTATTGTCAGATAGTCGGCGGTGTGCACGAGCCTTCCTCTTCGCTCTGCTGTACCTCAGCCGTCCGGTGGGACGTCGCGAGCCTTCCTCTTCGCTCTGCTGTACCTCAGCCGTCCGGTGGGACGTCGCGCCTACTAGCGCACCCATTTTTTTATTCCCCAAGATTTAGATTTTCAGGTGACCGGCGGTGGCGGTGTACATCAGCCCCCCTCGTCGCTCTGCTGCACAGGCCCTACCGCAGCGTTCCCACAGCTCATTTTTTTTGTATATTGGTTTTTCCCAGTATGTCGGGTGACTAGCGGTATACGTCAAAACTCGATTATAGTCGACGAGCAGCGGGGGTGCTGAGCCCTTTGCGCAATAAAAAAAATTAAGGCGCATGCCGGGTGGGAGGAGGGAAAACACGTGTGACCACCGCTTGCAGAGAAGAGCTGGAAAGTAAAAAGCGATTGGATCAAAGTGCCAAGGAGCCCCCCGGAACGCATGGCGTGGATGTTGATTGTCGGAGGATTTGCGCTCTAGTGCCACACGCCTTTGGCATCCCCGCGACAACCAGCGGCGCATCAGTAGGCAGCTGCGGATTGATTGGCTGAAGAGTGGTCTATAGGATGAACAGCCAGTAAGCAGGTGCAGAAGGAGTGCTTAAACAGCAATCTGCGGGAGGGCGCTTCAGTAAGGAATCGCAGAAGAGGCATTTAAAATAGCGTCTGCAGAACGGTGCATCCGCGAGTAGTTGCGGAAGGGGTATCATTGCTATAGATCGATTTGCTGGAGCTCGGCATCAAGTCCGAGAATTGGCGTGAAGCAGCTTATATGGCCGGCAAATGGTGCAGACGGATCGAGGACGGAGTGGAGGCTGTCATTCGCAGATTGTATGACGTGGGGAGGAGTCCAGCGGCAGAGGGACCCACGGAGGTTGCAACCGCGACACGAGCTGTCGGCGCCAATATACGCGGAGGGGGTTGAGGGTAAATGAATTGGCTGAGGGTAGTGGTACTGGGTGTATTGGGCCAGCTTTTTCGTTTAGAATGAAGTATGCACTGCACACCGTCGGAAGTCAGATTGAGCCACAATGCGCGGGGGCAACGATCCTGTCCAAGAGACTGAAGCTAGCCCGGGGTATCATTATCGGGATGTGCACCTCACAACTCTTGTTCATTTTCCGGGTCTATTTCGAAAGATTTTGTGCCCGAAACAGGAGTGCAGCGTTAAAAGGGTGAAGAAATTAACGGTGCGTAGACAAATCGGAAAGTTGTGGTGACGAAACTATTTGCGTTTTCGTGGCGTTGTAGAGAGACCCTGATTGAGGGAACGTGTAATGTGCGGAGTTCCATAAAGGTATGTACCTCAGGAACTGATTGGTTTTTGGTAACTCATCGTGTTGACTACGTGAGAGCGGAACCGCGACGGTTTTGATCCGGGGGAGAGATGTTTAACCTCGAGCGTGGATTATTGTTTAGTACGTGCGTTCTACGTAGGTTGTCGGTAAGGTGTCAGATCGGACGGAGCTTCTGGATTTACTATAAGTAGCGACCCTTGTTTAGGTAAGCGGTGTACGGGGACATTATTTGGTTCTGTACACAGCGTGGATCCAACATTGGAGAAAAAATGCAAAATTGTGTGTATTTTGGTTTCTTCCAATATCGAATTCACGTTTCATTCAGGGAAGAAACATTTTTTTGTTTTCTATCACAAGCGCGTACTGTAGACTAGGAAAACAATTTGTAAATAGTACGCACTTGTATCCTGGCGTGTTTCCCTCAATGACATCATACTTTTTCTTTGACAAGTGTATCACCTGTATTGCACCTTTTGAATTCCCCTTGGGTTGATTGGTTTAACTTCAGGTTCGGCCTGAGATTGCGTGTATCATATCGAATTGGTTAGTCGATCACGTTTTTCCCTACACGTGACCAAGCCAGTGTTCCAAATCGCAAGTTTTTTTTGTTTCGTTTTGCCACGTTGGCCTTTAGTTGGCATTTGCCTGCAAGGAGCACCAAGGAGAGAGATAACTCCCGGCAGCTCTTGGCCCTTTAACTACCTGGAAAAATCCCCGCTAATTCCACGTTGTTTGTCGCAGAAACCAAGGGTGCAATTCCGCAGGGGTTATGCATAACTCTAATAGGAATTTCCCACTTGGAAGTAATGTTGGAAGAACATTCAGGGCGGAAGTCGACCCTTGACCACTCCAAAAATGACCCTACTCTAATGCCAACTAGTTTGTCCCGCAGTCGCCTATTGTAGCTCTCCTATTGTACCTCTCAAAAGGTTAGCCTAGACCTGAGTGTGATCGTTGTCGATAGGTCTAGCCAAAAAGGCATACCTGTTTTTTTCTATTAACGCAAGCGTGGGGGAGGAGGGCGCGGGTGTGTGTGTGGCGATGGGTGAGATCAACGCGAGGGCAAATAAGCCAAGAACGTCGTGCGTTAGCGCCAAGGGGTGTGTCCCAAAAGCGTGTGTTGCAATTCTAGAGGAAATAAGCCTGAAGGTGATTGTTTTCGATAAAACTAAGCCTGAGGGTGACTGTTTTCGATCAAACTAAGCCTGAGGGCGATTATGTTCGACGGAAAATCACCAAAATGCATATTTTACGTTGGAAGAGAGCGCGGGTGGGTGGATGGAGATGATCGGGATCGGGATGAAGGCAGGGAAGCTAATAGCAGCGTGCGGTTTTGCACGCCTCGCGTTCTGAACCTCGTTGAAACTGCACCCACGTTTTTGGGGATACAAGTTAGTAGGAATTACTGTGGGTGGGGAACCTTTTGCAGTAGTGCACCGATAAGGGCTATACCCGTTTTGAGGCCCATGGTTTGGAGACGCGCTCCTTCGAAGCGGTGTGGGATGAGATTTGCCGCCAGTGTAAGGGTTATTGAATCCGGCTCGGATCGAAGTATGCCGCGCGCGCGAAAATGTTAAAAGTAAAGATGTTGCCGACCGTAATTGTAGTGTGAGCGCACAGCCGTTGGAGTAGTGCAGCGCTCGTGTCGTCTTGTTCGGTTCGGACATTAAGTGTCGTCCCCTACTCCAGCATCCCGGGATTGTTCGTGTGACCGAGGCTGTAAACGTCATGTTGCCCTCTCTTAACCCTTGCAGAACGCACACTCGTTTTTTGGGGAAAAACGATTTTTGGAATTAGCGAGGAATGTGTTTGCAGATGTCAAACGGTCAAGCACCAAAACAATTTCATAAACCCCTCGCAATTGGCAGAATATAACCCGTGGAGCAAGGTGAACGTCGCACTGGTATGCATTGAGTGTTGGGCTGGCCCACCCCCGGTCAAGCTCTAGTCTATAGGGATAACTCTCGCGGGTGCTGTCAAGTCTTGAACGGTTCGCTGAGTGCAGGAACTGTTGTTGTCGTCGAAGAGGGTGAATGAATCGCGTCGTCTCTAGTCTCCGGAGGGGGAAGGAGGGGGTCCCTATCCTATAGACCAAACCAACTGCGAAAAACTGACCAACCAACGGAGTAATTCCTCTCCGTGGACGAAAAAAATCAAACGCATAAATCTACCTGCACCACTGTCGCCCTTGGGTACTGCTGATGGTGCCCTTGACCTCGTCCTGGCTGGCAGTAAAACGCGAGTAACAGACCCACGCAGATTCCTTAACATTCTAATAGGTTTTGAGCTTCGTGTTTGTACATGGCGGGTATGTTGGCTGTCGATTTTTGTCGCGATTGGGCGGACATCCATCCCCATCACTGCGGCAACTGGGGTACTACTAGTGGTGCCCTTGGGTTCGTCCTGACCGGCAGCATAACGCGAGTGACAAACGTTACGGTATAGCGGTCGTTTTAATAGCTCGCGCGAATGGCTACCTGTTTCTTTGCAATCCTTTCGTGTTTTTCAGTTGCGCGATATGCACCGACGCAATGGAAATGTTAGTTACGCTGCGCCAACAAAACGTGTTTAGGTCCGATTTTTAGCTTGGTGCAGAACCACTCGTGCTAGTGGCCCATACTGTTTTAAAATCGGGAGCCACGAAATTGCAGCCAGCGAAGGTGCGGAGGAGGTTGGGGGCAAAGTAACTTGGAGTATGAGTCGCGAGCCCGGTCATGGTGCTTTCCCAACCAACCCAAAGCCAGAAAAAAATGGGTTGTGAGAGAAATACTGACCATCCCACCCACCAGCTTAGCATGCAGTAGTTTGGGAGCGAAGTACAGAGCCACTGGGGCTAGTGGCCTATACTCGGGAAATGAAAATGGGAGTGTCCCAGCTACCGTACCCTTCGTCAGGTGTTACACCACGCAGACATCTTCCAAATGGTTATGAGCCTCTTGTTTATGGGTGGTTGGCACGTTCGCTGTCGATTTCCGTCGCGATAGGGGCGTTGATGCTTTGATTTTGTTTGGATGTCAAGAAGGCTGGCCTGTTTGGGTATAGCTCCGTGTGTGGTATGATAAGCTTGACGGTTTATTGGTTATTTGTTGGTAACTTCGACTGATTGCGTAAGAGTCTGCTAAAAAATCAATTTAAAACAGATTTGTCCAGAAACGACACGAACACCGTCAGACACGTAGTATTCCATCGCAAAGACGTCAGTAGACGCTGTGGATCACCGTTTTAACATCTCAGGCTAGGTATTGTGGCTGCAATTGGCATGCGGTCAGTCATGCCGTGAGCCTCTCACCGCAGGCTAAACATGTCTCTGTTGCAATGCCCAGACGCCGAGACACATCCACGCACGATGGCGACCGCAACACTTTCGCGCAGAAGTCATGGTTTCTGTAAAGGAACAGGAGACATTCGAAAAAGGGGAGGCAAATGCGTCGCGTGTGTTTGTGGACCATATCAAACCCCCTCCTGTATCGTGCCATTCGTTCTTTTGCACCAAGAAAAATCGATGTTCGCCCATCATCCCCATCATCCTCAGATAAATTATGTGCATGTTCACAATGCACCTACAAAAAAAAACGAAAATGCGACGTATGTTGCATGTTCATGCATCAATCGACCTCCGAAGGTGCGTCATGGAACCTTGTCGAAGGGAACGATTCCATGTCCACCGCAGCGATGGGCGCACAGACAGACCTTGCCCACCGCAGCGACGGCTGTACAAAACTTGACCCACCGCAGCGATGGCTGTGATAAATGGTTGAAATGTACCGGGTTTTTCGTTACTTTCTGACCCTAGCAGCAGCCTTTCCGGCGTAACAACTCGCCGAAAGAGATAGCTGACCATAAGAGAGGCCTGTGGCGGGTCCATCGCCTGGGAATTTCTCGGAAAACAAGACGTAGTCTAGAGTAAATTTGGACCAATAACCTGTTTGGTGAAAAAGCTGGGCAAAGCCGTAAACGTGACTGGTCGCCGCCGCGTCCTGTGTACACCTACAACCGGAATACTGGACACTCTTAAGCTCCTGCCCCTTCAAATAAGCAAGCTGGCCTGCGCGGAATGAAGCTCCAGTCGGGTCTCTCTCAAACCTAACGGCCGCTCGTACAAACAAGTTGAAGCGCGGAAGCTCGAGCGGGTTCGATGCGGGTTCGTCGTCTCATGGCTGGGTGCTCTCGCTTGCCTGGAGGAGAGGAGCAGGATGTGAAAAGTCAAGACGAGCAGCGAAAGGGTGGCGTAATTATCCAAGGGGCTTCATATTGTGCACCATATCACAAACACGCAATAAAACCACCTCGTACGTTAAATAGCTGAATCGCATATATCGTGTTCCCGACTCCCAAAAACATTAAAAATTACATCGACCAAAACCCCCATACCGCCCTGAACGAAAACATTTGACAGATTATTACCTTGTTGTGAGTTGGTGTGCAAGAGCGGTATCGCACAGATTCCACCAGGACAAACATGTGCGCAAGAACCGTGTTATACCGACCCCTCGCGGCAAGCATGATCTAGATCGTGCAGAAAATGGAAATCAGGGATATGTCTGGCCCGAAGCGCAGATATAAAAATCAGGAATGCGCCTGTCCAGAAATGTATAGAGAACGAATCGAGGACCTGATCTGTACGATATGTAAAGGGTTGGTTCGGGGTGTCATCTGCCGGGCTTGTGAACGGAGCGAAACACATCGAGTCTGTTGAAACCATAATTTAGATCAGGCAGATAATATAAATCAGGGATGCATCTCCCCCGAACGAGCTAGAAAGCGAGATAGGGACCTGATCTGTCCAATGTAGCCGGTCGCCCCGGCGGCCTACTAGCAGTGGTTACCTCAAATTATACTATAATTGGTTCTGCGGTTCCAATCCCACTTGAGTCGGGCTTTTGAGTTTTCCTGGTATTTGCAACAAGAAAAATAAAAACATAGGAGTCAACTGCTGAGAGCGCCTAGCAGCGTGGGTAGGCGCAATTCAATGCGAGTCGACGAGGGATGAAATAGTTGGAGTATTCTCGCGACAAGAAAATGAAGGCACGTACCTGGTACCGTGTTGGGGAGGGGGGAGAAGAGCCTGCTTAGTGGCCCCGGGTCTGAGTTACGCCTAGGGATGGAGACGGAGAAAAAAAAGTGTGAATATTATAGAAGGGATGAGCAAAACCAAAACAAATGTGTGAAAAGGTTCAAGGTTTCGTCAGCCGGGGTACGGAACGCAACGGGATGGAACGGAATAGCCGGGGTACGGAACGGAACGGAACACGCCTGGTCTGTTGACCTCGTGATGTAGATAGTGTGGATTGTATAAACTAGGGATCTATCTGCCACGAAATGCAGATCATAGAAATAAGGGGATATATCTGCCAAAAATGAATTAGAAAACGAAGTGGGGATCTGACGTATGTGGTGTGTAAAGGTTCAAGGGTTAATCTGTCGGGCTACGCACCGAAACGGTACATGCCTGGTCTGTTGATGAGGACCTGTCATGTCCCACGTATCAGCCGGGCCACGGAACGGAACGTGCCTGATCGGTTGGACTCATGACCTAGATCGTGCAGAAAATATAAATCAGGGATCTATCCGCATCGATATTTCTAGTCAACTAACCAAGGCCTAAAACATGTCCGACATGTTGAGAGGTGCGAGATTCTATCAACCGGGCTGCAGGACGGGACCGAACACGCCTAATCTGTTGCTCATGATCTAGATCGTCCACATCAAAAAATACTGGCCCAACATAGACAGATCGCAAAGCGGGGATCTGATCTGGCGGACGTGTGGACGACAGGTTGAAGGTTTTATCAGCAGGAGCCCGGAACGGAACGGGATGGCACGGAACATGCCTGGTCCGTTAAGCTCGTGATATAATAGATCATGCACATAACAAAAACCAGGGGTCTACCCCTCCCGAAATGCAAATCATATTACAGAAAGCCGGAATCCATCAGCCTCGAAAGATCCAGATGATGAAGGGGGGTCAGACCTGTCCGACGTGCAAGGGTTCATCTGTCGGGATACGCAATGAAACGGGATGGAACATGTCTGGTCTCTTAATGGGGATCTATTGTGTATGTCCGATATGTAGAGGTTCACAGTTAATTAACCGGGGTGAGGAACGGAACGTACCTGGTTTGTTGAGCTCACCATCTAGATCGTGCAGATCACGTAAATCAGGGATCTACATGTCCCAACATATCTAGATCATGGCACGAGGGTCTGATACATCGGAATGTGTGGGAATATTCAACATATGTCATCAGCCGGGCTACTGGACGGACCACGCCCGGCCTGCTCATCTCACCATTTAGATCGTGCAGACCTTATAGACCAAACGCATCTATCTTCTCCGAAACGAACCTACGTAGATCAGGGTTGTGTCTAAATCATGAATCAAGGGTCTGATATGTCCCATGTGTGGAAAGGTTCAACATTTTATTAGCCGGTTTACGGAACGGAACATGCCTGGTCCGCTGATGTGGATCTGACATGTCCCATGTATAAATATTCAAGTTTTATCGGCTGGGCTACGGAACGGAATACGCCAGGTCTATTGAGCTCACGATCTAGATCGCGCAGATCATGTAAATCACGGATCTACCTGCTCCGAAAGATCTGTCACAAAACGGGGATCTGATATGCGGGGAAAAGGGATAATCTGCTCAGCTATGACACGGAATGGAACGTGCCTGTTCTGTTGAACTCGATGTCTAGATCGTGCACATCATACAGACCAGATATCCAACTGCCCCGAAACATGTACCAGGTATATAGATATCGCATCTGATCTATATCCGACGTGAGGAAATAAATCACCGGCCGGGATATTGAATGAGCCAGAACGCACCTGGGGTGTTGAACTCCTACGCGATGCTGACGGATCCGGCGACCCCGCTTCTTCATCCCTTACATACTGAAGCATGTACGCCGAGGAGGTTCCGCCAGATCCTCCACCCCCTCCCGCTACCGACTGAAAAAAAAGCAATACACGTTGGAGAAAAAAAAAAACGCGTTGGCGACAAAAACATTACACGGTGGCGACAAAAACAATACACGGTGGCGACAAAAACAATATATGGTGGCGCCAACGATACACGGTGGGGTGACGGGAGAAATTCGAGGGGTCTCTAAGGAATTATCCAAGGGGTTACGCCAGAAGGGCGAAGCGTTTTTTTTGGGGGGGCTCGCTTGGGCGAAAAAAAAAACGCGGGAGTTCAGGTAGAGCGACCGCGGTTGGCGACATTCTCGACCCTTTTGGGATTGCAACCATGGTTGTGGGGGGGAAACCACTTGGAGCTAGTGTGTGATAAGACTATTGCAGTACCTCTTCGTGACTGCCTTCGCAGTAAGTAGTGCGCTGAAATTTATTGCAGTGCCTCTTCCGGACTGCACGTCCGTTTCGGAACCAAATACGTAGCATGCGAAAGGGATTACATGCCTGTTCAAGTACAGTACAGTACCTGAATGGGACAGTGGGCTATGGCGCGCGCTCAACCATCGAGGACCGTACAGTGCAGACATCAAAACAAAAAAAGTGGGGTGTGGCGCGCGCTCAACAATCGAGAGCTGCACATATAAATTTGGTCCAACTTCAAGAAAAAAAAAAAGCGTGCTACGATAGAGGTATATACGTATATACCACTTTTTGGCAAAACGCATTGGCGGAAAAAGACTCGGCTCCTAAACGCCTTTACAACTGGAAACCTTTTTTTTTACAAATTCACCTGGATTTAGTATAGGGAGGCATTTGGGGGCTCTAGAGTGGTTACAACCCAAAATTATCGGGAAAAAAAAAAAATCTTGTTTTGAGATATGGTTTTCGGGATACCGAGGCCATGGTCGGTTCATCGGATTGCCCTTTCCGTTTACGCAAAAACCAATTTTCGGGTACTTCAGCGAGGAGCCCGAGAAAAAAAAATGTGAATCTCTACCGCGACATGCGTCCACAGTGCAGTAGTCACAAGGTAAACCCTTTGGGGGCTTGAATATATCTTGATTTTATAGTACACAGACAAGAAAAAGAGAAGAGTGCGATCTAATCAAGCATCTTGGAAGCTTGAAGCAGTCCGAGTAACTTCATGCCCCACGCTTGCCTCACGCCATCCTGCGTTGTAGTTCGAACAACGTCTCCTAGACCAGCCGCTTGGATTGCTTCATACGGCCGATGCTGTAATCATCGTAATTTTTTTCCCATCAATTTTTGCGTCTGAATTTCCAAAGGGGTTGATGGAATATGGCGCGAGCTCAACAATCGAGGGCTGTATATACTCGGGACGGCTTCAACAAACTACTTGCGACAAACCTCGGTACATGTTTCAACCAGAAACCTAAAGACACCCACCCACAACGCATTTATGTCACGCTGCCCGCCTTCCGCGAAAGGAAAACCCTGTCACGTGTCGTGGGGTACGTGTAGAGAACGAACCTCACGCTTCGCGGGACACTCAAAAGACTTGAAACATGACTCACTACCTTTTTCAGCAACAAAAAAACACCGACGCACAACACATTCCTGTCATGCTGTCCCCTCTTCCTCCCCCCCACACGATGTTCCTTCTCGAAAAGAACGCGTGTAATCAATGATCAAATGACGAAGGCAAGCATCTAAACGAGCACGATGCACACAATGTCTGCTTAGTCGGTGAAAACCCGACGTACTCCGTCCCGACATGGCAAGGCTGCGAGTGTCCATGGTCCTACCAACTACGACCAAGCGTGATACAATGCCTCCCCCCCCCCCCGCCCCCCCGGCCCCCCCCCAAAAAAAAGGCTCACCATCCCCAATAGTCCCTGGAAACCTGCTGCCCCTCTTGCCGCAGGACCACCGTAGACCCCCCCCGACCCTCCAAAGGCGTCTCGCAGCACCTCCGCCTCTGAAACTTCAGTAACCCGCTGGTCGTCCAGCTTGACCCACTTAGCGTCCGCCTTAGCGTCGCCTCTCCGCGGCAACGCCGTCCCACCACCCTGCTTGCCAACCTCGGAGGGGGGGGGGGGCTTTGACGAGGCCGGGTTGGTGTAGCGTACGTAGGCGTAGTAGTGGCCGGCAGATGGTCCGCCTACGTGCATTACCACAGCCGAGAGGTGGTATTTTTGGGACGGTTGTTGGGCAGACGCGGTGGTGACGCTCGCCGCGGCGTCGATGTCGTTGTTGTCGGTAGGGGCTGTAGGATGTCCAGACGGGGGACTGGACGCGTTCTGCAGCCACGGGGACATGTCTAGCTCCGTCGGGAACTCGAAGCGGTCGTTGATTTTGGCGAGGTCTTCGAGGTATGGATCGAACTCGAACCGCTTTAGATGGAACTGCCAGAATTTTGGAGAAAAACAACACCGACAACGACAGCAACAACCATGAACGGACGACAGGAAGTAGTGGTACCGGGGCATGTACTCTCTGCAACGAGGTATCGCGTTGACTACCGGCGAGTCAATGCGGGGGTGGTAGCCCTGGGTTTGAGCCTCCCGTTCATCGCAGTAGAGAGACCGTGTTGAACCCACACTATGAACGAAAGAACGCGAGGACGGAAATGTTACAACAACCGACAATAACAACAACAACAACAACAACAACAACAACAATAACAACGACAACGACAACAACAACAACAACAACAACAATAACAATAACAACAAGAACGACAACAACAACAACAACAACAACAATAACAATAACAACAACAAAACAACAACAACAACAACAAGCAACAACAACAACAACAACAACAACAACAACAACAACAACAACAACAACAACAGCAACAACAACAACAAAACAACAACAACAACAACAACAACAACAACAACAGCAACAACAACAACAACAACAACAACAACAACAACAACAACAACAACAACAACAACAACAACAACAACAACAACAACAACAACAACAACAACAACTACAACAGCGGCCGACACCAACCAACAAACGTCAAGGCACCGCCTATGGCACAGCCAACCCCATCAACGATTCATAAATATGCGACCGTCACGGGTTACCAAACTCCCGGTCTAGCTGAAATCGCGTTTTGCGACCCCCTCCAGAATCACCTTTTTTTTTTCTTCTCACACTTCTACTTTCCAGCTTCTGGACAAGCCGTGGTCACAGGTGTCGTCCCTTCTCCCCCCCGGTTCTTGGCTTCAATTTTATCGCGCATAGGGTTCAGCAATCCCACTGCTCGTCGATTTTTCATCGAGTGTTGCTAACTCACGCTCTCGCGCTTTCCGCAAGTAAATTTGTGCACAAGAAAAAGTCCCAACGAATTTATACGAGTATGCACTCGGCGGGGCTCGAACTCACGAAACTGACCTATACCAGGCTCGAGGATAACCTGATGCGCCACCGGGGCGACCATAACCAAAGGTAAACTTAGCGATGTACAGGTAGGCGGAGTGAGTGTTGTCCGACAAGCTCCACTACACAAGCTTACCTAGACTAGTCGCTGAAAAATCAGGCCTTGAAAGTGACCCATTTACCGTCTAGCATTGCCTTTGATCCCCGAACGCTCTTCTTAGGCCCAGACAGGGGAGAATATACCAAAAAGAAGCCAAACAATACATTAAAAAACCCGGCTATCTTTTTTCTCACCTGAAGAACGGGAGGTAGCTCGACAAAACGTACCCCCTTCCTCGCTTCCTGCAGACCGTACTCCCCAGCACGCCAACGGTTCTCCCCCGTCATCAGCTCCGCCTCCGTAAATCTTGGAAAACCGCACACAGGAAGGAAAAAGGAAGGAAGAAGGAACACCGATCACGATCTACTAAATCACCTATATCCGACAGTAGTCGTTATGATATGCCGTGTAAGAGACGTACCAGAAAGCACGCTAGCGGTTCTCCCCCGTTATCAGCTCTACCTCCGCTAACCTTTGGGACACCGCACAAATGAAGGAAGCAAAGACGCAAGGAAGAAAGAACGCACTCATCGAAGCAACATGAAACACGCAAACAGCTGAACAACAAAACAGGTAAGATCCAAGGTCCAGAGCAACGAATTTTTCGCGTGCGGATGTACCTGTCCAGAGACATTTCAAGCGTGTCGCTCCCTTTGACGTCGAGAGGCAGGTCATAGAACACTTCCTCCCCTTCCTTAGAGTGCGGTACATCCACACACTGTGCTTGCCACCAAGCATTGTCGGTGGGGTAACGGAAACGTACGGAAGGGGGGGCGTGGGGACGGGGGAGAGGCGGGCGTACTCATTTGTTGCTTGCCCAATTACGGAGGACCACAGTAATCAGAACCCACGGTATACAAAAAAAGCTACATACGCCCCCGTTTTGCTATGCACATTTTCCCGATTTCCACGTTTCACCGTAAAAAACTCGTTTGACCATTGGGCACGCATCCCTTCCGAGACGGAACACAGGGAGGGAAGGCGGGGATTACCTTGACGACAAACCAGCACAATTAACAAAAAAAAGGTGAAATAAAATAACGTACGATATCAAAACGTGACCGAAAAATAAAGCGGCCGGCGTTGAAACCAAATGACGCCAATACGTACGTAGGGTATAACCGGTATGCATCAAATGGCCGGTGTTGATACCCATCGAAATCCGCAAGTGAGCATTACACCAGCCACCCTCGTGAATAATCTTCCCTTGGGTTTTGGCGCCGAAAATACACAGCCGAAAGCCCTAAACAAAGTACTGCAATGTGGGAAGAGATACGCTGTAAACACCACCACGGGAATGCAGCTACGATAATGTACGTTGTCTTCGAATGAACCCGTTCTTTCTACTCAACGACACGAGTACACCCAATGCCCGTCCTAATTAATTACATTCATATATACATCAAAGTTACCCTACAAATATAGATGCATAAGTAATGCTAGACAGACGCAAACCATGCTGGAGAGGTGCACGCTGTCCAGAGATATAAAAGGGCACCTTAGAGACACAAGCTATCCTAGTAAGATACACGGACGTTATGTTGTCACAGGCTGTGAGACAGAGAAAACCAAATGGAAAAGGCTTGTGGTTCGTTCGCAAAACACAGCTGGTGCTACAGCCAATTCTGACCTCGATGTAATTGACCAAGCGCCCCGAAAACAGCCCCTTCAGCGCTCCCGGGAGCCCACCCATCTCGTCGATAGCCTCTGCATTCTTAGCAACTCCGCTGTCGCCCTCAAGCGCCATGAATAAGAACCTGCCGAACGATTGCGGTGTTAATATAAAACAGTCCCACCACAACTGCCTCAGCGCTATTAACTTATCTAGGGCTTCAGCTGCATGCTACTAATAGTACCATAAATTGGCACTGGCTTTTTCTTCAATTTTTTTCTTAGGCTCTTTCTTCCCTTGCGGAGCTACCGTGTGTACCCCTCCACGGCAAAAGCTTATGTTGAGCGAAAGTAACGTACTGTCCAATCCGACGAACAACTCCATGGTCTATTATAATACGTATACAAAATATTCAAATTGAAAAAAAAAATGGCCTATTTTTCTTGTTTTCCGACGATTTAGGGTTAAGGAATCCCATCAATCACAAAATATCATAGCCAAAGAGTGCTACCTGTATCGTGTCATGCGCCCCGAAGAAAAAAAAAGTGTCGAAAATAAAGAAGGGACCAATACGGCGCCCGCCACACGAAACAGCCCGGCCTGCCTGAGCAAAGGTATGCTTCCGCACTACGATGAAAATACCTGCTTACAATACAACCGCTCATTAGGGTATTTTGCGACACCCCAAATGCGTTTGGGTAGGAAAACATGAAATTATAGTAATTAAACCGAAAAACGTCTCAAACCCAAGGCAAACCTGACCCACGAAGAATTAGGTTAGAAATAAAAAATAAAAAATGGTGTGCACCACGTAGGATTTTGAGCGTAGGGTTTTTTCTTCTGACCTATTAATAATTGAGCTCGCCTTCGCCTCTAAGGTAGGTTAACACGACATTAGTCTATTCCAAAACTATTACTACAGCAGTACGTGTTTTTTCTACCCAAGCAAGCTTGGTATCCCGAGAACACTTTGTTGTTAGCCCCTTCAACGAGGAAACACATGTGAAATGATTGTGACGATTGCAGCGTCAGCCACACCAAGCAGCCCGGGCTGCCTGGGTAGGAGGATGTTTCGACGCATGCTACGATAGAGCCAGTTTCTAACAGAGCCAGTACCTAATATTTCGGCGATTCCTCTCTCGGGGAGCTCTATACCCCATCCACACAAAAACCTTTGAGAACAAACTAAAATTGCAACCCGACGAACCCCATGGCCCAGGTATACAACAATAATCAATGCAATGTACAGAACTATGGCAACGTTTGCATTCCGACGAAACAGGGTTAACCCTTTAAGAGCCCCAAAAACCCTTCCTATACGAACTTCAAGTAAATTTGTAAAAAAAAAGGGTTTCCAGTCGTAAAAGCGTTACGGAGCCCCGTCTTTTACAAAAAAAAAAGCACAAAAGTGCTACCCCTATTGTAGGACGCATTTTCCCCCCAAGACCATGTAAGGAGTTGTATGATACCTACGCAGCCTGGTACTACTCGTGATGGTGCCTGCACGCTCACGCTCAACGCCTGAAGACATGATTTTTTTCGTTTTCGCTAAATTTCCGGCGGACTGTTAAAAGCAATAAGGTTATACTCGTACTACGGCGGTGGCCCTACGGGAACCCCAATGCTCCCGGAAACTCTCACCGCCCGATTGGCAAAGCAATTACGCCTGTGGGTTGGCTGAAAGTCGCGGCTAGTTGGCAACGAAAACTGACTACATGAAATTGTAGCCTTGATGTAGTAAACACCAAGTGGAGTCACAAACGCACCAGTCGGATACAAAGACACAGGGCGTCGCAAATTATCGAACGCCACTAACCGTGTTACCTGCTGTAGATAACTAACAACCTCGTCGACGACTGATAGTCATCCAACCCACAGCCCTACCCTCGAGACCCTCACCGTCCAAACTCCTGCGCGTCCTGTTGTACCCTTGGGTCCAACCCCATCGCCCTCGTCAGCGCTACCGTAGAACCTGGCCTGGGAACACGGTACATACCAAGTGGGACACACAGCCAGCGGTGTACACTATCAGTGAGGAGTTTGACATGGTTTGCAGTTTTTTGTCTGGCACTTTTCCGTCGGGGTGAGGTATTCAACCCACCCCTCGTGATAAAACGATGGTCGAAAAGCAATGAACAAAGACATCACCGGGTGTGCTCATGCGGGGGATGCGACGCAGCACGTGGGGAACGCAGCAAAGTGGGATACACAGCAAGCAAAGGTACGCAACAAGTAAGGTGCACAGAAAACGGGGTGCGGAGGTTGTATGCGACTTGTCATACTATCGGCGCTGCAGCAGCAGAGCATACAATACGAGCTGGACCAGCCAAAACTCTGTCCAAACGGCAGATCGGCCACGCACCGCCCAATTTTACGCGGTTGGGCATGGAAAATCGACACCGCATTGTTCATGAACCAACCGAGACGTGTCTTTCCGGGCTGTTTGTCGAGAGAGATACTTGTATATGACCGAAGATATAAACCCAAACAAATAGAAACGCGACTGAAACTCTTCTGAAAAAAAAAAGCCAGGAGAGTCAAACTTTCGCACGGGCGTCACGAATACGGTGTTAAAATTCCAGATCAAAAACCGCAAAACTGAGCAGTGCATCGCAATATATACCTTGTTTTCGTGGCACTTGATTTAGTACCGAATAACTGCATTGGCCGTACCTCGTGACGGGCGACAAATTGGGCAAAAAAAGAAAAGTCGATCTTCTCCATGTGTTCCCAGTAACGTCTCCATCAAATTTTGCCTTGATCGGGAAGTACGATCTTTGGAACAGTCTTGGGATTTCAGGGTCGAGACGTCGGCTACAACAAAAACCAAGTACCTCTTGAGTATTTACGGATATCTCGGCGAGATCGAGTCGAATTTCAAAAAAACGTACCACTTTCATTTGCACATATACTACCAAAGTGCCAGGGTCAGTCCTAGTAAAATTCATGTCCCAACTCGCAGTGGTGGTTCACGACATGCGACTCCATGATTGATTGTGTACTTTACGGCTGGTCTAGCTCATAGACGATGTAAAATTCAATATATCTTACTGGCTGAGTCGTAGGATATCCTTCAGCTACGTGGATTCGTATAGTTAGTATATTTTGTTTTTTCTCGGAGATATTCTTCCACTCAAGGGTTATCGGAGTCTCTCTTGTGATGCCGCACTAGATAACGGCGATGCGATAGCATAAGACTTAACAGCAGCAGCAACAACAACAACAACAACAACAACAACAAACACAACTGCAGCACCCTAGCGCTATGCAGTCCTCACCTGCCTCCCTCCCCCAGCTGACGGAAAACCGTCGACAGGGCGAAAACTGCGCCTGCCTTCCCGCACCCCCCTCCCCCCACCGCCTCCTCCACCGCCTCCTTCAGGCCCGGGGTGTGATACATCGTTTGCAGCAGCGAGTTCAAGTAGCACGTGTTCCCCTGGTTGGCAAGACCATTCGGCAAATCGCCCCCCCCCCGCCCCTTGCCCTGAGCCTCCCTCTTAGCCGCGGAGCGTTGCTTCATCCTCGTCGCGTTTCTCCTGCGTCTCGCGCGTTGACCGGGATACCAGAACCCCCGCCCCACGCCGCCGCCCCTAGCGCTGCTGGCGAGCCGAAGAGCGTCTGAGCCTGATTCTTCAGAAAAATCTTCAGAAGAATCTTCAGAAAAATCTTCGGGAATTCGTGCACCAAACCAGGAAAATGTTTCGCCATTCCTGCCGCCGTACGCCGTCGTCTGATGCAAGACACAGGCAAGGTTACGAAACGTGGGCGGGGATGGCAGCTAGGAAAATCGATGATCTTATCGTGACCGGAGAGCGTTCGAGTCTGATCAGGAGGCAGCCGAAGCACTCTTGAACCAAAATTACGGAACAAAAATGTGCGGAGAATTCTGAAGACACTTCCACCCCGAACCAGGAGAGTGTCCTGTGATACAAGATGCAAGTGGTAGTACGGCACCGGTATGATACTAGATGCTCGCACTACGTGTAGCTGTGCAGCGAAGTAGTGGCATGTACGAGGTTATCTTCGACACTTCGGCATACGATGAGGCAGAACCGTGCAGGAGAATCGATGCCCGTGTGCATATGTACCGGCGCAGCGAAGCGGCGGTACAAGGTCTGTCGTTCATCTGTGGTCTTTCGGCTATCGTTCGAGCTTTTAAATGATGAATAATTTCACAAGTTTCCAAACGTAGATGGGCAGAACCTGGCACCTGGCACGTTAGGGATGGTTCGACACCCAGGATACAACTAACTGGGTGTATACCTATAGAAGGGCATACTACTTGGAATTAGATTGGGATCATGCTTGCAGTGGTTATCACGTAATCGTCGCAACCGTTTACGTGTATCATGTGATACAATCCCGTTCACCCTAATGCTATCGTATCTGTGGTGCGAAGTACTCGTACGAATGCCAGGTAGGGATTAGTCTACACCTCGTACCCCGTGTAGTCTGGTCTCGTACTGTAACTGCGATAACTCGATAGCTGTGTGCGGTACGCGGTACTGCTGCTGCTGCGCTGCTGCTGCCTGCTGCTGCTGCTGTTGCCGCGCTGGATACGTAGAGTGCAGCTGCTGTACTGCTACTGCTATCATACCGCCGGTGTTGCTCTGCTGTTGCGCTAAGTTCGCCGCCCCCGCCGCTGCTGCTACTCGCACCGCTGCTGCTGTGTGTTATTCACACCAGTTATTTCCGCCATCGATATCGACATCCAGCGCACCCAGTGTCCGTGTCGATGCACCACCCTAGAGACAACATCTTTGGTCACAAACTACGACTGCTACTGCTATTGCTACCGCCACTGCTACTGCTACTGCTTCCGTTGCTGCTGAGGCAGCTGCTGCTGCTGCTGCTGCTCGTGTTTTGCCAAGGAGAGCAGTAAGTCACTATCATTACAGAGTCCAAGCATCGACCAAAACATATTCGGTGTGATATAGTTGCAGTTTCACAGGCAGCTACAAATCTTGCAGCTATTTTGATGCTCACCAAGCACTTGCCGGTGTTCCCAGCTGCTGCATGCCGTCCGCCAAAGTACGAGGCCCATAGCCCACTACCAGGGGCACACCCGTGCCGTCCCGAAAACGCCGCAACACCAAGCACGGGCAGCAAGACCAACATGCCCACAGCCATCATCATGCCAAGTGTACGTCTCCAACGAGCGAAACCCAACAAAGATCTCTGTGGGTTGGGCGCAACTGCCGCACGGTCAGATTCAGACCCTGCGGGTGGCAAGTTCTCTCCTACAGGGTGAGGACTCATCGTATCCCTAACCAGCGCACAACAGGCGACCTCTACAGCCTCATGCACCTCGTCTCGTGCTCTGTTCTCTCTTCTCGGTGCTCTTTTCTCTGCTGTTCGCGAGCTTTTCAATTTCTGGATGGGTTTCCAGATGTAAAATTTCGCATGTTTTAAGCGGGGATTCACCAAAGGAAAATCATGAAACCGTAACTGTTACGCTTAAATCAATGCGGCGTGCGTGTTAACGTGCCAGGGGGGGGGGCGTAACGTTTACCGCGCAAGCAAGATAATACACCCCTTGCAATGAATTGCTGAGCCGATTGTCTCCGAAACGAGTTGGCACATAAACAGCAAAAACGGCGCTTTGGAAAGGTCTCGTCGAGATAATTCTGTAGATGCGCCGATGGGCGTTTTGCACTTCTGTCCCCTGTTGTTGTAGAGAACAGTTTATGGATTCGTGCAATCAACGGGGGGTCTGTCTTGCGTGTTATCGGGTAGTTTGGGGCTTCCAAGGCCCGTGCATTCCCGCAGGAAGCTGTTTGAAGTGTAGTGCTGACAGAATTCTGGACTAGTTTGCGGGCCTTCCATATACTAACCGGTCGCCCCGGTGGCGTATCAGGTTATTATCCTCGAGCCTGGTATAGGTCAGTTTCGTGAGTTCGAGCCCCGCCGAGTGCATACTCGTATAAATTCGTTGGGACTTTTTCTTGTGGACAAATTGACTTGCGGAAAGCGCGAGAGCGTGAGTTAGCAACATTCGATGAACAATCGACGAGCAGTGGGATTGCTGAACCCTATGCGCGATAAAAAATTGAAGGCAAGAAGCGGGGAGGAGAAGGGATGACACCTACCTGTGACCACGGCTTGTCCAGAAGCTGGAAAGTGAAAGTGTGCAAAAAAAAAAAAAAAAAATAAATAAATAAATCTTAATCAATACTGTACCCTACTCACCCACGCAAGACTGACAGCGCTGTGACGCCACTTGCAAGGATCCCCATCATTGGCGTCAAAGGTTTTTCGTTTGCTATATGTATATGGGTAGTTGTATCGGTACCTGTCGTGAATGCGCGTCGTGTATCGACACAGCAGGGCATTGCTTAGGGCTCAGGGGTCTGTTGCGCGAAGCGCAACAACAGGAGGAGCCGGAAGGCGAGTTGCGCTCCCCCCTGGAGATCCGCCGGAGACGGCATCTTGTTGGTTCGGTTATTACAGCACGACGCGGCAGCACTATTAATACTAAAGAAAATGGGAGCATTGTTGGATTTTGTTCAACCTGAGCACGAAACAGAAGAAAATCATGATTTTAACCGAAAATAGTGTAGAACAGACCCACAGGCTACGATAGTAGGGAAACGGGGTGACCCTGTCGTCACTGCCGGGTTGAAGCAACCACCACGAACGGCACTGCACCTCGCGCCGAAACGAGAGCGTGACAAATAACGCTTTATCGAGAACTCACAGCTGACTGACGAGCTGAGAAAAAATATACTCCGGAGTGTAAAGGAGAGTGCTTGGCGGCGCACATCCCCAAACCGAAAATATGGCAATATCTTACGGCTCGCAAATAAATGTAAACCACATAGTCTAGTCTTGTACATTACAAGTACCAACAACACAGCTTGCAAATATGAGTATTGACCCGAATTTCATCGAACTCACGGCTGACGTCCTTAAATATTTTTATAAAATTTGTAATATGTTTTGACACTCGACCTAGTGACCTCGTGCCCACCGATGAAGTAGGAGGCCTTGAAAGTGACTGCTACTGCAGCAATACTTGATTAACCCCCACACCGTACCTTATAGGCCCAGTAGGCCTGACACAACCCCCGTAGCCCCTCTGCAATTGGAGTAGCACGTTCTCGTGTCTCGTGTTTCATGGTAGTGAGTGAGTTTTGCTAGTTCTTGATACCTGAGATGCTCCCTCTGTTTTTTGTTATTTTGGGACGATGGGTTCTGTGTGTGGGAGGCAACGGACGTTAGTTTCCGTGTCCCCGAAGTCTGCACTACTGGCTGTGGCTTTTGTGTTATAAGGCTTAGTTTGGGTAAGCTATTGGCTAACCTTTTGCAAGTGGTCCAACGGACCAATACCCCCCCACTAATTCCTTAACAAATAGCGTCGTCGGCAGGACCCGAACCTGCGCGTGAACTCACAATGAGTTTCCTGTCCATTCCCTTAACCACTCGGGTACGTCGACAGACCATGTTTTTGTTGGGTCGTGGGTTCGAATCCCACTAACGGACGTTAGTTTCCGTGTCCCCGGAGTCTGCACTGGCTGTGGTTTGTGTTGTAAGGCTTAGTTGGGGTAGGCTATGGGTTGACCTTTTGCTAGTGATCAAACGGACTTATACCCCACTAACCCCTTAACATGTGTCTGTACCGGCCCCGCTGGCGTAACGGGGCGCTCATATCACTTCATATATCACTACTAGTATCGCACGCGCCAGCAGGTCACAATTTCCAATCCAAGTTTTCAGCTGAGAATTGGCGCAACCCACGAACTCGTCTCTCTAGGAGGCATCGGCATGGACGCTGCTTGTGCCGGATGTCGACGAGTGGAAATGTCAGTTTTAATTTAACGAACTCACACAGAGAGAGGCCCACCGCAGTCGTAACGACTAAAATGTTGCACATCAAATGCTACCGACGAGCACAAGCTTCTGTACACTCGGTTTCCAGCACAGGTCATTCTCATAGACCCACCACCCCGCGCCATGATTGTTTGCCCGATTTCGTGCAATACGATATGCCAGTTTTTGAGCCCGCCGTAATAAGACCTCGCCGAAAGCGCACGGTGTGCGCTGAGCTGCACCTTGACACGGTTCATATAAACACGTAGAGCACGACGGAAGAGATCGTTTCGAATTCGCCACTGCGTGCGCAGAGTAAACTCCTGCGATAGTTGAAAGTTGTCAAGATTCGAGTCGATAGCATTTCGAGTGTACGTGCGGGATGCCCGTGCTGCGTTCTCTGTGAATTCTTGATGTTGATCCGTTTCACAGTTGTCCTTCGGTCTTGAGATCCACACAACCGACGGACAATACCACATGAGTATAAACGACAATGTCGAATATTCATGCGGATCCATGCTCTAGGGGGCGAGCGGTTGTCACCGGTCCATGTGGGTTGGTCTTCTCTCGAGAAGTGCTGCTGGATGGAGGTTTGCCCGATTTTGATTAGTTCGTTGGCTCATGGTGATGTATTGATGGTACTTAAGTATCATATCGTCCTGAGCAGTTTATTGGCTTGATTTCTCATGATACGTCGGCGACCAGTATGTGCTGGACTGCGCCTGAACACTGGGGTCTATGGTCTTGGCCATTGGCAATATAAATTATAGCATTTGATCAAGTCAAATGATCAATATACTGAACTGCATCAGTGCACTGGGTCCATCTTCGAGGGCGCGGGCCGGAATTCCGCGCTCAGCTCACGGATAAAACCCATGAAACTTCCTGGCAGCGGCGGGTGACGCCTCCGAGAGCGCTCTGTCGTCGAATTCTTGAGCCAAGCTTGATCAGCGGCCGTATCAACAACGCGGTTAACAAACCACTTTCAATAAACCGCGGTCAATCCACTGCGATCAAGATTCGCCGGCCGCCTGAGGGATAGTTGAAACAGAAACTAAGCCCTAGAGGAATTTATAATATAATTGTCTTCCGCTCGTTTTTTCCGTGCTGGATTTTCTTCCTCTCCTTCTTTTTCTTGCTCCCTTGTTTCGTACGCGTACTCGCCAACATCTACCGTGGAGTTTCAACAACCTCCCTACTGCTGAAGAAGAGTTTTACACCCCCGTGAATTGCGTTACGTGTTCCCTTCGGTTTTCTCCTCCGACCAGCCGTATTCATCGTTAAGGTATTTTTAGTGCACCTTCGGCTACAATAAAAAAAATCCGTTGGTATTTTTAGTGAACATTCGGCTAGAATAAAAAAAATCCGTTGGCCGGCACCTTTTTTTTTTTATGTGCTAAACAACAAAAAACTACCACACAGCGTAGAACAGAACCACCGCGTGGTAATGCTCCAATGAAAAAAAATAGCATATCTACTCGCACGTCCTGCAGCGAAGTACGCCGTGTCAGATTGAAGCACCCGCCTTGACTTCGTCGGTCAAAATAGCCTGCAAACCCTCGTGGAGGCGTTGAATGGCAGCCAGGCATTCTCCCTCTGGAAGAGAACCGTAAGACACCCGGATGTGCCCCGGAGCCCCAAACGCCCTGACAACGCGTGTTAGGCAAGCACCGAGCAACGGTTTGCGAACGGAATTGCGGTACATTTAGGGACAGACTCGTTAAGGAAAGGATGGGAGGGGGAGGGGGGGCTGTTTGCACTGGAGTGCCGCACATCGATGCATCTGAATAACGAAATAAAACACCATCCACTAGACCGTCGAGTCACTATACTGACTTGCAACCCACAGTTTTTCCCTGCCCTGCCCACTCACCTTCCTGGGGTGGTCAGCACGCCCCACCGTCTCGCGAGGATGTCGATTGCTCTGTCCTCTTCCACCGGTACGGGGACAAGGAAGTAGAACGCCCCCTTGCCCATGACGCCTCCCATGTCCTTCACCGCAGACCACATCGACTCTCGGCACTTAGAGAGTGAGGAAACCTTGGACCGTGCCCAGTCGCACCCGTTGTCTTGTAAAATAGTCACGCAGCAGCGGCAGCGGGGAGTGTGTTATCTTCACGATATGCCCTAAACGCCGGCGATATTTGTTAAAGTCTGCTGTCACATGTTGGCACTTGACCACAGAGGTAGCATGATACGTGGGGACGCCTGTATCTGTTGTTAAGCGGTGCAGAGGGCGGTTTCCTGGTACGTCGCGCAAGCGTGGCTTGGACTCATGCTGTGTCAAACTCAGCCTCAAGTTCAGCAATTCGTCCCTGGCCACGGAAGTCAAGCCTCTTTGGCTAGACATAATTAGGCGTTATTATCAGGCGTTTTCACGGGTCAGGTCAAACCTCGCGGGTCGGTCGGGTCAGGTCGGGTCGGATCACCTGATCCGACCCGACCCAGGACAATTGAAGAGCCTCTTGACCAGATCCGGCATGATCTGTGACATGATAAACCCTCCTGGCCCGACCCGACCCGACGAAAATCTCACGACAAAACATCACGACCAAATCTCACGGCCCAAAACAACTTGAACCGTGGTACTAAAAAACCATTTAACCCGACCCGATCCGACCCGCCAGACTCCGAATGACCCTATAGATGCAGGTCATGCGTGGTTCGGGTCATCATGACCCGGGAGATTTTGGGTTCCGACAGACGGGTTTCACCCATGGATCCGACCCATGGTTCGACACTTGGAACACGTGTTATCATAATTTTTGTACCCCCACAGTAATACGTGGCCTGGTTTTAACGTGTATAGAATAATGTGGACATTAACGTATACACCTGGCACCCCACGGTGACATGTGGCCTGAGTTTACTGGTTATGGAACCATGTGAACATGAACGTATACACTTGGCGGCGCATCAATATGCGAATATTACCTAAAAGGAGCATCGGCACCAGAGAAGCCTTTGGGCAGGAAACAGTAAGTTCTCAAAGTGTTGGATCCACGGGTCAGATATGTGGGTCCGACCCGCGGGTCAGAACCAAACAACTCGCGGGTCAACGTGGCCCGATCTGTGACGTGATCCGTATCTCGCGGGTCATGACCCGACCCAGCACGTGAGTTTCGAGAACTTCGTGGCCCGACCCGACCCGAACCGCCCCGCGAGATTTGAAAACTTATTGACCCGACCAGACCCGATCCGTGAGATTTGAAAATCTCTTGGTACGAGCCGACCCGACCCGACCCGACCCGTGAGATTTTGAAAAGCCTGGTTATTATCAATCGCAAATGGAGAAATAAGGAAATTAGTGAGACAGAAAACGCGCCCACCTTCCAGTGCCGCAAGAGCGACCTTCTGACTCGCCGTGCAGGCGTGCGTCGGCAGCGTGTCTTGCACCTTAACCATCTCGTCGCTAGCCCATTTAGGGTACACCGCATACCCCACACGCCATCCCGCTAAGCCGAACGACTTGGACATCGAAAACAGATGGATCACGTTGTCGGGGCAGTCCAGACGGTTGCCACAAGGGCTGTAGTGGCTGCGGTAGAAGCGGGGTCGTGTTTGTGAACACACATTGCAAACAAAAACGAAGATATTGCGAGAAGGAAGCAATCAGAGCAGGCCTAGCGCCGAACCCGGCGCTCAATGGAGAGGATTTCAACACCGAGCAATGAGAGGGGAGTCTACTACAACGCCGACAACAGCACTCGTGGGAGACATTGCGAGACGTTGTCCCACATTGATTTGCACAACTTCCCGTGGTCGACGGTTGGATGAAAAGCGACCACGGGCTCCAAGGATTAATTGTATCTAGCTCTGATACGTAAGGGTACAAAACAAATACGCCTGTACACGTTTGAAATACACCTAAGCGCCAAGCACATTGGCTCGTTGATCTTCACACTGGCTAGACGTGAATCATCGATCGCCCCGGTGGCGATCTTAACCGCGAGACTTTGGAACGGTTGGCCCAAGTCCTGTATGCCGCTGGTGTTGGTCTTATTGTTATAAATGCGACGCGCGTATAACGAAACCGCGAACGACATTTGTAAGGCAATCTGCGTTAAAGGCTATTAGTACCTGGTGTGCACGACTAAAGACAGTTCGATGTAAGTCCATAAGTGTTGGGAGTGATATCTAGGTCTATCCACTGCGCCACGAAAAATGCAAGGCAGGATGAAACGGGGGCAGGGCAGGAGGCAGAGGAGGCCCAATATCTAGTCTAACATCACACATTCCGCCGCTGAACTAAATACTATCAGAAACAGCAGAGGCGTACTGCCTGAAATGCGGGAGTACCAACGTCTGCCATGCGTTTACAGCTTCGTGGGCTCAGCAATGGACAACGTGTCACACACAATCTCTGCCAACAACTCTCGTGCACCTTTCGCCGTCGTGCAGGAAGTGCTCATATGCTTCGTCCACCACCAGCCAGGTGTTGTGCTTCTTGCAGAGCTGCGCAATCTCAACCATAGTCTCTCTAGGGCAAACCGCTCCTGTCGGGTTTCCTGTGGGCGTTGAGGTGGCGGGGGCGACGCCGGGGGGGCAGCAAAACGACACCGTCATGATTTTGTAATCGCAAGTGCGAGCACCTTGCGGCGTCACCCTTACATGTGATTGTCCGAGCACCTTCCTCGTCTTGAGGGATCTCGTACTAACACCGACCCGCGCTTCAGAACGCCCGGAAAGAACATAAACATTCCGCTACCGATTATGGGGCGCCGTCTCGACCCCGTATACCTCCGCCTCCCTCACTTGAGTCAACCACCGGACGTTGGTCGGGTGGCGCTGTGCCATGGCGCCTAACCAGAATCGCCTTTTGATTTGATACTATAGAGGTAAGCCATGTTCATAATAGCTTTTCGAGCTCTCGAATCTCACATCTCGAAATTCAATTATCGTCTTCCTCGAGCTGGGGCGATAATTATAAAATCTTCATAGAGCTTATATCCACATCCCTAAATAATGCGGAAACTCAAATTATATTTGTGAATCGTCGCCCCCCGGGGGGGGCGAGAAATAAAGTTCGAGATTCGAGATTCCGAAAAGCTTAATAAAATGGATTTACGACTATCGACAGGGGCGTCCGAACCAAGCTCGCCTGGAGTCGTGATCACCACCATCTTGACCCCTTTCTCTACTTCCAGCTTAAGGTCGGCCATGTCGGGCAACAGCGTCGAAGGCTCCCACTGACATTCTGCCACCGTCCCCCCAGCAAGCTGCACCGCGCAAAGGTGCGCGCAGTAGAACGGACGGGCCTGGCCAGGTTGCGTTAGGAGGGGTTGAAAAATAGCGTCACCGTTTGGAACCAAGGCGCACCACTCCGGGTGTTCTATTAATGGTAATGTTGTTGTGGGTACACACAGCGGATTTAATCCGATGCGAGCCGGAAAAACGGGCTGATGTCTTCTCGCGATAAAAACGGCGGCACGTACCGTAGTGGGGAGGGGGGAGAAGAGCCTGCTTAGTGATCCTGGATCTGAGTTACGTCTAGGGAGGGTGAAAGAGAAAGAAAGAGGGAGAAGATAACAGATGGGGGATGAGCACAAAACAAAACTGCGACGACAACACCCACGTGCCGCTTCGTGCATGTGGTTATAACTGCCTAACTCCAGTCAACGCCACAGAGGATTAAACAGCGAGTCTAAGTCATGCTGAAATCCTGCCTCACCAAGAGCACCCTGTCTCCCGGGTCGAGTAACGCGAGAGCGACCATGGCGAACGCCTGGTTTCCGCCGGCAGTTATCAATACCTATCGGTACATGATGGGGGATTGGGGGGCGGGGAGGGGGGTGCTCACTTGTTGCTTGCCTTGCAGTACAACGGGGGGGGGGTTCTATGCACGGCTAGACGATTCCATACGTATATAGTAGTGCCATTCATACGCTACTAGATTCTAGATTCGAGCACACGGAAAAAATGCTGAACGAGGAGGCGGCTGCAAGACGAACGTCTACGAGCGCAGCGGTGTGTCTAGGAGTGCAGGGGTGTCATACCTGTGCGCGTACGAAATACGACTCGGACGAACACTATTACCACAAAAACACGAACTGCGCATCAGCGCTCAGATACTACTAGCGACTGCGCAGCAACGCAAAGTGAACAGCCTGCGGTGAAATATGATAGGCATGCAATCCCAGCCAAGCATCGCCCCAAACCAAACATCACTGCACCCAGTTTTTGACGATACTCATGTAACTGGGACATTGTAGACCGCGTCGTGGAGCTCTGCAGCCACGAGCACAATGCAAACATGCAAGGGCGCTTGTCGTAGTGCTGTGCCCCGCGACACCATTGTGACAATCGAGGTGCACACTACTTGAAATTAGTGTTGGGTCACGAGTGTTCGTATTAATACTTGTAAACACCAACATACAGCAGTACAGGACACAGGACCGCTTAATAAAAAGAAACTCAAATGCTTACCCGGGCTGGGTTTCTTACTTGGCAGGGAGGGGTGTTCAACACCCCGTTTTCACTATAACGGCGCCCAGATTTCTTACGTCCGTGTAAATATTTCCCTGCCTTTTCGTGCTGCAGTTGGGGGTTCCGAGTAGTGCTCGTAGAATAGTGCCGCTGCTCGCTATAGTGCCGTTTGAATAGTGCCACTGCTCTCTAGAGTGCCGGTGAATTCGCGTGAGGCACGACTTGAAGTATCTATACAGTAGTAACTCTCGTATAAAGCTGCCCTATTCCCAATAGTGCCAGTGGGCCCTGAATATTGCCGTATATTGGGCTGGAACATTCCGGCATTGTTGGGAGCCCCCCACTATTAATAATACCTGCTGTACAAGTACCCGTTTCTTGTTGTCCTATACTGCTGTGACTACTACTGTACTGCAAAGCACCTCTTGCCCCGTCATGTCAAGGCCGTTCTCCCTTTCCAGCTTTCGAACCAGTGCCTCCCTAAGGGAAGCGAGACCCAGAGCAGGTCCATACTTGTGGTTGCTCGATTCAGCCAGCCTCCCGCCCCTCTCGGAGCCCTTCTCTATCTGATCCAATGCGGATGGGGGGGGGTCCCAATGCGCCACACCCTGGGCCAGGTTCGCTGGTCGAGGGATCATGTCGCAGTACCTCGACAGCACCGATTCTATGTGTGCTGGTTCCGTGCCCAGCACGCGCTTTGACAGCCCCGGCCTTGTGTTTAGCCCATGCTCCTGCGTCGGTGGCGTTTGCATTACCCCAGCTACAGGCACTGTCTCGCTCGGGGTCGTTGTAGGATTCGCGTGAAGCAAGGAAGGTATGGCCCAGGCAGCAACGACGAATTGCAGCAGGAATGATGTTGGCCAGACCATCAGACGTCAGATGATTGCCGGGTGGTATAGTCTATGGAGTACGTGATCGAGAGATAGAAGCCCAGAACAAAGTACAACAGCAGCTAGGTCTCGACTGTATGCCTTGCTCGCACCCCAGCCTTCTCCTCCTCCTATGCTCTGTGTACGATGTACGAGCAACGACCACATGGCACTTGATCACACGCGGAGAATTACGTGCCGGTTTATTATGTCAAATGCGGCGCAAAGAGAGATCAATCGCGAATCGTGATGTTGTCGTCGTGCTAATCTATTTTCATAGACTAGATTTCTGGTCGCATATAGACGCAAATTATCGATGTGCAAGCGGCGGTCATACACGCTTTGTCGTGTCCTGAGTAATGTGCTCTCTGGTCACCCACATCACACACCACCACTGCCTTTGCGGACTCTGTACCTCTGCGTTCTCTTCCATCGTAAAGAAGCAAAAATGCAAAAAATGAGCAAATTGAAAATGTCTTGATGGTTTTCATGACTTAAATAACGGCGTTTACAGATCGGGGCCGGCTGTGCAGACCAGAACGATCACTCTTGCGCTGTTGCCCCTGTTGCCAGCAACGAAGCAAAGAGCAAGCAAGACCAGTCGAGCCGCTGTGCCGGTGGTGTCCAATGGAAGACTCAGAGGCAGCGCAAGAAATCGAGGCCTTGAGGGCAATATGGCCGGAGCTACAGGACAGGCCGCATGTTTGGAATTCCCCAGCTGTCGCGATCCCTGTGTGCCGACTAGGTACGTATACTCGTATACGAGTCCAAGTCCATCATCAGTAAAGCAGTGCACAACGGCAGCAGTGCCAGTAGCGTAGTGCCAGAGTTCATCGCTGATGCGTGTTTGGGGCAGCGCGTTTGCGTCCTTCAGCGAGTGTCATGGAGCCATGTTTGCCGAGGTACAAGACGTGTTGGTCTCGAGAAGCAGCGACGAGTTGCAATACTTGTACCAAACTTGGAAACAGCAGTTATCGCCGCGTTCGGTGCCATTGTTGCGATGTTGCAGACAGCGGCAAACTGCCGAATTTGCTGGTGTTCTGGTTGCTGGTTGCTGCTGTCGTATTTGGCATATTTGGGTAAATTGCGGACCGATCTGCTTGGTCATGTCCATACTGGTACCTGTACATACATTATAAAAAATTAAAATTCACTGCAGCAGCTGTGAGCGCTGTGAGCTCGAAGATTCGTGTGTTGTCATACAGGATATAGGTCGGCGACTCCCGTCCTATGATATCTGGCATGAAATACTCGTGCTGTATTCGTAGGTATCCGGAGTACCAGGTACCTGGTATATAATTTCCACAGCTGTCAGATTTTGTCCCCCTCAGGAACGGGTTTTATAGTTTCCGGGCACAGACTGGCTAACATCACCCTGTTGACCCTGACAGCTACACTGTAGTTGCAAGGGAAGTCGCCGACCTATATCCTTAATGAGGACACACAACCCGTAATACGCGCGATCGGAGTATCACATACAGCTTGCAAAGATGAGTTTCGACAAAATATTCGATCTCACAGCTATTAATATAGTGTATTTTTATTTTTGATATCCTAACGAGAGTGACCAAAGTTGTCGAAGCTATTAATATCAGTTGATTGATATCATATCGAACGAGTCTGCAAGGTTCGCCCCCGAGAAATGCTCAAGGGAGTGGCACAAGAACGAGATTAAACCATCCAACGTATTCCTGGTATCGTACTGTCGCGGATTTGGTTTATGATAACTCAGTTTAAGAGAGGTAAGGGTCTAAGAGAGGTAAAAATAGCCAGGGCTTTTGACTGGTCAAGACCCGACCCGTGGGTCGGGTCAGGGGGTTCTCAACACCTCAAGGGTCGGGTCAGGTCGGGTCAAGAGGTTCGGAATCTCACGCGTCGGGTTGGGTCGGATTAGGAAAGCTGTAAAAATCGTTAGTCGGACCCGATCGGGTCAAGATGTTTTGAAATATCACGGGTCGGGTCGCGTCGGTTCAGGAGGTATTCACATCTCACGGGCCGGGTGTGGTCGGGTAATGCGGGTCACGTGACGGGTCGGGCCACTTTGACTCGCGAGTTGCTTTCTTCTGACTCGCGGGTCGGACCGCGCAGGTTTGAAACGCGACTCCGACACTCTCAGACACTTTTAACGCTTCCTGCTCGAGAGCCTCCCTCGTGCCGATACTCCTTTTTGATCGTATCCGTACGTTTAAACGTCGCCAAATGTATATATATATATTCATGTCAATGACCATCCATTTCCCTCGCACCGAGGCCACGCATATCTGCGGAATACCAAAAAACTAAAATTCGCAGGTAAATCGTTTTTGAAGTGTCGACCCGCGGGGCGTATCGGCGAGTCGAACCCGTGAGAGCAAAAATATCGCGGGTAAAGGTAACCGGAGTCTGGAGGGTCGGACCGGGCCGAGTCAGGAGGCATGGAAGATCTCGCGGGTCAGGCCGGGTCGGGCGTGGGGTTTTTAAATCTCACTTGTCGGGCCGGATCGGGTCAACAAATTTTCAAATCTCAAGGGTTGATTCGGGTCGATTCGGGAGGATATCGAAATCTCGGGGTCGGGACGGGTCGGGTCACCTGACCCGACCGACCCGACCGGCGAGGTTTGACATGACCCGTGAAAACTCCTGGAAAAAGCTTGGCACACCTGTCGAACCTCCGAAATCGTGTCTCAAATGTGGCGAATCCAGAGTAAAGTCGTTCATGTTCGAGATGTCGCGCTCTGGGCAAGCTAGCCTGGATGAGAAATGTCGGCGTTAGAAAACCGAAGTATCAATAGCATGATCGACCTTCTTTTACGTTTTGTAGAAAGCGCACGGGACATACCTGCCAAAGATGTAACATTTCTTGGAGTCACTCGCAAGCACATCAAACTCGTGTATTCGGTGTAAGATAGGGTTCTCTTATATTGGTCCTATGTAGCACCGATATGTTCCAGCCGGAAACATCGGCAATATGGCGGCAACCGGCACCACTCCGCACACTTACGCTACTGGCTTCTCCCATCTGTGCTAACCGATTTCACAGGCAGTATAGTATCGCGCGCAACCGGCACTATCATACAACATTTTTTTGAAAAAATTGAAGAATTAAAAAAAAAAAAAAAAATGAGACTACTCGGCGGGATTTGGACGTACACCTTCAAATAAAAAAGTCAGACACACGCACACTAGCTGTAGTGGAATCGCTCCCAAGTTTACTATTTTCCCGGAATGTCAGGCCGAGTTTACTGTGAGGCTCGTTCTTATGAGAGGGCCGGCAGTATACTGCTGTTCCAACGAAGATAGAGCGGCTGATCAGGCGTTTTTCCTCAGGGAACACACGTTTTTTGCCCCAACTGGGCCTGTTCCTTCTGCAGACTCGTCTGTTGTAAAGCCAAGTGTTCGTGTTGTTCGCGATAATCTCCGTAGGTATTCAATAATCAGCTGCTGTGTATAGTGTTCGCTACCAGAGCACATGGTATATCATAGTTGTAGTACACAGCACTATATACCAGGTTATCAATATTTTGCGTCCGATTTAAGAGGGTTTCCAGTGTATATGGAAGCGGTTCGATACAGGAGACGCCACACCCATTTGTGCTGAAGTCATGCATGATATTTTCCACCCGCAACTCCAGTTGCCATTTCGTTAACGTTACCCGTAAGGCGTGTACACACCTGCTGAGATATACCCGATATCCGGAAAACGTTACGATATTTGTCGGATCGGGTCGAATCGCTGAAAACTACCAGGCACAATACCAGGGTATAGCATAACAGGCATACGAGTGTTGTTTTGTCATTGTGCAGTAGGAGTCTCCCAATATACTGGTCTGAGCAAGGCAGTACCTCAATATGTACCAGTTAAAGTCGCTTGGCACGAGTGGTCTTGGAGAGGGCAGCGGAAAAGTGCGCGACATTCGTTCTCTCCGTGTTTGTCGTCACCCACCGCATTCCTCCGTCGTCCAGAGCTCTGTTAGGCGAATACCTATTAATACTAACCGGTATAACGTACTATACAGCACGGAAAAAAACTCAATATTTCCCTCGATAGGGCGCTTGTCCTCCTATCGGGGGAATCTGACAACCTCAATAAGGCTGTAACCGCCATATTCACGAGTATGGCGGTCGCCCCATAAGGCGTTCGTATAGCTTTGGTACACTGCCGCCTTGTACACTGCCGCCTTGTGGAGGGACCTCTATCGTATGGGTTTTAATAGCGGTCTTGTGGGCTCACCTTCCAGAGATTGGCGTAACCTTTTTCGTCAATTTCAAGATTCCGAGCGTTTCGGACCCTTTTATGTATGAAACAAATGCCTGCCACGTAGACTGCACAGCAAGGTACAGCAGAGCGTCGGTGGTGTATGCAAGCAGCGATAGCAGGATTGTACCTCTGCTCTCTCGGCTAGGTGTGGGGATGTCATCGCTCATTGCTGCTGCTGTTCGCCGCGGCAACAAGGTAACATGTATCACACACAAGTACACTCCCGTGTTTGGCCTCACTCCACGAACGGCCTTTAGAGCGGGATCGGTAGCAGTAACACAACAAGATGCCTGCAGCACAGCTCTCGCACAATAGAGACGTGCGCGTCGAGCGTACTGCTGCCCTCTCGGCTTGCTGGGACGACCGCACTGCAGCTGAGCAGCAGCAAGCAGTGCTGTGGCACACGTGTCTTATCACATACAGCAAAGTGGGAGTGGTGGTGTGGTGGGGGCAGAGGCATACACCAACTGCTACGGCACGCATGCTCTATCCTCGAGGACGGACGGCAGGCTCCGATGAGCGCAAGTGGCCATAGCACAGCGTAGGTATAGCACGATTCGCGCATGGTGTTGCTGCTGCTGAATGGCAGGGTTGTAGTGTTGCTCCGATTAGGGCAACTTGCCAGTGTACAGCGCAGATGTAGCACGATACGCGCGTGACATTGCCAGCTGCTGCTACTGTTCGACGGCAGGGTTGTGGTGTTGCAGCCAGCTGGTTGTAACGCCCCGCACTGCACTCTGTCTGTGTTCCGGCAGCACCAGCGAGACTGTTCGCCGATCGTTGCCATTGTGCAACTCGCGCTGCGACTCGTACCTCTTGTTTAGTTGGTGCCAAGTTGCGGCATATACATGGTCTGTGATTTGTTTATTGCACCTGGTACGTTGCAAGTATTTGTATGAACGTTGCCCCTACATCCCGCCCCTGTTCCGTCATTTTTTCTTTCTTCTCTCGCCTTCGTTCCTGTTGTTAACGTGGCCGTTACGTCCCGCCATTGTTCCGCCCTTTTTCTTTTTTCCGTTCTTTGTCGTTCCTGTTCTCGGTGGTCGGTGTTCTGGCGGTCTGCTTTCGCTTTTTATCTGCTGCCCTGCACAGGTTCCGTGGACGCGGACAAGCCCCCAACCATCACCCTTGTTGTCATCTACAACCCAAGGTACAATTACAGAGAATGCCTACGAGTATCCTTGTCCTGTGAATCCGTTCGTGCCTTTTGCACTGTCTATACACGTTTCAATGGTTCATCCTAGCGCGCAAAGCGACCCGGCTCTAAAAAAATACGTTTCCATTGGGCGATGGCGATTTCGGTGTATGTTTGCGTCAAGATGTGTGAGAAGGACTCGGACTACTGGACGATCCGAAAGCATGTTAGCTTTCGATCTTCGTTGAGTTTGAGGTGGGATGGAACCTCGAATACTTTGAGGTGGGATGAAACCTCGCACACTGTGTGAATTCCTTGTAGAGCAGATGTGTCTCGCAGTGCGACTTTTGAGACAAAAACATGGTCTGGGTTATGTATTCTCGCTGAGTTAGATTGAGTTGTTTGTTTCGTGTTGTTGCTGTCGCTGTTCGGTCGGGGGTACACCCATAGGATGTCTTTGCGGTACCCATACCACACCACACAAGACCACACCACACAAGACCACACCACACCACACCACACCACACCACACCACACCACACCACACAAGACCACACCACACCACACCACACCACACCACACCACACCACACCACACCACACCAAACCACACCACACCACACCACACCACACAAGACCACACCACACCACACCACACCACACCACACCACACCACACCACACCACATCATACCACACCACACCACACCACATCACACCACACCACACCACACCACACCACACCACACCACACCACACCACACCACACACCACACCACACTACACCACACCACACCACACCACACCACACCACACCACACCACACCACACACCACACCACACCACACCACACCACACCACACCACACCACACCACACCACACCACACCACACCACACCACACCACATCACACCATATCACACCACACCTCACCTCACCTCACCACACCACACCACACCACACCACACCACACCACACCACACCACACCACACGCCAGCTCGGATCGAAGCACACAACCGCTCCTTAGTTGAGAGGAGGGCACAATGGCGACGCGACTCACTTGCCTACGCGTGAGCAATAAATTACTAAAAATAACGGGCGCCGCTTGCGTTGCCTTGCTGTTCTCAGGTATCCCAAAGTACCGCCACGGCTGGAGCTAGAATCCGCAAAGCAGCTCAACGATGACGAGGTGTGTTACCCCTCGCACAACCCAAAACCCGCTTCGGTTGGGGCGGCGCGAAGACACGGATTGGCAGGCACGAGCTTGCTGCAACAATCACGTTTACCCTGGACTACTGCTGTTTCATCCTGGGGTTGTGACTTGTGTATTTTGCCACTGCACGTGATCATCCTGGGGTTGTGACTTGTGTATTTTGCCACTGCACGTGACCTCGGCTTGTTCAGAACATCTTTGGAATTACAAGGCCCTTGCAGATCGAGCTGGAGAATAAAAGCGACGCACGTTTAGCCTATGTACACACATGCGCTCCCCTCTTGTATGGGGACTTTCCTTATGGGTGGAACACTTAATATGTAGGATACGGTACGGGCCCTCCAATATCGCTTTTTCCCGCCTCGGCCTCGATACCTTGTTTGTGTGCCCAAACCAGTCGTGTTTCATGTAAGCAACTTTCTTGTATATTTTGTTCCGATTGCTGCTGCTCGACGGTACACGTTTCTTATTCCGCCGTTTCTTATCTCTTTAGAGAGTTTGAGCTCCGTTTCCTACACCGTTAAAATTCTCAAGTGTCTGGATAAAAATCAGCACTAAATTTCTTATTTTCAATTTTCTCATTAGGGAGCCAGTAACACTGTACACGCGTGCCCTCCCTTTCCGTGACGTCCTTTTCTTGGCGGTAGTTGGGTGCGGCACGTTTGGTGTTTGCTTGACCTCGGCGCTGCTGTTGCTTGCACATTATCGGCCGTAGCCGTGTCTTGGTTCTTTTATTGTTTCGTATTTTTGGGGCAGCCAGGGGTAAGCAATGCCGACGCCGGCACAGCATTGGTGTGGTGGCAGGGCGTGAAGCTGCCTCTCCGAAGGCGGTACCTCGTCGTTCTCGGTTTTGAGTCGTGGGACACGTCCTTCCGTGATGTGCCCTGCGTCCTCTCGTGATTTCGTGGCTCCTCGAACTCATGGAACATCACACCCCTCAAAAGTATAACCGCATGTGGTGACTTCTGGCCCGAGGTCGAAACCCCAAAGGCATGGGTTGCACTTTCAAACTGGTTTTGTATCAGCCGTATTGAGGGGGGTGTCGTGTATTGCAGATACCCGCCAAACTTTAACATGGGCTGGTGTCTCGCGAAATGTCGAAGACCATCGCCTCGAGCACTTTTGCCAATAGTACAGCTCCCGAGTGGTAGCACGTTGCTTGGTAGCTAGGTTTCGGTATTCCGTGCTTGGTGTTCCAAGCTCCCACGATAGCGTCTCCCTCTCCTGAAAGCGGATAGGGAGTTCCACATATTCACACAGAATTTTCGCCGGAGCTGGTGAAATCTCAAAGATCCCGGTTATCTTCAAGACCTCGAAGGTCTCGAAGAGCCGTTTTTATCCTCTCGAAGGCGGATCGAAGTATCGACGTGTCGCACAGATAATTTGGCAATGGCTGGTGGAGATCCATCAACGCTTTCGAGCATCGTGCACGTATTGAAGATCTCCGCAAGATCTTCAAGATCTCCTATGGTGCAGGTTGCTCGAATCGTTATCGATTTTGGAGACCACCTTCCGCCCGCTACGGTAATCGCCATTGTTATGTCCGCCGCTGTCCTGGTTAGAGCTCGTCAGTATTTTCACTGTTACGTGTTGTGTCACACATCCGACATAATAGGTCGCTATTAATAGTCATGATCTATGCTACTCAGGGCAGACGAAGCCCTGGTCGATATGATCTGCATGGCCTACAGAGTGTGAGAGCCGTATGATCTGCATGATCTAACCCGGATTTACTGGGTTGGATCTGTACTGCGCAAATTCCAGAAATCGTATGATACCAGCAGATGTAGGATCTGGGTTATCTACTGTAGATCATGATATGTCCGATGTGTGTGTCCTTTGCGTGTATTGACTCTCATTGGTTGAGGTTGCACCGCATTTCCTCAGGTGGCCAGTCTCAGGAAGCAGCTAGACGCGAAGGCAGAGGAGATGGCCGCGGTGGGCATGGTGATGGTGCATGACCTCCTGGTGCTGACGAACGACTTCCTTGCCGATAAGGATCGGGCGGACAGCGAGACGGCCGGGGGCAAGAAGGGGTCGCGCGAGAGCCTGTTCGAAAAGATGCACGAGGAGGAGCAGCGGCAGAGGGAGAGGAGGGTGAGGTCGCGTGCTGCTGTTTTTTTTCCGACCTAGCCTTGTTGCGGTTCTCGCAGTATAATTACTCAGCATCACCATGATCTATTTAAAGTCCGTGGTCATAGGACAGGCTCGAATCGCCCTTGGATGGAATACTACCTCGGGGAAACGTAGCAGAAGCTAAAGTGATACACGTAGCTAAAGCAAGCCATACCTTTTTACCGGACCTGGCCTTGTCTGGCATGGCCTGATATTGGTTGACCTGGCCAGGTATTGGTTGACTTGCCCTTACACTGCTTGAGTGTACCTGCCTTTCTTGCTTGACCTGGCCTGGAATAGCTTGGCTTTGTCTGATATTTATTTACTTGGATTGATATTGCTTGGGTTGGACTAATAGGCGTTGGTGTTGTTGGCGGAGATGATGGCAGGACATGGGGATAGAAATGGGGCAGGCCCTTCTCTCCTGCGCCTTCGAGGAGTATAGAAGAGAAGGGGGGGGGGAGGCAGAGATACAAGAGACAGAGGCAGAGACACCCGCACAGACAGGCAAGCAGTTATGGTTCGTGGAGTCATTTTCAATTTCGTGCAGCCAAACACTTCGCATAGCCAGAGTCGCCGAATTCCATCAACCAAGCGCAGAGATGAAGACACGTGACAGAGAGATGCAAACTATAAGTAGCAGAGAGACAAGGCGGGGGGTGCGTGCTCGCCCCAGCCGACTTATTCGCTGCCTACACCGTGATCGGTTCATATCGGTCCGGAACCTGGCTTTGTCAACGCCCTTTAGAGCTTGGGACGAAGGGTGGACGTCTAGGCAATACAGCAAGCACCCCCTCTATGGTTCTGGTACCTGCCGGGCAACAATGCCGGCATTATGCCGGACACCGGCACTATTAGGTATAGCACGGATACTGGTACTTGCGTATTGCGTTGCGGTCGTGCGAACCGATTTCACCGGCACCATAGCGGGCAACCGGCACTGCGCAACCGGCACTGCAGAGGAATTTATAATTTACCTCTAAGGAGAGAAACAGCCGGACGAAACAATATATTTTGGAGAGATTTCTACGAAAACAGGGCAATCGAACAGCCGGCACGTCGAACCCGCCCAGACTGACTCTTGCCACCCTCCGCGTGGTGCGTCGAAAACCGCGTGCCAGGAGGAAGAGGAACGGGCAGAAGAGCGCCGGCAGAGGGAGGAGGAAGCGAGGGCGCTGGTGGAGGAAGAGGCTAAGGGGGAGGCGCAGTGGGCTGTGGTTCAAGAGAAATTGGAGCAAGACAGAGAGGTGCGTATCAACGTCTGCCTTCCGAAAACAGGCATATTAGACCATCGGCTCGTGAGGGACAACGGCTCTGTATGAAAATTTATACGTATGCTATTGGCACTGTACGCCAACAGCTCTTTACGATTTTTTTTTGTATGAAACAAGTGTTTTGAGATTAACGATTTTTGACGTAAAGTCTAGAATTTAGGCCAACGGCCCTTTAGGCCAGCAGTGCTTCACGTCAACGGCTCTGTAGGTCACCGTCTCTTTAGGCTTTAGGCTCTTTTTGACCCACGACGGTGTCGTCATTTTCGTGACGGAAGCGTTCTTCGCCCGACTCGAGAGGAACTCCTCGTGGGAGTTTAGAGTCGGCGCGGTAGCGAGAGGCCCAGAAGGTGATAAATGGCAAGCTATTTGCCTCAAGGGCTCTTAAACACCTCTAGAATGTGCGGGGTTGCCCAGGCGGTATTTCCCAACCCAGCAGCTCGGACTGTGTCGTGTAGCCAATGTTGTAGCCGTCGTCTGCTTTTTGCCGGTTTTCCCCTTTCAAGTCCCATGAGGTTTAACGAGGCCATTCAGTCAGGCTCCGAGCACATGATGGCTGCATTCAATGCTTACACACCTCGGACAGATGATGATATAGATCATACAGATCATGTAGATCATATAGATCATACAGATCATATGGATCATGTAGATCATGTTAGATCAAATATAGACCGCATAGATCATGTAGATCATATAGATCATATAAATCACCTACAGTAGATCCTGTATCTGACGCGTGCTACGATAGAGCTATAGCACTTTTTCGCCAAATTATTTTCCTGAATTTCGGGACTCTTTACCCCAAAATATCGCTGGAAAGGTTTAATTTTCGCTTTTTTTTTTCGTTTTTGCACCTAAGGCGTGAAATTGATTGTTCATGTATTAGGGCTGCGTTTTCTATTTTCTCAAAACCATTTTTTTTCTTCAAGAAGGCATATAATTCCTCAAGTGGTTAGGAGCCTAAGAAAACACAATGGTTGGGTCACCTCTATCGTTCAGAGATGTTGTGCAGAATGCGTATCTGAAGAGTACCACAGATTCAACCCCCCGGAAACTTTTTCTTGGCTGGGGTTTTGTAGGGGTTAGGGAGGGGGGGCGGGGGCGGCAAGGAGCCGGGGGAGGGCGTTCGGCTATTTTTTTTGTGCATGAATTTGTGCACTGGTCACCAGGGAAGTGGTCGTACGTCTCCCACCCGGTAACATGGGCTATCAATAGACCATACAGGTCACCCCTGAAGGATCTAGATCATCAAGTGGGGATAGATCATCGGTGATCTGTTCTACGTGCAAAAAGGTTAACCCTGTTAATCGATAATGAAATGGGGACCGGGGATCTGTCCAACTTGTAAAAGGTTGACCCTGTTTGAGCGGCAAGTATTTTCCGACACCATGTCTAAGTCACTTGTCGCCGAAGACTTGGGTGCGTTTCGGTAAGGGTCAGGGGCATGTAATGTGTCAAAGCGTAATCGCTGTCGGCTCAAGCGATGCCTTACTGCAAGATCAGCCACTAGCCCCTCCACCTGCAATACCCATCGACCCCTCTTTCGCGCGGGTGCCAAAAATTCCCAGAGAGCAGCAGGTTTGGAAGCTCTATCAGCGATGGAAGGCGTTATTCCTGAGGTTTCTGCGGGCTACGGGTTGGATAAGGACGAAGGTGGTGAGCGGGCGGCGAGGGCAGGGACGAAGCAAGATGGCGGCGATGCAGGTACGGCACGGCGATAACTCAATATGAAAACAGCTACCTTTGTCCACACCCCCCTCTCTCTCATACTTGAGGTGAACAACAACAGCCGGCGTCACAGGATTTGATTGTAGCGACGAGCGAACACCCGAGAATATCAACAGTTGTTCACATCCCTCTCTTTCGCTTTTTGGAGGAAGCGCCGCCGGTCGACATCACGGGAATGTGAAAATACTTCGGCGGTGAGACGATGTGAGTACAACAACAATTGAAAACAAAAATGCCTCTTGTTCCATGTTTCAGGGGAAGCACCACCGGCCGACGAAGACTCTAGCGCCACAGACGACAGCTGGATGAACGACCCCGAAGAAGTGGCCGACGGCGGGTTTGCAGCAGGAGCAGGTGGCGGCGGCAGCGGCAGCGGCGGCGGCGGCGGTGGCGGTGTGGAGAGGACCGCTGGTGTCGGTGTGCGCAGCAGCTGGTATCGGTCGCAATTTAAGGAGCTCGAGAATCTTGGAAAAGGGGGGTTCGGGACGGTGGTCAAGGTACGAGCCTCCGACCAATCGCTGTTAACCCTTTTTATTCGGTAGTGGTCCCTCTATAGTGCCGATATGTGCACTATAGAGGGAATTACCGGCACTGTAGCGGCAACCAGCACGCCTCCGCATACTGCCACTACTCGTTGTTCCCGTATGTGCCAGGTGATTTCACAAGCATTATACCGGGCAACCGGCATTACTTAACCGGCACTATAGAGGGATCACCACTGTACTAGAAAATGATCCCACTTTAGTGCCAAGTATTTTTTTCTCGTGGATGCAGACCTGAAGAGGTTAATAGCGGTACATAGTGGACTGGCGAACCTCCGACCAATCATAGGTCAGAACACAGGTGAAGGCACTAATTTCCATCTAATCAGGTTTCAGGGTGATAGTGCGAAACGGCGAGCCTCCCAGTACTCATGCTTCGAAACGATGGTAAGGTTCGAATCTATGACTCTCACGTCGTGTTCAGGAATGGTTGTGAAGACGGTGCTACCCCGCCGACCACTCGTCCTTTAGAACGATCGTGAATGCACATGCCTCTTACCAATCATGTTCCGGAACAAAGCGAGAGCTTCGGGCCAATCACAATCCAGAACACTAGTGAAGGCACGAACCTCAGACCAATCAGGCGGAGGGTAGTGTGATTTGGCGAGCTTCCAGGCAATCATGGTTCGAAGCGATGGCAAAGGTGCGAGCCTCTGACCCTCTTCTCATCAATCGGAAATGGTAGTGCAGAAGGTGCGAGCCTTCCACCAACATAGCTAGCGGATGTGCATTTAACGGAGAGTCCTCGGGATAGCCAAATTTCGGGAGGTGTCTCGAATTAGGACTTGGAATGGGGCTCTGTCTCGAGGGGCATGCGTGATCAATGGTCAAGCGACTATGACAAGCAACACATGAGAACGCCCGCCCCCTGGTTGGTGACAACCTGACGTACTCCGTCCCGGCATAGTAAGGATGCGAGGGTCTATAGTCATACGACTACGGCCATGCACAGACTGAGTACACCCCCTCCTCAGCTAGCACACCCTTGCCTTTTTTGCTACTGCGGTGAACAAAATTCGTCGAATTCACAGCTGACGTCCTTAGAATAATTTTATAAAATAGGCGCGGCGTGCTTACGCTACTGCTGCTGCGGCAACCTGCGGCAACTACTAGCCTCTAGCCTCCTCCAGACACCCGCCGTGACCAACTCTGCTACGGGGGAGACAGCGGATGGACCCCTTGACTGACCGCCCCTACACTAACACTAGTACAGTTATGCCAAAAGAGGCCTCAATGCTCCCAAAAAGACCGTTTTTTTAGCGCTGTCAATTACAGTAATGACCCCTCCATAGTGTCTTTTTCCCGCCATAGTGCCTGCGAAATCGCTTGGTGCAGATGAGAACAACAAATAGTGGCAGTACGCGGCGTGGCGCGGGTTGCTGCTATAGTGCCGGTGTTTCCGGCTGGAACACACGGGCACTAATTGTGTATACCGCTACCACATAGTCAAAGTGCGACAACCAATATTGACAGACCGTGCTTTGGTTTTAAGTGCTGTTGAACGCCCTTGCACGACGGTTCGATTCGTTGCGTTTCCTTGACTTGGCCTCCTTGCCTGACCGTTCGTTGCGATGCGTGTCCCATCCGCTCCCCTGCGTTCCTTGGCTCAACCTTGCCTTGTATTGCGCAACCCCAGTGCGCATTGTGGCACCGTCAATTCTGTAAAACCAAAAGTGACAGACCGTCCGTGGTCATGTGTCTCCTTGACCCCCCCCTTGCCCGACCGTTCGATACCTTGCGTTTCTTTGACTTGCCCTTACTTGACGGTCTGTTGCCTGGCGTTTCCCGCCCGTTGCCTCGCGTTTCCCGTCCGTTTGCTCCCCGTTTTCTGGAGTTAGCCTTTTCTGACCTTTCGTTGCCTTTCGTTTCCTCGACTCGACCCTTGTGGAAGTGCACCCACGTTTCTGCGGACGTGTGCATGAACTTTTCTTGGGGTGGTTTTTGCGGTACAGCAGGGGTCCTCCAATAAGGCGGTCTGAGTAAGGCGGTCTCCGGACGTAAGGCGGTCATAATCGCTTGGCGGGACCGGGGAATTACACTCATAACGTAGAATTAATAAGGCGGCCTCCGCCAAGTAAGGCGGTGGTGTGCCACCTGCTGTAGCAAGAAGGGTCAACCCTTTTGGGACTTCAAAGGGGAACAAAAGTACTGACAAGGACGATGATTGCAGCACCGTCCGTCACATGTCTTAACGCGGGCGGCTGGGTAGGGTAATGCAAAAGGTCAATCAGGTCTGAGCCACGGTTGAAGGAACGTACGGCAAAACTCGTGCTGCTCCGCGGTCATACTGGAGTAGACGGCTGTCAAGACCGCTTTTTTAGTGTTTGTGTTGTGTGTGTACCTGAGCCGAGTCATCCCACGGTAGAGGCGTGCCAACACGAGGAGCTCAATATCTCACCCGAAAAGTGGCTTCGAAGCAAGGACGTCGGTTGACGATCTAGGTTTGTCCAGTCAAGGTCTCGTTAGACGTAACGTACCTGTTTTATTATGAAGCGGTCCTGGCCTCGACAGTTGTCCGTCAACAGTGCCGTCAACCGATATACTTGCTTCGAAGGCGTTCGCTCGCACAATCCGACCAACACTGTTGTGCGCTAGTCCTAAAACATACTCGTAAAAACATTAAGTTAACGCATTTACAACTGGAAACCCTTGTGGGGGACAAATTTACTCGAAGTTAGTGTAGGGAGGGAGTTTGGGGATCTAAAGGGATTAGCCGGTAGTTCCTCACTTAATGAGCTCAACAACTAGAATGCCAGAAACGTTTTGGCCCCGAGAATGCCACTCCTACCATGGTATGACTCAGCTCCCAAGGGGTAAGCCTTGCCTTATCGTGCGTCACCCCCTGCGCGTCGTGACAGGTTCGCAATCGGGTAGACCGGAGGTTGTATGCGGTGAAGAAGGTCGGGCTGGACCCATTTGACAAGGAGACCAACCGGAAGATAAGGAGGGAGGTTACCACTATTTCTACTCTGGTCCACAAGAACATAGTCAGGCGAGAAACGCTCGCGCGTTCTGGTGTAGGGTGCCACCATTCCCGCATTCGTTGTGCTGAAAAACGGCGTGTCCGTCTTCGTATTCGTTGTGCATGTGAGGAGCTTGTTTTCGTTTTACAGAGACCGAGAACTGGCGTAAAATTCACCAGTGTACCGTTTTATGGCTGTTAATTTTCGCTCCTAGACACCGCAGTAAACTGTGGAATAGGTTAACACCATTCCCACGCTCGTCCACAAGAATATAGTTAGGTGAGAAACGCTCGAATAGGTTTACAGGACGAGGAAAAGTAACAAGAATATCGAGAAAGAACGGGAAAAGGAACCCGAAGGAACAAAATAATCAGGGAAAAGCGCGAAAAATCAAAGCTCCAAGGGAACAAGGCAGCAGTACTCGTAGCAAAAAAAACGCGAGAGCAGCAACAGTACAAGTTAGGAGAAACAACAAATGCAATTTGACCACGTAAAGAGCCGGCGATGAGACGGCCGGATCACCGCAGGGGCCGACTGTGATTGTTATTGTTATGTTTTTGTTACAGTTGGTGTTTGTATCGTCTACTGAATACTCGCAGTCTATTACGCGGGGTCTATGTTTTGATGAAATTTTTGATGAGCGTATCATTACGCTCGTAGCATCGTCTATTTTCCTTTGCTCGCGGCGTGGATAAACCCAACTTTCCGGAATCTACTGCAAGAGTTTTAGAGGCCGTTCCCAACGGGTAGCGGCTGTTGCACTTTTTGCCTTTGTCTGACCTCTCTTTGTTCATCGCGCAAACGAACAGACATACCGACCACCTCTTCCCCCTCCCCGTTGCTGTGGTAGAATCGGGTTTAGAAAACTGCCTTCGGGCGTAGCATTTGTTGTGCAACGTTTTAAATCTACGTTGTCTCTACGATGGCGCCGACGCAAAAAAAAACAGTCGACGCTGTAGCCTAACCGTATCCCTATCCCGATCCCTACCCCAACCCGAAAGGCAAGGCCTGAAAATCGGGGATGGCTCTTAAGTGTCTCCGTAGTAGTTATTTGGATTTGCCCTCCATGTAGACCTGATTAGCATATTCCATCCTCGAACCCCTCTGTCGGATTTTGTAGGTACTATCAGGCGTGGCTGGAGGGGGGGGCGGGAGGCATCCCGGCCGCCGTCGAGGAAGAAGATCGCAGCGATGACGCTCCTAGCGACAAGCACGGCACTCCACGCGCCTCACCACGAGACTGTACTCCCCATCCCTCGCCAGGGGGCGGTACCCCACGCCCCTCGCCACGGGGTGGCACCCCCCGCCCCTCGCCACGGGGTGGCACCCCCCGCCCCTCGCCACGGGGTGGCACCCCCCGCCCCTCGCCACGGGGTGGCACCCCCCGCCCCTCACCATGGCGTGGCGACGGTGCTAGAGGCGGTGCTGGCAAGGGAGGGACGGGGGGGACCAAGGACCCGGATGTGACGGACAACGACCTCCCCAGAGTTAGCGACCAATCAGCGGAGGAGGACGGTGAAGGCGACCAGTCAGAGAGTGGGGCGGAGATGGGCTTTTTCCGTGAGCCCCAGGAGTCGTTGGGCGTCGCCGCCAAGGCACGGCGAAAAAACAAGGTGAAGCACGCGAACACCGCCGCCGCTGCCGCCACTGCTGCTGCCAACGCTGCTGCTGCCAACGCTGCTGATGCTGCTGGTGCTTCGCCGACCACACGGAAAGGTCTGAGGGGCGTTGTGCGGGATAATCATCGCGTCGGTGGCAACGGAGGAGGAGGCGACGGTGGAAGCTCTGCTGGTGGAGCTCCGGTAGGGGGAGGCGAGTCGGGAGGGTTTGCCTGCGATGTTGCCCCTATCTTGGCCAGCCCTCCCCGTGCCCGCCCATCCCGCTTACAGGCAACGGTGGCGGCCACTCCGAAAGAAGCTGCCGCCAGCGATAACCAAAATCTACTCGACGGCGGCGGCGGCGGCGGCGGCGGTGGTGGTGGTGGTGGTGGTGGTCTTGGTGGTGGTGGTCGTGGTGATGGTCTTAGTGGTGTTGTTGGTGGCGTTGGCTACAGTGAGAACGAAGGAATCGCATTAGGAGGGCAGGAGGGGAAGGTAAAGGGCAGGGCGGAGCTGGCGGCCGAGAGGAAGGCGAAGCGGCAGGCGAGACGGAAGGCGAAGAGGAGTAAGCGCCAGGCGGCGAACAGCACCGCCTCGGGCGAGGGACAGGGGGGACGGGGAGTGCAGCAGCGACGACGGGGAGGTGGAGGGGGGGGAAGGGGGGGGAGGGGGGAGGTTAGGGCAGGACGAGGGCCGTTGCCGGCCGAGCCAGCTGGAGCAGCCTCTCAAACTATTGTCAAAGGTGGGGCTACGTACGCGCGCGAATGTTCAAGTACATCTAGTAGAATAGGTACGAGTAGCAGTAGTCGTAGTAGTAGCAGTAGTATAGTGGTATTAACAGTATAACACAATAGTAGCAGCAACAGTAGTAGTAGTAGCGTAGCAGCAGCAGCAGTAGTAGTAGTAGTCGTAGCATAGTAGTAGAAGCAATAGTAGCAGTAGTAGTAGCAGTAGTATTCATAGTAGTGGTAGTAGTAACAGTGGTAGTACGCGTATTGGTGGCATTGAGAGTTGTAACACAATCCACCATTAATAGACCACTCAGTCACGTGACTTGAGTGGTCCAGCGGATACTGGTAATACTGGTAGCACTTGTTGGCAGAAACAATAGCAGTACTGGTGGTGCCAGCTGGGCCAGTTTTGGACAACAGCGCGTGGCGTGCGGTTTTTGGGAGCTCGACATTCAACGAGGCGTTTATTTTCGGGACGGGGCTTTGCAGGCATGGTCGGCGGCCGCACTATACTTGTCCCACATTACATTTTCATCCTTGCAGGCTACCTCTGTGTTTGCTACTTGTTTACTACAGTCTCTTTCTCAGCATTTGCTCTTTTTTCGTCATTTTGTTGTCGATTTGTATAAAAAAAATGCCAGATGCTGAGAAAGAGACTCTTTGCGAGTCTTGTGACTTCCCTCTCCTCACTTACCTGGCCTGATTTCCTGCTCCTGCTCCCCCCCCCAGTTTTGGCTTTCATTTGTTTACGTGTTGTATGTGTCGTTCCGTGTTACGGTGCGGCGCGGTGGGGTGCGGTGCGTTGCTGTTCGGCGCGGTACGGACAGACCTTGCAGCCTTACCTGACAGTCACGGTGATCCAACGAGCGAACGCAGGGAGATGCCCCCACACGCGCAACAGTCACCAAATCCCGTCTGTTGTGCTATTTCAGTCACTGTGACTGAGTGATCTGGTGGATAGCGCTCGCTGTATACGAAGAATATATATATAGTTTGGAGCTCTTAGTACCAAATATCGTCGAATATATGTAGTTTGGAGCTCGTAGTACCGAATATCGTCGGCATTGATCTCGGGGAACCTCCCGTCTAGGCACGGACTGTAGTAGCTATTTATTGGAGATCAAGCACCTTCGAGCCTTTTTCAGCGTAGAAAAACTATGACGATGCTGGGACTTGAACCCACGCACACTGTGCTCAGAAGCGGACGATCGAGCCAAAATACCATATTCGCATTCGACCAAGGGGGCTAGTGGATAGTGATATATATCTAGCCAACAATTTTCCGTTTTTCGTTACATTTGCAGCATAACCAGCATATTTCCTTGTTGCGTGACATGTGCTGCGCGGGCACCTAGGCAGGCCAACAGACAGCACCACAGGTAGGGTGTTTGCGACATACCAAGTTTCATTGGGTAGGAAAACATTAGATAATAGTGTGAAACTGCTGAACGTCACATCCCAAGGCCAACCAAACCCACGGAAAATTTGGTTGGAAAATTGTTTTCCTACATTTTTTTTTCGAATTTTCTTCCCACCCTCCATATTTTGCTCGCGGTGTGTTCCCGGCATCCCTGACGCTGCGTCGGCAGCGTTGATTGTTTGCACCATATTCCTCCCTTTTTCGCCGTATCACCCCCCTCCCCCCACCTCCGTTCTCTCGTTTTTTTTATTTCCTAGCGTATGTTTCGTGGGTTAGGCTGACCTTGGGTTGTGACGCCCGTCGGATTCGATAATATCGTTACATGTTTTCCTACCCACCCAAATTTGGTATCCGGCATTTGGTATCCGGCAACACCCAAGTAAAATAGCTCGCTATTGCTCAGGCCTTGGTGGTAAATGGCAACTCAACACGGCGCCGTGGTAGACTTGGGACCGAATTGTCGTCTACATCTCCCCACCCCCTCCCTCCCCTCGGAGACACGCCTGCCGGGCGTATTGTAGTGAGTACGTTTATTCGCTTCCGGCAGAAATGTTTGTATTCGCAAGCCCTACCCGGCCCTTGCCCCCCCCCCCGCCAAATTTGTCTTTGACCAATCAGAGTCGACCTCTGCCGACGCTACCCCTGCACCTGCGGCTGCTTCTATGACCGCGGTTAGTGGTGCTGCTGGTGGTGCTGCTGCTTCTGCGGCTCTGGCTGGTGCTTCTGCTGCTGCGGTGGCATCGACTGCTGCTGCTATGGCTCCTGCAGTGACTCCTGCTGCGACTGCGGCTCCGGCAGGTGACGGTGGTGGTGCTGCTGCTGCTGCTGCGGCGACGACTCCGGCTGCAGCGGCATCGACTACTGCTTCTGCGACACCGGTTGCTGCGCCTGCGGCTCATGCCACTGCAACTGATGCGGCTGTTGCTGTTGCGGCTCCGGCTGCGGCTGTACCCGCGGCTGCTGGGTCTGCTGCTGCCGCCGCCGTTTTGGCACCAACAGAGGTACCCAGAGGCTCGCTATGGGCCAGACGACACGGAGAAAACTCCAGTGATTCGTCTTCGTCATCGTCATCGTCGTCTTCATCCGCGTCTTGTTCGAGCGCGGCTTATTCGCGCGGAGAGAGCGAGAACACCTCGCCTCACCACCATAACAAGGCTGGTGGTTGGTCTGACGGACCGCGGGAGGTGGGAGGAACCGACGGCAACGAGGGAGGGGAGGAGGGAGAAGAGGTAGACGACGAGGAGGACGAGGGAGATGGGGAGGAGAGCGAGGCGTCGTGGGGGTCCGCGGGCGGCATCTATCAACCACAGGGTGAAGGGCGACTGTTTTCGGATGCCGAGTTCTTTCAGTTCTGCGGCTCGCCCGAGAGGGCTAGGTGAGGGGAGGGGAGGGCGTGGGCGAGGTTTTTTCACCCTCGAACAATTGTGGCGGATTTTATTCGATGCCTGATATTTTGGCTTGGAGGGGTGTGGTGGGGGAGGGAAAAGGGTATAGCGAGGGGTACGAGAAGGCTGAAAACACCGCGAAGTGCTTGTTTCTACCTTTCGCATAAAATATAGGGTGAAATTCGGCCGCCTTTCGCGAAAGTGGGGAATTTTGGTCACGGCACTCATGGCCGAGGAACACCACCTCGTGACCCTCGACCAGTTCTTCGCAATGCACACAATGTAAGCACCGTAGACTCAACCCGAAATATATGCGCGAGCGAGTGAGCAGAATATGTTATGACTTCCCCTCAGCGGCGCTCTCGGCCCTCGCCCCCGCTCTCGCCCCCACCCCCACCTCCACCTCCACCTCCACCAGCGCTTCCATCAGAGGTAATAATAGTGGCTGCTTCCTCCCAGCCCCACTCCCGCCCTCACCCCACCCATGCCCTCACCCCTACCCCACCCCCGCTTCTACATATATATACCCCCACCCCACCCCTAGTGCCACCCCCACCCCACCCCCACTCCCACATTCCCACCCGCCCTGACCAACACCCTTAGACAGAAATCTTCTTGCCTTACGTCGACCCTTGCTCTCGGATCCAACAGGCAGGCCAGCGACGGAGAAGTCGCTCCCATGTCGGCGACGTGGACTACGCGGGACGCCATGATGCAGCTCGTTGAAGAGAACCAGCTTCAAAGAAGGTCGTCCTTGTCGGCAAAGCTGGCCACTCAGGAGGAGATGGATGTCTCCTCCGCGTATCCGGCGTCGAGCCCCAAGCGGTGTATGGAGACGTCTGGTTCGAAGACGATGGTTTCGTCGTCTCCTGCGAGAAGGGTTCGGGGGGCCACCGGGGAGCGGCAGTTCCTGTACATTCAGGTTGGGTTTTGGTTGGGGTGGGTTTGGGTAGCGTAGGGTAGCGTAGGGTAGCGTAGCGTAGGGTAGGGTAGGGTAGGGCCGGGTAGGGTAGGGTAGGGTAGGGTAGGGTAGGATAGGGTAGGGTAGGGTAGGGTAGGGTAGGGTAGGGTAGGGTACGGTGGGGTTGGGTAGGGTAGGATAGGGTAGGGTAGGGTAGGGTATTCGACGTCGAGCCCGAAGCAGGGGACGGGGACGTCGGGTTCGAGCACCATGCTTTCGTCGTCTCCTGCAAGAGGGGTCAGGGGTGCCACCGGGGAGCGGCAGTTCATGTACGATCAGGTTGGTTTGGTTGAGGTTTAGGGTAGGGTAGTGTAGAGTAAAGTAGCGTAGGGTAGGGTAGTGTAGGGTAGGGTAGAGTAGCGTAGGGTAGAGTAGGGTAAAGCAGAATAGGTTAGGTTAGGTTGGAATAGGGTGGTTAGAGTAGGGTAGGGTAGATCTAGTTTGGTTAGGTTCCTGTACAAACAGGTAAGGATTGGTTGGGGTTAAGGTTATGGTATGGGAGGGGCGGAAGAGGCGGGAGGGTTGTTATTGTTGTTGCTGCTGTTGCTGTTGGTAGTATGGTTGTTGTTGATATTGTGATTGTTGTTGTTGATGCTGCTGTAGTTGTTAATGCTGTTACGGTTGCTGTTACTGTGGTTACTGTTGACATCCTTTTTGCTGTGGCGGTTGCGGTTACAGGTGTTGTTGTTGTTGTTGTTGTTGTTGTTGTTGCTGCTGTTGCTGTTGCTGCTGTTGCTGTTGCTGTTGCTGTTGCTGTTGTTGTTGTTGTTTTTTTGAGTCAACCGTTGCTGCTGCGGACGATGGCGTCGACACTGACGCTGCTACCGCTGTCGCCCCCCTTTTCCCTACCCCAGATGGAATACTGCGAGAACACCTTGCGCCACCTGATCGACCACGAAGAGGTTTGGAAGGAGGAGGAAAGGTGCTGGAGACTCTTCAGGCAAATGCTAGAGGGCGTAGATTTCATCCACTCGAAGGGCATCATCCACAGGTGACCCATCTGCGAGTGACAACACACGGGAGCGGGTTGAACCCATTTATTCTTCTCGCGTTGATACGTATCCACCCTTTGTTGTCGATAACCACAAGGTTTCTCGTGTGACTAACCGTCCAGACCATTCTTCTGCTACATATCGTGTGAATGTTCCGCCCACCCACTGCTGTTCTCGCAATATTTTCATCGTTGTGGTGAGAGAATCTTACACAGCTCGGACAGATAATATAGATAATGTAGATCATCTGCAGTAGATCCTGAATCTGCCGATTTGAGATGTTGTGCAGGAGCTGTAGTTAAACGGTACGGATCCAACCCAGGAAACGCGTGCTAGATCATGCGGATCTTACGACTCCCACCCGGTAACATGAGCTAGACCGTACAAATTTTCCCCGGAATATCTAGATCATAGAGTGGGGATCGGTGATCTGTTTGACGTGTGTAATCGCATCTTCCTCCTCGATTGGGGGGGGGGGGAGGTATCATTATTTCGACCAAATGCGAGTTTCTAGTTTAGACCGCGCCAAAAGATAAAGAACCCGTTTCGAGATGACTGAAGCCTGATTTTGTATAGGCTTTCTGTCCGCCGCCGACTGAGATGCATCTATCACGACTCTCGGAATTTCCAACAAACGCTTTTTTTTGTGGCGACGGTTACAACTATCCTTGTACGCTAGTTCAGAGCGACAGCTAGCATCTATAGCTTCATCCCTCCACTATCTTTGTTCGCAGGATGAGCTATAAAACGAAAAAGGGGGGGGGAGAAAGCACCCACCTTTATTTCACCGCGTTTGACTCAAGTTTAGTTTGTTGGCTGGTCTTACCCGGTACACTGAGCCTCAATCGAACATAGTCGCAACGCAGGAGAGCTCGCCTGAAAGGTGGCGATATTTTCCTTTTTTTGGGTGTAATTCCATCCTGTTAACAGTGGATCTCCGTTATCTGCCTGTATGTACTTTACATTTGGCTAGTCCTCCGGTAGAGGAACCCCATCAGTCGAACCGTTTTGGCCAAAAAGTGTTGCCCCCTATCCCTGTGGCTGCACGGGTCCTTGGCCGAACCCCAGCTTGGCGAACGCTCACGTGGACATGCTCACAACCACGACGCCAACCAGCTTTTTTTTTCTTGCTTGGTGGTCTCTTTTTTTTTAAGGTGTGGTCATCCATTGTGTGCATGCGGTCGTCCATTGTTTTATTTTGTGGTGGTCCACTGTGACCGTCCATTATTTAATTTTGTTGTTCATCTGACGATGTGTAGCGCTTGCTCCAATCATAAATCAGCCACATACAATAGGAAACCCAGAATTCGATGACCTCAGACATGGAAGATGCTACCAATCAGATCTGAGTACCTGCCGAAACACACGCATGCCGTAGTGTAAGCCCCGGTATGAATACCTCTATCAACTCCTACCCGACCCTTCACCTAATCAAAATGTGAAAGGGTGGTGATTACTTATGTTTGACATGTGGTTGTCCATTGTTGTCTCGTGACAATACGTTCACTGTTTTCGTGCGCGCATGCATCCTTCGTTCTCGGTCATCCATTGTAGATGTGTGATTATCCGTTGCTGTCATGTGACCAACCATTCACGCATCCATTGTTTTCGTGTGGTCATCCATTTGGTACCGCGCGGCAGATAACCCCGCGCTGTTTTTTGTTCCCCTCGACACGACGAAAAGGACTAATCGGAGTTACAACACAGCGCCGACCTACTGTGGGCAATCTACGAGTACTCGGAAACCTGGCTAGGGATCGAAGTGTTTCACACATGGGACAGGTCACGATCTAGATCGTATAGATCATACAGATCATATAGATCGTACAGATCATATATCTGTCGTTTATATGTGTTGTGCAGGATCTGCGTAAACCAAAGATACGGTACGAGGGGTCACCTTTGGGGCTTTTTTTTTGCAGGGGGGTCGGGGTCACTCGCGCGAGTGACCCCCCTTGTTTTCTTGTGGCCTTGAGCTTTCGCGTTGTTTTTAATTGTGCGCCAGGAATCATGGAAGGGTAAGCTGTGGTGCGCCAAACAAATCGCCTGCAGTGGTCTTGCCCGTGAGATACAGAGTCACTGTTGATAGGGAAAAATGGGGCATCCCCCCTACCGTGCGGTCGTAGCGTGATCTGTAGTACAGATCCATACCCAGGAATCGTGTGCTAGATTGTTCAGATCGTTCGGCTCTCACCAGGCATGACGATCTAGACCATGCCGATCGTATACAGACCAGGGATGTATCTGTCTGCCGTGAAAGACGCAGATCATATAGATCATGAAATTGGAAGTGATCTGTCCCAAGCGTGAAATGTTCAGACTGTGGACATATCTGTTGAGCGCTCGGAAACCCGACACGGACTCTTAAGTGTTTCACAAGTCGGGCACATCAGATCCCCATTTATGATGTATGCATTTCAGAGCGGACGGGTCCCTGGCGTGGATGATCTGCGTGGCTTACAGACCATGTTTCCGGGTGAGAACCGGTTGATCTAAATGATCTATAATAGTACACGTTTCCTGGGTTGGATCTGCACCACGCAGATCGGGCTCAACTTATTATAACGGCAGATAGAGGATTTGGATGACCTAGATGGTGATCTGTTCGACTTTTGAAATGTTTTAGAGCGGCGTTATATAGGGCTAGGGCGTTTAGAGTGGCTCCGCTCGTTCAAGGTTAAGGTTCCGTGCGACCATTACTGTAGTCCACCGCTCTTGGTGTTGTAATGGCCCAGGGTGACGTTTTTTTTACATTTTTGAGTATCGCTCCCGTGATCTCTCCTCTGTGTTGTTTTGTCTTTTTCTCTTTCCCTGTTCCTATATTGTGTCCCTCTTTTTGTTTCCTTCTTTTCTCTGTGTTCTCGCTCTGGTTCCCTCCCCCTCTGTGCCTCTTTCTCGAGCCCCCTCCACCCCCCTCGTAATCCCCTCACACCACTTTCACATGACGAAAGCACTAGCCAACCTGGAGAGTGCACCCCGGTATGATGATAAATAAATAAGTTGTCGATGACAACGCCCCGTGTTCAGGCAGAGGAGCATCAACAAAGACCACCACCCCTCCCCTACACCATTCCTCCTCTCCCTCTCCCGCCATGTCTCTCTCCTGGCCGCTGCCTTTCTTGTTGGTTCTTGCTCCCCGTTTTATTTCCCCTCTATTCCTCCCTCTCCCTCTCCCGCAATGTCCCTCTCTCGACCCCCGATCCTTTGCTCCGTCTCGAAAGGGATATGTGGTCAATGGTCAAATGACTAAGGCAAGCACTAAATGATACCCCCCCTCCCCCGCCCCCCCTTTCCCTTTCTCCTTTTCCGGACGTATCCCCCTCTCGGCTATTACCTTTTCCAGGGACCTGACTCCCCCCAACGTTTTCCTCGACGGAGAGGAAAATGTCAAGCTAGGGGACTTTGGACTCGCCACCTCCAAAAAGGCGCACACCAGGGTTGTAGACATGCAGCACAAGGTAAGAACATGTACAATTTCTTTTTCATGATCACGGGAACGCTTGCTTTTTTTTTGTTTTCCTCTTCTGTTCAGTCGCGATTAGTTTGGTTTCTACCTTGGTTTAGTCTGTGACCACGTGATTTTTATCTGCCTACGATGAAGAGTTGGGACGGACACGGGGTGCTCTGATGTTGCCGTTGGGCAGAGTGAACAGGTTTGATGTGAAGACAACGCAGAGAGGTAGGCGCGTGTGTGTAACCAAGAACCCCTAAACCAAGGTTGTGGCCATGCAACACGAGATAAGGAAACGGACTTGATTTTTGCATAGCCACAATATAGTGCCAATAATCTCAGGTAGGGACGTTTTCTGTATTTCAAGCGTCACCTATACTACATCTAGGCACAATGCAACACAACATGCGGCGACAAGCGCAATGATTTACAAAAACCACAGTAGGCATTTGTGCATTTCAAGCTGCATGGTTTTCACTCTCTGTAGACTTGGAGCACGCGGTAAGGACACGAACGCGATTTTGTATGATTTCGTGTAGGGGCGTGTGTGTAACCAAGAAGGTTCACACCAAAATTGTAGACATGCAACACACGGAAAGGGAACGAGAACCGACTTGTTGCATATTCCCAGGTATAATGGAGGTCCCCCCCAGCAAGACTATTTTAGTAAGGTGGCGTTCCGATATAAGGCGGTCGAAATGGCTTGGCGCGACTGGGGAATTGCCACTCATAGCCTGGAATTAACTAGATGGCTTCCGCCAACAAGGCGGTCATGTTGCCCCAGCACACCGCCGCCTTATGGAGGGGGGCTAACTGTAGGGGCATGTGTGTAGCTCAAGCTGCATGGCTACGTCTAGACATGCAGCTCAAGGTGTCGAAACGAATGATAATTTTTGCGCAGTCACAGGTAGGGGTGTCTCTGTGTTTCGTTTTTCAAGCTGCAAGTCTGGACTACAACCGTGTCAACGAATTGTGCAAGGTGTCCCCCTATTTCACACCTGGCACAGATCATGTAGATCATATAGATCGTATAGATCATATAGATCGTATAGATCGTATAGATCATGTAGATGGTCTACAGAAGATCCTGTATCTGCCGTTATGAAGTATTGTACAGGATCTGTACGTGTAGAGTATAGATCCGACGCAGGAAACTTGTGCTAGATCCTGCAGATCGTACGACTTCGAGCCGGTAACTTGAGCTGGGCCACACAGATCTTCCCTGAAATATCTAGATTATCATGTGGGAAACGATGATCTAACGTGTCTCCCTAATTGAATTGTACCAGCAGACTAGGTCGGTGTCGCTCTTTTTCTCTCGTTTTTGTTGATTCTTTGTTTTATCTCTTTTGCTTCCGTTTTTTTGTATTTTTTTTCCATGTTTTAACTTTTGTCTCGTTGTTTGGTCTCTTTGGTACCCCCCCCCCCCGCCTACGGCCATGCACGATATGAGTGCACCCCCCCTTTCCCCCCTTCATGTTTTGGGCGAGATTCGGATAGTGTAAGACAACCCAGAAGCAGCTTACTTCGTACGACCCCCCCCCCCCCCCCCCCCCCCTTCATTCACGCCTCTTTCACACACACATCATATAGAAGGGTCTTACATGGAGCAGCGACGATGACAGCCAGAGTCAGAACTCCTTTTCGCGGAAGGGAGCGGCGGATACAGCTCGGGAAAGCGGTAATCGTCGAAGCAATGAGAGAGACTCCTTTGGGGACGGCGTCGGTTCGGTGTTGTCAGCTTTCCATCCTTCCGCCTTTGGGGAGCTGTCGATGAGCGATACCAGTCAGCTGACCGACGGGGTTGGCACCGGGTGAGCAAGCGGCGAATGTTGCACGCGAACGGACAGATCATCGGTTCCCACTTGATAATCTAGGCCTCTCCGAGGGAAGATGTGTAGGGGTAAACGAGCGGCGAATACTACACACTTTGAACAAATAGATGAATTATTCCCACTGAATGATGTCGATCTGTTCAGGGGATATCTGTATTGAGCTATGATATACAGCTCATGTTGCTGGGTGGGAACCGTGCGATCCGCATGATCTAGGCTCCCACCCGGCAGCTCGTGTTTCACGGGTAGGATCTATACGCTTCATGTGCAGATCCTGCGCAACATATCGTAGCCGCAGCGGATCTACTGTAGATTATCTAGATCGTGTGTTGTCCGACTTGCGTATGGTAATATTGACAGATTTTGCAGACCCCCATGGTGCAAGTGTGTACCTGCAGACCGTTAATTTCCTCGGGACAAGGCGGGGGGTATTTTGCTGTACCCCCCCCCCCCCCCCCCCTGGCGGGCCTGTTCTATATATTATGGAAGCCATATGGGCGTGCGCGTGCGCGTGAGTTGAAAGAAGCGGGTTTCGAGCTGATGTTGTTGTTGTGGTTGTTGTTGTTGCTGGTGTTGGTGTTGGTGTTGGTGTTGGTGTTGGTGTTGGTGTTGTTGGTGTTGTTGATATTCTCACATTAACTCGCCGTGGCCATAACCCAGTCCGTGGTCACAGGATAGGCACGAAAACTCTTGAGTCGAAGGATACCTCTCAAGACATGATATTGCACACAACCAAAGCAAATCGTACACCTCGAAACTTGTTTTTTTTTTACGCATACTACGGTAGACGTGCGCACCAACCATTTTGTTTCCTAACAACTTGAGGAGCTCTCTTTTTTTTTTCTTTTCTTCATCCCATTTATTATCCTCGCACTACTCTCGCCCCCCCTCCCTCCCAGTAGTAACTCAGACCCGCGGTCACATAGTGGGCCCTCCTCCCCCCTCCCCACTACGGTGCGTGCCTTCATTTTTATCGCGAGAATAATTCAGCGACGTAGGTATAGATAGGTATGCAACGAAAAATTATTCCCCCTCAAAAAAGGTTGAACTTCGGACGATTTTGGGTTAAGTAGAGAACGAAAGTTATTCCAAAAATATCTTGAATTTCGGATGATTTTTGGTTAGGGAGGCCTGTTATTCAGACAGCGATTCAGCCCAAATTTGTTACCTTTACCATTGGAGGCGCCATGACCAGGGCTGTGAGTTGGCTGACTATTGTAATAGTAAGTCGCGGACCACCAGGTACCCGGTAGTTACTAACTAGGAATTTGTTTTTCACAGTTAGTTGCACCCTAACAAATGGAGCTCTTGCGTCTTTGGTTCTGATTGGGGCGCGTCTGTGGCTCATCGTGTGATGCTTATTTTGTACCTGGTATGTGGTAAACCAGTTGGTCGGCTTTCACAGAGTAGATATTACGAAGAAAACGATTCAGGTTGAGCTTGTATTGAGGTTGAAGAAAAAACTGCAGACATGGAATGTCTTTGTTTCTGCCACTCGATTAATAACTTGCCTTGAAGCAAGAAATAATCTCAGCCTTAACAAATATGGTACAGTAGTGTGTGTCCCGATTTAAGAGCGTACAAGATAAGAACATTGTCTCGTCAGTCAAATCGGCATGCCCCGCCTATGCTAAGAGCTACCATGGTATATATTTCCCACTACGGTAAGCGGTAAGGTAAGAGCTGGGATCTGTAGTTCAGAGCGCTTGTTTCGGCTCTTTACGGGGTGCTCTTTTAATTCGGGGTACCTAACGTATCCTCGTTTTTTGTGCGCGTGTTTTCTGTGTCGGCGTTTTTTGCAGCCCGTACATCGCTCCGGAGCAGGGGGCAAGGTTCGGGCAGTACAACCACAAGGCGGACATGTGGAGCCTCGGAGTCATTCTGTTTGAGATGCTGGCGCCAAGGTCCGAAAAGAGGAAAAACAGAACAAGCCTGTCAAAGTTGGGATTTTTTTCACTTGTAGATCAGTATAGCAGAGGTGGGGGGCCAAAGTGGTCGCTCAGAACGTCAGCAGCACGCACCACTGCCTTCATAAAAAACTGTGCCCTCGTGTTAACACTTTTGGAACCCGTGTAAAAATGACGGTCCCCGGAACACATTCTCACACTGATGGCTTGACGGAGCCCTTGGAAGCCTTTTGCTTGATATCTGCTCTCGTCTGCGCAACCCACGACCACCTGGGGGGGTGGTGTTCGTTCTAAACCGGCACGTACTGGTTACAGGTCACACGGTCCGTCCGTACGTATGACCCACTGTGTGACCTACGTGAATGTGATTCCAATCCTTCCGTATACGCACAAAACTCATATTCCTCCGCCTCGCTGTGCTCCCCGTGGGAATAATATGCTTTTGTCAACACTTTCGGGACTCGCAACCGCCCTGCATTGCATGGCCCGGATCACCTTGCTGTAGTGCAATGTGCATCTCTATCTCGTAGAGTAGTTTGTGACCTCAGAGCTCGTCGCTCTAGAGGTATCTGCACGGACGCTGGTTGTGCTAGATATAGGTAGAAGTATCCCTTCAATGTCAAGAAAACAAAGCACACTTTTACAATGATGTGTATCGAGGCTCTGACTTTGTGATGAGAGCTGCGATAAACGTTTTCGGAAAAGCTTATGAGCCTCGTGTTTCGAACCGCCGTAACGACGATTGCCATGTTATCAAGCGTATAAGAAGAGCATGCGGCATAGAAACACGCGTGTCTTACAGCAGGTCGTCGATTGATTAAAGAATGCGCGCTTTCTCATGAATAGTTTATTTTTTCTCAAGAGCTTCAGCATGGCGAGTTTGTTGATTGATAAAAACTGCGCGCTTGCGTAATCCTGATACGTTTTTTCCTCCACAGGTTCAGCACCTTGATGGAGCGAGCGGAAGTGATGACCGCCCTCAGGAGCGGTGGGAAAGTGGAATTTCCGAAAGCGTTTGAGGAAAGGGTTCCGGAAAACGCTAAAGCGGTGCGACTGTTATTGTTGTTGTTGTTGTTGTTGCTGAAGATAACGTTATTATTATTGTTGTTGATAGCGTTGTCGCTGTTGCTGCTATTGCTTTGCTGTTGCTGTGGGTGGTGATGCTGCCGGTGTTTTTAATTATGTTGTTTCTCGTGAGAGTACTGTTGCTGCTGATGTTGATGTTGCTGGATTCTGCAGTTATTGTTGCTGTTTTTATTTTTGTGGCTGCTGCTGTTTTTTCTGTTGAGTGTTGTTGCTGCTGCTTGTATTGGCGTTGTTGATGCTATTGATGAGGAAATGCTGTCGCTGTTGCTGTTGTGGTGCTTTTACTAAAGCCCAGCAGAGTGTCACCACCACTGTGTAAGCACGCCTGTCAGTTCCTTTGCGCCGCTGTTACTGAAGATGGTGGTACCGATACCGTCGTATTTTCCAGGGATGCATGTTACCTGTCCCGATTCGCGAACGGTTCGTGGAGAACGGTTTGCGAACCCAGACAGCTGGGAAAAAGTCATGGTTCTTGAAGGTTTGGTAACAGTCTAGATGAAAACGCCTCTATCTGTGTTGGGAACGTCCCCTTTACACGTATTTTTGCTAGGGGTTGATGTTAACCCACCACCTTGAGCGAGTTTTTGTTATAGCGGTTCGTTGGTGCGGCTCTCACAATTGCGCATTTGGCGGTATTACCGATTATAGTTTGGCGCCGAAATCCGTGGCATCCCTGATATTGACTGACCCAAGCTGGAGGGATGCCGCCGTTGTTTCTCATTAAACACACTCAGCACCGAGCTTGCGTCGATGCGAAGTCAACTAACTGCAAGTTTTTCAGGTATCCACCCGCAAGAAACACCGCACCACGTGTTCGTTACATAGCGCTACTGTCTTGGACCCGCGTTAGTGCGGTGCCCTTTCGTGCGCGGTCCCACTTTAATGCGGTGAAAATCGCTTGATGACCTCGTCATACGGTGTATCTGGTGCTGTACTGCACATGCCAGGATAGTGCGGGGTCTTACTTTGGTGCGGATGGTACCATCTAGCAAGTCACCGCATTAATGAGGCGCCGCAACTGTATGCACCCATTAGCCTACATAGTCTCGTGACTAATCAGGCTAGTGAGTAGTGCCATGATTCTTATATCAGGTACCCAATCCCACGTAAGTTTGAAGGCATGGTCGGCACTGTTGTTCCACATCACTTCCTGTCCTAGCCACCGCACGCCTTCCCCGCTGCAACAACACTCTTTGGGCAAGTTCAACCTAACGCACACTTGCTCCATCGAGTACGTAGAGGTCCCCGAATCCAACACGCCTCCCATATATTAAGATTCAATACGACCCGCTCCGCACAACCCATATTTCCTACTTTCAATCTTCCACCTCTCCTTCAAATGTACCCCTACATGTTCTGTATTTTGCCGTCTGCCATTCATTGCGCATCGGCGAAGGTTATCCGATGGCTGCTGATGACGGATGCGGAGGCAAGGCCTACTGCTGCGGAACTCCTGTCGAGCGCCCTATTGCCCGCAAAGCTTGAGGTAGAGGCTTCGTTCCTCAGGTACGGCGGAGGTGTCGCCGTTATCCATGGCCCTAACTTGGGCGAACCTATCGCGCGGTTGACGGTCACAGTTGCGCTTCTACGTGCATGCAGTAGGTTTTTGTTGTTTCTGTCTCGCTCGCACGACCGCTCCGGCAACCGTTTTTGTTGATGTTTTCGCTTTTAGTTTCTTGTAGGCTTGTTTTTTGGAAGCCCGCATGTAGTGCAGGCATTTGTGCTTATGTTTCAATTTATTTTGATGTCGTGCTCACCATTGGTGCATTGGTATCTTGAAAACCAGCCGCCAACGTACATTCAACGGACTGAAGTTTTTTCAGCTCCTCGCTCTCATAAAAAGCACCGCCAGGAGCCGCATACAGCTATAAAATACAAAAGCAACTCCCCGGGATGTAAATCAAGGCGAACAGGAAACCATAGGGAAGCGTGCCGTCATGGTGACTCCTGCGTGCACACCGGGTCTGCACATACACCCAGCACACCCTTTGTGTATGCTGAGTTTTGTCTCGGTCATTGGTTTGGGGAGAGAGGGGGTATGTATATGTCTCTGACCCCAAGCCTAACCCTGACCTTGAAACCCTCCAAACACACTACCAGTGTACGGTGGTGATTACACAATGGGAGGCATCCGGGGTGTGCAGAGTTGTAGTTGCTTACCCGATTTGCGATTTGGTGTCACCACCCGCCACTGTCCAGAGTACATGGGAACTGATTGTTGTGTAGATTATTTGTCCACATGTTCGCATGCAAACGTTTTTTTTATCCGAAGCTTCTCCGTATTTTGTTGCGGCGACTTTTTTTTTGCCGTAATTGATGATATAGCGTTTTAGCTATGGATACGACAGAAGCATTGCAGACTACAGCCTGTTTTCGCGCTTAGAATTTAGGCCCTGATACCGTATTCAGTGGGGTACCCAATACAAGAGCCTTTTAAGAGCCCCGCGGAATACACAAGCGTTAACGCTCGCACAGTCATGCCGGTTTTATCTCAGATTGGGTATCGTGTAGGTTTTGGTATATTATAGGCGTCACAAGGCTTGACAAGCCTTTTTGACCGCTCTTAAGTCCGCTTCCTCTTGTTGTGGACGCTCTTAAATCGGGTGCACCACACTGTACAATGAACACAACAGCAGCTTTGAAGATTTTATCCTTCTTTTAGCGCTGATTATTTAAGGCGTTATACTGTATTGAGTAGGGCACCCGATTTACGAGAATCTCGGATCAGGCAAGTGTTGCCGCTCTTATCTCCATGCCGCTCTTATATCAGAATGGGTATCGTATACCAGGTAGGTTTTAGCATAGGGGTTGACACGCCAATTTGACCGCTCTTAAAGCGGTTTTCTCTTGTTGTGGGCGCTCCTATATCGGGTGCACTCCACTGTTTAGCAAAAACGAACAACCCCAGACGCGGTCTCACCCTTTAACAGTACGGCGACAACATGTTATGGTAGGCATTGCTATTATTTCATTCCTATTTTCCGATTTGCGTTGTTCGTCCCGGTAACGTTATTTTTTTCCGACTTATGTTCCAAAGCGGCCAACACAATCGATTGACGGACGGTTATCTCGAGGCCTACTGAGTGTGTGTTCTTCGCGTCACACTGTCCTTCCACCCATTGCAGCACAACCAGCGTCCGTGCTGGTGGTTCACCCCAGAGAAAGACAGACTCTGTGGTCACAAACTACGCGAGAGAGATATGCATCGCACATGCCGTAAGGTTATTTGGCCATGCAATGCCAAACGCAATTGATACGAAACTGTAGAGTTTTGCTTCGAAGTATTAATAGAGTAAACGTCTAGCGACTTGCTTTTTTGCGTTGGAGGTGCTGCTTTCAGGTCTAAAGTTGTAACTTTGATCGTGTCTACACAGCTACTGAACAAGCTCTTCGGTCGAATGTCCCATTCACCTTTTTGTTTTTGAACCATTGTGGGTAGAGCTCTAGACCTGCGTTGTTGGCCTGTGTTTCGGTGTTTTGTCTAGGCTTGGATTAGAAGGCGGCTTGAAGGGTCATCCTATAGCGCAGCATTTTTTTTCGAAGATCGCCTCCAAAGAACATGATTATTATTTTCGTTATTATTATTTTTTTTTCACGAGTCGTGCCATTCATTTTTTTCTACAGATTCGATGTAAAGCTATGCGCTATGTACGGTCATACTCTAGTGACAATTGAATGCGTTTTCGTAAAGCACGACATAACGTCAATTTCCACATGTCACGAACCGTGCTTTTTCTTGCGGTCATCAGGAACGACCCGAGGTAGGTATGCGGTAGGTTTGCTTGTACAGTAGTTGAAAAACACCGTACCTCCATATGCTAGGAACGAAGCCGACCCCCATATTAGGCTAATGAAGCCGTGCCCCCAAAGACGCACCAGGTGCATACTTTTTCAAGTATAGGTTACACAAGGTCCCCATGCGGGATGCAGTTGGCTTCAAATCCCGGGGAACACAGGTAGGTGTTCCTATTACTTCGTTTTTATTGGTGTCCCTATGAGCTATTGGCATGTACAACGTAAAAACGCTCTTGACAAGACAAGACAGTTAGCCACCAAGCAAGTATCACGGACTTTGTTGCATCTATTACGAGGTTATAAATTAGCCTACGATACCACAACTTTGGTTCTTAGCACCTTGCTCCGCCCTTGGCACCGTAACCCCAGGTCGACCTGGTCCCACCAGGACCTGAGCCCTCCAAACTGACCCTGGAAATATTTTTTTCCGCCAGCAGGTTAGCTGTAGGCAGGGCCTACCCAAAACTCTGACCACCACGCCCTGCAGGTCTTGTTTTAGGCGCACTCGCAGTTCTTTTTTATTTATTTGCTGCCGCGGAAGGTAGCAGCAGCAACAACGGCAACAGCAGCAACAACTACATCTACTATAACCGTTACACGACAGCTGCAACTACAAACTATTTTGCGAATGCAGTTGAGTTGAGTTGACACACATGTATGAAAGTACGTGGAAGTGTGGTGAGCTTAAGCTTTGTGTTTCCCATCCGGCCGGGGGGTACGCGATTAAATTGTGGCGCGCGTCTGTTTCTATACTATTGTACTTTGAAGTTTGTTTCTTTACCCGACGAAATTTGTTACATAGTCCCTTCAACACCCTATTGTTCTACTCTGGCCCCCTCCCGAATAGCGCTGCTTTTTGTTGCCCTACAAGTATAAAGTTCAGTAGGGGTCACCCAGTAAGGCCGGGGTGTGCCAGAGCAATATGACCGCCTTATTGGGGGAAGCCGCCTTATTGGGGGAAGCCGCCTTAATGGGGGAAGCCGCCTTGTTGGGGGAAGCCGCCTTGTTGGGGGAAGCCGCCATATTGGGTGAAGCCGCCTTATTGGGGGAACCGCCTTATTGGTGGAAGCCGCCTTATTGGGGGGAAACTGCCTTACTGGGGGAAGCCGCCTTATTCATTCCGGGTTATGAGTGCAATTCCCTATTAAAAGTCGCGCCAAGCGATTTTGACCGCCCTATATCGGGATAACCCGCCTTATTGGGGGACCCCTCATGTGTCATGTTTTGCTCCGCTTTCTGCTTTCTTCAGAGAGGCGTTACGCGTGATGGGAAACCCGGAGAACGAGAGCTTCCAGGCAATTGTGAAAGCGCTGCTGGATCAAGAGACGGCAGAGCACGTGGAACACTGGTACGACCAGGAGCCCCTGAAGGCCGTGTCGGCACAAATACCCATCGGTGAGTGAAGCTACTGGTAGCTTTATCCTTTTGGGACCCCATGTATAACGAAAAAGAAGAGCAGGGCTTTCATATGTCGGATTTCAGATCATGTCTCGCGGATCGGATCGGGTCAGGATGACCCGGCCTGACCCGACGTTACCCGACCCGACCCGACCCGACCCGACCCGACCCGACCCGACCCGACCCGACCCGACCTTATTCGACCCGCGAGTTTTTCAACACCTCCTGACCCAACCCGCGGGCGGGGTGATGACCAGTGCACAGCCCCAAAAACATGGACGATTATGTTCCTTGTCAAGGGTCTAAAACAACGTACCAGGTATAGCGGTATTTTTACAAGTATCAGCGTGCTACACGTGTCGCACCGCTCTCTCCATTGCTCTTGGGATACGTCTATTACCCCAGCGACCCGGGGTGCTCCGTGTGGAACATGCTGTAATCATTCCAAACAAGTCATTAACAAGAAATCGACATTTTTTCCTTGTGGAGCCCCGGTGGGATTACATGGGGTTATGGGGTTTATAGCTGTACCTATTGGTAAAAACCATTGTCATACTGAAAGTTGTCATGTCGCACTAAACCCAAGTTGGTTCACTTCTCGAAGTCCGTTTCGTTTTTTTGTTTCCGTTTCAGGCTCTGATTTGTCGAGGGATACTTGGCGAGTTATGACGGTGGGGGCTTGATTGTGGTTGATTTCTACCGACTATTGATAATAACTTGTTTTCAACATTTGTTTCCACGGCTCAAAATTGCTCCGGAGTCAATTCCAGCAATGGCAGCTTTGTTGCTTGAACCACTCAACGTCGCCTTCATTCCGGAGACCGTCGCCTGCCAGCTACTAGCTCCGTGGGCATGCTGCACACTTCGAACTATCTGGCAAAACACACGAGCACAAGATCTGGTGCCCGCCTGTTTGCTAGTCTGGGCCTCTATTTTTACCGCAAGGTTGCAAGCCTCCCGCTGGTCAGCCCTGACTGGTAACTCAGACGGTCATAAAGCCAACCGATCGTAACAATGGGGAGTAATTATTCATTCTTTTCTTTGCTTGTCTCTGGGAGGCGATATCTAACGCGGTCGACCCGCTGACGCTTCTACTCCCCCCCCCCCGCCTCCCACGCTGGGCCTTTATCGCGCAGAGCCCCTCGCCGAATCGTGTAGGTCAGTGCTCGCGGTGTCTTACCTAGCGTTGTTGATCTATTTTCGCTGCCCCCCCCCCCCGCCTCCCTCATCACATAGAGGCCCCCACCGTGTGTCCCGTAAGTAAGTGGTTATTATATATTATCTAACACGGTTGATTTTTTTTCGCTACTGCCCCCCCCTCCCTCCCTCCCTCACCGCACAGAGCCCCCTGCTGCGCGTCCTGTAGGTAATTGGTTACAGTGCCTTACGCGACACAATCCTGACCTCATGTCGCTATTGTCACTTCTGCTCTACCCCCCCTCGTCGCACAGAGGCCCCCGCCGTGTCTTTCGTGTGCGACGGCCTGAGAAGCGTGTTCGAGACGCACGGGGCTACTCCCGTTGCACCCCCGTCCCTCCGGCCAAAGCCTCCTCCGTCGCTTGCGTTGCTGCCGACAACCTCGGCGGCCTCCACGGCCCCTCGGGGGTCGGTCAACCTGTTGGACTGCAGAGGCGCGGTGGTTTCCTTGCCCAGCAACCTCACAGCTCCTTTCGCGCGGTAAGGCCGGTGTTCTAATTTTTTCGTGGCGTTTTTTTTAACGGGGTTTCCTTTGGCCTTTTAACAGAGACACCACGGTAGTTCTGGCAAGGTGAGGTCGGTGTTGTCGAGTTACGTTAGAGGTTGAACTATTATTTATTTTGTTCGCCTTCTTGAGGGTGGTGGCTTGGGGAGCTTCTATACCTCGCTGTAAGCCAGAGATTGAATTTATATGAAAGTGCAAGTCGATGAATAACCCCATGGCCAAGGTATACAACGATTGATATTGCGAAAAAAGAATGCCATTCCGACGATGTTGGGATAGGTAGCCCCGTCGTACTTATTATTTTCCAACAAAATTGTTACGCCTGTCGTGGAACGCGTCCGTAGACGCATGGAAAAGACGTTGGCATGCTCGATCCGGATACCGGCACCACCACTCCAAACCTTCGTGGTGGTATGTTTCACCCCCCCACCCCCCATACACACACAAAGTATAGCTCATTGGCGCTGTCATCCATAAGCAAGAACGTAGGCACAAGGTGCCGAAGTCCGTCTTACGAGCGGTTATTGAAACGATGCAGTTCACCCTTCATGCGACTCGCCGAACACCTCACGGCGCTTCGCGCTTGGTGCAAGCAATGCCTGCCTGGTTGGTGAAAACCCGACGTGCTCCGTCCTGGCATAGGAGGGATGCGAGGGTCTATGGTCATACGACTACGGCCATGCACAAACTGGGTACCCCTCCCCCCCCCCCCCGCCCCTTCCCGTTGACTTATGAACGCCGATTTATTCATACCCATCCCCTGGTCATCGAAAACCCGAAGTGCTCCGCCAGGGCTTTGTAGGGATGTGCCGGTCGCCCCGGTGGCGTATCAGGTTATCCTCGAGCCTGGTATAGGTCAGTTTCGTGAATTCGAGCCCCGCCGAGTGCATACGCGTATAAGTTCGTTGGGACTTTTTCTTGTGCACAAATTGACTTGCGGAAAGCGCGAGAGCGTGAGCTAGCAACACTCGATGAACAATCGACGTGCAGTGGGATTGCTGAACCCTATGCGCGATAAAAATTGAAGGCAAGAACCGGGGGGAAGAAGGGACGACACCTGTGACCACGGTTTGTCCAGAAGCTGGAAAGTAAAAGTGTGAGGAAAAAAAAGAAAAAAAAAAGGGATGCGAGGGTCTATGATCTAGAGACTATGTTAAGGTACGGCCTCGAAAGGCTTGTAATTATCCAAATATGAGATCATATGGATGGCTTTCGTATGATAAGGTTGGCGTTTTATATTCGGGAAAGTTAGGAAATAGATCGGAGGCACGTGCCTCCGATCTCAGAAGCTATCCGGGGCCCTGGTGGAATCGAATAAAGCAACGTCTCTACGAAGGAAAAGAAAGTGAGTACTCTCCGAGGACCTGCTCAATTGGCAGACCTGCAGGGGGCACTCTGTGTCCCCCTACAACCTTACATATGGCGTCGTCGGCGGATATGTGTGACAAAGATTACCCTCCCATTCCCTCTCTCCCTCTCACTGCCGTGATTATGCTGATACAAACACCAGCAGCACACGCACAACCTCAAGCCTCATCCCCGGATCCCCCCCTCCCGTACATCACGCTAACTTCTTTACATTCCTCAGGTTCGTCGCCAGGAGCGGCGTGACACGTTTGAAACGGTACCAGATCGACCGCATTTTCCATACCGGCACGCAACGCTCGCCGAAGGAGGCCTGGGAAGCAGACTTTGACGTCGTTTTCTCGAGCTCCCCCCCTCCCACTGCTGCTGTTCACTCCGTAAGCGCGTCTTCGAGAGGAAGTACACAGATAGCCTTTCAAAAGGGTTTGTACGATGGGAAAGGCGGGTCGATCGGTGGCGGTGGGATGAGCACGGCCGGGGCGTTCGAGATGGCGGAGGCGGAGGTTGTGCTGGTCGTTTCGCAGGTGCGGCGGGATTTGGCGATTTTTTTCGAGCGAATAAAAAAATCTAATTCATACGTGACGCACGCCGAAAAATGGGGAGATGATTGAGTCATCCCACGGAAGGGGTGTAGCAGTTTCTGAGAATTCTCTGAGCTTCCGAACATGAGGAGCTCAATACCATTATCGATCATCCATCATCATCACCCGAAACATGACTTCGAAGGCATACATATATGTATTTCGCGCATTCCGACTTACACGTCTATACGCTATTGAAGTGGTCCTAAGACAAGAGATTCAACAACGCAGCTTGCAAAGACGAGTATCGACCCTAAATTCGTCGAACCCACAGCTGACGTCGTAGAATAATTTTATTAAAATGTACTCGTAAAAGTGTACTGGTAAGACATAACGTGTAGTTTCTCGCTTGAGGAGCTCAACCGCTCACACAAACGCTTGGTCCGACAACTCCAACCCCTACCGCTACTACCCTGGGATGGGTCCGGTTGGAGATCGCTGGATCCGACCGGACTATACACCCGCCGCCGCCGACCGAAATGATGCACACAAGTCGCCGGCGCATAAAAATATCGAGTGCAAGCGACAGGTGTATTTTGTTTTTTGTGCACGGTTTTGGAGAACAAATTAACTCTGTCTGGCGCGTACCGTCTTCCATCGAGCGTGCGGCACCAAAAGTTGGTCGGCGTTCTAGTAATAGTTTAGGGCCGTCTACGCCTCTTTCGACTAATTTACTAGTTGTAGTGTGAGGAGTTCCTTGATGTTCTAATCATGATGTAGGGATTTGCTTAATGTGCTAGATATAGTGTCCGGAGCTCCTTGACGGTTGGTCGCGAAGACAAAGAGCGCCGTCAACCAATATGTTTATGCCGCACAGGGCCTCTTGCATGTTGCGTTATTCTGGGAACTCCAACGATGAATAGTGCATGCAGTAGGGGACAGCTTTCAGGGATGACACCTACCGCTTCGCCAATCCGTTCGGATATCCCATCATCCTCCCCTGCTTACATGGGAGCTCGCTTCCCGGACCACAAAAAGTGGATTCCACTACTTCGATTCCATGGAAGGTATCGAAATAAGAAGGACCCAAGTGCTGCTGTAATAGCCGCATTGTCGCGATTACAATCGCCATATTGTTGCAATGGTCATCGTAACCCTGATGAGACCAACGTGTTTCGACCATCAAGCAAGGGAAGTGCTTCCTTATCAACCGCAGAGGCCCCTCTATACTCTATACTCGTAGTGCTGGGCTGAGTAGTGCCGGTTGCCCGCTATAGCGCCTGTGATATCATTTGGCGCAGATGGGAGCAACCAATCAGCAGTGGCAGTTTGCAGGGTGGTGCCGGTTGCCGCTATGGTGCCGGTACTTTCCGGCTGGCGCATACACGCACTATATACGGATCACCTCTGAGGTGATTTATCTCGCCATCCAATTAGGTGGGTCCAAATTTTGGAACGAAGGGTGGAACAACACCTTTTGACAAGAGTTGCTTGGAAATTTTATCAGGTTCACCCTTCTTAGCATGCGTGGTATACCCACAGGCGAGGACCTCCTGCCGGAGCAGGAGGCCTCATTCAATCCAATCCTTACATTATGTGGTCCGTAACGTAGATAAATAATACAACAGCATTCATGCGGTGTGCTTGTAGTATAACTCTACGACGGCGCATGCTGCGATTTAGGTAGAACCTAGTTTTTGTGAGGTTCCTGTCTACGTTACACAAACACGGACTTTGAGAAGAACGATTGTGCAACCCGACAAAAAAAAGAACACCTCCATCGCCTATTGATAGGTATGCGACGAACACTATAGTCACCTCTTCGAAGAATGGTACATATGTAAAAGTCAGCGGGCGGTGTATCACGCACCTTTCAAAGATGAGTATCGACCACTAAATCGATCGAACTCACAGCTGAAGTATCTGACATAATTTTATAGAATATTCACAGGTCGGCCAGGTCACCGATTCCCACTTGATGATCTACCAGGTAGGTACGTAGAGAAGATATATATGATATATTGCTTATGTTACCGCGATGGGAGCCGTGCGGTCTGCATGATGTAGGAATGGCTTCCAGGGTTGGATCTGTACTCTTCGTATACAGATCCCCCACATCTCATAACGGCAGGTACAGGATCTTCTGTAGATGACCTATGTGATCTATATGATCTATATGATCTATATGATCTATATGATCTATATGATCTATATGATCTATATGATCTAGATCGTGATCTGTCCGACGTGTGGAAAATGTTGTAGCGCAGAAGGTATTCTAACGATATGAAGTCATTGGTTGAAGAGCCTTGCTAGGCGGAAAATATTTGTGAAAAAATGTGCTAACCCCAAACTCCTATCGCAGCACGCCTCTGCTTGTAGCAAAACTATATGACGCGTAAGTCAAACTTGACCCGGGTCTGCCACGTGGTGTCGCCGCGTGAACGGGGGGGCGGGCGAAAGGGCAGGTGATGGGCCTGTTCGGCTTCGAGTCGTTTTTCGGTCCGTGGTTTCTTCGGCTGGGCAACGTGAAAATGTCGCAGGCCATACTCGAGCTGTGCCAAGTCACCCAAGAAGCAAGGCCGACTGTGAGTGTTGTACGCGCCTCGGATGTTTGGTGGTGGTAGCACTGGTGGTATCGGTAGCAGTACTGGTGGCGGTGGTGATGGTAATGGTCGCGGGGGTAGTGACGGTGGTTAGGATGTTGGTTTTAGCGGTATTGTGGTGGTGGTGGCGGGGACGGTGGCGGCGACGGTGATGGTTGCGGCAAGTGGTGATGATGTTGCGCGGAAGATGGTGATTGTGGCGATACTGGAATTCGCCCAGTGTATACGAGTACAGCAGTGGGTACCCCGGTTTAAGAGCGCCCCGTGACAAGCAAGCCGAAACATGTGCTCTTACCTTTAAAGCGCTCTTATCTGAGGTGGGAAATACGTAGCCTTTATTGCGGCGGGACATGCCGAGTTGGCCGCTCTTACCTCCCGACTCCTGTTAAGTCGGGTACTCGTGAATCGTGGTACCCACTGTAGTCATGACAGCCCCCTGGAAAGTGCATGTTTTGGTATTTCGGGTGCGTGTTGTGTTTAGTTTGATTTTGCGCCGTTTCGCCTTCAGAGCCGTCGTAGAGTGCGGTATAAAGTTCATCAAATTTATAATGCTGTCCTTAGGTCGTGTTTGTTTCTCGGCAAACGACGCGTTCTTTTTTGTTGTTGTGTTTTTATTTAGGCCATTTCATGTCCCCTTGCCATGAGGGAGAGCGGGTGAAGTTGAACGCGTTTTTTTTTATGGTGCTACAGCTTGCGCGATCGGAAAAGGGGTTCTACGGCCGTACAAATTATTTTGCTGTGGGCGCTCGCCGGTCGTTTGGATTTTATCTCTAACGCTTTGTGTCTAGAGATCAATCGCTTTTGTTTGCTACCAGGTATCAAAAACACTTACGGTTGGCGTATGCTCCTTTTCACCTGTTTTCGGGAAAAACACCGGACGCAAAATACAGTGGGGACCCCACAATAGTGCCGGTAGAATAGTGCCTCTGCTCGCTATAGTGCCGGTTAAATAGTGCCACTGCTCTCTATAGTGCCAGTGAACTCGCCTGGTACATGGATTCCCTGTAGTAACTCTATGTAATAACCCTGTTCCCAATAGTGCCGGTGCCCTGAATAGTGCCGGTATATTGGGCTGGCACACACCGGCACTATTGGAAGCCCCTCACTGTACCTTTTTTAGGGGAGCTGTTTTGTCGTCGACAGCACCCCTTTTTATTTATTCACGTTACCGTAGTCCGTAACGCTGGGCCGTCGACATTCCGCGTCATCTGTGCTCGGCGCATCGCGACCAAGTCTAGTGGTCTTCAACCATTGGTGCGTCTGTCCATCGCGCTCGAACCATACATTCTTTCTGTTTTTTTTTCTGCGCCTCGCGATCGAATCTGACCCCTCATCCTGATCGAATCTCAAGTTGCTTTGGGTGTTTATAACTTTCTTCGGCATATCTAGATGAACCTAACCTTACGTTGTTCCGCACTTTTTTTCGCTGGTTCATCGCAATCGCATCTACTGTTATTCCGCTTTTTTTTGTTGAATCCTCGCGAAACTTCTAATCTGAATACTTTTTGTTTGTTTTTCGTTGTTGGGGATTGGGGATGTTGTCGTGTGTTTCGGCTCCCGTTCAAACCCAGGTTGCCTCCCTTTTGGGCAGGCTTACGCGTGGCTCTATCTCCCCAGCAAAGGTGCAGTACCTGTTTTATTGTAATCTCCGCTGTGTATCTGATAGCGGGCGTGAGCCGTTCACGCGGTCGTTCTTCCATGTGTGCTGGTGTAGTTGTTGGTTGTTTTCGCAGCTCTTGCTTGTTGGTCACTTCGCGGCTTTCATTTTCTTTCTCTGCTGGGTACGGCTGGTGTCGTTGTTTGTTTCCAAGGCACGCGGCACGGTTTGACGGTTGAGGCATAATCATGATCGCTTGTCATCGTCGCGCTTTGGTCGCAGCAGCAGGCAATGGCATGATCATACGACCGAATGACGATGGTGGTGATGATGGTTATCATCGTTGATGAGGATCATGATCGTCGTCTTGTTCGTCGTCAACATCATCAGTATGCTAGCCATTACCATATTTGTCGTTGTCGTGTCGTTTTGACCATGTGTACGCACTGCTTTCTTGTGCGAACGGCTTGCGCTATCGCGTCTGGTGGACACGATTTTTTTCTGTCTGACGTATCCGCAAGCAGTCATGCTGCGATTAGCCATAATTGACCCTTCGGCTCTGAGCGACGGTATTCCCTGATGATGTGCGTACGCACTATGACCCCGCCCCCCGCCTTTTGCTTGCCTGCCTGTGTGACGACCATGCTGCACGTTCTGACTTCTTCCTCCGTCTTCTGCCTTCCTGTGTCACGTCCATGTTCCCTTCTCCTCACGTCAACCCCTTCCCCCTCGCTCCGCCATGTGTGGCTAATTGTCAATTGACTAAGGCAAAAACACATGAGTGCGCCCTCCCCGCCCCCTTGTGCCCCATCTCGATTGGGGTGGGTGATCAACGGTCAAATGGCGAAGGCAAGCAACTAATGAGTACGCCCCCCTCTATCCGTCATGCATGGTCTACGCTCTAATGACGACGGCAAGGAACTAACGAGTACCCCCCCCCCCTCTTGTGCCCCGTCTCGAAAGGGATGCCGCGATCAGTAGTCACATGGCTAAGGCAAGCAACAAACGAGTACCTTCCCCCTCTATCCTTCATGCGTGATCAATGGTGACATGACAAAGGCACGAAGCAAACGAGCAACCCCCCCCTCCCCCTTCGCTTGTGCGCGCGGCAGGCCATGTCCGAGGCGGAATCCGCGGGGGTCGTGTCTTCAGAGGCATTGGTCAACCTAAGGCCGTTTGTGCACGGCGTGGGGAGGGACGAAGACCCTTTCGAGGTGATCCCAGGTTTGGGCAGCTTCTACACGATGGCTGGTAGCGCGTGGTGCGGTTGTCTGGCAAGAAAAATCGGGTCCGACGTGACAGTCTCGGTGTTGTTGTTGTTGTTGTTGGTGGTGGTGGTGGTGGTTGTTGTGGTGTAGAGAAACTGAAGCCGTCGGTAATTGGGCGGGGGGGGAGGGGGGGGAGGGGGGGGTGTTGTTACGTAGCTCAGTGGTGAGACCCGATATTTTGCATCAATTAGTGATACACAATAACCACTGAGCTAGGTGGTTGTGGTGGTAGTGGTAGTGGTAGTGGTAGTGGTGGTGGTGGTGGTGGTGGTGGTGGTTGTGGTGGTGGTGGTTATGGTGGTCGTGGTGGTGGTTGTGGTGGTGGTGTTGGTGTTAGTGGTGTTGGTGGTGTTGGTGATGGTGACGGTGGTGGTGACGGTGGTGGTAGTGGTGGTGGTGGTGATGGAGGTGGTCGTGTTGGTTGTTGATCATAACGATTCAAAGTCCGGATTCCTGGCAGGTATCACGATTCGCGAGAATCTCACGTGTTTTTGTCGTGATTCCTGACGCTCTTTGTATTCGTCAGGAACGACCCTTAGTCTACAGACGTACCATAGCGCTGCATTGAGTCCATCCTGATCAGGAGCATCCTGCGGCAGCGGGTTCTCCTATTTTTTCGGAGGCTCCTCGCTTAGTAGATATATTCGACCCGTACCATCTAGGGGTTAGGACCTGGTGTCCACATTTGTTTGTTTTTGCGTGATGCGCCATGCAGTCTACGTACCTGTATTCGTTTTGTGCATGACGCGCCGTGTGTTGCTTTTTTTTAAACTGTATTTTTGTCTCCTGTTCCGGGCAGGCGTTAGCGCGGGTGGAGAAGCTGGTACAGCGCATACCAGCCGTGAGAAGTGTGGGTGGGACAGGCACAGGCGGCGGCAGCAGCCGGAGGAAGTGAGCGATGCATGGCTGCTACCGATGGTGGTGTCGGGGGGGATTGCTGTTACTGTGATGGTTATCGTGATGGATTTAGTTATGATGTGGTTATCGTGATTGTGAATTTGGTAACCATGGTGATGGTAGATGGAAATGTCTACTCTTTTATGCTGGGCCGATGTTAGAGGAGTTTTTTTTTGCTACTTGTTTCATTTTGGCTGTTGGACGTTTTCCTGTTGGCGTCTGGTTGTGCTCCTTTTGTCTACAGCAGTTATTTTACTTCAATAGTTGTAATACTGACGTATCAAGTAGGCTAATGGGCGAAGAGGACGAGCTCTCGGTTCTTTCGATCATTTTTGAGAAGGTGCATGGCGTTCGCAGATATTGAGAGAACCAGCATCGCTGTCGGCACGCAGCATGGTTTTCGTTATTTTCGAAAAGCAGCGTCCAATTACAAGAGGTTTGTCGCAAAATACGGGTAGCTACTACCACAGCCTGTCGGTTAGTTCGTTCGCTCGAAACTATCACGTACAGAGCTACATATAAACAATAATAATGCATAGGGTTGCGTATATGTCGCTCCCGCAATTCACGCGTGGGCCAGATAATCGATCCCCACTTGATGATATACCGGTAGATACTTCAGGGAAGATATGTATGGGATAGCTCATGCTACCGGGTGGGAGCCGTACGATCTGCATGATCTACTGTAGCACGCGTTCCGTGGGTTGGATCTGCACTCTATATATACAGATCCTGCGCAACATCTCCTAGCGGCAGGTGCAGGATGTACTGTAGATGATCTATATGATGTATATGATCTGTATGACCTATGTGATCTATATGATCTATGTGCTATAAATGATCTATATTATCTATACGATCTAAATCATCTGTATGATCTATGTGCTCTGTATGATCTATGTATGTGATCTACTATATTTATATTTATATTATGTATAGGACCTGTAAGATCTGTCCGAAGTGTGCAACAAGCACAAACTATGTATGATATCAGACTTTGACGTGCTACCGGCAGTCGTAGGCCCTCGCCACCATGCGGTCGTTTCTAAGTTGATGTTGTTGTTGTTGTTGTTGTTGTTGTTTCGAGGTCTCTGCTTCGACAGGCAGCACCATCGTCGTTGTCCTCTTAGACTCCGCGGGTGTTTTGTTGTCGTTTATTTGTTGTGGAAGATCTCGTCCCCCTCTCAAAATATGAGCCTAACTCTTATATGCCCCCTTATTGCCCCCCCCCCCCCCCCCCCAATTATGGTCATACGACAACCGCCATGCATGAATATCGAGTACAACCCCCCCCCCCCCCAAATCTGAATGTGTGTGTCTTCCCGTACTCGCTCTATGCCACCGCTTCTGTTTTCAGGGAGTTGACTCGAAAGGAAGTGGTGCGCACGAAGCGATCCCTCCGTGCTTTCCGTGAGGCGTGGGATGCGCTCCTGGCTCTCACCACGGGATTGGCCCGCTTGGGTATTATCCCGCCGCCTCCAGGTATGTTTGCCCTTCTCTTTGCTACTGTAGGATTTGCCACATGTGTATGGTTTCGTGCCCCCGTCGTCAATGCCCGACATTGCTGTGCCCAAACATCTTGCCGGTTTCCACCCCTCCCTAGCTCTAATGGAATAATTATTTTGTACAATGCGTTGTTTTTGCTTCTATGTGGGGTTTCTCCATGTAGGAAAAACGGGAAAATTACGCAATATGTGCAGGACCTCGTTTGCATGTCTTGTCTCTCTGTCCTTACGTATTTTCCCGGTTATTTGCTGCCTGTGTGTCGTGCCTGTTTATGTTTGTCTGTGGCTGTCCTTCCGTGCCTCGTGTGCATGTCTGTCTGCCTGTATCTGTCTCATCTGTCTGCGCCTGTGTCTGTGCCTGGCCGTCTGTGTCTGTACGTCCACATTGTCCACCCACGCATGTCCTCCTACGTCTGTCTATCTACGTCTGTCCATCATCTACATCTATCCGTCTATCTGTGTGTGTCCGTCCCATCTATCCATCTACGTCTGTCAATATACGTCTGTCCATCTAAACCTATCCGTCTGTGTCTGTCCGTGTCTGTCCGCCCATCTGCATCCTGTCCCCGCGTGGTTGATTGCTGAACCAGATGAAACGGAAGAGGTCAATCAAAATCAAAACATCAACAGCAACGCGTCGCAGAGCGCAGCGGCGGCAGCCGCCGGTGGAAAAAGCACCAAGGGTCCAGGGAAGAAACGGCACCGACAGCGGTAAGATATTCCAGGCATCTATTAATTCGCCTCAACATGAAACAGTTGCCGTCCTCTTTGATTATATTTTGTATTGCCCTCCGGAACGCCCAGATCAAATTTCGATCACCCACAGCTAGCTGCAGTTAGAAGAAGAAACCCCCAGAAGAAAATCGAACAAGGAATCTATTTTTGGCTACCTTTTGGACTACGGTAAACGATGCTCTTCGCTGTTGTTTTTCCGTGCGTTAGCCATCCGACGCGCCGGGCATATTTCAATCCACTCTCTGATGGAGGCTGTTGTGCACTCGTATCTCTAGAAGATACTGCGGAAGCTAAATATTTCGGCGGTAGTTCTTGCGGGCGAACTATTAATAACTCCCGAGACAAACGATGAAAAGCAAAACTTAAAATTTGTTTTCTTTTTGATGACTCGCTGACAGCTGATGATGATATACAGTGTTTCTTCTGTATGGTATAATCTAGGCTATACTCGTACAAGTACAATGTTTTTCCTTTTCCGGAGGTATTGGAGTCTCCCGTCTTGTGGCCACGTACTAGATTAAAACAATAGCAGAAATCAACAACAACAACCACAACAACAACAACAACAACAGCAGCAGCAACAACAACAACAACAACAACAACAACAACAACAACAACAACAACTCCCACTATTACTGCTACTACTAACTACTACAGCAAGGCAATGTATTTTCGTGCTGACGCAATTGGGGGTAAAATGTAAAACAGTAAGCATAGGGGTCAGAAATGTCAATACGCAAACCATGTGAACCAGCACAGGGGCCAGAAACATCTACACGTTGACCATGTACAACATCAAGCATGGTGCCAGACACGTCTATTTTACGTTGACCATACAAAACAGCAAGCTTGGGGGCCAGAATTATCTAAACGTTGACCTTTTCATCGACGGCTTTCACAGCCGGCCTGGCAATGAGGCGGTGTTCGTGAGATTGTTTGCTTGTGGACGCATGCTAGGGTAGAGTAGAGGTGTACCTTTGTTTGTCTGAGGCTCCTAACCTGAGGAGGAGATTGTTTGCTTGTATACGCATGCTAGGGTAGAGTAGAGGTGTACCTTTTTTTGTCTGATGCTCCTAACCTGATGAGGAGCTCTTTGCCTTCTGAGGTAAAACCTGATTTTGGAGAGAAAAAAAAATGGACTTGCTACGATAGAGGTAGCAATTTTGGAGATTTTTGTTTCTGTATGACTGAAGACACTCCCTCCTTAACCCCAAATCGTCAGAATTTTACCATTTTTGTTTCTGCAATATGGAATTGTTGTACACATCCCAGGCCATGGATTTTGTTCATCAGGTTGCACTTTTTTGGCATAACGGCTCCTGAAGTGGTTGCGAGCCTCAGACATAAAACGGTACATGTTTTGGTGGCACGTGTCTCCGCCGGATAAAAACTCCAATGGCCTAGGTACGCCACAACAATCGCGCTAAAAATGATAGAAATGCCAACGATTTTAGGATTAGGAGCCTCGTCATTCAGAAACCGTTTCGGAAAAGAAAGAAAGGGCTGCCTGTGTATCGTGACATGCGTCTGTGTTTCGATTGCCGGAAATATTTCGGCTCTTTCTGCTGTATTTGTATTGTACCGAGTGTTATTTGTCGGGTCTGTTGTTGCCTTGAACATTTAGTCGCTTCCAACTTTTTTCGTATTTATTGGAGTAATTACGTGCGCTATTAAGCTGCTGGGTGGTTTGAAGTAGCTTTATGGTTCGAGTGATGATGACGTACTAATACTGGTAGCGATTTTTCGTTGCAGTGAATTGTTGTCAGTGATTTGCCGTGACAGTTGCCGATGGTAATTCTGTAATTATTTTTATAAAACCCGTACAAGTAATTATATGTCATCAATAGCTCCGTTGAAAAGAGTTTTCTGTTATGAAGTACCAGTATGATATATGTTTGTGTATTTTTATCAAATTGTCAAGAAAACACAACATCAGCTGTCCACTTCAAGCCAATAAACTCAAGCTTTTTCGCCTCTATATCCTCCGCTGTATCTGAGCCCCACTAGCGTAAGTTCATTATTTTTATTTTTTTGTCTCTATGTTTCCATGTCTCTAGATTCTCCAAAGTAAATGCGTTACCTTTTCACGTACGTCAGCATCAGCCGTAAGTTCAACTAAACATATTCAACTCCAATTATTTTGCAGCCTCAAAGAGTTATAATGCGGGGCAGCAAATGATTCGTTATACATGCGTCAGCCACGTGTGTTGGACAAACATCAAACTTTCCTCTTTCATGAAAGATTAGGGCTGAATCGCTCTGCCTCTTGTCGTTGTAGCACTAGGGTTAAGAGTTGAACGAAATATTTTTGTCCCTCGGGGACTTCCGGCTCGAAATCAACATGCGCACGGAAATATGTTTCAATCGCTTCCTTTAGCTCGCTTTGGAGGGGGTCAGAATATTGCCACTCCGGCAGTCCAATACCCTGGCACGATGTAATGTGGGGTATCGCACCAGGGTATTCAACTAGAAACAGTAATTCTTGGGTCGCTTACTATCCATTTCCGTGTACCTGTGCGTAAAGTGCCAAATTGAGCCTCAATATTGAATCTGCTATGAAAATGTAGAAAAGCTCACGGGTAATTTTTTTGCGACCTATGCGAGGTACATGCGACGTCGTAGTATTTATTAGCGATTCCTTTGGTCATCGCTCGTTCCTCGCGGCGCCTTTTGCTCCTCGAGGGGCGTTCTGCGGCGGAAAAAAATGCCGCAGAAAGATAAAATGAGAAAGAGCAAGAATCAAGGAATATACCTGTACCGTGCTGCGACCACGATCATGTTGTTCCTAGCCGGTAGAGCTTTAAAGTCATGACAGTAGTCTGATCGCAAAATATATCGCGAGGACGTGCGGATTTACCTCAAGACACCCGAAACTCCCTTATATTTCGATAAGTTGTGATGGTGTCGACAGAGCGATCACAGTGGCCACAAGGGAGACAACGGTACCAACGATCATAGTAACGGTCCCATTGGTATCAAATGTCATAACATATCAACGGTGACAATTGTATCAACGGTCACAACGATACCAACGGTTATTTAACAACGGCATCAACGGTCGTAATGGTATCGGCAATCACACCAGTAGTGACAATGACAACGGTACCAACGGTCACAACGGCATCAACTGCCATAACGGTATCGATATCACAACGGTATGATCTGTAACATCTACAGTAACAACCACAATAATCAAATCAACGGTCACAACGTTATCAACAGTGCCAACAATCACAACGGTATCAACGGTCATGACGATATCAACGGTCAAAACGGTATCAACTATCGCGACGGTATCAGCAGTCATAACGACATTTCAACGATCAAAACTGAATCAACGGTCACCAACACGATACCAACGGGAACAACAATATCAATGGTCACAGCGGTATCAACGGACACATCAACGGGCACAGTGGTATCAAATGTCATAACTGTACCAACGGTCACAATTATATCAACGGTCACAGCGGTATCGACGGTCACAACAACGATATCAACGGTCAAACCGGTATCAACACCACAATGGAATCAACGGTCGTGAGAACGGCGTCAACGGCCATTCCGGTCACAGCGGTATCGATTGTCACAACGGTATGAGCAGTAACACAACGGTATCAACCGCCACAATAATTCTATCAACGGTCACAACGGTATTAAGAGTGTCAATAACCACAACGCTATCAACGGTCAGTACGGTATCAACAGTAAAACCAACGGTATCAGCAGTCATAACGACCTTATCAACGATCACAACGGTATCAACGGTCATGAAAACGGTACCAACGGCACCAATGTTATCAACGATCAGTACCCTATCAACGGAAAAAATTGCATCAACGGTGACAACGGTATCAACGGATGTAGCAACGGTATCAACGTTCACGACGGCGTTAACTTTCACGACGGTAGCATCGGTCATGACGGTCACAACGGTATCAAGTTCGTAACGGTATCGATTGTCGCCACGGTGTCGATTGTCGCAACGGTATGTATGAGCAGTAACAACGGTATCAATGGCAGCAATAACTATATCAACGGTCACAGCGGTATCAACGGTCATGACGGTCAAAACCGTATCAACGGTCATAACCGTCACAACGGTATCAGTGGCCATAACGACGTTATCAACGATCATGACGGTATCAACGGCCATGAAAACGATACGAACGGGAACAACGATATCAACGGCCACAGCGGTATCAAATGTCACAACCCTATCAACGGTCTCGACTGTGTCAACGGTCGCAACGGTATGTATGAGCGGTAACAACAGTATCGACGGTGACCACGGTGTCAACATCATAATGGAATCTACTGCCATCGTAACGGTATTAACGGTCATAACAACGGCATAAACGGTTACAACGACATCAACGGTTATGATGGTAGCAACGGTCATAACAACGGCATCAACTACAGTATCACATCAACGGGCACAACGGTCGCTTTTTCTTTTTTTTTTTTCGTCCTCCGGAGGATGGGAGAAAACTAAAGCTTAAGCTCATCACACTTCCACGTATTTTCATACACATGTTGTGTCAATTAATATAACTCGATTGTATTCGCAACCCAACTGGACGGCAACATTGTCGTAGCAACGGTATGAACGAGCTCGCCTAATGACCTGGTCGAGAGGATCTTCGGGGCGATAGGCTGTTTGCGTTTGCTAGCTTAGAAGCGCTTCCTGGTGGAATCAAGGTACGGGCGTAGACCCAACCCAAGCCGTAGCAAACGGGCCACAAACGGGCGAGAAACGCGGCTGCGCCGCCTTTCGACTTCTTTTTTCATTTTTCCGATCTGCGGACCGCCAGACAGACCTCGACCAATGAGAGTGTTAAAACTACCCTCCAATATCCGCGCGACCTCATTGGTAGGTCTGATGGTATGAGCGGCCACCACGGTATTGACGGTCCCAGCGGTATCGAACGGTGTCCGCTGTTGTCACACCAATAGCAACGGTATCATCGACCACGACGACAACAGTATACACAGTATCAACACCAACAGCGATATCAACGGTATCAACAACTGTATAACAATCACAGCGATACCAACGGCCATAACATTGGAATCAATGGGTTTCAGCAGTATCAACGATCCATCACAGCGGTATCAACACAACTGTCGCAACGGTAGCTGTCCCGCTTTTATGCCCGCGAAAGGCGGTTCGCGCAACATCAGCAGCAGCAGCAGTGGCGGGGAAGACGGAGAGTCAGGTCCTGCGAAAACGATGGCCTCTACGATTGGTACCACGATATATTATCCTTGTTGCTACTCTCTTGGGGGACACGAACATGTACACGTGATCGAAGCATCGCGCACAGCTTGAAAAATTGAGTTTCGACGCAATCCTTAATCTCACTGCTGAAGTGCATCTATCTTTTTCACAAAAACATGTGGTACAGTAAATGAAGAGCGTGATGGACTAGCATCAGCGGCAGTTGATGTTGATGGTGGTGTCGGTGTTGATGTTGATGTTGATATTGATGTTGACGTTGATGGTGATGTTGATGCCTCTAAATGCGTGTCTACCCCTTCGTATTCGCAGCCACAAGCTTCAACACGTACCTGCTGTGCTTTAATCGCGTCATGGTAAGCACCCCCCCATCCCCCCACCCCCCTCGCTCCCTCAAAAAAATGCGTTATTTTGGACCCCTAAGCGATCGTGGCGCCGGGGGCGGGGCCAGAACCAACTCGGCGGACTCTCGAGCGGGAGACCGAAGCGATGGCGACAGAGGCGTTTCAGGCCGGGGGGGCGGGGTTGGGGGTGGCGGAGACGCCACGGCGGGGGAGTTGGACGTAGAAGCATGGGAGGCGGGTGTGCGGCCGGCGTTTGTGATGCTTGACCTGGGTCTCATGCAGCGGCAGGGGAGCTATTCTTCGGGGACTGTGTTTCAGGCGGCTTTGATGAAAGGGGTGAGCGGAGCGGGAAATACGTTAAATCGTTCACAGCTGCAATAAGTATCCTAGTCGAGGGTGGACGGGAAAAAAAGCGTTTGGCACGCCACACATGTTTTTTATTTATTATAAAGTGGAACGCTGAAACCAAGTGAAAATAAAGAAAATACGTAATTCAATAAATATATTCGTTTTGTTTACTTAATTCGTCCTGTGACCATAGCCTTCCGGTTTGTTTTTCGTTTTTTTTTAACAGTGTGTCCTAGTAGTTTCTCCCTCAAACATAGTCTATGGTCTTAAGCCCATGGCTATGCGTGAAATTTGTACACCCCCCTCCCATCTCCCTCCAAGCTGGGTGGTGCCGCCGCGCCATCACCGCCACGCCTTGCTTGCTGCGCTAATGCCTCGTTTCCACCCTCCCTCCCTGCCGTCACGTTGATGTGTTTGTCACTCCTGTCGTGTCTACGGTGTGTTGTGCCGTACGATGCGGTCCAATGTTATGTGGGGTGATCTTTTCATTGGCTAGGGTATTCCGCAAGGAAAAGGAAGCGAGAGACTTCGTAACGCTATCACCGTGGCGGAAGGTGGTCGGTACGACGATCTCATCGACAGGTTTGTGCTTGCGGCAAGTTTTTTTTTGTAGCAGGGGTTGCGATGTGTTTGTTGTTGTTGTTGTTGTTGGTATTGGGTTTGTTCTTTGTGTAGGTGTTGGTGGTGTTGTGGTTTTGTTAGTAGCGTTGGTGGTCTTACCCATGTTGTTGTGGTTATAGTTGTTGGTGTAGTTTTGGTATCGGGTGTGTTGTTTGTGTTGGTGTCGGTGGTGTGGTGGTTTTGTTGTTGGCGTTGGTGGTGTTACCCAAGTTGTTGTGATCTAATTTGATGTTGGTGTCGGTGTTGGTGGTGTGTTGATGCTGTTGGAGTCGGATAGGGGGATATTAAAGATGGCTCATGGGGCAGGTGCTTCTGGTGCTGTTTCGGTGTTCGTATTGGCGCTACGGTACTGGGTCATTGCCACCTGCCGTCGTTTGTTGGGAATGATCGGGTACAGTGGGGACCTCCCTATAGTGCAGGTTAAATAGTGCCATGGTCCTCTATAGTGCCGTTGGAATCGCTTCGCACAAGTGAAACTCTCTATAGCAACTCTTTAGTAGTCCTATTCCATCAGTGCCGGTGCCCTGGATAATGCCGGTATTTTGGGGGTGGCACATACCGGCACTATTGGGAGCCGCCTACTGTGTTGGCATGCGCGCTGCCTCCGCCATGTTCCCCACCATCGGCGCCATCTTTGATCATTTCGCAAGAAGTGGAAAAGCCGATTATGTACCGTATCACTCTATTTAGGCAGCGCTCCCCTGGCACCAACCGAATAATCATTCCAGTCCGGGGTACCCTGTATCCACCTGAACGCATCTGCAGTGGAGACCTTAACTTTTGCTCACGGCACAGTTGCCCAATCTCCCCACCACCACGCCCTACCTTCCTGAACACTTCAACCAACTCACGCTGACCCCCCCGGCCGCCCCCTGCGCCCCTGCCTGTTCGAGGGAAAACCTACGTGCGCCGTCCCGGCATTGTAGAAATGCGAGGGCCTATGTGGTCTAAAGACGACGGTCATGCATGCTATGAGTACACCCTCCCCGCGCGGCCCCGACCCCCCTACTACCCGCCCATAGTGCCCCCTGTCCCCGCCCCCACCCCTGCTTTCCTCCCACCAAACGTAAACCCTCCACCCAAACGGAAACTCTTTTCTTTTTTTTCGTTTTGTTCTTTTGGGCAGGCACCGTTATCACCTGCGAAACACAAGCCGCAAGCTGTCCGGAACACCGGTGGTGTGCGCGGTTGGCGTCCGCTTCGCCGTGGAGAAAATGGCTAAGCTAATCGTCGACCCCAGGAAGGAAGCTGTTACAGGGTAAGGGTTTGCAGATGTACAGCGGCGGCGGTATGGTAGGGGGCTCCCGATAGTGCCGCTTGAATTGTGCCACTGCTGGTTTCAGTCATCCCACGATAGGGGTTGCGCCTTTGGGGTGAAAGGTTTCTGATAATGTTGTGGTTGTTGTTGTTGTTGTTGCTGTTGGTGTTGGTGTTGGTGTTGTTGTTGTTTTTATTGTTGTTGGATTAACTAATTGTGTGTGACCGGTTGAGCTCCCCAAGCGCGGAACTATGGGTTAGCACGATAGCTGTACGAGTGTATTTGTTTTAGGACTATCGCATAGAAAGATTGGTCGGGTTGCGCGAACGAATGCCTTCGAAGTCATGTTTCGGATGATGATGGATGATGTCGATATTGAGCTCCTCATGATACGAGCTTAGAAGATTCTTAGAATCTGCTTCCCCCCCTAGTGTGGGATCTAATATTGTGCAGCAGCAGCGAATTGGTGCGGTGGCTCCCGACAGTGCCGGTTGAATAGTGCCACAGCTCTCTATAGTGCCGGTGAAATCGCTTGACACGACTGCAAAACTCTTAGTAACCCTGTTCCTAATAGTGCCGGTGACATCGCTTGACACGACTGGAAAACTCTTAGTAACCCTGTTCTTAATAGTGCCGGTGTCCTGTATAGTGCCGGTGAAATCGCTTGACACGACTGGAAAACTCGTAGTAACCCTGTTCCTAATAGTGCCGGTGTCCTGTATAGTGCCGATATTTTGGGTTGGCACATACCGGCACTATTTGGGAGCCCCCCCCCGGGCACACAGTACAGTAGAGGTACACCTTTTTTTAATTCTGAGACTCCTAACGTATTGAGGAGGTTTATTATATGCTTTCCGAGGCGAAAACCTATTTTGAGGAAACTGAAAGTCCGACCCGACGGGCAAGACCATGGCCTAGGTATAAAAAATATATTCACTTTCCGAAACAAGAATGGCATTTTGGGTTAACGCCTTCACAACTGAGAACCGTTTTTGGGCGAAAAAAATACTTGGTTTTAGTATGGGGGAATTTTGGGCTCTGAAGGGGTTAAGGCGTCGCCGCATCATTTGGAAAAAAGAAAACAAAAAAGGTGATACTTCTATTGTATAGCGCGTTCCCACTGTAGTGCTTACCAGCGGACTAGCGCCGGCATGTGCCAGCATCCATCGGGAGCCACTACGTCGGGCTGGCAAAGTAAAGCACGGACCCAAAATTTGACCGGGTGTTTCCTCAGGCGCTCCCCCCCATACGATTCGCCGAATACCTCAGCGCTTGGTGCTCGTATCATTGTATTTTCCCGGCCGGTTAAACCCGACGCGGTCTGTCGCGGCGTTGTGGAGATGCGCGGCTCTATGGTTTAAAATTACGGCTATGTATCACAACGATTACCGCCCCCTTCTCTCCCCCAACTCCCTACGCTCACCCCCCCCCTCCCCGCCCCCCCTAACGCTTGCCCTGGTCACGCAGTACGTCCTACGCTTTCGGTGGTACCCAACCACTTTTTTCTATTTTCCGGTCGATCTATAACCTGTCTGGTTTAATGTTGACTTTGTTACTAAGCAGGCATAAAAATCACCAGCCCCAACACTCTGTAAGGCTTGTGGACGCAGTGGTATGTGCCGGCGGAGGCTTCGAGTTACAGGGGATGCAGGCAAGTTTGACCCCACCCCAACACACAACTGCAAATCCCCCGCCCCACCGTCTTATTTTTTTTCCGCGTGTACAGTGGCACGTGCGTCGGTATTGGTTGAATGAGGATTGCCTATTGTTTGGTTGTATTGTGTTGTGCTGGGCTGTGTTGTGCTGGTTGGGTTGGGTTGCGTTGGGTTGGATTGGGTTGGGTTGGATAGGGTTTGGCTTGGGCTGGGCAGGGTAGGGTGGGGTAGGGTAGGTAGGGTAGGTCGGGTTGGGTGCCGGCTGTAGTGCTTTGTTTTTTGTACGAAGTATGAGGGTCTTTGCACGATTCTTCCCGACACAAGACAGGCGACAAGAGTGGTAGGGAATAGTTCAAGGAGAAAGGAAGGGACGGAGCAAAGCATAATAGGATGAAAGGTAATACGTGGTACGCGCGATGAATCGTCTACTTTTCGGGAGTCACGCGCAGCACCAGGGGCCTGGGGTACGTCCCGGCCTGATGGGTTAGTGGGCATAATTCGTGGGATCGATATATCTAAATGACACCGCCCTCAACCTTGCTGTCGTGGCCACGTCCGCCGCAAAGCAGGAGCGTGTTCTCGTAGCGGCTAGGCTGTGGGCAGGGGGTGTTCGCGCGGAGTACCTCGTCACGGACGCGCTGGTCAGGTAAGTGCCGCGGCGTGCGTGACGTTTTGCTAACTATCCATGAGTTGTGCATATATGTCTAGTTGTCTCTAATGTGCGGTTGCTGTGCAAGCGAGGGTGTGATGAGATCTGATTAGATCCTGGAAGTCAAAGTCGCCAATTGACGTAACAGCATTCACCAAAATATTTTCTGCTGCAATATTTTTCGTGGTACTCGTGCAAAGACGATGAACGAACGCCACATACTAGGTACACTGAACTTTAAAATATTCTACCGCGCAGACCAGCTAACCGAAGGACCAAACGACTGGCCGACTGGCAGTCCGAAACGCTAGCCGATTGGTGGGCCAATGAACGGTGGGGGAAAACCAACTCGCTCTATCTTACGTATGAGGACCAGTATTTCACAAATTCCGCAACAAAATACGGCGGTAGCTGCAGTATCGCCCTCAACAATATGTGGGACAGCTGTAAAGGATAAACCGACGGACTTCAAACGCATCCAGCACAACGTGGGATGTCCCCGTCAATCGTCCCCGTTTTTTGTTTGCAGCGCCGGAGTGGGCAAGGGAGGGGGGTTGGAGGGTGCTGCGGAGGCGTGTTTGAGCCTGGGGATACCGTTCATCGTGGTGGTTCGTCCGCACACCCTGGTGGCGAAGGGAGCTGTGAAGGTATGATAGGTTGTTCGTAAGTTGTGGTAAAGAGGCGAGTGTTTTGCTGCCTTCCCTTCCTCAGCAAAGTTCAGGACCTCAGAGGTTCCAAACTACAGCATGCTCTCGACGGACGCATGTTTATTCACAGGACTCATGCTACGGTAGAGGTACATCTTTTTTTGGTAGAGGTATACCTTTTTTTGTCGAAGGCTCCTTCCTCCCTTGAGGAGCTGTTTTCCCCACCTTAACCGCAAACCTGGTTTGGAGAAAAGTAACAGCGCTACCCGATGAGCAAGCTTATGGTCTTGGCACACAGAAACACATGGCAATATTCATGGTTAAATTTGGACGAAATTGGGTTGACGCCTATACAACTGGAACCCCCTTCTGGGGACAAATTCACTTGAAGTCAGTATGGGGAGGGATTTTGGGGCTCTGGAGGGGTTAAGGAGGAAGCCCCGTCATTCAAATACCGTTTCAGCCAAGAAGTAGGCGTTCTCCAGCTTTTGGTGTGTTTTGGTTGATCCACGCCGCGCGGATTTTGAAGCGGTTGGCAGTGCGCGTCGGCGATTTTCCGTGTTGAATTAGGGGTAAAGTAGTGATGAGAGTAGTACTGGTAGTGGTGTCACGCAGGTAGCGGTAGTCGTTGTATACCGTAGGCATGTTGATTGCGGTATTAGCGGTCGTTTTACTTGTAGCAGTAGCAGCAGCAGTGAAATTAGGTGCTGTAGTAGGAGCTGCAGCAGCGTCGCTGGAACTTTTTTTTTTCAATCATCGCTTTTACTCATCAGCTCAACTCGTCAAGAGGTTGGACCCTCAGCGATCTTCTAGACAAAAGCCGTGGTCACAGGTTTCTTCCCCTTCTTCCCCCCGGTACTTGCCTTCATTTTTATCGCGCATAGGGTTCGGCTTTCCCGCTTTTTTTTGCTTTTTGTGCTCGTCGTTTTTCATCGAATTTCGCTAACTCACGCTCTCGCGCATTTAAACTACAGAGATACCTGAGCACTATGTATGTACAATGTGAGTAGTTAGGTTTGTCGTTTTTGCCTTTAGGACATATTTCTTCGCACGCGCACCTTTAGCCAAAATGCCAATGGCATGCGTATACGAGTACTGTACAAGCGCAAAAATCGGCGCGCTTCGCGCGCTTCGTTTTTTCCCTCTTTCTTATGGGACTGCGCCAAGCGAAGGTCGTAGATGGTATCCACGGAAACCGTTGCGGTCATGGTGATATTGCGTCAAAAATCGCCGCTTTCGTCCCAGACTCGTTGGAGCACTAGAGGTGTCTAGTAGGTGTGAAAGGCGTGCTGTCGCGCTGTGGTGACTGTCTGCACTGCCGCTGTTTGGGCCGTTTGCCGGTGAACGGAAGCGCGGGCTTCGTGTTGGGGTGTGCTATTGTAACTATAGACCCGTTCGACGATCAAGCAGCATCATTTTCAACTGGACTGGTGAAGACGATTACGGCTTGAACATCGTAGCATTAGTTGTGGACGACAGTAGATGCCTTTTCACTTTTTTCGACACCTCAGATAATGATCTGGGCGAAGAATTACCCGAAAGGGACCACCACGCCGTAGTAAAACCTCGCCGAGGGTGCTTTGTTTTGGTTGTGGGCGTCACAGTCGCAGGAACGTGTATCTTCAGCATGCAGCAGTAGGTACCCGTACCGTTTCATGGGTGGGTTGTGGGTCGGTGGATGGGTGAGAACACGATATTGTACTCCGCTGGAGGTGCAACGTGCCCATGATCGTGTTTTCAAGAAAAAAAATGAGTACGGGCCAAACGCCTCTGTTTGTGTTGGTGTACGCACCAGCTGGTACGTACTGCTGTGCTGCTGTACTGCTGTAGCACATTTTGGTTGGAGTGCTAGATGGTAGGATGGGTTGGTCAGTTGGCGGGCGGTTGGTTGGGTGGGCGGGTGGCGGTCGTTTCGTGCGTGGGTGAGTGTGTTCGTGCCTGTGGGAGGTGGAGCTGTTATTTTTCTTTGGTACAACAGCAGAATGTTGTTTTCTCCGCTGTATAACCGGCCTGCGGTGGCGAAGTTCGAGTACGAAACAACGCATCCGTTTGCTGCTGTACTGCTGTAGCATGGTGTGTTGGTTGGTTGGTGGGTGGATGGCTTGGTCTGTGGGCGGGTGTGTCGTGCGCTACGTGGGTGGAGTTTGTCGGCGAGCTGGAAGCGCATGTCGTGCTGGTGCGGTTGTTGCGTTGTGTGTTGCTTCCTTTCCTTGCTGCCGAACGCTGAATCAGATGTTGTACGGTGGGTTTGTGCTGTTCGAGAATCAAGTTTCGCTGAATTCAGCAAGTTGAATCTGCATCCACTCTATTATGTATGATGAGATGATAGCCACTGAATTTGCTGAACCGGTGCGACGGGACTGGGGAGTATCCCCGAGGGTAAACTCACGCCGCGCGCAGCTCGCCCCCTGATTGGCCGAGGGAGGTCGAGGGGGGGTCCCTTGGCCAAGGGGTGTGGGGGTTGGGGCTCGGAAAATGCAGGGATGAAAGCTGTATGCTTATTGAAATATATGTACAATGGTTTACCGGGTGCCAGGTATCATAGTACGAGTAGTGGCAATAGAAGCAGTAGTAGAATGAGAGGTAGTAGAGTAGTGGTAGTAGTAGTAGTAGCGGTAGTAGTAGAGTAGTATTGGCAGTAGTATTTGAGGTATTAGAGTAGTAGTAGCAGTAGTAGTGGCAATTGTGATAGCAGCAGTGGTTTCGCCAACGGGGGTGGCAGTGACCTCAACAGTAGCAACAATACAGTAGTAGAAGGATAAGCAGCAGCAATGGACCACATTAGTAGCAGCAGGGGAGAAGCAGTTATTCGAAGAGCAGGAGTAGTGGTTTATGTTTTGTAGGAATAGCAGTACTTCTCCTATTACTAACATTAGCTTTTTTTTAGTAATATTCATCAAGTTGCACCAGGTAGCCAGGTATTACTGTTTACCAGCAGCAGTATCACGAGGCTAGTAGTAGTGGATTAATAGTTTTATAAGTCTAGTATTAATAGCAATATTCGTACTAATAGCAGTATCGTAGTGACGGCGGTAATAATAGAAGCAAGAGCAGTAGCAAGTAACGTCAGTGCAGTGCAGTGTGATGGTGATGGTGTTGGTAACGAAATACCACACATTGGCAGCATCGCCGCAACTCTACACCACACCAAACAATATGATCGCGAACCAACAAGAACACACGCCTTCCCCTTGCATTGAAACCCCCGGCTCAGGTGCTGTCCGTGATGGAGAAAGGAGGTGGTCAACTCGAAGTGCCCTTGGACAACCTGGCGCAACACGTGGTAGGTTTCCATTCGATCCGGTGGCGTTTCGTACCAGTACCACGTGTCAATGTTTCAGGGTTGTGCTTGACGGGGTATACAAGGGCTCCGCTCCGCGGGCGGCTGACGCCGCCCCCTACGCTCGCGCAAGGAACGATACAACTAAATGTGAAGGCGCCAGAATTAAGAAGCCCATGATTTGGTGCATCCAGCGATTCGATGATGCCAAGAGCTTCTTCATACGCAGAGCTGATTGACCTGTGCTGTCCGGTGTGTGCTTGTTGGCGATGTCACGTTCTGATCGTCAGTATGGGTGTAATTTTCGAAAAAAAAAGGAGAGAGGATAACCAAATTAAGAAAGCGAAAAAAAGACGTGTACACACGTACATACATACCGGTCGGTACCGGGTATCGCATGATCCCTGGTACTGCTCTATGTTGGAAATAAAGTACAGCGCAGCACGGCACAGCACCGCAGGGCAAGGCACGGCACCGCACGGCACCGCACGGCGCTGCGCTGCTGAGCTATAGCTGGGTTGAGCTGAGCTGTGAGGGCATTTTTTTTGTGATTCAACATATAGTAACTGGTATTATACGTACAGCAGTACTACCGGTGGTATGACACTTCAAATGATACTTGGCATATAGGAAAAGTACAGCAAGAACACGCAGCACGGCACAGCGTGGCATAGCACCGAACAGCAGTACCGCACCGCACGGCATGGCACGGACAGGGCACGGCAAGGCACGGCCCCGCGCGGCACTGCACGGTGCTGCGCTGCTGAGCTAGCGATGCGGTGTGCTCTGCTGAGCGGAGCCGAGTTGATGATGCGCCAAGCTAAAGTAAGATGGGACCTCTGTTATGACATGAACTCACCACGACATAGCACGGCACATCACCGCGCAACACCGCACAGCATCGCACAGCAGTACCGCACCGCACGGCAGGACACACCAGGACACTACAGAGAACGGCACTGCACGGTGCTGCGCTGCTGAGCTAGCGCTACGCTGCTGAGCTAGCGCTACGCTGCTGAGCTAGCGCTACTGTGCGCCTCTGGGCGGAGCTGACCTGACGATGTCATGAACCAATCTGAGGTCATCAGCATGGACCCTCTTCTGGTATGATGAAAGCTTCGTGCAACTACAAAAAAAAAACGCGAAGGAAGAAATCAAAGAAAGGCTGGACCGTTCCGCAAGTAAAACGAGAGGAGGCGGTGTCCAGGTGGTATATGGTATTCCCAAAAACAGGAGTTTAAACTTAGAGGAAGCAAAATTCAACTTGCCAAAAAAAAGAACTTTTAAACTTGAATTTTGAAATACAAGACGAAAGCGCTGAGAAGCGCTGTTCCAGGCACCCGACCCGCTCAGCCGTCGGGAGAGGAGAATGTCTTGAAGTTAGTGTGGAAAGCAAAGAAAGTGGAGGCTTCCCAGGGCCTCTCAGGAGATCGATATTTGTAAGTAGTCCAAAACACGGGACTTTTAAACTTAGGGGAAGCAAAAAAATCAACTTTCCCAAAAAAAAATATTTGAACTTGAATAAAAAAAAAAAAGATAAAAGCGCTGAGAAGCGCTGTTCCAGGCACCCGAGCCCGCTCAGCCGTCGGGAGAGGATAATGTCTTAAAGTTAGTGTGGAAAGCGAAGCAAATGGAGGCCTCTCTGGGCCTCTCAGGAGATCGACATTTGTAAGTAGTTGTATACTCTGCGGGTACCCAGGTACATACCCGAGTATCACAAATAGCAATCAGACGAGGTACTCGGGTGCCCTACATTAGAGTATTTTCGAAGTAGCTTATCAAGCACACCCTTGTGACATTTGCTGGGTAAGTGACCGTTTGGCGTGCGGCGACTCAAAATCCGAGGCGGTGGCAACAAAATAAAGGGTGGTGGCGTACCGTAACATCCGGTAGAGCAAGGCATAATACAGTATTTTATGGGGAAAATAACAACAGCGCTTGCTGCTGGCCTGGCAGCTACGGTAGTGATTTATGCTTGTTCAGTCTTCTATCTCTGCTGCAACGTGCGCTCTTCCTTCTGCGCGCAGTGCTTGATCTTTCGCCACTGCATATCATGCCAGGGGCTAGATCACGATTTGGAGACTTGTAAACATGCAAACTATTTCTTCAAACAACCACGACTATACTACAGTAGGGTCCCTCGTTAAGGCGGTGGTAGTGCTATAGAGTAGCGTGACCGCCTTACTGGGGGAAGCCGCCTTATTCTCTCCACGTTATGAGTGCAATTCCCTGTTAACAATCTCGTCAAGCAATTTGGACCGCCTTACATCGGGATACCGCTTTCGTCAGACCGCCTTATATCGGGATTCCACCTTAATCAGACCGCCTTATATCGGGATACCGCCTTAATCAGACCGCCTTTTATCGGGATACCGCCTTAATCAGACCGCCTTATATCGGGATACCGTCTTAGTCAGGCCGCCTTATTGAGGAGTCCCTACTGTATTGTGTAAACGTCGATAGCATCTCACTTGTGGAGCTGGATGGGGTACGCGCCAGGTAGCAAAAATCCACCAGTCGCATTCACTCGGCTTTGGGTGGTGTCGTTGCCGCTCCCCGTTTGCCTCGCCTTTTCGCTGTTTAACCCGTTCACTGCAGAAATTATTCTAGTCCAAAACAAGTGTTTTTGCCACGAGAAACATGGGTGTAGTCCCAGAGTGATTCAAGGGGTGTTTTTTTTTTTTTTTTTGCGGTAGTGGTCCCTCTATAGTGCCGGTTGAGTAGTGCCGGTTGCCTACGTACTACGATGCAGTGCCTGTGAAACTTCTTGGCACATGTATGAAAAGAACAGGTGTGACGGTTTGCGGTGTAGAGCGGGGTGCTGATGTAGTGCCGGCATTTTCTGCTGGCACATGCCGGCACTATGTAGGGACAACTCTACGGTGTTTTCGTTTCCCAGCTCCGTATCGCTTCACCTTTTTTTTTCCCTCGTCGACTCACTGGACAAGCCGTGGTCACAGGTGGCTGCCCTTCTCCCTCTCCGGTGCAGTCGTTGGTTTGGCGTCTCGAAAAAAAGGGGACAAGATTCTGCTCGTCGATTTTTGGCATTCGATCCCCGAGTTTCCTGGTATACATCAAAGAATGTCCCTCGGTACCGAAGTTTAGTACACTATTTGGAGGGGGCGAGGGTCGTGGGAGCCCGTCGGACGGATCAGAGTTTCTCATGATGGTCATTATGTATTTACGAAGTACCTGGTATCAGATGTTGCTGCGGCCGTCTCCCCTTCAGCAGCAAAAGGAATGGGTGCTCCGTACCGTGGGGAATAAGCCGTGATCCCAGAGGGTTATATAGAGCTGACATAGTGATGTTTTTTATCACATATTTTTTACCCAAAACCGGAACTCTGCTTTTTGTTGCCCTGCTCCCAAATGACCCCTCCCACGTGGAGCCCTGCTTCCACGCCGACCTTAGTCCTCCAAACTGACCCTGGGTACTTGGTACATGACTACCCACCGGCGGGGCTCACACGTTACCTTACCCCCTCGACAATCATCAAGATAGATAACGATAAACCCATAACCAGGGCGTCACACGGATCGCCACCCGATCCGTGGGTGGGGTCAGGAGGATTTCACGGCCTCGCGTGTGGAGTCGGGTCAGATCAGGAGGTGTTCGAAGTCTCACGGGTTAGGTCGGGCCTGGAGGTTATAAATCTCCCGGGTCGGGTTGAAATCCCCTGACCCGATCCGATCCGACCCCACCCGACCCGACCCGCGAGAAGCGATCCAGCCCATGAAAACCCCAGCAAGTAGAAACTAAGTATTACAAGTGTGGCCGGCGGCGCCGGGTACGGATTCCTAGTGGACGCCGGCAGTTGAAATGGTATGGAGGGTCCAGGTCCGACCTGGATCGAGTTGGTGCGTGATCAGCACGCCCCGTGGGGGCAGGGGGTTTAGAAGCAGAGTTCTGGTGTAAAGTGCACCCTATACCAGGCATTTAGCATTTAACGCCTTTATGACTGGAAACCCTTTTTTTTTACAAATTTACATGAAGTTAGTATGGGGAGGGGTTGTGGGGCTTTGAAGGGGTAAACCCGCTAGGGGTGCGGCTCATTTCCCCGGTATTGGGGTACTTTTTTTTTTTCTGTTTTTGCTTCGGCTGGATTGCGCTTCCTCCCCCCCCCCCCCGCTCTATATTACAAAAATCGAAATACACTCCAACTGTGAGATCGAAGGTGTCGTCGAAACTCATCTTTGCAAGCTGCGTGTGTTACTCCCACTGTATATGTGCCGTCTCCCCCGAAACAAAACATAACTGAACACAGAAATAATTTGGTACATCGAAATACGAAGTTGGCGCGAGGTGATGAATGAAGCGCCGCGCCAAGGCCCCTACATCGAGCGGTATCATGTATTGACACGGCAGGGAAGAGTCCAGTGGTGCAGTGGCCGCAGTATGGTACGGGGTCTCTTTCTTGCTTATCAACTTTTTTTTTTGGCCAGCCGTCCTCGTTCACGTTGTGGTGCCACGGAAGCAAGACCAAAAGGCACGAGCCCCGTCCACCATCACCAGCCGTGCACCGACAAAAAAAATAGTTTCAGCAGCACGAGGGAAAGTTGTGTGTTGTCAAGAGGTTTTGAGTCCTCACCAACGTGCCTCTACGTCTAGAAGATCTGAGACCAGCCCACCTGCTACAGACCGTGTGTGTTTGTTTGTTTGTTTGGGTTTTTTTCCTGACCCTAGAGTCGCGTGTGCCTTTTGGTGGTCACGGACTAGATTGTGGTATTTGAGTCAATGTGAGTTCAACAGCAACAACAACCGACAAAAAGATAGCAACGACAAAAGCAACATCAATAAAACGGTGGTGGTGCAATAGTACACCAACAACGACAACAAAAAACTATAGAACCCTTTCCCGCGAAGCACAAAACACGGAAAGCTGACACACGCCTCTCCCCCCCCCCCCCGCCACACACAGAAAGACGGCCTCGCTGCGCTAGGAGACCCTGCTGCTTCCTTCACCCCCCACCAGCGATCCATTTCCATTGGCGGGTCAGCCGGAGGGCACCACCACCATCACCACCACCACCATCCGCCTGTAACGAGTGCGTCGGGTTCGTCGTTTTGGACTTCAAATGGGGCAGCTCGTGTTGCTCTTGTCGACCGCGGCCAGACGGGCGCTGGTACGCTGGAGAGAGAGAAGGTGCGAGATTCTTGTTTTGTTTAAGTAGGAGTCGCGTTTTAGTTGGGGGGTGGTATTAGAGATGGTGGTGGCGGTGGCGGTGGTAGTTGAGGTGGTGGGGTGGTGGTGTTGATGTTAGTGGTGGTGCTGGTAACAACGGCGGCGGTGGTAGCGGTGGTAATGTGGTGGCGGTGATGACGTAGTGAGAGGTTAGAGGCTATTACTACTTAATATTTAATAGGAGGCGTGTTTCAGTCTGGTGGTGTTCGTGCCAGTGGCGATGTGGTGTTGGCGGTGTTGGCGGTGCGGTGGTGTTGATGGTGTTGTTGATGTTGGTATTGATAGAGGTGGTGTTGATGGTGGTGTTCGTTTTGGTGTTGGTGTTGGTGTTGGTGTTGGTGGTGGTGGTGGTGCCGGTGGTGTTGGTGTTGGTGACGATATATTTTGGTGTTGGTGTTGGTGATGATGGCGTTGGTGCTGATGGTGTCATTAAAATACGTATGTACACACCAGGTTTCAGGCTTATGAGCATGAACGCCCTTTTGCTGACCGTGTACTAAAGTGCTCTCACGCAAACTCTTCGCCATAGTCAAGTCCGTCTTGACAGGACAGGCTCCAGTAACCTTGGAGTGGATGAATACCCTAGGGTTAGGTCTGTAGGTGCCTGTTGGGGTATTTATTCAGTTGCCGACTACCCGATGCGCTACTCTCTCAGCGAAAGACTAATTCTAACCGCCTTGTCTTCGCCCGCTACTGTACTTGGTATAATAGTTCAGATACATCCCCTACCCCGGAAGCTTGGGCTTCTGAGTGTGGCTGATGCTGTCTGCGTTAGCTAGGTCCGACTGTTTTCCCCTCTCAAGCCCGGAAGAGGTTGCTAACCCTTCTTGAGCCTTGTGGGACTTCAGAGGGACAGCATGACGAATAATGGTGATGGACGACAGCATCAGCCAGACGAAGAAACGCTTGTTGCTAGTAGTACCTTAGGGGCTGATGCATTAAGCGTCAGACTCCACGGCGAGAACTTGTGCGACAAGCGCACAGCGTTGCCTACAAAAATTGTGCTTGCAAGCTCACACCCCGACAAGACAGCATATCGCATGTGTGTTATCGTTATTCATGCGTCCCAAGAGGGTTATTATAAAACACTATTAATAGTGCAAGATACCTAATGGGAAACAGGAATTCCGGCTCAGGTTGGATTTCTTTTTTGAGAAAAAGTACGTTCTACACTAACTTTTGTAATACGGCTCCCGATTTTCTTGTTTTTCTTAATATCTCACACTGGCTTTCTTATTAGGTGTCTCCAATCAAGATCTCAGCCTAGCTTTTTCTTGTTACCCTCTTTTTTATTGGGCGTCTTGTACAGTATCGCGAGTAGCACAACGGCTGGCATCGCTGCCCAACAGATAAAATTCCTTGCATAGATTAGAGCGAACAAATAACACACCTTGCGGCAGTGGCACTAGTGGAAACAAAATGACCAAAAATGCTATACAAGATCCTCTTCGGGATGCAGTTGGCTTTTTATCCCGGGGGTGTTACAAGTTGAAAGGCGTTCCTACGACCTGTAGCCGCGTATAAGGTAAACAAGCTCTTCAAAGCTAAAGAAAATGCTATCAGCCACTAGCCACAGCGCAGGCAACGGGGCAAGTGACACCGACCATCTATACGAGCTGGGCCACAGCCAAAAGGCGGATAAAGCATCCTAGAGTCGAACCTAGGCAACCACTGCACTTTAGGACTTGTGGAAGCACTGACCGTGGCTTAACAGTGCATGTGCAGGTCCAAACAGTTTGAGAATCCGACTCGAACTCGCCGAGATATACTCAAAATTACCATTTTTCTCGACATTTTTGGCTTACAAATATGTATGACGGCTCCAGAAATCGCCTTTCCCGATCAAGGTGAAAATTGGTGTAGACGATCCTGAGGGCACGAGGAGGCGATAGGTATCAGTTGCACTGCCCAATTTGTGACCCATCACGAGATATGACAAAAAAAACAAAAAAACGGTTCCTATACATTCAACTAGTAGTGATAAAAACAAGTGGTATTACTGCGATGCCCCGCTCAATTTTTCGAGTTTCGATCTGAAATTCTAACCTCATATTTGAACCGCATGTGCAAACAAACGTGAGGCTCGCCTTTCTTTTCTTTTTTCAGAAAAGTTATGGCCGCTTTTACATTCTTTCAGATCGTTGTATCGATTATATCTTTCGAAAAAAAGAAGAAAAAAAAAGGCGAGTCTCACGTTTGTTGCTTGGTGCATGATCAATACCGTGTCAAAAAATCACATCCCAACATATAAAGTTGAGCGGGGCATCGCCAATTTAACTCGAAATCAGCACCTTGGCTGACCCAGCTCGTAGCTAAAACGAGTTAATAGTTTAGTCTACATATGCATGTTTAACTCCTGCCAATACTGCAAAATATTGTCCCACCTTAAACCCTTTCCCGCCGTCCGCCCCCGCCCCCAAATATCCCACTCTAATTCCAAGTAGTTTATCTCCCAAACCCCTTTTCCCGCTCTCCCCCAAAATCCCACTCTAATTTCAAGTGGTTTTATCTACGTAGTGGGCGCAGTACGTCGTACAGTAGTAAAAGGGGATTATTCCGTGTGGTTTGTTCAAAAACAAAACGTGTACCTGGTAATATACAAGTGAGGCCCTAAAGATCTAGAAACGCACCCACGTTTTTGTGGGGGGGGAACGTTGCGTGGGATTAGTTTGGAATATACGGAGTATATTTTTGAGTGTTTGAAACAGCTACGAAGTGTAACTCCTCTAGAAGTGCGTTATTCACCTTTTTGGGGACAACTTACTTGGAATTGATGTGGAATAATTTTTGCAGTGGTAATTGGACCACACCCACGTGGGCCTCCACGACCCCAAGCCAATTTTTCGGCCGTGTGCGTGATTTCCGTTTAAAAAAAAATCGGGGATGAATGCATGGATCAACGTGTGGCCGGGTTGTCAAAATCTGTGAGCGCAACGGGAGCGGAAAGAAGGAGGTAGGCGGGAGGACCCCGCTTACGGTGGCCGACCGATCAATGTGTGGCCAGGTCGTCAAAAAAACTGTGGGCGCAACGGGACCGGAGAGAAGGAGATAGGCGGGAGGACCCCGCCAAAGATGGCCGCCTTGTGGCGGGGAAGTGTCACGTTTTTTTCATTAGTCATATCACGCTGTTGTGGGGATCATGGCATTTTTTTGGCACCGGTGCAACTTTTCGGGCTGTACTCATGCTTCTATACGAAGCACATGTATTAGAAAAAGTGAAAATTGTACCTCATCCGTGAGATCGACAATTTCGTCGAAAATATATACCTGGTACTCCGCTAGGAATACAAAATATCGAATTTGTGTTGCTTTCCAGCTCTTCGTGACTAGTAGACAACTAGTTCGAGAACAGTTCACCATAGACGGCTCTTCAGGCTAAATGTAATGGCAGTCAAGTACTCTTTTGACTCGTTAAGGATCGGGTTGTTGTTAATTGTCAGCTATTCGAGACTCCTCTACAGCTAGTTCGAGAACAGTCCGCCATAGACATCTCTTCAGGCTAACTTTGACAGCACGATATATATTTTGACCCGTGCGAGATAATACTGAGACCCAGTAGCCCGCGAAGAGCTAAGAATCTTCCAGGCGTTGCAGGCTATTGACTAAATGTGGCAGGTCGCTAATCTTTTGGCCCGTGAAAGACGTTTCTGAGGACTAGAAGCCTTTTGGCTAGATGTAACAATACGCTAATTGTTTGACTCGTAAAGCTCTCCGTGACTAATAGACAGTCCTTTGGATGAATGAACTGAAAGACGAAAAACTGGTCGACGACTCTTCAAGCCGCCCGTTGGCTAAACGTGACCGGTGCCTAAGCAGCAATTTAAATAAATCAGCTGATGGGTGCCGTTGCAGCTGGCTGGCCCGTGCCTGAACCCGGTACGCTCCCACCGAAGGCTGGGATGCCCAGATGTGCTAGGAAACCCCAGCCAGTCGGGTGTGTAGCAGTTTTCGGCCCTCGGCCAGCTAGTCGAGCAGGTGCTAGTGCCTCTAAGGAGTTGCCAAGAACATCTATTGAAATTGACCAGGGTTTTTCCTCTCGGTGCCGATTTTTTCGGTGGTACCTCGGGTTGTGCCAGGTTGTGCCGAGCTTTTGAGTGGTCATATGCCGAACCAAAAGGCACACTTTTAGCAGTTTAATTAAAGCAGCCGGTGGGTGTCGTCGTAGCTGGCTGGCCCGCCTCTGAACCCGGTACGCTCCCACCGACGGCTGGGATGCCCAGACGTCCTAGAGTAGGCTGCCTCGACCAGTCGGGTGTGTAGCATGTTCATGCCCTAGGCCAGCTAGTAGAGCATGGGCTGGTGCTGTTAAGGAGCTGCCAAAATATAATATTGAGATGTGGCAGGCCTTTTCCACAGCAGTACCGATTTTTTGGGTCTAGACACGATACCACGGGATGGAGCCTAGCACCCCAGCTACAAGTCTTGTCATTGTGCTGTGCAAGGTTGTGCCGCATTTCGGGTAGGATCATGCCGCTAAGAGAGTCATATTTGTATAGATACAACGAAAGCATGTTAATCATGGGAAATCCGTACGGGAAACGTGGCACAGTTAGAAAAAAGAGATTAGAAGACCATGTGCCGCCTCCTCAGCAGTGCACAAAATAGTTTTTACTCCGGCTCAAACAGGGGTCAACTACAGTATGCTTGAGAAGTTTCAGTTTACTTTGTTTTGATTTTCAGGGCGACACTTGTGTGAGATGCTCATTGTGCTTTCTTATGAGCGAGCTGGTAGTGTATTTAGCATACCCCCATCCCCCATCTCCCCCTGTATGCGTCTCACAAGAAATGCGGTGTAGACGAAAGTCTGCTCCGGCACCCCCGCGTAACGACTTCCACAAATTCAAACGTGATGTAGATGTGAAGTAGATGTTGATTGCTCTTGTGTATTTTAGAACTGCGACAGGATGAGTGCAGCGTACCCGGTACCGGTGGTACGATTTTGTCTGGAAAATTGGCGTTGTGGGGGCCCAAAGCCTCAGCGCGTTTTGAGGCTGGCATATTTTATGCAGTACGTGCGGTGGGTGAATTGTATACCACCAACATGATACAAGAAGCGAGAGAACGCGTTTACTTTATTAGCATCCCCCTTTGTCTAAACGGTTTATCCGTGCCCTCTTCCTCTTTGGGTGAGAAGTGAGCATACCGTGCGGTTGCTGCTGTCGGTGTCGCTGTTGTTGTTGCTGCCGCTCTGCATGATATTGAACACGCTCTGCTGCTGCCGAGGTAAGCCTTATTTCTTGCGTCACCATCACTGCGACCACGCCGAAGGAATACCCTGTATGTAGGTCTTCATGTAACCCATATAGTCACCTGTTTTTTCTAGTCATACTTGATTATACTGTAGTTATTATAATATATGTCCCCCCGTGAAGAGTGCCTGACATGGTATGTAGGTATAAATAATATGTACCAGGTACCTGGTATCTGGTATTTTGCACAAGTACCTGTGGCTAGATTGCAGGAGCCATAGACTAATCTTTCACGTCTGCACGGCGGCCACTGCGAGGCCTGCAGACCAACTCCAAGTGATGCCATGCGAAAGCGAAATGATGTATTATACGAATGGATGCTGTGATATGCCTGCGTGCATGGGTTTGGCGTGTTGGCGTATTATTGTTTGGTGCGGCTGCGATTTTTTTTTGTCGACGTGACGCGACTTTCAAGAAGATGGGCCTGTTTTTTCGTTGAAGCGTTAACCAAAAACCAACGGGCACCGCTTCTGCGTCAGGTAGTTTTACACTTTTTCAACGGTTTTGCTTAGCAGGGTGTATACTCTGCTCAGGTATCATGTCGTCCTGCGAAACATGTACCCGGCTTCTTCTTCACCTTGAACTATTCTTTCGACCCGTCGAGATCCAGCAGCCCACGTGTCCGTGCGGATGCCTCTTCGTATGAAGAGGTCGAGCTTTGTGGTCACAACCGACGCGACGTGCACGCTGCCATTACAGCATTATGATTTTGCCATGCAATGCCAAACGTACTGAATACGAAAGCGTGACATACACACGCCGGCACACCAGATAACTTACAGGGGAGAAGAATTAGTACAAGCATATACCTGGCTACCCCAGAGTGTCTTCTTACTAAACGAACCCTTGCTTTTTTTATCAAAACTGTTTGTGGTGGCGACCATCTAGCCGCGTGTGCTTTTTATGGCTGTCTCTGTTCGGCCGCCGGGGTTCTCTTCCCGCGAGGTTCTTGCAAGGCCTTCTGAACTTTGCCATGTCTGCTGTAGCCCTCTGTCGTATACTCCGCTGGTCGAACCTCCGTCGCCTTCGAACCGATTCTAACTAAATTGAATAATCTAATCCAATCCAATAATCCGATCCAATCCATTTGAATCGAATCGATTTGTACCCAAATTAATGTAGTATAGTCTAATCTAATCAACCCAACCCGATGGATTTGAACCCTACGAATCCAATCGAATTCAATCGAATCTAACCGATTAGGAGTGGCTCGAATGGGGTCGAATCGAGTGGAAGTGAGTAGATTCGATTCGAATCGAATTGAATCGAACCGACGCGAATATTGAGTTGAATTGCATGTAATTGAATTGAATCGAATCCAGTTGAAACGAATCGACTATGATCGAATTTAATCGAATAATACCGAATCTCATCGAACTTAATCGAATCGAATCAAATCGAACTGCATTGACGTGGATCGGATCGAATCGAATCGCAAGCTTCTCACGAGGCATGTTAAAAGATTCGCCCCCTCGCTGTAGTAGCCCCCCACCTCACATACCGCTTGTCGGCCCTTCTCTTTTGATTTGACTCCATTCGGCTCGGTCGGGTTCGGTGGGACTGTATTCGATTGGACTCCATTCCATTGGTCAAGTGGTAATGATGGTGGTGGTGACCATGGTGGTCGTAGTGATGATGGTAGGGGAGTTGGTCAATGCGTTGGCGTCGGTGTTAGCGTTGGTGTTGATGTTGATGTTGGTGTTGGTGTTGGTGGGGTTGGTGGTGTTGTCGGTGCTGGTGTTGGTCGGCCGCACACATCTACCATCCCCTTTTCTTCTCAACTACCGAATCGAATCGAGTCGTTGACTGTGTGCACCTACCCTTCACCCCTTCCCTCCTTCGTCGGCCAATTCCTCTTCCTGGTCGCCTTTTTTCTTTTATTTTTTCGTTGTTTTGTATTATTTTTCTTCTTTGGAAGCTGACGCGCCAGGAGTACAAGATGCACTCTACGCTGGAACGGAAGGTTGGGAGTCTGCTGGACGCCGCCTTGGCGGGTGAGACTGGGGCTGTTGTTTAGGGTTGGGTATTGTTGTCGTCGTTATTGTCATCGCCGTCCTTGTTGTTTCTGTTGTTGCTGTTGCTGTTGTTGTTTTTGCCATTGTTGTTCGGTGTTGGGTATTGTTGGTGTTGGTGATGATGCTGCTGTTTCGCTTTATTCGATTGTTGTCTGGCGCTTGTGTTTCTTAAGTTACCGATTGTTATAGAGACGCGTGCTTGGCTCGATTCGGTGGCTCTTTTGTGCTTTTTTCGTTGACTGGTATTTCTTTTCGTACTAATCAACATTGTGGAGACACCCCCGCCGCTGAACGCAGCGGCAGATGTGCACGGAAACAAAGAGGACTGCGTAAAAAACTGCGCCTTTGTGAAGTGCTGGTGCTACACACCTTTCCTTGTCGAAATACCATGGGCGTTACATCAACACGAGAAGAGCGTTCACGTTTTTGTTGTCACCCTGAAATCTTTCGTTGCCGTTTTTGGTTTTCTCCGAATTCTCTGTCGAGCCCTCAGGCGCACGGTTTCCCCGCGTTCGTTCTCGATAAACGTAAATGACGAACGACCAGACCCCCGTCCTTCCGTCCTTCCTTTTCTTTCCGTACCCTTTTGCCTCGCTCTTGTTTTCGATCCGGTTGTTGTGGCAGGGCCAGTGGGGGAGGGCGATAGGCCGCTCGTGCTCGCAACGGAGGCGTCCTTCGGGGCGGTCAGAATCTTTACGACGGTGAGACCGACAAAAAGCCGCAACAATATGGAACACCAAAATAGTGTACCTAAAGAAAAGTCCCCAGAATGAAAACGCCTTGTACATTGTTACCCCCCCCCCCCCCCACACACACACTCATCCGGGGGACTCAAGCAACCTATCCCCGGAAAGGACCCCGAAAACGATGATGTTGGTAAATAAATTGCGGGCAAAAATACGGAAACCCGAAACAGGGGCTAAGAAGAACACCATCCGAAGAAAAAGGCTTCCCACGTTGGTGGAAATCCCCTCCCCATCCCGGGGACTCCAGCAACCTATCCCCGGGAAGGACACGAAGGCGCTGGCGTTGGTGGCTGTCCTCTCGCGCCTGCCCCCCCCACCGTGTATCGCCTACACACACTCATGTGATGACGCAGATTGCATGTTTTAGTTTTCCCCCCCGTTGACGACGAGCCGTGTGTTTGCTGGTGAAGGTTCGCGTGATCTTATTTTTGGCTTGTGTTTCCGAAAGGGCTTGCTATTTATGTTTGCCTGCTATATTTACGAGCTGGTGACGGTTCGCGTCGCGTGTCCACGTGAATGTTTAGCTTGTTGGCGACGATTTTTGCGTGAATAACACTCTTGTACCTCAAAGCGCCCACTTGTTGGTGATGGTTCGCGCGGAAATAGAATGCGCTGTACGAACATGCACCGACGAGGCACCCAATCGGTGTAGGCGGTTGGTGAGTAGTAGGAAGGCGGCGCTTGCAGCCCCAACCATGGAGCGTCCAACCCGCACCCCGCACCCACACGTTCGTATCCTAGGTTCGTGTTCTTCCTACTTGGTACACCATTGCAATCTCGAACTTCTTGTTGTGATGTATTATCTACAGAACGGCTGGTTCTCTAAACGCACGCTTGTTGTCCCCTCTCCTATAGTGCTGCACTAGGGGGCTCCCAATAATGCGTTATGCCGATATAAGGCGTACCCCGATATAAGGCGTATCCCGATATAAGGCGTATCCCGATATAAGGCTGTCAAAATCGCTTGGCGTGACTATTAATAGGGAATTGCACTCATAACCTGGAATAAATAAGGTGGCTCCCCCAATAAGGCGGTCATAGTGCTCTCTATACCATACCACACCGCCGCCTTACTGTGGGACCCCTTTTGTAGACTATGACCTGGTATATATTACCAGGGTAGTTTCAGTACAGGACAACTATTAAGAAACAGGGTGATAAGAAAGCCAGGCTGAGATTTTGCGGGGAAAAAATAAGAAATTCGGGAGCCGTTATGCTGAAGTTCGTGTAGAACGCACTCTTTCTCGAATAAGAAACACGACCTGAGCCGGAAATCCTGTTTTGTGCACTAGGCGTCTTGTACTGTGTCGGGCATTGTATTTTCCCTTTTGGGATCCATGAATAGCGATACTCACATGGCACAATTCGACGCGAGTCGACGAGGGAAGAAGATGCTGAACCCTGCTCACGATCAAGACGAAGGCGCGTGCCGTAGTGGGGAGGGGGCAGGAGTGCCCACCATGTGACCCCGGATCTGAGTTACTACTGGGAGGGAGAGCGAGAGTAGTGCGAGGATAGTAAATGGGAAGAAGACGAAGAAGAAGAAGTAGTAGTAGAAGAAGAAGAAAACAGCATGCTAAGTGCGGTCTTATCGCGGTGTGAGCGTGCAAACGCAGAATCGTTCACGCTGTGCGCTTGTCGCAGAAGTCCTTGCCGTGGAGTCGGGCGGTTGATGTGTCAGCCCCTAACGCACTACTAGCAAGCGTTTCTTCGTTTGGCTAATGCTGTCATCATCACCAACGTTGGGGGCTGATACATTAAAATGCCAGGCCAGGCTTGTTCGTCGTGTTGTGCCGCTGAAATCCCAGGACGGTTAGCAAGGGTTGACACCCTCTTTCAGGCTTGCGAGGAGGGGGGAAACAATCGGACCCAGCTACCGCAGAGAGCATCGGCCGCACGCAAAAGGCCGAGTCCCCCTCAAGAACGGGTTTTATAGTTTCTGCGCACAGACTGACTAACATCACCCTGTTGACCCCGATAGCTACACTGTAGTTGCAAGGGGAGTCGCCGACCTATATCCTTAATGAGGACACACAACCCGTAATACGCGCGATCGGAGTATCAGACACATCTTGCAAAGATGAGTTTCGACAGAATCTTCGATCTCACAGCTGCAGTATATTTTTATTTTTATAATAATAGAGGTTTGCACCGCAGAGTCGGTCGCGAGACGTGTAGCCAGAAATTGAGTAATGGATGATGGAGGCAGAGGTTAACATCAAGTCTGCGTTTTGCAGATGGACGAAAACCAGTACACAAACAAAAGTATACGGAGTTTAAGCTTTTTTTCCCCCGGATCTCCAGGATTTTTTTTTTTTCAAAAAAGGCAAGTAAATATTTATGTCAGTCCCAGGTATGCGGTGCAGCCCGCACCGAACATCCACATATATTATAAAAATAAAAATATACTCCAGCTGTGAGATCGAAGATTTTGTCGAAACCCATCTTTGCAAGCTGTGTGTGATACTCCGATCGCGCGTATTACGGGTTGTGTGTCCTCATTAAGGATATAGGTCGGCGACTCCCCTTGCAACTACAGTGTAGCTATCGGGGTCAACAGGGTGATGTGAGTCAGTCTGTGCGCGGAAACTATAAAACCCGTTTCTGATGGGGACAAAATCTGACTTCTGTGGAAGGAAATGCATCAGTTTATCAATTGAATTCTGTAAATCGAATAACCGGTGAGGGGAGGGCGGAGTTTTTAAGGACGTGGGGGCCTGGGTTTGATCAAGAGGGAGCGGGGGGGGAGGACGGGCGGGGCAGCTCAATCTGTGCGTGGCAACAATTAAATCCTATCCTGTAAGTCGTACAACCAGTGAGGAGAGGGCGGAGCGCTCGAGGGGGTGGAGGTGGGGGTGGGGAGGGAGGGGGGGGGGGGGGGGGGGGGGCGAAAGTTTTTTTTTTTTCAAAATCATGTCGCATAGATGTAGCGGTTTGCTATACGCGTGGTGCTAGGTCTAGGCGATGGTGCGGGTGGCGGGGAAGGAGGGGGCGTTGGGGGTGGGGGGGGCGGGGGGGGGGGTGGGGGGGTGAATTGCAGCAGCGGCATGGATGGCTCTCGAAAGACAATGAGGTGACATCAAGTGCGTGGAAGTGTTTATTACTCTGGCAGATTTCGATGTCAGGTGGGGCGTTTGAGCAAGAGGGAGCGGGAAAAAAAGAGGTGGGGGGGAGGGAAGGGTTTTCAAGCGGGTTAGGTCACATATAATATAAATACTCCAGCTGTGAGATCGAAGATTTGGTCGAAACTCATCTTTGCAATCTTGTGTGTGATACTCCGATCGCGCGCATTATTATATTACGAGTTTCGCGCCTATTACAATCGTGATCTCACTGGTAGATACACGACTAGGATACACTTGATAAACACTTACTTGATAAACTGATGCGTTTCGTTCCACAGCTGTGAGATTTTGTCCTCCTCAAAAACGAGTTTTATAGTTTCCACGCACAGACTGACTAACATCACCCTGTTGACCCCGATAGCTACACTGTTGTTCCAAGCGGAGTCGCCGATCTATATCCTTCATGAGGACACACACAGTAATACGCGCGATCGGAGTATCGCACACAGCTTGCAAAGATGAGTTTCGACAAAATCTTCGATCTCACAGCTGGAGTGTATTTTTATTTTTATAATATACCGGCGGTACCGCTGCTGCTGTTGCGCGCTCGCATTGCTGTGAGTTGAGTAGGACCGAATTTTTTACTTTTCAGTCGTTTAGTTGCTGCTGCGCGCTCCCATCGTTGAGTAGGACCGAGGATTTCACTTTCCAGCATCAGGTCGCCTTTTTATCAGCATCAGGCCGCCTTTTTGCTGATCTGGGTCCCAATCAGCTGGTTTTGGGACCTAGTTGGTAGTTACCTGGTAGTTGGTATGTTACTCCCAAAACCCAAGCACCAATTTTTTTTCCTCTTGTGTTTTTTTATTGTTTCTTCCTTATTTCTTTGTCTTTTTTTTTTTTTTCTTGTTCTTGTTTTTTCCTTGCGTAAATTTTTTCGTGCACGCGTGTGTTGATCGGGGTTCATTGCATAGCCAAACCAAACCACCAAACAAACAAATCACCTTGCTGGTTTTTTTCAATGTGGATCTTGTTTTTTTCTTATTTCTTTCCTATTTCATGATCGGTTTATTTTTCTCTTCTTTTTGTCTTTTTTCCTTTCTGTTGCAAGTAGTGCTGGCTTGCATTTGCTTTTGTCAGCCCGCGCGTGTTCGTTGCGATCCATTTTGCATTGCCAAACCACCACCATCGTTCTGTATTTTTTGCGATGTGTGTCCGTGCCGTAGTCCGTGACCACAGCAGTACCACAGAGGTCGTCTCTCTAGGAGGCATCCGCAGGGACACTGACTCCTGTGCTGGATGTAGATGGCAGTAAATATCAGCTTACTTACATATTTATGCGAAGAACACACACAAGCTTAATGTGCGGTCGCCCCGGTGGCGTATGAGGTTATCCTCGAACCTGGGATTATAGGTCAGGTTCGTGGGTTCGAATCCCCCGAGTACGTACTGGTATAAATTCGTGGGGACTTTTTCTTGTTCGCAAATTGACTTTCCGAAAGCGCGAGAGTGTGAGTTAGCAACAATATTCGATGAAAAATAGACGAGCAGTGGGATTGCTGAACCCTATGCGTGATAAAAATTGAAGGCAAGAACTGGGGGGCGGGAAGGGACGACGCCTGTGACCACGGTTTGTCCAGAAGCTGGACGAAAGTAGAAGCGTAAAAAAAAAAGAGTTTTCATACGGTTGTTTGTGTGTATGCTCTTCGCGTTACTGGTCTTTCCACCCATCTATCATACATCCAGTGAGTGCAACCAGAGTCTTTTGTTGTCGTTGTTGTTGTTGTTGTTGTTGTTGTTGTTGTCGTTGTTGTTGTTGTTGTGGTGGTTGTTGTTGTGGTTGTTGTTGTGGTTGTTGTGGTTGTTGTTGTTGTTGTTGTTGTTGTTGTTGTTGCTGTTGTTGTTGTTCTCTCAACTCTTGACAAAAATCTAGAGTCCGTGCGTCGTCCGGTGGTCACACTCGCTGTGTAGAGAGACAAGCTCTGCTCTGTGTTCCCACCCTGCAAGAGGGCAAGATATGAAATATTGGAACTTTTTACTGCGGGTATAATACGAGTACTCGTACTACTCGTACCATTGGTGGGTGTGGGTGTGCTCGTATGTATCATGCGTGCATGTGCCGCTGAATATATTCGTAATATATACCATGGTATACCTGATAGCGTAGGGGTCCCTCTATAGCAACGGTTGAGCAGTGCTAGTTTCCCGATATGGTGCTGTCGAAATCGCTTCGCACATGACACAGATGGGAAAAAGTACTACTGTTGTCAGTGTACGGAGTAGTACATGTTTCCGCTACAGTGCGGCAATTTCCGGCTGGCGATTATAGGACCATTATAGCGGGAACACCACCGTCTTCCACGTAGTTGATACGTATAATGTGGGTAATGTGATATAACATGATAACAGGTGGTGCGTGGTATTATTTAAATATTTCCGAAAGTTTGATCATTGAAATTTGCTGTAAAGGTTTATTATTGATACTATATACCAGTAATACGATATTACATGATAACAGGTATATATGTATATAAATATTGCCGAAAGTTTGATACTTCAAAATTGGTGCAGAACGTGTGTTAATTCTAGTACTGCTGTACTAGGTGTATCGTTTCTGGTATTTGCTAATAGCTGACTGTCGCCGAAGATTAGATTCGCTGAGGAAATAAATACATAATCCCTTCACAACTGTCAGATTTTGTCCCCCTCAGAAACGGGTTTTATAGTTTCCGCGCACAGACTGACTAAAATCACCCTGTTGACCCTGATAGCTACACTGTAGTTGTAAGGGGAGTCGCCGACCTATATCCTTAATGAGGACACACAACTCGTAATAATGCGCGCGATCGGAGTATCACACACAGCTTGCAAAGATGAGTTTCGACGAAATCTTCGATCTCACAGCTGGAGTTTATTTTCATTTTTTACAATATATATAGACTGTATAATATTGTGTGCATATACAGGCGATCTGCACCGCGGATTCGCTCCCCCAAAGAAACAACAACAACAACAACAACAACCGGTACGACTACCGCCGCCGTACCGTACTCGTACTACGGCAGTGGTGTACCCATTTCAACACCATCCGAATTAAGACCATGGTAGAGATAAGACCGCGTCAATCGGCTTGTCACGAACAAGAAACTACTTGTAATTAATATGAGATGATATTTGCCGTAGTGAAAGATAAGACCATTCGCAGTAGAGATGAGACCTCCTGTTGTTGTTGTTGTTCTCACATTAACTCGCATAATCTAGTCCGTGGTCACAGAGCAGGCTCCAGTCACTAAGTTGGCTTGTCACGAGGTGGTCTTGAATTGGGTACATGACTGTATTTATAATATATTGTTGTTCTCACCTTAACTCGCATAATCAAGTCCGTGGTCACAGGACAGGCTCCAGTCACTCTGGAGCTGAGGAATACCCCAGGGAGAAACACAAACAACCCAAGGTGGTACACGCATATATCACAGCTGCCGCAATTCATGCCTCCACCAGAAACATATATAACGCAAGATGACGCACCCCACACCCCCTCGCATGCCCGGGCGATTCTACATTGTTGGTTGTGCTGGATGTGGCAGCCTAGGTGGATGGAAATATCCATTTAATGTGGAGAACACACGCACGCGCTCGTTTGTTCATCACTCGGCAATGGCGAGTGTGCAAAGACCGAGCGATTCATCTCGACGACATCGATTCAAAGGTGTACCATCGGACGCCATTTGATTTTCTTTTGTGTGCCTCTGGGCTCCGTTCCTTTGGAGATAATCAGCGCTGAAAGGTAAAAGCCGTCCCGCGAGGGGGGTGTGGTTACATTGGGTACCCCGATTTAAGAGCGCCCCTTTAGAGCCCCCGAACTCTTCCCTATACTAAATGCAAGTAGTTTTGTCCCCAAAAACGGGTTTCCAGTTGTAAAGGGGTTAACTACGCACTGCTATCATCTGCAGTGGGAAATATACGGTTTTTTGTATAATATAGGCGGGACAGGCTGGTTTGACCGCTCTCAAATCCCGAGCGCTCCGCTTATCCTGGGCGCTCTTAAACCGGGTACACATTGCTGTATATTTCTCGAGTGTTACCTGCGTATATCATATGTACTGGGAAGATAACACACACGGTGGTAAAAATCTCATCTACACACGGATCAGCAGTTCCTGTATGTGGTATGATCACATATATTAAAAAAATTATATATACGCGATCGGAGTATCACACACAGCTTGCAAAGATGGGTTTCGACGAAATATTCGATCTCACAGCTGGAGTGCTTTTCTTGTTCTCCTTTTTCTGTCTTTTTTTTGTTATTTAGTGGTCGAGTGGGCTTGTGAAAGTGTGAAACATCGATCCCACACTCGGGAACGATTGTAATTTCCGTTTTCATATTTGTTTTTTCGTCGAGTGGTCTTGTGCGGATGTATTTGTGAAATGGCTGTATATGAATCGTCGGAACAAGCGGTTACCGTTCCGCCTTAATCTTTTGTTTTTCCGGAAAGATGTTGGGGTCGCTTGCGGCTTCGTAAAATATACGCCGGAAACAGAAGGAATTTCATTCAAATTTTTCGTTAGAGTACCTCTGCCTACGACTGGGCTGCTACGACGACATACGACTACGGCACTATGCTAGAACTACGCCTCGGCTTCGAGTTTGCCCCACTGCTATGTTCGATCCTCAAGTCTTTCAACTTTCCACGTACAGCAGTAATGTCAATATGCACGTATTATAGCATTATTGGTTTCAGGTTTCCCGTTTTTTGTAGGTGAATTATTTTTGGCGTCACGTATGGGAGCGGGGTGCGCAAGACTCTCAAACTACGGGCCTGGTTCCAGAAAAAGTGCATATGATGATGTAGTTTTTTGTATAACATTTCGTACCAAAAAACGATTTCACCTGGACCCAGATCCCAGGTAATCACTACCAGGTACACGTGAAGAAAATGAGCTGTCGCTAGGAACTCGCGCCTCGCGCAGCAGGAGGTTGGTAACTGCTGTCGTCAACTTGTGTTGTTGTTGTTGTTGTTGTTGTTGTTGTTGTTGTTGTTGTTGTTGTTGTTGTTGTTGTTGTTGTTGTTGTTGTTGTTGTTGTTGTTGTTGTTGTTGTTGTTGTTGTTGTTGTTGTTGTTGTTGTTGTTGTTGTTGTTGTTGTTGTTGTTGTTGTTGTTGTTGTTGTTGTTGTTGTTGTTGTTGTTGGTGCTGCTGTTGTTGTTGTTGTTGTTGTTGTTGTTGTTGTTGTTGTTGTTGTTATCGTTGTTATCGTGGTGGTGGTGGTGGTGGTGGTGATGGTGGTGGTGGTGGTGGTGGTGGTGGTGGTGGTGGTGGTGATGGTGATGGTGGTGGTGGTGGTGGTGGTGGTGGTGGTGGTGGTGATGGTGATGGTGGTGGTTGCGATGGTGGTAGTGGTGGTGATGGTGGTGGTGGTGGTGGTGGTGGTGGTGGTGGTGGTGGTGATGGTGGTGGTGGTGGTGATGGTGGTGGTGGTGTTGGTGTTGGCGTTGTTGTTGATGATGATCTTGGTGTTGGCGTTGATCCTATTGTTGGTGTTGTCAATCTCCGTTTTTTGGGGGGAAACCCCTGCCCATACTAAGTGAGAACCGCGACGGCGGCTGGCGGAGGTCCCTATTTTTGTCGGGGTTAAACCAGAACCACTATTAGTAAATAAACGTGTTAAATAAAGTTTGGGGAATGACATGTTTTTTCAGGCTTTTCTTGAGCTTTTTGGATTTTTGGTAATAAAACCCGACCCCCCCCCCCAACCTTCCTGACCCTGGCGCCAGCAACGGAAGTTTATCCCGAAGAACTGCTCGAGAGCGGCTCTGCCGCGCGCTTCCCCTACTGCTGCAATTCCCTAAAACAAATGTGTGTGCGGATCACCGAAAAAATAGTACGTACCTGGCGTATATTTTTCTTTTTTTTTTCCTACTGCCGCTGTTCTACTTCAACAACCGAAAAAAAAACTTGTGTGAAAATGGTGTTGTGGTGTACAATACCGGTACATTTAAGAGTACCCAGCGTTGTTTTCCATACTTTTTAATGTTTACTATTTGATGCTATTCTCTACATACTCTCACTATTAATGTTCTATTCTGTTATACTCCATTTTTGTGTAGTTTCATGTAGGTAAGTGTATTTGTTCGTTTGTTATAGGAGATAATACGTTTAAATCTTCGATCTCACAGCTGGAGTGTATTTTTATTTATATAACAATACGTTTTGTGGTTTGAGAACACGGCAGAGAAATGTGAAAGGCTGTAATGTGATGGTACTCTCCCCTCACTCGAACGCCAACAAAGTCGGCACACCAACATCAACTTCAACATGAACACCAACATCAACTTCAACATGAACACCAACACCACCTATACATACACCACCACAACGTCGTACACCATTTTTTGTTTCTTGTTTTCGCGCAATAATCGCGCACATAAGATGGAGTCCCACAAGAGACGCAATCGGAAATCTCTGTGGAAATGTCATCATCATTATAGACACATGCTACTTTTGCTTACCTTTTTTTCATCCTCCGGCGGATGAAGAAAAGTAAAGCTTAACCCCTTTAAAGCCCGCAAAGTAGTTTTGTCCCCAAAAACGGGTTTCCAGTTGTAAAGGCGTTAAGCTCGCCACACTTCCTCGTATTTTCACACACGCACGTCGTTTGTCAATTTACCTCAATTGCATTCGCAATTATCCAGCGCTAGCTGGCGTTTCCTTCGGTTCCTGCTATACAAGCGATAGCGCGAGCTGTCTCTACCGACGGTCCCCGTTACTACTCCATCCGGCAGAGCAAGCTGCCGCTACTAAGAGCAAAAGTGCAAAGTATATCAGAGGTACATCATTTTTTGTTCTTAGGCTCTCCTCACCCGGGATTGTCTATACCCTTAATGAGGTACACCTTTTTTTGTTCTTAAGCTCTCCTTACCCGGGAGTGTCTATACCCTTAATGAGCCGGTCGCCCCGGTGGCGTATCAGGTTATCGTCGAGCTTGGTATAGGTCAGTTTCGTGAGTTCGACCCCCCCCCCGAGTGCATATTCGTATAAATTCGTTACGGTTTTTTCTTGTGCTCAAATTGACTTGCAGAAAGCGCGAGAGCGTGAGTAGGCAACAACACTCGATGTAAAGTCGACGAGCAGTGAGGGGGATTGCTGAACCCTATGCGCGATAAAAAGTTGAAGGCAAGGACCGGGGGGGAGAAGGGACGATACCCCACCCGTGACCGCGGCTTGTCCAGAAGCTGGAAAGCAGAAGAAGTGTGCATAAAGAAAGAGATTAATAGGCTAAGGAGCTCCATTCCTCACCCCCAAACAGTTTTTTTAGTTGTATCATAGATTGAAAAGGCAATCCGACAAATAAGCCCATGGCCTAGGTGAAGGAAAAAAAATGAAAAAAAAAAAAAAAAACTCGTGCAACGACGGGGGTGCACCACATTTTTTCTGAGGTTCCTCGGTTTTAGGATCTTAACGCCTTTACAACGGGAAACCCGTTTTTTTTTCAAATACTAATTGGATTTAGTATAGAGGTTAGAGGGAGGGGTTTGGGGGCTCTGAAGGGGTTAGAGGCCTGTCCCCAACAACTGATTTCGGAGGAAAATAAAACCGCCAGGTATGCTACCGGATGAAAAAGATCCCATGGCCTAGGGTAGTGCACAACGAGAATCGTGCAAAAAAGAATGGCCTATTATTTTTTTTGTTTCCGACGATTTGGGGTTTAGGAGCCCCGTCGTTCAGAAAAAAATTTCGCCAAAAAAAGGTATACCTCTATTGTAGCACGAGTCCTGCCGACACCGCCATTCAGAAAGTACTTTTTTCGCCAAAATGTGGTATACCTTTTACATTGTAGTACCTCATCGTAGCACGGGCCCATAAGAAAGTTGGGAGCGGTTATTTCTTACTGGAGTAAGCGGGGGGCATACCCTTTCTCAAAAATCACGTGCCGTAGAGGGGAGGAGGGAGAAGAGACTGCTGAGTGACCCCGGGTCTGAATTACGTCCAGGGCGGGAAAAGGAGAAAGGGAAATTTCGAAGGCAATAGATGGGATGAGCGAAAAAAACACACGCGCACATGCGTAGTGAAAAACACCCACCGACAAGTAAGACCGACCAGGCCAAACGAAATTATAGCTCAAGTCTGTACAACCAACGCGATTTGTCGGAGGCAAGCTCGTTTGCACCCTGGGCAGCAACTCCGGACACCCCGAATGTCTTCCAGGTGTGTTCAGTGCATACAGTGTGTGTATGCACTGGTCTTGGTGTAGGCCATTGCTTTGAGGAGGGGGGGGGGGGGGGGGTATTCATTTAATGCCTAGCCGTCGTCTTAACATGCTGGGGATCAAGTACGCGACAGCCATTCCGGGAAGATTTTGCCGCGTGCAAGCCGCGTTGGATTGGAGGTACGCTACAGCAAAGTTTGGGTCAGACGCCGTGCCTAGTCCAGTGGTAGACGAGAAGTATGTACAAATGACGCAACGAAGCGTGGATAGGACCACTGACGGGGCCAGGAAGCCTAATCTAATCCGATACTTACTTCAAAATGGTATGCGCCTAATCAAATTCAAAACGACCAACCTATTTATCACCGGAATGTGTTGTATATACCACGCCCGCTTAGAATACCACACCGGGTGATAATTATTTTACAGGCCAAAAATATATCACCGGGGATGTGGTATACACCGTCATATGCGGTACGGCAGTATGTAGGAATAGGGATGTGCGAAGGAGCACAAAAATATGGAACAGTCTACGGATCAAAATGTGTCCGGAAGTTTGGTACAGGAATATCTTGAAGCGATAGTCGCCCGCCCAAGCATTGCCCTTTTCGACGTAAAGGCGATTAATGTATCAGTCGATACACCCTTGGTGAACTATGCTGACCATCCCACCCACCCGCCCAACTTAGCTTTTAATTATTTAGTTATTTTTCAGGAATTATTTTTTCCTGGAAAATACACACACTGAGCCCGAGCTCAGCGCGAACGTGTATTCCCCGAGGGCGACTTACGTCATCATAGCCTAACTCTTTTATACTCTGACCCCGCAAACTAGATGCGGACGTTGAAGGCAGTGTGCGGAGTACCAGGTAATAGTGACTATACCTAGGCAGGCATCCAGCGGGGTGGGGAGAGAATACAGTACGCGACAGCACCTAAGAAGTGGGGAATAAATAATTTTGGGCTCGACTTGTGCACGATACATAGTAACACCATCCCCCCCATGCCCCAACCCCACCCCCACACGGCCGTCCTACCCCCACCAACCCCGCCCGCCGCCCGCCTCCCCAATTCCCCCCCCCTCCCCCCCCCCTCAACTCCCCAACCCCCCACCCATCCCTTGCCCCCCCCCATCCTCAATCCCACCCCACCCCACTCACCGCCCCCATCCCACCCCCCGTCCCTCCCACCTCCCCCTTCGCTTGACCAACCGCGCTTTCTCTTAAGTCGTGCATGCTGTTCGGCAGCGAAAGCAAGCAGGTTTTGGATCTGGTCTCCGACCACTTGGAGAAGAAATTGATTAGAAATCTACTCACGGCCCTTCAGGATATTGAAACCGAAGGGGGGAAGCGTAAAGGAGGCAAGGGGCAGCAGCCAGGGAAGGCGGGCCAAGGCCAGTCGCAGACTCGGCAGGTGAAGCCTAGAGTTGGAGAGCTAGAGACGAAGGGTATCATATCATGCATGGCCGTAGTTCTCGTATCCCTACACTGCTGGAACGAAGCACATCGGGGGCGGGGGGGGGGGGGGGGGGGGTACTCAGTTTGTGCGTATGTGTGGATACTCATTTCATGCATAGCCGTAGTCGTATGACCATGGCTGTTAGACCCTCGCACCCTACAACGTCGGGACGGGGCATGTAGAGCATTATCGACCAAGCAGACATAGCGGGCACCAAACGCAAACCACCGTGAGGTGTTCGGCGATCCGCACGGAGTTTGCTGCTGTAGGCGGCTGACGATCCCCCCCCCCCCCCCCCCACCCCCCCCCTCCCCTCCCCTCTCCTCATTGATGGAAGATGGCGCTGGCTACGAGTACGATACGGCTAGCAATTTATGGGCGATTTTTTTCTGGCCGACGAGGCTCTTAACCTATTAATCGCAAACTAGGCAATACTAGGCAGCATTATTGGCATACATTCTGTGGTTTACAGTATTTTTGGACTTTTTTCGAGGAAATGAGATTGTTCTCGGATAGTGCGTGCGTTTCCCTTCAAAGTCAGCCTTTGGATGAGGAATATACCTTGGCAACTGAGGAGACGCAGAATATTAGATGCACCATTCCCACCACCACCACCACCATCACCACCACCATCACCACCATCACCACCATCACCACCATCACCATCCCCACCATCAACATCACCGACATCAACACCACCAGCAACACCACCATCACCAACACCTTGATCTCCGCTAGCTTTTCCCAGGTATTCGTGTACAACCTATCGGACGAACAGATGAACATCGTGACTCTACTCCCGTCACCACTGCCAGAAGGGATGTTAGATGCTAGATGCTAGATGCTACAGATGCTCATGCTCTTGGGATGCTCTTGGCATGCTATGCGGTTCCGCGCATGCCAGTGTAATCACCATCACTGTCACCATCGTCATTATCACTAACAACATCAACATCACCACCAACACCAACACCACCACCAACACCATCATCATCACCATCAACGCCACCCCCCCCACCACCAACACCACCATCATCACCACCATCACCACCACCACCACCGCCGCCGCCGCCACCACCACCACCACCATCACCGACACCGACACCAACACCAACACCAACACCACAAACACGAACACCACAAACACCACAAACACCATCACCACCACCATCATGTAACCAAAACTTTAACCAACACCACCACCACCAACACTGCTATCGTAGCCTGAAGTATAACCTAACTATCGTGACCACGGCTCTGCTCGCTTGCTCCGTCCAGGTATTCGTGTACAGCCTGACGGACGATTTGATGGACATCATTACCCTACCAGCCACTCCTGGTGTTGGCCTTATTAGCAACCCCCAACCAGGCTTCGGCGCGGCCGGCGGCAAGGCTGGCCGAGGGCTGCGATAGGACGGTGCCTTTCTCGACAAGCCGGACAAAACCGGACAAAGTCGGGCAAAACCGGGAAAACCGGAGAAATCGGATATAACCGGGGGATAAGTCGGGCGAAACCGGGCAAAACAGGACGAAAGTAATGTAGAACAGGACGGAACAGGAGGAACCAGGAGAAATCAGGACGAAACGGGACGAAGCGGGACAAGACAGGCCTTAACGTGACAAAACAAGACGAAAAAATAACCGAAACAGGGCGAACACAGGGCAGGATGGGGCGCCTGCTGCTTGCTCATTTTTTTTATATTGTTGCTTCAAATATGTCAGCTGTGAGTTCGACTAGTTGAGTGGTCGAGTTGCGGAGACGACTGCAGCGAGCGTGCAGGAGTGATTTGTCCAGGTTTCCGATCGCAGGTTAACGATTGCGGGTTATCGGATACCGATTAACGGTTACCGAATATCGGTTGCCGGTTATTGATTACCGACTACCGGTTACCGGTCACCGGATACGGATTTCCGATCAACTGTAGTTCTATACCAGAATACCGATTACCGACTGCCGTATATCAATTGACGGTTCCCGGTTACTGGTGGGTGGTCAACGATTGCCGATTATCGATCATCGATTATCGGTACCCAATCACCGGTTACCGATCACCGGTTTCCGAGCATCGATTTTGCCGGATACGGAGTCGACTGGTTTATGTTTTGTAAATACGGGCAGAGTATGGAGATGTTTTGTCCTGTGGGAGGAAGAAAATGTGCTGTATTTTTCACCAGCGCATCCCAGTCGCATATCGTATGTACTGCGTCTAAGGTTGGAAATGCGTGTAGCTGCGTGGTTGTTAGCAGTTAGTCGAGGAAACGATAGCCCCATTGAAAGAGTAGCCACGTTTTTGAGGGGAAAAAACTACTTGGAAATAGTAGGGGTCCTTGCTTATTGCAGTAATATCAAGGGCCAAGCTGCAATTGTTGGTTCTAGCGATCGATCGTTTTTTTTTCCGTCGGACTAGGGTGAAGCTACGATTGATTGTTGGTTCTATTGACCAATCGGTTTTCCGTCGGTTCGATTCGCTCGGTTGAACGCTTCCGTCATTACGTTCGTTCGTCGGTCTGTCCGTTAGTTTTGCCTAACTTTGCCACGTATCGACTGCTGCCGCTGTAGTGGGTCAATGGGTGGATGGGGTGGATGGGGGGGGGGGGGGCGTCGATAAATGGATGATGGGGGGGGGTGGATGCATGAGTGGACAGACGGATAAATGGACGGATAAATGGATGACTGGGTGGAGTGGATGGATGGACGAATGGGTCGACGGATGGGTGGGTGGATGGATAGATGAACGGATGGATGGGTGGTGGGTACAGTAACGCTTGGCTCGGTGTGATTGTTTGTTGGATGTGATTGTTTGGCGAGGGTTAGCTTGTTGTTGGCCCCCTTTTTGTTTACTTTTTTTTGAGCGCTGGGACCGGTAGGTCTGACCGCGCTGGTCATCCAATCCTAACCTGTTGTTATTCGTGGAAGAACCCACCCACCCACCCACCCACCCACCGACCACCGACCACCGCGGGTAAACTTCTGGGAAAATATTCCGACCATGCGGACGAAAACAAGAAGAATCGTTGAACACGTCGCGGCCACCAGCTTCGTGAAGCAAAGTTCCTTACGGTGGCTGATTCCGTGGACGGTAATTTAGCAGGGATGTAGGCTGTCAGGATGTATATAGTTCTCTCGCCCCCCCCCCATATGTGGCTATGGTAGGAGCGAATCGATGAATGACAAAAATGGCGGCATAGCCTCTTTTTGTCCTCATGTGGTACAACGCATTCAAGTGTTGTGAACTCATTCTGCTGATTTTGAGGAATTACTCTGCCACTTGCTGTAGCTGTTTTGTTTGTCAGGCCTGAGCGCGGGGCAGGGGGTGGGTGGTCGAGCGGGGGGGGTGGGTGGAAGGGGGCAAGGGGTAAGGTGTAGGGGTCAAGTTCCCCAAGGTCCGCGGACGTACTGTCAATACTGGCCTGTACCTCCGGCCGGTATGTCCCGTCCCTGAATTATTCTTGTATCATAAAGCTGCCTGTACCTGATGGCAAACCGGGTAGTGGCTGCCGGTTTTCATTTGTGTGTTAGTATGACACCGCTTCTTCTTGTCGATAGCTCGTATATAGTCGTACATTAGCAGTCAAATAGCAGTGAAAATAGTCTTGTCCGTTCATGGCTACTGTTGGTTTTACGGGTGTCCTATGGAGGGGCTCTCAATACAGTAGGCACTCTGACCTTTTACGTTTTCGGGGCGTTTTGGTGCGGGTATTTTTGAACCCCGTTCCCCGATGTATGTGTACGACGAATGCCGAATTTTTGTGCACGAACTGCTTGCAAGTTCGTTTTCGGCCTTGGAGCATTATTTTTTTAATGGTGCCCAAATGGATCTTGTAGCAGCATACACACCTCATGTTTTATTTTATTGCTGCCACGGTAAGGTAATGCGCCCTTGCTTAAGGTTTGGGCGCACTCTCATTCTGTGGAGTAATAGTGTGGGATAGGCAATGATGGGATGTCACAGGCTATGCGTGCGTACATGTGTCACGAACTATCTTTCTGTACGTTTTGTATTTTTTTGTGCGATTGCAGATAAGTATTCTACTAGTGGGGCGTAGTGTGTGGTGTTACGGTGACAGGAGTTTTTATAAATATTGAAAAACGTCAGCCGTGAGTAGCAAGCGGTCTACGTGTCTCGTATAGCAAATAAACTCCTTCGTGTGGCCCCTTTGGGACCCCCAATGCACCGGCACTATTCAGGGCAACGGCACTATTGGAAGGCGTTATTCAGGGCACCGACACTACTGGCAGGCACTATTCAGGGCAACGGCACTATTGGAAAGCGTTAGTCAGGGCACCGGCACTACTGGCAGGCACTAATCAGGACACACCGGCACTAAAGCGAATAGGGTTGCTTTGAGAGTTACTCAGTACGGAGTTCCAGCCGTGCAAAGCGATTTCACCGGCGCTATCGAGGACAGTGGCACTATTCAATCGGCACTGTTGGGGGGGGGGCACTGTTGTATAGCGACCCGAAAAGCAACAACACGTGCGAGATTATCAACGAATACCTTCTACCAGGCATACAAGAAGAAGAGAGCTTGCAGCTGTACAAGTAAAGCACCATCGTTATGCTCGCATGCATGTGGTACATCTCCTTACATGCTTATAGGTTATATGCAACCCCAGTATGGCGCTGCTTTGTGCGGCCAATGCTTTTGTAATCTCCACTTATTTTTGTCATCAGTGACCACTTTTTTTGTTCCCCGTCTCAAGAGGGAGCAAGTGGTAGCTTAAGCGAAGAAAAAAGGCCAACCGGAAAAATGCAAGAGCGTTTAAGTAATAAGAATACCACAACAGTATAGTTTTGAGTACGAAAAGCCTCTTTTTGGTCGTCGTATGATACTGCTGACTTCATGAATGGATGGATGCATGGACGGATTTTTTTTTTTTTTTTTGTGTTCCTGCAGTGATTAAAACACGCCAATAATTCAGGGATAAACACGTTTTGTGCGTGTTATGTTTAGGGGATCATTTATTTATGTATGGTGTAGACAACGAAAAAGGAGTTCTACGTTGTCTGTGGACGGGAGGCGGTGTTTTGCGAGTCACGTAGTATCACGATGATTAGCTTCATGTGTTTTGGCGTTTGGAGCGCCGGAAGCTGGAAGCGTTGATCCTCTCCATGACAATGTGCGTATGATTCCTGAAACCGGGTATGCCTGCATGCATGTAGTGTAGATGTACCGTACGTATCAAGGGTGTGCTTTCTATAGGATACCGAAGCATAAGAAACAGGAATGCTGGCTTAGAAAGGGTGCGTTGTACACTAACTTCAGTATACAACGGCTCCCGGGTTCCTTATTTTCCTGTAAACACCGGCCTAGCTTTCTTATCGCCCGTTTTCTTATTAGGTGTGCTGTACTCTGTGGTGGGGTATCCGGATACCATTTATTTCTGTGGTTGGTGTGATTATACTCGGGTATATGTACTCAGGTACGTACCCGGGTACCATCAGAGTATATACTGCACTCTATAGTGATATCCGGGTACCATTAGTTCTGGTTGTTATCATACTCGGGTAGATGTATTCGGGTAGGTGTCAGGGTACCATCCGAGTAAATAATGTACTCTAGTACCAGGTTCTTGTGGTAGTACTCGGCTGGCTTAGAGAGGGTGCGTTGTACACTAACTTCAGTATACAACGGCTCCCGGGTGTGGTAGTACTCGGGTAGGTGTTCTCGGATAGTTACCCGGCTACCCCCAGAGTATATACGGTGCTCTAGTAAGGCATATGCTCTAAGGTACTCGGGTACCAGGTTCTCGTGGCAGTATTCGGGTAGGTATGCCCGGGTAGTTACCCGGCTACCCCCAGAGTACGCTTGAAAGGATACTCTACTAAGCATGCAATTGTACCAGGTATACGCGGAGTACTGCTTACAACATAGTATGGGGCTATGATACTCGATTCAGCCGGGTACATGTGCTCTGTCTGAATTGTTGCTGAGCGAGGCGAACCAAACATCTTACTGCTCCATCATCATCAGCAGCAGCAGTGCGCGTTAGCAGGATAGTAGAAGTGGTGTCATGAGATATTCACTGTACTGCTTGCTGCATGGAGAGGAGAAGGGGGGGGGGGGGGGGGGGGGGGGGGGCGCAGGGACGTTTTCGCGTGCCGTGTTGATCCAGAATGAACAAAAAAGAAGAAGAAAAAGAAAAACTGCGAATAAAGGAACAACGATGCGCTGCTAGTAGGACACTAAACTGAAAGACTCCGGCGCCAAATAAGCCTGACCTTTTGGAAGGCTACCCGGCACTAGGGGGGGGTACCCCCATTTCGCCGCTGGGCGCGCGAGTGACTCTACCTCACGGAAACAAAATATATTCGGCGACCGTTTTCGCGCAGGGTAAACGATACAGCTTACTATTGCTCCATTGCGGATTCATACCGCCAAATAAAACAGCGCCAGTACGACAGCTCAAGACCAGAAAGGAACACGTACGTAGCGGGCTCGGTCTCGCGAATGACCCAAAAAGCCTCGCTGCGAAAAAAGAAAGAAAAAAAAGTGACCTCCTATAATGCCGTAGCTTTGGTCACCTCCTATCTCTCTATACTTCCAAGTATATGATGAATAGTACCTGGTACACCAGTAGTACTTATTGCGTTCACATTTTGGGGGGGGGGTTCAAGGGGGGGGGGGGGGGGGGATTAAATTTGTCGAAAACACGAAAAAAGTGTGTCGATTACGGTAGGTATCACATCCGTCGCATGGAGAGCATTAATCTAGGGTAGAGGGTATGTGCCCAATGAGCTACGAAAGTATAACGCCCCAGGAGTCTCCCGCTATTCATAGGCGGCTGATAAGAACGTGAATACATATTTACATAGGTTTGACATTATTTTTCAGTGTTGAAACGATGTTGGTTGCTTCATCTGTGGTATTCTGTACCGGGCGCGGGATCCCAGACGGGTCCAGCAACCCTTCTTCTACCAAAGAGTCGTAGAGGGTAGGTTGGACCCTAAAGCGCGTGGGCGCAGTTTTCTAAAAAACCTGACGCGCCGAAAACAAAAGCAAAAGCGATCGGTCGGTCAGTCGGTCGGTCGGTCTCATTATAGTATTAACATCACCCTGGTGACCCCGGTACAAGCCTCGGGTAGTTCCAAGGGGAGTCGCCGACCTTTAATCCTTAGTTGAGGACACACACCCAGTAATACGCGCGATCGGGGTATCTATCATGCACACAGTTTGCAAAATTTGAGTTTCGACGAAATCTTCGAGATGTTGCAGCTGTACGCAGAGAGAGTGTTTTAATTTTTTATAATAACGCTGGTAGTCTATAATTAATTTACCGCTGGAGCCGTGAGTGCAGCGCTAAAAAGGGGTTCGGACAATCTTCGCTGACCTGAACCTTTCTGATCTGGCTCCTCCTTCGGAGAGCTCCATGCCTCATCCTCATCCGAAAACTGATTACGAGAATACAGAAGAACCAGCACTCTGATGGCAAGCAACCGGGATACTGGCCCAGATTATACGCGTTTCTTACTTAAGAAAGCAGGGCGTATATCCCGTACCAACTTCATTTCAGCACTACTACTATTTCAGCCGTCGAATTTCCTATTTGTCCTGACAGGTCAGTCAGGCTTGACAGGTCAGTCAGGCTGAGACGGTTCCTTTCAGGGTTCTGTTAACCCCTTTAGAGCCCCCGAACCCCTCCCTATACTGAATCCGAGTAATTTTGTCCCCAAAACGGGTTTCCAGTTGTAAAGGGGTTAAGGTATTAGTGGGGTATTAGTCCGTTTGACCACTTGCAAAAGGTTAACCAATAGCTTACCCAAACTAAGCCTTGTCACACTCCCCCCCCCCTGAAACGGCGGGTTAGCAAGTCGGCCGGATATACGGGCGGACCTAGGTCAATATCCAAGCGGTTTCATTTCCTGGGAATACCGGGGAGGAGAGTATTTTCCAAGCTCGATCTGAACTGAGCTGGGGGTGCATTGTTTGTGATCCAATAACAACGTCATATGTACAAACATGGTGTAGTATTATAATAATAGTACCCCGGTACGTGGTATGATACTTCGAGTATTACTGGCAGTGTACGAACTAGTAAAAAAGTACACCAAAGCACGCAGCATGGCAAAGCACGGCAAAGCACGGCAAAGCACGGCAAAGCACGGCAAAGCTCGGCAAAGCACAGCGCTGCGCTCTGCTGAGCTAGTAGAGCTGCAGGGCATCGGAGGGCACTACGCGGCGCTGCGTTGCTGTGAGCTAAAGCGCTGCGGTGGGGTGCTGGGCGGCGCGGAGCTGATGAGCCAAGCCCAGACCTTACTTAGCTGATGAAACTTCGTCAAGTACAAAACAAATAAATAAATGGTGGGAATAAAAGGAAAGCTAAAGCTGGACCGTTCCGCAGAGGTAATGCACAGGCGGCAAATTAGCGGCAAATGGTAGGAAGTTCAACTTACTAGATAGTAAGAAGGAAGAAAAAATCGCGAAAAAGTTCCAAAATCGTGTTGTTGGCAGAAAAACCAAATTTATTTGCATGAAGCATGTCAATGTCAAGAAACAACAAAAAAACGAGCAGAAACAAAAATATTAAAGGCCGAGCAAGAAACCAAAGAAAAGCTGGACCGTTCCGCAAGTAATGCACGGAGGCGGTGTCGAAGTGGGACCCCCCTGCCAACCGAGCACTTTTAGAAAAAACATCTAAAAGTAAGTCTATAAACTACACCATGGGGCCGGAGAGGACTAATAATAATGATTAGTCTAATTAATTGGTGGCTGGTACGATCGTTTCTGCTGGTACTAACTGTATGTAACTATTAACTATTATAGTATAGACTAAAGTATTTAGTAGTAGTAGTGGTAGTGGTAGTAGTAGTAGTAGTGTAGTAGTAGTAGTTAGTAGTAGTAAACTAGTGGTAGTAGTAGTAGTAGTAGTAGTAGTAGTAGTAGTAGTAGTAGTAGTAGTAAACTAGTAGTAGTAGCAGCAGTATATTAGTAGTAGTAGAGTAGTAGTACAACAGTAGTAGTAGTATAGTATTAGTAGCAGCAGTAGTTGTGGTAGTAGTTGAGTAGTAGTAGTAGTAGTAGTAGTAGCAGTAGTAGTAGTAGTTAGTAGTAGCAGTAGCAGTAGTAGCAGTAGTAGTAGCAGTAGCAGTAGTAGTAGTAGTAGTAGTAGTAGTAGTAGTAAACTACTAGCAGTAGTAGCAGCAGTATATTAGTAGTAGTAGAGTAGTAGTACAACAGTAGTAGTATAGTATTAGTAGCAGCAGTAGTAGTTGTGGTAGTAGTTGAGTAGTAGTAGTAGTAGTAGTAGTAGTAGCAGTAGTAGTAGTAGTTAGTAGTAGCAGTAGCAGTAGTAGCAGTAGTAGTAGCAGTAGCAGTAGTAGTAGTAGTAGTAGTAGTAGTAGTAAACTAGTAGTAGCAGCAGTATATTAGTAGTAGTAGAGTAGTAGTACAACAGTAGTAGTAGTATAGTATTAGTAGCAGCAGTAGTTGTGGTAGTAGTTGAGTAGTAGTAGTAGTAGTAGTAGTAGCAGTAGTAGTAGTAGTAGTAGTAGCAGTAGCAGTAGTAGCAGTAGTAGTAGCAGTAGCAGCAGTAGTAGTAGTAGCAGTAGTAGCGCAGCAGTAGTAGTAGTAGTAGGAGTAGGAGTGCAGTAGCAGTTGCCATTATTTTATTTTTTTCGACGGTATCATATTCCTCGTGAAATACCTGGGTCCCTACAAGGGTAGATAGAGCATCATCACACATACATACATAGATACATACATAGATACATACATACATACATACATACTACGTAAACACGAGAGGAGCCACGCCGAAAAGAGGGGGGTGGGTGCGGACGCCCGCTCACCCCCGCCCCCGGGGGTTTGCATTGACCTGTGTGACCAAGTCTGGTAGTAGTAGTTGTTCGTAGCGGATGCTGCTGCTGCTGGATGTATGACATGTATGTATGTTCGTATGTATACTGCGGTGGTACCGGCAGTAATAATAAATACCGCCTCCTTCGTATCATCATCAGTTGTCACATTGTCGTGTCGCTTTCGGTAGAATACGTGAGATCCAGAAGGTTCATATATATCATGTCAGGTACCTGGTACGTACGTAATAACGAGTAACCACACACGGCCACACACACATCATCAGAGGATATAGGGGCACCCTCTCGCCCCCCCCCAGGGGCTTGCTTTTTTCGTCCCTGGCTCTACCAAATCGTTGTTCGTGGTGGATCGTGTGGTGCTGGCAAGATATACTTCCTGGTAGCATCACATACATGTAGTATTAGTAGTAGTTTTGCCATTGTTGTGGTTTTATTCGGTAGACTGCATGAGACCCACACGATATTGTATACGTTACGTAATAATAATGACGAGCCACACCACCGAGAGGAGGAATGCACGGGGACGTCCTCTCACTCTCACGGAGGCTTCTTTTGCATTGTTGGCCTGATGATCCAACCAGGTTGTTGTTTATTGTGATGGATGCTGTACTTCTGGCATTATTCTTCCTGATAGTAGAACTAGTAGTTGCCATTCATTCATTCATTGTTGTTGCATTCGGTCATAATATTATTAGTATTTACGGCAATTGTTTACGGTAGTAAGTTTTTTTTGTTGAGAGCCCACCAAAAAAGACTGGGCTCATACATACACACAGCTGGTAGTACATACATACAGTAGTACACACGTATGACGTAATAATCACGTAATAATGACGAGTCACGAAGGGAGGTGGCGTACATACAGCAGTCTGCTTGGTCCCGCGCTAGGGCACTGCTGCTGTGCCCTTTTGCGCGGAACCCCAGTTTAGTGCGATGAAAATCGCATGTCACCACCTCGTCCTACAGCAGTGTGCCGGCCCGTGTTAGTGCGGTATACCCCTTGGTGCGGGACCCCATTTTAGTGCGTGCGGTGAAAATCGCTTGTCACGGCCTCGTCCTACAGTGCCGTCCCACGTTAGTGCGGTATCCATTAGTAGTGCGGGATCCCAGTTTAGTGTGGCGAAAATTGCTTGTCACGATCTCGTCCCACACGTTTGTAGTGCGGTCGGTATCCATCCATTCATTAGTAGTGCGGGATCCCAGTTTAATGCGCCAAAAAAATCTTGTCACGATCTCGTCCTACCGTGTGCCGTCCCGCGTTAGTGCGGTGAATATCGCATGTCACGACCTCGTCCTACCGTGTGCCGTTCCACGTTAGTGCGGGATCCCTGTATAATGCGGGTGAAAATCGCGTGTCGCGATGGTGCCGCGTTATGGCGGTAACCATTATTTGCGGGATCCCAATTTAGTGCGGTCAAAATCGCTTCTCACGGCCTTTCTGTGCTTGTTCTTCTACAGTCTACCGAAACAACCCGGGATATTGCGGGGTTCCCACTTTAGTGCGGCCGGTGTCGTCATCTGGGAAGGTATCGCACTCATGTGGGAGCAAAGACTGCATCTATCCAATCTATGCTAAAGGTTAAGGAGTCTTTATAAAATAGTGACCGGTCGCCCCGGTGGCGTATCAGGTTAACCTCGAGCCTGGTATAGGTCAGTTCCGTGAGTTCGAGCCCCGCCGAGTGCATACTCGTATAAATTCGTTGGGACTTTTTCTTGTGGACGAATTGACTTGCGGAAAGCGCGAGAGCGTGAGTAAGCAACAACACTCGATGAACAATCGCCGTGCAGTGGGATTGCTGAACCATATGCGCGATCAAAATTGAAGGCAAGAACCGGCGAGGAGAAAGGTTGACACCTGTGTCCACGGCTTGTCCAGAAGCTGGAAAGTAAAAGTGTGCAAAGAAAAAAAAAAAAAAAGTGTCGATGTATAGTCTAATGCCGTATACAAAAGGTTTCAGTTTTCAAGCCTTGCTCTGGAAACAACAGGAAGGTGTTTGTTGTATATACCAGTAGACTAAAAAAAAAAAAAAAAAAAAAAATATAGGAGGGATCATATACCTCACGCGGCTGTTGGTTGTTGTGCTGGAACGAACCACACCCACAAACAAGCAAGACAACAAGCATCTATATCGAAGATACCAGGAGGAGGCGGCACGCTTTCGTGCCCCTGAACAGACAACAAACTAGAACTGGAGGAGGCCCACTTGTTGGAGGGGGCAAACGAGATGGAATCAGCCAGCAGTGTGTGAAAACTCTTCTGCAGTTGTTCTCCTCCAAGAAAGATTTCAATTTGCCTTGACTTACGAGTACACGGCACTACTCCTACGTAATAATATTGAGGAACACTTGGGCCCGAAGTGACCCCCCCCCCCCCCCCACCCACCCCTTCTTGTCACTACAGAAATGTGACCACTTAATAACAAAAAAATGCCAAAAAGTGTACAAGGTAGGTATTACATCGTTTTGGCGCAGCATTATTAACAGACGTTTCCATGGCGAGGGTTACCTTGAAACCTACAAAAATAAGCAGAAGAAGCTTTCGAAACAAAGCGGCCAGTAGAGGTAACTCGCGTGCGGATAACGACTCAGAGTCGATGCGCGAAGAAGCACCACAACAAGGAATGGCCCTACCACAAGAAATGGCCCTACATCGTCGTAGCCCTTCTTTCGGCCCTACACCGCTGCTTTGCCCTTGCTTCAAAGTCACCTAACATGTTTGATACCTGGTGCATACCAGCAGGCCGCCATCAGAGAATCACACACAGCACGATAACATGAGTTTCGACGAAATCTTCGATCTCACAGCTGGAATGAACTTTAATTTTTTACAATAGCAGCATGTGGGTGTCACAGTATAAATGGTAACCTGGTGAAATAATAACTGGGTTATTTAATGGTCATGCAATCAATCAACCAACAAGAGAGAGGGTGACAACCCGCCCTTTTAGCAGAAAACATAAAAAAAAACGAAACAAAAAACAAAAACAAAATATTTTTTTTTCATTATTCTTCCTTTCCCACTCCCCGCGCCAACTCGTAGCGCATCGTGATCAACCATAAGTCAATCAGTCCAATCACAGGAAGAGAGAGGTCAGGCAGCAAAATAAATAAAAAACCCAACGCACCGAAAACAAAAACAAAACAAGAAAAGAAGAATGAGGGCGGTGCTTCAAAACAAACAACGTCGAGCGAGCGGCACAAGAGGGGTGGATGAGGAGGGGCGGGTCCCCTTGGGACCCCCCCCCCCCCCCCCCCCCCCCCCGCCGGGTTCTCCTAGGATGCCCCCCGGCGAGGTCCTCGTGGGGGGTCCTCCTTTCCCTTCCCGACTATGAGACTAATTGGACACGCGAAAAAGAGAGCAGCGCACTACTGGGGTATGAAGCGATGGTGTGTGCTAAAATCTCATCAACCCGACCTTAGTTGCTGTCCCTTCGTCTGTAAGATACAGGGGGAACACATAACACAACACCCCCCCCCCGAACGCCTCCCTCCAGCTTGGTGAGAAATAACACCTACCACTCTAGCACGACAGCACGGGCGTGAGATCAACTCCATCCGAAAACAACCTCTCTTCTTACTCGGATGTGTTACTCGTGCGCACAGACAGCACGGACGGCTGACGGTTCGATTATCTCTCTATTTCTCGCGTTTATCTCAAGCAAGCAGGCAGGCAGGCAGGCAGGCAGGCAGGCAGGCAGGCAGGCAGGCAGGCGGGGCATCCACCGATACATAATACAAAAAATAACACAGCGATCCATCAGTGCTTCGAAATTTGCCCAGTAATTGAACAGCCTCCAAATAGCTCTCTAGCCAAGAGGGGGTGTCCCGAGTGGCTCGAACCAGCTCTAGAGCCAGGAGGGGGAGTCTCAAGTAGCCCGAAACAGCTTCCAAACCAGGCGTGGAGATCTTCACTCATCAACACTCACGACAATGGCAACGACCCACACATCTGACACATCACGATCTATGCATAGGTAATCTAGATCCTATACCTGACATGATGAGTTGTGCAGGATCTGTCTGTGCAGTACAGATCTAACCTGGAAAACATGCGCCGGCCCATGCAGACCGCCCGGCCATGCGAGCTAGACCAAGCAGATCATTTACACCAGGGATCCCTCTGTTTATCCTGGAAGACAGCTCGTGGATGGTCATCTCATCTGCCAGATGTGTGCAATGCCACTCATGGTCATGGCATGCCGTCGGTCATGGGGACCGCCCGCCCGCCCGCCCGCCTGCCCGCCCGCTCGCCCGCCCGTCCGTCCCACGCGAACGGCACTCCATTTCTTGTGCCAGACTGCGCGCGCTCAGTCCCGCACGAAGCTACTCAGAATCAAAAACAAAAAAGACCCTGCCAATGGTTCATCAGTCTAATAATATCATACCGTAGACACCGGCGGTTAAAAAAAAACAAGGAAGAAACAGATAGAAAATAAGACAGGAAAGACAGACCAGGAAAGAAAAAAAAATAGGAAGAAAGAAAAATTGAGAGAAAAAAACTCTCCTTTCGTCTTGTTTAGTTGCTCGCTATCGAATAAAAAAAAGAAAAGAAAGGCAACTTTCACAATCACCACCTAGCGCCCCTTCTCTCCCCGCCAATACCTCTTACGCAAATCCAGTCAGCACCCATCTGCAGTCTACCATACAACTCTAAAGCTCACAGAAATAAAGTAGTAATCAAGGGAGGGGGGGGGGGGTGGGGGGGTTCACATAACGTTGACTACAGCAGCAGCGCCACCTGGTCGCCACGTAGCTGGGCAGCCACCCACCCCCGGGACCCCTCCCCCCCTCCCCTTCCCCCCGTATCATCGCCGTCACCACTTACCCACCCACCCACCCTCCCATTTTTACCGTCCGTTCCCCACGACCAACCAGAACCTAGCTAGCCTCGTTTTTACGCAGATGAATACAGCTAGTCTACGTCAAAAACAAACAGGACCACACGGCCCTCGGTGTCACGGAATCTATTTTACTAAATCTCTCTTGCGCGCGTCCGGCAAACCACAGCAGGCTCACGCTTACGCCCCCCCCCCCCCCCCCCCCCGTACAACCCTGTCCGCCTTGTCAACTCCTACTAAGCGCCACCCGATTTCCGCTGTCGCCGAACTACTCGCATTTCATTTTCGGCAAACATAATTATCAGAAAACACACGGTGTGCATCCACCCTTCCCAGCAAACATCCACCTGCCGAACACAGCCACACCCGAATCGAACCGAACCGACCCAACCCAACCCGACTCATGCACAATAAAGTACCCCGAGTAATGATAGCGCAGATATAATACCCCGACCGTGCGATTTACATTCTCGGTCGTTCGTGATCTCCAAACAAGCAAAACCTATCCAAGCGCGACTAATCTCTCCGGAGGAACAAAAAAACAAAACACAAAACACACACAGCGGGGGCCAAAAAACTCCAAGGGTATGTCTAGCATGGGATGTTATATACTCTTGAGAATACCCGGGTACATAATACCCGAGTATGGCCAAAACAGCAAAGGTTCGGTATCCGGATATCCCAAATAATATAATACCTACTAATCAAAACCCCTTGAAAAACTCGAAACGCACCATCATAAGCCCCGAGACCGGCCAGAAAGAGACAGGCGAACAAGAGAAGACAGATGAAAGAAATTTGAGACCTTCCCCCGATCCTTCCCCTGTGACCAATCATGCGGGACTACATTCTGTAAAACAGCTCCCCTTTCGGACCGAATCATAAGGTCCAACGATCTTTAAATAAGGAGGGTTGGCGAACGCACGGTGACGTACGGCAGAAGAACGCCCCCAAATAACCAATGGGGATGCCACTTTTCCGCGATCAAGTTGGTTTTGTCGGTCTCCGTAATACGCGGCAGAGACTGCTCCGCGATCAAGCTGGTTTTCTCGGATCCGAGAAAACGCAAAAGAGATGACCGCCGCTACCGACGGAAAGACACACCGACAGATCGTGTAACGGCATCACAGATCAACGGAAGCATCCACTTATCGAACAGATGACGATCTAGACCACGTAACGTCAGCTGCCCAGAAATATCTCTATCGTGACGCGGGGATCGGATCTGTCGGATGATATCATGTGTCAAGTGTGTGCGAAAGTGTCACCGATAAACCAACAGAGGGTGGCGCCATAATCGATCCAGGCGCACAGGAAGGCAGACAGACAAGCGGGGCAGCCAGCCAGCCGGTGGCACAACCCATACCCCAAGAAGAGAAGAGCAGACCGACACGTCAGACCCTGAGGCCATCACGCCAATCAACCCGCACCCCCTCCCGCTCATCAACAGCGCGCTCTCCTCCCCAAGCCCAAGCCTTAGCCCCAGTACGGCCAAAGCCGGGCATGGCGAGCAAGCAAGCAAGCGAGCACAACACGCTCTAATGTCCGCACTTCTGACAAAAGCCAACCGTAGCGGACAGCGCACAAAACAACTGCCGCCTCTGTTCAACCCCACCAACACCACAAGAAAGCCGACCGCCTCGGTTTGATTCGGTTTTCCACAGCGCGTGGTTGCTTTCTTGCTGGGGAGGGGGGGGATCAGGGTCAGCGGGGCGGGGGAGAAACGTTGAGCACGATCGGACCTGAAAGACGGGCTAGGCATGTCTCCATCGAAAACAAACACTAAAAAAAAACGGTAAGGCGTATTTTTCGTTCATTCGTGCGGCTGGATAAAGGCAACACCTGGGACACTAAAAGCGGTATACACGACATCCGTCGGTCATGGGCATACAAACACAAAAACACAAACCTCAAACTCGAATCAAACCAGACCCCTGTCGCTACCCAAACCGCGCCCCCCCTCCCCTCTAAAAACATGCCTCTTTTGCCACTCTTGCCAGCCGCCATGCCATGCGATACCGACAGAGTCGTCTGCAAAAAAAAAGCCACACCCCACCCGCTAATAAGCCGACCTTGACCATAACAATCGTGTAATGATGATAGGATATATCAAGGGCCTCACCAGCGGGTTGAAAGCTCAGGCGGGGAAAAAAGGCAACATGGGATGGAAACCCCAGGCAAAGCAAGGCACGAAACGCGCAAAAGCCAAAAAGGCGAGACCCACTGCTATGCCGCCCCGCACCGCCCCACTTCTCCCGCCCTACCAGGTATATACCACGGGCCTTGCCAGCGGGTTGAAAGCTCAGGCGTGAAGAAAAGGCAACAAGGGACGGGAAACCCAGGCAAAGCGAGGCACGAAACGCGCAAAGCCAAAAAGGGTGAGACCCACTGCTATGCCGTTCCGCCCTGCCCTCCTTCTCCCGCCCTCGCTCCAGCCTCGGAAACAAATGACTAACTCGACGAGACCACACGCCACACGAACATCTCACCCCAAGATCGAAAGCAGCACGGGGCAAGCCACCCCACCCAGACGCGGCCTTTCCAAACGACGACCCCGTTCCTTCGCCCCCTCCACTCGCTCAGCTACCCCCACCCCCCAGCGTAACCTCCCGCCATTCTTCACACCCAAGCCTGCCCCACCCCGTCCCGCCCCGTTTCGCCCCCCTCCGCTCCCCATTTTCCATCCTCTACCCTCGATCGCTTCCACCCGACAGAATCGCCGAAGACGATCCCGCATCCGACATGCTGTCACCCCCCCCCCCTCCACTCGACCAGGCCGAAGGATGGGACATCTTCCCAACATCGCGGGAGCCGCGCCTACTCGAGGCCGGAGTAGACGTAGCTGATCCGCTCGTAGCCGACATGGCACCACCACCGCCCCCCCGTCGCGGGCTGTCCCACGCCGACGCCCGAGGGGACGGGCCGGGGCCGTCCATAGGGCTCCAAGGCAAAAAGGCCATCCCCCTGAGGTCTTCGCTACCGCGCTCACTTCCGCAATCGCTTACGCTCCTGTCCCGCCCTCCATCCACACTGTCGCCGTCATCTCCCTGCCAGATGTCATTAGGTGATGCCCTCCGCTCAGTGCGACCCCGCCCCCCACCACCGTTAGCTGCCGCTGTTGCTGCCGCCGACCCCCAGGTGCTGCCGCCGCGACCCCCCCCAGCACCGCTTCCACCGCCGCCGTTGCCGCCGGTACCGCCGCCGTTGCCGCCGGTACCGCCGCCGCTCCCCCGTGAGGATGTCGGCGATGCGGGGGATGGGGGAGGTGCTCCACCGCGGTTGGCATGCTTGCTGATCACTTCCCGATGGCCGCTGTTTGCCGAGTCGTTTGAGCTGAATTTGCCTGCTTTGTCTTCGCTGCTCCCCCTGTCAACGTCTGAGATTTTTTGCGTAATATAAGATGGGCGGGGCGGGGGTGGGAGGGAGGGTGGGGTGGGGGGGTTAGTGGAGATAGGGGTGGAAGTGGTGGAGCTAAGGGTGGTGGTGGGGGGAGGGGTAGTGGAGGTTATGGGGAGGGGTGGGGAACAGGGAAGGGCTGGGCGTGGGGGTCGCGGAGTGCTGGAGGGTCGATGGTGGAGGGTTGGGGGTAGGGGGCGAGGAATGCGGAGGGGGTGGGGGTTGGCAGGGTGATGGGGGTTGGCAGGGTGGCGGGTGAGGGGTCGAGGTCGAGGTTGGGGGATGGGAGTGGGGATCGGGGGGTGGGGGTGAGAGTTAGGCAGGGCTGGCGGTGGGGGCATAGGGGTGGGGGTCAGGCCGGGGAGCGGGTTGAGGGGGAGGTGCAAGTGGCGGATAAGATACCTCGAGCGAGTTTGCGAATAGGATATCAACGCTTTTGACGTCTTCGGGGGGGCGGGGGTGTGGCAAAGATCCACACCGAAGAAGAGCCGACCCCCTCAAAAAAAAAAAAAAAAACGCGGGCGTCGTTCCGGGCTTTTCTCGCAAAAAATACCTGGAACCAAGTTTTTTATTCAGGCTCAAGCTCCGAGGAGGCGATTGATATAATGTACCCATCCCTCATCTCCAATCTTTCCTGGTGATCCCCTACGTTTGGGAGAGTTTGCGAGAGGACACGAGAATGCTAACAAACACAGGACAGCAGTTACAACACAGACGGGTCCCCGCCCTCGCCCGAACAGGCCCCACGTCACAAGGAAGGGTCGGGAAGGGAGAACCGGCGCGCACGACGTAAATAAAAAAATACCGACGAGAACAACACCGAGAGGAAGAAATGTAGTTATGGATAGACGGGGCAAAAAGAGCATGCAAAGCATACCAGGTACAGCTCGTACAAGCTAAGCCTGCAAACAAGAAGAGGCAGAGAGTAAACAACAAGAGATAGTTATTATGTAAAAAGACATCTTGCGGTCTTCAACTAAGCAAAAGTACAGATGCAAAAATGGTCACAGCGGCGGCACCAACACCAGAAAGAACGCTCGCGAGGTGAAATTTCCGCACCTCCGATCAGAGAAGACAACAGCAGGACCCCCCCCCCTTTTCTTTGAATTAGATTGACGTAAAAACACGATCATCATGTACAAAAAAAGTGAAAAAGAAAAGAAAGATACATGTATAGACTATATACTTGTGCTTGTACTCGTTTTTATTGCGTACAAGTAGTCAAATTTATCGAACTCACGGCTGACGTCCTTGAAATGTTTTTTATAAAATGTGTATATACTTGTAGTGTTTGTTTTTTTAACAGAAAAAACTCACCCACATGGTACTGTATATTACAAGTACCAACAACGCAGCTTGCAAAGATGAGTATTGACCCCAAATTCGTCAAACTCACGGCTGACGTCCTTAAAAATATTTTAATAAAGTAGTCTGAACTCGTATACGAGCAAACCAGCAAACCTATCGGGACACTACAAGTAGTAACAGACCACAACGGTAGCTTTGAACAGCAAAAAAAACTTCTAGTCTCAGCGCGTCTGTTAAAAGTCGTATGATACGGCGGTGGCGTCAACATGCAATATGCAGTCGGGGTTTCCATCCAAGAGAGGTGGCCGGAGCAACGGCTTCGACATGAAAAAAAAAGGAGATGCGGGGGGAGGTGGGGCAGTGCACAGTGCAAAGTGTCTTCCCGCTTCCCGGTCATCGTGGGGGGGAGCCAACGCGACAAACAAGAAAACAAAAAAGCCGGCTCGATCACAAGTACGTTTCGGTGACCAGAATTGAGCGCAGTCGCGCCCACACCTCCGTCCCGCCCCCCCTCACTGTCCCCCCCTCCCATCCCCTAACCACCATCGTCCCCCTTCAGCAATGTACGGCCAAAAATAAACAAAAATAGTCAAATATCGAGTTAAAACCGTCCCCCCCCAAAAATGGGCGCAGTTCAAAAGAGTTAACTAACTAATCAACTGTTCCTCACCAAAAACTGACGTCTACTGACGTTCCGAATCCGCCCACGCGCAAAAACACACCTACAAACGTACACTAGAAGCTCACCTTGCCCGTCGCCGACAGAAGACCACGGCGAAGGCCCACCGCCCCTCCCGGCTCCGGCTCCGCCCGGCGTCATCGCGGCTGGGGGCGACATGTTCGTCGTCGTGCGCGGCGCCATCCCAGCCATCGACGACGCACTCCCCCCTCCCCCTCCACGCTTACCCGCGGCGGCCGCGGCAGCAGCCGCGGCCGCAAGGGCCGCCGCCTCTACCGCCTTCTCTCTTGCTTCCTCGGCGGCTTCGGCAGCGGCATCAGCCTCCGTTCTGACTCCTGCCGGCTTAAACGCGGAGATGGGGAGGAATGCCGGCGCGCGCTTAATAAAGCGGCCCTTTTCCCGCGGCCGCGTGGCCACCTCCTGCTGTTTTCGGGTAGAGATCCCGCCGGGTCCGCCTCCGTCCGCCATCCCCTGGTCACTTGTGGGGGAGACTCCGACATCCCCCCTGCTGGCGACCCCGCCACCGCCCGCCCCGCCCCCACTGCCGCCACTACCAATGCCCACCATCGGTGAAAGAGCGATTGACGAGCTTTGGTTGTGGCCGTGACCATGTCCATGCCGACCACCACCGCCGTCGCCGCCGCCACCACCACCACCGCCGCGGCCGCCACCGCCACCACCAAACGCAATCGGCGATGCATCATCGCCCCAACCGCTAACCTTCGTCGACGCCACTCGGCGCCGCGTTTTCCCCTTGACCACCGCTCCTCCGCTGCCCGATATTCGCGGCATCGACACCGCCACGGGGCCCGGCCCACCTTCCTCCACCTTCACCCCCGGCTGCTTCCCGAATCCCGCGGGCGGGCCTTCCTGGCCGATACCGACAGGGTTGATCACGGGGATCATCGCCGCTAGCGCTGAGAAAGCACCGCTAGGGCCCGGGCTCTCGCTGTCGTCGTAGCGGTCGGGGTGGGAGTCGCTCGCGCCCTCGCTCTCGCATGAGCTGTCGTCGCCCCCTGCGCCGGAGGAAGCGAAGCCGTAGGCGCTTGAGTTTATTATGCCGGGAGATGGCGTCGACGCCGATCGCTGCAAGGGTAGGTCGCGTGCCGCGGTGCCCTGCGAGAACGTGCCGGACATCTGGCGGTGGCGGAGGCGCTGCTGCTGCTGCTGCCATTGCTGTTGCTGGTGTTGTTGCTGCTGCTGGTGTTGTCGCTGCTGCTGCTGCTGGCGTTGTTGCTGCTCGTGGCGTTGTTGCTGCTGTTGCTGCTGCTGTTGTTGCTGTCGCAGCTGTTGCTGCCGCTGCTGCTGCATCTGCTGTTGCTGCCGCTGCTGCCGCTGCTGCTGCTGTTGCTGCTGCTGCTGCATCTTCTGTTGCTGCCGCTGCTGTTGCTGCAGCTGTTGCTCCTGCCGCTGCCGAAGCGCTTCCTCCTGCCGCAGGTGCCGCAGCTCCTGCTCCCGCGACTCCTGCTGCCGCTGTCGCTGCAGCTGCTCCAGCTGCTGCCGCTCCTGCTGCTGCCGCTGCAGCCGCTGCAGCTGCTGCTTCTGGAGTTGGGCGTGGTGGTCATCCCCCATAGACGCCGCCGACGTTAATGGACGGCGCTGACCCGCCACTGATGGCTCCCGCGCTGCCGCCGCCGCCATCGCCGCCGCCGTAGCAGTCGCAGCAGCCGCCGCGCTTCTCGGATCAAAGCGGTCGGGCGCCGCGTACTTAAACTCCGCTGCGCGCCGCCCCGACCAGCCCCCTTCATGCTTGCTGTCACTGCTGCACGTCAAAGGCGCGAAATCCATGGGGCGGTCTCCACCAAGCTCAACCGGAGAATCCTGCTTGTATTCCTTGTATCCCGGCCTGTCCGAAGCTGATTCTTTGCATCCAGCGGCCGCTGCGGCAACAAGGGCCGCCGGTGGCGGCGGCGGCTCCGACGACGGCGAACGACCGGGCCCCGCGTAGTGCTCGCGACCACCGTGCCCGCCACCGCCGCCGGGGGCCGCTGCCGGGCCGTCCGGGGGCGGCGGCGGCACGGAACGGCGGTTGACAGGCTGCGCAACGCCGCGCGCGTTAGCGGCGGCTGTGGCGGCCGCTGCGGCGGTGGCGGTGGCTGCGGCCGCGGTGGCTGCGGCAGAGCTCCTCCTCCACCCTTGGGCCCAACCTTCCTCGCTGCTGCCATCGTCCCCACCGGCGTCGCGAGCGGGAACAGCGTAGCTTTGGTCTCCGGGGTGTCCTTTCGCTTCCGCCTCCATCGCAGGCGCCGGTGACCTCGCCCCGCCGCTGCCACCGCTACCGCCGACGCCGCTGCCGCCGCTGCTTCCGGTAGCGCCACCGCAAGACTTACTTTCAGCGTTGCCGTTAGCGCTAGCGGTTGTACTTGACGGAGAACACCGGTCCCACTGCCCGCCGCTACCGCTACCGCCGCTGCTACCGCCACCGCTGAGAGCGAAATCCGAAGAGTGGCGCATGACCATCGTGGGTGTCTGCTGCTGCCGTGGGCACGGTGACCCTGCCGGCGACGGACCCGGCGGCCGGAGAGGGGACGGAGATAAGCGGTAAGGAGGGCATGAGATGGAGCTCGTGTAGGGCGCCACGAGGGGAGCGGGCGCTTGGCGAAGTGAGGTGAGGGCGGCAGATCGTGGCTGGGAAGGGGGCGTCTCGATCTCCATCTCGTCGCGGGAGTGCCTGCTGAAGCCGCGGGGATGAGGCCCACCCTCGGCGGACGATGAATTCTGTGGGGTTTGAAGTCCGGCGAGCTGGTCGTCCGAGATCTCCAGTCTCCTGTGTTGATGCTGCTGCTGCTGCCGTTGCTGCTGCTGCTGCTGGAGCTGCTGCTGTTGTTGCTCCTGCTCCAGCGCCGGCGGCGGCCGCCCTCCAGCCCCATCCCCTGCGCTGCTGTTGCTGCTGCCACCCCCCCCACCGCCCTCCGGTTCATGCACGGCGAGGTCGCTCACGCTGCTGCAGGATTCCGTCGCCCGGGTGCTGCTGAGCACGCTGTTGGGGCTGCTGGTCTCCACCTGGTGCTCGCGCCTACCCCCTCCCTGCCGAAGCAGATCCTCCTCGGTAACGCTGCCACCACTCTTCGCCTCGGTGTCCGTGATCTCGAGCGCTCGGATGAGGCAGGAGATGCTCCCCTGCCGAGCCTTGTTGGCGCCAAGCTGGGTGCGGGAGGAGGAGCCCCGATTCCGATCTGTGCTCGCATCTCGATGAAGCTCGGACACGTCCTCGACCCCCAGCATGCGCGCGGCCTTGGAAGCGCTGCTTCTTGGGGGCGCCCACTTTTGGCGGTTGCGGGCAGCGTTCTGGTGGAGCTCTTCAACGTTCTCCACACCGAGCATGCGCGCCGCTTTCACCATGGAGGCTCTCCTCTGGTCTTCAACATCCCTCTCCTCCAGAGAGTCTACCCCTAGCACTCGGGCCGCCTTGGACATCGCGCGCCATTCGTCTGTCGAGTGAGATTGAGAATGCTGTCGATATCCCTGCTCTAGCACCGACCCCGCGCTTCCTGACTTCCCTCTCAAGCGAGCAGCTCCCTGCCCAAGCGCGCCACCACCACCACCACCGTCCCCACCCACGCCCGAGTCCCCAACGCCACTCTCGGGCTGGCTGCTACTATTCATCTCAGAGAGGGATCGCGAAGTCTCCAGCTTCGCCCGTTTACTCGTACCATAAGCGCCGCTGCTGCTGCCACCTCCGCTGCCCCCGCTTCCCCACGGCGTAACAGTGAGCTGCCCCATCGCGCGCCGCTGCCTGTCGTTCTCCCCTGCATCCCACGCGTGGTCGCTCCCATCCCACGAAGAGCTCCCCCAGCCTCCCCCGCTGTGGTCGGGCCCGCTACCCGGCCCGCTCCCCCCTGCGTAGGTGGCCGTGGAACAGCTGCCCTCGGAAGGGCACCCTGAGCCAGAAAAGGCACTCCCAGGGGAGGATATATCGTCTGACATCATCTCTAGCTCGTGCCTTCTGCGCCTATAACCTCCAGAGGAGGGGGTAGGCGTCGTGGCCCGCTGAGCAGGGAGTGGCGTGAGGAGTTGGCGCTGCTTTCCATGATCCCCTTTGTCCTTCGAGGGCTGCTCTACAGGCGTCGCAGTCGGCGTTTGGCCGCCTTTGGCAGGTGATGCTACGGCGGTAACGCTCAAGGGAGGAGCCAAGGAACCCTCGGTAGTTTTTTGCCTCCTTCCCGAGCTGCCGCCGCTGGTGCTGCTGCCAGATTTCGCCGTCCCGGGGGGTGAGCCCGGCAGACCAACCCCGATGCCGCGGAGAACGCTCGACAAGGAAGGCAGGGACATGCTCGGGCCAGATGTCCCTTGGAATAACCGGGGCACACGCTGCGCCCCTCCGGAGTTTTGACGTTTTTCGATTATTCCTACCGCCAAGTCTGGTTGTCGTGTGGATGATGGTGTGTGACGACGACCAGAGGGGTTCACAGGGTCACAGCCAGCAGAGATGTCGCGTGTTCCCCGCAGTGCCAATAATAAATGATGGTCGTAGTTTGTGGCTTGATATGGGATAATTCCTTTTTTCGGGGAGAGCCCACGTAACAGGGCAAAATTTCAAATCTTCCTGAGGCCGGCCACACCCACCACAAGGGAGCGGACCAACAAAAAAAACCTCTGGGATAGAGATAAGAAAAGACGAACGACGATCGACCCCTCTCTGCTCCCTGGTGGCAGCTAGCTCATAGATAGCCGTCAAAGTTTTTGACAGCTGCGGGCCCTCTGCCCTGTGCTTGTTCGTGACGCCCTGAAGAAAACACCAGCCCGACGGTCTGCCGATTGTGCGAGTTTTGCGAGTGTTGTTTGATGTCCCAAACGGGCGCGTGTGGGTCCGCGCTGCTCTGTGGGTACAGCAGGAGTAGTAGTGTCAAGTGTCAAACTTGTGAACGGAAGCTCGGTTGGAACCTGCTATTTTTAGTGTACTACACTACTTGTTGAGGGGTTGGTATTTTTCGGAACTTTGTGTGATGGGAACAAGTGAAATCAATTTTTGGTACCAAAAAAATACGAAAAAACAGACTTGTGAGCTCTCATCATGGGCACAAAAAAGAAGCCGGACCGTGAATGCACGCTGTGAATGAAGCAAGCGTGCGCGCCAGTGTCTCGACTTTTCGAGGGAGTGCATTGCGTTTTGGGACCGGGGCGAGGAGCTGCCGGGGGAGCGGGGGGCGGCACCCACGCACGCACGCGAAGACATCCATCTCACAGCAAAGTGTTCTCGCAGAACTACTCCCAGACCTCTCCGAACGTTGGCGAGAAAATTTCAGAACGTTTTTTTGAGCTGAAAAACTGGAAAAACACGCCTCGGGAAAGAATTTTCTGCGTGATGCTTCGCCAAGAAATCTTCCAGCGCCTTTTTCCCGTAGGAAAAGAGAGGGAAATAAAGTTGCAAAAGAAAAGCGAAGAACCAGAGTACGAAAAGTGCGTCGTGTGTGCAACAAGCCGAGGAAGCCTCCTGTGGCGCCTGGGCGGTGTAAGCAAGCACACCATAGCAAACAGAGTGTCCACTCCGACTGCAGAGATCCTGCGTTCAGTTGGGAAGGATGGTGGCAAGCAATATCTCTGGCAAGCGAGCTCGTCGAGATCCTGCAGAGGTCCTCGGGTCCACCCTCCAGGCACGAAAATATGACGTTGACGATAAAATAACGTATTTTGAACAGAATATCCGAGTATCAACTGCCCAACCCTTGCATATACGCCATGGAAAAATGCCCTGGTAGCTGGCAGCTGGCAGCCAGCAGTGTCTATACGCATGGGGATGCTGAGCTTGGGTCCGTTGCCGCGTGATGAGGTGATTGCTACGTTGTCGGTGGGCATTGTGATCAGATCATGATGTACGGTGGCGCGGATTTGAGTTTGGATGTCGGGTGTCGGGGATGGATGTACCCCCTGTGTTCTTTGTTTGCTGCGTGCTTCACTGACAAAATATTGCACGATCTCCGCGAATCTACGAACGATTTGACGGTACAACTTGTTGTGTTTCTAGCCATCTTTCCCGAGGCCACGTGCATGGCCGGTTCGGAGCTCGACGTGGCTTGGTCTTTTTGGCTAGGATTCTCATCCGCGGGCAGGACACTGCATTGCATTGAATGATCTCGGTCAAGCCTTTTGCGCCCGGTGGTGTCCCCATTTTGTCCCATTACCCTCTTTGCTCTCGCAGCTGCGCTTCAAGAGTACGTATGTATGGTGCTTATACTCACCTGACCTTGTTTATGACAGAACATTCCAAACATTCCCCTCGAAACACCCCAAAAACGAGAAAATAACGGCCCAATGTACGTACGTAAATACCCGGTGGCCACTATTTAATGCATATTAAAAAAGACAGACTACGTATCGCAGAAGCAGTGCCGTGCGTTGCGTATTGAAGTACGGACAGAGCAGCAACGGGTGTTCATATACTACTGTTTGTACTCGTAAATATATGGACCTGTATTATTTCCCACACTTTACTTTCCAGCTTCTGGACAAGCCGTGGGCACAGGTGTCTTCCCTTTTCCCCCCGGTTCATGCCTTCAATTTTTAGTACGCATAGAGTTCAGCAATTCCACTGCTCGTCGGTCTTTCATGGAGTGTTTTGCTAACTCACGCTCTCGCGCTTTCCGCAAGTCAATTTGTGCTCAAGAAAAAAGTCCCAACGAATTCATACCAGTATGCACTCGGCGGGGCTTGAACTCACGAAACTAACCTGTTCCAGGCTCGAAGATAACCTCATACGCCACCGGGGCGATCGATACATCGTATTATTTTGGTACAAGTAAACACTGCTGTAACGGTACGCGTAAACGTCACACAGGCCACAGCGTAGGTTGCAGTAGCGAGGTGGCTACTGCTGCAGTTAGAAGGCGTATTAGTCTACTGCTTCTTTAGAGCTATACGATAATAAGTAGTGTGCATTTGTATCTCCACTCTCCGCGGCACGCAGGAACTGCTCCTGTATGATCCCGAAACGTACACTTTACGGGGTACCTCTGGGACACACTTGTCTGAAAGACTCGTATAATACAGCGCAGCACCAGTAGACTACTGCGGCTGCTGCTGTAAACTATCAATATCAATACGGTAGCGGTACGGTACTACTATTAATAGGAACTGCTCGTGTATGATCCCGAAACGTACACTTTACGGGGTACCTCTGGGACACACTTGTCTGAAAGACTCGTATAATACAGCGCAGCACCAGTAGACTACTGCGGCTGCTGCTGTAAACTATCAACAATACGGTAGCGGTACGGTACTACTATTAATACATGAGTGCCAGGAAGTTTTTTGTACCAGACTAACTGCTACCAGGTATTCATTTGCTGCTACGATACACTCTGCATTTGCTGCTCTGTGCTAGGACTCTACGAATCATGAGTGAGCTGTTGTTGTTCTGTACCAGGTACCGGTATGATTTAATACAAGCAGGTATAGACTAGTCTAATAGTGATCAACGATCAAACCATGTAGACTATTATACGCCAGACGGGACGGATCTTGTGCTGCTCATACATTATACATAGCAGCAGTGTGGGCAAAACCCGCTCCGCTGAAGGGGAACGGGGAGTTATTGTTGTCGCCCGCTGTAGTGATCGAGGGGAGCAGCAGTAGTAGTCTCTTCATCTGCTGCCTCTAGAGTCTCTCATTTACGTTTCGTTGCCACACCCCCGGCCCTACACGGAAACCTGTTATCGTATAATTCGGCAGTACAAGCCGTAATAATGCTCATCATGGGTGTTGGAGTTTGTGTGTGGATCCATCCTTGACGGCTGGAACGAATGGAGCGCATGATACTGCAACCATAAGAGAGTTGCCATCATATTATTTGGCTTCAACTGCTACGTTATGTTGTAACAAACTTGCTGCTGCAGCTGCGCTGCTGTTGCTGCTGCTCAACCAGTGAGAGAGTATCGTATGCATACGTAGAGATAGAGATGATACCGTATACATGCTTACTGCCTCGTATCGTACCCCGTCGTAAGCCTCTCATAATAGCGCTACCACCGCCGTATCTGCTACGGGCAACGGAAGACCCGGGCCGCCGCGCGTTGGGGCTATTATGGCGACATCGTGTAATTCTTGACCGTTCCGAACCGCGCCGTGGTTCGGCTCTTTCTCTTTGACTTTTCCTATGGATCGATTCAGTTCCACTAGTTCAGATATCGTAATTTATAATTTTCCTTATCCTACGGTTCGGTTCGGCCCGGGCCCCGAAAAAAACTCAAAGCTTACGGTTAGGTTCGGTTCCGACGGAACCGAGCAGAACCAAGCCGACCGTGGGAAGACGCTTACGAGTATTTCTTAATGAATTAATTTGGTCATGACCAGAGCCAGGCTTAAGCCTCTTGGGCGGGAAGCCCGCCCCCCGCCCCCCCTCCCGCCCCCCCCAGCCCCCCCCCCATCTCTCCCCCCCCGCCCCCCCCCCCCCCCCCCCCCCCCATCCCCCCCCCCCTCCATCTCTCCCCCCCCCCCCATCTCCCCCTCTCCGCTCCCCACTCCTTCTCCTCCCTCGCCCCCCCGCCCCCCCGTTCGCACTGGTGATAACGACGCGTGTCGCGGTTAGCAACCTTACTTAGCGTGTCGCAGTTGGTGCTGCCCATTTCCTCCCCGCGTTGTGCTATCTCCGCATGAAGGCCTCCCCCGTTGATCCACCTGCATCATCTGCCGGCCATCTGCGCTGTGTCGCGCCTTGCGATAGAAGTTGGCGTTATTCGTAGATTCCTGCCGATGGTAGAGGCTCGAAGAGTGTAGACGATAGTCTTTGTGTGAGTTGGTCCACAGCTTGGACTGCCCCCGACCACGAGGGAGCATCAGGGAGCATCAGATCACACAGCCACCCGCCGACCCAGAAGCGACAATGGTGGAGATAACATAAAACAAGCAAAAATACTTGTAACCGTCGATATCCAATTCTCGTACATCTTGTTTTGGCTTGACCCTTTTACAACTGGAAACCCATTTTTGGGCCATTTTTGGGGACAGAATTACTTGGATTTAGTATAGGGAGGGGTTCGGGGGCTCTAAAGGGGTTAACAGCATACAGCATAATCTAAAGCATTGATCGAGAAGAAGACTACTATTAATATTAATGTTAGGGGTATTAGAGGGGTATTAGTCCGTTTGACCACTTGCAAAAGATTAACCAATAGCTTACCCAAACTAAGCCTTATAACACTCCTGCCCCCCCCTGAAACGGCGGGATAGCAGGTCGGCCGGATATACGGGCGGACACGTCAATTATCCTAACCGTTTCATTTCCTGGGTATACCGGGGAGAGTATCAAGTTCGACATGGGGAAAGTCTGAAAAAGTTTGTTCATGGTGGATGTGGGATTTGAACCCACGACCCAACAAACCCATGGTCTGTCGACGACGCCATTTGTTACGGTTATTAGTGGGGTTTTAGTCCGTTTGACCACTTGCAAAAGGTTAACCAATAGCTTACCCAAATTAAGCCTTGTAACATTAATAATCTACAAATAGGAGTTCCAGAGGGAAGAATTGCGACGAAGATTGGCGATTATGCCATCGGCCACTCACTGGTGGTTGGCCATAATACTGTTAGTTATTGGTGTCCGAACGACGACGCCAACAATGCCAAGGCTCGTGCGGGACGGGCGCAGACAGCATGATCCTACTCGTACGGATGCGCGCTCACGCTGCTACTGGTAGACGCTTGAAAATGTCGCAATCGTCGTTTTCGGTCGCTATCTATCTATCTACACAGCCCCTTGCAGGGTTAAACTGAGCTACAAGTTCGTGTGTGCTGGTCGGTGTTGCTTGCGCGATGGCAAATTGTTTTGTGTTTAGTTTTTTTGAAGAGTTTTGTCCCCCTCTTCAACTTGCGACGCCCCCCGGGATTTCACGCTGGCAACAACATCCCGCAGGGTAAGATTGCATATTAATATTCATACAACAGTAACGAAAGAGGTGCCGGACTCCTGCTGATCGTTATTTGGGCACTCCATCCACTCCTCCTGTTCCTGTCCCCCGGTGTCTGTTGTAGCGATATGGTGCATGTCCCCTCTCCCCCGTTGCGGTGTTATGAGGTGAAGCTTGAAAAGAGGGTCACTTTTCTTCTCCTCCTCGCAAAATAATTGCTTTCATTTTTTTTGTCGAAATTTACCCGTCGCGAGACTTTGCGACGAGCAGGTCGGACAGCAGCCAGTCTGTGTCGGATACAAGCTCAAACACGAATTATCATTACTGTTGTGGACGATGAAGAACGCCCCCACACACACACCCATGACAGAACCCAGATCGTAAGTGGGTCGTATAGCAGGCATGTACAGAGTGTCCGCTCATGATGTGCTGGCAATGTCAGTATTAATAGTGAGGTGGAGGTGTGGTGCGTTTGTTTAGCTAAATTATTAGACTATTTGTATTGGCACCAGGGGATCGGATGCAGTTCGTATACGTTTTTGTTAGACGTGCGGTATTTATTTTGACCTGAGGTATAGCTCGCGTCGAAAGTGTACGAGTGGCACGAATGCTCGCGTCGAAAGTGTACGAGTGGCACGAATGCGTGTAGCGCGCAAAGTAGCGCATGCACGGCGGTGGTGGTATCCTATCACGTCACAATATGCATGGCAGCTAGTAGTGTTATCATCAGCACATCATCGTAGAGAAGGCGAACATGAATATGTCACGGCAGCAGATCCAGTTGGCATGATTTATTGCACCACAATTGTACCTTTATGCATAGCCAGCCGTGGTGCGATACTATTGGGGGTAAGGGCTACGCAGGGGGTCAAGAGAAGGACTGGATGGTGCACCTGAAGGAGGATATGTCCGTCTTTGGAATTGTGTTCGAAAGGTGGCGAAAGGCTGCAGAGAAGGCCGGCAGATGGTTTTGACGGGTAGAGGAGGGAGCAGAGTCATTCATGCGGAAATGGCATGACGCGGAGAGATGCAAAGCTGAAGAGCGACACGCAAAGGCCGCGGCAGCACCATCCACCATCGGCATCTCTAAGCGGCCGGGGGAAGGGGGGGGGGGGAAGGGGACGGGGGAGAGGGGGGGAGGGGAAGGGGGGGGGGGGGGGGGGGAGGGGGGGCGTCCTGCCCAAGAGGCTGAAGTCTGGATCTGGCCATCATCGTCGTGAAGTTTGTGGGCCTTCCAATGGCAGTCACAAGTTAGCGTAAGGCCGCCCTGACTTTCTTCGCCTTGTTTGCGTTCTCCCCTCGGTGCCGTTAATGCACTTAATACCTTCTATTAGCATAATGCCGCGTTTAGTCCATTCCCAGGGTCTGCTAGTATGGTGTTTTTTTTTCCTTTCCTTCCCTTCCTTGCTTCCCCTTGTTGTCTTTTCTTGCCTTTTCTTTTCTTTTCTTTCTTTCTTTTCCTTTCCTTTTAATTTTGCGATTTGTTTTATCTTCTTTTCTTTGCCTTCTATTATTTTCTTTGTTCTTTTTTTCCGATTGACTTGAGTCTGCCGTGCGTATGCGTAGTGATAGGTACTACGTGTAATATATACGTGGTAGTCTTTTCTGGGTAGCAAGCGGTGTATGTAGTCGTTTTTTTCAGGGCGCGAGTAGTGAGATGTATGTACCAGTATGGACCTGGCACATCGTAGGCTGACTCCCGATTTGACTTTTTCAAATTTTTCTGGCCGAGGCATGAATTGCGTCAGCTATGATATATGAGTGTACCACTTTTGGTTTGTTTGTGTTTTCCCTAGGGTATTCCTCAGCTTCAGAGTGACTGGAGCCTGTCCTGTGACCACGGACTTGATTATGCGAGTTAATGTGAGAACAACGACAACAGCTATGAAACACAAACGCTGGTACGCCCGCCTTTCTTCTGCTGCCCTTTTTTTTTTTCTTCTCGTCTTTTTAGTAAGGAAAACACCGTATCTGGTATACCTAGGTACCCCCAGGTACCCTAGTATTTGGTATGCAATACCGGTTACAGTGTTGCCGCAGACCGAGAGGTTATTCTATTATGTTGTGTCATGCGTTTGACCTTCATCTTGTTATTACTATAGTGCCGGTTGTTCGTGATTTTTCGAACACAGGTGAAACCAAAGAGGTCAGGAGACGGCACTTACTTTTTGAGCGCTAGATCGACGGCTATTTTCCAACAGTATACCTTGACTGACGCCAAACTACTAGATTTTGTATCGAGGGATCGGTTTGACACCCTTGACGACTGGACGTTTTCCCTCGACTGGCCGTCTCCCGACGTCTTTGGCTGAAACTGCCACGACCTTCAGGAAAACCGGCCCACACCACAATTGAAACCATATAGACAAGCCACAGGTAGCAGCGTACCGCCCTCTGCGATTCGACGACTGTTAGCCTACTACGTACCGTTCAGTTCTTGTGGTGCCGGCGGCAGGCAGGAAAATATAACTCGGACCGCAGAGAGCTTTCATCTAGAATAGAAGCGGGCTATCACGTCATCTTAGTCGTCATACCTTCGAGACGATGCGTGATGGATACACTTTGCTCTTTCCTTTGTGTTTTGTTGGTATTTATAGATACCATATCATCAGGTGCTGTATCTTGCTATTTTCCGTTCGTGGTTGGCCCTACTATTGTGTTACAGATTAGTCCAGAGTATAAGAGAGATATTCTTGTTAACGTCGTATGATACATAGACTATGTTGTTATTCAGACTATGCGAGTTAATGTGAGAACAACAACAATATGTATGTACGTTCGAAATGCTGTTGTTGTGTGGTGGATACACTCTGCTCTTTATTCTGCGTGCTGGCATTGTCTATAGATACCAACCAGGTGCTGCATCTTGTTTTCCCATTATTATTAATAATAATAGAGCCAACTAAAAAACAAGATAACATGTAGAGGCAACTGAATTTAACAAGATGCAGCACTTTAAGTCCTGAACTCCATAGACCGCAAAGTGCAGCACCGCAAAACACGTGACCTGATAGTACTCACCAGGTATGATGGTACACCGGCGGTCTCAATAATGTATCTGCATGTTTGTCGTTTACACGGCATCGTCATGGTCGCCGACGAAGAACTTTGCGTGCAATGTTACTGAGGGCGTTGTTGTCGTTGTCGTTGTTGTTGTTGTTGTTGTTGTTGTCGTTGTTGTTGTTGTTGTTGTCGTTGTTGTTGTTGTTGTTGTTGATGTTGTTGTTGTTGCTGTTCTCACATTAACTCGTATAGTCAAGTCCGTGATCACAGGTCCTAGGACAGGCTCCTCCAGTCACTCTGGAGCTGAGGAATACCCCAGGGCAAAAAACACAAACCAGAAGTGGTGGTACACGCATAGCCTATATAATATCATACATAGCTGACGCAATTCATGCCTCCGCCAGAAAAATATAATTAATAGTTAGTTTATTACCTAACACACAGAGTAGCTGATAGATATAGACTATATATTTGGTGATGACTTCGAAGTAGTAGTAATATCTTAGCCTAAGATGTGATCGATTCCCAAGTAACCGTGATATACAAAGAAAGCAAGGGTGAATATCACCAGGTACTCGAATATATATGTGAACGACAAAACTACTAGTAGTAGTAGTTTTAAGTACCTGGTATGATACATAGTATGCCAGGCACTATTATGAGCAACAATTGGGTAGGTACGAACTAGTTTACCAGGTACTACCTGGTGCGTACATACGTACGTGTTTTGCGGGTATACCTGGTATTTGACCGCGACAACTGATGCGCCGTTCCTGTTTACTTCGACGCAGGGAGGGCACCCACTCACGCATATCGTGCACCGTACACTGCACAGCATTTCGTTGCTGACGTTCGATTAACGAAAATAGCCGCGCTTATTTCCGTTCTTCCATCATCAGAGCACAATCAGTACGGAGTAGACTTTGTGCTGGTATATATACCTCCTGTATGCAGTACCTGGTACCTGGTATGTACCATGGTATGTGTTATCGCAATAACTGATGCATCCTCGTCGTCTACTTCAATATAACGAGGGCACATACATACATACATCATGCTACATAAAGCATGCATATCGTACACGTACAACACTTAACACCATTATTTCGTTGTGCTGACGCACGAGAAAAAGGTGCCGCGCGTACTTCCGATATTTCCATCATAAAACATATTCGGAAAAAAAACGCACGGCACACAGGAAAGGCGAAAGATCCACCAATAATATTCCTGGTGCATAGATAGGTGCTAGGCCTAACGTAGTCGTAGTAAACGCAGTAAGCCACGGGGAAAAGTTTCGACCAAATTGCGCACCCAACGAGGACGATTTAATTGATGATGCAGTACCTCAACAGAGTAGCATGTATCCAACGCCTCTTTTCGGAAGTTTCCGGCGCGAAAGCCGGCGCGAACACCGAATAGTATCGCCTTCACGCAACTTCCTTTCGCGCTCTCCTTGCTATTAATAGAGGACCTGCTGCACGGCGCCGGGAGTCTCGATGAAAGGAACGCCATCAGGCGGAGAGAAGAGTAGAGAAAGATACCTGGTACCTGGTAGGTATATGATTATCAAGATAAACTAATGCATTTCCTTCTATTATATAGCTGTCAGATTTTGCCCCCTCAAAAACGGGTTTTATAGTTTCCGCGCACAGACTGACTCACATCACCCTGTTGACCCTCATAGCTACACTGCTATAGTTGCAAGGGGAGTCGCCGACCTATATCCTTGGTGAGGACACACAACCTGTAATACGCGCGATCGGAGTATCACACACAGCTTGCAAAGATGAGTTTCGACAAAATCTTCGATCTCACAGCTGGAGTACATTTTCACTGTTTTTATAATAATTATCAAGGTGCATTGGTGTAAATGTATGTAAATGTAAAGTACTGACATAGTAGCGGCGTGGCCTTTTTTCATTATGCGTGACTCCCGAGTCACGATCATCTACCGAATTATTGTACCCGTTCGGGGAACCACCACGATGAGTTCCGCCGCATCTACGAAGATATGTTTACGGTTACACAAACAACGGCATACGTGAACCAGACTTTCATACAAGCAAAAACCAACACTGCTACCTATTTGCCTTTCCCTTGTAATAACCTACTAACACGTACAGGACCCCTATAAATATCAAGAAACAGGAAACCCTCGCTCAGTCTGAATTTCTTATTTATCGAAAGAGTGCGTTCTTCGTTGAATTCAGTACAACGGCTCCCGAGTTTCTTATTTTCCTGCAAATATCAGGCCTTTCTTTCTTAATGCCCTGTTTTTGTACCAGGTGCTCTGTACTGTATGTGACACCGCCTTATCTCTCTCACGATGTCTAATGTCTAGCCCACCGGCTGTCCTACTCTTCGTCGATGTTGAGACATTTCCAACGCCGTAGGCAGCAGCTCTCCAGCGTCTTCCCTCTTGCCCCCACTAACGTGACGGTCTCTTAGCTTGCATTAGTGCGCGCGGCGCGAAATTGCTTCTTTACCTGGATGGTCGCGGGGATAACCTGGGCGCTACGCTCCATGGAAGACACATTTTTTGACCACGAGTAGGGGTCCTCCATCCCCCCGGAATACGATATGTTCGGGTGATGGTCTATGCGAGTTTTAGTAGTATTTTGGCTCATCAAGGCCACATTTGGCTTAATATATACCTGGTACTATTTCCGGTATGGGGAGTTAGTCCTCCTGGTGGTGGCTGTTCGTCAAGGGGCAGGGGTTTCATCAACCCATTTTTTTTTCGTTCCCTGGGCTTTTCGCGGATGGGTCGCGTCACTTCTCGTGAACGACCCAACCCTACTTTGCTTCAAAACCTCGTGGGCCCGATCCGACCCGATCCGACCCGATCCGACCCGCGACACTTCGAACACTTCCGGCCTCGACCCGGCTCAAGCCCGACCCGACTGTGTACTTGAAAACCTTGTGGGCCCGATCCGACCCGATCCGACCCGCGACATTTCGAACGCCTCCTGCCTCGACCCGACTCAAGCCGCGAGTTTTCTTTTTTAATTCTCCTGACCCGATCCGCGGGTCGTGTCATGCCCGGTGAAAAACCCGGCTTACACTGCTTACTATAAGACTAGTTTTAGTCTGAGCAGTTCCCTTGACGGCTGGCTGTTCGTCAAGGAGAAGAAGTCTTGTCGTCAATCGACGTCGTTTGCCGCCAGCGGGCCCTCGCCGTCAGCTGATCGGCGGTGTCGTCGATGCCTTTCCGTTCCGGGGGGTGCCGAAGGCGTTCCGCCGCCAGGTTGGCGTGCTCAGAACCGCGCTTGTTTAAGGACACCTACCTGCCCTGGACCCGCGTGCTGTATACACCGGCAGCGCGCAAGATAAGACGCGTCTGGGGTGAAATGCCAAACCGACGTTTTTCTAAACAAGGGGGGGGGGCAAGCGGGGGGGGGGGGGGGGGGGGCACAAGCAAAAAAATTGGTGGCTTTGGGAAAGAGGTATTATTGTAGTCGAGATATTTCTATAAACCCATCATAGCATCGCTCGGCGTTTATTCGTTTGCGCTGCTGTGCTTGTGTCGAGAAAAAAAACAGGTGCGGCATTCGTCACCGAGGGCGGTGCTTTATTGTTGTATGTAGTGGTGGTGGTGGTGGTTGCGCTTGCACGCCTTGGACGTAGCAGCGTGCTGTGTGCTGTGATACGACAAAAGAGGTGTGCAGGTGTGAAGAGAAAAAATGTGCTCTAATTCTTCTCTATGCTAACTTCAAGTTGATTTGTAAAAAAAGGGTTTCCAGTTGTGAAGGCGTTGTGTAAAAAATGTGTTCGAAATGACGGGGCTCCTTACCCCTTTAGAGCCCCCAAAATCGCTCCCTATACTAACTTCAAGTTAATTTGTAAAATAAAAGGGTTTCCAGTTGTAAAGGCGTTAACCCAGTCTCGTCGGAATGTGCCATTTCTTGCTTTCCAATCTGAATATTTTTTCTTATCTGTGTGGGACTGTAGTCCCTTTCGCAGGTTGATCTCTTTGTTATAAGATGGATGTTGTGGAGACACGACGACGGGTAGGTTGTGAGCGTAGCTGCACTCTCGAGGGTCAACGATGCGGGAACACCTCAGAGTGCCCTCGAGGAGCCAGGATGGTCTTGAAGGATTGATAATGTGATAATAACGAGGCGGTACGATCTAGAGAATAGGGCCTAGTATCCATAGCATCTGTTTTTTTTAAATCAATGCCTAGGCGATGGGATGGTTTGGTCATCTCGTTACTTGCACTTTCGAATTTCTCCACCAAATCAGCTTTTTTTTGTTTCAGAAGGCAAAGAGCTCCCCTCAAGCCACCACCCTCAGAATGCAAAAAAGGGCCAGAGCACCTCTACGGTAGTAGCGTCTGTATCTTGAAGGTCTCTGTGTTTTGGGTGACGCATATAGAGATCCCCAACAGAGGAGACGTGGAGAAAATAGATGCACTCTCTCTCTGCCGTTGTGTCATGCCCCTCCACGTGCCTCGTCGTCAATCACGGGATAGCAATATGTTGAGGAAATTAGTGGGGTATTAGTCCGTTTGACCAATTGCAAATATTAACCAATAGCTTACCCAAACTAAGCCTTATCAACACTCTCCCCCCCTGAAACGGCGGGATGCCAGGTCGGCCGGATATACAGGCGGACCTGTCAATTATCCAAGCCGTTTCATTTCCTGGGGATACCGGGGAGAGTATTTTTCAAGTTCGACATGGGGAACGTCTGAAAAAGTTTGTTCATGGTGGATGTGGGATTTGAACCCACGACCCAAAAAAACCATGGTCCTGCCGACGACGCCATTTGTTAAGGTTATTAGTGAGGTATTCCTGCTGTAGTCCGTTTGACCACTTGCAAAAGGTTAACCAATAATAGCTTACCCAAACTAAGCCTTGTAACAAATACCCCCCCCCCGAAAAAAAAAAGAAAAGATTGTCTTGTGCCTTGTTCTTTACGTTTCTACGAGTAAACAATGGGTAGAGGTCAATACCGGTCGCCCCGGGGGCGTACCAGGTTATCCTCGAGCCTGGTATAGGTCAGTTTCGTGAGTTCGAGCCCCGCCGAGTGCAAACTCATTAATGTAACACTCGTATAAATTTCGTTGGGACTTTTTCTTTTGGTGCACAAATTGACTTGCGGAGAGCGCGAGAGCGTGAGTTAGCAACACTTGATGAAAAATCGACGAGCAGTAGGATTGCTGAACCCTATGCGCGATAAAAAGTTGAAGGCAAGAACCGGGGGGAAATAAGGGACGACACCTGTGACCACGGCTTGTCCAGAAGCTGGAAAGTAGAAGTGTAAGGAAAAAAAAGAAGTCCCGATTGGCTTTATCTACTACTTGGCTGGGGCTCGGCGAGGCTCTGGTCTCTGCCCCCTCCAAACGCGTTGTCCACGCCCGGCGGTCTAGTGTGAAGGAATTGATGGGGTATTAGTCCGTTTGACCACTTGCGAAGGGTTAACCAATAGCTTATCTAAACTACGGCTTATTTCACTTTCCACCCCTGAAACGGCGGGATAGCAGGTCGGTCGGATATACGGGCGGACGTGTCAATATCCACGCGGTTTCATTTCCTGGGGATACCGGGGAGAGTATTTTTCAAGTTCGACATGGGGAAAGTCTGAAGAAAAATATCATTATTGTGGATGGTGGGATTCTACCCACGACCCGAAAAACCCATGGTCTGTCGACGACGCCATTTGTAAAGGAATTAAGGAGGTATAGTCCGTTTGACCACTTGCAAAAGGTTAACCAATAATAGCTTACCCAAACTAAGCCTTACAACACTAGCTATATGTCGGGAGAGCGGCTCCAGAGAAGAAACAACACATGCCTCTCAATCGGGACCCGATTAACCGGCCGCCCCGGTTTGTATTGCGCTTTGCGGGGGCTGCATTCCGGACCCTGCTGCTGGTTATAGCAGAGGATGGCGTTACCCTCTCTCTGCTGTGTGTGCTACTGAGTCACCGTGACTAGCTAGCTCAGCAGGTAGTAGTGTTGTAGCAGTGCTACATAACCAACAACATTTTAAAGATACTGCGTTTTCGCGTTCGTTAATCGATTAACGCCGACTTCGCAGCAGGGATCTCCCGGGGCCTCTTCCGTCGCCACGTGCCCTACTACAGAGTAGTATAAGTGAGGAGAGGAGCTCAGGGACTGATGCCCCGGTCAATGAAGTAATTTCACGAGTACATTTGTTTTTGGGACTGAGGCATAAAAGCTTGGTCGGGTTGTGCGAACGAATGCCTTCGAAGCCGTGTAGTATCGGGTGAGATATTGAGTTCCTCATGTGAGGAGCTCAGGTACGTTATGCTGCAGGCCTAAAGTGGGATGGCTGACTGGTTGGTTGCGTTCATTCGCGAGGGGGTTAGGGTATATATATGATTTAAAGAGTGTGCCAACCATTTTCTCGAAGAAGCGGTGAGGTACCCTCTACGGTAGCATGCTCTTCTTGTCGCTTCAATGTCGATTGTAATGTAAAGACCAAAAGAAGCAATGGACACTCTTCCTCTTTTTTTGTCGTACAACGCATAAACGGCTACCCAACATATCGTGCTCAAATAGTAGGACCGTTTTGTCGGGTGGATCCAGTGAGATATATTATCATCACACGTCGTTGATGATGATCAATCAAAGTGCACGTTGCTCACCGAAATCTGTGTTCTCAATCACAGAATCTGTTCTCTTTTTTCACCGATAGTGTGTTGAGGGTCATCCGCAACCCAAAAGTGATCGTAGTGTGACTGATTCTACGATAGCCCCCCCCCCAAAGCTGCGGTTTTCTTTAACGAAAGTTTCATGGCTGCGAGACACGAGGAAGGGTGCTGTGAAAAAAGGATCGTCAAACTTTTTTATGGTTGCAAAAGGTCTATCGAACGATGACGTCGGGGCGGCAAGCGGCACGGTATTACTGGAGACATGACCGGGAGCTGGTTTCAAAACCGCCGATTTCGTTGAAGAATAGTTGGAGGCGCTACTACTGCTGTAGAACGACTCGTGTATGGTTGCTGCCCCCGACGCAGGTGGGGTGGCTGCATCTGCTTCTTCTGCTGCTATCATCTTGACATCGCTGTTGGGTCTGTTGTGCTTCGTTGGTTGGGTGGCTTCATCTGCTTTGTTTCTTGGTAGTTGCTGGGTGGCTGTTGTTATACTTTTTTTCTTCATTTTTTTTATCGTGCCGTCCTGTTTCCCTGTTTGCTTCCGGTAGTATTGTTTTTTTGCTTGTTTTCTTCTTTCTTCTTTCTTTTTGTTGCCGTTTTTTTTCGTTTTTTTTTTTTCGTTTTTTTTTTTTCGTGTTTTTTTTGTGTGCTTTTTTTTTGCTTTGTTGAAATAATAGTTTGGTGTGCTGGCTTGCAGATGTTGGTTTTTTGCCTGCGTGTTCATTGCGATTCATGGCATGGCCGAATCACTTAATGCCGTATTTGCAATAATGTGCATCAACTGTATCTATCTCTGTTTCGTACCTGGTAGTTTGGCACCACAGGGGTCGTCCCTCAAGGAGGCGTCGGCGCGGACACTGCTGTTGTGGTGCTGGATGTAGATGGCTGAAAATATCAGCTTAGTTACATACGAATGCGAAGAACACACACAATAAGCACCTGTCACCAAGTGGCTCAGTAGGTGAGGGTACCTTAACTTACCGCTTCTTCGAGAAAATGGTTGACATAGTCTTTGAGTTGTATGTATCCTAACGCTAACCAATGGAACGCAACCAATCAACCAATGTAGAGTGAAACGCCCTTCATCTCGTACACAGTCTGCGTCAACCATTTTCTAGAAGAAGTGGTGAGCTCTACTGCATGGGTAGTGCTATACAGCCAACAAAGGTTGTGTTCGTGAATAATAAGTAGCTCAGACGGTAGTGCTCGTACATATGCATATAACTGACAATGAACGGTCGCGGTCGCCCCGGTGGCGTATCAGGTGATCCTCGAGCCTGGCATAGGTCAGTTTCGTGAGTTGGAATCCCCCCGAGTGCATACTCGTATATATATCGTATTCGTGGGGACTTTTTCTTGTGCACAAGTTGATTCGCAGAAAGCGCGAGAGCGTGAGTTATTAGCAACAACACTCCTCGATGAAAGATCGACGAGCAGTGGGATTGCTGAACCCTATGCGCGATAAAAATTGAAGGCAAGAACCGGGGGGGGGGGGGAAGGGACGACACCTGTGACCACGGCATATCCAGAAGCTGGAAAGTAGAAGTGTGCAAAAACAAACAAAAAAAAACAACAATGGATGTGTCTTGAATTCGATTCTCGCCGATTTCATATTTGTTTCGTTATTTTCGAGCGTGCGCACCGGAGACGAAAGTCAATCAACAAACTCGAAAACACGTACCATGGTATTTCGTTGGTAGTATAGCACTCACTGCCTACTGAGCTACTTAGTCACGAATGGTGACTCAATCAAGTACCTCAGCGGGCAACTGAGTCATCGTGACTAAGTGGCCCGGCGGGTAGTAGTGCAATATAACCAAGAGAACCCGATTGACCATGTGCCTCAGTTTGTCTTGCGCTTTTCGAGAGCTCGTGGTTTCCGTGATCTTTACTGGGCACACTTCCTTGTCAGGTTGCTCTGGGGCGCCTTTCTCCCGGGGCCGGCAAGAAGAAGCATTGTTCCCTCCAGTTTCATATTTTGTATTGAAAAAAAAATATATATATATATATATCCTCTGGCGGATGGGAAAAAATAAGCGTTGGGCTGCGAAAGCAACTGAGTTAAATCGACGCACGACGCGTATGAAAATACGTGGAAGTGTGGTGAGCTAAATAAAGCTTTGTTTTTCCCCATCCGCCGGAGGATAAGAAATAAATAAATGGATAAATAAGCTCACCACACTTCCACGTATTATTTCCATACACGTCGTGTGTGTGTCGATTTTTTAGCTCAATTGCGTTCGCAACCCAGCGCTAGCTGGCGTTGTCACTTCGGTTCCCGCAATGGCGATAGCGCGAGCTGTCCTTATCTGCGTCTCCCCCTGGCTAATCCGGCGGCAAAACTGCCGTTTTATGCGGATGCGTGAGTATGTCGACCCGACCTGACCCGGGTCAAACAAAACAAAAAGTATACGATTCAACTTTGAGATCACGGATTTTGCCGAAGAAGCTCAACTTTTTGCAAGCTGCGTGTGATTCTTCGATCGCGCGTGCTACGAGGTGTGTGTGTCGTCAAGGAGGATATGTTGGTCGGTGACTACCCTTCACGCTAGCTAGCACCAGGGTCACCGAGGTGATTTTTCAATGACATACACGCAGTCTTGAATCATTCTGCGCACGGAGACTAAATATAATATCCGCTTCGAGGAGGACGTGCGCCGTCGCTTCTTCGGACAATCACCGCGCACTCCACGGGCATCCCTCACTCTCCCCCAAATGCGGTCGACCAGGTCTGGATTCGTTAGCTTCCTCCACGCTCTTTCTCTCCCAGTATGCCGCAGAGTCCAGCAGGATAATTATCAGGCGTCATCGTCCTGCTGGCCTTTACGGCGTACTGGGGGAGAAACTCTGGAGGGAGCTGCCCAATTCAGATCTCTTCCGCTGCACCTATGGGGGGCGTCTCGGGCCTCCGCGCGCGACGTGTGCGGAGTGTAGGCGGAGAATACGGTGAAGGTCGTCCCGGAAAGCCAGGGGAATATATCATTCTGCGCTGGGCAGGACGGTGCCCGGGGAACCTCATCCATGGAAGTGTTGCCGGCACAAGACGCCGAAGCTATCAACTCACGGATTTCCACGCAGCCTTTCAACACGCACTTACATGTGTGCACGCACAGCATAGAATGACAGATTGACATGGTTGCACGTTAGCGTTCGCGCTTGGTGCAAGCAATGTCTGCCTGGTTGGCGAAAGCCCGACGTGCTCCATCCCGGCAAAGTAGGGATGCGAGGGTCTATGGTCATACGACTGCGGCCATGCACAAATTGAGTACACCCCCCCCCCTCCCCCTCCATGCACAAATTGAGTACACCCCCCCCCTTCCTCCTCCATGCACAAATTGAGTACACGCCCCCCCCCCTTCCCCTCCTAACACGTTGGCACCGTGCTCCGTCTGGAAAGGGATGCGAGGGTCTATGGTCATACGACTACGACCATGCCCAAACTGAGTACCCCCCCCCCCCCCCGCGCGCGCGCCTAGCACGTCGCCCTCGACAACACATCACCACACCCCGGGAAGCCTTAACGTCGAGCGTGTCATGAGTCAGAAACCGGTCCCCGGCGGTGGTGGTTTCGCCCGTTTTCATGGATGACACCCCGCTGGGTCCGCGGACGACACCACCGCCCGATCGGACTCCTTAGCCCTTTCATAGCAGCTCGAAGTTTGACCTGTAGCGTTGTTTGGCGACACGTGATGAGTCTCCTCACGGTTGCGGGGGTACGTTCGCTCGGTGGCTGACGGGACCCCTCCCCGGAGGATCTGGCCACTACATTAGCAATCTCGTTTGTCTCACGTTTGAGCAGTGTTGTCGATCCGGTTGCCTAGTGGTTAACCTCGAATGGGACTAAGGTATGGAGTCAAGGGTTTAAATTTTTTCGGTGTGGAGATTTTTTTTTTTTTTTTCGAACTGGAGACAGCTAATGCCGAGCAGAGCGCTTTATTGCGTGTGGGTAAGTATTCATTTTTTCGAGGCGAGTCGACGAGGGAAGAAAGTGACGTACCCTTCTCGCGATTATAACGACGGGGCGTGCCGTAGTGGGGAGGGGGGAGAAGAGCCCGCTTTAGGGGGAGAAAAACCCGTTTTAGGGGGAGAAGAGCCCGCTCTAGGGGGAGAAGAGCCCGCTTTAGTAACCCAATATCCGAGTTACGTCTAGGGAGGGAGACGGAGAAAGAGGAAATGCGAAGATACTAGATGGGATGAGCAAAAAAAACAAAAATGTGTTGAAAATGTCTGTAGCCATTAAGATTTGGTCACGGGGGTGACGCGTACAGTTTTTTTGTTTTGTTTTTTAACCCTTCTATACACGTCAGCCACGAGTTCGATAAATGTAAGGGGTCGAGACCCATTTTTTCAAGTTGCGTGATACACCGGCCGCTCGTTTGTCTTACGGGTGTTGTCAAGGTGAACACCAAAACATCTGCAAGTTGTAATCATGGTGATCAAAAGCCTGGTCTTGGGCGAGGTATTTAGGCCCTAATACAGGGAACACGAGGTTCCTCACATGAGCAACACGAGGCCTCTATGTAAGGAACCTTGGGAGTCGTAGGTGCCCCCACCCTACCGCACCGTAAACCTTGCGTATCCCCTCTGTCGTCTCGAAGTGGATGCGTGGTCAACGGTGAAAACGATTGAAGGAGAGAAACAAAGGAATACGCCTTCCCCTCGCCCCCCCCACCCGCCCCCCCCCCCCCCCCTCGTCCCCCCCCCCCTCCCCCCCCCAACCCGCCCCCCCCCCCCCCTCGTCCCCCCCCCTACCGTAAGACGGTCTTTCAATATATCGATTGCTGGGTAGGCGCACTGACACTGCGAGCCGACATCACAAGCCCGAAACCGCATCTACCGCCCAAAACCGCGTCTTCATGCCTTTTTCGGTGCTTCCCACAACGCGAACTGTGGCGGTTCTGGGGGTCAGTCAATTTTCAAAAGGGATGTGGTATACTGTGAGTTGCCCGGGTACCTAACCTGGTTGTTGGGGTAATACCCGGGTACCCGGGTAGGCACCCGGGTACTCCAAGAGTACATACTGTGCTCTACTGAGCACGCCCTTGTATTGTTCCTCGCCACTGGCGACGACCTTGGCCCCCGCAACCTCTGGCTCCGACGTTCTTACGTGTCCGCCCTGTCTGAAGGCGCCCATCTCTGTTTACGACACTTTTGCGAAAAGTACCGGTGCAGGGCTAGCGACGTCCCCTCGCCTCTGGGGACCCACTGTGTCCGTCGACGGTCCACCTTTGACCCGTCGAGTCCTCGACCGTTTACATGGACTACGGTTTGTCTGGGGCGCACCTGGACGGCTGTGTGACAAGGGGTAATAATGTCGTCAAGCGACCTGTTTGCTGTGGGCAGGCACGGGGGTAGATTGACCAACCGCGCCTCGCCTCGCCAGGTACAATGTGGCTTCTACATCGTCTACTCTCTGGGTGGATGCCTTCATAGCCCAGACTGGCCTTCAGCACACACGTTGTACAAGCCTACAAGAAACGGCGGATGGTGGTGCCTTCAAGAGCGCGAGTTTTCGGCCTACACCGTAGTGGCCAAGAAGACGATGGGGGGATTCGAACCTCGGATTTTTTTTGTTTTGTTCGAGCGAACCACAGCGGTCTCACTTGGATCGTTTGGCAGAATTCTGACGAGCCTCACGGCGCACCTAAATACCCGTTGTTCCGTCGGGTCAGCTATGCATGGATAACCGGTCTAAAAAACGTATTCCATACCGTACGTACGAAGTGCAACCGCAGCTATGCCGGGTCAGTAGTACCCGGGGGGGAGGGGGGGGGGGTGGCTTGGCACGGGCAAGCCGGCATATTTTACCGTCGTAACATGCCGAAATCGAGCCGCTGTTTACCGTACAACACGCACTATAAAACGTCCCCTCGAGCGATTTTCAAAGCCGTTTTCTCGACAAAGGAGAGAGTGCAACCGCCGAGCGATGCATCTACACATGGAATTATCTCGACGAGACTGAAGGATACGCCAGCCAGCGCTGAATTTTGGACAAAATTGAGCTAAATTGACGCACTACATGTCTGATGTACGAAAATACGCGGGAGTGCGGTGAGCTCAAGCTTTGTTTTTCCCCATCCGCCGGAGGACTAAAAAAATAAAAATAAACTCGACGAGATCTTCCCAATGCCCGTATTTTCGTTGCGCGTCTCCCCCCCCTCGGGTTGGAGATAATCGCGCCTGAATTTCGCTCCGGGAGGGTGTGTCATCTTGCGCGTTGTGCGGTACGAATTGGGGCCTCATGCGGCACCCTCCTGCCGCGACCAGCTGGAAGCCCCCGCCCGGTTGTTTGTTACACCCGCGCTTACCCGATTAACCCCTTTAGAGCCCCCGAACCCCTCCCTATACTAAATCCAAGTAGTCTTGTCCCCAGAAACGGGTTTCCAGTTGTAAAGGGGTTAAGGCGTCAGAACATACAGTACAAGACGCCTACCAATGAGGTGGAAATACCGACCCAGGCTGGGTTTATTGCTTGGGAGAGAGCGTGCTCTACAGTAGTTAGTAACTTCAGTGTACCGGCTCCCGGGTTTCTTCTGTTTCTTCACGTGCCACGGGCCTACCTTTTAACTACCTGGTATCCTGTTTCTTGTTCGGTGTCCTGTGCTGTTTGCAGAGTCGAAACCCCAGAGATGAAAAAAAAATCAAGACAATCGTTGTTGCACGTGAGGATGGTTTGGCGTTGGGGTGAGTCGGGGTGGTTTGTGTTAACCCCTTTTAGCACCGCAGTCCCGACGTGGAGACTAAACACTTGAGGTTAGACTAGAATACTCTTAGGAATTGGAAGTGGGTTAAAACCAGCAGTGGCTCTCCCGGTCGAGCGTTTTCGTCCTTCGTCCAGTCAGTTTTTTGGGGGTGCGGTGTAGAGCTCCTCAAGCCAGAACCCTTGAAGGTAAAAATATGGTAACAACTCTACCGCGGCGCATGCTCACGAGACCACGGCTGCACCCCTCTCCCGCGGCTTAGTCGGCGGGATGCACGCTGAGTAGGTTTTTAGTGCGATTTCCACCGCACTAAACTGGGGACCCGCACTAAGTGGGCACCTCGTTAGCGAGGGAGAACGGCTGTACCTCTCTTCTGCGTCTTCGTCAGCCAAAACGCCGGGTAGGTTTAGGTAACCTTGTTGGATCGCGGGAGTCCTCCTCCTCGCGGTGCGCTTACTTCCTGGCCCGCTTATACCTGGGCTAAGACCGGCGATAAATGTTTTGCAGTTGTCATGCTGTAGTGGACGCCCCGCTTTCGGCAGCCGTCGATTCTACTGCGGGAAACGTATATCTTGCCCTTCATATATCGCACTTCCTACATGTTCCGCGGGGCGGCGGGCCGCGTGCTACCTTAAAAAACGCAAGATAGCACACCTCCTGTGATGGGTTTCCGAGCCTTTCGAGGTCACCAACGACGAAAATTGTGGGCTTAGAAAGATCAACACCTCGGACAAACCACCCATGCATATGTACTTGATGATGTAGATCTTTCGTGGAAGATCTGTTTGGTCTAGCTCGTGTTACCGGGTGGGAGGTGTGTGGTCGGCATGATCTAGCACATGTTTCCTGTGTTGGACCTGTACTCTTTAGATCCAGATCCCACACATCATCTTAAAATGGCAGATATGGGGTGTGCTGTAGATGATCTATGTTATCTATATGTGTATGGCCTGTACGATCTGTGCGATCTGTATGATATATACGATCTATATGGTCTATATGATCTAGATGATCTAAATTATCTAGATTGTGATTTGTCCCGAGGTGTGGAGAGATGTCGTCGACAATTTTTCATAGGCGCATCACCCGGCGTTTTACACTCCCCCCGCCCAGTCGAGGAAATCAGCTCGGAAATTCGTTCACGGTATGGGGTGTGTTGTACGGCGTTTTTCACTCAAATCCGGGTCCAGATTGTTGATTGTATGCTTGGATATGATGCGGATATGATGACGGTTGAGTATTGTAGGGGTTCCCAGTGATGAGTTGGCTACATCGTAGCGATATATCGGGGTGGTGGAATGATTTTGGGTTTTTCGCCGTCGCTCCTCGTGGTGCTTCTTCTACCGAGTGAGTCTTCTCTCCACGATGTGCCTTGGCTAGGAGCAACGTAATATATATGTGTACGTCTATACTTGTCTTCATACCGGTGACTCCACCACCCCACTATTGTCAGCTCAACGGGTAAGCCCTCTACGATTCGTAGGGATCAACAAACACGATAAAGACCTTTGAGATGTCCGGGCTATCTGTGTCGCATTCCCTTTGGAGTGCGTCCTCCTAGGTATAAGTAGTGATATGTGCCCTGTGATCCTTGCCACCACCCGCTGCGACTCCGACCTAGCCAACGATATTCCTAGCATGAAGCTCGCAAATGGTCTTGGCCAACTGAAACGACGAATAACAGCTAGGGTGCTTTGTAGTGATGGTCAGCTTGACCGCAACATGTCGCGCACCATGTGTGTATGATCCACATTTTCCGCGTTGTTGTCGGGTATCCGCCAGGAGTAACCCTGTTCTCTCGAAGTTGGATGGGCTCGTGGTAAATCAAGAAAAAGTGCTTGGTCCCCCCGTTTGAGCCCTTGTTTCCTCCTCCTCCTCCTGTCGATCACGTCAACCCTCGGATCCAATCTTCTAGTATGTTTCGCGTTTGATTCCGGCATGTTCAGCGTTTGCATTCCTCTGTGCTTCCGCATTCATTCGCTCGTTGAACTCTCTGAGCTTACCTGGTATATACCACCAGTTACCACGTGTGCTGCGACATGCGCGTGTTTGTTCTGCGTCTCCCGCGGTATACGTGAGCCCTTCAGAATGCAACCATGTTTTCGGCGAGAAAGTGCTCAGCATCAGAGTGTTTTTTTGCGAACGGGTTGAAGGCACTCCTGGCGACGACTTTGCGGTGTAAAGTATCAACACCTGGGACAGATCATGATCTAGATCATATAGATCATCTACAGCACATCCACTACCTGCCGACTTGAGATGTTGTGCAGGATCTGTACATAGAGTGCAGATCCAACCCAGGAAGCATGTGCTAGACCACGCGGATCGTACGGCTCCCACCCGGTAACCTGAGCTAGACCATACAGATCTTCTAGATAATCAAGGACGGATAGGTGATCTGTCCGAGTTTTTTGCGACCATTATGCGGTGATAGTGTTCAATTGTTCGTGGCAAACGCAACACAATGTACTGCTGGGTGCGGTTCTTGGATTGTGCTACTGACGAAGTAGCAGTAACATCAAAGTCTCGCACCCGAGAGCTATACATATATATGTGCGCGTATACTGCACTAAAGAATGCCGTTTACATCGGTGCGACCTTTCTGTGGTATGTTCCTCTGCTACTGCGTGGTCTACCCTCGTATTACCACGTAGGGCCCATTGTTGGAGCTCTACGTACCAGGCTCTACGTACAGCATGGGGTCTACGGTTTAACCATTCGTACTTGTATAACCGGCACTAGACTACACCTGTAGCTCTAGGGACCTACCTGGTCGGTCATAGCTTGTGGGCTGTGAGCTACCTGGTCCTCTGTACTTACGTGTTCACGGCTATACATCAACAAACGCGCGTGGTTTGTTCAAACGGCATGGATGGAGGATGTGCTATCCGCGTTTCAATGGTTCAGTCTCGTAGACGGTACGTAGCCAATGTACTGTAGTAAAGCTAGCATCAGGTTGTTAATATGACAAGCATGTTCTCTGTTGTGCTACGAACAATCTTGTTTTTTATATAGATGGCCTTGGACGACCACGCACTGCTGTAGTAGTGCTGCGAACAAAATGAAAAAAACTCACCCACATGGTATATTACAAGGAAGTACCAACAACGCAGCTTGCAAAGATGAGTGTTGACCGTAAGTTCGTCGAACTCACAGCTGACGCCCTTAAAGTATTTTCATGTAATATCATAATAGCTTGCGAAGATGAGTATCGACCCTTAAACTTATCGAACTTACAACAACAGCTGATGTAGTTGAAACGATTAGTCTATCGTCTAGAAAGCATAAAAAACTATGCTTTGCTGCTACGTATATTCATCTGTCGTAGTAGTATCTGCATGTGCACACATGTAGGTACATGCACACATGTAGGTTTTTCCAGGCGCGAGTAGTGAGACATATGCACCAGTATGGACCTGGCACATCGTAGGCGGACTATCCCGATTTCACATTTTATATGTTTTTGGCGGAGGCATGAATTGCGTCAGCTGTGATGTATGTAGATCCTTAATGAGGACACACAACCTGTAATACGCGCGATCGGAGTATCACACACAGCTTGCAAAGATGAGTTTCGACAAAATCTTCGATCTCACAGCTGGAGTGTATTTCCATTTTTTATAACATGTAGCTGGAGCGTATTTTCATTTTTTATGATACTATGCGTGAACCACATAAATTGGTTTGTATTTTTTCCCTGGGGTATTCCCCAGTTCCAGAGTAACTGGAGCCTGTCCTGCGACCATGGGTTTGATTATTATGCGAGTTAATGCGACAACAACAACAACAACAACAACAACAAATGTTGCGTGCATCGTCAGTTTTTTGTTTTCCCCATCCAGCAACGTGCAGCAACAGGATTGATTGTCAATCACAAGGAAGAAGGAAGAAAAGAACCGATGCACAGAAAGTGGCGACCACCACAAAACCGTGAACAGCGTTGCGACCATTAAGCCCCATTATTTGACGTGCGAAAACAAAAAGCTGCTGCTGCTGTTGTTGCAGGGGTCCCCCCATAAGGCGGTATGCCGATATAAGGCGGTCAAAATCGCTTGGCGCGACTGATATGAGGGAATTGCACTCATAACCCGGAATAAGCAAGGCGGATCCTCTACTAACTGTGGTGATGGCGTATCATACTGGTTGCTGTAAATCACTCCCCCCCCCCCCCCCCCCCCTCCAGGTCGCGCGCCAACCCCTTTAGAGCCCCCGAACCCCTCACTATACTAAATCCAAGTAATTTTGTCCCCCAAAAAGGGTTTCCAGTTGTAAAGGGGTTAAAGGATCCCCCCACCCTCGTTTGGGGGGGACTAATTACTATTTGGAATTAGAGTGAGGTATATGTTCGTGCATCGTTCGCCGGTCGTCCCGGTGGTCTAGTGGTTACCCTTGAATACTACTACTAGCGTTGGGCCTTGGGTTCGATTCCCACCGTGGTGAGATTTGACTTCATGTATGTGCGAGAATGCGAAAAAAAAAGGATCAACTGCTTAGAGCGCCCAGCAGCGTGGGCAGGTACAATTCGACGCGCGTCGACGAGGTTAAGAAAATGCTGAGTTTATCGCGATGAAAATGAAGGCACGTACCGTAGTGGGGAGGGGGGAGGAGGGCCCGCTGTATGACCCCGGATCTGAGTTACTGCTGGGAGGGAGCGCGAGAAGATTACTGCGAGGATAATAAATGAGAAGAAAAAGACAAAAATGAAAAATAAAAAACCGTTAATAATATGGTGCTGTTGTTATATTAGACTATATGCATAAAAACAAAAAAACACTCCAGCTGCGAGATCGAAGATTTTGTTGTTGTATGTAAGGCTTAGTTTGGGTAAGCTATAAGTGGTCAAACGGACTAATACCCCACTAATTGCTTAACAAATGGCGTTGTCTGCGGTGAAAGCGTTAGTGCCCTCCGCTGTACGTGCGAATGGCTCGTTTTTGTAACTGCTACGCGCATGTTCGAACGCGCAGACGACCGTGCGTGGTTGCTGCAAGACGGCCATGCGTTGTTGTTGCTGCATTCATTCATGAAAACATTGCAGCTGCCATTCGTACATCGTACTACTACAACAACTACAATTACTCGAGAAAAATGCAATGTGTTTCTAATTGCGTAAAATTAATATTGCTCGCGGGGCAGGTGTGGACTCAGAAGGTGCGCGACACGGCCACCCGCCACTACTTTCGAAGGTGGCAGCAAACAACGTTTTTCCAGAAAGCCTTGGATCACACCCGCAGGTAAGCTAAGCTAGCCGGTCAATCATGCCTCGGCACCGGGATTAATATCGTCTTGACTCGTCTTGCTCGCAATACTAATTCGTAGTGTATGCGTTGTCTTTACACGAAACCATCATTATCATTGCTACGTATCATATATATGTAGATCACCGGCGTCAGCATTCCCCGTCTATTTCCTGGTTCTTCCTGCTGCTGGAAAGATACTACGTGGTCACAGAACACCACCAGCAGTCCTAGTGTGCTCGGCACCATGATATTTAGCAACGTCAGCAACGTGATTTGTTGTGTGGAATCTGTGACAACAACAGGTATCGTATCGCATCCTGTATGTATGGTAAACTACCGCGAGCCCTGATCCAAGTGTTACACAACCGACACCGTCCCAGCGGGACAACTTTTACCGCTCACTGTGTGTACACTTAGAGGCACGCGCATGCAGGAATCTCTCCCGTCCTAGTCTGTTATGTGTTGTCATTGGTTTGTTGTCTGCGTCCGAATCGTTAGTAGCTACCAGTACGTGCTTCATTAATAGTTTTTGCAGGTCTTTTTGTTGCACCACGCTGCAGGATGACACATACATGTATATGTCCCCCTTCCACCAGACATGCCTGCATGCTATGCATACCTGGTGCAGCGTATCATACTCGTGAACATTTATACCACCACCACTGCTTGCTGCATAGTGCACCGTGCATGTACAGAAATAGTAGGTCCATTTCATGCGTGGGTATTTGTGTATGTGCGTTTTCCCTCCCCTTTTTGTTCATCCCTTGATTAGCATCGTTGCTAGACTCATACCTTGCCTGTGTGTCCTATATATGTTCTTGATATCTGTGTACTTCTCGAAGCATACTGAATACTTCGTATGCGAACTATGTGATGTATGTTTTTACTTTTTATAATATAGACTACGTATATATGGTTCAAAAACGGGGGTTGGATGTCAATAGAACAAGCACAGTTGGGCGGGACATACCATGGGCCCGCCAAAGAGGCTACTGCTCAACGGCCGGTTACGTTGTTACTAGACTATCAGCACTTGGGATGTCAAATAAGTACGTGGCATACACTAACAGCGCTAAATAACGGACACGTTAGCGCTACAAAGAATAATCCGTCTGGGACTAGTCTAGTTCCGGAGTTTCGTACGTTCGTCGTGTGCCCTAACGCACCCGCATTATATGACTTGCGTGTTTAGTTGCTTGTGCTGCTCTATACCAGGTATGTTCCGTTACATGCTCTGTACGTTCAGCGTTAGCTTGACGCGAAACGTCCAACAGTTTCACACGTTAGACTGAGCAGACCCCGTTTCATGATCTACATGATCTGTGTCTTTTCACGGCAGACATATAGATCCCTGGTTTGTATGCGATCTGCATGGGCTAGACTATGCTGCCGGGTGGGAGTCGTACGGTCTGCATGATCTAGCTCATGCTTCCTGCGTTGGATATGTGCTACACACTACCTGCACAATATCTCATAAGGAAATATATAGGATATGTATGATCTGTTTGATCGTGTATGATCTGGATGATCTGTATGATCTATAGGATATATATGATCTATAATATATAGATTATTTATATGATCTATAATATCTATATATGACCTATATGATATACTTGGCATATGATCTACAGGTATATGATCTGTATGATCTATATGATCTATACGATGTAAATGATCTAGATGATCTATATAATCTATATGACCTATATAATCTAGGTCGTGATCTGTGCGATGTGTGAACAGTTTTTTTTTCATGTTGCTTTACTGCGAGCTGTGTCGTAATACAGGTTCTGGGAAAACGCCAACCCCTATCGAGGATACGTGTGGTAGGGCACATACTCTGGGTACGCGAATCCTCAACCTGGTTGCTTTAGAAATGCTCGGGTATAGGTATCCGGGTACTCAGTACCCGGGTACTAAAGTTGATTATTTCGGTAATACTCGGGTAGGCACCTTGCCGGGTATCCCCGGAGTATGTACCTTACTAAACATACCCTTGAGGTTCGGGTGCTCGCTGAGTATTATACCAGGTACCTGGTACAATTTAATAGTTCATACTTGTGCTACCGGTAATAGACTACCAGGTACACCTGTAGCTCCATGGACCGTACGTCATGCTTGTGAGCTGTGAGCTACTATATGCTTGCGCCTTCACGGCTATTCGTCAAGAATATCCGCGTGGTTCGTTCGAATGGCATGTATGTGTTGCCGCATACAGTGGCCCAGTCTCATCGACGGTAGGTAGCCAAAGTTGTAGAGCTAGCGGCACGTTGTTAAGGTGACAAGCATGTATGTATCATACTGCAGTTTCGTGGGCAATTTTTGTCTTTTTCTCTTTCTAAACGACCATGCATTGCTGAGTGCTGTGAACAAATACCAACCCTGAATTTGTCTAACACATAGCTAGCTGACGTTGTTATATTTTTTTATAAAATTGTTGGCAAAGATGAGTATCGACTGGTATACCCCACTGCATAGCAAGCGCGCCCTTGGATCCTTCGTTTCAAAACTTTACGGCGGTGCGGTACAGGTTGGTTCAGCAGCGAACGGTATGTCTGGACAAGCTGAGGACGGCGTACGTGAGAGACGTCCTCTCTGTCAAGTCATATCTACAGCAACAGCTGCAACAACAGGTCGGCGGTTACTGTAACAACGTCTTGCCAAGAGTTTCTCGTTGTGCTGTTGTCCCCTCCCCAATGTAAATGAGGTATTAAAAAAAAACATGGTCTAAACACGTCAGTTTTGAGTTCGATAATTTTTGGAGTCGATACTCATGCAAGCTGCGTGATGCACCTAGCTCTGTAACCACAATAGAGCAGTTAAATTAACACACGATATGTATGCATGACAATATGCGGAAGTGAGTGTGGTCAGCTTAAGCTTTACTTTTTCTTTCGAATTATTATGTCTGGAGGGTAATGTTCGGTGCAAAAATGTCCGTGGCGGTTTTGAACAATCATCGCTGTTTCCCCGTCAAACGTACGCACTATAGGGGTCCCCCAGAGCAAGGCGGTGGTGTGCCAGGGCAATATGACCGCCTTATTGAGGGAAGCCGCCTTACTCGTTCCAGGTCATAAGTGCAATTACCTACTAATAGTCGCACCAAGAGATACCGACCGCCTTGTTATATCGGAATACCGTCTTGCCTTGTTCAGACCGACGTATGTGGGGACCCCTGCCACTGCAATGTTACTGGTTCACGGATGAAGCCGCCCAGCGAAGTTTTTTTCTTTTCTTCGTCCGCTTTTCAGACCGTTTGAGATCTTTGTTTTATCGTTATGTACACCAATCTACCAAGTAAACAATGTATGCAGCCTTTCCTTACACCCCTTGCGTCAGGGGCAGCAGAACACCTGACACAGCCCCCCCCCCCGCCTTCCTTTGGCGTGTTGAAAGAAAACTCACAGAAAGGGGGACACTCGGGGCGCAGACTCCCCCATTGGCAGCAAGGCATATCCCACAATCATGCAGCTCCGCAAATATGCCATACAGCAGTACCGAGGACTATATACCATACGCCCTACGGCAGACGTGCTCTGGGTCTTTTTTGCCTTCTGAGGTTGGTGCCTTTAGAGCCCTAAAACCCCACCCAATACTAATTACAAGTAATTTTGTCCCCGAAACGGGTTTCCAGTTGTACAGGCGTTAAGGAGCTCTATGCCTCACCCAAAAGCTTCATTCGAGCAAACCCAAAGCGACAACCCGATGGGCAAAGCCATGGCCTACGGATACACGGTATTCAGATCGCAAAACAAGATTGACCTTCCCAAGAGTTGTGGCTTAACGAGCCCAGCCATTGAGAAAATAGTTTGCCTTAAAGAAGGTACTGTACCTCAATCGTGGCACGCTGAATACCGCCGTAGACCTCGAATATCGTATACCACGGGCCATAGGTGCGTACGGGTATACCACCAGCAAAAACTCGTCACGAGCTATCTGAGCCCAGCCAGGTGTGAATGGGAAGGTGCAAAAGCGCGGTGCGGCAGAGTCAGAAAGTTTTTGTTTGTTTTGCCGACCGCCACTACTAGCCGTGAAAAACAATCGTGGGGGTTTGATCCTGATTTGTCGGAGATGCTTCAGCGACGGTTGGCTCTGCGGTCGATGTCGATATCGACGGAAACACGGAAAACACGCCGTTCCCCAGAAAATATGTCAGGAGACATGCCAAGCAAGAGAGGAAACCAGTGGAAGCGTGCTAAGCCAGGGGCATATATATTATTGCCATTTTTTATTGCTGAGCGAGGGTCCTCCTGGGCATTTGTTCGTCGTTTTTTCCCTTATTTCCCTTTTTTCCTTTTTTTTTATCAAGGTTAGCTTTTTGGCGCGAGGTATAGCGCCCTTTGCCCCTCAAGTTTAGAGTCTCACCGCGCACACACCGCACTGAGGACACACACGTGCACTGCACGATAGGACACCCTCCTAAACCGCTTGGGGCCCGGGTGTAAAGGCATTTCGCGGATTCATCGTTAGTAGGATGAAGTACAACACAAAAAAGGTTGGGGTGTGTGTGCTCATTTGATACATAGGCCGTAGTGGTATGGCGATATGGTATAGACCCTCGCATCCTGCAATGCTGGGACGGAGCATGTCGGGTTTTCACCGACCAGGCAGGCATCGCGTGCACCAAGCGCGAAACGCCGTGAGGTGTCCGGCGAGTCGCATGGAGGGTGAGCTTTATACTACTAAGAACCACTTGGAAGGCGCACTTTGCGGGTCGGGGGGGCGCATCTCCGTTTTCTTGTAAGATAGCTTGCATCCGAGAAAACTTTGTTGCCTGGGCTACACGCGACACAGAGCGCCAGACGAACACAGCCGTCGCGTATGAGAGCTCGACTGAAAGGCAAACGTGCTTCCCTTCTTTTTGTGCTTCCTCGTGATTTCTATGTATCTGCATATACGGCCGTTGGGGTGGGCTAGTGTTATGACACCTTTTTTTCCTGTTTTGGAGGTATGGTTTAGCGTGAATCTCCCCTCATTACACCTGGCAAGCGTTATTGCGTGTCTGTCTGGGTGAAGAACGACTCGCTTTTCTCCGGATTCTTGTGATGGATTTGGTCTCCTCATGATTTCTATGTATCTGCGTATACAACTCTTCAGGGTGGACCAGTGCTATGGTACCCGTTCTTCCCAGTTACGGTGTTATTGTATAGCGTAAGTTTCCCATCATTACACCTGACAGTAATATTTTCAGGGTGGGCTAGTGTTATGGTACCCATTCTTCCCTGTTACGGCGGCGATGGTATGTCGTAACTGTCCCCTCATTACACTTGGCAGGCGTTGTCGCATGCCTGTCTGGAGGAAGAACAACCAGCCCCTCTTCGGTCAGAAGACTGTTGGGCGAGGCAAGCAACGAGTGACACAAGAACAAGAGTATACAGTACCGGCCATGTGATAAAACGCCTATATGTTGTATCAATAGCGCCCGGCACCGTACCGCAGAAAAATATTGCCTGACCGGACACGATCACTCGCTACACTCCGCGGGACTGTCATCTAGCAGCGTCACGGACTTGACTCCAGCCAAAACCACGTTCTGAGCAATTTCTGCAGCTAGCCCATTCGGCCCCGCAATCTACACGCTCGACGTTGCTACACGCCTCTCTGTGCAGAGACACGACCGAGGGGGCGGGTGGGGGGAAGGGGGGCAGCGTACGCATATAATAAAATAGCATGCAGCAGTGCCGCGTGCCAGAGTCTTTTATCGAGTCCCGAATGGAACCGTGACGAGGGAAGCGAGTTTATAATTTCCGACGACGCCAGAAAGCAGGGGGGCTGATTTCCAGACTCGCGTGCCCGATTTTTTTGCTCATGCAGTGCGTGCGTGCGGTGTGTCCCGCCCGACGACTTTTAGCTCCTCTCCATAAAAGACGTTATCTTTTCAACCATTTAGGGATGTGTGCATACAAACACCAATAACGATCAAGCGACAGTAAAGCAACTTTCTTGCGTTGGATTGGGTTGGGTTGGGTTGGGTCGGGTTGGGTTGAGCGGGGACTTTCCTGTTTCCCATCAACGCACACACAGTTGACTACAGTTACGAATGTATACCCGCCAGCGCGAGTTCCTAGCGAGAGCTACTACGGCAATACCAGTATATTTTTGTATGTGCTGTATGAGCAGGTTTCGCAATCAGTGATAATGTACAGATGTGGTCGAAAAAGGAGACACACACAGAGAAACGGACGACACCCAAAAGACGGATAGGCACAGACAGACGAGTTAAATAATGGAACCCTGTATCCTGTTATACCAATCGCCCCCTCTTGGCTGGTGAGGGGGGGGGGGCTGGAGGCTCCGCAGGAAGCAACCTCTCCCTGCGGTTTCGCCTCGTTTCCCATCATTCGTATTATGTGTCTTGCTATTTATGCAAGGTATGTTATGGAGAAGGCTTTTAGTCAAAATGGCCTCTTCGCGCTTTCAACTAATGTGTTTTTTGTTTGTTGCTATTGTTGTTGTTGCTGTTGTTGTTGTTGTTGTTGTTGTTGTTGTTGTTGTTGTTGTTGTTGTTGTTGTTGTTGTTGTTGTTGTTGTTGTTGTTGTTGTTGTTGTTGTTGTTGTTGTTGTTGTTGTTGTTGTTGTTGTTGTTGTTGTAGTTGTTGTTGTTGTTGTTGTTGTTGTTGTTGTTGTTGTTGTTGTTGCTGTTGCTGTTGCTGTTGTTGTTGCTGTTGTTGTTGTTGCTGTTGTTGTTGTTGTTGTTGTTGTTGGGTCGGCTACTTGTAGCGGGTCGGGTTGGGCCAGGAGGGTGACACAACCCAACCCGTGATATTATAAATTCTCCTGAAACCGACCCGACCTGACCCGACCTTCCCCGTGAGATTTCGAACGCCGCCTGATCCGATTCGATTCGACCCACGACATGTTGAAACCTCTTGATCCGACTCGCGGGTGGAGTCATGACCCACACGTGAAAAACGCTGTCACTTCGTTGTATATATGTTTCGTTTGTTCTACATATTATTGTCCTGCGAAGTCCAGCATCCAGGACGCCGAGACTGAGTGAGCGTGCGCCTTCGGATTCTTCATCCTATTTGTATAAGCATATCTTAAATACGTCAGCTGTGAGTTTGACCAGTTGAGTAGCCGATACCTCAGAGAGGGAACTCCACAATCTACGACGAGAGAGAGGTAGGAGGGGGGGGGAGACCTCTCGCACGTGAAACGAGGTGGTAAGCAAAACGAAATGTCAAATGTACTCGACACGAAAAATCACAACACTGCTGAACACTACGGTACTTACTCTATCTAATATTACTCTGGAGTCAAACGAAAACAAAAAACAAGACAGATGAAAAGACAAGAGAAGAAACTGCACGCCATTCTACACGTGCTACCCCATCAGCTTGTCATTTAAACAAACAAACAACAATCAGAAAACAAGAGAAGAAACTGGATTCTCCACGTGCCATCCCCCTCTGCGTATTATTGCTCTACTTACTGCTGTCTTGACCACGTCGGGATTTCAAGGGGAAAAACTGTCTATTTAATGTGCGTATCTAACGATTACAAGATCGGCCACAATAATCCAGGGCTTTTCAGGGTGACCCGGTCCCGACCTGTGAGGTTAGAAAACCTCTTGACCCGACCCGACCCGATCCAACCCGACCCGTGAGATTTTTTCAACACCCCCTGACCCAACCCGACTCGACCGGTGAGGTTTTGAACACATCCAGATCTGACCCGCGGGCCGGGTCATGACCCCCGAATACCCCTGCAGAAACAGCCCGGGCTGCTGTGTAGAGGGGGGGGGGGTCCGAGGTATGAAATTATGAGCTTACCTTAGAGTTTCCGTGTACAGATTGATCAGCATCACTCCGTTGACCCTGATGCAAGCTTGTTCTAAGGGGAGTCGCCGACCTATTATCCTCGATGAGGACACACACAGTAGTACGCGCGATCGGAGTACCACACAGCGCTTGCAAAAATGAGTTTCGACGAAATGTTCGATCTCACAGCCGGAGTGTATCTATTATGCATACTTTTCATAATGATGTACGTACGGCAAGCGTGACAGCATGTTGATGCTCGTTTGTTTGCTGCACGGTTGATAAACATCGCGCTGCTTAATTCTCGTGTTTTTCGGTCGAGCTAAATATGCCCCCAAAAAGCTTACCCCTTAACGCCTTTTCATAATAACTGGAAACCCGTTTTGAGGGAAATTACTTGGAATTAGTATAGAGAGGGGTTTAGGGGCTTACACCCACGTTTTTGGAGACAAACTACTCGGAGTTAGTGTGGGCTATTTTTTTCCAGTAGTAAACGGGTTACGAACTACTGGAACAATTTACTACACTAATTCCAAGTAGTCTGTCTCCCGGACGGTGGGTGCTAATAATAGTGGTGTTATTGTTCAAAAATATCTACCTGGTCAGGGGAGCACACGAAAAGAGAAAGCGGAGTCGAATTTATAGATCAAAACCAAAAAAAAAAATCGGAGCGTTGTGATTTCTGTGCGAATCGAAAAAATGACGTTATTTTTCCAACTTATTTTTACATGGTTTTAGTATGCCCTCGCTGTCTGGCTCCTTAAAAAAAAAAAAAAAACTTCAGAATTTCATTTTTTTCTGTGCTCCCCAGACCTGGTATGTATGTAGTGTTATGATGGTACGGCCTTGAGATAGCCGTGATTACCTGTTCTAATAGGTAATTGGGCGTTTTCGTATGATATGATGGCGTTTTCTAATGGGGATAGTCAGGAAATAGAACGGAGGCACGCGACCTGACAGTAGTATATCCCCTGAAATAGCAACAACAGACCATGCCTGGTACACAGCAGTATGTGGTGCGCATAGCATGTATGTGATAGTCGCTCACGTGCACCTCAAATAACAAAAAACAAAACAGTGAAAAAGCGGGTAACCTCGGAGAAAAGGCGTTCTGGTTACACTCGGTTACATGATGGAGAACCAGCACTCAGATCGGGGCTCAACACCACAAATTTTATGTTTTGTAAAAAACAAAAAAACTGCAAAATATATATTGCGCGGCAGGGACGACACGACGACAGACAGGCCCAAACTTGGGGCAATGTTTGATTATTATGATGCGATTGATGATCAAAATATTGTATCAGTCGTTTTTGTTTTCCCGAATTCGGGCGGGTGTGCGTAATGTTAATAGTCGTGGTGGAAATTGTTTGCGTAGTTTCAATCAATTGTGACGACGAAATTGTCTCTGTCACTTCACCGCAGATAAACATTTCCGAAAAAAAAGTTGTTTGTGGTGCACCACCGTTGCTTGTTTCGCATCACCTATAAATATTTTTCCGAAAATATTTTGTTTGCTTGTGTGTTTGTTTGTTTGTTTGTTTGTTTTGTTTTGTTGTTTCGTTTCTTTTCTGTGTTGAGAAGGACAAAATGGTTCGTTCGACGCCCGCCGCCAGAATTTTGCGATTTTTCTCAATTTTCCACGAACGTAACACAGAACGGCAACGGACGGAAGCTGCAAACCACAAGAAAACACTTATTCATCAACAGCACCAACAACAGCACCTTTGTTTTTCCTTTGTTTTTTTTTTTGCTGATCCCATCTGTTTTCTTCACACGTTATATTTCTCCTTCTCCCTTCGTACTCCCTAGACGTATATCCCAGATCCGGGAACCCAGATCCGGGGTTGCTAAGCAGGCTCTTGTCTCCCCTCCCCACTACGGCACGCGCCTTTAGTTTTAATCGCGAGAAGAGTTCAGCACTGCACTCACTTCCCTGGTCAACTCGCTTCGCATTGTGCTCACCCACGCTATAACGCGCTTTCGGCAGTTGTTCGTGTCTTCGGAGGAAGTAAAAATCTCCATACCGAGAGATTCGAACCCCTCATTCCAACTTTAGTAGTAGTGTTCGAGGTTAACCGCTAGACCACGGCTATGCACTATGATACCACCCAGTTCAATCCCATCGTTCTACACTATGCGTATTCCAATTGCGTCCTTCTTTATGCGAAATAAGTTGCTTATTCCAACTCCCCCCCTCCCCCCTGCATATATACCCCCAAATTTATCCCAAGCTTCCATATTAATTAATGGATTACATTACCTCCCCTACCTTATGCATACCATAGCTATCTCTGCTATCTGCTATCTGCCGCTCTGTTCTTGTTGCCGTGCAAAAGCGCAAACGCACTAAATAGCAGCAGCAGTAAGAGTAGCAGCAGCAGTAGTAGTAGTAGTAGTAGTAGTAGTAGTAGTAGCAGCAGCAGCAGTAGTAGCAGTAGTAGTAGCAGCAGTAGCAGTAGTAGCAGTAGTAGTATACTGCAGTAGTAATGATCCTGATCCTATAGACCTAGACTAATTGTATAACTTCTTATGAGTTGAGCTGGAGAGTAACCAGTGATGATCGAGCGGGGGCGACCGGTCATGCACTGTTCAACCCGAGGATTATATTTTCAGTTATTTTCGCGCCCGCGTTTTGCGAAATACATTACTTTCAACCCCCTCCCCCCCCCCCCCCTTTCATACGTACCCGCAAAGTCCCCCAAACTCCACACAAATATATATTTAATTTATTACGCTACATTACCCCCCCGCCTTACATATACGATATGTAGCTCGATCGGAGTGTCACACACAGCTTGCAAATAAATATGAGTTTCGACAAAATCTTCGATCTCACAGCTGGAGCGTATTTTTATTTTTATAAGATACCCGGTAGCTCTCTCTGCCACTTGCTATCTGCCATTCTGTCCTTTTTGGTTATTATGGTGCAGGCGCGCAAATGAGATACAGCAGTACTGCTGCAGTATCGACCCTAATCCTAACCTTATAGTCTAACCTTCTAACCTAAAAAAACCGGGACTTTTCGCGGGTTAGGTCACATTTCTCGCGGGTCGGATCGGGTCGGGGTCAGCCATGAGATCAGAAACGTCCTGAGCCGACCCGACCCGTCCCGCGAGGTTTCGAACACCACCTGAACGCTACACCTATAGACTACATAAACATAGCCTTTCAACTAAACCAGGGCTTTTCGCGGGTCAGGTCATTTTCTTGCGGGCCGGATTGGGTCGGCCAGGATGACCCGTGACCTTTTGAAACCTCCTGATCAGACCCGACCCGCCCCGTGAGATTTCGGGCACCATCAGAACCCTAGCCCTAACCCCAACCTTTTACCCTTAAAACCAGGGCTTTTCGATGGTCTGGTCTGCTCGTGCCGGTCGGATCGGGTCAGGGTGAGGCCCGTGAAATAAAAAAACCTCCTGACCCGTCCCGTGAGGTTTCGGACACCACCTGAACCCTAACCCTATCCATAACCACATAACCTTTCGGACACCACCTGAACCCTAACCCTATCCATAACCATAGCCTTTCAACTAAACCACGGCTTTTCGCGGTTCAGGTCATTTCTCGCGGGTCGGATCGGGGCAGTTGGGGTAAGACCCGTAACATTTAAAAACCTCCTGAGCCGACCCCACCCGTCCCGTGACGTTTCGGACACCACCTGACCCGATCCGACGTCGAACCGCGATATTTTGGACATCTCCTGACGTGACCCTCATGATCCGTGAAAGATCCTGCTAAAACGCCTCTCACGAGTAGGTTCGAGCTGAGCGTAAAAAAAGTGATGATGAATTGAAAAACATCAAAGAAGCGGTAATTAATTATTGAAGTACGTATTATTAGCAGGCAGAGCGTTCTTTCGTTCGTTATGTGTCCCTCTGTTTCACACGCCAATCGGCGTTGTTGGGGAAATCGTTATTTTCAAGGCGGCATACAGTATCAATAATGGATCAAGAGTTGATAGCACACAACTACAACGCCGGCTTATGGTAGCTTTTAGCAGAGTAGTGTTATACGGCTTGGTGTGGGTAAGCTATTGGTTAACCTTTTTGCAAGTGGTCAAACGGACTAATACAGATACCCCACTAATTCCTCAACACTAGTCGTAGGTAATAAGAGCGCATCGCCTTTTCGTCTTGTGTACAGTATATGAGATTTAAAGACGCGTGCTACGACAGAGGCGCACCGCGTTTTTTTCTTAATACTACCCCTCACTTTGGGAGCCTAAGACATGCCCCTCCCAAAAACTGATTTGGAGAGAAAATGAAGCTGCTGCCGGATGAAAAAAAATCCCAAGGCCCAGGTACCACGACGAGAGCCATGCCAAAAAAAAAATGGCCTTTTTTTCCGACGATATTGTGTTAAGAAGCCCCATCATCCAGAAACCCTTTCAGACAAAAAGTGCTACCTCTATGTCGTTGCATGCGTCCTCAGGCCATCTCGAGGGGTTGCTTCCGGGTGCATGGGTGATACCAATTCGAACGAGTATCACCAGGTAGGAACACAATTCGCAGGGAGAAGAAACTAGAAGAACTAAGCCCCCCCGGTAACTAAAGCACAGCTGTCTCGGGTTTTGTGCGACAGAGATAAGTGGAAGGAAGCCACAAAGAAACCTCACCAGGTATTGTTGGAGAGGGTGCGCACACGGGGCTAAAATTCCACCAGAGAGAGAAGGTGCGGTGGTTGGGCTGAGGCCCATACATACATGTAATTAGGCTGGTGTGGCGGTTTCCCGCTGCTTCTTCCTTTGTTACAGCTGGGTTGGGTTCCAACAAAAGAGAGAGAGGTGCAGATACTACTCGCGTGCTTCCTGGTGCCGTTTTTTTTTGCTGAATAATGCTGGTATTTGTCAATGCGTCGTCTGCCTTGACGGCGGAAAATACTGTCTTGAATCAGCGTGAAATGAAAAATTGTTGTGATATACACCTCGTCAGTATCAACAGTGTCATAGCAGACCCCTGCTGTACCGTGGGCCCGTACGTACTGTTTTTGTTACCGGTGTTGCCCTGGAAACGTGGCATTGGCTTAGGGTCTAGGATGTGGGATATATATGTACATAATAAGATAAAAGCTTTTCACATGCCTTGGAAGGCGTGTGCGTATAGGAAAAAGAGGATGGTGGAATTGCCTCAGCCGCGCATAACGCACAGCAGTAGTAGTAGTTCTTCCGTGACCGCGACGCAAGGAATAATACGAAGATCTTTCTCCAAGGATGGGCAAGTGAGTAGTAAACACCGTCGAGCCTGCCGAGTAGGGAGGCCTGAAAGGAGCTTGTTACCTGTGTTTGTATCAGGCTATCTTGTTATTGTCACAGCATACAGCAGCTGTAGTACATGCGCATGCAACACGAATGTCATGTTTATGTTAGTCCATGCATTTTGCATGGTCTGATTCCCCCCACAAGGCTACTACTACTACTACTACTACTACTACTACTACTACTACTACTACTACAACCACAAACGTTGCAATGTGTGGGTGCCACGTGACAAGTTGTTATCGTGTGTGTATCAGCGTGGACTGAGGCAGAGGGTTCGCGCTACTGCTGCTGCTGTGGGAGGGTAAACCTGTACAGGCATATTACGCCCACCCGCACCTGCACACGTTCAACAAGCAAACAATATTTTATCTTCGCGTTAGACCGTTCTTTCTACATACTGGCATACAGTACGAATCATTGTTTCAGTACGGAGTTGGGCATGTTCATCGCTATTAAAATACTTGAGATAACGAGAAGTGTTTGTTGAATATATATATAAGTATGCGCATACATGAAATAAATCCGCACCTGCCCAACTGACTGCCAGCTGCTATTGGATTTGGTGGACTGTTTGCCTGGACATGAAGACCGTCGTAAATAACTCGCGTTGCCCATACCCACCGTACGTTGCTCGACACATACATCTGTGCGTGCAGCAGTTACAAACCAACCGTTATTTTTTGTGGACAGCGGTTTTTCGTTTGATGTTATGACACTTTAAAAGCGCTTAGACGGGGGTTGGGGGGGGGTGGTCGTAGTATGATAGATAGATGCAGGGAATGGCGTTGTTGGTTTTCGGAGGCGTGGGATCAAGCACTCGTAGTTCTTCGCTGCCGCGTACGATACATTTATTTATGTTTTTTGTACAGCGGTGAGTACTTCAGTGAGATACGAGCGTGTTAATTATGGTTATTTATGTAGATTGTTCAACAATTGTTCGCAGAATTGGAGCAACAATCTTACGCAGCGTCGTACCCCGTTATACATCTCCCCCCTGCTATTACTACGAAGATTCATTGTTAACAGGGGTCATTTAATGCCTATGGGGTCATGACTCTGTCAATTCTTTGTCGATAACGGTAAACGATAGCTTGGATTGTTTGCATAAATAGGCCGTACGGTCACGGCACAAAAATAAAAAAATAAAATATATATGATGCTGTGGCTGAGATATTGCGAAAATTATGAGAAATTTCCGGCGAATTTTTTGCAACATGATAAATAAGGCATTTACCCCTGTTAACAATGAATCTCCGCAATAATAAGAAGCGGGACCCCGGAACAGGCTACCCATCCGTAGATAGATTTCTTGTTTGAGACTTCATAGATATTAAAAAAATAAAAATACTTGTATAGTACACTCCAGCTAGCTGTGAGATCGAATATTTTGTCGAAACCCATCTTTGCTTTGCAAGCTGTGTGTGATACTCCGATCGCGCGTATTACGGGCTGTGTGTCCTCATTAAGGATTTAGGCCGGCGACTCCCCTCGCAACTACAGAGTGTAGCTATCAGGGTCAACAGGGTGATCTTAGTAAGTATGTGCGCGGAAACCATAAAACCCGTTTCTGAGGGGGGCAAAATCTGACAGCTGTATGTAGAAGGAAACGCATCAACTTATCATTTTTTTTTTTTCTTTTTCATCCTCCGGCGGATGGGGAAAAATAAAGCTCAAGTTCACCACACTTTCACGTATTTTCGTACGTGTCGCGTGTCAATTTAGCTCAACTGTGTTCGCAATTCAGCGCCGTTGCTGGCGCATCCTTCTGAGTTCCCGTGGCAACGACAGAGCGAGCTGTCTCTACCGGCGGTCACCGTTACCACTCTAGCGTCTTTTTTTTTTCACACACATCTACTTTCCAGCTTCTAGACGAGCCGTGGTCACAGGTGTCGTCCCTTCTCCCCCCCGGTTCTCGCCTTCAATTTCTATCGCGCATAGGGTTCAGCAATCCCACTGCTTTTCGATTTTTCATCGAGTGTTGTTGCTAACTCAAGCTCTCGCGCTTTCCGCAAGTCAATTTGTGCACAAGAAAAAACGTATACGTGTACGGGTGCGTGAGTATGTCGACTCGACCTATTTGAGCTTTCTCATCTGAGATTTGAGTTTTCTTATCGATTTTCATGTTTTGAGATTTCTTTTCAGAGAAAAGGGTGCGTTCTACACTATTACGTCTGTTCATTTCTAGCTACTACTACCCGATTTCCATTTTCTTGTTTCCTCCTGAACTTTCAGCTTGTTCTTTGACGTGGGACTCTTTGTAATGAGAAAGGCGGTAAGTGTAGTGGTGTGTCGCGAAGCGCGCGCGCATTCCTGTGTTCCGCGAAAACGTTTCCTGTTGTCGTCGACAGCAGCAGCAGCAGCAGCAGCAGCAGCAGTAGCAGCAGCAGCAGAGACCGGCCGGGGGCGTGCGCAAGTCTCCACATATAAACACATACACACCTGGTACCTGGTACAGAGCAGCAGCAAGCAGTGGGTGATAGTCTTTGCGCGGGGAGGGAAGCGGGTGGGGAGGGGTTATCGTTGTCATGCATAAGCAAAGTCTTTAGATCTAGGTCGAGGGGGGCGTGTGAATTGTGTGATGCTCGGAGTGCGAGTGGCCGTGATTTAGTACACAGCTTACTGTTGTGACATCTACGAGGCCAACCCCAAATAAACGGAAATGCGAAGAATACGCAGGGTTTTGTTTGACGGCGGGTCTACACACAAGCGAGTGGAAATGCGAAACCAAAAAAACGCAGAACTTGGACTCATCGACCATGCAAAATGGGCGTGATGTCACGCGGTGGTGGCAGCCAAATTGGCGCGCTTGCCTTCTCCTTCTTGACGTAGCGCTTGACTGTCGATCATCGATAAAAACTAACTGCTGTTGTTGTCGCGGCTGGCTGTGTGCAGCCGTTGTTCATGCACCTGTCCACGTGACTCTCCCTACTTTGAAGCAGTGTACGAGTATTATTTACTAGGTAGTACCGTGTGTGTGCCAACGCCACGGTCGTGATCCCTCTATAGTGCCAGTATGTGCACAATAGAGGGAAACACCGGTATTGTAGCGGCGACCGACACGACTCCCCGGGCAGCCACTGCGGGTTGTTCTTAGCTGTGCCAAGCGGTTTCGCAGGCGCCACAACGGGCTACCGGCACTACTCAACCGGCTATCCCCCTATATAGTGCGGGTATGTGTCACGGAAATTTACCCGCACTATACCGGGCACCCACACTATATAAAAACCGGCCACTGTAGATATGTAGTCTATATTGTGCCAAACGATTTCACCCGCACAATATCGGACATCCGCACTACATAACCCGCACTATATAGGACCATCTACTGTACTTGAAAGCCTACCTCCTGACCGTTATGGCCAGGCTGCAGAGCTAATGCGTCGCGGTTTTGCTGAGGGGAAAAGTGCGCGGCGGGGCTCATGTGTGACCCCGCAGATTTGGAGGCGGCGGGGTTTGTATGTGCGCATGATTCTGACCCCGCGAGTGGGGGTCCAACGGGACTCTTCAAGAGTTTTTGTGTAACGGATACCTGGCATGTCCACTGGTGGACAATGGCAACGCCTGATCTTATCAAGTATCCATGAACACCTGCCCTTGTCAATCTCCATCAATGCATGGCGTTACGGATCTCTATGGTCATGAGTGATGCTGTTACGGCCCAAGATCTATTTACCAGTTCGTGTCCACGTGTCCTCTTTTTTTCTCGTGTCGTCACGTTTACTCCCCAGGTCAACTCGTGGAGGTGTTTGTTTTCCTCCATGACCTTTCTGGACAAGCCGTGGTCACCCACTGGCTGACGCTGCCGCCCTCCAGGCCTTTATATTTTAATGCGTTAATACTGGTGACGTATCAAGTACTGCTGTGTTGTTGTTCGTTGTGAATACCTTATCGTACCATATATTAACACTTTAATACTACTTTTCCCCAGGTAGTTTGCTGTTGCCCGTTGATCATTGCCTGAAGAAGCCACCTGCTGTTCGTTGTGGTTGTCGCTGTGATTCTCACATGGTCGTGACAGTTAGGTAATTAGCGCATTGCCATAATGGGATTTTTTTCGTTATGTAATGACCGAGCTACTTGGGGTAAAAACGTTACGCCATCTACTGGTACATAGCTAACTCAGGGCAACGATTATACCATTCTCTGGAGCTGTGAGTCGGTACGACTTTCCCTGGTAAGTCACTAGTTACTAGTCGTACTAATAGTCAGTCGTTTTACGGAGGTGCCGACTGTCCGACTTATTGGGCTCCATACTCGTAGGAAGAACTGCCTAATGCGCAATGCGATTTTTTCCTTTTTTGGGAGGGCCCCCATCGGCCAGAGGGGGCTGACATCGGCTCGCTTCGCTCTCCTGACTCAAGTCGGAAAGTCGGCTGGCCATCCGCTGGTTTCGCAGGCCGACTTTCCGACTAGAGTCAGTTATTCCGCTATCGGCACCTACCGGTTAGTTTGTGGTCGTGAGATTCTGCCGACTCACGGCTCTATCTACCATTCTCCCTGCCCTGCGGCTACGTGCTAGTTGGCAACAACACCGACGCATGTCACGACAGAGGTGCACCAACTTGTGTTTTCTGAGGCTCCTAATCTCTTGAGAAGGAACTGGCTCTATTTGCCTTCAAAGGTTCAAAACTAAACTAGAGCCGCGAGTCGGCAGGATTTCACGACTACAAAACGGATCGGAAGGTGCCGTTGGCCAACTAAGCGACTTCTGTCGGAAAGTCGGCCGGCGAAATCAGCGGATGGTCAGCCGACTTTCCGACGTTAGGCAAAGAGCGAAGCGAGCCAGAACCAGCCCCGCCCCCCGTCGGCCGAGGGGGGCCCTCCCGAAAAAAGGGGTAAAAAAAGCATTTCGCATTAATCAGTCCTTCCTGCGAATATGGAAACCCAAAAGTCGGATAGTCGGCATCTCCGTGAAACGACTGACTATCATATTCGTCCTACAAGCAACTAGTTGGTGACTTAAGTCGTGCCGACTCACAGCTGTACCGAGAAACGATTTTGAGTGAAAACTGACAATCCAATCGATGAATAAACAAGCACCAAGAACGCAAAACAAAGATGCGTAGATGAGAAACGCGCATACCGTAAACCGACAAGACACGAGGAAGGAAAACGAGAAAAAGAAAATTCGGAAAAGTCCTGGTAGACATAGGCACGAGCGCAAACCGTTTAGAAGGTAGCGAGGCGAGGTGGTCTGATGAAACTTTTTTGGGAACTCAGGTTTTAGCGACCTAGCAGGTGACAAGCGCGGTCTTGTTCACCTTGTGCGAAAAGCACGAGCAAAACAAGTAGCAGCACGCTTGCGCGCGTTTCGTGTATCTCCTTCCGCTGCCGTTCGAGTCTACCGCCTACCCCACAGAAGGGCTTCTCCGTCGGGCCGACGCTGCAATCCGCTCTTTGCTCCCACGCTGTAGGATTTCCGAGAAAAAAAAAGCCTGTCGAATGAAGATATCGAACACAGCATCGGCCGCATGAAGTAATGCGGGTTGCCAGATAGGCTCGTGACCGGGCTTTTGTGTCCGAGTCACGGTGCAAGTGAGGAGTAGAGTTGTACCACGCTGCTCGTGCTGTTGCTCGCTCATGCCGGATTAGCAGACGGTTGGCAAGGACTCGCTTCTTGCTTGTCCGTGTCGCTTACATATCTGGGCCCAGAGAGGGTTAAGAGCGTCGTGGTAGTGCACTTCACGGCGTGATCACTCTCCAAAGGGAGTGCAGCCCATACTGGGTTGACGGCCGAAGGCGGCATTTCGATGCTCGAGGAGACGCCCCTCTTGTTCCGGCTTGCTAGAGGACACGTTTAACGCGACGACTACTTTTCGTCAATTTTTGCGCAAAATTTTTTTAGTGTTCCGACCGACCATCTTGGCGGAAGGATGTCTGTCGGAGTGGGTATACTTACATCGTATACCTTTAGTCTAGGTTTTCATGGTCGGCGCCGTGAGCTCATGTGCTTCCATTCCCTTGTTCCGTTTTCGTGTGATTTCCTCATTCCCGTTTTCAGATTCGTTACGGCTTGTCTCCTTGCGATTCTTTGTACAAGTGACGCACGTCACGATAGCGGTACGGTATACCCTTTTTGGCTATTTTTTTTTCTGAACTACGGGGTTTCTTAACCCAAAATCGTCAGATATATATATATATATATATATATATATGACCGGTCGCCCCGGTGGCGTATCAGGTGATCCTCGAGCCTGGTATAGGTCAGTTTCGTGAGTTCGAATCCCCCCGAGTGCATACTCGTATAAATTCGTGGGGACTTTTTTCTTGTGCACAAATTGACTCGCGGAAAGCGCGAAAGCGTGAGTTAGCAACAATATTGGATGAAAAATCGACGAGCAGTGGGATTGCTGAACCCTATGCGCGATAAAAGTTGAAGGCAAGAACCGGGGGGGGAGGAAGGGACGACACCTGTGTCCACGGCTTGTTCAGAAGCTGGAAGCTGGAAAGTAGATGTGTTTGAATATATATGTCTGTTTGCGTGCTTCGATAAAGATGACCTTTTTTTATTTTTTTTGTTTCTGAGTGATCCTACGGTAGGGAGGGTACCCCCAATTTTCACTCCCGAGTCAAAGCCAAAAAAGGGTATACCTTAAAAAAGGGTATACCTCTAGATCAAGGCTACGGTAGGGGGGGTACCCCCAACTGTCACTCCCGGGTCAAAGCCAAAAAATGGTACAAAAAAAGCCAAAAAAGGGTGTGTCTCTGGTACTATGCCCTTTTTTGGCTTTGGCCCAAGGAGTGAAAATTGGGGGTAACCCCCTACCGTAGCCTTGATCGAGTGACGATCCTCCGTAACCCGCTATCGTCGGAGTATCGCTGCCGTTGTCTAATCTGAACGTGTTGTAAGCGTAGGCCACGAGATTTTTGTTGTTTTTTGTCGGGTTGCACTTAAAGTTTAGTCAAAGCCGTTTGTTCCGGTGAGGCAAAGGGCCCTTCAAGCGAGGCACCCCAGAAAAAACGGTGTACTCTACCACAGGATATGTCACCTGCGCCACGGGTTTGGTCATCGGGTTTTTCACTTTGAGGTTGCTCAAAATACGTTTCTGGGCGAGGTATGGAGCTCCCCAAGTGGTTACGAGCCTCGCGGAAGGAAAAATGGTGACCCACTCCCCTTGCATGTGTCGCATGCGCATTATCACTTTCTGCTGTCTGGTGCTTCCTTGCCTTTTTTTTCGCGCTTAACCGACTTTTTGCTTTTGTTTTTGTTTTTCATGCGAGTTGCGCGGGTTTAGATACGTTTATGGAAGTGGACTGTTTTAACACCGCTTTTTTTACCCCTTTATCTGGTTTCGTCACACGCCACAAAAACACACCAATAGAGGGTATGCCCGCAGTCGCTAGGTAGGGTACCGTAGTGCTGCGGTTTGTGTTGAAAGAAAAACACGCAATCTAGGTCAACGGTTGGAGAATTAACCTTGTACTTGATGACAAAGGCCACAAGGACTAAGAGCCCAAAACAAGCACAGGCCTTTTTTTTTCTTGTCGTAGCGGCGGAGGCTGAGCGGAAAGAAACGTAGGAGAGCACCGCGGGATTGTCGCAAAGCTTCGCGGGTTAGGCCACCGCTCTTATGCCTTCAAAGGCCCGCGGTTGGCGTTGTGTACGGTGGCGTTCCGCCTAGGTCCAATTTTGATGCCGATCGGGTCGGGGTAGTTAAGAAGGCGGGCGAGAAGGCCTACGAGCGATGACAGATTAGTAGGTACCTACTCATGCAACCACCTATGCGTGCGGTGTCGATCGCCTGCTTTGCTCGGCCTTCATGTGTCCCATTATGCCATCAGATATAACTTCTTTTTTTTTACTTTTGCATCTTCTGTGTCCGGCTCACGGAGCTGGAGAGGCCATGACCCGATTTCGCGCATACGTACTGCCCGTGTGTGTCTTTTACCTGCGCAGGAGAATGGCGGTGGGACCTTACTTACTATCCCCGAAGAAATCAATCGAGCCCCTTCCGCCGATCTACGGAACTATTTTAGGTACAGTTGCTCTACGAGTACTGTCTAACGCTTAAAGTAGGCGTAAAACGTGCCAGGTATGCTCTTTATAAGCGCTGATTTTCGCGTTCTCTCGAGCTTACTACTTGCTGGATTGCATCGAAAAGCTGTGTTGTCGGGAACTATGTAGCATCGTTAGGTGACTATTACTGCTACTATTAACCTGCCAAATAATGACGTTCGTGATTTTCCTTCCCTGCCCCGTTGCTTCAGGTACTGTAGTTCGAGATTCGCCAGTATCTATTTGTGCTGACGTGCAGGATCGATCGAGTGGGACCCATTCATCGTTTGGGCAACGACTGTAGCACGCCTTCGTGCTTTGTTTCTTTCGCGACGCTCACGATCATGGAAGTATTTGTTTCGTTCGGGTTCTTGGGTGATAATGAGGCTCTCTTGTTGGGGAAGCTCTATCCCTCGCCAAACAACTGACATTTGAGAAAAACTGTACGCTTAGCCCGATGGAAAATCGCATGGCCTAAGTATACAACTCGTCGAGTGGTATCACAAAGCGCAAAAAGGAATCCTGCGGCAATGTGCAGTTTCTCGCCAATTAGAAATATGTATCGACCAAAAAGCACTACAATGCCCATATCCTAGCTGGCGCCTGAAGAAAGCCCCGACCCCACGCCCTCGGTGCTTCGCCTCGAAAGGCGTGCGTGGCCACCTGATCAAATGACTAAGCCAAGCAATAAATGAGCACCCCCGCCCCCCCCCCCGCCCCCCCCTCGCCGAACACCTCACGGCACTTCGTGCTTGGTGCAAGCATTGTCTGCCTGGTTGGGGAAAACCCGACGTGCTCCGTCCTGGCATAGTAAGGATGCGAGGGTCTATGGTCATACGACTACGGCCATGCACAAACTGAGTACACCCCCCCCCCCGCCCCCCCTCGCCGAACACCTCGCGGCGCTTCGCGCTTGGTGCAGGCAATGACTGCCTGGTTGGTGAAAACCCGACGTGCTCCGTATCATACCGATATTGTAGGGATGTGCGGGTAAATTGTCTTAAGACTACGGCTATGCATGAAATAAATACGCCCCCGCCCGCCCCTGCCCTTCGTTGTATATTCATTGCCGGGTTGCTGGCAGAAAGCACAATGAAGAAGCTAAGGCGGAGTTGTGCGCGCGAAAAGACGCCGCCTTTCGTCGATGTGTCCTGGGCATGTCTCCAAGGGATAAGGAGTTTTGTCCTACCGCCGATGCCGAAGAAGCGGCGGTACACGATTTGAGTCTCGAGATGTACGCTCCCAGTAGCCATTCCCTCGTCATTAAGGTAGGTCTGCAGGGCGGCGGACGAAACTCGCGTGCATTATTGTGGAAGAGCCACGCCCTCGCGGAGTCGTTCTACGGTAACCCCCACCCCAACTTTTCTTCGACGAAACCGCCGGTTTTGAAACCAGCTCCAGGTCGTAACTCCTGCAATACGGCGCCCCTTGCCACCCCGACATCATCGTTCGATAGTCCTTTGCATACAAGATCATATGTGATGATTTTTTTCCCGTAGCATCCTTCCTCGTGTCGAGCAGCCATGAAACGTTCGTTGAAGAAAATCGCTGGTCTTGAGGGGGGGTTATCGCAGAATCAGTCCGCGATTAACCCCTTTAGAGCCCCATAACCCCTTCCTATACTAATTCCAAGGCGGGTCAGGGTGGCCCGATTCGACCCGTGACGTTACGCAAAGACCATATCCGACCCGTGAGAGGGTTCAAACACCTCCCGGCCCGAACCGCGAGTTTTCGTTCGGGCCGGGTCATGACCCGTGAAAAGCCTTGACTTATTCCAAGTATTGTTTTCCTCGAAAAAGGAGTTGCCAGCTGTAAAGACGTTACGGTAAAATGCGGGAAGGCGAGCGAAAATGCGTGCGTTACCAATATTGCGGACACGTGCCGGAAGGGTAGCAGCTTTTTTGGGCCAACTTGTCTTTTGCCCGCGGGGCTTGCTCAACCAACGACTACGCTGTAACCGATATCGTTGGAATACCATGCGATATATACGGTATTGTTCACTATAACACCTAATGCTACACTAGGACACATAAAGGTTAGAGGTGCACCGGTTATATTCATGAGGATCGTCACTCGAGGACCTCTGTACTTGACCCACAAAGTGACTTTGAACTCGTAATCTAGAAGTTTAACCCGATGTGAACGAAACCAGAGCTGACACAAACGCACTCCCTTTATAGCGCGAGCCTGCCCCTGAGCCCCATGCCCCCTCCTCCCCCACACACACCCTCGACCGTCGCGGACTCCCTTCCGACCCAGCCTTACCATGCCTGCCTTGGCGTGACTACGGTCCTCTTCGTATAAAACCTGGGCCCAAAAGCACTAACTCGTGGCCGTGCTACCTTGCTCTTGACCACCTTGTCCCCCCACCCTCCCCCGCCCCCCGTGGACTCCCTTCCTACCCACCCAGCCTTGCGCTGACTGCTTCGGCGTGGCTACTTTCATCGTCAAGCGAAATCGTCGCGTCGACGATGCGTTGAAGCTCCTGGACTCCGAGGAACGGTTGGGGGAGGGCATGGCGTCTCTTAGGGCGACAAACGCGAAGTTGTTGGACAGGGCTCTTTTGGCAGAGGTGACATCCCCGCACTCGTGCGCCTTTCTTTCTCTCTCCTTTGGCGTCCCTATAAATATACATATAATAGTTGGCCTCGGTTGGCACTGACGCCGTAGAGCATTTTATGTGTATTGGGGTTGGCGTTGGTTGGCAACGACGCTGTAGAACATGCCAGTCACTGCGCGAGCTAGACAACCAGGGTACCGTTTTTTTTGGGGGGGGGGCGGTCACCATGATGGTTATCGAGTAGATTATATTGTGCGGGGTGGAGAACCCTAACTCCGCACAAGGAGAACGATCGCATCACGTAGAGTGAAAATGGTAAGGCACCCACGAGGCAGTTACATAGTAATACCCATTGCTGTCTCTGGAGTGGTCATACCAGAAAGCAAAGTAAAACTCATTGAAGCTGTCATCCATAAGCAAGAAAGTAGGGACAAGGTGCCGAAGTCCGCCTCACGAGCGGTTCTTGGAAGGATGCAGTGCACCCTTCATGCGACTCGCCGAACACCTCACGGCGCTTCGCGCTTGGTGCAAGCAATGTCTGCCTGGTTGGTGAAAACCGGACGTGCTCCGTCCCGGCATAGTAGGGATGCGAGGGTCTACGGCATATGACCCCGACCATGCACAAACTGAGCACACCCCTTGGTGTGCTTTTAGCTTCAGGGAATGTTTACGAGTGATCAACGTTGAAGCTCATGCTGAAAGTGTTTTTCGTCAATCAGGCGCGAGATTTCGAGTTTTCACGCTGCCCGCGGTAAATACGCAGTAGTACACTACAGAGTACAGGACAAAAACAAGAAACAGGGTGATAAGAAATGCAGGCTGACAATTACAGAAGAATGAGAAATCCGCGAGACTTTATACTGCAGTTAGTCTAGGACGCACCCTCTACCAGAATAAAAAATCCAGCCTGTGTCGGTATTCCTGTTTCTTATTAGGGCTGTCCTTTGGAGTTGCCATAATGAGCGCGATGCAAGAAATAGTAAAACGGTGCGATGCACCGGCGGGTTTCAGCAGTAGGACCTCAGCAGCAGCAGACCAGCAACATACTGCAAAGCAGTAGCAGCAGGTGTGTAGTTTAGATGTGCAGCAGCAGGGGGTAAGGCATGCTGCTTGGGTCGTGACGAAGAGCTGTGCGTCAGGTCGGGGTCAGTGGGACTGCTTGAAGAGCTGCCTGTCAGTCTGCTTGAAGAGCTGCCTGTCAGTCTTTCGAAGAGCTGTCTAGTAGTCACGGCGAGCTGGCAAGGAGCATGGACACTATATTTGGTAATCCTAGTGAGTCTTATTTCTCAGGGGTCTTGAACTGTAGGGTGCTTCGACGTAAGTAAACAGAAGGTTCGCCGGGGGGGAAGGTTCTTGCAGTAGCTTGCAGCAGCTTAACAGTAGCTTGCAGTAGCTTGCAGCATCTTGTAGTAGCTTGTAGTAGCTTGCAGTAGTTTGCATTACCTTGCAATACAGTAGCATGCAGTAGAGTACTGCAGCGTGCGGAAGCTGTTACTCTCACGCGCGGCCCTGTGTAAGCAACGAAAAAGGGCTATTCTCCTCTTTACGCTTACACCCACGTTTTCAGGGGAACTACTTGGATTTAGTGTAGTACCTGGTATTTTTTTTTCTAGCAGTAAAAGGGTTAAAGAGTCTCGTTCGAAAGCGCTTCCGCAGCACGTGTAATACTACGGCCGGCTATTGCAGCAGTTGTCAGCAAGGCTAAACGCGGCGGCAGCATCGGTGATTGTGAGAGGCCGACTAAGCGAGGCGTGAGAGAACGAGCGAATTTATGCTCCGCGCACACCGTACCGTCGCATCGTCTATTACCGGGGAGCCCATCTTGAAAAAACGAAATATATACCTGGAAGATTTCTCAAGCAGAGTTTCTGGAGTGAAGGGCCAAGGCACAGTGAGGTGCTACCCTTTGCCGTATCGCACGTCTGTTGACCGTTCCCTCGGCGATTCTTTCGGCAGGCGAGGCTGGAGGAAGCGGGGCAACTGCTTCTAGAAGCTAAGAACGCCGGCGAGGACGGACGCGACTGGCTGGTCAAGGAGCTAGCTCGAGCCGTTCGCTGCACAGCCGACCTCGAAGCTGGGGCTCGAAGGCGACAAGCAGACGTCGCAGAGGCGCACCGAAAAGTGAGCGAAACAAAAAAAAACTAGTGAATGAATGTGACAAAGCCGATCGATGAGAAAGGTATCTTCCGGAGCGATTTTTTTTCTTTCTAGGTTTGGCGTCGCCAAAATAAAATTTGGGGGGACCCCTTCGAGTTTGCCTAAAGCGTCCGCCGACGGCCAACGCACGGTCAAGCTGACGACTACAGTAACAAACATCAAATGTCCTGCAACACGAACTCCTAGCTACAGCTGACTCATCCCACAGGAGGGTTGGCGGCGGGAGTTTCTGAGGTTCTACCACGAGGGGCTCAAACAACTCACCCGGAACACAGACTTCGAAGACATCGCGCTTGCACGGTCCGACATGCACTTCTATGCGCTAGCCCTTAAACCGGTAGTTCCTTCCCTGAGGGAGCTCAAAAAGCGCAACCCCTACTGCACTATAGAGGGATGACCCAAACCTTTGCTATCTTTGTTGTTGTTTTTTCTGTGGTCGGGGAGGCGATGTCGCCCCCCCCCCCCCCCCCCCCTCCTCCCTCCCGAAGCCGCCGGCGACCTGTAAAAAATAGACCTGAGGTCGGTTGAGTGGATGGGTCGTAATTGTCCCCCCCCCACCGCAAACCCCCCCTCAAAAAGAGTACAAGGTGCCACAACATTTTCACGAGATTGAGAGGATGGTCGAGCCTGTGTTGCCTTCTGGGAGCACCTGATTTCGTTTGTTATTGGACTTGTCGATCGAGGCTGGGCCGGGACTACAGAAGAAGCAATGGGGAACGGCGTCCTTTCGCCCTTGATATTGTTTATCAGCGGGCTGTTTCAGTGAGACGGGGGGCTTAATTTTTTATGGGGGGGGTGATAATTCGAAAGGGGGGTTGATATTTTTCAGAGGGTGCCCGAGTAATTCAGGGGGGGGTTGATGTGTTAAAGGTGGGGGCGATACATTTCAGGGGGGGTGACATTTTGAAGGGGGGGGTGGTATTTTAAGGGGGGTCTGAGTATTGCGGAAGGGATCCGATAAATCGGGGGGCACGATAAATCACAACAGATGTCCTCCGGCGGACAAGTGCGACGGTAGAGGCCCACCCGTTTTTATTTCTGAGCTGAGGCTCTTTCCTCGCTCTGAGGAGCTCTGTGTTTCGTACTTTTGACACCAAAATGAACGTGCATCTCGATGGACCATCCCAAGGCCTATATAGGTAGGCGTGTTTCGAACGATGTAGCAACACACACAAAGTTTATCCATCGATAGTTCAGATGAGGAGCACTCTCGCCAGTAAAAAAGAAAACTGTGGGGGGGGGGTACAACACGCTAGCGCATACAGTCGCACGGGTCTGAATCACCACGTGATCGCAGTCAAGGCTTTCTGGTTTTGCCGCGTTTTTGGTTTTGTCCCAAAAACCAACAGGCAGACGTGTGTCGGTACGTTGTCATCTCCGTGTTAGCCTTTACTTCAGCCTCTGCGGCGGCGGCGGCGGTTTCATGGGTCTATTACCGTTTGGTCTTGCCCGGCTGTCACCTTTTTGACGTGTAGGGGAGGGTACCCCAAGGAAGGGACCGCATGCGAAACTCTCGTAGGTGCTTGATACGATAGAAACATTAAGGTATACCGCCTTTGGGAATTTTTTTGTTCGGAATGATAGAGCTCCTTAACCCAATCTTATATATATACCTGGTATATAGTTATCGGAAATTCATTCGTGTATTGCTGCATATTGTACCCCCCCCCCCCCCGCCCCTCCCCGGGCCATGGGGATTGGCCGTCGGGTTGCGCTTGCAGTTTGCTCAAAAATAAGTTGCCAGATGAGGTGCGATTAAGAAATTCTCACGCGAGGGGCCCCAGAAACAAAATGGCGAGTCTTTACCGCACGATGCGTCCGTAAGAACGGCTTTACATCAGAGCAGACGACGGAATAGGGGAGGAGAGGTCATGCTTTGGGGGGGGCAGTGTGCGACTGCTGTGCGAAATGGTTGTCCCCGATGACACCAGTTCATGAATTTTCTCGGACTCGGTCTTTCGGTGTGGGCGTCAAGAAATTATCGCAGAGGGTGCTCTGCCGTGCCGACGTTCGCGGCGATTTCGTCAGAGGCGGGCCTCGCCCCGTCCGGTCCGCTGAAATTGTGGTGATATTAGGCATCATTTTTACACATCTGCCGGAAAAAAATAAAAAACAATAAACTAACAGCCCCGGCGACCGATCGATATGCTGTACAGATGGAGCGTGAACGCATGAAACACAAGCACGCCGCAGACGTGGCGTCGGAAGCGTGCCGCTCTCGCATCGCAGAAAATGAAGTGGCATTGGAAACCCTAAAGGAGGCGTTGGCGCACAGCACAGCTGAGGCTCGCAGGTGCAGAGTCGGCATTTGTAGGATGCCAGATGATAGCATCGGCACCATGGAAGCGGGAGTTTGTCGCCATGGTCGCTACGGTTGTATTACCCCCCTACAGACGATCGTTATGCTAGGTGATACATGGTGACCACGAAATTCCAAACAGGAAGGAGCTAGGTTACAGGCCAAAACAGTTAATGTAATGTATGGAATAACGTAATGAGGCCCACGGGCTGGAGGTGTCTCTACGAGGAGTAGGAACGGCGCTGGGTTTCGAAACGGATTCGTGGTCAACGGTAAGATGACTAAATCGAGCAACACCTCCCCCCGCCGTTCCCCCCCTCTCCCTTATCACGTATAGACTTAGTTGTCCTTGGCAAACCTGGAATGTACTCCGTCTCAGGCACTATCGTTCTGAATCAACCTGTTGCGGGGAACACCCGGAACACGTCAGGCACCGTGTGCGTTGCGACGAGATAACGAGTGCCTCGAGTGACGGCTCTCCCTGGTTTCAAGCACCGCACGTGCCCTTGTCTCACCGGTTCCCCGTAAAAAACGCCTCATTTCGAATGCACGACGTTTTTCTTCACGTTGTTCTAATGGCCTTCAATGCGTTTTTGCGCCGTTCTAACGGCTGTAAATACGCTACGTCGTTCTAATTCACCTCAACGTCTTTTTTTTTTTTTTTTTTCGTTGCTCTAACACGCTCAAAGTGCATTTTTACGTCGCTCTAGCCGCCTCAAATGCCTATTTACGCCGTTCTAACAGCCTTAACGCCCTTCACTACTGGAAACCCATTTTTTTCAAGAAACTTACTTGAAGTTAGTATAGGGAGGGATTTTGGGTGCTCTAAAGGGGTTAAGAGCCATTCAACGGTAGGGGTTTCACTTTTTGGGCCAATCGTTTCTAACCGTAACCGTGTGGACTCCTGAAGTGTGGAACTATCGATTAGTATGATAATTTTTCGAACACAATGGTTGTTTTCTTACGACCAGCGCATAGACATGTTGGTCGGGCTGCGCGAAACGAACGTCTACCAGGTCATGTTTCGGGTGATGATGGATGATGTTGATAGTGACCTCCTCCTCCTGTTCGGAGCTCGGAAAATTCTTAGAATCTTCTGCTTCATCCCCGGCGTGAGATGACTCTTCAATTATGAATTTTTTGGCGTCCTTTCTGACGTAAAGGTGTGTTTTGACGCCGTTCCAACATTTTCAAAAGGCCGAGCGCGGTTCTACGTCGCTCTAACAGCCTTGAATGCAATATATCCGATATGTGTTCTGCAGGGAAGCGATAAGGGCAGATGAGCTCAACAAGGAGGTGCTTTCTACGCGCGAGACCGTCCACCGTATCGAAGAGAAACTACGGAAATGCGAGCGCTCACTGGACGAGGAAAACCGTCGGGCGGACGCGGCAGGCCGAGAGTGCTTCGCGCTCAGGGAGGAGCTATACGGTGCGAGAGAAGCGGCGTTGGAAAAAGTGAGAAACTGCGGAGTGCAGGGCGGGGGTGTACTCATTTATGCATGGCCGTAGTCGTATGACCATAGGCCCTCGCATACCTACAATGCCGCGGCGGAATGGTGGGGGGGATGGCTGTACTCATTTCATGCATAGCTGTAGTCGCATGACCATAGACCCTCGCACTCTACAATGCCGGGACGGAGCACGTCGGATTTTCACCTACCGGGCAATTATCGCGTGCACCAAGCGCCGAGCGCGGTGAGGTGTTCGGCGAGTCGCGTGAAGGGTGAGCTGCATCCTATGAAGAATCACTTGCGGGGCGGGGGAGTGGAGGACACATTAGGGGTGCCTCTATAGTGCCGGTTAAGTAGTGCCGGTTGCCCGCCATAGTGCCGGCGAAATCGGTTGGCGTAGATGGGAATAATACATAGTGGCAGTACGCGGAGTAGTTCGGGCTGGCACACACCGGCACGGTAGAGAAGCCGCTACTGAATGAAAGATTGGATAGGTTGTCGCCCACGAGCGTAGCAATCCGAATTCCGTTCGGTGGTTGCTAGGGCTATATGGCGAAGACCACCGCGCTCACAGTGCACGGGCGCCTGTTGAGCGTATGTCCGCCGAAATTTAGTTGGGGTTAGCGTGGGGGAGCGGATAGTGTAGCTTATCGAGGCGGGGTCTAGGCGTGGCAGTAGATCGAACGCAAGAGTCGCCTATCTCTCTCTCCCTCTCTCTCCTTACCCCCGCTGCATGGTGACCATCGAGGCAATCAGTCTACAGAAGGAGGGGGGGTAAAACATGGCTTGCATAAGCCTTTCACTGCCGAAAAGCTGATGCCATACTATTTTCTAGATGTTTTGTCCCCGAAAAGAAGGGAGCACTTCTGCAGGAGGTAAGAGATATCTTAAGAGTCGATGTGGGACCTTCCTTGGGTGCCACGGAACCCCCCCCCGGAACATTACGAATGCCGTTGTGTTTTCCCTTTTTTTTTCCTCGTAACAAGGGAGGAGGAGGGGGGGAAGGTGGGTGGACGATCAGCTCTGTCCGTTGTCCTTCATTCCGACCCGAGCATTTCTGACTCCAGCTATCCCGAGCCCTGAATGTCTACTGGGACACATTGAAATGCTGGGTTATCCAAACCAGCACGCAATGCGCGCTGTGTTTTTGTGGTAGCGCCTTGACAAGAGGCTTGCTACACCCCCCCTCCCCCACCGACCATTGTATTGCAGCGCAGCGGCCACCGTCATATTGAACTCCGTTGTCGGGTTAACAGGGTAGGTGCAGACATACAGGAGCGGGACCTTGGCCCTCAAATTATGGCAGTTACCGTAAGATACGATGAACAGGGGACGACTTGCGGGAATGCTGAATCCCATGCGCGATGAAAATGAAAACACGCATCGGCAGGGAGAAAAAGGGACGGCACCTGCAACCACAACTTGTCGAAAATATGGAACGAAAATAAGAGATAAAAGTCGAAGTACAATAAAGTAATAACTGTGATGGTATAGGCAATGAAGAGCGGGGAGGGGGGTAAGAGAAGGAAACAAAACGCAGCCGCGAGGCAGTGGGGTTGGGGGGAACAGCCTAAAACAGGAGCCGCGGTACTTGTACCGTGATGCACCATCGGCTCTCTCACACGTAAGAGCCCCACAAGAAACTTAAGCCTTAAGATTACGGGTAGATAAGAACTTCGACAGTCATTGTACTGAATTTGGTGTAGCACACACCCTTTCTCGAAATAAGAAACCGAGATTAAAACTAGTACCTGGTATGTCGGTTTCTTATCAGAGAGTTGATACCGTATCTCGTGAATTTACCATCTGTCTCCGTGTCTCTTGGAACAGGAGGCCAAAGCCGGCGATCGTCTGTACGAGATGGCTATGGCCCTAGAAAGCGAAGAGACGGAAGGTCGGCGCCTCACTCTCAAGCTCGACGACGCGAACGTGAGCTTTTTTAACGGGCTAGGAAATGCTGTGGCTTCCGCCGTGCGCGTCTACTGCAGCTTTTGACGGGGGTTAACATTTATTTTATAGCTAGAGTGGTTGCCGCATTTCTATGCAAGTCTTAAGGTTTGTGCTTTTCTGTTTCGCGATGTTTACGGCCGCGATGGATTTGTTTTTGGCACGTTAAGGCATCTCAATATGCTTTGAAGTCTCTTTCTGAACGATGTGCAGGGCCATTCGCGCGAGTGGCCCTTACACGAAAAAATGACAATGGGAGTGTCCTCGCTGCCACAACCTTCGTCTCCGGTGATATTTGCCTTGCACTTCTTCACAGCGTCGCGTGACTTCGAGAAGAAAAATTACACGGTTCGGCAGACGCGGGGGGCCCAATAGCAAAAGCGCCCAGTATTGTTGCCGAGGGTGGCATGTGAGAGTTTAGAGGTGGCGCGCTCAAAAGCCCTTAAGCGCCGGGAGAAAGCAGCCCTAAGTCTTGCCGCTCCCAACCTGAAGAGTGCTCCGGCCAAATCTATAGCTACTCTCTCTATTGATAGTTGTAACCCTTGCGTTTTTCCGGTGCTGTTCTCAATCTTGCCCCCACCCTCTTCGAAAGGCCAACATCGTTGAGCTGCGCGAACAAGTTGCAGCTACCGCTGCCTCCGCCGCTGCCTCCCATACCAAGGCCGAGAAGGCCCGTCGGCGTTATGAACACGAACTTGCGGCCGCGCGGTTAGCTGCAAAATTGGCTGCAGCGCCGAAGATTGAAGTCAAGTCCCGTGCAACGCAAACCCTCAAAGCCCACTCCCGGCTGTCCTTGAGGCTGACGGCTAGAGCGTGTGCGCTTGGAGTGAAGCGAGGGCGGCAAGAGGCCTGGAAAGTTGCGGCAGGAGTTATCTCGGCCGTTCGGATTCGGGCTGCCTTTTCTAACGTGAGCGCGAAGTAGGTGGTCGCGGCATCGACTTTGAGGGCGGCGGTAGTGGCCGCTGCGAGGGTGGCCGGGGCGCAAGGTGCCAGTGTGCGGATGGTTTGCAGGAGTGCGCGTGATAATCGTTCTATCATTTTTGATGCACGGGCCGCCGGTGTTGCAGCGAGTCCGACCACAAGTCGGAACTAGACGCGGTAGATAGGGGTTGTCAAGGCCGGCTGTCGTTTCACGAAGAAGAAAACTCCTCGGAAGGAGGGATTCTGCTTCCGCCCCCTTGTCCGATCGGCCGAATTTTCTGGGGGAACTTGTGTCGGGGCGTGGCTGGTGACTCTTTTCCTTTTATGTGCGGCGGAAGCATGCTTACCCGCGGTTGATGGAATTGATCCCTCCCCCCCACTGAACAAAACATTTATGTTTTGGGTTGTTATCTACGGCAAACATCTCCACCCTTCACACTCCCTCGCCCACAGGTTGTGCCGCCGCTAGAGATGCCTCTTTCTTCCTCTAACTCGTCTACAAGCACACCAGGGAGCGAGTGGATGAGAGTCGCCACGCACGACGCGGAGATAGAGCTTGCGGTGTCGCGGCTGAAGCACGGCGAGGAAAACTTCGCTCTTTCCCTGAGCCGGATCCAGCAAGCCGTCGACCTCCTCCTGGGGTCGCTTCGACAGGACGACGGCGGCAACAGCGTGCCCTCCCCCTCGGCCTTCCCACGTCCAGGTTCTCTTTTGGACCCTTCTCTCTCGGCGATTGTTGCTTTTGCGATGGCCGGTGGGCCGAGCGAAGCGCCCTGTCTCCTTGACGAAATGGGAAAAACTGGCTTTGGTGTGTCATCACACGGAGGCCTGTTGCGAGATGCAGCAGTAGGCGCCACGGTAGCGGGCGGCGTACCTGAAGCAGGAGGCGCCGGCGAACACAGCAGCGTAAACAACAACTGCAACAACAGTGCTGACATCGTAGGGCCTGAGAAAACCGCCAGTAAAGATCGTGGAAACCCAGGAGCCTCGCCGGTGGCCGGTTGTAGCACGAGGAGCGATACGTTAGATACTGCGGAGGGTGCGAGGGACGACGAAGACGGTGACAGGGGCAAGGCGAGGACGCTGGTCGCCACTATTTTCGAGGCCAGGAGTCGGGTGCTAAAGCTAAGGGTGAAGCTTGCGACCGCCATCAAGAGGGCTACGATGGGAAGGTTGGCCAATCAATCGTGTTATAGTTTGATTTCCCCCGAGGGTCGGCATATTAGGCTGTCTTTCAGCGATTCAGCGGATATCAGTCTTGGCGGATTTGTCTTGTTTCAAATCGATTCGCCAGCTGCCTGTTTCTGTTGCGATGCGGAAGGCGAGCAAGCACGGGTGGTGGTTCTTCTCCCGCCCTCCACAGCCTAAAGCAATGGTCTTTAGGTGCCCACCAATGAGCATTGGTCGTCCTGTCGCTTGGACTGTCATTTGTCGTATTTCGTTTCTTACAATTCGGTTTTGTCCACCATTCTTCTTATTTTTTTTCCTGGGGCATCCCTCCACTCCAGATCTATAGGAGCTTGTCCTGTGAGCACGGAGTAGATTGCGGCGATGACTTGACATAAGAACAGCAGCAACATGAACCCCGAAGTGCACCATGTCATCGTCACCCACGCCTGAACGGTATCTTCTCATGAGCGTCCAGCACCCCCTCTCTCCGTATTGAACCTTTCAAATTTGTCTCTAGAGAGCGCACATAAACTCCGCGTAGCAAAGGGAATCGTGCGCCTCGAAAGAGAAAAACGACACAAAACGCGGAGACCTGCCTTTTTCCAACTCACTGTTGCTGTAAAAACGACGTGATATGGTCTTTAAGCTGAGTTTTTTTTCAAACTTAGTTGTTGTTTTTTCGTTGCTGGTTGTTTTTTTGTTATAAACGTTTTTTGTTTTTGCCAAAAAGGGAGACGCATGACGCCGAACGTATAAGGATAGCAGACCTGGTGATGCCACTAAAAAGCAGAGATCTGGATTATCTCCAGCCCCGACCAACATTGCTGTTTTTTTTGTCGGATATTTTCTTGTTGACATTATCTTGTGGTTTTGTTACAAAAAGGGAGACACGGGACGCGGAGCGTGTGAGGATGGCAGACCGGGTGACGTCACTTAAAGCAGAGATGGAGGAGCTCCAGCGCCGACCAATCACAGAAGAGGCAGCCTTGCAGACGGTGCTCACGGAAAACGATATGCGGGAAAATGAGGCCATTACGCTGAGGCTGTTGGAGGCGAAGAAGGTACAACAGATCCCACCGCCATCGCCCAAGAGGACACGCGTTTCTGTTTGTTTGGCAAGTCTCCATCGCTGTGGTTTCAAAGCTAGGCAAGATGCGCCTGCTACGATTGCCGCAGCACCTTGTGGCCATTTTTTTTCCGACCCCGCAGGGAGTTCCACAACTGATCAAGTAACCAATGTTGGATTCTAGATATATCATCCGTTACGTACCTAGGCCGCGGTAATGTTCACGGGGTTTCCCTTTAGTTTTTTTTCTTGCTTGTGTATCTATAGGCCATGGGATTGCTCATGGGATTCCCTCTTCGATTTTGTTGCTGCAAGCCCGTTTTTGGGTTCGGTATGGACCTCCGCGAATGAGCAGTGTCCGAACATTAGGGTTCATTTGTATCGTTGCACGAGTGGCATTGTTTTTAGTTCTCAAGAAAAGAAACCGTCTGGAGCTACTTCTACTTTTCTGTGGGTGTGCTTTTCAACATCTTGTTCCAAGTTGGCTCGCTATTAATAGCAGGGGGGCAAGCTCTGTAATTCATGATCGATGAGGCGAAGATACTCTCTGCGAGCCGCGGAAGAAGCAAAACTACACGCCAGGTGCTTGCCGTCCCGCGATGATACCTTTCTCGCCAACGTACTGGACGCCTGCTGCGATAGATAGTAGCCCTTGTAGGCTGAAACGTTTTCTGCATCAAGGGGGCTTCTTAACCCGAAACCGTCGGAATTTTACTATATATATATTTTTTTTTTCGTTGTATACAGTGGTGTACCCAGTTTAAGGCCACCCCGTGACAAGCCAATTTAAGTGGTCTTATCTCTTCTGTATGGTGTTATCTTTTATTTATGAAAAAATCATGCCACACTAGTTCCAAGTAGTTTATTATTTCTTCATGACAGCCTGATTTACCTGGCCTCATCTCTACCATGGTCTTAAAATCGGATTGTCTTAAATCGGATTGTCTTGAATGAGTACTACACCTTGGGTGAAGGGCCTCAGAAACAGAAAAATTGCATCTCTGTCGTACGATAGGAGCATGCGTCACGGTAACGAGCTATCAGAGCTGAGCGGTCCCAGTTCCCAGTTGTCCACCTCTTCCGAAAGCCTCCCGCGACGATTCAAAACACGGAGGTGCCCCTCTTATCGCCTTTTTCAAACCGCGCTATGTGACCATGCGCAACCAACCATGAATGCCCACCACGCAGGTAGCCGAACGCCGACTGGAAACAGCCGAGGAGGACGCACGGCGCGATATTGAGATGGCGCACTTAAAGGCCGAAGAGGATGCACTGCAGGCAGAGGTGAGGGCGGACCTGCTGTTGCCCGCGTAGGGCATATGGAGGCTACAGAAACGGGTGCACCTAAGGCTCGTTACTTGGGGAGATTTGCACCTTTCCCCAAAAAAGTGGCTTTGGGAGAAAGTATCGAAGTGAAACCCGATGAACGAATGCCGTGGCTTACGCACATACAAAGAATAATGTTTTGTAATAGTACACAAATTAAGTTCCTATTATATCGTATTAGGTACGTAGTTGGCATATGCTACAGCTGAACGCGCACCATTGTGTAGAGCAACACGACAGGTTGGTCTCCTGGCTATTGAATTTAAAAAACAATAATGTTGTTAGCTATGTTGACGAACCGGAGAGGGCCTTGCTTTGTCCTTCACCCGGGCGACCCGAGGTGTTCGTGTTCGAAGCACGTCTAATTTGTTCCCGTTTCTTAATTGAAGCACACCAATCTAATTTATCCCCATTTCTTAATCACAGCTCATCAAACGAAAGCCGATAGCAACGTATATAGATCGGTACGACAACGGCAGCATGCAGCGTTCCGTCTAGAACGGGCAAAAGAGCGAGGAGCAGTTCTGCACGCGTATATAGCCGACTCCAGTAGGGCATCGAGTTGGCCAACTACAAAAATTAGTCGCCGACTAGTCATTGGTTGGCTATGAACGCGCAAAAGAGCAAAGAGCAGTTTCTGCACGCGTATATGGCCGACTCCAGCAGGGCATTGGGTTGGCCGACTACAAAAATTTAATCGCCGACTAGTCATTGGTTGGCTATGTAAGTATTGTAGCTATGGAGAGTAGCAGAAAATTATCCCGCACTTTTCCCCAGTAGTTTGTCCACGAAATAATGGGGTGGAGTTCCTACCGGGGGTAACAGATCCCTCTGTTTTTGTTTGCATGCCGTGAGTGTTGTATTCCATGAAAACTACAGTCAGTTGGTTAGACTACGTTGGGCACGAAGACGACGCGTGCTATGACAAAGATAGCACTTTTTTATGGCAAAAAAATATTTTTGTCTGCGCGACGGGGCTTCTCAACAGTTTCGGAGCCCCCGGGGATAGCAATCAAATACATTATCAGTGCGATGACGTTTGTCCACCGTCTCCGTCAGCGTGAGGCAGTACGAACGGGATCATGTCGTGCATCGTGTCTGATGTTGTTTTGCTGTTGATATCATTGCGCTTCGGATGTAAAATGTATCACCACTACCCAGGCAGCCTCCGTTTCTCAGAAGCGGTCGATGCCGTAATCGTCAGTTTTAGTGATCGATTTTTCCCTGAGTTCCCAAAAGGGGTATATTAACCCCATAGCATCGGAATTGTAATCTTGTTTCTTGCAAGATGAGCATTTTTTTTTATTTCACGTAGGCCATCGGTTTGTTCGTTGTGTCGCGCTTTCAGTTTACTCCAAAACGAGGTCTTGGGTGTTGGCACGGCGCTCGCCGTGTGAGGAGCCTCAATAAAAAAGAAGGTTGCGCTGTTGACGTGGGACCCACCTAACTCATAACCACCAGTAGCGGTCAAGTCAAGTAGAGTCAAGTCCAGCCGCCTCACAGGCCTAGATTCCAGGCTCCTCTGTAATTTTGTGCACCGGCCATCAAAGTTTCCGCTTTACTCACGCCCACCCCGCTCGGGCCACCCCTACCATGTCGATTGACACTGTATTATACGTCGAGCAGATCAGACAACCGTGTACCAGGTATGATCTATTACGGCTTTCAGGGCAGGCGGGATATGAGCTGCATGGCCTATAAGCTATGTTAGCGGGGAAGAGCTGGATGACCTGAAATATCTAGCACACGTTTGAGCCGTTCTACGGTAGCCCCCCCAAACTTTTCTACAAAAATCGCCGGTTTTTGAAACCAGCTTACGGCAGGTATCTGTTAAAAACACGGTGCCCCTTGCCACCCCGACGTCATCGTTCGATAGGACTACTAGTAGTCCTTCGCAAACAAGAAAATAAAAATGAAGATTTTTTTTCATAGCGTCCTTCCTCGTGCCGAGCAGCCATGGAACGTTTGTTAAAAAAGAAAACCGTTCGTATGGGAGGGAGGGGGGGGGGGGGGGGGGCGCAGAAACAGCCGTTTCCTGCGTTGGATCTGTACTACCAGATATATCGTGATCTGTCCGATGCGTGATTTTGCTTTTCAGGAACGCCTCCATGCTTCCCATGTCCGGGAGAACAACTCACACGCGTACTGTCGACGGCTGGAGGCACGAGTCGTGGGGTTAAAGACGCAAAGGGAATCTCTGCGAAAGGAGCGGATTGCGCTGCGAGCTGCGATTCAGGCGTCATTTAAGGATGCCGACGCCAAGGAGAGAGAGAGGGAGGACAGGATGCGCACAGCGAGCACCCAGGTGAGCACGTACTTTCGGCTGGAGCGGTTAGAACCGAGCCTCTTGGGCACCCCTCCAACTGTGCATCTTCTTGCTCTCGACTCCGTCGGTTGTTTCGAAAACCTGGCGGGGCTCGCCCACCCTCGCTCGTTGATTCCTGCCCTACCGTAGAAACAAGTGCGGCATGAATGAAATGAAGCGGAGCCAGGAATGAAACCCGTCCTTACCTTACGTAGTAGAAATTCACATATTGTTTACCTGGTAGTATTTTCGGACGCTCTACTGAGCGAGGCTCACCCCCCCCCCCCCACGCCCTCCCTCCCTCCCTCCAAAGGATGCCAACCTATCGGGTGTAAACTCCCATCTACATAAAGCGGGTGCACAACCATGGTCTTATGGGACATGTCTCCTACAGAGCCCAGCGGTAGCAATTTAGGGAAACATCGTCCATCCTACTCTCCGCCCCCCCACCCCGTAGCCCCTTTCCCCCATCCCCCCCTGCGGCTCTTAGTAGGATGCAGGTTACCCTTCTTGCGACTCGCTGAACACCTCATGACGCTTCGCGATTGGCGCCGACAATGTCTGCCTGGTAGATGATAATTCGACGTGCTCCGACGCGGCAATGTAGGGATTCGAGGGTCCAAGACCTGAATACTACGGTCACGCATGAACATGAGTACCCCCGCCCCCTCCCGCCCAATCCTACGACGCGCCTCGTGCTCCAGGTGAGATGCTGCGTTTGTGCCATTCGCGAAGAGCTTGGAGGGGAGTTTGAAGACGCAGAAGGCGGGGTGCTCCAGGGGAAGGCCTCGCGCTGGTCGCCATGCCTCAACGTGCCGCAATTTTCTCATGGCGTTTCGAGAATAGCTGAATCGCCGCCGTCGGATGAGGCCGCCGTGATGGATGGAGGGATGTCGCCGGGAGGAGGGCGACGAGAATTTACGCCGCCGGGGCCGGAGGGTAACGATGGGAAGGACAGAGGGCGAAGACAAGGGGGGGGAGGACGGAGACAGAGGTTGAGAAATATGGAGCAGGTGATGGTCAAGATTTCGTTCTTTGTCGCTTGCTGAGAGGTTGATGCTTCCTTGGCTTAACTCGCAGCTTTGGTGCTTGATGTTCAATAGGACGTTTTCCTGGTCTCCATCCGGCGTCGCTGTCTGTGTGCGCTCGGAGTTACCGTCGTACGCGAACGCTCACACACGAATGGCGGCCAGTCATTGGGCCATGATATTTGCCGCTCCGGAAACGCTGCTGCAGAGGAAGCGGAAAGCCGGACAAAGGCTTGTTTTGACCGCGGCCACGCCGTGCGCACAGTCGTAGACGGCCGAGCGGCGCACCTATTGCGCACCCGCTTCATGTACGGTAACAACCGCGAGCACATCGATTCCCGACAGGCCATGTCCGCGCTGAGTTAAGCGAATGCCGGTGTGGGCCGTAAACTCTTGGCCGGGTTAGGATAGTAGCGTCCAACTTCCCAGACAGGGACCGCGCCGCCAAGGACAATAGGCTCGAGGGAGCACGTTTAAGACAATCGGAGAAAACCCGCCCTGTTTCAAGCTCAGCCTTGCTCGTGCCCGAACAAATTCCAGTTTAGGGCATAAAAAAAGACCATTCATAGGGGGCTCGACCCGAGGCATTCCCGTGCCGGCCGGGGGAGGAAACGCCACGCCGAACGTACAGCAATCGGCGTATTCCTACGGCCGAGGGACTGTGGAGGGCGTGTAAGGAACACTGACAAAATTCACAGTCCAATATGCGATCAAACCGATTGTTCTTGCTTGTCTTCGAATGCAAAAAAAGAACACGCCCTCGCCAACCCGCCACGCCATTTTTCACGTGATGTTCTCGGGTCTGAGTCGTTGCGCAACTCTACTACTCCGCCGGCGTTGCCGCGTCATACTAAGATAGAGGAAGAACTTAATCCTTCTGCTCTGGTCCTCCTCATGCGAGGAGCTTGTCGCCTCACGCATCCCGGTGACTCCGACTAAAATGGAGGCGCATCCCCGAAAATAATCCAGCGGCCTAGGTATGCCAAACGTACAACACATTGGTTTCATTCATTTTAATGTTTTTGCTCATCCCGTCTGTTGTGTTTAGTAACTTTTTTCAATCTCTTTTCCTCTCGCTAGACGTAAAGCTCAGATCCAAGTCCGCTAAAACTAAGCAGTCTCTTCTCCACCCTCCCCACTACCGCACGTTCCTTGATTTGCTTTTTCGAGAAGACTTCAGCCCTTTCTCTCTCTCGTCGACTCGCATCGAATTGCGCCATGCAGGGCAACGATGCTCGGTAGCTTTCCCAGTGTAGGAGCGAGGAGCGTCTCGTCGGCCAGGAAATAAATCTTCGGCCGAAACTGCTACCCCCATCGCATTCCGTTTTACCCCTTCTGGGACCCAGGTGCATAAAACTCCGCACACATGATTTAGTGTGGTCTTGCCAACCGTCCGGTCTAGCATGAACACTACGCAGAAGCATGGGCAGTGTCGGGCAAGTCCTTGCACCGCGGCTGGGACGCTACACCTGCCATCACCCTATATCCCTCAGCTCCGCGGTACTTTGTGTGACCGATGTCGCCATCGTCACTTTTTTCGTTCCCGGCATTTTTTCCCCCCCGCTTAAGCCACAAGGGGGGTTAACGTGTTTTTTTGTTGGTTGGAAACTCTGCCCACTGCGCTAATTCTTCCACATGGCTTGAGGGGCTCATCGGGTAGAGCTTGCAACCGAGAGAGAGAGGTATGCTGCACTTTGTTTTGCTAAAAGTTTTCTGGTTGACGGAGCTCCTCAAGCCCCAAATCATCTGAGTGTCACATTTGTTTTGCAATATATATATATATTTGTATACCTAGGCCATGGGATAGTATATATCGGGCTGCATTTTCGTTTTTTCTCGAGATCGGCTGTCGAGCTTTCCATGCGAGGAGGTGTAGAACGAACAGGGTTAGGGTTAGCCGCAGCGTGTGCCGACGGCAGTAGCGCAACGGGTAGAGCCTATCACTAACAACTGACCGAGTCATCTCACGCTAGAGGTGGAGCAGAAGTTCCCAACCTCCTCACTTGAGGAGGTCAATCAATATCGTCATCCATCATCCATCATCCATCATCCATCATCCAGCATCACCCGAAACATGACTTCGAAGACATTCGTTCGCGCAATCCGACCAACATTTACATATGCGCTAGTTCTAGATTAAAAATATTCGTAATTTTATCACACTAGCTGATAGTTCTAAAGAGCTCAACCAGTCAGAACCATCTGGACAAGAAAAAAAACGCAGCCACTACCGCGGGGTGACTCGACTGTTATTACAGCGTTGGACTAACGCATCTCAATCGCGCGCAAAATTGGCAGGGAGGAGCGCACGTCGCCGAGTTGGCAATACCGCAGTCCTCGAGCGGCTACTTGGGCAAACGCGGCATCGAGAGTTGGTCGCTGACAACCCGGGCAGCTCCGGAGGTGGAAGGAAATCTGGTGGTTTCTGTCGCAGTTGCTGCGGCCAAGCTTCAACGGAAAAGGCGAGCAGAGATGGAAGAGTCCACGTTTGAGATTGCCACGTGCTAGGATACGGGCTAGATTTTGTTTTGGCCGAAAAAAGGTCTGATCCGACAGGACTCACAAACTGAGGAGAGGCCCAACGAGTCACCCCACGCTTAGGGTGCAGTCGAAGATTCTAAGAATATTCTGAGCTCCTAGCATGAGGGTCTCAGCATCATCATCATCCATCATCACCCGAAACATGGCTTCGAACGAACATTCGTTCGCGCGACCCGACCGATGTTTCCATGCGCTACCGTAGTCCTGAAACGAAGGTACTCGTAGAAGTTATCATGCCCTCACGTATGGGGAGTTCGACCGGTCAGAAAGTCATTACATTTTGGCCCAAATTAGTGGGAGAGCCATCCCACGGTAGGGTTGCAGCATCAGTCCCTGAGCTCCTCACATGAGGAAGTCAATATCTCACCCTAAAAATCACTTCGAAGGCATTCGGTCGCACAACCCGACCAAGCTTCTATGCCTTCGTCCAAAAATATAATGTACTCGTGAAATTTACTTCATTGACTGGCAGTTCCTCACATGAGGAGCTCAATCGCCCAGGGACTTTTTGGCGCAATCCTACAACTGCAACCCCTACCGTGGGTTGACTCGGGAACACCCCTACACCGTGGGATGACTCCATCATCGAAATGTTTTTTGCGGTTTGCCATGTCAATCGTTCCATCCCCAGGCCCATGTCATTTACTTATTTGTTAATTTTTCTGAAATACCGTTTTTTGGGTGAGGTGGATAGTTCTCCCACGGCGAGGAAAGAGCCTCAGGGGGAAAAAAAAATGGTGTTATGATACCACTACCATCGCGGCGAGCATCGACTGCAAGGCATGATGGTCAAGTTGAAACACCGATGCTACGGTAGAGATACGTAGCAATTTTCTTCGGTGTTTTTTTTTTCTTCTGAGATGACACAAGTGTCCTTCTTAGCCCCGAATCTCCTGAATTTCTTGCCTTATTTCGCGCTAGTATTGTTTTTTACGTATACATAGGCCATGGGATTTGTTCTTGGGTGTTCACATTAATTTTTGTCTCAATCGGGTGATGCGTGCTACGATAGAGGTGCTCGTAGCATTTTGTGGACACTTTTTTTTCTGGATGACGAGGCTCCTTAACGCCATTTTTGATTTGCAAGAAAAAAATGTACGCCTGGTCCATGTCTTTTTTTCATCAGATTGCGCTTCCAGTTTGCTCAAAATTGGTTTTTGGGTGCTGTAAGGCGTAGAGCTCTCCTCAAGTGATCATTACCTGAAACAAAAACTGGCGCACCTCCACCTCAGCAGCATGCGTCTGAGGCACCCCAATACGTACGGGCCGTGCCTGAATGTGCTGCTGGTCTTTCGCGCGAGACAAACGCGCAACGGCACTATGTGGTCATAATCTGGTCAGCGTGCACCGCGGTATATAGTTCGGTTATTGGAATGAAGAGTAGTGAGCCGGCACGCTGCGAGCAGAGCGCTTTTTTTCTTGTTCATTCAAGCGTTTCTAGTTGCCTGACGTTGTGTCTCCGAAGCGGCCCAGGAGCTTGCGCGTCTAGGTCGTGCCCCTGTTTGACCGTGCCGCTACCAAGCGTTTTCGTTTCTTGAGACCCCTTCCAAGCACGCAGTAAGTTCTATCAGCAGTAACGGCAGGAGGTTCTCATTGGTGAGGCCGCAAGGGCAAGGGTGTGGTCGTGCCCACGCCCCTTGGGAGGGGGACCACTGACTGGTCGTTCGTTTCTCGGCAGTTAATGTGGATTTACTGATGCTGGTACTGATATTGGTATTGATATTGGTGGTCGATGCGCCCTCGAGTAACGGAAGACCGCCTTATGCGATCGCCCCAAGCAGAGAATGGCAATCACACCATCCCAATTTCGACCCCTCCTCCTCATTTTGCGGTCGCCAGGCTTTGGAATGTCCGCGAAGAGGTCGCAACCTTTCGCACTTTTCGGGCGGCCAAGCCTCGACCACGCGACCAACGTGCCATCGGTGGGACCTGGAAGCAACGCAATGCCCCACAGAACAACAACGTCAGCGGCAACGAAAACAACAAGCGCAGCAACAGCAACAACGGCACGCATGACAAGAGGAGGCCAGCGTCTGCTGGCCAAGGCGAGCGACAGTCCCCCGCAGTGCCCACCAGGAGAAGTGTGAGAGGTAGTGATTCCGGCCTTGGCCAGGAGCGCTTTCGCCTTCGCGGCAACCATAGCTCGTCGTCGTCTTCTGCTCTAGGTCCTCTAGGGAGCGTACCGAATAACTGCGAGGATGATGAGGACGGGGAGTTTGACACAAAGAGTCTCTACGTGCCTCGGGCAGTCAGTGTGGGGGAGCTGACTCACCGGCAAGTTTAGGCGGATCGCCTCAATTTCTGCGAGGGGCATGGGTGTTTGGGAATCGCCCCACGATTTTCTTGGGAAGGTGGAACACCCGGAAGACGCGTGCTACGATAGAGAAAACACTTTTTGGGCTATTTTTTTTTTCTGAACGACGGGGCTCCTTAACCTCCCTTAACCCTCGTTAACCCCAAATCGTCGAAAACAGTTTTTTTTTTCCCTTGTTTTTGGCAATATGAATGTTTGGGGGCACGCGTGCTACGATAGAGGTGCACCACTGTTTTTTTTTAAGTACTATCCCTCACTTTCGGAGGGTAAGACATGTCCCTTCTTAAAACCCAAACACTGATTTTGGTGAAAAATAAAACTACTGCCGGTTGAAAAATTCCGTGGCCTCAGGTATACAGCGACAATCATGGAACAAAAAAAAAATGACTTTTTTTTTTTTCCCGACGATTTTGGGTTGAGGGAGCCGCGTCATTCAGAAAAAAATCCAGCCGAAAAGTGTTACCTCCATCGTAGCACGTGCCTAGGTATACCTATTACTAATAGCCCATGGGTCTTTCAGTTTATTCGCAACCGTTTTTTTGGGTGAGATGTAGTGTGTAGATCCCTTCAAGTCAAAACCCTTGCGGGGCGAACACTGTTACATCTCCACCATACCTTAAAGCTTTCCGGAAGGCCAGTTTGAACAACTACCCAGGGAAGGGCGCAGTCCGTTCTATTTACGGTCCAGGATCATGTGTACGTGGATGGGGGAGCGCAGCACGCTGCCGGTGACAATGCATCTATTAATAGTTACCAATCTTACGTCGATAACCGTGCAGTTGCGGCAGAACGTTAGCCAGCTGGGCCCGGCAGAACACCGCTAATGCTCACGCTACGCACGGGAAGATGAGAGCGTGTGCCGCGCGTCGACGGCGGTGAGGGAACCATGAGGAGGGTGGAAGTGTTACAGCTCATATCGACGAACGTTGCCGCATCACTAGGGGTATTAATATAGATACCAAACGGTCCTTGCGTTGCCGTCCGGACTGGTATTACTTCGCGAACCGTTTTTTGGCAGCCATAAACTAGTCAATTGACAGCCGACAACGCTTGCCGTGTCATGTATATACGGTGTGGCTACCGTCACCAGAAAGGTACAGTCCGCGATGCGAAAATATGAGCTCCAGGGGACCCCTCCCCCCCCCCCCGACTCTGCCATCGCCGGTTTTTAGCGGCCACGGCGTGCAGAATAAGGACTCACGCTCAACACCACTCAAACACAACCGCTTCGCGCAGTGATGAGAGGACCATCGAGCGCGACATCCACCACGTGAACAACCCAACCATTAATAGTAATGCCTGCCAACAAAGTTACCACATGCTCACACGCACAGCAGTTGCGCACGCACCCCTCCGGAATTTGCCACGAGACGCGTGCTACGATAGAGATTGCACCGTTTTTTTTTCTCAATACTACCCCTCAATTTGGGAGCTTAAGATCTCTCCAAAAAACTGTTTTCGGGGAAAAATAAAACTGCTAGCGGATGAAAAATCCCATGGTCTAGGTAAACAACGAGAATCATGTTTTTCTTGTGTGTCTATTTCCGACGGTGTTTGTTAAGGAGCTCAGTCGTCCGGAAAACAAAAAACCAAAAGTGTCACCTTTTTGTCGTAGCGCGCGTCACGAGAACTCAGAGAGCAAGAAGAGCATCTAACTGCTGCCTCGTGTGACCAAGAAAAGCATCAAGCAGCCACATTTGCAAGTCTAAGACGGAAATCTTGTTCCGGGGGCGGCTTTGAGCAGCTCTGCCATTGTGAACAAGGCAAACTTCGAGTTGTGATGGTTGGTCCACGTACGTAGCGATGTTGTTGTGGTTCCGTCCGTCCCTTCAGAGCCCAGCCGTTGGCGCTAGCTCAAGCCCACAATTTCGTCGTATCACAGATATCTACGGGGTAAAAAACAAACAGTCCCCCCCTCCCCCTCTCCCAGCCATGGCACACTCACCTTCAGTTTAACCGCGTCGTCAAATTCAGTCATCAGTACGACATACTTCGAGAGTAAATTTGGAATGCCACGCACCGTCTTCGCTCGCCGACTCGCTCTGTTTACTCTCGCAAAGTTCGTTCGTTTGCGCTCAGACATAGATTAAACAACAAAACCAACCTGCACATACAATGTTTACGCTTTGAGAATCGCGAAAGTCCAAGGAAGAACGTACTGCAAGTATTAAAAGTACGAGCGCAGCTCCACTCTACGGTATTAATACAAGCTTCCGGGGGGGTAAATAATAAAGAACATTGATGGCTTTTATTGCGTCAGCCACACGAAGCATACATAATTAATCGCGGGCTGATACGTTAGAGAGGGTGCCGATTTTGGCATATCATGACTAGCATTCAGCGAATCGCACAACACGCAGACGGCGTGAACTACTCGTACTGCTACGCGCATACAACACTAGGTGGTTGAAAAGACCGCACTTTGCATTGCATTGATCGCTAAACCTGGGTCCCCAGCAGGGTCGTTGGGAAATATGTACAACGGCTCGTATGGTACGCGTTTTGCGTCTCGTACGGAGCAGGCAATACGGAGTTCGTAGGTGTATTGGCTTTTGGATGTATTGGCTTTTGGATGGAGATCGTCCATCGTGCCATGGATTGTATGGCGGCATTGCAATACACTATTACTGCGTGTATACGTTCCTCGCACGCATCTATTCTATAAAAATCATTCTGAGGACGTCAGCTGAGTTCGGCAAATTTAGGGTCGATATAATCTTTGCAAGCTGCGTTATTGGTACTTGTAGTATACTACGTGGGTGAGTTTTTTCACTTAATGGGAGGGGTTCCTGTTATATTTTGTTTATTTATTTGTTTGAATTTTTTATTCATGTCGAGCATGAGGTCAATATTAACGGACTCCGCTCGGCATCGACTGCTCCATTCATGCACGTATACGTAGTGTCCACAAGAAATTACTCCGTCATAAGTCTTTGCGTTGTATTAGCTGATCATATGTGAATATAGTTAAAATGACGTGATGATTATGTACGAAAAATCAGCGACGAGGAGGGTGGCGACCAAAATATTACAACAAAACGAGTACCAGGTACACAGGTAAACGCGCACGTACATACTCTTATTTTCGTAATCGATCGTTAGTATTTTGCAGACGCAGAAGAACGTGTCTACTATCAATATTAACATCACATGGTGTAAGTGTGCGCGATGCGTGCATCAAACAGCGTGGAGTTCACTCTCGTGCCCGGGCATCGATTATCAATCCCACGAGCGCACAGTATGATTTCCAGTCCCTGTGGTACACCTTCAAGTACTCTCTTCACGTTCAACACGCCCACAAGCTCACCAAGTACGTGTAACGCTCTAGGCCATCCGATATCTCCTGCAATACCCAGTCGGTGATGCGCCCCTGCTTGAGTGGTCTAAGGCAAGGACGGAGGAAGCATTGAGACCGGCCACAGTTCGAGAGTTTCCAAGGGAAAAGGAAAGCGTGTTCCTAGCCTATGAAGGATTCTTCCACAGGGTTAGGTTTATTATTTCCACGCCCGCCCAAGAAATTACGTCTCCACTGGAAACCCTATGTGGGACTAACCATAACGCCGGAACCCTCCCCTCCTGGCTGGACGACCGGGTCACGATCAGCTGCGCGATACTACTCCCAACATTGTTGGACCCAAGACATAAATAATTACATGCAAACCAGCGAACGGTTCAGATCTTCAGCGGCGTCACCGGTCCACGGTGCTGAAACCTGTTGGCTGGGCCTTTACGGGGGAGAACCGAACCAGAACCTGGGGCTTCGACAGTGCATGGCCAGCGGTCTGGCGGCTATGACTCGTGCTCCAGTGGCGGTGGCCGTGGTCTACTATGTGTAACTCTCGTTTGGCAGCTGTTTCTATGCCTGAGTGGTCTCGACAAACATCAAAGGACAGCCCGATGTGGTCGGGCCAGCATCACCGAGGGAGGCGGGTCAGCTCCCAAGGCCTATTCTGCCACAAGGCCGAGAAACAGCGGCAGCAACCCTGTCAATGTGCAGGTGGCTAGTGGCGCGCGGGTATGCGTCGCCGACGACAAAATCATCCCTAGATTGCGGGATTAACCGGAAAACGACAAGGTAGGTGTTGGACGCCCTGAAAAAAGTATCAACCACCGGAGGGTGGGAATCGAACGGTGTGGGGCGCGTGTATAGGGGTAGCAAAATTTCGGTCAAAACATGTCTGACACAGGAACCAACTAACGCCGTAGGAATCCCATTAGTGGTTTCATGTACAGTATGACCCGAGATACACCTAGGTCGCTGAATTACTCATTGACAAAATATTCGTTCCCTCTCAAAGTCAGGTATAGGATGAGGCAAAGCGCCTCTTGCAGCAGGAGCATTGCGCTGGATAGGTGTACTGCTACCGCCGTACCATGTGTGATCGCTCAGGGCTGACATGTGGCGGCGTCACCGACGACAGCGCAGTGCGGTGTTTAGTCCACGTTTTGATGGTGGTTGTGTGCCTGAACTAGAGCGCCACTAATTATCGATTAAGCTAACGGCGTGAAAGGTGTCGTGTCCATTTTTATCGTGAACAACCCAAGACTGGAGGCAAACATCACACATCCAATCCAAGGGCTTATGCACGGACTCTGCACGTTCTCGCTGGATATCACTGACGGGATAATCGCGCCGGAACCAGCACTGCAGGCTGCGGCCAGTGCAGCTCTGTGGTGTTGGTGGTTAGGACATCTCAACCGCAAGGGCCTTGGCCCCTGAAGAAATTCGAAAGCAATGGGGTGAGATTCGATGGTCCCGTGCTAGGCTGCGACGTGTGCGCTGTGTGGAAGAGTCTCCAGCTTTCCCACGCCGACGCGGCCAATCACAAGGGCAAGCACCCTTTCTAGGTGAGTTTCATAGACCTCAACGGGCTCGTCACGCCAGAGAAGCTTGGGGCCTGAACAGAATCATGCATCTAATAATACACCAGCAAGATCTCCGACTAACGCATACTGAGAAAAATAAGACCTCACTGCTGAAGTGCAAGCACGCCACTCTCAGTTTGATACTGTCTTCTGTACACAATACATGGCGACTCGTAGCGGCGTTCTTGTCAAGCGTTTGAACGCTGGCAAGGGGAATGGTGAGTTCATCGTTCAAGAGTTGCAGGACTGCTCGGTTTAGACGGGGGTGTCACTCAATCACTCCGGCAGCCACACGTCGTAGCAAAGAGGTGAGGCCGAGCGTGTCGGAAGAAACTCCCGCGGCTGCGGTTCGGTGCGTGATTACAAGCAACTGACTGCCAACGTTTCTTCTGGGTGTCTCTTCGACAACAGGGCACTTCACCCTGCGATCGGCGGGCAGTCCTCGTACAAGATTGTACACGGAACGTAGACGAGTCTGCGACTTCCTTGGTTCATCTTCGCCACGGTCTTCGTTCATATCTAGGCAAACACGAAATAATCTCGACCTCAAGGCGGTGGAAGGATGACTGGTGGAGTACAACAATACCAAGATCTACTCGGTCTATAAGCTTTCACTCGAAACATTGATGAGAGCAGGTACGTCAGTTGCATCGAGACAGCATCGAGTCTATTCCCGCCACGGTGGGAGGAAACCACGGGAGATTCTTCGGTCGAGCAACGTGGTGGACAAACACACCTACACCACAGACGACAACGTTGGACACAATCCTCGCTACTACAAATTGGTGATGGAATCTATCCCTGGCGCTTGCGCTGACGACATATTACCGCTATTATTGGGATTTTAGCGAACGTGCAGGAGACCGAACGCTTGAACCAGATCAGTGAGGCCACCAGAAAGGAGATACTGTGTTGGCTGTCCTCATAAACACGACGGTTTTGATCCATCTTATATCAGGGAGTTCATATATGTTGGTAAGGGATTCATTTATAAGATGTAACGGGAATATTTGGCCGGATGTTTTTCCGGCATGATGGGCCATCTGCACTATCTGCATTTTTTGTGGAAGTTCATGGAAGCTTCCATGGAAGCGTGGAATATTTCGTGGAAGCGATGGAAGCTTCCATGCCGTGGAAAATTTCGTGGAAGATTCGGTGGAAGCTTCCATGGAAGCTGCTTCTGAGGAAGCTTTCGTGGAAGCTTCCAGGAAGTTACTTCCACGGACGCTTTCGTGAAAGCTTCCGCGAAAGATTCCGTGGAAGTTGCCAAAAAAAACCTTTCAGGGAAGTTTTCGCGTAAGCTTTCACGAACTCGTTCACGGAAGCTTCCACGGAAGCTTTCACGGAAGCTTACGTGGGCGTAAATTACTTTGACGGGAGCTTTGACGGAAGCTTTGACGGAAGCTTTCAAAGAAGTAATTTTCTTAGGTGGAAGCTTTGACGGAAGCTTTCGTGGAAGTAATTTGCTTTCACGGAAGCTTCCGTGGAAGTAAGTTTGATTTCACGGAAGCGTGAAGCTTTCGTGAAAGGTTCCGTGAATTCAAGAGACTTCCACGAAATCTTCCGTGAAAGCTTCCGTGAAAGCAAATTACTTCCACGCAAGCTGCCGTGGAAGTAGCTGCAGTAAAAGCTCCCGTGAAGGAACATCTCTCCCACGCGAGCATCCGTGAAAGCTTCCACTACTTCCACGGAAAAAACAAGTGGATGTTCCGTGGAGTCGTCCATAACAGCTGCTCCCACAGAGCCGTGGACAGAAGCAGCGTCCCGGGAAGCTTTCGGGGAAGGGATGGAAGCTTTCACCGAAATAAATAGTAGTGCGTGTACTTGCCGAAAAACCCCCATGGAAGCTACTGGCAAGTCTATGTGCAAAACGTTAAAGGTATAATAACATCTCCCTCCGACACTCAAATGCCGAGCGGACGGAGGCTGTAACGGATCAATGGGAAGCAGTACAATCGTCAAGCTCCCATGGAATCCGTGGAATCTCTCGCGCAAAATTGCATGCGCTTTCACCACCAAACTGTACAGCACGCGGAAGGTCCCGCAATGTATACCAGGTACATATGTGTTGCTAATTGTGGTTAATTAATTACGTAAGCACTGAAAAGTGATATTTAGGAAATCTGGGAGGGCCCGGCGTGTTGTCATGTACACGCCTACGTACGTGACCTGGTCTGGAACCCACTTTTCCATTATGTTCACAAGGATTCGTGTAAGCTGAGGTAAAGAAGGAAATCGTGGTCGACACCGGCAAAAAAGACGTTTCACATTATTCACGCAGCTATCCAGTAGCTTTTACTGGCGTTAGTCGGCCCACGCCATGATGGGTGTGTCGTTTGTTAAAGTTGATTGTAAGTGGTGGCCGTCGATAGGTTCGTCGTGGTCGCGGCGAAGCATAGTAAAGCGACTCCCGGTCCTACCGGTCTTCGGTCTTCTGTTCGTGCTCTGTACTATGAAATTCTTTAAATCCATGGAGGCATCCTACGTGGGAGAACGTCAAAGTAAGTCAATTGCATACATCCATCGCGAGAAGATACAACTTAACGAGCAAATCCTTCCTCACCAACATAAACTGGTCGGGGAGGCGAAGGCACAACGTCACCCCCTCCCACCGTGCACGTGTCCCTACGCCCCCCCCCGACACCACGGTACACCCATACTGGTACAAGATATAGTGCTCGTGCAGGCGAGGCCTGCGGACATCACCATCGGACTACGTCACCCAGTTCCCAACGAACAAGCAGCAGATTGTAAGGACTCAGTAAAGATTACAGGTCGGAAGCGCCGACGCCATGACGCCAACCCCAGCGTCCACGATATACCTCAAAACGGTATCCAATAGCGCCGTACCGCAACAGCCTAAGCAACAGTCACATCCGGCAGCGGGATAGGGGAATGAGGCAAACAACAGCACCTTTCCAATGTGTACCACCTTCTATATTTATCCGCAACCGACGACGAAGTCAATGCGTACGGAGAACAGATGCCAGCCCAGAGTACGGGGTGAAGAGGCATCAAGACCTTTAGCCCACCCGCAGCTTCTACCAGCCTTTTCTGCCCACAACCGCGCAGAGCCACATATATCGTATTACTACGTACCCCTACACGTCCTTAATCGTTGTGGACGACTTCGCCACAAGACAACTAACGCCCCCCCCCCCCCCCCCCCCGCCCCAACCTACCTCCACCGCGACACCAGGGTGTCGGCGACTGAGCAATACAATTGCAGCACTCGCCGGTCATTTTCAACTCTTTGACAACAAGCAGCAAGAAGAGGACGGTACCTATTCCAGCGAAAGCCACACGCTCATGAGTAATGGCTCAAGACGCCCCCCCCCCCCCCCCCCCTCCCCTCCCCTTCTCTCCCCCCCAACCCACGTCTCCCACGAGACCTGGGCGACGGCGAATAGACAGGACAATACCAGTCGGCCATTTTACACTCCTTCAATGAAGCCACAGCAGGATAGCATCCAATCCAGGACACGCCACGCGCTCATGACGAGGACTTCCTCGCCCCCCCCCCCCCCGCCCCCACCCCCACCCCCCAATTCCCGCCGCTCATAACGCTGACTTGCCGCCCACCCCTCTCTCTCCGTTTCCCTTCCGACGTGCGCGCAGAGAATGCTGAAAGGTCAACCTCCCACCAACCGAACTATAGGGTTCCCCACAACCCGCACGAATATCACCGCATAATAAAACACGCCCAAACCCATGCACCTAGCACTGTCCGTCGGCTCACCCGCCAAGCACAGCACGAGGCATTTTTTTTTTGAGATCTTCATCCCAATTATTACTCTTGCGTTACTCTCGCACTCCCTCCCAGTAGTAACTCAGATCCAGGGTCACATAGCGGCCTCTCCTCCCCCCTCCCCACTACGGTACGTGCCTTTATTTATTTTGCCAGAAGAATTCAGCATTTTCTCCCCTCGTCGAGTCACGTCGAATTGCACCAACCCACCCTGCTAGGCGCTCTCAGCAGCTGATCCTTTTTTTTTTTGCATTTATACAAAGTCGAAATCTCACCTCGGTGGGATCGGACTCAAGGACCTACGTTAGTAGTATTCGGGGGTAACCACTAGACCACCGGGGCGACCGGCTCCAGGCAATGCGAACAAATATTACGTGCGCTTGGCGTGGAGGCCTCAACATCAACTAAGAACCTCTTCCGCCGTTTTGCGACCGGAGGCTGCGGTGTTTCTTGGCCGCGGCCTGAACAGGATCAGACCCCATGCGACAATCTTTGTCGTGGCATGATTCCAAGCCTTTCAACAAATGAAAGCCACCTGAACAACGGCAACAAATCGGGCAAGGCGTGGACGACTCAAGCATTGTTCGTGAAAAAGCGTCCGTCTCGCTTTTCATCGGCGTATACGTGGTTAGCGCATGCGCGAATCGGGGTAGCCATTGCCCCCCCCCCCCCCCCCCTTTGACGAACAAATAGCCATTTTAAAGCCGAGCCGGGGCGAGGGATAGGGAACCTTTAAAGCTTTGTTGTCACTCCCACGCACACGGCTATGTGGTGTGTCTTGCGGTGCAAACGTTGCCCTGCCAGGATCGATTTTGGAGTGGTTTGCGTAGTAAGAAAAAACTAGTCGTACGTACGTACGTCTACCTGGTTACCCTTCGCCAGGTCATTGACAACGAAGTTACCCCGACCTGGTTACCTTTTTCCACCTAAATAAACAAGTAAGTTACCCCTCTCTCCCGAATGTGGCCCTACCTCCTGCCGATCACGCTGACGCGCACCAACTACATCAACCAAGTACCAAAAAGCGAATATGTTGCTCTTGTCAGCAGTGTTGTGAAGTGATGGAAGGGAGCCTCGAAATCATACCTGGTCGCCGTGGGCATCGGGCATCCGGGAACGATCGGCGGAATTCCTTGTTCCTGCTTTCCGTTTAGGGTTCTGGTCATTCCCTTCCTGTTTACCTCCTTACGCGAACCTTTAAGCGCACAATAAGCCTGTCGCCAAGCCCTAAGCTTCCGTACGGTTTTCCGCTTGTCATGGCCTGCAGGCAACGCCAGAATTCCTGCAGGGGTTCATCCTCGTCGTCGTCCACGTCATCATCGGGGGCTCGGTATCCTCCGCGCCGAGAGGCGCTTCGGACAGGCGGACCATGACACGTGAACGTGCTACACAGCAACGAGCCACAGTAAGGGCGTGACCCACGCTTCCCACGGTGTATACCTGGTAATCGTTCGCCCTAAGTGTGTGCGTCATTGGTAGTGCCCGTCTCATTGCATGGCGCTGGCACCGGCGTGCGACATCATACTTCCTTCTGCCAAAATGTACTTACACGTCCTCTTCTGTGTTTAGGAAAACGCTAAACAACAAAGACGGAGGTACGATGGCGGGGGAGGCCTCGAGGAAGCCACGGTGGCCCGAGTGCTTTTGCGCGGTTGAAATGATCTACTCAGCCCGGGCTTTTTGCGAAAACAGTGTAAGGTGGTACGAAGAAGGCCATGCTTGCAAATGAAGACCATCCTAACCACCACCCACCTACCCCGACGTTTTTTAGCCACACCTTCATACCTCGAGAGGAGGACCACTGGCGCGCGTGTTCTTTGTCGGGCATGGTGCATCTGCACCCCGCGATGTACAAGTGTTCATGACGCACCACATTGCGGAACAGAAATCGAGGTCAGGGATGCAACCGAGGCTACACGGTCTTAGGACGGCGAACACGCACGACCATGACAACACCACCCACACACCCCACGCCTACCAACTTCTCCCCACGACCCACGACGTTGTATATGTACAAGCGACGTTTGGCGACCTCCACGCGCCGAAACAAGATGACGAAGGCCTCGTGCCGGTGTCTTTGGGGAGAAAATATCACGTACATTGCACCATTTTTTCGAGATCTTCTGCGCAGGCGCAGGGTCGACGTCATGTCATCCGTACCTACCGTTTAAGAGGAAGAATACATAATGCCAACTTCATCGCCCAAGTAGCCGTTTACGTCTAGCCATATAGCTAACGTCGCGTGCGATTCGAGTCACCAATTGACGATCGCACTATGCGAGCGTTCCACCCTCTTGCACCGATTATTGGCACTACTGACGCGTCCTCTTTCGTGCCCTTGCCGTCGCTGCCAAACATGTCCTGATCGCTTACCCACCCGACCGTGGTGCTGGAATTGTCGTCATCTCACGCGGAGCCTCAGCCTGACGAAGCGCGACAACTCCGGCTGCTGTTATCGACCCATTGCCCGCACGCGCACTTCATAGCGACCCTGAACTGCGGCATCATCTCCGGTTTGGGTCCGTTGTGGGAACACGAGGGGATGGAGGTCGTGGCCGGTTGCCTGGACATCATCTGGGAAGACCCCGCCAGCCGGCCAGACTTGATCTTCTACAACAAGGGCTGTGCTCTACAGCGCTACCGTTTGCAACATCCCGACGACTCCTGGCTGGGAAGTCGTCACTTCGTTGGCAGGTGACATGGTCCGGTCCCGATTTAGACAAGCCTTTCGTTGTCAGTAAATCTGGTCGTGTGTTGGCCTTCGTTACTTGCGATACAAGGGTTGGGGATGGGTTGGACGTGTTCGACGTTCCGTGCGTAGTGACGACGAAGGTCTAAATAGGGTTTTTTTGAAAATAACGTAGTTCCTCTACCGTAGCATGCGTCCCCCCACATTACCCACAATTTCGGTTGGCTTCGGCGTGTGGTCAACTATCGAAGGGCTCGAAGGCGACATACCTGTTGGTGTCCTCAACACAAGCATGCCACGATCGGTAAGAATAAGACGCCTACAACGGGCAAGGTATACCCACATTTGACGGCTTCTCCAAAAGTACATACGAAACGGAGCCTAACTTTTCGCCACGCGTGCTTCGCTTCCACCTTCCCGGAAAACACGCCACGACTTAGGTTCCGTTTCCGGGGGCATTCGGAGGCGGATTGCTCCGGGTTCTGCTCTCCCGAGGCGCGGGATGATCCGACGTTGTGGGGCGTTGACGATGACGGCAACGAATGATTTTTGTGGAATAGTTCGACGACGGAGAGCAACAACTCGTGGATCCACAGTATGCCTGGTTACTTCTCTTGACAAAGCTGTCGCTTAAGTAATTAACGTTGCCAAGTTGACCCTGGGCGATACCGACGACGACATCGGCTCCGAAAGTTCCGCGAAAGGTTGCTTGCGCACGTTTGCTCGAAGGCTAAAGCTTTGTTGGGAGTACAGTTGACTGAGTAATGGCTCCTTGTTCCTACTGTAGATTCGCGATTCTCAGTTGGTACCTCGCCGACGGCCTTTAAACACGACGTGAAACGGCATGACCTTACGCCTCTACCGTTGCTGAGACACAGACGCGACGTCGCGACGTCATTGTCCGAACGGCCTCACAGACGATCGCAAAATGTGTTTGAAGATGACGACGACGTAATCTGCACCATGCTTGTTACTCCCTTTTGTCAGGGTTCGGGCACATTGTCAAGAAGATGCCTCGAGTGCTGGCGGAGTTCTTCCCCAACCAGTGCTGGCTAGGACCTTGCTTGACAAAAATCCAACCTTCGACGATTGAGTATCGCAGGCGGAGGACTTCTTCCTCCGAGTGTGTGCGCGGGGTGGGGGCCTAAGTAACATTGATCGTAGGCAGCTGGCGAGTGCTATGATCAACATGACACGCTCATGATTCCCAGGGGCAGGAGATATCGAACGGTTGGGGAGTGGGACGGGAGGCGGGGAAGGGCGGACCTCTGCGGCACCCTGCAGAGAGAGCAGAGTGCAGCGTGCGGAAAAGCACTACAACAGTACTCCCGCCTCCTCCTGTGGCATCACCTGAAGGCCCCTGTGCAGAGCTCTGCCACCCACGGTCGGGAAGTATGTCTCTCTTGGTGTGCTGATCACGGAATCCGGTTCGATTTGTTTTCATTGGTTGACCTCGCTCGTGCCAGATGCACCGTAGCAGCCGGCAGACTTTCAATGCACTACTGACTGGTATAATTGTGGTCTTGGGCTAACCTAACCTCGGCCGACTCAAACGGTACTCGTCGGGGCGAAGCTCCTCCGAGGATGAAATACATACGCCCGTGGCTGGCTCTGCTCTCGGTTGTCTCTGCCGATTCTTGTGTTGTGTCTGTTACAGCTCTGCTGTTTTGTCATTGCGCAAAGTCGCATGCTTTGTTGTTCCGATGTGTTTTTGTGCTTATCCACAAGAAAAACCCCTGCTAAACAAAGAGGCTGATGCTGCAGTTTGTCCAATATACATCGTGCGCAGGCCGCGGGAGAGTTTCTAATACTCTGCTGTGATTCTGTATTGTGTGGTGGTCGGGGTTCGCGCCTGTTGAGTTGTTGCGGCCGCGCGGGGTGTAGTCTCGCTCACACGATCACCTGGATCACCCGACATAGCTGCAGCTTCGAGTATACCAAAACAGCAATTCTCACACATCAAAATGTACCGGCAAATTGTTGCGCATGGCCGGCTACCCATCGGTCGGCTTATTTTTCTAAAGATCTGGAAATACATTTCAATCGGTCGTACTCACAGCTGACGGTTTTCAACTTTGTATTAAAATCAATCTTGAAAAAATGGCGAACGCCATGCGGAGAAACTTCAAAAAAACTTGAACAAATTTCCGGCGGACATCACCGCCGTGTTTAGCTTTGCTACACTTTACGTGTGTACACAATAATCTCACACACCACCAGCAGTGCGCAGGATAATGCTGCTGCTGAAGACTGCTTGATGTGCGTGAGGGTAGATGTTTTTTTTTCTGGTTACAGCACAGCATTGTTAGTAGTAGTAAATGGTGGACTGTTGTACGCGCATTGCATGTGCTTAGCACAACAACAAACAGCAGTTTGAAGCTGCACCCGGATGCTTATTATACGTCGGGTACATGGATGTCGCAGCTACTCTAGTTCGCGAACTTACATGGGCAGAACAGTAGTAGTACCAGGTAGGCTACAACAGCAGCATCGACGTAATGTATCTGGGTCGTCCTTACGCAGCCATACCTTCGTTTCCGATACACCCGAATACAATAAATTTCAGTATAGGTGCATACTCTACCGTTAGTATACGAGCGAACGTGTGGGGGTGCAAAATTCAAAAGCATCAGCCTCTTGTGTCACCGTTCCTCCGAAGGGGAACCCTATAGAAAGTACGTTTTAAGGGGCGATCAAATACGGTGCCTTCCTATTTGCATGCGGAGCGTTAGGCGTTCAGTTTATTCCCTTGCCCAGGTACCATAGCTGCGGGGATTACAAGCACGGCGCCGTTCTACCGCACTTGGTCGGTTTAGGCTGCAGTACATGCAGTACAACCGTAATGAAAGTTTCCGTGAAATGACGTGCGCGTCGGGCCGTGGGTGCGCGTTTGGTACTTGTTGCCGTGGAATGACGTGCGCCTCGGGCCGTGGGTGCGTGTTTGGTGCTTGGTAACACGGGAGTGCGCTCGGGAAATTCCTCGTACTTCCTCCATGGGCGTAGACCAAGGATGGTCGACTGCGGAACCTTCGGTTGAAGGACTTTCCTCCCTTTAGGATGGTGACGGAGATGTGGTACGACAACCACGACTTCCACGGAGGAGTCCATGGAAGCTGCTACCATGGACGCTGCCGCGAAAAAAAGATCTGGACCGATTTCCGCCAAATTTGCGGAAAATTGAGCGGAAGATTCGACGGAAGCATCCGAAGCCGGGAAGATGTTTCCGTGCGAAGTTCATGAAAGCTTTTATGGAAACTCCCATCCAAACGCTCATGAAAGCAGCTTTCATGGAAGTAGCTTTCGTGAAAGAAAGCTTTCACGAGAATCCGTCAAAACCTCCTTGAAAGTAACTTCGATAGGAGGTTTCCACGGCCTGCCTTCGAAACCCTGATGAAAGCTTTCGTGGAATAAAACGTGAAAGCTTCCATGAAAACAGCTTTCACGGAAGAGTCCGTGGAAGCTTTCGTGGAAGCTACTTCCACGGAAGTTTATTTTTTACTTCCTTGATAACATGACATGGAAGTAAAACGTAAACCGATTTCATGGATGTGCCATTCATTATTAAATGACAATTACTTCTACAAAAGCTTCCGTGAGAGTGGGTTTCCGTGGAAGTTGTGGTGGAAGACGCTAAGCGTCCGTGAAAGCTACGGAAAAGCTTCCATGGAAGCAAGACGTGAACTTCCGTGGAGAATGGCTTCCACGAAAACTTTTCGCCGAAGCTTTCGTGGAAGCTTTCGTGGGAACTTCCGTGGCAGCTTTTCGTGGAAGCTTTCGTGGAAGCTTTCGTGGAGGCTTTCGTGGAAGCTTTCGTGGAAGCAACTTCCGTGGACGCCTTCGCAAAATCTTTCGTGGAAGCCCCCTTTGTTTTCCGTGGAAGCTTCAATATCTTGCATGGAAGCTTCCACCGATTCCGTGGAAGCTTCCATGGCTTTCGTGGAAGCTTTCATGGAACTTATGGAAGCTTTCATGAAAGCGGTGGAAGCTTCCACGGCAGCTTTGATGAAGTTCCACGTAACAAAACAAGCAGTACAGGAGACCGGGCATGCTTTGGCATGAGAGCGGTCACTCGTAGTGTTGCTCCATAGGAGACCGAGTCAGGCTGGATGGTTCCGGGGGTTCGATAATATACGTGAGCTTTGCGTGAACATCTGAGAGTCCAGCTTGTCCCACGTCCGTCCATGTAACACCTGTCAACGCTGAGAGGTGGCAACCAACCAACATGATAATTATGCGGTATAATATATTAACATCGACAAGGTACCGATCGTTTGGAGTGGCATTTGAGAAGAAGTGGAATTATACGAAGCAGTAAAGAAGAGCGGTTTGCTAGCTGACGATGAATGCATGAAAAAAAGAGCAACACAATCTATTATGCCGACCTAGTCGATTGCTCGACCCATCCGATGTTGGTGTCGAGTCAATCTTGCGGCAGAGACGGCTGCTTCATTCAGGAGGATACGCTGGAGTTCCGAGATGCGACGACGCCATGAGATCGGAAGGAAGCTGCCGCAGTGGAGGGACCACCAGCAGTAGTGTTCGGGGCATTGGGAATGACATGGAAATAATGCTGGGTGATTGGTTTTGTTGTTCGAAGTTTAATTGTGAGCTTGCTTGAGACTGGACTGTTGTTGAGTTTTGTGTTAAAGTTGTTGTAGGATGAGGCTTATTGCTTTGTACGATAAATCTCGGCCTAACGGCAAAGCACCCGGGATTGAACAGGCCATGAACTTCGTTCGACAATATAGTTTGAGTGTTCGTGACTTGAGTATATTTTCCCGCTGACGCGTTGGTTATGGGTTATCTGATCGTGCGGAATTATCCCATATGGAATGTTTAATTGAATGTATAGCATTATGTCATGCGTGCTCGTCAGGGATAATGAGGGACAAGGTTCTATGGTTTGATTTTGCGCGTTGATGTTGTATGTTTGAGTCGGTTCCGCATTGGACAATGCCGTTTTAATTTGGCAACTGAGTAAATAATGGAAAGTCGACGGTCTGGCGGGCGTTTTCAACAGAATGGTTGTTGCTGCTTTATGGTTTGAATTTTGGTCTGGGAACTGAGTTTTCGTTTGAGTTTTTGAGCAGCGCAACATCCCGCCACTACGTGTGTTACACATTTATATTTCGTCGTGCACCGAGGAGGGGGGATGTTTTTTGTCGTGCAGCATGCACAGTACGAGTACATCTAGTTTCTGCGGTTGTTTGCGTTTTGTTTTTCCCGGTTCAGCTAGTCCCCGTACTGGGTGCTGGTATCTCGAGGAAATCGGGAATAATCGGAGTTTATTTGGGTCGGTTTTGACCATTGTGCCGTTTTTACGTGGCCATTTTTGGAAATAAATTTCTCGTTTTCACCTGGCATTGATTTTCGAGAGCAGTTGATGTTTGTGCACAGCATGAGACTGTTGTAACTTGGTTTGAGACTTGGAGGACTTATTGAATTGAGGGTTGGATTTTTTAGTTGCTTTTTGGGGTTCTGAGATTGATATGGGTTCATTACGACGTGACGATGTACCTGTGATGTCGCGTCTTGTCATGAACAAAGCAGGGGGGATATTAGTATGTTCGACGTGTTTCATGAGGAGGGGGGATGTTGATTGTCCTCATGAACACGACGGCTATGATCCATCTGGTATAAGGTGTAAGGGGACTATTTGGCCGGATGTTTTTCCGGCATGATTTGCCATGAGAGCTGTCCCTCGTAGTTGTGGTCGCATCAGGCTCGATGGTTCCGGAGTTCGATAACATACAAGAGCTTTTCGTGAACAACTGGGAGTCTTACTTGTCCCACGTCCGTCCATATAAGACCTGTCAACGCAGAGAGGTGGCCACTAACCACCATTCTACGCGTAGGAGCTGCAGGACTCCCACAAGAAGGGGATCCCACGGGAGCGCCGAGAGAGGGCGACCAGCAGGCGTTTTTCCATAATATGGAGTGCCGGCGGAGGGGAGCTTCGCAGAAGGGCACTCTTGAACCGCTAGAGCATCCTCCAGTGTCGCTCGAGGAATACTATCCAGAGACCTTGTTGGCTGGGTTATCACGGCTCCAACAGCGGGGGCCTTGACGCCTAGAAGTGACGCATGCGGTTGCCCGTTCACGCACTGCGGCACGGTTCTTTGTGAGGAAAAACGCCAACAACCGTTCAAAATGTGCTCATCTAGCGGTGATCGTCACCGTGACCCCGCTGTCTGAGCTCTGAGGGCTCTGCCGAATATTACGGACGAGACAGACGAAGCAGAATCTGCCGGAGTACGCCTACGCCGCAACCAACATACAAAAACGGTGGGGGAGAAAGTGGAAGTGATTCCGAACGCTCTCAAGGAGGCCATGATTATGATTATCAGGGCGAAGTGAGAGGCAGCTTCAAGCAATGCTGAAAAATAGCACCGTCTAGAGCCTACCGCCGCGACCTCTGTCCCCACCGGACTCGCGGCCGTCGGGATTGAAAGGATCTACAAGACCGGCAACGCGCACAATGGACGGGTTGTCGTACGGAAGTGGGATAAATTGCCTTGTAGTGTTGGTTGTAACAGTAATCTCGGGAGCTACGAAATTGCAGCAATCGAATGCCCAGCGTTGGCTCCATGAGTTTGATCCACTATGCCTTGTAGACCGACCGCACGCGCGGCAGCCCTCCGTGATAACCAAGGACACTGCCTTAATTGCCACGGCACGTCACATTCCTTTAAACAGTGCTCGCACCCTTTTATTAATGCTAGCGGGTGCATCAACCCCGAGCTTGGTCAGATCGGGGACAACGGCGCCGCGTACCGCCGCTGGCAAGAACGCATGCTGCGCTACCGCCACGGCAACAAAACAGGAGGACCCGGAACCAGCTCTCGCAAGGGCGGCCGCCCCCGGTTAGGCCGGAAACACGGCCAGGGTCAGTCATACAACTCCAGTCACAATTCGCAAGACCTGCGTTCCGGATATTCACAGCAGGGGTCTGACGGCGGCTACGGTAAAAACACCAATAGCTCAGCCACAACTGTGCACCAATCAGTCCCGTCCTTGCCCGCCTTGACGACTAACGCCCCTAACATGCGCCTTGGCCCATCGAATAGTAATCTAAATGCGCGCCAACCCGGCACTTTCCGCACTAGTAACTGACGCCTCGGCGGTGGTACAACACTCCTCGCGAGTCCACCGCCAGCATTTCCAGGGGAGCAAATATATATTTCGCAAGATGTCCGTGTGCCACGCTCGTCAAGCGCCCAGCGTCGACCCGCCTCGACCACTGACCCCAAGCCCCGGACGTTGACCATGGGCACCGACAACCTTCCTAGGCTTTGTGACGCAGCACATCTTACTACCGCGACGAGCTCTCGCGCTTCTTCGCTGCCAACCGCCGCCGAAAAACGCTGCGCATCTCGCATTTTGCCTACAGCACCGACTTTACAACCATGTACTGGCCGCCGCTCGGGATTAAACCCGGCTGCGCCCAAACCCCGCGTCTCGCCCACGCGTGTTGCAACGCCTGCTGACAATTATCTTAGTGGCACCACTGCCGCGCCGGTAACTCTCGCCTTGAGCAACACTCCCCATCGCGCAACGCACGCCCCGGGTTCAGATCCACCGCGTCACATTGACTGTTCGCAAGAGCGTCGCCCCCCGCTTCACCTCTACACACCCCGCCCTCCTGGCCCCGACCACATGGCGACGATTGGGTTGAGGTGCGGGAAGACCGGCGCCGGAACCCCGAACCCCTCTTTAGCGCTCGACTCGGCATTCCCCTGCATGAACGGTGGGCATTCTGGTCTGTTCCCTATCGCAGAGATTTAGCGAGCTTAGCTACTCCGCCCACAAATGTTTTAGGTAGTGTAAAAAGGGAATTATCATGCCGTAAACCGAGGGCTTGCTGGTACTCATAGAGCTACTCCGCCCACACCCTCAGGCGTGGGTACCGGGCAAAACCCCCCTCCGGCGGGCACTCAAGTGCCGCCCGTCCGAGACCCGTTTTTAATTTTGTCTGGAGTGTTTGCAGGCTCTCCTTCGCCTTTGCGTGCTCACGATCACCCCCTCCAGACCTCCACGGCATCAGTGGAACAGGCGATCCCGACGCTGTCCGTCGAACCCGTGGTGACTCCACAACCTCCGGTCAACATAACCGGGGTATGTTCCCACCGTCGCGCGGATGACCAGCTCCTTTCGTCAAGCAGAACTGGCTCCGAGCCCCGTACCCCAATCGATGGGCGCAGAGAGAGCCACTTCTGGCCGCGTTTCGCATACGCGCGATAACGTCCCACCGCCGGTGACTGTCAGGCCGGCCCCGCGGTCCGCGTCGGTTGACCCAATGCCCCCACAGGGCTTGCGCCTCAAACATACCCTCCGAGAGTTCGGCCCCCTCAAATTTTAACCCTACACGCGAGTATTCCACGGGGAACGTTGGGTTGTTTTGGCAACCCCCCTCCATTTTTTCGCAATGGACGGCGTCGGCTTTTTTTCGTCAACGACGTGTTGTATTCTTGCGCAGAGCAATTTATGTTGGCCGAAATGACACGCCTCTTCCACGACCATCGTGCAGTGGAGCTCATACTGAGCACGTCGGAACCCCAATCGCACAAGCGCATCGGATTGAGCGTTTCGACAATGCGATGTGGGAGCGGGAACGCGGAAACGCCGTTCTCGCTGGGAGTTTTTCCGAGTTTTAGCAAAACCCAGAGATGAAACACCACCTTTAAGGCACTGGAAACAAGCTTTTAGCTGAAGCCAGCCCTGTTGACCAGGTGTGGGGCGTTGGCCTCCGGGCGGACGGCCCCGACGCCCATGACCCCCACTTGTGGCGAGGGAAGAACTTGCCCGGGCAGATCGTTCTACCGTCCGCGACCTCCTTCGCCACAATACCGACGGGTTGGCACACCCGTCCTCTTCTCCTCAATTCCGCACTCCGATATTGTCCGAAGGAATTCATTAAATTAACCCCGCACCGCTGGCGTGTCTTCGGGTTTCAGCACGTGCTTGGCCCGGTCCTCCTTCGGGGTTTTCGACCCATTTTTCCGACGCACCAGCGGATCACAACCCCGATGTGCTGGCTGTTGCCTCTTGCGCAACGCCCACCCTCGCGGACACGCCCTCGCTCCCCGAGCACGGCCCGGGCCTCGTCGGAGGCACGATTACGCTCGACGAAGCCTCTTTTACCATCAAAATTTCTGTGCATAGCTGTGCCACCGACTCTGCAGGTTTTGGTTGTGTCGCGCTCCTAGAGACTGGCTCCCCCTAGACTTTCATCCGCCGCGACGTCTTGGAGCAGATGCTTGCGGGTGGCGCGGCCGCCGTTAAGTGCAAGCAGGACTCTGCCCCTCGTTCCTGGAGGGGATTCGGCGTATCCCCTCCCCTACGAACTTCGGCAAGCGTCCGCTTGAGCTTCCAACTCTTCCGGGCTGAACAGCCGACAAGTTCTCTCGCCGTGTGGGTCTGCGTCGTTCCGCCCTCCGTTATGCAACACGCGGTGCTCCTGGGACGCGATAGCTAGATGCGTTTTAGTACGGGGTCCTACCGCTTTTTCCCTCCCCGCCCCTCTGACCAGAGAGTTGTCCGGGGCTGACACTATCTCACCATACCCCCACGGGTGCATCGGTTGATGTACCCGACCTTCTCGCTCCTGGCGGAGGTTTCCGCCTCAGTTACAATGTCGCCGATCGCGTCACTTTGTCAGACGAGCCTCAGCTGCTCGCTGTTAACTTGGTCCGTAGTGACAGTGTACCAGCTCTTACAGGCCATTGTCTCGTCGAAATGATGCCCCAGCCGGACCTTCTTCTTGCAGAAGAACAGTTTGCCGCTTCAGCGCAACAGGTCCTCCCCATCAGTGGCGCGACGGACCTCGACCCCAGCGATCTTCTGGGAGTCGCCCACGCCCCACTGATGCGCGCACCCATTGCCGTTTTCCAGATTCCGAACAGTGCACCAGCTGTTTCCCAGCCCATAAACGCGCTTGAGGTGGCGGCCATGGAGGAACTAGGCGACGCCCTCTGCGAATTCCCAGATGTATTTTCCAGCTCCAAAACGGGTTTTGGCTACGGCTCTCTGATGCCCTTCAAAACCTCGGTACCGGAGGGCAGTGCGCCTGTCTCCTCCCGGCTATATCGCATCAACCGGATTTCGGCCAAAGAGGTGGACGCCACCCTCAATCAATACCTCGCTGCCGGTTTGATCCAACACTCGACTTCACTATACTCGAGCCCCCTGATGGTTTGTCCCACACAATCCGGCGGGGTTCGGATCACTGCTATCTACAAAAAACTCAACGGCATCGGCAGATTCAGCCAGCTTCCCATCCCACGGGTGGATCAGGTCCTGGCCGTCGTTTCACCAGATAATCATCCACAAGGACACAGTTCCACTCACGGCATTCTGCACCCCCACGGGTCTTTACAAGTGGCTGGTTATGCTTCAGGGTAGCAGCGCATCGCCTGATTGGTTTGGACCAAGCCTACGGTAGGGGGGGTACCCCCGTCTTCACTAGTGCGTTTGAGCCAGTCGCACGAGTGGCTCTGTACCTCACGGATGAAAACGGTTTAGGCAGTTGTTTTGGAGCAGCTTAGATTACCTTTGCATCGCGGATCGATTTCGTCAATATAAAACATGAATAAAACGTAAGATCGCACAATACCAAAGGGGTCACTCGCGCGAGTGACCCCTAGCCACTGAAATTCAAGGCCCGAAAAAGGGACCCCCCTACCGTAGCCTGGGTCTTTGTGAAGGTGATCAACGAGGATACCAAGGGTTTGGAGCAGGTTGAGGCATACCTGGATGATGTGATCATGTTCGACTTAGACCTGGATGATGTGATCATGTTCGACTTAGACCCGTCAACCCACGTTAAAACCGTCCGTGCCCTCGTCGAGCGACTGCGCAAGCACAGCCTCAAGCTCTCCCCCTCGAAAACCATACTCGGCGCGACGGACGCTGATTTCCTGGGCCACTCCATCTCTCTCGCGGGCGGGCGCCTAAACACCGAGAAAGTGTCGGCTTTGATTCTCATGCCCCCATGCTCCGCGACCTGAAACAACTGCGCTCTCTCCTAGGTGGCCTTTCATACTACCGTAATTTTCTGCCAGATATGTCCAAACGGATTCGACCAATCACGACCTTCCTCAAGAAGGGCGTCAACGTTTTAGTCAGGTCGAGCATGGAAGACATCGTGCGTGACATGCTCGCGGAGCTCGCCGCTCAACCGGTCTTGGCCTTCCCTGATTGGGACGCCGTGGAGGACAGCTCCCGCCCTTTTCGGATGTAATTCGACGCCAGCATTAATGGTGTTGTCGCTACGCTAGAGCAAGAACAGCCTAACGTCTCCGTGAGGCCCATTGCCTATGTTAGCCGCGATACCCTCGACTCGGAAAGACGTTGGACACCGCTTGATTTGGAAGCAGGCAGCATCGTGCGGGCGATCAAGCGCCTTTGAGGCTACCTTTGGGGTACGAGGTTTCACATTTTCTCGGATCACAAGACTCTGAAAAACGTCGGAAAAGTTGGGGACGAAACGCGCGAGTCCAGAGGTGGCTCGAGTAACTCACCGCGTTCGACTACACACTAGAGTACGGGAAGGGAAGCGCAAATGGTAATGCTGACTCCCTCTCGCGGTTGTCACAGCCGGCGACCGAGCACGACCGCAGCGGTTCTAGCCGCCTCACCTCTGTCGACGATGAGGCCATATACCTCGTCAAGGCTTTCGCCCTGATCATCCCCTCCACATCGGTCGCCGGCATTAGCTTGGGTGGGCTGGTGCCCCAACCAGATAGCGCCGTCTTGCGTGGGCTTCCCCATACCTCCACTGATTTTCGCGATGTTTGCGCACATGGGCCATGTATGAGGAGTGAAGACATTTCTGCTCTCACCGGGAGATTCGTCGCCCATGTTTCTGCTTTCGTCGGTACCGGTGATGGCCCCCTCGGCCGCGCGCCATTTTGGCCTGCCGCCGACGCCACTTTCACTCCGGTTTCGTGGTGCCCTCCGGGCCTACTCCGCCAGACGTACCCCCGCGGGCCCCTACGCCCCCATCGGAGACATCAGCGGCACTGCCGCCTACGTACCGCATCTCCACTCGGACGCGCCGAAGAACAGCCGCTGCGGCCGGTGCCGCGCAGCCTGCCGTTGACTATGGTTCTGGACCCGGTAGGGTTCCGCAGACGTCTTCCTCTCGGATCTACCCTCCGCCGCGCGTTCCGCTCCTTCGGCTGCCTTTGTCTGCCGCCCCGAGCGCATCTCGAGCCCCAACGCCTGTCCCGACGGTTCCCATCCCGTCTGACCGCGACCGAGCGGAGCCTTTGGGTGTCCCGCTTTTAGGGTTCTCGACCCCTTCGGAGTCCCCCTCCGCCCATACGGCCGATTTGGACGCCCTCGGCGCTGCTACCGAATTACACCTTTGTGATTCCGCTGCGCGTTATTCGCACGCCGACTGGGAAAGAGAGCAGCGTGCGGAGCCTACGCGCTACGCCGCTATATCATACATTCTTCCCGGCCGGCTGTTGGCCTTGCCCATCGAAACCTTCGCGCGTTTCCTCTCACACCAGCGCCCCCCCTTCTCGGAGATCCATGAGCTCCTTGGCAAAGGCCGTCTTCATACTACCGACGAGGGCATTGCCCTCCTCGTCCGTAATCCAACCCCGGCCCGCTACTCCTTACGGCCTGCGGGGCGCGCGGCTTGCCTTTTGGAGGACGAACCGATCCGTATTAACGTACCGCTACTCATGCACCCTTGGATCATGCAAGCCTGCTATTCGACTGTTTCCTGCCATCTAGGCACCGCACGCACACTTCGCATGTTCGAGTGTTTCTGTTGGTGGATAGAAATGAGCATATGCACCCGCTGGCGGTGGCGCCATCGCTTCAAGTGCCAAGCGCGGAAGACACCGCGAATAACGGTTCGAGGCCCGTCGTTTCGATTCTCCTCCCTCCGGGACCGGGCATTGCGGTAAGCGTGAACTATTTTGGGCCATTGCGGGTCACGCCCCGGGGTAACACCTATATTTCGCTTTTCACCGACCGATTTATCCGTCGTGCGGACATGTTCGCCGTCACCGCCGCTGAATATACAGCTGAAGGCACGGCCAACGTCGTCATCAACCGGTACATTCTTCTACGGGGGTGTCCACGGACAACGGCCTCCAGTTCTGCTCCAAGCTTTTTCACGTCATATGTGGGCTTCTTGGTGCTCGAAAGATCGCCACCAGCTCCTACCATCCAAGCGGTGACGGTGGTGTGGAGCGCGTTAACCACACAATGGTCTAAATACTGGCTATGGTCGCCAACGAACGCCAAGACGATTGAGATGCGCAGCTGCCACACGTGAAGTTCACCTACAACAATTCGGTCAGCACCGCTACTGGCCTAGCTCCCAACGAGGTTCACATGGGCAGGAATCCGCGCCTCCCTCTCACTATTTTCGACCGCTCCCGGGTTGCCGGCCATTAGGGTCTGGCCCGCGACCACCTCGCATACTGCGACATGGCGTCAGAACGCCAACAGCACGCCAACGATATTGTTCGCGAGGTGCATGCCTTAACAGTACGCTCTGCGCCAGGTCTACTTGTCGCCAACGCGCGAAAGCCGGCACGGATGCAAAGGTGCTCAAGACCAAATTCGTGCTGGATTGGACGCGGCCTACAAGATCCTTGCTGTCGACCCCTGCTCCTCTAGCGGCACACCTGACGGTTTCCCCCTGGGAGATAGACTTTTCTATTTGGACCTCCCCACAGACATGCCCGGCGCGTATGCGCACCGCCACGTCTCAGTCGAGTGCTGCAAGCCCGCGTCAACCCATACGACCGCGGCGATATACCTAAGAACCTTCCGGATGGGTTGACGCAGTACGTGCTCAACACTTTACGAAAAAATCCCCCCCATGTCACGTGACCCAAGACGACGTGTCGGCGTCCCTCCAGCGGCTAGAAGTGGAAAGAATCACCGGCCATCATTCGGCCCGTCGTAGGGATGGGGTCATCGCGGTGATGTACGAGACGCGTTGGTCTGGGCTCCCCCGTCCGTCGTGGGAACGGGAAATGGACCTCCAGCTCTCACGCCAGCAGATGTTGCTCTGCTGGGCTGGCACTCCGAATGAACACCGCCAAACCAACCGCTTGCATCGTCAGGTGCACATTGAAGCTGCACAATTTTCCGTGCTAACGGCGAACGTTTCTTGGCACCTAGCTACGGCTGCGTGCCGCACGCTGACTGGTTACCCCACTACAGCACTACAGCACCACGGTGCTCCCCAATGGTGCCCAGTTTAGGTACAAAGCCGCTGACGGCTTGTGGTGGCTTGGGAAAATCAGCGCTCGCACATCCACCGACGGGGAATATTTGGTGCGTTTTCTAGACGACCCGGGACCGATCAAGCTTCCGCTTCCTCCGGCTCACTACACGACTTCAACAGGAGGTGTTCAAAATTCCTGGTGCCTTAAATTCCGTCGGGGTAGATCAGGTGCACGCGGGATTCGAATATAACGTAGATAAAGCTCGAGACGCGGACGTGGCTAGTTGACGTTCAGGCCACCACTGCACTCGAGTATTTTGACCCGGTTTTCCCGGTTTTGAATTTTGCCTCTTCGGGGGATATACGTTTTTTTTGGGGGGGTTTTATTCAGTTTTCGCGGGGGCATTTTCCTGGTAATTCTCCGCCCGGTTTCGACGTGGCCCCCGCAGGATGGGGCACGATGTCCATTCCGCGCGCGCGAACTGGGTTTCGTACGTAGCGCGCTTTTGTACGTTTTTGCAACTGCTTGGGGTTTTGCTCGCGAGGTCGTTGACCCTTCCCCCTTCGACCCCAGCGCTTTCACATTTTGTTTTTGCTTCTATTTTACTACATAGGTCCCGATTCCCCTCTTCTATGACCCCTTTCCCCTCGGTAATCTGCGGAAGTGACAGCTCTCGCGCCTGTCGATCCCGCCATTCACTGGAGTGTTCTGTACCCTTTTCCCCGTCTTCCGTTCTTCGTTTGTGGTTTCTGCTGTTACAGTTTCCCTGAGGCTTCGTATCCTCGCAGGGTAGAGGTGTGGGAATAGGTTGTGAAGAGCCGCATCTTCGAGTCGTGTTCTAGACCGTGGAATTAATGCTTCCCCAAATCCTCCATATTTCTGCATATATGGCTCATCAGGGTGGACTAGTGTTAAGGTATTGCCCTGGAGCCTATAACCGCGTAATATATGGGATACGGCTGGATATGAAGGGTTTCACATGCGTTTGAAGGCATATGCGTATAGGAAAAAGGGGATCATGCTTTTACCTCGCGGAATTGCACGCTGTTCAGTTCGTGCGTGGCGCGTGTGGAACTAATACAAGAGCTTATCTAGTACAAGTGAGTGACCAACGTGGAACATGCCTAGTAGAGAGACCTGCTAACGGTGGCCTGTGTCTGTAACAAACCCTTAATCTTATTATACAAGTGACCATCGCATGAATTCTGCCGCCTGTTGATACTCTACCACGTCTGCGACCGCGCAAATTTCGTGGCAGTCCATGATCTTCCTTACCACGACTGCTTGAGGCGAAATTTGTAAATTGTTTTATCGAAGGTGGGATTGACAATCAACCTCTCGCCTCCCGCCACGTGCAACAATCGCGACGCAACCGCTACTTTTACCTTGAAACCGGACTTGCCTGTCCAGAAAGCTACGCAGAAGACGACCACGTCTCGAATCAATGCGATGCGTTCTGCTGCTGTGGTCAGTCTCTGTGCGCGACAGCGCATATTCCACACTAGATGGCGCACCTGGACTGCCACCGACGGACGTCTCTGCTTCACCCCCACCCCAGCTCATCGTTGTTCCCTCTGCCGTCGGCACCCATCGCAGGGACTGCCCGAGACCCTGGCCTACCTTTCGCTCGAGTGCCCCTACTGGTAACCCGCGGATGATTGTGAACGCGTCCACCTCGGCATGGTTGTCAGCGCCCATCACGAGCTGGGCGTTTCGGAACCGCCCCGGTTGCGCTCGACAACACTCTGTCAGCGCTTCAAGCAGCGCGAACAGCTATTCATAGTTGATGTGTCGGGGGGCAACCACTCGTGAGGGAACCGCTCCATCCGCTGAGAAAATCACCGCCGCGGTATTGATACTACATCGGTCCAGGCTAGTTCAGGGACGGGTGACACCGTGAAATTTACAGGAGCATGCCTACGGGGGGACCCGGAACGAGGTGGTTTTCGAATCGCACCGACATGTGGCATAGGTGATTTGATTGTAAACAAACCGCTCCACCCTTTTTATGCCAGCCCCGAGCGAACCCACGGTAGGGGAGCAGCATATTCTAAGAATTTTCTGAGCTTCTTTCTCCTAACATGATGAGGAACTAGCTTCATGTCTCACCCGATACTACATGACTTCGGAGGCGTTATTCGTTCGCGCAACCCGACCAAGCTTCTATGCCCTAGCCCCAGAGCAAGTGATGCTTGTAACATTCCTAGACCAACCGGTAGTCCCTCGCTATAGGAGCTCAACCAATCAGAATGCCAGAAGCGTTTTCGCACAAGAAGGGCAACGCCTATCGTGGGATGACTCCCTCGCCGATGCCGCCAATGTTGGCGGCGGGGCTACTTTTTACTTACCTTATTTTCGATTATCTCCTTTATATACGTGGAAAAGCCGCTCAGGCGCTTCCTTCGCCAGCGTTCAGGCAATACCACCGTCTCACAGCGATTGAAAGGCAATCCTGCGATCGTCCACAGGCCTTAAAAGGTTCGAATTTTAGTTGCGAAATTATCTATACACTGACTGATACCTGGTAGGTGGTTGGTGTAGTTTCAATCGGTTCAGCACGCGAAATACCTCGATCACTCATGAAGTAATTTCTCTCTTTCTTCCCAAGCTCTTTCTTTTGTGTTTTCCTCTTCTTTCTTATCGTTCTCTTCTTTTTCCCTTGCAAATAGCCTGGTGTGCTGACTTGCTTATATTTCGCCCTCGTATTCACTACGGCTAGCATTGCATGGCCAAATCGCCTTCCGGCACTGTACTTGCAGTGTGCATCTCTGCCTTGCAGTTAGTTTGTGACCACAGAACTCGCCTCTCGAGGAGGAATCGGCACGGACATTGATTGTGCTGGGTGTAGATGCATGTGTGGAAAGCGGAAACACCAGTTTGTTAATGTGAAAGCACACACGATCCTTCGAAACATCACCAACAGTAACTATTATTATCAAAAACAGTAGAACGGTCGTCATGACTTACTTACTATTTTATTGATATTTTTAGTCACTGTTGCCTTCAACTCGACACTTAGACTAATGAGTTTTTACCCTCGGCGACTTTCTGGACAATATGCCTTAGTCACAGGACCTGGTGTCTCCCCTTCTCCCTCCCGGTACGCGTATTGATATGATCGCATACAAGGTCCATTCAGCACTCCTACCAGCTTTGATTCAGCTCTTTTTGTTCTCTCGATTTTCATCAAGTTTGCTAACTCACGCTCTTCTCGAGCTTTTCACTACAAGCAGTTCTCATAGTTTTTTTTTTTACGCAAGGAAAAGTCCCCACGAGCATGAGCGAGTGTGCCCTCGAGGGGACTTGAAAAGGGGACGTTGGTTTTACTAGGACGGGCGATATCCACCTACCTGGTACCATTAACTTTACTGCTCTATCATCGGGGACGCCGACCCTGTATGATACCCAGAAGATCCCCGCGCATCGTCGATATTAGAATAGTTCTTTTTTTTGTGCTCACTCCATCTACTACTGCCTTCGCACTTTCTCTTTCTCTTTCTCCCTCCCTACACGCAACTCGGATCCGGGGTGACTGAGCAGGCTCTTTTCCCCCCTCCCAACTACGACGACAGCATCGACTATCAATTGCAATCCCGTGAAACTGCACAAAGAAGAGCCCTTATGGGTGGCCAGGCCAACCCCACCTGATTTATTCACTACACTACGCTACACTACACTACACTACACTACACTACACTACACCACACCACACCACACTACACTACACTACACTACACTACACTACACTACACTACACTACACTACACTACACTACACTGCACTACTACCCTACCCTACCCTACACTACACTACACTACACTACACTACACTACCAACGCTCAAATAGGACCCACCGATCGACCGTCCACAAGCAAGCCTGAAAAACACTCGGATTTTGTTGCGAAACGTTATAGTCTATACATGCAAAGACTGGTTGTGGTCGTACGTCGATCTCCTACGATATACCAGTACGATGTATAGCCGTTGGAAACGTTAGTAAGTACTGTTTCTACGAGCAGAAGACTGTTCGCTCCCCGCGCCTTATTGGTTTTATTTTTATTTCCATTTTTTTGCTCGTCATCCCTCGATCCCTTTTTTTTTTTTTTGTCTCAACACACTTCTTAATTCTCCTTGTCTCCCTCCCCAGACGTAACTAATACTGTTACAAAGTGTTGAATATTATAAAAATAAGGACACACGCCAGCTGTGAGATCGAAGATTTTGTCGAAATTCATCTATTTTGCAAGCTATGTGTGATAATGGATCGCGCGTATTACGGGTTGTGTGTCCTCATTAAGGATATAGGTCGGCGACATATATATATAGCAACCAGTACGGCTTACTTAGCGTATTACGTTTGTAATGCTGTGCATTTAGCGTACGCCAGCACTGTTTATAGGATATAGTATGAGCTTGTTTAGTTTGGTCCATGTACTTACAAAAGAAGGACGACGAGGCGGAGGAAAACGCGGTGGCGGAAAATAATTGAGAATGGGTTAACCCGGCGCGGGGTTGCACAAAGACGGAAGAGAATAATCAGGAAAGGCGGTTGTATAGATGGGGATGGAGAGGCGGCACTCACGAGCTGCTAGAAGAACCGGGTGGCGTTGTGCGTCAAAGCGGTAGGTTAACTACTCGTAGGATAATCGATTTTTGTTGAGTAGGCTCCAATATTGTCGCGGTGGGAGTACTGGACACCGGACGGTGCAACATTCACCTTGCGTTGTGTCAAGAAGTCCTCGAGGAGAACGCTGGGTTGTTGGTGTTGAGGCGCTCTCCTCATGGTTCGTGATGCTTTTGCCACCATCTCTCCGTTTGCTCGCTGCTAGGCACAACGGGGCTGACAAGATCATACTCTATTGGACGGTAAACCGATGGGCGACGAGATGCCGCTTTAGCCTACGCGCATCACACTGGCACTTACATTCTCGTCCATCTATACTACACGATGGCCTTGGCTTGACTGCTGTGACATATATACTGTCACTACTACTTAGGCTTCATCCCAACTATGCCGTGTGTTCACATCTGCTAGGCCATGGTTTTACATTAAATATATAGACTAGTTTGCCCACCTACTACATAGAACACTCCATTGTTGCAACGTTAGGCTACCCTGAATAGTCTAGCCGTAGCTATGTGCAGGTCATAAGATAATGAAAGGATGCCAATAATACTCGTGAAACACCCAGACATTGGAAGAAAGGGGGACCAAAGATATGGCTATTTGAAACAAACGACGAAAATGAGGCTATTAGTCTAGACTATACAGCTTCCCCCACATCTTGTAAGAAGGCTAAGACGCTGTATTTGCAAGAGTTATAACCCTGTGAAGCACACAAGCGCGGGATTTGAAGTTCGGTAGTAGGCACTGACGGTCTAACAGCAGTGGCAATCGGGGGACGAAGACACGAAGGACACATCCACCTGGGCGCAAGGATACGAAGGGAAACAAGAAGAGCAAGGTATAGACGCGGAAACATAGACAAAGGGGGGAACAAAACATATGTCACGCTTCGAAGGGGAGGTGGCCTCGATGCGAGCACTAACTGTTCAAGACGATCAAGGAGAGACATCGAGGTCGAGCTATTAATACAGTAGTGCATGGTACATAGCGGTGGTTGTACGTTCGTATTCGCGGCGATCGATATACACTTCGACCTACACGCCAGGTATGTAGACTATATGTGCGTTTTCCACCTGCATATATACCCCGAGATAGGTCAGAGCAATGATATCTTTGTCATGGCATAACAGTCCTGGCACTGGTCGCCTTTTGGCGGGTTTTCCCACCCTTTATCGTGCGAGCAAGCTCGTCACATTAATATGATCCCGAATTGTTTCTTGTGTGGCACCAGGTATTAGGCGTACTTGTGGATGTACTCTCAGCACGCAGTAAACGACAGCAACGCACGATTTCGCGAGATATTGCATGACAAAAAACGACAAAAAAACCAAAGTAAAAAATGTTGTTTGGCCCCTCAACAAGGGCGGGGGGGTGGGGGTGGGGTGTTAAGAGAGACTCGGATCCTTGTGCACCGGTCCTTCTGAAATATTCCAGGCAACATGATACGTCCTACTATACTGCCGTGTGTTCGCATTGGATTGATATTTTTACCTACCTATTAGGCTAGTAGACTGCACATCTACTAGCACAACCAGTGTCCGCGTCGATACCTCCTCCAAGAGAGACAAGCCCTGCAGTCGCAAACTACATTGTACACCAGAAGTGCGTATATATATAGACTACTCGTATATACTTCGAAGTATATATTATATTCCGTACAGTAGCAGTGCTGTAGGTACGATCACGCTGGGTGGGGCGTATAATTTTGTCAATCTTTTTTTACCTGGTTGTATTCTGCGAGTTGTGGGTGTGGCACTTTGCCATGTTATTTCACTCTTTTTTTTTCTGTGGCCAAACGCATCACGTGCTCCCACTGTACACACTGTCAAATGCCCACCGGCAGCTACTACTACTACCAAGGTCTGGGGCCTACTTCTCTTTGCGATCGGTGTCATCAGCCGCAAAACCCGCGACGAGAGCTCTACGGTGGGGGTCAACTTTATATGTATAGTCTAGAGCGCGAGCCGCGACCCCAGTTGTTTGCAATCGAAAGCTTTTGGCCCTTTGGGTTTCGCGATATATCGCGATATATGTATGCTCCGTTTTGCAATGGAAACATTTTGTTACTTTACGCCGGCATAGTAATAGGCCCCTAAGCAGGTACTTGCTTAGTTTTGAGCGACAGGCAAAGCCAGCCGCTCGAGCGGCCTACTATGGAGTTCGCAGTAAAAAAAAGGAGCCGTGGTTCCTTGTGTTGTTATTCCTTGCGCCTGTGCCTCATAAGCCACATTTAGACTCCATCTCCACGCCATGGGTGTTTGCTAATCACCCCCCCTGCACTGCCTAGCCTCCTGGCGACCTCGCAAGCAAGCGTTGATTGAGCTTATAGTCCAAACACTAAACACCCTCCTCGACATGGCCACCTGTGTGAGTAGGGCTATATACACGTTGTACAGCGCGTGGATTATGTGCCCATCTGCACCAAAGTGAGTACGATTAGACGAATCTACCCTCAGAGATCCAGTGCGTTACGTGTCCTGCTGTCTGTAATAGGTGCAGCACGCCGGCTTGTTTATCGCGCGAAGCATATCCCGCTGTGCAATTGTTACCGTTGTTGTAGCTTGCCACGCTGTTGCTACGTACTACTACTGTAAGAGCTACATAACATCGACGTGCTAAGTGCTTGTCTTGTGAAACATGTTATACAACGCTGGGCTGTTGTAACCTCTGCCACAAGCTACACTACTCCTGCAGCGACTTCATAATGCTTACTAAACTGCGGCGAAACCAAGGGCACAGCAGTAGTAGATTTTTTTTCCCGTCGTGCGAGTGCCTACCTTTTTTCTATCCGGCCGTAAGGGTAGCTTCTGTGCTTCTCGTTTTTTTTTTTTCGATTTCGCGACATGCACCGCCGCGGTGGGATTGCTTGTCATGCTGCGCCAACAATCTACGTTTAACTCCAGTTTTGAGCGAGATGCACAACCACTCGCGCGAATCGTTTATACTCGGTAGTAAAAATGGGAGCATAACATCCCCCCCACTATATTACTGCTGCAGTGCCGTAGCCTTGGTCGCAAAGAAGTGCCAACCGCTGACAGTGGCCTTGTCGTACGACTCCTTGCACTCATGGTAGTTTAGACACCGAGTGCAATGGAAAGCGCTTCAATTGAGAAGCGCAGATGTTGTGATCGTCATTTTTTTATGACACTTTTTCCTTCTGACTAAGGATCCGGGTGGGTAGGGATGTACTTATTTCATGCATCACCGTCGTCTCAAGACCACAGCACAGCAGCCGGTCGCCCCGGTGATCTAGTGGTTGAGCTCGAACACGACTAAGGCTGGAGTCAGGGGTTCAACGCCCGGTTGGAGATTTTCATTCTCCAGAGACACCGACTACCCTGAGAGATTTATAGGTGGGTAAGCACAGTTCGACGCAAGTCGAGGAGAGAAGACAGCGCTGAATTATTCTCACGATAAAAACGAAGGCGCGTATCTTTTTTTTTTTTTTTTTTATCCTCCGGCGGATGGGGAAAAATAAAGCTTTAACTCACCACACTCCCACGTATTTTCATACGCGTCGTGTGTCGATTTAACTCAGTTGCTTTCGCAGCCCAACGCTAGCTGGCGCACCCTTCGGGTCCCATCGTAGGTATAGCGTAAGCTGTCCCTATCAGTGGTCTTCGTTACAACCCCGGCAGCGCAAGCTGACCCCGGCAGCGCAAGCTGCCGTTGTATACGGATGCGTGTGTATGTCGACCCGGCCTGTCCCCTGAGGGTCAGTTTCGGTGGAGATAGCCATCCGGAATGTCATCTTTCCGGGTAGTGTGGGACTTGCGTAAGCTCACCCACTAGCAAAACCCCTGGCCATGGGAGATGGCCTTCCGCCGGACTTGGTCCAGTTACGGTCCACCCTACCCATTCGGGCGTTGGTCTGAAGGCGCGTATCGTAGTGGGGCGGGGAGAGAAAAGCCTGTTCAGTGACCCCTGGTCTGAGTTACGTCTAGGGAGGAAGTAGGAGAAAGAAAAAGTGCCAAGATAATATTCGCATGTGGGATGAGCAAAACAAAAAGAAGAAAAGACCCTCGAATTCCTATATGGTGGGTCGCTTTTAGAGTATCACAAATTAGCGGATCAGAGCCAATCTGTCTGACGAGTGACTGTACCTGCACGGCTATCGGTTTTGCGATACGCACCGCAATGGCATTGGTTGTTACGCCTCATCCCTCTGTGCCAATTTCTGTGTCCGCCTTGTAGTTGTTGTTGTCTTTGCTTTTGCATTCATTTTCGGCAGGTTTCCTAGTTTTTTTATCGGCGATTCGATCAACGACGCCACATTGCGGAGTCATCCCACGGTGGTAGGGGTTACACTTTTTGGGCCAAACGTTTCTTACCTCTTACCGGTTGAGCTTCTCAAGTGCGGTCGGTATGACATTTTTTTCGAGTATATTTTCTTAGGACTAGCGCGTTGAAGCATTGGTCGGGCTGAACGAACTGGCGCTTTTGAAGTAATGTTTAGGGTGAGATAATGAGCTCCTCGCGCTAGGATCCCAGAAACATCCGCGTGCCCTTCTAGGTCTCCCGTTGTCGACGAACCCGGCCGTATGCATTGCCGTGTGTTTCGCTTCCTCATTCTTTCTTCCGCTTTATAGTATAGATATATATCTTTGCATGTTACGCCCATCTTTTGCTGGGCTTGCTTTTCGATTCAGTATACCACGTCTTAACCTTACTTACCAGAAGCGTCTCATAGCTTCGTTTGCGAGGTATGGGGGTACATATCATTTCGGTCGTTTTGAATAGCCGCATCTTCGACCCCCCTCTTTCCCATTTTGGGATGGTATCATAGTGGCCATCCTTCGTTCGTCGTGTGACCTGCATCCGCGAATATTCAGGATGGGCTAATGTTATGGTGCGATATGCGTATCTAGCTATGTATACGAAGATGCTTAGGTAGCACGGTCCTTGTGGACCTGATGTTGTATTTGGCCGTTCCAGGATTGTTCGTTAGGTCTCAAAGTGGTCGTCCGTGCGAAGTGTGATGGAACAATACTGCTGTACGAGGAGGGTGGCGGGGGATTGATAGCATTTCCCACCCCCATCGATCGACTTGAAGTATTGACCCTACCACGCCTTAAGATCCAAGAAAAGACAATCAGCGAGAGGAAGTTAAACAACGCGAAGCGGTGCCTCCCAGCACCAATACGCCCTGTGCCCTTTACCACCCTGCCGCACCTTGGCAGAACTTGAAGCCCTGCTTGAGGAGAGCGATGATGGGGCGGAGACGCCTCGAAATGGCTTGCCAGGAACTTGCCGTACGTAGTAATTGACGCCCCCGATGAGCGCGCGCACTTGCTTCTGGTTTTCGGGCATGGGCATCTTGGGCATGATGGCGACCTTGTCGGAATTCGGGTGAAAGCAACCGGCTAAGATGGTGTGTCCCAGGAAGTCGGCGTCGGTGTCGCCAAGTTTGGCTTTGGCAGGAGAAACCTTCAGGTTGTACTTCCGTAGGCGCCCAAAGAGGTCGCGGATGTTGGAGACGTGGGCGGTGGGGACGGGGTCGAAGACGATGGTATTGCCGAGGTAGACGGCGACGAGGCATTAACGATGCCGCCGACGCCACCTGTCAAGGTACTGATGGGTGATAAGGGGCGCAGGAGTTATCGGCACCGAGAGGCATCGTTTCGCGCTGTTGAGCGTCTTGTTGGTTATACTTTCTTAGCTCAAGGTTCAGTGAAGGCAAGACTCTCCGAGTAATTTGATGGAGGCGGGAGATGCTATCAATCTGCCGCCACCCTCGTAATATTGTCCTGTCCCATCAACGGTTGTCCACTTTAGGATGTAAAGAACACAATACTGGAACAACCAAATACTACATGAGCCCTACAAGGACCGTTCAAGGGACCTATCGTTGCATCTCTAGCTAGATGCTCACATCACTCTATAACATTAGCCCACCCAACGAACTAGTTTTCAGTCCATGTGTGACTCAGGTAGGGAGGGACCTACGAGCCACTCGCGCGAGCAGCCTGATCAAAAGGGGGGTACATCACCTTGGTCCTCTGAAGTCTCAAAAGCTCAAAACGGTTATCAGCAGTATTCAAATATAAGTATTGTCATCATTTTTGTCATCGTGTTGCCACCCGACAATGTGCAGCATGCAACCTAATTGTAAGGCTTGACATGCAACATATACAAAATAATATAAATATATAGTCCAGCTGTGAGATCGAAGATTTCGTCGAAACTAATCTTTGCGAGCTGTGTCTGATACTCCGATCGCGTATTGCTGTGTATGTCCTCATTAGGGATATAGGTAGGCGATTCCCCTTAGAACTACAGTGTAACTTGAACCAGGGTCAACAGGGTGATGTTAAACAATCTGTGCGCGAAAACTATAAACCCGTTTTTTGAGGGGGACAAAGTACAACGGCTGTGGAAGGAATGTATCCGCTCATCATGTATATCCTGTAAGTCGTATAACCGGTGAGGGGAGGGCGGAGGTTTTAGGGGGGGTGCAGGGCGGGGCGGGGAGGGGGTGAAAAAGAGGGGGGGAGGAGGAGGCAGGGTTATAAATAATTTTGTCGCGAGGACAAACAAGGTCGCAGTGCTATACAGGACCACGCTTGTTATGCGTGTGTTAACATGCGGCAAATTTCTGTTTAACCGGGCACAAAAATACAGGAAAGACTAGGAGAGGAAGGGTGGGTTTGGGGAAAGTCTCGCCGTTCTTTCTCTGTATCGTTCTCATCTATTGGTTCCGAAACGCTTAACGAGCATGTGTTATGTAATAAGTTTTGGCGTACATCGCTCACAAGCAGCTACAACGCTTACTTGCTTTCTTTCGAATCACTGACGGAACGCCGTTGACCTATTTACGCTGCTTGGTTGATACTTTAGCGACCGATGGGTTATGATTCGTACACAGACCCAGGATATTGAGAGCTAAAGTGAACACAGAGTAGTGTCTTCTAATTTTCGGAGAGAGAGCGGACTTGGTACACGTTTCTCTGCTTCACACTCTGGTCAGGTGCACTTTGTATCTCTCTAGGATGAAGAATCCGAATAAACACTTCTCGGTGTTTCAGTGATGATGTCCTTGGGTAGAAATTGCCGATATAACGGAAAGACAGAACACACTCCACTCTATCTAGCTTAGCTTATGAGCTAGCAGCGCAGCTGCTGCTGCTGCTGCTAATTGGCGATCATAGTCAGTGTTTGATTATCACAATCAGTTACATGATTTTCAAAGTCCCACTCCAAGATTGTCGGTTATCACCGAGGCTACGGGGTAGGGGATATCCCGTGTTCCTCAACCGGGTTTTCACCAGCCACTCGCACGAGTAACTCTGTAGTACCTCACTGACGATGAAGGATACGGTAGGAGACTACCCCCGATTTTTACCGCCGGGTGTTGACCATCAATATCGCGTGAGTGACCTCGTACTTCACGGACAAGAATAAGTTGAGCGATTTTTTTTATGCAGAGCGTAGATAACCATACGATCCCTTTTCGTATTAATATCGAGAAATTTTGAGCAGCAAGAAAGCCGGTGACCGGAAGGAGCAGAGAGGTCACTCGCGCGAGTGACGCCGACCCCCCGAGCCACACTGGAAAAAAAAGTGGCCAAAAGGGGGTAAAACAACATAACCCCGCTACCGTACCATTGGCCTGACCAAGCTTTAGACATTTTGTTGGGCGATTTTTTGTTGGTGTAGCGTAGCTAACCTTTCATTGATATCGCAAAAAAAGCAAAACAGCACACGAAAGCTTGCCTCATCATATGACCGCATGGCTACTAGCAACAGAGGGGCCACTCGCGCGAGTAACCTCGAGTCATCGCGCACAAAAAGACCCCAAAAGTGACCCCCCTGCGGTAGCCTTGGTGTTATTGATTCTCGAAGTCAGTCAGTCAGCTATTGATTCTCAAAGTCGGTTGTTCATTCTCAGTGCCAGTTGTTAATTCTCAGGGTCAGCTATTGGTTCTCAAAGTCAGTTGTGAATTATCAATGTCAGTTGGTAATTCTCAGGGTAAGCTATTATTGGTTCTCAAAGTCAGTTGTGAATTCTTAATGTCAGTTGATATTTTCTCAGGGTCAGTTATTGATCCTCAAAGTCAGTCGGTCATTCTCACAGTCAGTTGTGAATTCTCAGTGTCAGTTTTCGATTCTCAAAGGCATTTGTTAATTCTCAATGTCAGTTGTTAATTCTCAGGGTCAGTTATTGATTCTTAAAGTCAGTTGTTAATTCTCAAAGCCCGTTATGAATTCCTCAAAGTCAGTTGTTCATTATCAAAAGTCAGTTTTTGATTCTCAAAGTCAGTTATTGATTCTCCAGTCAGTTACTATTGTCATAAGGCTTAGTTTGGGTAAGCTACTGGTTAACCTTTTGCAAGTGAGTGGTCAAACGGACTAATACCCTACTAATTCCTTAACAAATGGCGTCGTCGACAGACCATGGGTTTTTTGGGTCGTGGGTTTGATCCCCACCATTCACAATAATAAACTTTTCAGATTTTCCCCATGTGAACTTGAAAAATACTCTCCCTGGTACCGCAGGGAATGAAACAGCTTGGAGAAAGGACAGGTCTGCCCGTATATCCGGTGGGCGGAGTTTCTGCGGTTAACGCAGGAATCTGTGAGGGCGTGGTGTGCGCGGACAATGTCGTTCGCGCGCTTTTTTTGCCAGTTGGTGGTCAAGTCGCAATAGGCCAGGTGGTCACGGGCCAGACTCTAGTGTCGGTTATTAGTACGGTATTAGTGCGTTGATTAAGGTATTAGTGGGGTATCTGTGTTATTATTAGTCCGTTTGACCACTTGCAAAAGGTTAACCGGTAGCTTACCCAAACTAAGCCTTACAACACTCTCCCCCCTGAAACGGCGAGATAGCAGGTCGGCCGGATATACGGGCGGACCTGTCATTTATCCAAGCCGTTTCATTCCCTGGGGTACCGGGGAGAGTATTTTTCAAATTCGACGTGGGGAAAATCTGAAAAATTTATTATTGTGGATGGTGGGGATCGAACCCACGACCCGAAAAACCCATGGTCTGTCGACGACGCCATTTGTCAAGGTATTAGTAGGGTATTAGTCCGTTTGACCACTTACAAAAGGTTAACCGGTAGCTTACCCAATCTAAGACTTACAACACTATGAGGTTACCTTACCGCTTTTTTTTCGAGGAAACGGTTGACATACTCTTTAAATTATACCTGGTACCTGGTATATATACCCTAACCCTCACCCAATAAAACGCAACTAAGCAATCAATGTGGGGTGAAACCTGCTTCGTCTCGTACAACAGTGTGCGTCAACCATCGTCTCGAAAAATTGGTAAGCTCTGCCAAGTACTGGTTATTATACACTGCCGGCGTGCCGGCGACCCCGGTGGCTCCTATGTGTAGTGTTAAGATACGGCCTCGAAAGGCCTGTAATTATATTATCCGAATTTGAGATCATTTGGATGGGTTTCGTATGATAAGGTTGGCGGTTTATATTCGGGAAAGTCGATCTCGGAAGCTATCCCGGGCTCTGGTGGAAACGAATAAAGCTTCACCTCTACGAAGGAACGAAAGTGAGTACTCTCCGAGGACCTGCTCAATTGGCAGACCTGCAGGGGGCACTCTGTGTCCCCCACCCTTTAATTTAACATGTATGTGGCGTTGACGGCAGGATCTATAATCATTACGAATTTCTTTCACTTTCTTGTGGAAGATGTCGTCGGCCTACACCAATAATAATATACGGCGGAGCATGAGAGTTAGAGTGACATTATATTCGCACCTGTGGTATCGTATAGTATAAAAATAAAAATAGACTCCAGCTGTGAGATCGAATATTTTGTCGAAACTCATCTTTGCAAGCTGTCTGTGTGTGATATATACCAATATACCTGGTATATATAGACATACCAGCAGGTATATCTACCATAGATACAAGAATTTACGTACGAACCCGGTAGACCCAATTGCAGGTAGCCCACTCCTATATTTACCATTATATATACAAGAATTTACGTACGAACCCGATAAACCCAATAATTGCAGGTAGCCCAGTCCAAAGTCAACTCAAACACTTTCTAGAACACTTACTTGTTGTTTCATGCACACTGAATTCCACAGATAGATAGATCATGATGACGTCTGGTTTTGTCCCCCTCAATTCGGGTTATTATACAGTTTCCGTGCGCAGAACAAGGTTAAACGTCTTAGTCCTCTCAACCCTGGCATTCGCAGGGGAGTCACCGACCTGTATCCTTCACGAGGGTGTACACACCCCGTAACACGCGATATCGAAGTGTCGCACGCAGCTTGCAAAACTGAGTGTTAATCAAAAACACTTTTTGGTCGATCTCACAGCGGAAGTGTATTTTTTCATTTTTTCTAGTATTGCTGCAATTCCCACCCACCCTCGTCCCCAACGCCCCCTCCTTCACCCACCACCGGCGCCATCGCCTAGACCTAGCACCACGCGTATAGCCAACCCCTACATCTATGCGATCTAAAGCCCTCCCCCCCCGCCCCCGGCCCCCCCCCCGCCACATTCCTCCCCCTCCCCCACAACAAGAAATATTTATAGTTTCCACGCACAAACAGACCTGCCCTACCCGTCCCCTCCCCCCCATTCCCCCCTCCCGCCCCCCTTTTGATCAAAATCAGCCCCCCACGTCGTTAAAAACTCCGCCCTCCCCTCACCGGATATTCGACTCACAGGATTCATTTGATAAACTGATGCATTTCCTTCCACACACAGCTGTCAGATTTTGTCCCCCTCAGAAACGGGTTTTTTATAGTTTCCGCGCGCAGACTGCCTAACATCACCCTGTTGACCCTGATAGCTACACTGTAGTTGCAAGGGGAGTCGCCGACCTATATCCTCAATGAGGACACACAACCCGTAATACGCGCGATCGGAGTATCACACACAGCTTGCAAAGAAAGATGAGTTTCGACAAAATATTCGATCTCACAGCTGGAGTGTAATTTAATTTTCATCATATACGTAGTAATAAATACAGTAGAATAAATAGTACTGTTATTTCACCATATATATACCACACCTGATTTTTTTTGTTGTATACCACACTTAACATCAAATCTGCTAGAATAACAAACACTACCAGGCAGTTGATATCACCTCATTATTATTTTTTTAGCCAATCATGCCGTAGCTCCAATTCATCCCCCCCGCCCCCCGATCCCTCTTGTTCAAACTCCCCACATAAAATGAAAATCTGCCAGAGTAATAAACACTACTACCAGGCAGATACGGCCTCGAAAGTAGAGTTGTGCCCCGGCTCGGCGAGAACCGGGTACCTGGTGCCGGGTACCCGGCCCGGCCGGGACCGGAACCGGACCGGTCCAAGTCTGCGACCCGCGGGTATCTGTGCCCCGGGTACCCGGTTCTACTATAATATACGGAGCCCCTGAAAACTTGCTGCACACAGCACAACAAGATACCCAACACACAACACACACGATACTCTTACCTGAGTTGTTGACCGAGGTTCGGTGTTTGAATTGTTCCAACACGAAACACTTGCCCGATGTCTAGCAGAGTAGCTGGCATACTTTGCGTGTTTTCATTTCTTGGCTTCTTGGTTGTCAATGCAGAACCCAGAACATAATTCAGAAGTCTCCCTCGATCTTGCTGATATATATCGGAGAAACGGGGGGGTGGCTGAAATAGATCGAACACAATGGTTTTCCCGTGCGGGCTTGATAGTTGATATTGTATAGGAGAGAGGGAGGAGCGATGTCTGTTCATCTGTTTCGATAGGTACGGTGTGGGCGTGTGGGCCAATGTTTCCCCAGCACCAATATACATTATATTCTCCTCTGCTGTCTGTCGGTGACGGGATTTGTCGCATGAAATTCGAACAATCGTCCTCGGAGTAGGATTTTGCTGATGACGAGCGCAATAATGGGCAACAAGGGTATTACAGCAGTATCACAGGTCAGTATCATGTATTATTATAAAAAATGAAAATACACTCCAGCTGTGAGATCGAAGATTTCGTCGAAACTCATCTTTGCAAGCTGTGTGCGATACTCCGATCGCGCGCATTACGAGTTGTGTGTCCTCATTAAGGATATAGGTCGGCGACTCCCCTTACAACTACAGTGTAGCTATCAGGGTCAACAGGATGATTTTAGTCAGTCTGTGCGCGGAAACTATAAAACCCGTTTCTGAGGGGGACAAAATCTGACAGCTAGCTGTGAAGGGAAATGTATCCTTATATCAAGTAAACCTTGTAAGTCGAATAACCGGTGAGGGGGGTGGGGCGGAGTTTTGAAGGACGTGGGGGCCTGGTTTTGATCAAAAGCGAGCGGGTTTGGAGGGGGGGGGGGGGGGGGGAAAGGGGGCAATTTGTGCATGTAAGCTATAAATCCTTTCGAGAGGATAAATCTGACGGTTTTGGCACCAGTATATTATTGGGGGCGGGGGGGGGGGGGCGGGGGGGGCAGCTCAATATATATGTGCCTGGAAACTATACATTATTTTGAGGGGATAAATGTGACGGTTTTGGAAGTAATACATCAGTTTATCATGTATATCCTGGGGTAAGTCGTACAATCATGTATGTATCAACGAAAACAAAACCCGGTCTAACCTACGTTCTTTTCACTTTGCCACAAAGTAGAGATATCCACCCCCCTTGCCTTCTTCTGCTGTTATTTGTCAAGACTCATCGTACAGTAAGAGACAAAATCGAGTCTTCTTCTCCCACCTACCTCCTTACCACGTCGTTTGAGTACCTTTCCGCTTCCAGGCCGGTAAAAAAAGCAAGCGCGGGGGGGGTAAATACGGTATGATAGCCCGGGTACCCGGGTACCCGGGCCGGGCCAGTCTGAATCCCTCAAAACCGGGCCGGGTACCCGGTCCAGAATTCTGAGGCCGGGGCACAACTCTACTCGATCGAAAGGCCTGTAATTATCCGAATATGAGATCATTTGGATGGGTATCGTATGTCATATATATGATAAGGTTGGCGTTTCATATTCATTCGGGAAATTTAGGAAATAGATCGGAGGCACGTGCCTCAGATCTCAGAAGCTATCCGGGGCTCTGGTGGAATCGAATAAAAAAGCTACGTCTCTACGAAGGCAAAAAAAAAGTGAGCATTCTCCGAGGACCTGCTCAATTGGCAAACCTGCAGGGAGGGGGCACTCTGTGTCCCCACCCTATTCCTTAACAAATGGCGTCGTCGACAGACCATGTTTTTTTTGGGTCGTGGGTTCAAATCCCACATCTATCTACCTACGAATAAACCTTTTCAGACTTTCCCCATGCATGTCGAACTTGAAAAATTCTCTCCCCGGTATACCCAGGAAATGGAACTGCTTGGATAATTGACAGGTCCGCCCGTATATCCGGCCGACCTGCTATCCCGCCGTTTCAGGGGAGGGGAGTGTTATAAGGCTTAGTTTGGGTAAGCTACGTATTGGTTAACCTTTTTTCGCAAGTGGTCAAACGGACTAATACCCCCCACTACTAGTCTAATACATTAACATACGCCCGTAAAAACGCCGCCCTCTCCTCACCGGTTATACGATTTACAGGATACACTTGATAAACTGATGCATTTCTTTCCACAGCTAGCTGTCATATTTTGTCCCCCTCAAAAATAAATGGGTTTTATAGTTTCCGTGTACAGACTGACTAACATCACCCTGTTGACCCTGGTACAAGCTACACAACTGCTGTATTTCCAAGGGGGGTCGCCGACCTATATCCTTAATGAGGACACACACCTAGTAATGCGCGCGATCGGAGTATCACACACAGCTTGCAAATATGAGTTTGGACAAAATATTCGATCTCACAGCCGGATTATATTCTTATTTACATGATATAATACGCCGAATAAATATAGTACGACCCCTCCTTCCCCACCACCCGCACCATCGCCTAGACCTAGCACCACGCGTATAGCAAACCCCTACATCTATGCGACCTAAAGCCCCCCCCCCCCCCCCCCCCCCCCCCCCGCCACCCCTCCCCCACAAGAAGGATTTATAGTTTCCACGCACAAATTGCGCTGCCCCACCTGTCCCTCCCCCCCGCCCCCCCTCCTGCCCCCCTTTTGATCAAAATCAGGCCCCCACGCCCTTCAAAACTCCGCCCTCCCCTCGCCGGTTATTCGAACAGGATCCACTTGATAAACTGATGCATTTCCTTCCACAGTCACAGCTGTCAGATTTTGTCCCCCTCAGAAACGGGTTTTATAGTTTCCGCGCACAGATTGATTAACATCACCCTGTTGACCGTGATAGCTACACTGTAGTTGCAAGGTGAGTCGCCGACCTATATCCTTAATGAGGACACACAACAACCCGTAAAACCCGCGATCGGAGTATCACACACAGCTTGCAAAGAAAGATGAGTTTCGACAAAATATTCGATCTCACAGCTAGCTTGAGCGTATTTTAATTTTTATAATATAGTTATGCGACTATCTATGCGGGCGCTCATGCGTGCACTTTAGGCACGACATTCATTGTTGTGTAGGTTATTTATGTAATTTATTGAGTCGAGTATAATAAATCGAATCTGTTAACCACATATAACAGTAACCTGTATTGTAGGCGCATTGCCTTAATTGTCCTTGTCGGAGTTTAAACGAGTACTATATTATAATAATATATACAAAATAACGCGCACAAGAATTGCCGACAACAAGAGGAGGAGGTATCCAATGAAAGTGACCGACAACATGCTCCGAATAATAAATTATCAATAGGACGCGAGATCAAATAAGCTGAAGGCCAACCATGTATTTTGTGGTATGGCATATGGCATACATATATACATAGTCTATATACATATACACCGTGTTGCAGTATTGACAACTCTGTAGTCTACATACTACATACAGAACACAGTAAATGCTACAGAGCACCGCAAATATTATTAGACGTGCGTTTTCTTTGTGGAGGTGGAGATGGTGGTGGTTGAAAATGGATGCGCGGACGGGGGACAGAGGACCGCAGGCGCATGGCGGAGACCGGTACGTACCACCACCAGACTCCGCTGCAATGCTATCATCCTCATCGTCGCCATCATTGAGAGCAGGAGCACCCAGCCACCTTTTCTGATCGTCTCGTCTCTGCACAATAATAAAGTGAGAGTTGAGAATCCCCATTCGTCGTAGCTCTTCTTGGCTTTATCCAACGTGTATTATTATTGGTGTATGGGGTGTACCGGTATCCAGAGAGTGGGTTCGATGAGTAGTAGTACGTTCATGGCATGAGGGTGCCCAAAATGTAGATGCGAAGCAGATCGAACGGCGATTAGGACCCAAAAATATACCACACACCAGAGGTACGACAGGTATTATAACATACGTGAGGGAGGGAGGGAGGGGTTACCCCACAAGCGGTATTAGTAGGTGTTATTGCGGAGTACTCTTCTACATGGTAGAAGTGTGAGCTATCGACAAGGTGTGACAGGATGTGGGTTGTCTCATGATCTGCAGAAAATGCATTACGTCATAGCTCTCTGCTGTGCGTAGTAGTAGGCAGATAATGGTTCAGTGAGTCGTTTAGCCTGCCTACGTTCTAGGGGCATGTACGATGCCTGGTCTAGTGAGACGTTTTGAGCAAGGAATCGCATAGTAATAGGTAGTAATATTACTCGTTTTTTGTCGTTGAGCTCTGCTACTATTATTAGTCTAAATATTATACCATCACAGCCTATTATCACCTTTACTTTGGAACGGCTCAACCCCTCGGAACCATTTTTTTTTTGGCTCCACCAACCGTCTGGGCATCATAGGCGTCTTCCTTTGTGCACCCCGGTTTGTGCCTTCGTGTGCATCGCCATTGGGGTTCCACAATCCCTCCTCTGCACATCGAGTTTCATAAAAAAGTAGTCTATGCACATGTATGTGTAAATAGACTGGACTAGTCTTCTAGTCTAATAGAGATACATATATGTTTGCCAACTCTCGCTTGCGTAATTTTGGCGACGGAAGAAGACTCAGAAACAGGTCACAAGTATGCCGTTGCGTCGTCTATTTGTACCAGAGTATGTAAGTAAAACAAACACAACCATCCCCGCTTAATTTCTTGTTGTAAACACGTGATGATGTAGTACTTGACCACGTGTACACTCAAAAGTTGTCGTAGTAGTAGCATAGTATTTAGTCGTAGTGGCGCTATTGAGCCTATTCTTCTTCTACTACTACTACTACTACTACTACTACTGCTACTACTACTACTACTACTACTACTACTACTACTACTACTACTACTACTACTACTACGACTACTGCTGCTGCTACTACTGCTACTGCTGCTATTGCTACTACTACTGCTGCTACTGCTGCTACTGCTACTACTGCTGCTACTACTGCTGCTACTGATACTACTACTGCTACTGCTACTGCTACTACTACTGCTACTACTACTACTACTACTACTACTACTACTACTACTACTACTACTACTACTATTCTCCCACCCAGTAAACACACACCATCCTGAATACCGCCTCGCCGAGGAGCGGGTCTACTCTTCCTGGTATCCCCTGTTGTTGGGGACCAAATCTACAATTTCAATGCGTATGTACGTATGATGTGTGTATCTAAATCCTTTTCTCCACATCGATCGGGTGGCGCGGTCAATCACCGACGACTTGTCGCCCGATACATGGATACTGCCGCCCCTTCGTTGGGAGTGGGGAAACGGTTTTCAAGCCTTGGCAGTATCACGTGTCAGCTTGGTGGGGTGTGATCCGCATTGTGTGCGTGCAGGTATTAGACTAGGCATGCATGCAGTGCCCCTGGTTTTTTTCTTGCACAACAGGCGATATCTCAAAAAGCACGCGTGTGCACGCCTACAAAGCCTGGCCCGAACCCTAGCCGCAACCAACCTCAAGATCGAAGAAGATCCAAGCTCCCCCGGGAGAGGTTACATCTCGCTAGAGAGCATGAATTAGCAAACTTCTTCGATGAAAACCGACGAGCGTTGGGACTGCTGAACCCTCTGCGCGACAGAAACGAAGGCACGTACCGGGGCGGGGAGAAGAGCGGGACGACACCTGTGACCATGCCCGACTTGTTGTCCGGAAGCTGGAAATAGAAAAAGTGAAAATTAAAAAATAAGAATCGAAAATGTCCCCGTAGGCAGGGGAGATGTGCTGCGGTTTAACTTGCAGTATTAAATTATAGTCTTTTTCGTGTAGTAGTCTATCCTATGGTCGTGTTACGCGTGTTCGTGTTATTATTTGGCATATATAGCTACGCGAGTAGTTTATACGGAGTATATAGTAGTTTCAATTGCATTGCCAATCTTATAGTATCACATAATCATGCGTGTTATATTATCTCCTCCTTCCTGATCATGTTTGCAATCAGGCGACATCATCATCATCAGTCAATTCTGCGCATAATATATTGTGTGCGGCGTAGTGGATAAACTTCGACTCAGTCCTCAGTCCTCCATAAAACAGCAACTGGCTATAGTCTAAGGCTGTGCATTCATAATAACGAGAGCTATATCCGCAACGTGGCGTCGGCGGCTTCTTCTACCGCTCGGCTTCTACACACAGCTTCCGCTGGTTCTTAGTGAGGAATACTACACACACCGCGACTGCTGAGACCCAAGTGATTGTAGCCGCACCGTTGTGTTTGCTATACGGCGGTCTCGAAGCTGACGCCGCGGCACCACCTTTATGGATGCCGCTGTGTTGTACTTGTGTTTTGGCTGTGGCTTGCATGCAATACCGCTGTGCCGCTGCCAAGGAGGTGCTCCGTCTAAGCCACTGGTTTTGACACTGCGGTATGGTCGCTGCCGTTGCTAAATATCTATCGTTGACACCGTGATGCCATAGAGCCGCAACCGACAACGTCCTTCTTTCGTCTGATGGAGATACCGCATGGATGCGTGATGGAGAGGGTAACTGTGCGGGTATAGGTTGCCGATACACCCGATCGATGTCGAAGTAAGTAGTGCAGAACGCAAACAGAGTGAACTCATGGCTCATGTTCGTGCAGGTGATGAACTATATAACCGCAAAGACCATCAATTCGAACCCCTTGCGAGACCCTCCCCCGCCCACTTTTAATAACAGCGCACACGCGCAGAGTCGGTGCTCTATGGATGGGCGGCACCATTTGCTTGTTTGTTGCACACGCTAATGTTTGGCGACCCCCCCCCCCCCCCCCCCCCCCCGCCTGCAAGTACACACGCGACTCGTAACGGCATAGATAGTCCCACGTCGTTGTTACATACCAGGTACCTTGTACCAATTCCGCTGATAGGTAGGTAGGAGCGGCCCGGAGTCGAAGTGGCAATGTCTGCGCTACCGATATAATAAGGAGTATATAATCTCGACGGCCTGCCTGGGCACACGGCATCTCTTCGACTTGTGCTTAGCTCCGTCACGTTGCTGCTATTAATATTAAGAGATGGCGATATTAAATCAAGCTCCCCAGTAACATAAAGATGCTGTGTATTTACGTCCTGGTTTGTGGGGCAGGCATGCGGTAGGTCGACCACCAGGTAGGACGCCTGGGTTCGGTACCTAGATCGCGCATGGCGTACGTACGTGCAGCTGACACTACCGCTTCGCCAGAGTTTTTCCGCCACAGAAGCGGGTGGGTGGGCAAAGGCTCAAAGTCCGCCGCTCCTTGCGCCCTGCCGGTTTAGGCAGACGAAGCTTGAGACCCGATGCAACAGCCGTTGCCGATGTTGCCACTGCGCAGTCGGCTGAGATTGCGTTAGTTTGGGCGAAACAATTGGCAAGGGTGAGACATGTGGACCGAATTTAGTGGCCAGCATTGAATACTAGGGAGCAAGAGGAAGTGTAGCCCCAGTCCATGTGTCAGCAGAAGAGGGTTAACGCGATGGCAGCCAACGTCGCTTCGCTCTTAAAGGATCATTGTCATAGCTACGTGTGCTGTTAGACCATACTGCTGCGAAATGCTAGCGGTTACTCGTACGAGGTTCACATAGCGATCACCAGCGAGCGCGGTGTTGACATCATCAGGCAGATCGGGAGCGGAAGACGGAACGTATATAAACTATATCGTATACCTTTTTTATTCACACTTCTCCACTCTCCAACATCTGGACAAGCCGTGGTCACAGGTGTGTCGTCCATTTCCCCCCCCCGGTTCTTGCCTTCAATTTTCATCGCGCATACTTGTGGGGCTCAGCAATCCCACTGCTCGCCGTTTTTTCATCAAGTGTTGCTAAGTCACGCTCTCGCGCTTTCCGCAAGTCAATTTGTGCACAAAAAAAAGTCCCCAGCGAATTTATGCGAGTAATATGCACTCGGGGGGACTCGAACCCACGAAACCGACCAACGATACCAGGCTCAAGGACAATAACCTGATACGCCATCGGGGTGACCGGTTTACACTGCACGGTACCAGGCATCATATCTCGTCTCCCTCTAACAACATCGAAACTAATTGATTATACCCCATCATCGTCTCCCTTCAAAACCAATCAATATAGTTTACATACATACCTGGTGCCTCGAAGGTGAAAGCTAATTTATGTATTGAATTGGTATGAAACAATTATGGCATTCGGGTGGCTACCACTAACAGTGCCCCTGGGGGGGGGGCGCTGAGCAAAAGGGCCCCCGTGCCTTTAAGCGGCAGCGCAAGGCGAAACACCCGACATTTTTCGATTTACCGCTCCCTTTCAGACGTTTTGCCGCCGGTACGCTGGTATGTTAGATATAAAAAACGAGTGGGTGAGATAGTCGACCCAGTCGCCAAGTGGGAGAGGGGAAGAGCACGGGCTAGAAGTGGAGGATGCGTAGGGCCGCAGGCTGGACCATGGTGGAGGAGACCTCATGTAATCCAATACTTGTTTCAGGTGGTTGGTGTGGGCGTACAAGAATACAACAGGACATTTTCCCCCTTAAGATCTCAATGACATTACTACTAGACGACCGACTAGACGGCTGTTGCACTAGTTCGTATATGTGGTCTTATACCAGTCCTTTTTTGCCGTAGTGTTGATATTATTAGCAGTTTTTTTCATATGTTTTGCGACCAGGTGTATTATACCATATCATTTTCAGTACCAGGTATTTAAGAACCCTATATCTACACCAACGCACCGGTGGGGCATGATATGTGTACGACATATGTGGTTTGTAACTTTTCTCTCGGCGACTATTGCGTACTTGCATCTCACGGCAGTTCAAATGCGTATTAATTCGAATCTATTTACCGTATCACTGCGTGCTGTAAACTACTCGTGCCAATACTCCCCGCCGTTTAGACCGTCCGAGTATCCACATCTTGTTATTAATAGGGATGACTGCAATAACAACAGGAACAACCGGAAAGCCGACAGCACAAGTACACGGCGGAAAGCCGACGACAACAACAGAAGAAGTATGGGTCCCGCGTGGTATCATTTTTCTGGGTTGAAAAGGGGCGCGAAGATTCTTCTTGAGTTCTCCGAGCAGAATCCATGGCGAGGAGAGATCCCCGGTGACCAATACTTTCGAGGCGACCTAGATTAGGAACTCGAAAGTATATAATATACTCTGGATATATATATAGACTATAGACTATCTATGCAGATTTAATGGCAGGTCGATGTCGCCCCTGCCTTGTCGAAGGAGATGGCCAAGGAGGGGACGATAGATTGATCCATACTATTAATTCAAGATGTTGATAGTAGTTTCCACCTTCGAGGCACACGATGTGTTTTTGCTTCGTTGCACATAGATAGTCTAGTCTATAATAGGGTTTATGTAGTTTCCGCGCGCAGATTGATTAACATCACCCTGTTGACCCTGGCACAAGCTACACTGTAGTTCTACGTAAGTAAGGAAGTCGTTCACCTATAATAATATCCTCAATGAGGACACACACCCAGTAATACGCGCGATCGGAGTAGTATGACACACACAGCTTGCAAAGATGAGTTTCGACGAAATCTTCCTCGATCTCACAGCTGGATCGTATTTTATTTTTGATACTTGTAATATAGGACTATTGATACGACCCACTAGAACACCGCTCAGCCACGTGCCCCATGGGTGAGTGGTCTAGTGGGTACTCCTTTGTAGTGCTTCAACAACAAAAACATCCCGTTGAATTCACCGACAACAGCTTGCGAATTCGTCCACCTAGCTAGGACCAAGTAAGGCAACTACTACCATTGGTAGCCCATCTAGGACCAAGTAACTACTACTACTGCTACTACTACTACTGCTGCTACTACTACTACTGCTACTACTACTGCTGCTGCTACTACTACTGCTACTACTGCTACTATTAATACTACTATACTACTATACTACTGCTGCTACTATAGGCACAGTGTAGGGAGAATTTGTCTTGAGGGTGATACATAGCATAGATATGCCGATGGATGGATGGATGGTGACACATGGGATGCACATGCACTAATCAAGGCACTCGTCGGACGCTGTTGGAGAGGACACAAACCAGAAAAACCATCACACACACCACCCCCACCGTCTATGGGCAGAGGCATAAAACCTGGGCCTGTCGAGCCCACAGCCACCAGACTGCAGCTAGTTTGCTGCTACGCTACGGGTACCATCATTGTTATGGTACAGTCCCTCTAAATGATAATCCGGGGTACTGGGGTAGGTAGGCTAAGCCCCTTATTCAAATACGACATGGTGATCTCTTCTACATTAACTTTATTTTAGTATAGCCCTTCCCGAATGCTAGCATCATACATGATTTCCTCGGAGTTTCCACAGGCGGAGATTCCTGCGACACTCTTTCTTATGAGATGGTCGATAATGTTGCGTTACAGAGATCTCGAAAGCACTTCATTCATCGACCGGTCGTCTCGACTGTACACAAGTAAAGCGAATGCTGCGAACCACACAATGTTGTGTCTAGAGAGCAAGCATTCATTCACCGACCGGTCGTCTCGACCGAACGCAAGCAAAGCGAATGCTGAGAATCACGGTGTTGTGTCTTTCTTTGCCTGCCCGATATATTCTATTTACTTGAAGTATTAAATGTACAGAGCAGTTTGTTGGCACCGGCATACGTACCGTGTAGTATGCTCAAGGTGTGGACTTGGCACCTATTCCATGCAGAATCTGATGCGGACCGGGGCAAGGGGGTGCTTTAGACAACACATTGCAAACCTACATGTAACACACGCGGGTTATCAAACCATCACAGATAGGAGGGGCTTGCCATGGGCCGACGCTTGTGGGCTGGCCCATCATTATTCACAGAGTGGGCCGCGGCCCGGCCCGGCTCATCAAGTTTTCAGAGGATACGCCGCGACTCGGCCCTGCCCATCAAAGCTTCAGAGTGTGGGCCGCGGCCCTGCCCTCCCCGTCAAATTATCAAAGAGTGTGGGCCGCGGCCCGGCCTCGCTCATCGAATTTCGAAAACACTCCCGGCCCGGCCCATTGCAGCGAGGCTCACGAGGCACGGGCTCAATGTGGGTTGGTCCGCCATCTCTGTGGGCCAGCCCGTGGATTTGAAGGGCCGACCCACGGACCGGTCCATGTGTTATCCCCGTACTTCAAGGTGCATGCTGACGTTTTTTTTTTTTAATACCCCAGGCACCTGGTGTACTTACGCGATGATGATTTGTTCAAGGGTACGCCCCTTCGCGTAGGCAATTCAGCGAAATACAAGTGAATGAATGCTGAACAGCACAGCAAACAACACACAATGCACCTACTATTGTGCCTGATGTCTGTTGGTTGGTTGACTATGCGTCGACGGCTAACGAAATATCGGTCGCCCCGGTGGCGCATCAGGTTATCCTGGGGCCTGGTATAGGTCAGTTTCTTGAGTTCAAACCCCGCCGAGTGCATACTTGAATGAATTCGTTGGGACTTTTTCTTGTGCACAAATTGACTTGCAGTAAACGAGAGAGCGTGAGTTAGCAACAACACTCGATGAAATATCGAGGAGCAGTGGGATTGCTGAACCTTACGTCGTATGCGTGACAAAAATTGAAAGCAAGAACGGGGGGAAAGAAGGGACGACCCCTGCGACCACGGCGTGTCCAGAAGCTGGAAAGTAGAAGTAAGTGTGTGAAAAAAAAAACTTTCTCCACAATCTCACAGTATAGGCAGAATACCCAATAAGAAACAGGAACACCGATCCAGACTGGGTTTCTTGCTTGGGAAAAGATGCGTTCTACACTAACAGCTTCAGTACAATGAATGGCTCCCAGGTTATCTTGTATTCCTGTAAATGTCAGTCTGCTTTGGTATCTAGACTATCGTTCTTCGGTACCCCCCTCAAGTTTCCTTTACGAAATCGCCGGGTTCGAAATCAACTCCCGGGCGTACCTCCTTAAAGATTTCACCCCTGCCTTGCTACCCCCTGCCACCCCGACGTCATCGTTGGTCGATAGTCCTTGGCACACATGATAATTTTTTGTTGATTAGTTTTTTCATAGCATTCTTTCTCGCGTCGAGCAGCCACGAAACGTCCATAAAAGAAATCGTTGGTTTCGGGGAAGAAGGGCTTTCTTAGAATCAGTGTTTGCTCGTTTACCATCCTGTTTCTCGTTGGAGGTTCTGTACCATACTATACTTACGGTATGTAACACGGAGACGATGGTTCGTCCGTGTGTGCCTCTTGGGCACTACTGCTTCACTGCCTGTCGCTGTCTATCGCATCAACTTTCCAACTCTTTGCATATGCCACAAAACCATGCACTCTAGAACCAAAACACCAAGAAAAGAAAAAAGGAGCAAGCTAACCATTGATCAAGAAAAAAAAAAAAGAGAAAAAAAACCTAAACAAGTTGTTCGGGTCTACCCTACTCGTATACCCGTAGACTTCATGTTAGCTTTATTATAAAAATGAAAATACACTCCAGCTGTGAGTGTTATGTATTAATGTATATACTATATCCTTAATGAGGACACACAACTCGTAATGCGCGCGATCGGAGTATCACACACAGCTTGCAAAGATGAGTTTCGACGAAATCTTCGATCTCACAGCTGGAGTGTATTTTAATTTTTATAATATACTACTATGAATGGAAGAAGGTGGTATTAAATATACATGCAGAGCTGATCAAATGCTCCGGTTTGATCCCTGCAGGTGACTGATTCTAAGATTGCCCCCCCCGAAACCAGCGATATTATTTAACAAACGTTTCATGGCTGCTCGACACAAGGAAGGATACTATTGAAAAAAAAGTATTCCTATATTTTTTCTTGTGTACAGAGGCCTATCGATCGATGACGTCGGGGTGTCGAAGGACATCGTATTTCAGGAGATACGACCGGGAGCTGGTTTTAAAACCGGCGATTTCGTGAAGGAAAAAGTTGGGAGGGCTACCCCCATGGTCTTACCTGCCTACCCATAGTACAGGCCAATCAGAAGGCTCCATTTAGGCCTCTTTTTCTTTTTCTACACAGTCCCTCCCCATAGTACACCATAGTACAGGCCAATCAGCGAGCGACACGGGGTTGTGCGCGGCGCAACTCTGGTAGTTCAAGTATTAATAGTAGTGCTGCTGTAGTACTGCTGTGATCGGCTCTGCCCGAGCGACACGGGGGTTGTGCGCGGCGCAACTATGGTACTACAAGTAGTAGTGCTGCTGTAGTACTACTGTGATCGGCTCTGCCCGTAGTACTGCTGTGATCGGCTCTGCCCGAGCGACACGGGGGTTTTGCGCGGCGCAACTCTGGTAGTACAAGTAGTAGTGCTGCTGTAGTACTGCTGTGGTCGGCTCTGCCCAAGCGGCGGCGTACCTCAAAAGCACAAAAACATGAGGCAAATACATGTTGTCCACGCCTGCCGTAGGGCGGTCTTTGTGGCGCTGCTGCTATTCGCCCGGGATGGAATTCAGCGTGTGGTCGCTCCTCCTGCTCCTGTCGGAAGGCCGGCAGGAAAGCAGAATCGAGCGGGTGCGGGCAAGCCAGGACCTCCATCCCAGGCCGACAAGAGACGCAAGATCATAAGAGACGAAACGGCATGATAGCCGGTGGAGACGGTGTTCGGGGGTTGGAGGAGCAGAGCAGGGTAACTCCGCCGGGGGCAACAGCAGTGCTGGGCTTAGCGCTGTGTCAGGCGCTTCTTCGGCGGCGGGTGCTAAGCGGCGGAACCAGCACTGCCTACGTGCGGGCACAAAATGCGAGTCGGAGCCTTCAAACGTCACCACAACCAGTTGTTCTTGTCATCTCCAGGTCCCATTTGCACCATGCCAGAGAGTCGACGCCGCGTCAAGTCAACCCGATTGCCACGAGGCCCATCCGGATGTTCGGTAGCGAGTGTCACTGCGTCGGGGATGATGCTTACCCGGGGGGGTGCAGCTCGAAGTAGGTGGACCATAAGTCTACGTCAATGAAAGGGTTCGCGTTTGTTAGGGAGAGCACGTACCTCGAGGGCATGGTTATCTCGGGCAGCTCATTGTCGTGCCCACAGGGTAGGCGCGTTGTGCAGGCATGCGTTTATGGATGTAGCTTGAGGGAGCATGTAGTGGCATAATCTTGCTTGTACTCGGGGCTAAACTTTTGTATTATTTCAAGAACAAATACATTGACACATATTTCATTTCCGTTCGGTCTTGGCTCTCCTCTTGGCCACTGTATTCCACGTCGATCGTTCTACCCACCCCAGGAGGTAGACGACATCAAGCGCTTCAATCCGATACCCTGTTTGCCGACGTACTCCCATTTGATCAAAAGTTATGCAACATTTACTGCCTGTAGTTGTGATCTTTTACACGTGCCGTTGACAAAAAATATCGGCCAAAAAAAGATTTTCGCGCTTCGCGCGAAAATTATTCAACTATCGGGCCAGGTAAGACCATGGGGGTCGAGCCTATCGTTACAACCTACATCCAGAGTTAGCTTGGAGGTTTCATAACCTGTTAGGATCAGATCGGCGCCGAAGCAGGATACCCATTGCCAATAGCTAACAGCGACGGTTCTAGTGGGTTAAAACACTCATGTACGTTGGGCAGACGATGCAAAAACCTTGTACAAAACCAGGTTCATCAAATGTATATAGATACCAGTACCCGGTAGTGCATGTCTGTACTATTTATTGACATACAGACAGACACAAGACTCCCTTACACACATCACCTCACGCACACAAACACAGAGAAAAACACGCACCAACCACCCAAGCAAGCACGCCCCCCTCCAACCCCCCCCCCCCTCCCCCAACGCCATCGCACCCCCAACGTGCCCCCCCTTTCCCACCCCTCCACCAATCCCTCCACCCATACCCTCCCCCCCCCCCCCCCCTCCCCATCGCCTCACCTCCCCACCCCTACACTCCATTCCCGCAACAGCTCACACGCATGCACGTCATACAGCAACACGAAGCACACATATGCACAAGCATGGACACTCTACTCCCCAACCCCCTCCCCCGATGAGTACACCCCTTACCTCCCCCCTACAAGTACCCCCCCCCCCCCCCCCCCCGGCCTTCCCACTTCCCCCTTCTCTCTCCCCTGCCCCCCGCCCCCCCACCCCACCCGAAGATACAGCCCTTCACGTCTTCCCCCCGCCCATGCCACGCACATACACTGGCGCACACCTAGTACACACCCACCACCAAAACGTAACACACTTGTATCACAAAATACAACACACACCTCATACCATACACAGAACACACAACACACGTACGCACAGCAGACAACACACAACACACTGTACACAGACAGACAGCAGTCACAGAAACACCGCTTCAAAATTCAACTACTACTACCAATACTACCGCTGCTGCTACTACTACTGCTACTATTACTGCTACTACTACAACTACTACTACAACTACCACCACTGCTACTACAGTACTATCAACACTGCAGCTGCTGCTACTGCTACAACTACTACCGCCACTACTACTGTTGCTACTGCTGCTCCTACTGTTGCTACTGCTGCAGCTGCTCTTACTGCTATTATTACTGCGAGATCGCCAAGACGCTAGGATGCGCGGCGGGGAGGGGCGGGTGGTAGCAGACCCGACCCCCACGACATGAAGACGACGCCTTAATGTGGCTCAGTAGGTTTCAAATGTTGGAGGGTAGGCCTGCATGGTTGCCGATACGGTCTGCATGACTCCTACCTTCACTACTCCTTTGCCCGTCGTGAATCCATCTCCGCGGTCGCTGCCAGCTGGTCGACGCAGGCACTGCCGCCTACCCCGCGACGCCAAAAGGCTTTTAAGATGGCTAGTTTACGGCCCCGCTCGTCCGAGGACAGGTATCCCGGTTGAGCGTAGTGCTGGCGCTTGCGCACCTCGGAGACAGCGGTAGCTAATGCGTCACGATCACCACTACCTACACCAATCTGCTTCCTGGTCTGCATGCGTACTGTCGAGGTATTGTCGAGATATGTAACGCCGAGCAGGATCGATATGTCGCGGAAAACCCGGGACGGGATGTCTCCAATACTTTCCTCACTTAGCTTTCTGTCCGAGGGATTCAAGGGCAATGTGGGCAGGAACTAGGCAATCCTCACCTCCTTCGCTTGCTGCCCCCACCGCGCGCTCTACCGTATACTAGTGCTACGTTTGCTTGCCACGCGACAACTGGTATTGTGACGGATAACACAAACAACCGCTGATCTCTACAAGCAGCTAAAATAGGTAAATAACAACAACGGGAAACCAGGCAAGAAGCTCACCATCGTTTGTGCAAGAAAAGGTCTGGGTTCCTTTCGTGCTGGATACGTCCTGCCTGCCAGGCACGTACTACGAGAGCGACCTTGTCAGAATAAAGTTATTGAATACCCGAGGAATCAAATGTTCATGCAACAGTATGGTCCCAAGAGCAAGACATCGCATACTACAAGAAAATGAAGAATCTCAGTTTTTGGATGGCGCCAGAAACAATCTCAGTTTTTGATCCGGGTAGGAAAGAACTGAAGTAGAAAAAAGTGCTACGCATCCGAGTGCACCATGTCACCAAAAGCAATTGGCTCATCCTGATTGACTTCTCCAAAGCTTTATGCACGGTCGAACGGACTGCAGTGCTCGCAAAGGCGATCACTTGTGTGTCGACGCCTACGCAGTTCGTCGCCAAGTGTTCCGGCCAAGATACTCATGCCTACATTATTCGAGATGGATGCAGGGGAGAGTTGCAAGATCGACCGCGGCGATGGGATGCAGCAAAGGGGCGCCATCATGATCGGTCTCGGTGTTGTCCGGTATGTCGGTTCTACCAGGTCTGAAGCGCGTCCGCGAGGAATTCGACGCTCGAGGCGCTGAAGTATTTGCTTGTTTGGAATTTAGCAGCTTTGGCATTACGGAGATCGCACCGACCAATGTGGATACTGTGCCCTTTATTTCTCCAGCATAAACTGTGCGACAAACGCATTACCATCAACCCCAACAAGCCGGCTGCTCTTTTCCTTCGAAGGAGCATGCGCCTACTGTGGCATCTGGGGGCATCCTGGCACATCCGAGGGTTTTGCTACTGATTCGGAGGCATGCATGATCTAAATCAAACCGTAGCATGTAACCGAAACATACAACAATGAACGTCACCGACTATGGCGAATATACTATCACTTCTCTGCTTCCCTTCTTGATATTCAGTCGGGTCTATCTACCAGGCGAGGTTAGCAGCGATGCTGGCCCAGGGTTCCTGCTGAGTTCAGTCGTGTAGGTGTGTAGGTGTTGTTCTGTCTGGTTGTCCGTCCAAAGGCATCCGTTTTTGCATCGCGGACGGGGATAGGGTAGAGATGGTTGGCATGCGAGGTTTACGTGGTGTGCAACGTCATTGCGATAGATCGAAAAGGGCGGGAACGCAACAACTCGGCACTGAAGCCGCCGCCTACACCGGAAAAATATTTGCCCTAAACCAGGTGCCCAACCTGATCGCCACCAATTCTATGATGCATCGGACCTCGTACATTGATCGGGAAATTGACCCTGGGCTGTCCCTGCTTGCGGGTCAGAAGGAAGACACCAACGCAATGTGGATGCTTGAACGCCGGCGCGAGTTTCCAGGGACAGCGGACGAATCGTCGTTGTTGAAGAACGGGTCCCCGACGAGTCGGTCGACGCTGCGGTCCCACCAAAAAGCACAGTCGGGCATATCCACGGGGGCCGAAGGGTTCATACCACTATTGCTGTTGATTGAAGCACGGGGAGCGCCAGCGTCTGTTAGGGTTTTTGTGACGACGGTGCCACAGGCTTTTACCGACCTCTTCAGCACAGTGGGGGAAAAAGCCCGGAGAAAGCTGCTCCACTCGGATCTCGTCCATCACATCTGGAGTACGTAGAGTAAGGGACTTCACGACGTGCATGGGGTATCGAAGAAAGCGATGGCAGACGTAATTCAGGAATTCTGGCGGGACAGGGATTTCCGCGATGGTGAGGAAGGTGCCTCGAAGCCGTCTTGTGTGGAGATGTTGACGGCACATGACGCTGAAACAATATACAATGGCGAGATCTTCGATTGATTGGAGCATGTAGTGGTTGCTGAAAATCGCCGGATAGCCCTTGCAGTTCTGTGGAGTCCTCCGTAGCCGCAACTACAGGGAACAACCATCGTCATCTGGAGCTACTGCTGCGAATTGCCAATACTACTACTAAATCGAAGTTCATAACCTGTATGCCGGATCTGCGCAAGGGGCGTGTGGTGCGGGAGCAGAGATACGCTACACAGCCCGCAGGAGGCAAGCACAGTCCGTCGGGATCAGCCGGCTGGTCGCTGCGTGAGCTCCAGCCCCTGAGAGCTTACGAAAACAATAGTGCTGTCGCCCCCAGGGGACATTCTGGGTTCATCCCCAGATTTTCTAGGTAAATTGATAGATGAATCATTCGTCCACGCTCATTGTCCATAGCTCCAAGGTCATGATTCTGTGTCGGGTATCGGTGGCGTCCAAGAGGACGTGGAGAGTTCGAGGAGTGATGTGCGAGGGGTGCGCTTGTCTCAGCTCGAGCAAAACAAGTCTAAACACGAAGACCCTCTAGCACAACAAAAAATAATCCGAGGACGTACGTCCCTTTGATGGGTTCCTGATATTCTGAAATACCCCTCTATGAGCACGAAAACATTGTTAAATTATGCCAACTATGCGGTGAAATGGCTTTTGGCATACGGCAATTAGCTAGGCGTAATACTTGTGCTGCCCTAGCAACTGTGCTTGCTGCTGTGTCCTCGAAAGCTACTGGCTGCCGTGTTGCAAGGTAGCTACCAACTCTCAAAAGGCGCAGCAAGGGCTGAGCCAGCAAATTTTTCAGATCCGGCAACGTACATCGCCTCTCTGGACCAGCTCGACGAGTCAGCACGCCCACTGGGTACGGATGGCCCGTTCACGAGCACCAGGACCAGATATCAAGGTTAAGGCTCGACAGCGCAGCCATTCGAGACCGGCTGCTGTCGCGGTGTGAGGGTGAGGTCCACGAGCTCGTCCGGAGTCACGCTGGCCTCGGGGTTCGTATTCCTGGGACGACGCTTTTTGGTGACGAAGGGGTTCCTAGCGGCGGGGTGCCCCTGCTGCGGCAAGACGGCTGCCAACACGCATCATGCACGATTATCCCACCGAGCAGGCGCGCAGATGAGCCAGCGTCATGTGCACGGTTCACGCTCTCTTCCGCACCGTCGAGTGACTGTCCATTTGCCATCATATATTCTGAAGGTGGGGTATCCTATCAGCACCGACAGGGACCTCTGCATGGATATCACCATTGAGAGGAGGGGGGACTCCGAGACGCTACTTCGTCAGAGTACCGCGCGCAGCAAAACGATACTCCTTCTGGATGACACTCGCGTGCAGATCCACAAGCGGAGGGGTTCGCATCGGACTTGCAGTACCAATCAAGATGCATCAGCTGTCTCCCTTTCCGAGACGCGGAAGGTCAACCACTATATATACAATCGTCCGGTACAGGTGTCCTTCGACGAGGGCGCGCAATCATACCCGTATCACCGTGTTGGTGGAATATTTGGATGTGTCGGAGAGGAAGGTAGCGAAGACTTCGGCCAGCTGCCTACTACGGGAATCATCGGGTTAACGGACGGAAGGAGCCCCTTCCCCGCTTGCTTACGCTGGAGAGTAAAATATTATGCAAAAAAAAGAAGCGGTATCGTATTAATAGCAGCCGTTTATTTTAAGGAACCAAGGGTTCCTTACTGGGTGCCGAATGCACCTAACAACTGTAGGAGTAGAGGCATCGCCGAATGTTTTATGACCTGCTCACTGCTTCTGACGACAGCAGCGGTGCCCAGACCGTCATCATCGCCCCCGTACCGTACCAAATACCAAAGCGAAGCAAAAAAATAAAAGCGAGCAAAACACGGCAAAAAAAGCAGATTACATCACCCGGCCGGCGTCGGGGCAGCATTCAAACTGGGTTCCGAAATTTACCTACTGGAAAGTTAGCGGCGTTGCTGCCTGGTCTGTACTCTGCTACCGTACGGCATCTGCGACGGCGGTGTCCATACCCACATCACCGCCCAAGAAAACCCCAAGGCAACAGAAACGACAAAGACAGAAAAGGGACGAAGAAGGGACGAAATGCATCAAACGGAAAATTCCGGGTCAGCAAAAACCAACATTCCGAAGGTGCTAGTATTACCGCAGTGTCGGCCGGCACAGCCTCCCGAGAGGGATGGAGCGGGGAGAAGAGTTAAACACAAGGTAGTCGCAGTAGTTTGAGGTTACGCAGACAGGCTCTAGAGCTACCTACTAGTCGGCCTGGTGTCTTGCTACCCTGCCTGTCGTCCCCTTCTTGCTTCCTTCAACCGCGGTCCCCCTACCCCCCCGCGCTCGCTTCGGCTTTGGGCGCCATGCATCCGGGCTGCACGGCGCTGCGAGCTCTTTCCCCCTCCTCTACGTGCTACCTGGCCATGCACCTGTGGCATCTGGGGACAGACCCACTGGCATGTGTGGGCTATTGCCACGATTTGCGCAGGCAGGTTCTTACGATCCGCAACATATAACCACCGTTTGGGAGCTACACCGACTACAGTATGCAGGAAAAATAACCCTCTCTGATAATCTGTTTATGTTCATGAATTTGGGCCCTCCTACCGAGCCGGGTTTTACAGAGATGCCGGCCTGGGACCCCCGCTGAGTTCAGGAGGGTAGGTATAGTGCTGTGGGTGGAGCTCTTCATCGCGAACACACCATAAACCATTCGGCTGCTTCGAGGACGCTCCCGGTATCACTTGCCCGCTCTCTTTGCGGCAATGTGTACCTCTCGCGAAGACACCATAAACCATTCGGCTGCTTCGAGGACCCTCCCGATACCACTTGCCCGCCTTCTCTGCTGTAACGTGCAACTCTGTCTCGTACATAGTTCGTGACCACAGCGCTCCTCTCTCTATGAGGCATCGGCACGGACACCGGTTGTGCTGATTGTAGATGGGTGGAATATCAGGTTAATGTGAAGAACGCACATACATCACGTATACGTCTACCTGCTATGTAAAATATGCACCTACTTTTCAGGCTTTCTGTTCTGCGGCGGCCGAGGGTTTCGTCTCGCACCCACGGCTGTAGGGCGAGAATGGCGCGCCCATTGGTACATTCGACGCATGTCTTGATTGCGGCCGAGCTCCGGAGTGATGCCCTGACCATCCAACGTTGCTGAGCTGGTTTTTTTTTCAAAAGGGGCTGCGTTCCGCCTCGCTGCTCAAGCCGAGCAGGTGCACGGAAAACCCCTCATTTTTTTTTTATAGCCCGCTCCCCTCTCGCATTTTCGTGTTCGCTCTGCTTTCCCGCCCGCCTTACAATATCATCAGTTAAACTTTGCTAGCCTCTCTGCTGTCTACCACGACGCAGCAGCAGCAGCAGCGTTCCTTCGCGACAGCCACGGACGGTTCTTCTGTGTGTACGCATGTGCGCTTCTGTATAGAATATGCGTGGGTGGGGTGGGTGCCACACTAAACGATTGAGAAGAGAGGCATAATTTGTTTTTTGCAAGCAACCGCTCAGCCTAGCATCCACGAAAGGAGTATACGCCAGTACAGCAGCAGACAGGGCAGCAGCGGTACAACGGTATCCACGCCTCAAGCTCTCGCCTTTGCGCCAGTAGTCATCGTGTATGTGCGTGTGGCTGGTGCACAGCAGCAGGAGATCGAACCACGACAACATTACCACGCGCAACGCAGCAGTCGAACACACATCGTCGGACCTCACACCAGGTATACGAAGCATGCAGCAGCAGCAAAATCAGTGATGTAGCTCAAACCGTACATATCATTGGAACGCCCGTGTTTCCCCTTTTCGACTTAAGATGTCCCCGGGATGTCAAGTTAACTACATCCCGAAGGGGAATCTTGTATTCTAAAATATGCAAAAAAAAATTGGCGTGCTGTTCTCGGGCGACCGAGTTTTTTCTCACATTTTCGGCAACGGGGCAAGCCAGGGGGGCGTCGGTTCATTACGACGCATGTCTGGATCCCAGCCTAAGCTCCGTGGCGGTGCTTTGAGCATGCAACGTCGCTAACCTAGCTCTTTAAGGAGTTGCGTTCCGCCTCGCCAAGGCGAGCAGGTGCATGGAAAACCCCACAATATTTAGCTATTATTATTATAAGTATCATATAATAGCCCGATCCGCTCTCTCATTTGTTTAGCCCGCTCTGCTTTCCCGCCCGTTATATAGCGGCATCATCACTCCAGTTTTTTCCTCCTCTCTAGCAGCAGGAGCACTCCTTTGTGCAGCCACGGGCGGTGTTTCTGTGTGCATGTGTGCTCGCTTCTTTATTATGTGTATATTGACGATAACGTTGTCACCTCTAATGTAAAACCACCAATCCCTCTTCTTTTGGGGTAATGTTATGACTATTAACCAACGTTGAAACTCATGCTGCACGTTGTTGGATGGTAAGCACAATAATAGCAATGAAGCAAAGACCATCGCCTCATGCCTTGTAAACGAAACATACAGCAGCAGCAAAAAAGCAGCGGCAAGGAAGGGGGCCGCCGATAAATCGTTATTCATGTCTGGATTCCGGCCGAGCTCCGTGTAGGTGCTCTGAGCATTCCACGTCGCAGAGCTGGCTCTTTCTGTCAAGGGGTTGTGTTCCGCCTCGCTGAGCCATGTTCGTGGGAAACCCCACATTGGTTTTGCTCGTTTTAAATAACCTCTTCCGTTTATTTTTTACTTGTCTCGGCTTTTCCACCCGCTGTGCGACATCATCATCAGTCTAACCCCTTGTGCCCTTTCTGCTGTCTGCCACGACGCAGCTACGTACGGCCCGAGCAGCAGCAGCAGCAGCAGCAACAGCAGAACATCTCTCGGACGCCATACATATTTGTTGCACCTACCCCTGTGACTTCTGTTGTGCACGTCGCACTGAACATGTAAACACACGTCGCATGAAAAAACTACCTCTCTCCTCTCGCCTACCTGGGAGAATGGCACTTAGCTACTATTTCTCGAGTTATTGTACCGCATCTGGGCGGTAGTTGCTCAGGGCAAGACCCACATAGCAGGGCCCGTACTGCCGCCCGCCTCGTTTCACAGAGCCGCGCATGGCCCATAGATGTATCGACAGCGATTCAGACGTACGGCACTAGACTATACTTCCCCAGAGCTGGTCATGGCTCACCCTGCTGTCTTGGGGATTCGAAAATAGTTATCAGAATACAGCTGTCCCTTTTGTTTCCTCCGCTTTCCAATCCGCAGTCCGAGTAGAGTTTGGTCTGACACTTGACTTCAGAAACCCAGCTGGGTCGAACCGTTGAGTCTCACAAAAGTGTGGTACCACAGATGACAGGTAATGTGTATGCAAAAGCGAGCACCCGTTTATTCACGGGTGAACAGTTGACATGCCTGTTGAATTTTTATTTCTTTTCACGGGTGGTATTGACACTAAATACCCGGCATCCCAGAGGTGCAGCGGTGCACCACCTTCGCGGGAAGGTGTTATTGATCATGTCAGCGCAATCACCGAACAGACTAAACGTCCTATCCCTCGCTCAAGGAACGGACCACCACTTTTCTGCGCCCGGTTAGTCGCAACCATCAGGCCACGGACACGGCCCGCCGTACTGTTATGCTTCCACGTTGTCCGCCGCAACGCCCCCCCAAGTCTGGTACGGTCCTCCAAAACTTAAAAGAATGCGGCCCCGGTCAACGGAGTGCTCCCACGCTGGCCGCTGCAACACCCTTCCAAGTCTGGTACGTCCCTTCAGAGCTTAAAATAATGCAGCCTCGGTCAACGGAGCGTATTTTACCCTTCCCAGTCAGACCTGCCGCTTGAGCAAACGGTTTAGGCTGAGTTCGCCAATTCCTCTCCCCTCACAGTTATTGGCATTGCGCCTCCTTTCCAGATTCAGCGCTCTCAGCTTGTTAAGAGCTCAACTTGTCGCCAACTCCTTCCCTTGGTTGAGCTCTTAACGATTAGGCTCCTCCCAGTCACCCTCTGGATATCTTACGCGCCAGTACGGGTCGCTAAAATCGTACACCTCTCCGACGAATCCCCTTCTCCGGCAGCCGGTCTGCGAATTCCCTCCTGATTTTGGTTCCTCTAGGGTGTACCTTTAACGCTATTTCCCTTGAAGCCGCTTTCCTTTCCCCCTTTGTTGGAATTCCTGGTGGTGGAGCCTGTGATCAGCTCCATGTTACTGCTCCTGCAAAGCGTCAAACACGTCTAGCTGTACCGGCGTGAAGCTTTCTTGTGCCTCTTCCTCATGCAGCCAGTTAGATTATAATCCGTCCTGATGCCTTCCCTTGTACTCCCAGATCCACGTGTCCTCTCTGATCCACGAGGCCTTGCGGTCGATTAGCGCATATAACGGTGCTGCTGCAGTGGAAACCTCGGCAAGTCCAACATCCGGTCCCTAGACAAAGTGCGCGAACTCGTCCTTAAATGCATAGCGAAGTTCTACCGGGCGCTGGTGGAACGGTTTCATGCCCGCCGCAGACACTATTCCCCTCCTTATGCTGCGACCGTTTAGGTGCACGGCGTAACTGAGCCCTGGGTGTATCGTGCGGACCACTCGCCATGGTCCTGTCCAATGTTCATGTGCCATAATCTACTGGCTGCCTCCCTAGCCAGCACGTCGTCACCTACCTTGGCTTGTCCCCCAGGCGAGATACGACTGATGTGGTCATTGTATCTTCGCCTGTAGCGATTTTAGCTACTTGCCTTTCCTTCAGGGCTTCGCGTACCTCTCTGAAGGCTTGTTGCTGGTCCGCCACGAAATCGTCTAATCCCCCTTGATATTCCACACCATCCATGACAGGCAGGCGTAGTCGAATCCAACTGTGTGCGAGCATCTCGACCGAACCGTAGGCTAAATTGTATCGGAGACGAGGGTAGGCTAGGATCTGGGATGGCACGCTGCATCCAACATGCGGGGAGCACATACCGGTCCCATATTCTGGGCCAAGACTTACAGAGTTCGAACGAATATTTTCTGAAGCGACCCCCATCCCTTTTGGCCGCTCCCTGGGCCCCGGGGTGATTGACGGGACAATAGTCTATCGACACTCTCAGCCACTGGCGCAAATATGTCACCACCTGCGCGCTGTGAACTTCTCCCCAGCATCATTCCGGATCAACAGCGACACCCCGAAGGTCAAAAGGAGTTCTAGAAGCTTGCGATGCAAAGCAAAGAGTCGTTTATTCACGAGTGAACAGTTGATATGTATTTATTCACCGGTGGTGTTGGCCCTAAATGCCCGGTATCCCAGAGGTGCAGTGGTGCACCACCTTCGTGGGAAGTCGTTGTCGATTAAGTCGGCGTAATCACCGACCAAACGGAACGTTCTATCCCTCGCCCACAGAACGGACCACCACTTTTCTGAGCCCGGTCAGTCGCAACCACCAGGCCACGGACACGGCCCACCGTACGTTTATGCCCCCACGTTGTCCGCCGCAACATAGAAACTCGTATTCGTATGTTTGTTCTCGTTGTGCTGCTATGCTACTGCATCACACATGGTCCTCAAGGCTCAGTACTCGTGGCAGTCACGGTGCAACAGCAGCCGCGCTCTGAGCTCTCTCCTTTGTGCCGGCAACAGACGGCACTTCCGTGCGTATACGTTGTTCGTGTGCTTCTATACTGTGTGTACGTATCAGGTATGTGTGTGCTGTCACAATATCAGGATGCAGCAGCACGACAGCATCAGTACAACGTCATTCAAGCTATTGTCTTTGTGACAGTAGTCACGGTGTATGTGTGTGGTTGGTGCACAACAGATCGAGCCCCGACAACGTTTTCACGTTCAATGCAACGATCAGTCACTCACTGTTGATCGATCTGTAAAGGTGTATGCCCAGCTGGCACGGGAACGCGTGGTTGTGACTCAAGGTGATGACGCAGAACTCTCTATTATATTGTCGGGTCGTCGAGACTGATGCGATATCATAAGGAGCTTAACAACCAGCGACATCGAGATGAGCGGATGAACAGCTCATAACATCCCAACATCCCAATATCCCACTACCAGAATCCCTATTCAGCATAGAACTCCTCGATGTACGATGAATCCTCTCCGTCGTGTTCCTGAGTACAATCATCATCCTCCCTACTCATTATACACGACGACCCTACTAATATCCCACCTGTTTTGTGCATGACAAGGCACAACACGGTATCACACGGCATGGTTGATACATTGTCATATCGAAATGAACTCATATCAAACTCAGAACCACAAACTCAGTATCCGAAAGCAGCAACAACTCAAAATCCAATCCTCAATTTAACAAAGCTTCACGTCTCAAACAAAAATACCAACAGTCTCATGCAGAAATCATGAAATATTCTCGAAAATCGTTGCCTGGTGAAATCGGTATTATTCTCGGAAAGGGCCAGGAAAAACGGCACAATTATCGGAAATCGACTAAATAAAATATATACTCCACTCCGAAAATCAGAACATTTCCTCCCTGATTATCCCCGATTTACTCGAGATACCAGTGCCCAGTACCTGACCTAGCTGAACCGGGAAAAACGAAACTCCGTATTATACGAAAACGCGATCAACTCAAGAAACTCGATCTACATGTGTTCTGCACACGGCACGACGAAACGTGTGGCACTCTCAGCGGCGGGACGTTGTCCTGCTCAAAACCCTCACAACGTATAGGTCAATCTGGACCGAACGCACCCTCTAGTAGTAGTGCAGTTCATTTAGACTGGGGGAGATATTTGTCATCCTAAACAAAAAGTTTCTCGTTACAAGCAAGCTCACAACTCAATTTCAACCAAAACAATCGATTGCCCAGCGTCAGACACATTCCATTCCACACCGTCATTCCAATCCCAATACCCCAAACACTACTGTTGGTCCGACACGGCTACCTCCTTCCGTTCTCATGGCGTCACCGCAGCTCGGGAACTCTTCCCGATCCTCCTTCAATCTTAATGAATCAGCCGTCTGCGATGCGGGCGTAAAACCCTTGCTGACGGCGCGTTGATCCTTTCTCTTTTACCCTCTATCGCTTGGGGAAGCGCCCCCTATTGCATCCGTGTTCCGGTCCCCAGCCAAGCATGCACTCCTCCGCAAGCACCCACCTTTGTTCCTTCCCTCTCCTCCATCCACGGGAGCAATGTCCCCCCCGTTAACCACCTGCCATCATTGTGAATCAGCAGTCCATACAAAGGGTTCTGCCTGCTCGCGTTTTGCACCGCCCTCGCAATATCCTTCACCCCTTCCCCGGCTGCTGCCGGCCAATGAACTCCCTCTCTCTTGATCTCCTCTCTTTTTCCTGAGTGTGACAACGGGGTGTCATAGCACACCTCAAAGCGGTGTGAGTAACATACCCCGGTATCGTAGATCACACGATTTGATCTGAAAGCAATGCTTATTTCAACGTAATGTAATTCCTCTGTGCAGCTCGCTATCGGTAGCTCCCTGATGGCAATCCAACGCTATTCAAGCCGGAGATGGTATTAATAGTCAGAATCCTCTCCTGACACGGAGTACACTACCTACCGTACCGTAACGCATCATGGGCGCATGAAGTGTGATCCGCAGACATGTTTTGCCCGTTGCGATGGACCACGCTTGCACCTCGGCTCAGTACCTCCTCCACCTCCCTGTTGCTGGCTGATCTCCATACGGTAAGATGTGGTACTCTCGCACACCTCGTGTGCTCCTGCTGCAGTGCTGTTCCGGTGCCGGTACTCGTTTTTTTGTTGATCTCGGCACGTTTTCACCCGCGGTGATAATTTGGGGATGTCATAATGGATGATAATGAGGCATTTCCTCAGGGGGGTGTGGTATACACCGTACCCCAGGTGAGAACTGGGGTGATCGTTTAGGAGTTTAGAATAATGGCCACTCGGGTGGTATACGGTGGGGGTGCGGTATACAAGATGGGGTGTGGTATACCCTGCCATATACGGTAGTCTACGTGACTCTGGGTAGCTGTCTACTGACTATTTCTATTCATACCTGTTGTTGCAATCATTTTCACTGTCTACTCTGTGTTCCCTGATAGTACGATATGTATTGGCAACATACAAGGCACCATATTATTCTACAGTAGTAAGTAGTAGTAGTGGTGGTAGTAGTGGTAGTAGTATTGTAGTAGTTATTGTATCAATAGTAGCAGTAGTATAAATACTGCTGTTGCTGCTGTTAATACTTTAATACTCCGTATAAGAGATGGATTAATACCGTACAAGTGCTTTTAAATATTCGAACATAGCTGCTTAGTCTAGTCTATAAACATCTTACAAAAACAAAATTACACTCCAGCTGTGAGATCGAAGATTTTGTCGAAACTCATCTTTGTAAGCTGCGTGTGATACTCCGATCGCGCGTATTACTGGGTGTGCGTCGGCGACTCCCCTTGGAACTACAGCAGTGTAGGGTTAACAGGGTGATGTTAGTTAGTCTGTGCGCGGAAACTATGAAACCCGCGTTTTTGAAGGGAAAACTGACAGCTGTGGAAGGAAATGCATCATTTTGTCAAGTGTATCCTGTAAGTCGTAAAACCGGTGAAGGGAGGGCGGAGTTTTTAGGGGCGTGGGGGGCTGGGTTTGAACAAGAGGGAGCGGGGGGGGGGGGGGGAGGGGGGCGGGGGCGGGGCAACTCAATCTGTGCGCTGAAACGTTAAATCCGTCAAGGGGACAAATCTGACGGTTGTGGAAGGAATACATAAGTCGTACAACCAGTCAGTGTACGTCAAAATACCACAACGAATGACAACGACGCCACGTGCCATATACAAGTACGTGTACGAGTAGGTATGTTACGGCTGAGTGAACGCTGCAAGTGAAGTGCAGTAATTACCGGTATATCTCTCTTGTCAGAAGAAGACTAAAACGTTGGGCTTAGACTCTCTATCAAGCGTCAATTGTGAAGGTGTAGCCTTGAAGGGTACCACCCCAGATGAAATGCAGAAAGGGGTACAGGTGTGTCTATCGCGAGACCACACACAGCTGACAGCCGTATAAAACCCAGATGTTAGTTATCTCTGTTTACTATCGAGCAAAGCTTGCTTGGTTTGCTTAGGATACAAAAAGAGTGACTTGAGGGGGGGAGAGGAGGGGGAGGGAGTGGGAGTGGTAGCTTGGCTCTGGCCAAGCTACAAGTACCGGCTCTCGTACTGGCAAGATATACAAAGCGTCATCCTAGACGTCACCCCTGAGCTCAAGCTGCTAACTGCCTACGTCGGTCATTTCCACAAGGCCACGCGCGTGACGCGCTGCATACTTGAAGTGGAAGTAAGGGGCAAACCAACACATAGCCAATCACATCTAAGACCCAGTATGCTCCTAAGGGCCAAACTACCCATAATTCCAGCGCGCAGTTATATACTCTAAGCCAATCAGTGCTGGGCGTGGCCTAAGCCAGGGTGCTACCATTGTTATGTTTCCAACAACTGCGCAGATTCCGTGACTCATAAATTTTCATAGTACTGTCGTGCTATAATTATACGTGCTTATTCCTAGATCGCACGGCAGTTCCTAATCGTACTACTGATTCCGAATCTCACGGTCGATTCCGAATCACACGACACTATAGATAACAGAAGTCAGACCTTAATTACCTAACAGGGATGGGCGGTTGGTCTATTGCTTATACAAATAGCACATACAGACTGGCACGCCACAACGTATTTGAGCACGGCTCGACACTGCTGTTCTCAGTCTGCCTCTCTTTTGGATTTGCCAGAAATAAAAACTACTTGATTTCTCACGTTGCCTCCGCACGTATTAACAGTGGAATTGCCAGGACAATTGATTTCGAAGTCTGTCTATGAAATTAATTAAGTGGAATTGCCTGGACAATTGATTTAGAAGGTTGTTCATGAAATAGAATTGCGAGAATAATTTATTTTAGAAGACCGTCTATTAAATATCGTTGCCAGGACAATAGACTTAGAAAGTGTCGATTAAATATAATGAAATGTCTGCACAACTGATTAAGAAGGGTGTCTATTAAGTATAATAATTGTCTGGATAATGGATTTATAAAGTTGTCTACTTAAAATGGAATCGCCTGGAGAATTGATTTACAAAGCTGTCTATTAAATGGAATTGCCTGGAGAATTGATTTATTAGATTTATTAACAAAGGTGTCTATTAATATCATTATTTCATTTGCCATCTGACAATGTAGCGTGAGTGTCAAAAACCGTGAAAATGATGAAAGAACACATCCAGATGATAGCGTGAAACGTTGTTTCCGACAACCAAAAACTACGAATACTAGATGTACCTCCCTGTTCTCCTGGCCCTGCCTCCTCCAGCCGCAAGGGCCAAGTCCTCCCCCCCATACACTCCCGAAGAGGCATCGAACGACAACCCGCTGTCCACATAATAAATGGCTGCTTTGTAACTGCTGCGCGTATGTTTCAACGCGCAGAAGGCTGTGCGGTGTTGCTGCCTGATGCTGTCGGCCGTGGCAAGGAAAGAGTCCCCGCCGTCCCGCTCTCTCTGTCGCCCTGCCCTCTTCATCCCATCCCCCAAAACACTACCGCTCCCACCCTTAAGCTTGCCACTTCCAACCGCACGGCCCAAGTCTTCCCCCCCGTACACTTCCGAAGAGGCATCGCACGACAACCCGCTATCCATAAAAATGGCTGATTTGTATTTTCTACGCGTATGTTTCAACGCGCAGAAGGCTGTGCGGTATTGCTGTTTAATACTGGTATCGATCGTGGCAAGAAAAGAGTCCCCGCCGTCTCGCTCTCTCTGTGACCCTGCCCTCTTCACCCCCTCCCCAAAAACATTACCTCTCCCACCCATGAGCTTGCCACTTCCAACCGCAAGAGCCGAGTCCTCCCCCCCATACACTTCCAAAGAGGCATCGAACGACAACCCGCTATCCATATAAATGTCTGGTTTGTAACTGCTGCGTGTATGTTTCAACGCGCGACGGCTGTGCGGTATTGCTGCTAAATGCTACCGGCCGTGGCGAGGAAAAAGTACCCGCCGTCTCGCTCTCTCTGTGACCCTGCCCTCTTAACCCCTTCCTCCCAACCGCTACTGCTGCCACCCCTAATCTTGCCACTTCCAACCGCAAGGGCCAAGTCCTCTCCCCCATACACTCCCGAAGAGGCATCGAACGACAACCCGCTATCCACATAAATGGCTGGTTTGTAACTTTTACGCGTATGTTTCAACGCGCAGAAGGCTGTGCGGTATTGCTGCTTAATGCTATCGGCCGTGGCAGGGAAAGAATCCCCGCCGTCTCGCTCTCTCTGTGGTTCTGCTCTCTTAACCTCTTCCTCCCAAAAACTACTGCTCCCACCCCTACCCTTGCCACTTCCAACCGCAAGTGCCGAATCCTTCCCCCCATACACTTCCGAAGAGGCATCGAACGACAACCTGCTATCCATATAATAAACGGTTGGTTTGTAACTGCTGCGCGTATGTTTCAACGCGCAGAAGGCCGTGCAGTGTTGCTGCCTAATGCTATCGGTCGCGGCGAGGAAACAGTCTCCGCCGTCTCGCTCTCTCTGTGGCCCTGCCCTCTTCATCCGCTCCTTCCAAACCCTAGGCCCCCGCCCTTAAGCTTGCCACTTCCAACCGCAAGGGCCAACTCCTCCCCCCCAAACACTTCCGAAGAGGCATCGGACGACAACCCGCTACCCACATGAATGTCTGGTTTGTAGCTGCTGCGTGTATGGTTCAAAGCGCAGAAGACTGTGCGGTATTGCTGTTTAATACTGGTATCGGTTGTGTCAAGGAAAGCGTCCCCGCCGTCTCGCTCTCTCTGTCACCCTGCCCTCTTCATCTCCTCCCCAAAAACATTACCTCTCCCCACCCCTAACATTGCCACTTCCAACCTCAAGGGCCGAGTCCTTCCCCCCATACACTCCCGAAGAAGCATCAGACGACAACCCCCTGTCCATATAAATGTCTGGTTTGTAACTGCTACGCGTATGTTTCAACCCGCAGAGGGCTGTGCGATATTCCTGTTTGGCATTGCTATCGGTCGTGGCAAGGAAAGAGTCCACGCCGAATTGCTTTTTCTGTGGCTCTGCCATTATTACCCCCGTCCCCCTCATCAACCTTCCTGTCCTACCGTGCACAAAACCTCCTCTAGGGACACGGGTCGCCCCTCTTGTTGTGATCCACGATGTGACCACATTAGACAACAGCAGGAGGCGCATGCGACCGCTGTAATATTATTGTTACGACTACTACAGTTTAAACACCTCGCTCGCGACTGAGCGTTGATCTTTTCTCGAACCACGGGTATGAGCGTACGAGTGACTGCAAGTATTGAGGTACCATCAAAGATAGGGGTTACAACCAAGGGCTGTCTGTCCCCAACTCACATGAAAAATAAAATAAAATGGAACAAAAGAACCCACGAAAAACAATTGTGCCAACACTGGTATGCTGGCACACAACAATAACACACTAGTGTCCCCTCCCAACCCCAGTAATTGCCGCGCCAAAAAGCTGTGTTGGTTGGGCTGCAATTTGTGCAGCACCGTTTACGTTCTTTGTTTTGCCTTTTGTCACGGGCCACCTGCACTATCTGCATTTTTACTGGAAGCTTCCACGACTTCCACGAAAGCTTCCATCGCTTCCATGGAAGCTCTCATGGAAGCAACGGAAGCTTCCACGCTTCCATGCCGTGGAAGCTTCCATGAAAGCTTCAGCTTCCATGAAAGCTTCCACGGAAGCTTCCACGAAAGCAACTTCCACGGAACCTTCCACGGGAGCAACTTCCACGGAAGCAACTTCCACGGAAGCTTCCACGAAAGCGATTTCCACGGAAGCTCCCATGAAAGCTTCCACGGAAGCAATTTCCACAGAAGCAACTTCCACACACGGAAGCAATTTCCACAGAAGCAACTTCCACGGAAGCTTCCATGAAAGCTTCCACGGAAGAAACTTCCACAGAAGCTCCCATGAAATCCTCCACCGAATCAACTTCCACGGAAGCTTCCACGGAAGCAACTTCCACGGAAGCTTCCACGAAAGTTTCCACGGAAGCTTCCACGAAAGCTTCCACGGAAGCAATTTCCACGGAAGATTCCACGGAAGCAACTTCCACGGAAGCAACTTCCACGAAAGCTTCCACGAAAGCTTCCACGGAAGCAACTTCCACGGAAGCTCCCATAAAAGCTTCCACGGAAGCTTCCACGGAAGCAACTTCCACGGAAGCTCCCATGAAAGCCTCCACCGAAGCAACTTCCACGGAAGCTTCCATGAAAGCTTTCACGGAAGCTTCCACGGAAGCAACCTAACCCTAACCCTAACCTTAAGCCTAACCCTAACCCTAACCCCAACCTTCTCCCATGGAAGGAACTTCCATGGAAGTAACTTCCATGGAAGTAACTTCTGATAATTACTTATACGGAAGCTTTCATATCTTCCATATCTTTCATGGAAGCTCCCACGGGAGCTTACGGAAGCTCCCATGAAAGCTTCCGTGAAAGTTACTTCCGTGGAAGATTTCATATCTTCCATATCTTCCATGGAAGCTTCCACAGAAGCTTCCACGAAGACTCCCGTGGAAGTTACTTCCGTGAAAGCTTTCATAACTTCCGACAAAGATTCCGTTACTTCCATGAAAGCTTCCATGGAATATTTCGTGGAAATTACTTCCATGGAAGCTTTCGTGGAAGCCCCCGTGGAAGTTACTTCCGTGGAAGCTTTCATATCTTCCATATCTTCCGTGAAAGCTTCCACGGTAGCTTCCATGAAGACTTCCGTGGAAATTACTTCCATGAAAGCTTCCATACCTTCCACGAAAGCTTCCATCACTTCCATGAAAGCTTCCATCGAGGCTTTCGTGGAAGTTACTTCCATGGAAGCTTTCGTGGAAGCTTTCGTGGAAGCTCCCGTGGAAGTTACTTCCGTGGAAGCTTTCATATCTTCCATATCTTCCATGGAAGCTTCCACGGAAGCTTCCATGAAAGCTTCCGTGGAAGTTACTTCCGTGAAAGCTTCCATACCTCCCGCGAAAGCTTCCATTACTTCCATGAAAGCTTCCATGGAAGATTTCGTGGAAGTTACTTCCATGGAAGCTTCCGTGGAAGCTTTCGTAGAAGCTCCCGTGGAAGTTACGTCGGTGGAAGCTTTCAGTTCTTCGGTATCTTCCATGGAAGCTACCACGGAAGCTTCCATGAAAGCTTCCGTGGAAGCCACATCCATGAAAGCTTCCATAACTTCCGCGAAAGCTTCCATTACTTCCATGGAAGCTTTCGTGGAAGCTTTCGTGGAAGCTCCCGTGAAAGTTACTTCCGTGGAAGCTTTCATATCTTCCATATCTTCCATGAAAAGCTTCCACGGAAGCTTCCATGAAAGCTTTCATGAACGCTTTCATGGAGGCTATGGAAGAAAGCTTCCATAGCTTCCATATCTTCCATGGTAGCTTCCATGAAAGCGGTGAAAGTTTCCACGGAAGCTTTCATGAGCTTCCACGCAAAATGCAAGTAGTGCCGGAGACCATTTGTCACGCGACCTACTTACAGTACAACAAATGCGATCAGCAGCAGCACAGCAAGCAGCAGTATCTAGAATCTACGAGTAGACAGCCGGAATGAGGTGCGATGTTATTCGCGCTCGTTGTTTCACGCGTCTTACGACAGCAGCAGTCTGAATCGCGGAAACGATACACTCGCCAATCGACAGCAGTATCTCTCGTGGGTATCTTCTGCTATGAAGGTAAATAGAGTAGACAGAGCTGAAACAAATACACTAAGTACGAGCAAAAAGTACAAGTATTAAGATTGTACGTACGGTATCCTGTGGAAGCTTTTCCGCTCTTTCTCGTCACGCTTTTATATTTTAAAAAATGAAAATACTCCAGCTGTGAGATCGAGGATTTTGTCGAAACTCAACTTTGCAAGCTGTGTGTGATACTCCGATCGCGCGTATTACGGGTTGTGTCTCCTCATTAAATATATAGGTCGGCGACTCCCCTTACAACTACAGTGTAGCTATTAGGGTCAACAGGGTGATGTTAGTCAGTCTGTGCGCGGAAACTATAAAACCCATTTCTGAGGGGGACAAAATCTGACAGCTGCTGTGGAAGGAAATGCATCCGTTTATCAAGTGAAATCCTTTAAGCCGAATAACCGGTGAGGGGAGGGCGGAGTATTGAAGGACGTGGGGGCCCTAGTTTTGATCAAAAGGGAGCGGGGTTGGAGGGGGGGGGGGAGGGGGGGGGGGAGGGGGGGGGGGGGGGGGGCGGACGGGCGGGCAATTTGTGCGTGGAAGCTATAAATATTTTATACAACAAACAGCAGAACGAGCAGCGGACAAGGTGCGGTCACCGGCAACACGGCAGCGTCTAGACAGTCAGAAATAAAAATGACGAGGCGCAACGCACGATCTTAGGCTTAGCCGGCCGAACATGATTACGAAACCTGCGGTTACGTCGTTGGACCCACTGCCACTGCCAAGTAGACCACGACGATCTTTTTGCCAAATGGACTTCTGGGTGACAAAGGTAACTTCCACTTGTACCTCTCTGCTCCGAGACCACCGACCTAGCTAGCTCCCCCCCTTCCCTCTCTCGTATCCGTCGATCGACACGGACCGGCCAATCCTTCTTCCTTCGTGCCTCCCTCCACGCCGCGGAGCAGCTTCAAACCTCCAAAGCCACCACTCGCCTCGCACACCCTCAAGCGTTGATTCGGCTCACTGCGAGGTTCCGCCGCGTTTCGGTACACGCACACCCTCGCAAGCGGGCGCGGCGGGGTGCGATCGAGAGCTCGCCCAATACCCCGCTTCCTAGGCCGGTCGCTGTAGACTGTTGGATTGTCGGGGCTGCCTTTCTTCTCCCACACCGCCGCGTTCGTGCCGCAGTGTTCACACGATGCGTACTCGTACGTAACAGGTAGAGTAGAAGAGTGCCCTATTAAGCACACCATAAACCACCCCTGGCGCCATCCTCTGGTCTGCTGTCAATAAGTGGGTTTCATCATAAAACCTAGTATCAGACGATAGCTAAGATCGCCCTTTCGTCTTCCGAGAGGGAAAAAAAAAGAGATATTTATATAAGAATTAGAAGCTGTGCGGCATGTTACTCCTCGCCGGAAAAAACAGGTGAAAATGTGGGTGCTTGCCTAATATGCACACTTTTACGTATTTGCTGATTGCGCACGTTCTGGAGCGTTCCAGAAACCCAAACTTGGTATGCATATCATGGGCATCAGTGGCAATGATGTCAAAAAAAAAAATCACATCTGGACACATAACCGGGGATGTTAATGACGTATCCCCGGTTTTTAGGGGCCACAACTTTGGGGCCAATTTACCTGTTCTTGGCCAGTTTGCGTGCCCCCTGCACATGAATCGACGAAGAACCAAAAAAAAGGCATGCATGTGACTTGCTCATGACATTTGAAGGCTACTGCAGAAAAAAAAAAACATTCTGGAGCCAATCTGACAATTTGACAGTCGTTCAAACAGAGGCATTTTTTTGCTGATTTACCTGCCGCTACGGTAAGAAGTAGCCCCGAAATGCCCCAAGCTATTCCCTACACGAAACAAGCCTATCCCAATCCCAAACCATGCCACTCAGTGAACACGTCCACCCTGTTGTCAAAGACAACAGAAACAAATGACATTATACTCCGTAGTAGTGCTCTATAGTGTGTATCACCCAACAGGGGACAAAAGCACCCTATCCCCGGCTTTAGCGCCCAACCCTCGTGTACCACGCTGCCATTCGAATGGGGCCGGTAGAACTCCCCCCCTTCATCCTGTACTTACCCGCAAACCTTCAATACTGCTGCTACCGCAAACACTCATGTAGTTTGGAGCTGTTTTGGCTCTTCTCTAGCGCCTTGCAAGGGAGGATAAATTCCCCCCAGCTACTCGTATCACATCGCCACGGCAGTAGTTCACTCCAGAAAACACCTATCCGGAGCTGTTGCAATTCCGACGGATGCATTGTATCCAGTCTGCAGCACTTGGAGACAACACAGAAAAAAAGAGAAGGAACACATAGATCAGGGGACAAAAATGCGGCATCCCCTTTTTCGAACCAAACCTCCTAAACCCCGGCCTGCTTCGCATGACTTCCATGTTCTTCGCGTACCAAACGCAATTTCGTCTCAAAACAAGCACACGTCTCGGTGGCTGGGGCTACCGGTGCCAAGACAAAAAAAAATGTGCGGAAGAGCAAAACGTTTAGACTACACGTCAACAATCTGCCGGGGCGTTCGTTGCCTTCCCGCCCTTGACATGGCGGGCGTCATCTGACGTGCGGCAGGCCCCGCTCCTACCACCACACCACGGCCACGACCATCTCCGCGCCCCCCGACAGCTTCCACACGCCCGGCACCCCCCCTCCCACGGCCACGACCATCTCCGCGCCCCCCGACAGCTTCCACACGCCCTGCACCCCCCCTCTCACGGCCACGACCATCTCCGCGCCCCCCGACAGCTTTTACACGCCCGGCACCCCCCCTCCCACGGCCACGACCATCTCCGCGCCCCCCGACAACTCCCACACGCCCGGCACCCCCCCTCCCACGGCCACGACCATCTCCGCGCCCCCCCCCGCGTCCCTCCAGGCCACTTACAGTTGCGCGCCCCCGATCACCTGCCTGCTCGTCCCGTTGATCTCCCCTTCCAGCACCGCCACCACGCCCCTCTATCCCTCGCCCCCTTCCACGTACGTCCCCGGAACCTCTCCCCCCCCCACGCCCCCGCCCCGCTACGTTTGCCTCGCTCTTAGCCCTCCTCATCATGCGGAGTCTGGCTCTCTCAGCTTTCTCCGCTTCGGCCTCCTTCTTTCGGCGATCGTCTTCCTCGTATGCTGCCAACACAGCGTTGCAAGTAAGAAGCCCGCCATCCGGGACTCCTCCGGAACTTCGAGATATCGCCCGTTTCTTGTTGTATATCCTTGTCTTGACGACCCCGCCAAGCATCACCGTGCCGACACGAAGGCCGGTGACGGTGTATCCCTGCTGCTGTAGTTTTCGGACGGCGCGTTCGCCGAGACTGTCCTGCAGCTCCTTCTCTGTTATCGCGACCGGAATGTCCGAAAGGGCCTCGCGGTCGGTCGGGCGTTCCTTCCGCTTCCCACAGCCTTGCAGCCGGCCCATCGCTTTCTCCATGTTCCCAGGCCACAAACCAGCGGCCGCAAAAGATGCGATTTTCTGCTCTTGGGAGAAGCTGGATCGGAAAGCCTCGCCGATGATGCCGACCATGTCACTCTTCAAGGGCGTTCTCCCCCCGTGCTCCATCGGGAAGCATGTGAGCACCTTCGTCATCTGCTGCTTGAACGACCCGAAAGCTGCAACGTCCAAGGGCTGGGTGATGTGCGACGTGTGGGACGGTAGCTGGAAGAGGACGATGTTCAGTGTTTTCGCCAACTTGATGACGTCGAAGTTGACGTGTGAGGCGTGGCCATCAAGCACGAGCACGTGCGGCTTGCCGTCGAGCAAACCGCGTTCTTCCAGCTGATTGTGGAAATCCTTGAGGAACTCGACAAACACGGAGCCCTGCATGAAGGACGATTCTGTGGCGGCGTATCTCGCGTTCTCTGGCCCCTTGGTTTCGTCCATCCACGCCGCTTGCACGCGCTGCCCTTTGAAAATTATGAGCGGAAACAGGACGTCGCCCGCCGCATTGATCGTCGTCACCATCGTCATGTTTTCCCGTGAATTGGAGCGCACTGTTGAGACCACCTTCTGCCCACACTCCGCAATCAACTTGAGCGTCTTCGTGCCTTGTGGCGTGGCACCTGTAACCCAAAATATATTGGAGCGGGGAGTGAAACGACCATCCCCGGAGGGGCAGGTTGGACAGAGCGGTGGTGTAAGCCGCTGTTTATTGCGCACAACAAAACGAGCCGATCGTCGTGTGATATGGCCCACCATACAGCAAACATTCTGCATGCGACATGGCGAGTTGAAGGAAAGAAGCGGAAGGCGCATGCTGGCTCGATGGGGGCTATCGCGACAGAGATGAAAGTGATCGCAACAGCAGTGCATTTCTCCTCCAACTACTCGTACCATTTTAGACTATATATTTTCCTCGATGCGTAGTCTACTTATCTTTCTTAGATTTCTCATTTTTCATCCCTTATTTCCTTGCTCCTTCTCAAATACCCCTACCCGAAGGCGTGTGTCCCCGCCACCCCGTCGGTTGTTGTTGTTGTTGTTGTTGTTGTTGTTGTGATCCTCATATATAGACTTAATTACTTAGTTCTCGACCCCCTCGGAGGTCTCGCTCGGCATATCCTCCCCCCTCTCAGCCCTTCTCAGCCCGTAATTGCCGAAAAGAAAATTAGTTGCTGGGGAAAAGAACCGTCCCGAAGTTTCTTAAGAAAATTAGTTGCTGGGGAAATTACAAATATCTTCGTGCTGAAAGCGCTCGGTGGGTGCTAACCTGGCTTCTCCGAGTTTCGTCAGCTGAGATCTGGGCTTGGCTCATCAGCTTCGCACCGCCCAGCACCTCACCGCAGCGCTATAGCTCGCAGCAGCGCAGCGCCGTGCAGTGCCCTGCGACGCCCTGCAGCTCTAGCTTAGTAGAGCGCAGCGCTGTGCTTTGACGTGCTTTGCTGCTTTGCCATGCTTCGTGCTTTGCGGTACTTTTATTAGTTCGTACATGCGCAGCATCATCCCACGTACCGGTACTGTTAATAAGTTTGTACATACTACGTTGTTGGATCACAACGCACCCCCAGCTCAGGTCAGCCCGGCTATATATAGCTCAGCAGTGCAGCGCAGCATAGTGCGGTGCCGTGTCTTGCCCTTCGTTTTGCGGTGTTGTGTCGTGCGGCGCTGTGCGTTCTCTTGAACATACAGCAAGCAGTAGTACCAGGTATGATACAGGTACCACAGGTACCATTTATTATGTACGTGCCGTGTTCTCATCACACGCACTGCCGTTCGTGACATCAACAAGCATCTAGCGCAGGGCAATTAGCTCTTGGCTCATCAGCTCCGCACCGCCCAGCACCCCATCGTAGCGCTATAGCTCGCAGCAACGCAGCGCCGTGCAGTGCCCTGCGACGCCCTGCAGCTCTAGCTTAGCAGAGCGCAGCGATGTGCTTTGACGTGCTTGGCTTCTTTGCCATGCTGCGTGCTTTGCGGTACTTTTATTAGTTCGTGCATGCCAGTAGCATTCATTCGCAGTATCACCCCACGAACCGGTACTATTAATAAGTTTGTACATACTACGTTGTTGGATCACAACGCACCCCCAGCTCAGGTCAGCCCGGCTATATATAGCTCAGCAGTGCAGCGAGGCATGGTGCGGTGCCGTGTCTTGCCCTTCGTTTTGCGGTGTTGTGTCGTGCGGCGCTGTCCGTTCTTTTGAACATACAGCAAGCAGTAGTACCAGGTATGATACAGGTACCACAGGTACCATTTATTATGTACGTGCCGTGTTCTCATCACACGTACTGCCGTTCAGAACGTGACATCAACAAGCATCTAGCGCAGGGCAATTAGCTTTGCACAAGCACCTCTTGGCAACATTATTTCACCGCTCCAGCTGTTCTTTGCTTTCTTTCACACTTCATTGGTTCTTCCATTTCGTCAATTATTATTGCATTTTTTTCGTTTTTCAGTTTTTTCTTTGTTCATTTTCTACTATCTCCGTTAAATTGGATTCGTTCGAACTCGTTTTTCATGTTCTGAACATTTTTTTCACTTTGTTTTGCTCATGAATCTGGAATTATTATTAATGACTGCTGGATCTTATCCACACTCCACCTAGCATCTATAAACGCACCCGATGTAGACTGCCACTTTCTAACCTCAAGAAACCCTACCTTACTTTAACCCCCCAGGGAGGGCGGGCGGGTTCTTCTTTCAACTCGCCACCTTCCCCCCAAGTAAGTGCCAGACCCCTGCTCGCACACACCCACGAGTAGAGTCCCGTACTCAGGTCTGCTTCCTTCTTATATCAAACCCTTCCCAGCCTCTGTTTTCCTAATTCAACCAACTGGTCCCTCACTGACTCGATAGACCTCTTCCCCACCCCCTCTCTTCAATCCGACCAACGATTCAGCACCTCTCCACAAACCCCAGATTTCCTTCGTTCAATCTTCCACTACTTTGTTTTGCTCATGAATCTGGAATTATTATTAATGAGTGCTGGATCTTATCCACACTCCACCTAGCATAATATATAAACGCACCCGATGTAGACTGCCACTTTCTAACCTCAAGAAACCCTACCTTACTTTAACCCCACCTTAAAAAACAGTCTCCTTATTATTATCCTCTGTAAACTCCCACACCACTATACATGCCATACCTCCCACCCACCCCCAAAACCCACATTAATAATTTGTTCTTACTCTCCCCCCTCCCCACTTAGTCCCCTGTCCTGGTTGAATTCCTCCGGCCACTGCGTTAGACGCTAAAACCCTTGAAACCTTATCCTCCTCTTCTCTTGTCGCTCTTACGTACATCATAAAAGCGTCACTCTTCCACCTCCCTTGACGCTGGATTTCCAATGTCGACACCCCTCCTGCTGCAAGTCTCGTTGCTCCCCCAATCCTCCCCGAATGCAACGCATATTTCTTTCGATACCAGCCCTTGTTTCCCCACTAAATCCCTTAGTGATACTGTGGCCTGGTTACGAGTCCATACCCTCCATCTCTCTCCGTCCGCGTATGTAGGAGAGGACAGCTCAATTCCAAGTTAGGATACACCAACATCAATTCGAGCATCACGTCAAATCCACCTATCTCACCTCTCAAATGTGACACAGACGGTGGCATGCTATCCCAATTGAAATTAGTCGCACCCACTACCGTTTTCTTGCGTGAAACCACCTCGCCATACCTCTTTTGATCTCCTTTTGACCCTCTGAACAAAAGCTCTACCCGATCCGCGCACCGCCACAATTGCGGCGCTGACAGTTGTACCATACCACAAAAAAAAGAAACGTCTCCCCTCGTTACACCAAAATCTTTGTGGATTTTTCCGTCGTTATATGCAAACATCTCAGACGCACGGCCCAAGAAAAAATACGAAACCGTTAGCATCATCCACATCACTTTCCCCCCTTCTCCCCACTCTGGAACATTTGACAAGCCCTGTTTTAGCATAACCCACGATATTGGACGCCGAACCCGTTGAGGTTCGCCCTTCAGTGCGCTCTCTCTCGCAATACCTGCCTTTACAGATTTCACGATAAAATGCTTCATCGGCAATTCTATCCCCACACGGCGATGAAAATGCTGGACTGCTACCAATTTTCCTTCGACCGTCGATGATTTATTCCCACGGGAAAAATACAAATGAGCCATATACTTCGCGATCTCTTTCGCTACCGCCTCCTCTCCCAACTCCATGTCCAAATATACGCTTCTATGTACAGCCACTAAACGCCACTGCGTCCACATACGCCAGGCAGCTTCATAAGTGACGTTAGTCAAAGGAGCCACTCCGACCGTCGAGAGTAAGCCTGCAAGACTCCCGAACACATCGTCCCACCACTCTTCCCCAAACTCGCCTCCTGCCAATTAACACGCGGGTAAAGGGAAGGTAAGCGCGAATTAATCGTTTCAGGAGGCCACCTCGAAATGCCATCAGCCAATACATTTGCGACCCCTGGAATATGCGCAGCTTCAAAACACCAACCAGCGCGCATTTCTATCCTCCCCAAATATCGCATCAAAAACGCGGCTCTCGGGTCACGTGTTCCCCCACATTTGTTCACCCACGTCACCGCCGATACGTTGTCGCCAAACATAACAACGGGCGCGCCCTCAACTCTCGAGTGGTCCAACTTCTGTACCACCATCACATACGCTGTTATCACCATTGCCAGCAATTCCAACAAATTTATTGAAATCGCGTTATGCTCTGCGCATTTGGTCCCCACCACAGACCTACTTTTCCCTTCCTCCGTTAAATCGTATCGCCACCACACTCCCGTCTCTGCGCAAAACCCACCGACCGCACTTAAGAGTAGCGTCCGATAACCAGTGCCGTTCCGGGTCCCATTGCGTGTGGTAAAAAAGAGGTGAATACAAAGACACCCCGGCAACCAAACATGGTTCTCGTTGAGCCCATTTCCACCATCCCAGGTCCGCATGAAACTCTTGACCTAATTGTACAATAGTGCCCTTCGGGACCGCAGCCAATTGCGTGTCCCCAGTCTCTTCCTGCCCTTCAAGTCCTACCGTCAACAGTAACCTCCACACAAAGAAACGACCCGGCCTCACCACCTTGGCCACATGACGCAATTTCCCTGTCAAACTCCACATCTCTTTTGCCGTTGCAGTCTTTCTAGTCTACGACCATTTTTGCAAAAGTTGTAAGATCTCCACCCGTTTTCGTTTCGGCAATTTCATCCTCATCCGTTGGGTGTCAATATCGAAACCTAATACTTCTTGACACACCGCCCAATTTGTCAATTTCTTTTGTGACAATACGGGCACCGGATTTTGGTTAGAATTTCCAAACATCCTTAAGTGATCCGAAATCGCAGAGAGTGTTGCTAGAATTAGTCGACTCTCGTTTCCCCGCTTACATGCTTCCAACATTTGCATATCGTCAACGTACATCTCAGCGTAAAACTCCCCCTCTGGTTTTCCCTGTGGTTCATGCACGATGACAACACCGGGAGGAGCACACGTCGCACTCACCCCTTCCGCAGGGACCAACACTTTAACATCTCTTGCTATCACACGCGCGTCTGTCTGGCAAAACCACTGCTGTGTCAACGTCAGTATTGCGATGCGAATGAAGAATTGCCGCGGCCATCAAACCCCACCATCCCGGTGACGAGCGTTCGGATAGATTCTTCTTTCAACTCGCCACCTTCCCCCCAAGTGCCAGACCCCTGCTCGCACACACCCACGAGTAGAGTCCCGTACTCAGGTCTTCTTCCTTCTTATATCAAACCCTTCCCAGCCTCTGTTTTCCTAATTCAACCAACTGGTCCCTCACTGACTCGATAGACCTCTTCCCCACCCCCTCTCTTCAATCCGGCCAACGATTCAGCACCTCTCCACAAACCCCAGATTTCCTTCGTTCAATCTTCCACCTTATTCTTTTTTCACTCTTTTTTTCCAAGTAACTTTAGTTTTGGGGAGTTGAACTTGCAACTTTGTTTCTTCAGGAGTTGAATATGCATTTCCAAGGACGTCCATGCGAGGGAGCTGAACTTGCATTTTAATAGATGTCCATGCGAGCTTTTTTGTAATAATGCGCCAAAGGGCACACAGCACAAGGCAACAACGGGAGCAAGCTGAAGCTGTGGGCCAGTTATGACAATTATTTTTGTATTTTTTTTGTTTTTCAGTTGTTTCCTCGTTCATTTCCTACCATCTCCCTTAAATTTGATTTGTTCGAACTCGTTTTTCACCTTCTTCTAAATATTTACAATTGGTACAGCTTTTCTATGATTTCTTGCTTTGAGTTTCAACCATTCAATCGGTCGTACTCGCATCTGACGCTTTTCAATTAACTTTTATATAAAATATGCATCGATTCTTTCAAGAGGATATTTTTTTTCCCCAATGACGCCTGGGTTCAACCAACGAAAACCAGGCATATAAGCGGACAGTTTATCTACTAGAAGACCATAAAGTCACATCGCTATCTAATTTTTTTTTCGACAAATAAATAAATGTCGATTTTCCATGAGGATCATTTTTTTTTTCGAGATGACACCCGGATTCGATCCAGCGAAGGTCACCAGGATTATACGCGGACAGTCTATGTACTAGACCACAATATGTCACAGCGCAGCAGTGGTGTATCTACCAGTACTACCATTTTCTACCAAAAAATAAATATCATTTTGTTCATGATCATTTTTTTTTTCATATGACCCCTGGATTCAACCAAACAAAGAACCACCACCAGGCTTATAAGCGGACAGTCTATCTACGTACTAGAAGACCACAAAGTCACGTAGATGATATCTTTTTTTTTTCATGAGGCAGGAGGATCAATTTTTTCCTCGATGACACTGGGATTCGAACCTACGAGACGACCTTGAGGCTTATAGTACATACCGGTACTACTACACTACCAGGTTTGTACATACCATCAGGTACTACGCTGTTGGATCACAATACACGCCCAGCTCAGATTAGTCCGGCTTTATACAGCCCAGCAGCGCAGCGTAGCGCCGTGCGGAGCCGTGCGGTGCGGTGCCGTGTGCCCTTCGCTGCGGTGCTGTGTCGTGCTGCGCTGTGTCCTTTCTTTCGAACATAGACTAGAAGAGCAGTGCCGGGTAAAATACGTGTTGTTGTGTACTGTGAGTTCTCCCTCACAATTGACACGGTGGTTACCATACAGCAGTAGTAGCGAATTAAGCGCGCGGGGAAAAATACTGGACACAGAAAACACACAACAAATTGACACCAATGATTCCTCTAACAGCAGCGACAGCAGTACAAACCCATCACACAGCGAAAATGATCAAGACAACAACAGCGGCAACAATAACAATTCTGGTCAATGGTCCATTATTCCCGATAATGGTGATGGTGCATGTTTATTAAGATGTATCTCGCGTCGTGTGCACAACAACCCAGCTTTACATCACATCGTCCGTGCACATATTATTGCCCACATCACAACCACCGTTATCCCAGGATCAGGTTTCAACACTTTCCACGACAGCATCTTAGCTGGAGCAAATCAAGAACTTGTGGAAGTCGCTGGATCTCAACCTACTACATATTCGAGTGTCGAAGAGTATCTCCACTTCATGTCACAGCCTTACGCATATGCTACAAACGTAGAATTAATTGCTGCCACGCTGTTATACGGAGTGGACTTTCGAATAACTTATCACACCGAGCCTCAGCAATATCCCAACCCTCCTCCTCCAAATGTCTGTGATATCTTATATTATCCACATTCTTTCCACTACGCATCCCTCCGATATACACCTTCTGCATAAATACTTCATCATCAGTTGTAGTCATTCGACTTGCGTCGCCCCCGGGAGGCACGTGTCCACCTCCCGAAGGGGAACCTTGTAGTCTATACTTTTTTCATTTTTTTTTTTCCACATACATGTATTCGATCTTGCACGGCCCCCTGTTTTTTCCCCCACGCAAAGTACCCTCGCACCGTCGATCAGAACGTGACACCGGTACCAAAAGCACACAGCACAGCTGAGCACAACAACAAGGCAATTTGCTCTGCACAAGCAGCTCTTGGCATTATCAAATCGCTGTCCGCACCAAATCGTGGGCCTCTTCTTTCTGCCCCCTTTTTTTACATGTTTTTAGTTGCATTCTTCCTTGTCTTGCGCGAGCGTAGCGGCGTCAGCCGCCCGCGGAGCGGCGCCCTTGTAAAGTCTATATTTACATGTAATAGGCGGTGCAATGGCTGTTAATAATGCCATGGGGCAGTACTCAGCTAGCTGATTGTTATTTATTTAGACTAGACTACATTATGAAAAATAAATAATAACAACTGTCTATGATTATTAGTGGAAGTTTGCACACCCTGTACAACTATGACTAACAACTAACTAGTAAGTTGGTCTGGGAGGCTACTACCGGGTAGTTGCCTCCAGGCAACTAGTTGCGCAAGATTCTGGACCGAGAGTTGTTTACAGGCAACTAGTTGCGCAAGATTCTGAGCCGAGAGTTGTTTACAGGCAACTAGTTGCGCAAGATTTTGAACCGAGAGTTGTTTACAGGCAACTAGTTGCGCAAGATTCTGAGCCGAGAGTTGTTTACAGGCAACTAGTTTCGCAAGATTCTGAACCGTTTACAGGCAACTAGTTGCGCAACTTTTTTTTTTTTTTTTTTTTTTTATCCTCCGGCGGATGGGGAAAAATAAAGCTTTAGCTCACCACACTTCCACGTATTTTCACACGCATCGTGTGTCGATTTAACAGTTGCGCAACATTCTGAACCGAGAGTTGTTTGGCAAGCAACTACCAACTATTATTGTAGTTGTACTGGGTAGATTTTAGGGCTGTGAGTTGGCTGGAGTTTCCGCCTAGTTATTAGTTGGCTGGCGAAGCCAGCCAACTAACTAACTTTTGTTGACTAATTGGCTGGCGAAGCCAGCCAACTAGTCGACTAAAGTTAGGCGAGCGAAGCGAGCCAAAAAAGCCCCCCCCGGCCGAGGGGGCCCCGCTGGAGGCGCCCCCGGAGGGCCCGCCGGAGGCGCCTCCGGAGGATCCCGCTGAAGGCGCCGCCGGAGGCAAAAATTACGCTATTTGCCTTCATTTTACACACAAGAAGCATGATAAATTGGCCAAGTTTATCTCTGGTTTTGATCACGAAACAGGTATACTTCTAAAATTCGTCTCAGTTTGTCGGATATTAAAGAGATGCCATAAACGTATATGGTACATACGTACATACTCGCGCAGCAGGCAGTTGCACATCACCAGTACAAACTAAAAATTGGACACAAAATAGCCTGGGATCGACACACAGCTCAGGGCGAGCATCGCTCAAACACCCGAGCCAGAGGTGCTCATCATCCAGTTGACACACTCATGAGAGAGACATACTTGTATTATTACATTAATAAATAGCACGTTGTTGGGACAAAGTCCCGCCATCACAGTTGTCTGTACGCGGTAGCGAACCGCTGCCTTGTCGCGTGCACTCGATTTCGGAGGAGCGCTCGATACAGCAGTCACTTCTTCGTCTGACGCTCCATCACCGCCATGGTCCGTCGACAGGCCAGGCTCAGCGGTGCCGGCACCCTCGGCTCTGCCATCGGCACCGGCACCGTCGATGGCGATGGGTTGATGCGCCATGAGTTGTTGTGGAAGACCTCTCTCTGTGCGTGCTGGTACGCTGGTACTGCTTGGGGACGCCGAGAACTACGCACCCCGTACCAAACAAGCCTTCCTACAAGCAAGGAAACCCAAAACCCAAAAATAGTTGGATAGTTGGCGCCGCCGCAACTAACTAACTAAACTAGCCAGCTAATAAATAGCTGGCAACTAATAGTCAGCCAACTCACAGCCCTAGAAGATTTCGATTTCGCAGCTGAAATGTTTTGTTTCGTTTTGTTTTTCATTTTTTATAGATAGGTGTGATGTTTTGGCGATTTTTTGTAATTATTAACATCAACGAGCTGCGAACATTGTGCCAGGTATCAGTTTGTTTCAGTTTGATGCTTGCAGTCTCTTCCTCTTTTGCGACCAGCAGCGTGGTCATCGTTTTTCTGGAGTTGCTCGGGGGATCGCTCCCGCGCAAGAGAGGACCCGCGGTTAGGGCCTTACCCAATAAGCTAGCATATCTTTTAGCATATATTGGCTTTTTGAGCTTATGGAAAAGCTTATGCCCGACCGAGCATAGCCACCATGCCAAATAGCTTATCTGGCAGCATAACAAGGGAAATCGAGCATAAAAGGTGGTTATGCCCGCCTCCATTCCAGGTGTATATGCTCGAATGGTTGTCTGGGAGCACGGTGGAGACGCCAAATGGGTGGCCGCACGGTAATAATGCAATTCACGAGGCTTAATTACACCCATTGTCGGCTCTGTTTATCGCGATATTGGACGGTTCTACATATTATGTAGAACACTTAAACACGCACACACACGCGCGCGCGCCCACGCGCCCACGCGAGCACAAAAAGAGCGGAGAGCGCACGGGACGCTGCCGATCTTCCGATCTTCCGATCTTGCAGTGATGGCAACCGCTCTTCTAAAGTACAACAGGGGGCGGGGAAGGTAGCATTGCGTCGTGCGGGGTGCGGGGGTACTGGGTAGTCGGCTGTGTTTGGCTAGCTCGCTAGCTCTGTTTTTTTTTGCTGTCGAGATTCGAGTAGAGAGTTCAAGCAAGTTTTCCAATTGACATGGTGGGCAGGTCATTCATGGTGGGCGGTGGTATGGAAAAGACAGCAAGGCACTGACTGCTGTGCGCACTGTGCTGTATATGGACACAACACAATAACACACGACAACATCAATCAGTAGTAGTAGTATGATATACGTAAACATACGAGTATACACTTTCGAAGTATATAGGAACATAGACTATGTATAGACTATACGAATCGTATAGTCTATATTTTTACTTTTTCAGCACTGACACACCTGCACCTGCCATGTGGCTTGTAGAAAAAAAAACAAACAGCCTTAGAACCCACGTTTCACGAGCATATCGACGACAAGCAGGGATGCCCAACGAGTGTTAGACGAGCAAACACGCTTTTATCGAACAAAAATCAAGCTAGAGATGCAACAAAGAGCGAGCATAGGTCGAGCTTATCCGTGCAAAACTGGCATAAATCGCGAGCTTATTTCCAGTTTTTAAGCCTATGCCCGCTAAAAACAAAAAGCATATATTCCGAAAAAAAAAAGCTTATTGGGTAAGGCCCTACCCGCGGTCATCGACCTAGTTGGACGTGATACATGCACCAGGCAGCAGGAACGACCCAAATTAAGTGCGCTCTATTTTCTGCTATTTTTATTTTTACTGTCACAACTATAACCAACTAAAGCTAGTTGTTTCGGAGGCAACCACCGGGTAGTTGCCTCCAGGCAACTAGCTGCGAAAGATTCTGAACCAGTAGTTGTTTAGAGGCAACTAGTTGCGCAAGATTCTGGACCGAGAGTTGTTTACAGGCAACTAGTTGCGCAAGATTCTGGACCGAGAGTTGTTTACAGGCAAGTAGTTGCGCAAGATTCTGAGCCGAGAGTTGTTTACAGGCAACTAGTTGCGCAAGATCTGAACCGAGAGTTGTTTACAGGCAACTATTAATAGTTGCGCAAGATTCTGGACCGAGAGTTGTTTACAGGCAACTAGTTGCGCAAGATTTTGAACCGAGAGTTGTTTACAGGCAACTAGTTGCGCAACATTCTGAACCGAGAGTTGTTTGGCGAGCAACTACCAACTATTGTAGTTGTACAGGGTGTGGCCCATTTTGCCTGGATGATTGATTTACAAAGTTGCCTATTAAATGGAATTGCCTGGATGATTAATTTACAAAGTTGACTACTAAATGGAACTACCTAGCTAGATGACTGGTTCACGAAGTTGTCTATTATTAATAAATGGAATTGCCTGGACAAATGATTTTACAAACTTGTCTAATAATAATAGTTAACGCAATTAATTGGATGAATAATTCATTTACAAACAAACTTGTCTATTAATGCATGGGATTGCCTGGATAGTTCTCATCGCCAATATACTGCAATACACTATTATTGCCTGTATAATAGAATGGGGTAGTAAAAATGACAATCGACCATGGGTTCAACAATTAATTGTGTTCCGTGGGTAGCTTGATTCGACCATTCATTCATTGTTATAGACTAGGGTGCATTATTAATTGGAATTATGGACCACAAGAGTAGACAGTCAATTACACTAATAGAAAACTTGTAATGGACTATTGGACTATTATTGTCCATTAATTGTCCAAGGTGTGATCATGTTACTGCTGCTGTTGTTTTTGTTGATGTCGTTGTCGTTGCTGTTGTTGTTGTTTATTGTCGCCGTTGCTGTTGTTTATTGTCGTTGCTGTTCTGCTGTTGTTGTTGTTGTCGTTGTCGTTGTTGTTGTTGTTGTTGTTGTTGTTGTTGTTGTTGTTGTTGTTGTTGTTGTTGTTGTTGTTGTTGTTGTTGTTGTTGTTGTTGTTGTTGTTGTTGTTGTTGTTGTTGTTGTTGTTGTCGTTGTTGTTGTTGTTGTTGTTGTTGTTGTTGTTGTTGTTGTTGTTGTTGTTGTTGTTGTTGTTGTTGTTGTTGTTGTTGTTGTTGTTGTTGTTGTTGTTGTTGTTGTTGTTGTTGTTTGTTGTTGTTGTTGTTGTTGTTGTTGTTGTTGTTGTTGTTGTGTTGTTGTGTCGTTGTCTGTGTTGTTGTTATGTTGTAAGTTGTTGTTGTTGTAGTTGTTGTAGTTGTTGTAGTTGTTGTTGTTATTGTTGTTGTTGTTGTTGTTGTCGTTGTTGTTGTTGTTGTTGTTGTTGTTGTTGTTGTTGTTGTTGTTGTTGTTGTTGTTGTTGTTGCTGTTGTTGTTGTTGTTGTTGTTGTTGTAGTTGTTGTTGTCGTTGTTGTTGTTGTTGTTGTTGTTGTTGTTGTTGTTTTTGTTGTTGCTGTTGTTGTTTTTGTTGTTGTGTTGTTGTGTTGTGTTGTTTTTGTTGTTGTTGTTGTTGTTGTAGTTGTAGTTGTTGTTGTTGTTGTTGTTTTTGTTTTCGTTGTTGTTGTTGTTGTTGTAGTTGTTGTTGTTGTTTGTTGTTTGTTTGTTTGTTTGTTGTTTGTCTGTTCGTTGTTTGTTGTTTGTTGTTGGTGGTGGTGATGGTGGTGGTGGTGGCGGGTGGTGGTTGTCGTGGTGGTGGTGGTGGTGGTGGTACTTGCAATATACGATCGTACGTTAGTTATTAGTCTAATATATATACTAAAAATAGGACTCCTCCCAAAAAAAAACTCACCCATAAACTTAGTTTATAATTAATTGCAAAAGTACCAACAAACGCAGCTTACAAAGATGAGTATTGACCCGAAATTCGTCGACCTCACGGCTGATGACGTCCTTAATTTTTTCCTTTGTAAAATAAAGAAACAGCAAGCAAGCTTGCGCTGCCCGGGTTGTAACGAAGACCACTGATATGGATTGCTTACGCTATACCTACAATGAATGGGACCCGAAGGGTGCGCCAGCTAGCGTTGGGCTGCGAAAGCAGCTGAGTTAATAAATCGACACACGACGCGTATGAAAATACGTGGAAGTGTGGTGAGCTAAAGCTTTATTTTTCCCCATCCGCCGGAGGATGACAGAAAAAAAAAAAAAAAAAAAGCAAGCAAGGGAAGGAATTAGTGGGGTATTAGTCCGTTTGACCACTTGCAAAAGGTTAACCGATAGCTTACCCAAACTAAGCCTTATAACACTCTCCCCCCCTGAAACGGCGGGATAGCAGGTCGGCCGGATATACGGCGGACCTCTGTCAATATCCAAGCCGTTTCATTTCCTGGGGATACCAGGAAGAGTATTTTTCAAGTTCGACATGGGGAAAATCTGAAAAGTTTATTATTGTGGATGGTGGGGATCGAACCCACGACCCAAAAACCCATGGTCTGTCGACGACGCCATTTGTTAAGGTTATTAGTGGGGTATTAGTCCGTTTGACCACTTGCACAGGTTAACCAATAGCTTACCCAAACTAAGCCTTATAACACTCTCCCCCCCTGAAACGGCGGGATAGCAGGTCGGCCGGATATACGGCGGACCTCTGTCAATATCCAAGCCGTTTCATTTCCTGGGGATACCAGGAAGAGTATTTTTCAAGTTCGACATGGGGAAAATCTGAAAAGTTTATTATTGTGGATGGTGGGGATCGAACCCACGACCCAAAAACCCATGGTCTGTCGACGACGCCATTTGTTAAGGAATTAGTAGGGTATTAGTCCGTTTGACCACTTGCACAGGTTAACCAATAGCTTACCCAAACTAAGCCTTATAACAAAGAGCGGATATCGCAGATAACAAACACCTAGACTCCCTCAATACTCCCGCTGCAACGCGCGAGCACCAGGGCGAGGGGGATTCGAGCGCAGGAGGGGTGTGTGTGTGTATACGACATATTAACCATCCATCGGCTATTATATGTCGACCGAAGCCTTTTGTGGGATGTCCTTGCTCGTTTTGGCGCGCCACCGAGAATGCTCGCCGTCATCCGTCAATTCCACGACGGTATGCAAGCATGCGTGCGGCTGGATTGTTTGTTTGTAAACCTGGCCGGCTGCATTGATCGTGAAGGACACCTTCCCCCCGCTTTTGGTTTCCAGGCACATTATCTCTGTTTTTGCCTCGGATACTGTAAGCCCGAACGACGAGCACGCAGTCATGATCGTCGTCATCATCCTCTCCAGTCCTTCTGGTGATCGCGATACGATGCCCGCATCGTCCGCGTACAGCATACCCCACAATCTCTGCACCCCCTCCCCCTCCTTCCCCCTCCGTCCGTCGACTTTGCCTGTGCGTGAAGTGCCCTCCTTCTCGCCTTCCTTCTTTCGTTGGAGCTGCACCATGTTGTCCGTGATGGCTGCATCAGCGAGGAAGCGTTTCTCGGCCACACACAGTACCGCAGTGAAAAACATGTTGAACAGCAGTGGCGCGAGCACGCATCCTTGCCTGAGACCTTGCCCCACGTCGAACTTATCCGAGCACTCTCCATCATCCAGTTTGTATACTTGGGCGGGGCTATCACCGCAGACAGAAACCTTAGCACTGAAATAACGCGGCGTCTTCAGAGGGCCTGGGCGTGCTTCCAGCGGTACAAGATGGAAATCTATGATCGCCCGGGTGTGCGTTTACGGTTGAAGGTGCGGTTGCTGAAAGCTGAGGTGGTCGAGACACTGCTGTACGGTTGCATGACGTGGAGCCCGAAGAAGCCTGACTATGACAGGCTACGACGGGTTCACCGCTCCATGCTCCTCCGATGCCTTGGATGGCGGAAACGGAAGCGCGACGACCACACCCTATCGTACGCCGACGATCTTGCCCAGACAGATTCCGAGAGCGTTGAGGTGATAGTGCGCAAACGGAGGATATTGTTTGCGGGATTCGTGGCACGCATGGGGGAGGAGCGTCTGCCACAGAGGGTGATGTTTGGGGAGTTTGTTGGGGGTAAGGGCTACTCAGGGGGGCAAGAGAAAGACTGAATGGATCATCTGAATGAAGGAGGATATGTCGGTCTTTGGAATGAAATTCGAAGGATGGCGAAAGGCTGCTCAGAACGCTGGCAGATGGTTTCGAAGAGTAGAGGAGGGAGCCGAGTTGTTCATGCGGAATTGGCATGAAACGGAGAGACGCAAAGCTGCAGAGCGACGCGCAAAGGCTGCGGCAGCGTCATCCACCGTTGGCATCTCTAAGCGGCCGGGGGGAGGGGGAAGGGGGAGGGGCGGGGAGGGGACTGGGGGAGGGGGGGAGGGGGGGAGGGGGGAGGGGGAAAGGGAGGAAGGGGGGAGGGGCGGAAGGGGGAGCGTCATGCCCAAGAGACTGAAGTCTGGGTTTGGCCATCATCGTATTGAAAGTTGTGGGCCTTCTAATGGCCGTCACAAGATAGCATAAGACCGCCCTGACTTCTTCGCCATGTTGCGTTCTCTCCCAGGTGCCATTGATGATGGAGTCGGACGTGATACCCTCTGTTAGCCCAATCAATGCCATCCTTAGCCAGTTCCTAAGGTCTGCTAGTATGTATGACATTTATTTTTTTTTCTTTTCTTTTTCTATTTCTTTTCCTTTTTTTTTCTCTTTTTCTTTCCTTGCTTTCTTGTCTTCTAGTCTTTTCTTGCTTTTCTTGTCGTTTTCTTCTCTTCGCTTGCCCATGTGCCTTTTTTGTCTTGTTTCGTTTTTCTTCTCTTTTCTTTCCTTTCCTTCATCTTCTTTTCTTTTATTTGTTTCTATTTCTCCAATTGACTTAATAATTATGCCTGTCGTGCGTATGCGTAGTGATAGATACTACGTGTAATATATACGTGGTAGTCTTACTTGGGTGGCAATCGGAATAATAATATTTGGTTCCTCCAGGCGTGAGTAGTGAATCGTATGCACCGGCCTGGACCTGGCACATCGTAGACTGACTCCCGATTTCACTTTTATTATATGTTTCTGGTGGAGGCATGAATTGCGTCAGCTGTGATATCGTATATGCGTGTACCACCTTGGGTTGTGTTTGTTTTTCCCTGGGGTATTCCTCAGCTCCAGAGTGACTGGAGCCTGTCCTGTGACCACGGAGGACTTGATTATGCGAGTTAATGTGAGAACAACAACAACAACAATATATACGCAGCATTATCTATACACCCACGTACACCTCAGAGGCTCTCTGTGCAGCTGTGGGGTGGTCCGCGGAATTGCAGGCACTCGAGAAGCACAGCAGCAAACACACTCTGCACAGGTTTTTTTATAATAGGGAATTTAACGACGTCACGTCAGCCGTGAGTTCGACGAATTTGTTCGTGATGACGTATATATAGATGAGTTTCGACAAAATCTTCGATCTCACAGCTGGTCCAATGGAGGGTATTTTATTTTCATTTTTTGTAATACGGTATACAATGTATGGATGTTATTATTCGTAATTTGATGCGAGTATTTTGTTTCCGTGTACCAGAAGGGTACAAGTACAAGTTATTATTTAGTTGAGTGTACGTATTGGTATGGTTGGTTCGCTAGCGGTTATTTTTTAAGTTATTTTGTCATTTCGGTTTTTCTTTTGACTTCGGATTCGTTTTGTATGCAAGCGAAATGCAGGCTCCCTTGGGAACTTAATTTTCATTTTCATTTTTTTATTTTTTTAGTCGATTTCATACGAAATTGGCGTTTTTGGCTAGGGGGTGTCATGATAGAATATCCCCTGCCTCGTTTTTGACCTTGCTGCTTCGTTGTTCGCTCATCTGCTGTATACCTTCAACACGCTAATAGGTCGTCTTCTGCGACCTCTCAAATCACGAAGCTAGCCGGCGACTGACAGCCCCCAAGCAAAAGAGGGTTCGGCGAGAGAAGTAGGGTTGACTCGCCGCTGCAGCCGCTCGGAGATCGCGGAGCGCGAGGGCCCTTCGCAAGAGGTGACCACCTCCTCGGAGATATGGCGACCCCTGCTATCTCCTCGACCGAGCTCGAGCCCATGGAGCTCAGTGCAGTCGCCCAGGAAGCGATAGGCTTCGCGGATGACCAGTTCATGGAGCTTTCTACGTCGGGTGCATCTATCCACGACCTTGCCCTGCTTGCCGACCCTTCATCGAGCTCAAGCGGACGCCTGAATCAGTCTGGGGGATCGGGATCAAATGGCTCTCTGCGAAGAGTGCTTCAAAACACAGCCGCGGCGAAGGCACGGGACGAGTCCAGCCTTTCTGCCTCAGGCATGTCCCTCGCATCTCTCGGCTCGCTCTCGAGATCGGCGAGACGTCTGAGCGGGTTGATTGACGTCGATGAGGCATTGGATGATTCGATCGCTTGGAGACACATGGGGGTAAAGGTAGGCGATGGGGACGCTTTGGAAGAGCCTGGGACTGGCGATGGGAAAGAGGTGACGTCTGCGGACCTAGCCCAGGGGCATGCTGGACGAGATCCCGCCGCGGCACCACCAGCAGCAGCAGCAGCAGCAGCAGCATCAGCAGCAGCAGCAGCAGCAGCGGAGGTGTCGACGGCAGAATCTGGGACAGCAGAAGCAGCGGTAGCTACCCGTAACCTCGAGACAGTTGAGAGGAGAGCCAGCGCGGAGGTTGATCCCGCGAGAGGAGGGGGGGCAGGAACGCAGCAGAGTATTTTCGGAGCCGAAGCTACTGCTGCTGCTGCTTCTGCTGCTGCTGCAGAGGTTCTTCCGTCAGGGGGAGAGGCGGCACCGGGCGGTAGAGTTCGAGAGCTTAACCATGGGGTTGTAGAGATCCGTCAGCAATCGTACCACCGCCGACTAGCGTGTGCCCCCGTCAGTAGCAGCCGAAGTAGTAACCCACCACCTCTCCCCGTCGGTGTTGACCTTGCACCAGCATCTCCACCTTTTCCCTCGGGAACGTCGGGACAGCCGCCACAGCAGCGACATCAACAGCAGCAGTCCAATAACAAGGGCTCCTCAAGAATATTTATCGGCTCGTCAAGGCAGGACCAGCAGCATCAGCAATCATCTCAGGGTGCGGGGTTTGTCAGCTGGAGGCCTGGCAGGGTGCAGGGAGAGATGATGGGACCCCCGGTCAGCGACAGCCTCGACGGGAGCAACGGCGGTGTCAGCAGCAGTGTCGGCGGGGGTAGCAGCAGCGGGCGAGAAAGTAACAGCGGCACGATTTCAAAAATTCGAAAGAAGGGGCGGCAACGAGCACGAGCCATTGTGCGGAGCTTCCAGGGCCTAGGGCAGGTCTGGCACGGCTCTTCGGCCGCGGGGGGGGCAACCGAGAACAGAAGCTTGTCCCTCGAGGGTGACTCGTCGGTAACCTCTGGCAGCTGGAGCGCCGACAGCAGCGCGACGGGGGTTGTACGGAGTATTCCTGGGGGCAACCCCGGCTCTTCTCGCCCCCCCGACAGTCCTGCGTCGTCGCAGCCTCTCGCACGCGTGAGCGATGGTAGTACTGGCATCTCCCCGCGTTCTGTGTCAACCACAACAACCTCAACCCCGGCTGCGCACGCCGTCAACGTCACAGTAACTGCTACCCACACCGCGACCCCGTCAGCCCGCGGAGAAGGGGTCGAGGCCCCTAGCCAGCAGCAGCCGCAAGGGGGGACGGCACCCAAGCTCGGGAGTGGGGGACTACGCGGTAAGATCGGGCAAGTATGGGGGAACCGGCGCAAGCCGGTGAAGACGGAGTCGGTGGAGCAGGAGCCAAGCGATGGGCCGCACCAAGCAAGGGACGGGGCGCCACAGCATCAGGTTGCAGGCTTGGGAGGAGCGCCGGGGATGCCCTCTGTGGTGCAGGGCTCCGCGGTCCTTCAGCCGGCGAGTGGAGAAGGTGGAGGGTTCGCGTTTCTCCCCGCGCAGGATCGGACTTTAGACGCGTACCAGGATTGGGTGCAGTCTCGAGCGGGGCTTGCTGGGGGAGATAGCGGTAGACCGGCACCGGTGACGCTTGAAGGTGGCAACGGTGGAGGCGGCGGTGGCGGCGGCGGTGGTAGCGCGAGTAACCCCCATGAGGATGATATGTTGCCGACGACCCCGCTCGGGAGGTCTAGCCGGTCCTTCGACCCGAACATGTCGCCGTCTACCTCGACGTGCGACGTGGACGTGTCTCATATTTCTCTGCCGCCGCTACTCGGGACGCATGCCGCGCTGGCAAGCCTCGGAGCCTCGTTCGACCCCAACCGCTCCACGCGGTCGTGGTTCGACATGTCCACCGAGTCACAGAACAAGCTCTCGCCTGAAATGGACGCCGGGTTTTCGTGGCAGCAGGGGCTGCCATCGGAGACTCGAATGCTGCCGGCCTCGCTGTCGAGGGCGGCGGCGGCGGCAGCAACGCGGGAGAACGAAGGCGCTGCCGGTGCTTCCGCGGCGGTAGGCGTGACGGGGTCTCCGGGGGCACAGACAGACCGGTCGATCGCCGCGGTAACTCCTACGGGAAACGTTGTTCAGACGGAGGCGGCGGCGGCGAAGGCAACAGCAGCAGCTGCTGCCGCGGCGGCGGCGCTCCCGGCAACGCTCTTGAACGAGGATCAGCTGGTGGGGGAACTGTCGGACTTGTCCATTTCCAGTGGGCGGCGGCGTTCTAAGGCCCGCCTTGTCCTTGCCTCCGCTGTCGCTCCCGACGCGTCCAGTGTCGATGCTGTGTCCGACCAGGGAAGCTCTATAGTTAACGTTGGTGCTAATGTCAGCGTTAGCGGGGACTCCGGGTCGGATGGAATGACGCACGCCAACACCCCCGCTTCCGTTTCCTCTTCCTCTACCTCCGCCCCTGCTTCTGCTTCCGCTGCTGCCGTAGTTCCTAGGGTCGGGACGCACCATGAGTGGGAGGGTGTGGTCATCGGGACTGAAGGGCGGAGTGGCCCATCGTTGGTCCCGCCCCGTTGCTTTTCCGCCGAAGTGGTCCCAAACGTTGCGCCAGGAGATCCAGCCTCTTGGTCGGCAGACGCCGGGAGTTTGGGAGGGAGGCCGGCGACCTTGCCGAACGACTGGAGTCTGGCCATGCAGCAGCAGCAACATCAGGCGATGCCGTGGGTGGGGCTGGGTGGCGGGGCGCACGAACACCTGCGTTCTGTGTCGCAAGGCGGCGGTGGGGCGGTGGCGTCCTCTGAGATGGGCTTACCGGGTATGGTGACCGCGCCGTCAGTTTCTCCCCTCGGCGAGGGCATTGCCGCTGGTAGTGCTGGTAGTGCTGTTTCGTCTGCCGCTGCCGCGGGGGGTGTTGGCGTCGCCGGCAATGGTGGTGGCCTCGCCGGCGCCGGCGGTGAGATGGTGATTGACACCGCGGGAGGCCTTGGAAGAGAGGGGTTGCAGCTGCCCCCCACAAGTGCTTCGTCGATGCTATACCACCGGTCGGCGAGGGCGCAATCGGTCGACGTCGGTCTGCTGCAAACGATGGCGCGCGTGCGAGACTCGGAGATGAAGTGGCCGGGCGCGGGCCAGCAGCCGGCGGCAGCGTTCGGCTGGCCCTCCGGGTGGCCTCCTCGACAAGGCGAAGGGAGTGGCCAGGGCGGCGATGGTTCAGCCCTCCCCCCGGTGGGGTCTTTGACTAGGGCTGCCCTCAACAGTGCCCTTGCGGCGCCCTCTTCTATGCCTCAGCGCAGCGTTTCCGCGGACACGTCGATGTCAGATTCGAGGTCCTTGCGCCACACCAACCGCTCCGGTGTCAGTGAAGGCGCTGCGGACGGGGGTGGCATCCGTGCCGGCGGCGGTGTTGTCGGTGGTCGCGGGAGCAGCGACGGGATGGTCAGCCGCTGGCCGAGCAACAGCAGTGGCGGCGGGGGCGGGGGCTCTTGCAAGTTCGACGTGGCCTTCCAAGGTGACAACGGGGGATTTCAGTCTGTCTGCCCCGGGCCGCCGACGCCTCTTGACGGTGATGACAGTGTTCACGCAACGCCCCTGTCGGGCGGCGGAGACATGGCGAGGGAGTCCACGCCACGCTCGTCATGGTCAGCCCTGCACGCGATGATCCCCACCCCGGGCGTTCAACCAGGAGGCGGGGGTGGACCGGGGCGAGCGGCCGGGGAGGGTGTCTCGGGGAGGATGGGAGAGGTGGCGGCCGCGGCGGCGGCGGCCACGGGACTGCACTGCAGACGCGCTACCATCCCCCAGTTGAGATCATGCGCGGGCGAGGACGGGGCTAGGCGAAACAGCCACGCCGAGATTGTTGGCGTGCTTACCGGCGACGGTCAGGGGGGCGGGGGAGGAGAGGTGGGGGGCGGGCTAGGCATTGGGAATGGCAGGGCACACGCGGCGGGGGGCAGCTCTTGGGGCTCGGCACCGTCTTCGTTCGGGTGAGAGAGGGAAAGGGGGGGGGGAAGACTCCATGTGTTTTTTGGGGGGTCGGGCGTCGGGGGTGATGTTTTTGCGGCGGGGTCACGGGAGGGGGGGGCTCGTCGTGTTTTTATTTTTGGGGGTCCACGAGGAATTGGGGGGTTGGGGGGGGAACGGGGGGGGCGAGGGGGGCTCAGTGTTTATATTCGAGTCAAGCGGGTGGGAGGGGGGGGGGGGGGGGGGGGGGCACATATAATGTTTCAGGGTTGAGGGGGGAGGCAGGGGTTGAAGGAGGGGAGGGGGGGGTCGGGGGTTGTCGATGCGATGTTTTCCGCAACGCCGTTCGATGCTTGTTTGAAGTTTTAATTATGCGTCGTAGCAGGACGATTTCTTTTTTACGTCGAACGCGATGCAACTGCACTGCGCGGCTATGATATCGGTTGGCGGCGGTCATGCTTGCCGCTTGACGGACAGCCGTCAAGTTTTCCCGTCACTGACATCCGTCAGGTGGTATTCCGCACTATCAAACTAGCGCAATATGTTGGACTGCGTCAAAAGACCAGAGGCCTTGACGGACATAACTATTAGTAGACTGTCGACCGATCCTTTACTGCGGGGGGTTGTGCTCAGAGGGCAAGCGCTGCAGCAGTGACACCCGCCGGTTGACGTACGGTGCCTGCCGGCAGGGACAGGTCGGGCTGTCGCTACCGCGGGAACTGAAGGATACGCCAGTTAGCGCTGGATTGCGAATACAGTTACAAACAAAGTTAAAATACTCGGAAAAATTAATTAATAGTTAAATTGGCACATGTTTGAAAATACGCGGAACTGTGTTGAGCTTAAGCTTTTAACTTTGCCCACCCGCCGGACGATGAAAACAACAACGACAACAACAAGACGGGGTAGGGGTGGCCCTTGTTCATATATTTGTGCCCTGTTAGTGTTTACTGCTGTATGATGTGATACACGCATGCCCCTGTGGATATAGACTATTTAGTAGACCACTTCGAAAGTTTACGATTATTTTTTTCCCCTTTTTGTTGGTCATCCCATCTGTTATCTTCGCACTTTTCCTGTCTCCTTCTCCCTCCCTCGACCTAACACAGATCCGGGGTCACTAAGCTAGCTCTTCTCCCCCCTCCCTCCTCACTACGATACGCGCCTTCGGTTTTATCGCACAATCAAGTCCGTGGTCACGGGACAGACTCCAGTCACTATGTTTTTTTTTCTTCTTTTCCTTCCCACTTTTTTTTTGCACACTTTTGCTTTCCAGCTTCTGGACAAGCCGTGGTCACAGGTGTCGTCCCTTCTTCCCCCCCGGTCCTTGCCTTCAATTTTTATCGCTCATAGGGTTCAGCAATTCCACTGCTTTTCGATTTTTCATCGAGTGTTGTTGCTAACTCAAGCTCTCGCGCTTTCCGCAAGTCAATTCGTGGACAAGAAAAAGTCCCCACCAATTTTGTACGAGAATGCGCTCGGGGGGGCTCGAAGTCGCGAAACTGATCTCTACCACTGACCTATACCGGGCTCGAGGATGACCTGATACGCCACCGGGGCGACCGGACTTGTTATCCTCGCACTACTCTCGCGCTTCCTCCCTTTAGTACTACAGGTCAAGGGCCCCGTCCCCACGTCGATGTGTGCCTTCTTTTTTAACGCGAGAATAATTCAGCATTTTATTCCCTCGCCGCCTCGCGTCGAAGAAAAAATTATGCACATCCACGCTGCTAGGCGCTCTCAGCAGCTGATCCTCTTTTTTTTTGCAATTTTGCAAACAAATTCAAAATCTTACCACGGTGGGAATCGAACTCAAGGACCAACACCCGTAGTAGTTTTTTTTTTTTTTTTTTTTTTTTTTTTTTTTTTTTTTCGCACACTTCTACTTTCCAGCTTCTGGACAAGCCGTGGTCACAGGTGTCGTCCCTTCTCCCCCCCGGTTCTTGCCTTCAATTTTTATCGCGCATAGGGTCCAGCACTCCCACTGCTCGTCGATTTTTCATCGAATGTTGCTGACTCACGCTCTCGCGCTTTCCGCAAAAGTCAATTACAATTTGAGCACAAGAAAAAAATCCCAACGAATCCTTACGAGTAGCGGGGCTCGAACTCACGAAACTGACTTATGCCAGGCTCGAGGATGACCTGATACGCCACCGGGGCGACCGGCTATTACCCGTAGTAGTATTATAATTTGTAACCACTAGACCACCGGGGCGAGCGGCTTCAACTCTCCTCTTTTTTTTTCTTCTTCATTTCATTGATTGTCCTCGCACTACTCTCGCACTCCCTCCCAGTAGCATCTCAGATCCGGGATCACATAGCGGGCGACATAGCGGGCCCTCCTCACTAAGGTACGTGCCTTTTATCTTTTTATCGCGAGAAGAACTCCGCATTTTCCTCCTTCGTCGATCCGCGTTGAATTGTGGGTACCCACGCTGCTAGGCGTTCTCAGCAGTTGATCCTTTGTTGCATTTTTGCAAATATTTAGTCAAATATCACCACGGTGAGAATCGAACTCAAGGACCAACGCTAGTAGTATTCAAGCGTAACCGCTAGACCACCGGGGCGACCGGCTACTCTCGTATGGAGTGGAAGCATACCCCAGGGAAAAACACAAGCAAACCTTACGTGGTACAAATGCACACGCATGTATTTTCGCTGAAGAAATGAATGCATCCGCCACGAAATATAGACAAACGAAGTCGGAAGTCCGCCTACGTACCTATCAAGCCCCCATTGGTACATGTAGTTAGGTTTCGGTTAGGTAAGAATGTGCGACTCGAAAAGAGAGGCAGCGGGAGACTTCGGGGCAGAGATGAACAAATATTAAGTGTGTTTTTTTTCAACCATGTCATACCGGTGATGTCATCAGGGGGCAGTCATCGGTATATTTCGTATGGGTTAGGATCAGGGTCAGGATTATTTAGTAGTGACACCCCCCAAGCAGCAGCAGTATGTCGTGGCGGTGTACTAACCGTCAAGCGTTATACGTTCGTGGTCGTGGCAATACTGCGGTTGTTGCTGTCGTCGTCGTGCTGCTGTTCTCTCTTATTTTATTTTATTTTATAATTTATTTCGTTTTCTTGTTCTTACTTATAATACCGTTCAACACCTACCCGGTACGCTAGCGTTTCACTTGACTTAATTTAACCCTTGATGAATTGCGACTGTTTTTTTTTTTTTTGCCTGTGTTTCAGTCTGCAAACACAGAATTTGTATCTCTAGGATGAAGAAGCAACACAACATTGGGCGTGCTGATATCGTTGGGCATACCAGGTATAGTTGGGTTTTTTTCATCCTCCGGCGGATGGGGAAAAATTAAAGCTTAAGCTCACCAAACTTCCACGTAGTTTCATACGCGTCGTGTGTGGATTTAATACAGTTGCCTTCGCAATCCAGCGCCAGCTGGCGTGTCCTTCGGTTCACACTATAGCGATAGCGCGAGCTGTTCCTATCGGCGGTCCTCGTCACTACTCCGGCAGCGCAAGCTATAGTGGAAAGAACGGTTCGCTGTGAAGACTGGTGAAGACAACACACATGTTGTAGCATGGTGATATGTGATACTAGCAACTGCTGCTGCATGCTCTAGTGGCATGAGAGTGCTGCAAGGCTTTTCCGTGTAAGAGGACACACACCCAGTAATACGCGCGATCGGAGTAATACACAGCTTGCAAAGATGAGTTTCGACGAAATCTTGATCTTAATCTCCGATTTCACAACTAACTGGAGTGTATTCCTTTTTTTCTTGTAATATAACATCACACGCAGCTTGCAAAAACGAGTTTTAGTCAAATCGTTTTTGGTCGATCTCTCGACGCTGAAGCGTATTTTTCATTTTTCTTCACAACCCTTGTACGTATTCCCTGGTTGATTTTCCCGACAGCCGGGATGGATGATAATGGACACACCGAAACGCCGCCCCATGCCCCCTTATGGAAACATCTCGACGAGATCTTCCAGACACCAGCGAAACGGTCATTTTCTTTGAATGTGTCCATCAAAACCAAATGAAGGGTATCGAGTCTGGAATTATCCCACCCAGATGGTGTGTTGTCTTGTGTGTTGTATGTACGGAGTACGAATGTGTATTGCCGGTATTTAGACCGCGGTGACCTCCGGAATGGAAGAATAAACACCTCAGGAAAAACGCTCAGTCTCCACGTCGAGTGGCAGTTTTTTTTTTGTGCTCATCCTATCTTTTATCTTGGCACGCTGTTTTTTTCTTTCTCCCTTCAGACTGTAAACGTAACTCAGACCCGGGGTCCCTGAGCAGCCCCCCCCCCCCCCCCCCCCCCCTCCCCACTACGGTGCGTACCTTCGTTTTTTTCGCCAGAAGAGTTCAGCTCGTTCTTCCCTCGTCGACGTCGCATCGAGATTGCGCCTCCCCGCGCTCATATGATTTGTAGCGCTCTTATTAATAGTACATACTGCAGTGTGTACTGCAAGCAGTACGGGCTCTGTGCTAATAATATTCCAAGAAACGGTTGCTTCGGCCCCTGCCTCAATACCTTATTTCGTGTGCCGAAACCGGCAGTGTGTTCCTTTTGTACGGGTATACCCCGTTTATTGTAGTATCTTCTCCGGTTGCTGAGGCTTTTGACGGTGTGTGTTCTCTTTATTCCGCCGTTTGTTACCTCTTTCTGGAGAATTGCAGCCCGAGAACTGGTGCACGTTCACGCCAAGTGTATCGACCCCTTCAGAGCCCGAAAACCCCTCCCGATACTTATTCCAAGTAGTCTTGTTCCAAGAATGGCTTTCCAGTTGTATATTCGTTATGAAGGTTCTGGGGACAGCTCGCGCTATCGCTATCACGGGAACTGAAGGACACGCCAGAAAACCAGCTGGATTGCGAACGCAATTGAGTTGAGTTGACACACGACGTGTATGGAAATACGTGGAAGTGTGGTGAGCTTGAGGTTTGTTTTTCCCCATCCGCCGGTGGATTTAACAAGAAAAAGAAGAAAAATCTGGAAAAAAGGAAGCCTCAATTGTCGTAATTGAAATTTGCGTGTTAGGGAGCCCATACAGTTGAGGTGGCAGCGGGGAAGCGGGCCTTGATGTTTCGTTGTCGATCGAGCCGTGTTGCTTCTGCGCGCTTTGCTGTGCATGAATGCGAGACACATTTGTACGAGGTATCGATAAAACGAACGAGATGTGCGGTCGGTCTTGCCGTCTTGGTGAGGGCTTTACCGATATGTGCGTTTTGCAAAAATAAATCTACCCATGTCCACTCAGCAAGACCGGTATCCGTCCCGATGCGTCCTGCGCTAGAGACAAGGGCACCTCTTGCTGTGAGCTCATCGTATCTACAAGTCCTTGCGTTAGAGTGCTGACGACTACCCTCTTTGAGGCTTGAGGGAACAAATGCCGACGAAGACTGACGATCATTGCAATATAGGCCACTGCTGGTTTTCGGGAAGATAAAATTGGCGATTAAAAATTGGTGTCCGAACGACAACAGTTCAGAGATTCGTACGGGACCTGCCGAATCGTTGTCGTTCGGACACCACTTGCTGTAAGTGACTGACAATTATTGGGGGGTTTAAAATCGTGGAACTAACCCTGTGAAGCCCTAACCCCAACCCATACGAGAGATACCGGTCGAAGGGTCTCCCACAATGTCGTCATTATGATGTCACTGGGGTGCAATGGTTGAAAAAACCCAATGATGTTCATCACCCCTCCTCCAATAATGTTCATCACTGGACCTGCCGCGCCCTCACGCTGCTGGTAGACGCTTGAAAATATCGCAACCGTCGTTTTTCTTTTGTCGCTATACTATAGTCTATAACTATAACCAAGATCTAATCAAGTCCCAAAAGGAGTTGAAGCATCCTTCCTACCCATGCCACGAAGGAGGTATACCTCTTTTTGGCTATTTTGTTTCCTGAAGGGTGGCGCTCCTTAGCCCAAAATCGTCCGAAGCAGGCATTTTTTTCTCCATGGTTTTCGTTGTATGCCTCAGGCCATGAGACGTTTCATCCTGATATCAGTTTTTTTCATTCACCGTAACAAATCAGTTTTTAGGAGGGACATGTCTTAAGCTCCGAAGTTGAGGCGCCTCAGACTAAAAAATTGGTGCACCTTTGTCTCAGCACGGGTCGTAGCGTGGGTTTAGGGGTTGCGCTTTTTTTGTTTCTTGAGAGGAAAACATTGACAACGAAAACTGACGATTGTGCATAGCATAGCGTTCACACCAAGCAACCCGGGCTGCTGGCTTTTATAGCTGACGACGATTTGGCTGTCGCACTCCAATGCAAGTGCCCGTAAGGCACGCGCATGGCTTGCACTGTCGTGTGCTGCGTGCTCGCTCCACGATAATAACGCGCTTATACCTGGTTTTGTCGCTGCGCATTTTGCCACGAAAGGATAAACCTATCATACGCCCGCGTTGGTACGTTTGGCTTATGCTGTCATTTCGTCCTTTTGTATCCGTTAATTAGCGTTTTAGCGCCGCACTCCCGACATGGCGACGGAACACTTGGAGTTGGACTAGGATATTTTTTGGAGTTGAAAAATGGATTGAAGAGGTTTCCCCTCTGGAGTCTGAAGTCTCCAAAGGTGATACGGTATAGCAAAGGCGCTATATATTTAAGATAGCATATGGTAGTTCGGCGTCCCCGGTGGTCCAATAATGGGAAGCCGCGTGACTACCAAGGTCGGGGTGGTAGGTTCGAATCTATGTAGCAAGGGAATCTTTCTTATATCTCAATCGACAGGCAAAAAGCGCGAGAGCGTGAGTTGGCGAAATTCGATGAAAATCGACTTTCTAACGATGACGACTCCGATACAACCCTGACCGCAACTTTTTCACCACGACTGAAGTAAAATATTATCGGCGTATCATGTGGTGAGCAGACCCAATCGACGGGCAGAAAGCGCGAGAGCGTGTTGGCGATAAATCGATAAAAATCGACTTTCAAACGATGACTCCAATTGTTGTTGTTCTCACATTTACTCGCGTAATCAAGTCCGTGGTCACAAGACAGGCTCCAGTCACGCAGGAGCTGAGGAATACCCTGGGGAAAAACACAAACAACCCAAGGTGGTACACGCATATATCACAGCTGACGCAATTCATGCCTCCACCAGAAACGTATAAAGGTGAAATCGGGAGTCGGTCTACGATGCGCCAGGTCTATACCTGGTGCATACGTCTCATTACTCGCGCCTGGAAAAACCGACTACACCGCTTGCCACCCAGGAAAGACTACCACGTATACATTACACGTAGTATCTATCACTACGTATACGCACGACAGACGCAAGTCAATTGAAAAAAGAAACAAAGAACAAATATACACAACCCTGACCGCAGCTTTTTCACCATGACTGAAGTAGAACAATATCGGCGTACCATGTGGTGGGCAGACCCACCTAAGGAGTGGGGCGTTTCTAGGATGAATCCAATTTATGAATGCTTACATCCCAATGGGAGTAGCGGATAGAGTGCGAAAATGAAAATCGTGAGCAGGAAGAAGGAACCTAACTTTCGATCATATCTGTAAGCTATCAGCCGTCGGATTTTTTCCCCCTCAAAAACGGGTTTTGCAGTTTGCGTGCAGAGATTGATTAACATCACCCTGTTAACGCTGGTACAAGCTACACTCTGTAGTTGTAAGGGGAGTCGCCGACCTGTATCCTTGATGAGGACACACACCCAGTAACATGCGCGATCGGAGTATCACACACAGCTTGCAAAGATGAGTTTCGGCGAAATCTTCGATCTCACAGCTGGAGTGTATTTCATTTTTGTATACGTGATACCAAAGGTTTAACTGCTTAGAGCGCCCAGCAGCGTGGGTAGGTACATTTCGACGCGAGCGAGTCGACGAGGGAAGAAAATGCTGAGTTCTTCTTGCGATAAAAAGAAAAACGACGGCACGTACCGAGGTTGAGAGGGGGGAGGAGGGCCCGCTATGCGACTCCGGATCTGAGTTACTACTGGGAGGGAGCGCGAGAGTATTGCGAGCAAAACAAATTATATGAAGAAGAAAAGGAGAAAAATACCTGGTAGAGTATAGCGACAGGCGTCCCCGTCCGTGTGGCGTAGTATGATAGGTGAATATCGTCCATACCAAGTCAATGACACGCGTTCGAATCTTCCCGAGTGTAGACTTTTGTCCTCGTGCTCGTAGGACGTTTCCTTGCATGAAAAAATGACTACTCGTAGCAGAAAGCGCGAGAGCGTGAGTTAGCAAAGCTCAACGAAAATCGACGAGCATTGAGAGCTGAAAAGTGGAAATGCTGAAAAACCCTATGCGCGATAATAATGAAGGCATGTTACGGCGGGGGGGGGGGGGGGGGGGGGCTGTGGGCTGTGACCGCGGCTTGTCCAGAAGGTCGTTGAGCGTAAAACCTCTTTACGATTTTAGCTGGACGTCAAAAAGATAAATGAGTAGAAAAAATCAGCGTAGGACATGAATATATAACAAAGGCGCTATCTTATTAAAATACACTCCAGCTGTGAGATCGAAGATTTTGTCGAAACTCATCTTTGCGAGCTGTGTGTGATACTCCGATCGCGCGTATTGCTGGGTGTGTCCTCATCGAGGATTTAGGTCGGTGACTCCCCTTGGAACTACAGTGTAGCTTGTACCAGGGTCAACAGGGTGACGTTAATCAGTCTGTGCGCGGAAACTGCAAAACCCGTTTTTGAGGGGGACAAAGTCTGACAGCTGTGGAAGGAAATGCATCAGTTTATCAAGTATATACTGTGAGTTGTAAAACCGGTGAGGGGAGGGCGGAGTTTTTAGGGGCGTAGGGGCCTGGGTTTGAGCAAGAGGGAGCGGGGGGGGGAAGAGGGAGGGGGAACGAGCGGGGCAACTTAATCTGTGCGCGGAAGCTTAAATCTATACCAGGTATGTTGTAAAAATTAAAAAACACTCCAGCTGTGAGGTCGAATATTTTGTCGAAACTCATCTTTGCAAGCTGTGTGTGATACTCCGATCGCGCATGTTACTGGGTGTGTGTCCTCATCAAGGATACAGGTCGGCGACTCCCCTTACAACTACAGTGTAGCTATCAGGGTCAACAGGATGATGTTAGGCAGTCTGTGCGCGGAAACTATAAAACCCGTTTCTGAGGGGGGCAAAATCTGACAGCTGTGGAGGGAAATGCATCAGTTTATCAGGTGAATCCTGTAAGTCGAATATCCGGTGAGGGGAGGGCGGAGTTTTTAACGACGTGGGGGCCTGATTTTGATCAAAAGGGGGGCGGGAGGGGGGGAGGGGGGGGAGGGGACGGGTGGGGCAGGTCTATTTGTGCGTGGAAACCATAAATATTTCTTGTGGAGGAGAGGGAGGAATGTGGCGGGGGGGGGCGGGGGCGGGGGGGGAGGGCTTTAGATCTGTTATATCATAGGATACGGCTCTTAGGCCATTTCTTATACAGTCAGATTTGTCAGTCGAAAACGGCCGTTTTCGACTGAAGCCCAAGTCGAGCTTTCTTATACAGTCAAAGAAGGGCTTTTTCGACTCAATTTTTTTCGACTGAGTTTGCCGACTGGGAGATCCAGTCGAAAAGCTTGACTTTTCGACTGGATCCGTCAGTCGAATAAGTCGAGTCAAAATTTCTTCACCTGTTTTTTTAACCCATCGCATCGCCCATCCCACCACAAAACACACACCCACACGCCCACACACCCATACCAGGTACCGCACACCCACACCAGGTACCACACAGCAGTATCATACAACAGCGCCGACGCTGCCTTGGCTATCACTGCTGTTGCTTCTCGCCCAAAGTCAGCGTGGTGCACTTCTAGCTCCGCTCGCCAGCAGCGTCTATCACACGACAGCAGTAGCGCGCATTATGGATGCCATTTTGCCAACAGCGGCTTTTCTGCTGTAGCTTTGGCGGCGCTCGGCTGAGTGCAACACCACGAACGTAGCCTTGGCGGCTTTCGGCTAAGCCCAACGCCACTAACCCGCCTGGACGAGGGTTCCTCGCGCGTGAAGCACGCGTTGCTCGCGAGGAACGCGCGAAGCACCGAGCTGCCAACCGATTTTCGAGTGCCATACAGCAGTACTCCCTCACACCAACCGCCTCTAGGAAGAGCGCAAAAACTATAAAATCCACTCGACTGGTGATAAGAAGAAGGACCAGAAGAATCCAGTCGAAAAAAAGTCCAGTCGAAAATGGCCGTTTTCGACTGGCGGAATCCGACTGCATAAGAAATGGCCTTACCATCGTGTTGGTTTTCATTTTTTCCTCTTGTTCCTTTTTGTTGAAAAAAGACGTGTTGTGCTGGTGCGTCTTTGTTTTTGCCCGCGAGTTCATTGCATGGTCAAATCAGCTTGCTGCATTCAATGTCTATCTCTATCTCACAGTTTGTAACCTCAAAGCTCGTCGCTCGTAGGAGGCATCGGCACGACACCAGTGTTGCTGGATGTAGATGGGTGCAAATATCAGTTCAATGTCAAGAACACACCCTTTAACGGTTAGTAATACAAAAGCCATTCTAGCTTTCCTATTTGGCACGCAATGCTGTGAAGAGTGAAAAAAACATGCATTTTTTTTTTTTTTCTCACACTTTTCCTTTTCAGCTTCTAGACAAGCCGTGGTCACAGGTGTCGTCCCTTCTTCCCCCCGGTTCTTGGCTTCCATTTTCATCGCGCATAGAGTTCAGCAGTCCCACTGCTCGTCGATTTTTCATCGAGTGTTACTAACTTACGCTCTCGCGCTTCCCGCAAGTCAATTTGTGCACAAGAAAAAGTCTTGACGAATTTATACGAGTATGCACTCGGCGGGGCTCGAACTCACGGAACTGACCTATTCCAAGCTCGAGGATAACCTGATATGCTACCGGGGCGACCGGTATGTTAGCATATAGCGGCTCTCTTTGGCTAGCTTCCTAATCGAGTCACTATGAAGTTCGTAGTCATGTTGGGAAGTGCTGTGTCGAATATTCGATCATACGGTTATGTTCAACTACGCACGCTATTCCTGCATGACAATGCGCCGTAGGCCTATATACGACCTTTCATGACCAAGCATGGTTGTTCGACTAACGGCAGGTGTACCAAAAGGTTATGGTTCAAGGTTTGCAATGTTTTTTTGTAGCTCAGGTTGTACCATCGTTGTGTATTCATCCAGTCGATCTCCAATTAATTCATATCAGCGTACGTACATAAAAACCAACACAACAGGGTGTACCAGAAGTACCATTGGTAGCACTCATCTCACACGTACGGAAATCCAAAACCACAACAGACAGTTATCAGTACTCCGGAGTATTAAATAACATGAACGTGAAAAGAACTCGACGTTTGCTCCTACCCACCTGATACATTTTTTTTTAAATGTTGGGATTTGTATTTGGCATGCAGGTAGCATCTTTGCTCCCATCCGCCTCCGCCACCCTCCCCCCTCCCTCCCTCCCGCCTCCCCCCTGTCCGCCCCACCAAAAATCAAAATCCGCCAGAGAGTTATGAACACTACCCGACAGGTGATATCACATCTTCATCTTTCGAGCCACCCATGCAGTAGCTCCGTTCTTTTTGTATGTTCTTGAAGTTTCAATTGCCCCCCCCCTTCCCGGTCACGGTCACCATGGTGGTTATCGAGCTAGATCATATTGTGCGGGGTGGAGAATCCGAACTCCGCACAAGGGGAATGATCGCATCACGTAGTGTGAATATGGCAAGCACCCGGTAGGCAGCTACGTAGTAGGAATACCCATTGCTATCTCTGGAGTGGCCACACCAGAAAACAAAGTAACTCATTGGCGCTGGCATCCATAAGCAAGAACGTAGGCGCAAGATGCCGAACTCCGTCTTACGGGCGGTTCTTGGAAGGATGCAGTTCACCCTTCATGCGACTCGCCGAACACCTCACGGCGCTTCGCGCTCGGTGGAAGCAATGTCTGCCTGGTTGGTGAAAACTCGACGTGCTCCGTCCCAGCATAGTAGGGATGCGAGGGTCTATGGTCATACGACTACGGCCATGCACAAACTGAGTACACCCCGTCCCCCCTCGTTTTCACCCCCCCAAAAATCGAAATCCGCAAGAGTTATAAACACAGCCAGGTACTCGACAGATGATGTCACCTCTTTACCTTTCGAGCCACCCATGCAGTAGCTCCAATTATCTTGTATGGTCTTCAAGTTTCAATTACTCCCCCCCGCCCCTTCCCCACCGCCCCTTCCTTTAGCTACTAGCATTACGCGTGCAGTAGGCTCCTGTGCATTTATGAGACCTATCTCCCGTATACCCGCCCCCCTCCCCTCAGCGGCCATACTAAAACTAAGTATCTACAGGATATACGTAACAAACTGGTGCATTTCACAGCCGTCAGATGTTGTCCCCCTCAAAAACGGATTTTATGTTTCCGTGCATAGATCGATCAACACCACCCTGTCGACCCTGGTACAAGCTAGTTCTAAGGGGAGTCGCCGACCTATGTCCTTGATGACGACACCCACAATCGCACGATCGGAGTAAGTATCACATCACATACAGCTTGCAAATATACGACTTTCGGCGAAATCTTACCTTCGATGTCGCAGCTGGAGTGTTTTTTTTTTTTTTTTAGTATACCTTGTATTTTTACCTCAAGTCTTTTACCCGTTCTAAGATTGCTCTTCTTCTTTCTTTGTTGCTCATCCCATCTATTTTCTTCGCGCTTTTTCATTCTCCTTCTCCCTCCATACTGTTTGTTGTAGATGTAACTCAGACCCGGGGTCACTGAGCAGGCTCTTTTTCCCCCTCCCCTCTACGGTACGTGCTAGCGCTAAGAAATAAGGTGAAAGAGGAGAAGCACTTCTTAGAGATACACGGGCGGTTGAGGGAAGATATTGGAATGAAAAACGTATCTGCACAGGACCCAATGGACTACGCGAAAAAGCTGAAACTGCGATTTGGTGACTGGACTTACCAGAAAGACGAAAAAGATATACCAGTAGTCGGGAGGAGGAGGACGTGGCTACAAATATGTGCCCGTGTGGCACAAAATACAGAGTAGGACTTCACATAGTAGGAGAATGTGAGATGTACAAGGAGGAACGGGATGTGTTGGAAGAGATGAGGTAATTAGACGTATGTGACATGGAAGAGTTTTGTAGACTGGAGAGTATCGAGAAAACGATCGCTATCCCAGGAGATAGATGGTGGCTGCAGACGGCGACAGAGGACGGGGATAGGATGAGCAAAACAGGTTTTATGTAATATGTGGAAGAAGCGTAATGAGCGCCCAAATGTTCGGAGGTGTCTATATTGGGAGTAGGAACGGTGCTCCGTTTCGAAAGGGATGCGTGGTCAATGGTCAAATGACTAAGGCAGGCAACAAATGAGTACGCCCCCCCCCTTAGCATGCCCCACTGCGGTACGCTTGTTCGTTTTTATCGCGAGAAGACTTCATCCCTTTTCTCCCTGGTCGTCTCGCATTGAAGTGCGACACGAAGCTCCCAAGAGTTTGTCCCCAAAATGTATGTGCGTTTCTAAAGGCACTATTTTCTTGTCCTTTTATTTTTTTCGTGCGAACCGTCTGGTGTGCTGGCTTTCATATATATTGCCCTCTTGTTCGTTGCGATCGACATTGCACGGCCACCCCCACCTTGCGGTATTTGCAAAGTGTTGGTACCTCTGCTGTGGTTGTCGCTTGTGGCCGCAATGCGGTTGGCATTGGGTGGCCAAATCTCCTTGTGCTGTACTTTGCGATGTGTTCCATGTCTTGCCTTGTAGTTTGTGACTACAGAGCTTGTCTTTCTGTCATACGAAGAGACATCGGCGCATACACTGGATTTGCTGGATGTATATTAGATGGGTGGTAGTATCAGTATATTGTGAAGAGCGCCCACACATACGTCGTGTGAGTCAAGATTCAGCTCATGTTTTTCTCTTTTTTTTGCTCATCCCTTCGAGTATCTTTTTCGCACTTTTTATTTCTCTTTCTCCGTCCGTAGATGTAACGTAACTCAGACCCGGGGTCACCAAGCAGGCTCTTCCCGCCCCTCCCTGCTACTGGGTATGCGCCTTTTTTGTATGTATCGTGAAAATAGTTCGAGCACTCGCTTCCCTCGTCGACTCCCGTCGATTTGCGCTTACCCACGCCATAAGGCGCTCTCGGCTGTTGGCGCTGTCTGTAATTGCTATTACTTGTCCTCAACGAAGTACTAATGTTATATATTAGTAGCACTACCCTGGTGATTGTAACTCAACAGAGGTCAGCTGAAACACTTACATACACTCCTACGAGGCGTGTATATAAGCCGATCGTCCCGGTGGTCTAGTAGTCACCCTCGAATACTGTCGATGAAAAAAACAGCGTTGGTCCTTGTTGAGTTTGATTCCCGCCGTGGTGAGATTTGACTTTATGTGTAAAAATAGGCAAAACGAAAAGGATTTGCTGAGAGCGCCTAACAGCGTGGCTAGGTACCATTCGACGCGAGCGAGTCGACGAGGGAAGAAAATGCTGAATTGTTCCCGCGATAACAATGAAGGCACGTACCGTAGTGGGGAGGGGGGAGGCGGGCCCGCTATGCGAACCCCGGATCTGAGTTACTACTTGGAGGGAGCGCGAGATCTTAGAGTAATGCGAGGATAATAAAAAGTGATGAAACGTTGAATGACAACATTGAATAATAAGTAATGCACCCGTCCCCAAAGAATAGTGTTTTAAATACACACATATCCACACCGTGATCCTACCCCGTATGATTCTACCCCGTGTGATTTTTGGGGCTAGGTTAAGTTAGGGCTAGAGCTATCGATTCCTGGGTGGCTATCTCACCTCCTTGGCCGAACCTTACAGGGTTCAGCCAAAGAAGGCCGGCAAGTCCAAGGTGTTGACCAAACCGAAGGGACGAGGTTAACACCAAGTCTGCGTTCTGCAGACGGACGAAAACTGGTACCCAAACGAAAGTGTATGGAGCTTGAGCTTTTTTTTACCCGGATCTCCAGGAGGATCCAAAAAAAAGAAGAAAAAAAAATGGCTTAGGCTTCTGGTCGGGTTGGGACCTGGTACCAGGTACATCGGTACACCACCAGCAGCAGTATATCAAGGAAGGGTGCATGCTGAGAATACATCCCTAGGCGCCCTGCGGGTTCAACGTTTTTTTTTTGTTGAGGTCAAGACTACAATCAATACTAGTAGACCCTGACGACCCCCAATAGACCGGTCTACACAACCCCAGGCGCCCTGCGGGTTCATGTTTTTTTTTTACAATAGGCCCTGACGACCCTTCAAGAGACCACCCCCCCCTGCTTTAGCCCTTTTGGGACTTGATTATAGCAATGTAGATGCAAGCTTCATAGCCAGGAAAAACGCCCGAAAGCCAGCGGAGCGGTTCTCGATGGCTAGGTGGTTGAGAAATGATGCCCGTCGCAGGTTGTGTTCCGTATCGTTGAAATGGAGCGGTTTTCAGGTCGTCCCTGGTTGCGGTGTGGGGTGCAGGTGCAGACGCCGTGTGTGTGTGTGTGTGTGTTCTTCACATTAAACCGTTCGTCTACTCGTCGGCCGTGGACGTCGCCGTCGTCGCGGCCACTGCGAATGGGATGGCATGTGCATGGTTGGGCGACTTTGCTGCCGCTGCGTACTCCTACATTCATTGTTGTGTTTTGAACCATGGATGGAACTAGCCCTAACCCCTACGTACCCTAACGCTTACCAGGTAGGAATGCCCCTCAATGACGTGACTGTGGCAAAATGGTTGAAAAACACAATTATGTGTATCACTGCTGCTATTGCGGTCAATCTCGGTGATATACGTGTAGGTGGTAGGCGGAGAAGAACGTCAGTGTACAGACCAAAAAAAGCGACGAGCGCGATCTAATCAATCAAGCGACTACCTGGTACTATTCTGTAGTAGGAATAGCTTGCTTGAGGAAATCATCGTATCATCATGCCTCACGCCTGCCTCACACAGGTGCCTGCTTTGAAGTTCGAACACGTGTCGTCCTACCCGGGCAGCTCGGATTGCTTCATGTGGCCGATTCTGTTGTCAGATATTTTCGTCAGTTTTCGGGTCTTAACCTCTTTGGAGCCCCCGAACCCCTCTGTACACTAAATCCAAGTAATGTTGTCCCCAAAAACGGGTTTCCAGTTGTAAAGGGGTCAAGAAGGGGTTAATATTGACGTCCTTGACGCATACGGTGACAGACACGCCCCTGCACGGTAATCTGAGTCAGTGCTACGGCGGTCAACCTCGGTGAATTGGCGGTACATAGTCGGAGAAGAACGGTGGTGTAGATGGTAGTCGGAGTAGAACGTCAGTACGCAGACCAAAAAAGCGACGAGCGCGATCTAATCAAGCGCCTACCTAGCAGGAAGAGCTTGAGGCAATCCGAGTGTCGCCATGCCTCACGCTTCCCTCACATAGCTTCCTGCTTTGCAGTTCGAACACATGTCTTACACCAGCAGCTCGGACTCTGCTTCATGTGACCGATTCTGTAATCGGCAGATTTTCTGTCAGTTTCGGGTCTAAAGAAGAGGTTAATATTAACGTCATTGTCACCGTACGCGCCCCTTATACGCTATTCTGAATCAGCAATATAGGTATTCATAGTAAATGCGTAGCTGTACTATTAATATGAATAGTACAAGTAAACGATTCTTGTGTGGGCCACGGAGTTATCGGCGCATGATCAAAGCATTTTGCTGTTTTATAATGCGTCACGGGTGTACGAAGTGTCGTTTGTTTTGTGCTGCTTCTGCTGCTGCTGCTGCTGTTGTAGCATGTGTTTTCGTGTAGCCATGTGTTTTATCATGTCGTGATGATCCCCGATCATGACGAGAATGTAGCTTGATGTTTACTATTAATACTTGTTTATCAAAGGGTTCCTTCGCCGCAACGGATAGCCCAACCGTGGGTACGATACTACCAGTATGTTGTTATGTTTTGTCAGCATGTTCTTACATTTTCCTGTGGGGCCCGGATTATTCGCACGGAGATTAACTTGCTTCCGGCGGGATCGGGTGCTTTTTTTGTTTCAGCGGTCGTCTGAAAAGCCTTCAGTCTGTGTCCTTTCGAGCCAGGAAAGTGCCGTGTAACCCTTACTTGGTCTTGACCAGGTTTTTATTACTAGTTTTGTCCGGAGGAACGCGTGTCGGTTCCCAAATTTGTTGGCCCTTGTCCTGAAGTTGTGCTGTAGTGATCTGTTGGTCTATGCCCACATATTGTGTTCCTACGTGAAGAGTACTGCTGTGCTGCTGCTGTTAAGCTCTCGCGCACTGCTGTCTGCACCCCTGGCTGTTGGCTTTTTTTTTTAGCTTTTTGTTGTCACGCCGCAAGCTCTCGAGGGGGAGAAAAGACAAAGGGTGCCGTTTGTTTCTTGTTTTGCTTTTGCACCGGCCTAGACATGCCAACCGAAGGTAGTGCAACGCCCTCTAGAACTGCATCCGCGTTGTCCGGGACGAACTATCAAATATACCAGTTTGGGTCCAAATATAAGCCACATTTCTACAATATAATCTAATATAAACGTTCCTTATATTTGGACGCAGGCTGGGACATACTTGAAATTAGGGTGGATTTTTTTGCTTTTCGTAGTAAGATTGGGAATTGCGTAGGAGACCGCGGTTTGACTAACCCCTCCTTCACTGACCGTCCCATGCACTTAAACTAGTATGTTAAACTCAAACGAGGGCTTGACGCGATGCTAGGAGACTTGACTGACCGCCCCCGTAGGCATTAAACGTAGTATGTTAAGGCCGAAAGAAGCCTTGACGCGATGCTAAGAGACCGTCGTTAGACGTTTGACCCTTGTGACTGACGGTACCCTAGACATTAATTAGTATAGTCAAGCCGACATGGCCTTGACGCGATGCAAGGAGACCGCGGTTTGACCGCTTGGCTGACCGCCCTTTACTCTGAAACTAGTGCGTGATGTAGGTCAAAGTATGCCAGGAGACCTCAGTGTGACCCCTTGACGCACGTCTGCTGTAGTAATCCCAACATATTACATTGTGGCCTCTCCTTCACGCATCCAGTAAGACATATATCCGAATATTCGCATGTTTTTAATGCCAGCCATCGCAATGCTTTACCCGTTTTCGTTTTCCCCCTTGGTGTTGCCCTGGCTGGTTGTTTTCACCCCCTGTTTGTTCGCTCGCCTGTTGAAAATTGAACGTCTATCAGGTTGCCAATTCATCACCCTTTGGTCTCAGAGTCTTCGGGAGGGTCGGAACCGGCGAGCCAGGAGATGTTTTCGAAGCGACGGCTAAACTCGTCAAGGTCAGATGGCAACCCTTTTTGTTTTTGTTGTTGTTGTTGTTGTTGTTGTTGTCGTGGTGGTGGTGGTGGTGAGGTTGCTGTTATTGGTGAGGTTGCTGCTGTTGTTTGTTATGGTTGGTGTGATAGTGGTTATAATGGATAGTGGTGATGTTGCTGCTGTTGTTTTTGTTGTGGGTGGTGTGGTTGCTGTTGTTGCTGTGTTTTTTGTTGCGGGTGATGTTGGTAGTGGTGATGTTGGTATGGTGTTGTGTGTTCGTGGTTGGTGTTGCTGTGGTTGGTGCTGTCGGTGGTGGTGTTTATGTTGGTGAGGTTGGTGCTGTTGATGTTGCTGTCGTTTTGTTCTCGAGCTGTTTCAGTACAACAGCCCTATTAACGTAGCGCGTTTCGTACCACGTGATACAATCCCTTGCACCCTTGGCTTGTCGTGTCCGGGCTGCGGTCAGCGTTATTTGAACGTTAAAGTAATCATCAGGATTTGACGTTAGGCGTTAGCGCTATGGCAGCTTTAGTCCACCATTACGTAGGGCTAGGGTCTGGGTTTTTTGCAGTTAACGTTACAGAAATTTAGGTCGACGTTCAGGTTTCCTTAAGCGCTCTTCGCGTTATTCATGAGTCTACCTTTGGCTCCAACGTTAGGGCGGATGCTGACATTATTGTTCTCACGTTAACTCGCATAATCAAGGTCGTGGTCACGTGGTCACAGGACAGGCTCCAGTCACTCTAGAGTGGAAGAATATATACCCCATTCTGGGAGAAAGATCAATGTAACCCAAAAGTGGTCCGCGTATATGTCATAGCTAAAGCAAGTCGTATGTACATCGACGAGATATAAACCAGGTATAAAACTGAAAAATCGGAAGTCAGCGTACGTAGGTATGTCGAACGCCATGGTTCATATCTCATATCATGGTTTCCACCGTTAGGGTTGGGGTTAGGTTTGATGTTTGGTTTGCCGAGGGTTAAGGTGTGGAGCAGTGACTGGCCATGCGCATTTTTGTGTTTTTCGCTCCAAAGGGTTGCCCGGGTTCCCGGCATGTTTACGTACATATAATCCGCGGTTCGTACATTAAGTACCTACAGGGCACGACGGGCGGAAACACTCGGTTAAGGTTAGGCATGGGCTTCCCAAGTTAAGGTTGGCTTTTGGGTTTTATAGGGTTAGGGTTAGGGTTGGGAGCGGCGGCGCCTACAGGGTAGGACGGACGGATAATTTTGGTGGCCGCGCCCGGCGCTATGTTGGTTTCGCCGACTGCCTGCCACACGTCGTGGTTATTCTTTAGTGTATGTATGTGTGATTTTTATTATTCGATTTGCGGGATTTCCCACGTTTTCGGCTCCGTATTTTTTTTGCAGTGTGTGTGTGTGTGTGTGTTCTTCACATTAAACCGTTCTTCTACTCGTCGACATCCAGCACACCCAGTGTCCGTACTGATTCTTCACCCTAGAAAGATCAGCTCTGTGGTCACAAGTAGTACGAAGTACGATCACGCTCTGTTTCCCAATGTGATTATGTTTCCGATCCACATGCAGTTGGACGTTGAAAACTGCGGAATTCCCGCCATTGATCGAAGTATACGGGTTTTTCGTGATAATTTTTGAGGCATGAAAGTAGAATACTTTTCGGCAGCGGGCGGGACAGAGAGGAGAACAGACTAAGTCTATACTCGTACGAATTACCTGGTACGTGATTTGTAATCTTGTTTTCTTTCGCTTTTCAGTCGTATGGACGGCATTCGTGTCTAAATAGAAAAAAAAAAGAAGAAGAAATGCTTCCTACCAGTCGTGACAAAACTACTGACGCTACTTTTTCACTAGTCGTTTTTCCGTGATAAGTTTCATTTTTTCGTAGGTAGTCGCAACTATTTCGTTTCTTAGAACGAAAATAACGAAACCGCCGTGAATTTGGTTCCACCGAGATCCGTGACGAAAAACGAAACAAACGAAAAACGTGATGAAGCGCCTACCGGTAGTTTGCAAAGGTCGCGAATCGTCATGTTCCTTGCGACGTGTGACAGAATGACAGACGGTTTGACGGTGTGGTGCCGCGCTTCATGTGTATTTTTTTCTGAAGCTGTAAATATGATACCAGGTATAATATGTACCGGTGTATACTTACGCATGACACATTCTATACATTCTGGTATCATGCATGTTATGTACACTGGAATATGTTATGTGTCTCACTTCTGTTGTGCTCATGTCTACTGCTCTGACGCCGTAAGTATGTGTCTCCCCTGCTTGTTGGCCAGCTGTTTTTTTAACATGGTTGACACTACTTGTGGCAGCGCGCTTATGTGTGTTTCTCTCATGCGCTATAAAGGGGTGATGATGGGATGCGTCGTTATATATACTACACTTGATAAACTGATGCATTTCCTTCCACAGCTGTCAGATTTTGTCCCCCTCAAAAACGGGTTTGATGGTTTCCGCGCACAGACTGACTAACATCACCCTGTTGACCCTGGTACAAGCTACACTGTAGTTCCAAGGGGAGTCGCCGACCTATATCCTTAATGAGGACACACACCCAGTAATCCCCGCGATCGGAGTATCACACACAGCTTGCAAAGATGAGTTTCGACAAAATCTTCGATCTCACAGCTGGAGTGTATTTTTGTTTTGATATACTCTTCTTGACGCTCTGAATGTATGCCTAGTCCACTTGTTGGTTTCGATGCCGACAGCATGCTTCAAGTGTGCTTCTCTGAGGCCCTGATTGTCCGCCTCGTTTGCCTGCTGTGGTCGTGCTGTCTGTTGTCCTTACATTGACTCTTCGCCATTTTGCAAGTCCGTGGTGACTGGACAGGGTAAACAGCAGTTAGTCTGGGGTGGAAGAACGCCTCAGGAAAAAAATAATAATAATAATAATAATGTGCTTCGATCAGGGTATACCTCTTTTTGGCGAGATGATTTTCTGAATGACGAGGCTCGTTAACTCATAATCGTCCGAAAGTCATATTCTTGTTTTGCTAAATGATTTTTTTCTTTTTGTATGCCTAGGCCATGAGATTCTACATGGGGTTACACTTTTTTTTTTTTTTTCCCCGATAATCTTTATTTTCGGTGGGGTATAGCCCTCCTTGTACGAGTAAAACTGACGCTTGCAGCGTCCTTCACGCGACGAAACCCGGGCTTCTTCTAATAGGTTAGCGGACGATGATTTTCTTGTCGAGCTCCAATGCAAGTGCCCGTAAGACACGCGCGAAGATTGCGCTGCCGTGTGCTCCATGCTCGCGCCATGAGCAAGACAGCGCTTATGTTTTTTATCTTGTTGCTTAACCTTTTTCCAACTGCTAATTTTGTTTCCTAGTCTAAGTCCGAGTGTTTTGTCCCCGTCGTGGGGATTGCGGTGCCAAAATGCTCAATTTCAGAGCACCCAAAGAGGGTTAAGATAGGTGTGTCAGAAAAAAAATGGTGCACCTGTCTACCGTAGGGTGTAGTCGATAAACGTAACATGGCATGTGTACTGCTCTCACGACCTAAATATGTGTTTCGTCTGGTTGTTGATGGTGTTTTGTTGGTGACAGAATGCTCGACGTTTTCGGTCAGCACAAGAAGCAATGCCTCGACGTGGCCGCCCCCGGTGACAACTCCAATGCTGCCGCGAACGGGGGCGTCAACGCGAATAGCGTCGGCCCAGCCTGCGCCAACACCGTCAGCAACAACAGCAGCAGTAGCAGCAGCTGCGGCGGCGGCAATAACAGCAACAATGGCCACCAACACAGCAACAGCCACGGCAGCAACAGCAACAACACCTCCAACAACAACAGCAATAGCAACCCCCACGGCGACAACAACAGCAACGACAACGACAACGACAACAACAACGCCAACAACAACAACGGTAACGCCAACAGCGACAACACCGGTGTGGCGTCGGCAAAGTTTGAACCGTTCGGCTTCCTTAGAGAGAGGTTTGGGGGCAACCCTTTGTCCCCCCCCCCCTCCTCGAGCGCGGGGAAGGCGCCGTCGTCGAGCGTTTCTTCTAAGGGAGACGGTTTCGCGTCGTCGTATGAGGCGCCGGAAGCAGTCAAGAAAGCTCGCCAGGTAAGAATGTGGTCCGCTTGTGTATCAAACGAGACGCGGGCTACGCGCGGGGCAACACTTGATATGTTAAATTGTTGGATGAAGAGGATTATTTACCCAATTGTATGTCGGACCGTCATTGGTCGTTTTGATAATGTTTTTCGCTGTACATCTGTGGAGTCATCCCTCTATGTTGCGGTAGGGGTTGCATAATAATGTACCTGTCCGATTGACCTCCTCAAGCGAGGAGCTAGCGGTTAGTCATTGATGAAGTAATTTTAGGAGTACATGTTGTTTTAGGACTTTTAAGGCATAGAAGCTTGGTCGAGTTGTGCGAACGAATGCCTCCGAAGTCATGTAGTATCGGGTGAGATTTCGAGCTAGCTCCTCGTGTGGTGAGGAGCTCGGGAATTTTCTTAGAATCTTCTGCTGCACCCCTGTTATCCAGCGAATTGCGTCATGCGGCGTGCAATTTGTTTTTTGTTTTTCGTTTTTTGTTTTTGTTTTTGCTCTTGTTTTTTGTTTTTCGTTTTTCGATTTTGTTTTTCGTTTTTGTTTTTGTGCGAGAACAGTTCTGCTTGGGTGAGGGAGGAGGAATGACAGAAAAAAAAACAGGCGCACCCCTCCCCACCGCCATTGCTTGCCGTTGCTTGCCTTCTCGACGATGGTTGCATTCGGGTCATGCCGTAGCTGATACCGTATAATACGTCGTACCGTAGCTCGTAGCTCGTGTGTTCCATACGCATCGCGTCCTGTATAGTATAGCCCACATGTACCGTAGGACGTCTCCGTCTCCGACAGTAGGTGTAGCTCTTGCTTGATATATGCACGAGGGTCTTGCGGATGACGCCGCCCGCTCAGTAATGCGAGCCCAAGGCGTTGGTAGTGGCTACCGCTGGCATTGTAAGGACGTGTTGTGTGCCTATCTTTCGATGTCTCGGTGCCGCGGCGAAGCTCGATTCGGGGTCTCTAGAGCGGAGTCGACACGAGGGACGCCGCCGACTGGCCCGCGTGTCGTCAGAAACGGCCATCCAGAACCCAAGGCAGTTGTCAGATACCGTTGAGTACCTCGGATGGTCTTGTGGTTTGGGCCCTGTCCTGTCCTGTGCTGTCCTGTCCTGTCCTGTCCTGTCCTGTCCTGTCCTGCGATGACTTACGATGCGGAAAAAACACATAGTTTTGTGTGAAACGAAGAGTGGTTGTTTTTTGTTTCCCGCTGATCCCTTAGCATTTTTAACCCTCCCCTGTCCCATCCCCTGTCCTCTCCCCTGTCCCCTCCCCTCCCCACCCCCTCCGACACCCCCTCGTACCCCCTCCGACACCCCCTCGTACCCCCTCCGACACCCGCTCGTACCCCCTCCGACACCCCCCCCTTCCTCAGGCGGTCGCCGCAAGAAGGCCGAGGGACAAGGGACGCTTCATGAAAAGCAGACAGAAGTGGGTCACCCAGGTAGAGCTTAAGCAGACCAAAACCACTAACGGCCAAGCATAAGCGCCTCTGTAGCCCGTGGCACGGGCCCGTCGCTCTTGTCCGAGGCGGCCCCAGATAAGCTTCGAGAGGTGAACAGGAGAGGCGAAAATCTTGTGTAGCGGCTGTGTCGAGCTTTGCCGGGTTTTGAAGGCCTCTCGCCTACGATGGCCCGAGGGAAACCTCGAGGCGCAGAAAGTACTGTGGCGCTGGGCTGAGCTGTGCCGGGCATGAAGACGTGGTCTGTTTCTGGTCTGCGCTGGGGGTTTACCATGGTTTGGAGGCGTTGTCAGCTGGCTGTGCAGGCGTTGTTGACGCAAAGTTGGGTCTGGGCGTGGGACGCCATGGTGTAAAGGGCTCGCTTAGGACTCGCTCGGACCCCTCGAATCCCTTGCATCGCCGTAACAGTGCGGATGACCTTCTTGCACCGCTTGTACCGCCACCGCACTGCCCTTGTTCCGGGAAGACGGAGATCTAGACGGTTATCGGCCGCGTCGGGGTGGAGGGAAGGGGGGGGGGGGTATGGGCGCGGAGCAAGGATGACCGGTTCGCATTGGGGTTTGGTGTTGACGATTTGTCGGGGAGGGTCGGGGAGGGTTGGCGCGAAGCACGTGTACGGTGAACGGAGGGCCGGAGGTTGGCGCCAAGCACGTGTACGATGAACGGAGGACGGAAAGCAGTCCATGACTTTTGAGATCCGTGAAGATTTTCTTCTTTTTTTTGGGGGGGGGAAGAACACGGAGGGCTGGCTGGTGCGGGGGCTAAGGACCGGGAACAGCGGGGAGCGAGGCCCGTTCCTCCGCCTCCCTGTGTATGCCATCATTATTTTGGGGGGGCCGGGGGTTGTGTTTTGTTTTCTTCAGAGCAATGGCGTATTTTGGAGAGAGCACAGTCGTTTTCGCCGGAACGTCAGTTGGCAACATAGTGCGCTGGAAAGCGTCTGACTCGCTCGCTGTCGCTGATGAGGGGAGATGGGGTCGGCTTGGAGGCATTTGAAAGGGCAGGGGGAGAGGGAACGGGGGCGGGGCCGGCGGGCGGGGGGTAGCGCCGGCTCGCTCGGTGGTGAGGGGAGGTGAGGTGGGTTTCGAGGGGTAGAGAACAGGGAGGGTGGGGGGGGGGGGGGGGGGTACAGGGACGATTTTTTTGTGTACTTTTTGTGTGTTCGCTCTAGCTACGATAGAAGGCTTCCCTTATGCCCACAGCCTGTGGTTGCTGTCGGGTGGTGGGTGTGGGTGTGGTCGAGAAGCGAAGGATCACGGAGGCCGTGCGTCTCGCGCTCGTTCATCCCGGGCGTGGGGGAGGGGGGGGGTCTCTGGTTCGCTCCACGTCGAAATTTTGTAATTACCTTATTAAAAGTACGCGATGTCCATCCACCACCGTTTTTTGTTTTTTCCTTTGTACATGTTGTGTTTTGTTCGTTCCTTCATTAGTCGTTTGTTTTTGCACCCGGAAGACGTACGCGGGTTTCGAATGACGGGGGTGGGGGTGCATATTTTCTCCCCATTGTTTTTATTGGCGCGTGCCAGGCTCGAATCGGTGCAAGCCTTCGTTCTCTGCGTTGTGAGCGTGTGTTTAAATTGTACGCGGGCGGAGGCGGTGGGGTGAGGTGGTGGGTGCTTGGGGGTACTTTTACCCGGCGCTTGTTTATTCGTTTTATGCTTGGCGGGGGCTGTCTTGTAATGCTTGAAACCGGCGGGTTTTTTTTTTCGTTGTGTGTGTCTTTTTTTTTTTTGGCCCTTGAGCGGTGCTGCTGTTTTTTGTTGTTGCTGCTGCTGCTGCTGTGGCATCTTTTCGCTGCTGCTGCTGCTGCTGCTGCTGCTGCTGCTGTGGCGTCTTTTCGCGACCAATTGCGCCGCAGTCGAACACGCGTTCTGTAGGCCGTTAGCTTCATGCTTTTTTAGTTTTTCTCGCTTTCCACAGCCTTTCGTTAACCGAAACGTCAACCTCAGCCCTGAGTATTATGCCTAGCCGTGTGGTTTTCCCCCGGCTTTTCACGGCTCTGGCGGCTCGAGTCGGGTCGGGGCAGCAGATTTCGCGGGTCGGGTCGGGTCGGGTCGGTTCAGAGATCCTCACGGGTCGAGTCAGGTCAAGAGGTTTGCAGATCTCACGGGTCAGGCAAGGCCATGTCCGCCCTGGATACCCTGGCCCGGCCCGAGAAGTGACTCGACTCCTGAAATACCTTGGCTGGTTTGCCCTTGGCGTGTGTTGTTACTCGTGGCGGCGAAGTGGTTGGGAGGAGCCCTGTCCGGATACGCTTCGAGGGCATGACGACGAGGGTGTCATGAACCCTTGTAGAAACTGAACCCACATTTTTTGTTGAGATAAAAATCCTGGGGTTGGCGTGGAATATTTTCAACAGTTCTGAACGGGAAAGACGACTTCTGGCGCGTGTGTAAACCCCCTGCAGCGCGTTCGGGGGGAGACGGGGGGGGGGGGGGGGGGGGGGGGGGGGCGGAGTGGTGGCTCGAGTCGAGAATCGCGACCGTTCGACATGTGCCGCTTTTGCGGCTTCTGATGATGGCTTCGTCTGGCGCAAGTTTTTGTTTTTTCTGCGTTCTTGTTTTTTTGTTTGTTTTAGACGCGGGAGGTGGGTGATCAGACATTAGTCGGTTATGAGACGAGGTGGTCAGACCGAATTCGGAGGGAGGGTCCTTGGAGGGGGGGCGGAGTCTTAAGAGTGGCTTTAGTCCCACGTGACGCGTGACCTCGCGTCCCGCTGGGCGCGCAAGCTCGCGTCTTCCCTAAAAATTCCGTAGTATTATTTTACGGGGTGCTTTTATCTGTCACACGGAAGCGTTGTCCAAGTGCGGTCTTGCATAGATGCGTCGGTAGGTCTACCCGGAGGTGTGTGTTGGTCGGGGGTGGCCCGTTGGCATGCCTGTACCTGGGATGTTTCCGCGGGCATGTGTGGACCGGGGGGGCTCTACCCCCGTATAGGCGCGTACGTATATATTTTGTCTATTTTTTCGCCCCACGAGTGTTTTCTTAATTGGTGGTGGTGGGGGTGGTGGTGGTGTATGCCACCGCTACTATTACTCCGTGTCGTAGCTCTACGGCAGTAGCGCTACAGACAGTAAGTGTACAGCAGTAGCACTGCAGCAGCTGCTGCACAGACAGTAGCTCTAAAGCTGTAGCTTTGCTGTAGCTCTGTTTCTATTATTTTTTAAGTAGCGCTGCCGTCAGTAGCTCTACAGTAGCGCTCGTTGCAATCCGTAGCTCTCCAGCAGCTCTCTGCAGTCAGTAGGTCTACGGTAGTTGCTTGGAATCCAAACCAGTAGCGCTGTCAGTAGCTTTACGGCATCTCTCTTCGCGCTCAGTAGGTCTACTGTACCTCTGTATGCGGTCAGTAGTTCTACAGTTCTACGGCAGTAGCTCTACGGCACCGGTAGGCTCTGGTTGAGCTCTACAGTAGCTCTCCTGTACCTTAACTGCTTGAACTCTGAAGCTAGTAGGTCTACTCGTACCGTAGCTCTTGCTGTAGTCAGTAGCTCTACGGCAGTAGCTCTACTGTTTTTGCTCTGCAACCAGTAGCTCTATTCGTACAGTAGCTCTTGCTGCAGGCAGTAGCTCTACGGGGTAGCTCTACGGCAGTAGCTCTACTTGTACAGTAGCTCTGCAGCCAGTAGTTTTACTGTAGCCTGACAGCAATAGCTCTACTGCAGCTTTAGCTCCCTTTCTCCGGCGTGCAATGCATGCACCCTTCGTACAGTAGCTTGCTTACAAAACGGTCGACCTCGGACATGCCTTGCCCAAGCGTGAACCAGCTGGTGGCGCTTGAAGAGTCGACTGGTGTGGTTCTGAGCAACCTCCAAGAAGTAGAAGTCATTACCGTACCATATTATGGTATTACCGTACCGTTTTATGGTATACCGTGCCCTTTCATGGTATTTTACCGTACCGTATGGTATTGCCGGACCATTTAATGGTATAACCGTGCCGTATTAAGGTATTACCGTACCGTCTTGTGGTGTTACCGGACCTTATTATGGTATTACCCTACCTTTTTGTGGTATTATTCCGTATCGTATTATGGTATTACCATACCGTATTGTGGTATTTACCCGGCCCTAATTTTATGGTACGTTTTCTGATGCATGTCATTTTGTATTTTACCTTCACGGGCAGGCAGGAGTTGGCAAGCTTCAGGGGAGGGGAGGGCGGGCGGGGGGGTGGGGAAGTACAGCAATACCAACAAAAAAAGAGACGAAACGGGACGCGACGCGACTTGAATGTGTGCTGGTTGATGGTAAGCGCGCGAGTACACTGAAAAATAACACGCACGGATGCTGTGCGTTGGTCGACTACTGTCCAAGTACGCTCTCTGCACAAAACGGGGGACGGGCTTTGTTGCGCGTTAGTCGATTGCACGGATGTGCTCATTAATTGTAGGGTAGTCTGGATATACCCAGGTATTGGGTATTCAAGGTATACCCGGGTTTACCCATACCCGAGTGTATACCCGTTTTTACCCGGATGTAGGGTACTTGAATAAACCTGGGTATAAACCGTGTATACCGGGTGTAAGGTAGTCTGGATATACTCGGGTATATACCCCGGGTATACCCGGGAATATGGCAGTCTGATTATGCCAGGATATGTGCCCTGGAATACAAGGGCATAGGGTAGTCTGGGTATACCCGGGGGTAGGGTAGTCTGGATATACCCGGGTATAGGGTATTCTGGGTTTGCCCGGGTATAATGTTCGCGTGTTGTTTCCCTGGGTATTACTGCGTGAATATGACCAGCGTTACCTGGTTTGATGCTCGGGCACCCGAGAGCTAAAAAACGCACCCTTTGGTTGATTACATGCGCGTACAACACCGCAGAGGCGACTTTTTTCTTGTGCTGGCTGAGTGCGCGCAGTAAACGGCCATTTATTTGTTCCAACAAAGGGAAAAGGAAGGGAAAGCACGCGATGGCAGTCAGTGTCATTGTCATATGACATAGCACGCTGCTTTACCCCTGGTGATACTAATGCGTGGGGGTATTCGTGTATGTACATTGGTGGATAGATGGTGATAGGACTAACGAAAATCGGATTTGTATGCAGCATGCGGAGGCGCACGCAGGATGGGGGGGGGGGATGTATTCGTACCATTTTTTTTGCGGAGGGAGGGGAGGGGGCGGTAAACTTTGACAGGAAAAATTTGTAGTGAGCGCTGCGAGGAGGGCATGGGGATAACATAGGTATGGGGAGAAAGGGGAGCCTCCGCCTTCGATGTGACCGCTGCTGACAGGTGGTGGAAATATTCGCTCATGTATTTTGCGCAGTATGCAGCTGGTAGAGGTTTGTTTTGGCGTGCTTGGTAGAGAGGCCATGTAGTGATTTGACGTGACTTGACATGACGTGACTGGTTGACGGTTTGGCTGCCTGGTTTGGTTCATTGATTGGTTGATTGATTGATGGATGGATGGATGGATGGATTGATTGATTGAGTTTTATTAATTTCTGGACGTTTGGTTGGTTGTTGAAGTTGTACGCAGAAAGTTTTTTTTTTTGTCGAAACCACGCGTGATGGGTGTGTGAGATGAGTACGCTATAGTTTCCACAACAAGCAGTAGAAGGCAAGGAGGAGGAAGGTAAAAGGAGAAGGAAGAGGAAACGAGGCGCAGGAAGGAGGTGCCATAATGTTATAATTTCGTTGTTCTTTCTTTTCCTTGTTCCTGCCTGGCCCCGTTTTTCCTCCCTCCCTCCGCCCCTCCCTATCAGTTAGTTGATGTTTTTTTCTTCGTACGGGTGGTGCGAGGAGAGTGGATCGGAAAGCAGCGAGTGTGCCCGTTTTTCTTTGTTTTTTCCCCCCGGTTTTCCCCAGTTTTTGTTTTTGAAGGCGTGTTGCGCGGGGGCTGGTTGGGGGGGCGGGGGTGGTGTTGTGCCCCTTTGTTTGACGGGATGTTATTCCGCGCCAGGCACACTTTACTTGCGGCGGTTGGCGGTGGAGGGGGCGTGGGGAATGCAAACAAAAATAATCAAGAACAACTTTCCTTCGGAAAAGAAGATATATAGGGTCAGAGTCGCCTTTTGCCTGGACGAGGCAATGATTTGACTGCTTCCGCTATTAGTACTACTTGATGACTACGAACCATATTTATCGAAGTCAAGTACCAGGGTACCTCTGGTGTTATTATTGAACAATCTACAGTGAATAATTGACAACGTTTTCTACGTTCCGCGGTTTTGTTGTGCTACGTTCCGCCGTTTTTTTTCCGGCGTTTTTGTGTGGGCCATTTAGTGTAATGTAGACTCGATAATGATTACAATGGCACCTACTGTCTTGCTTGATATTTCTACTGATAATACTCATGCCCTAGGATGCTTTTGGTTTTACTGAGTGGTTCGTAAATGCGCGCGCACGATAGAGATGCAACAAGCGGCGCATTTTTAATTACTGGGTCATTTTCTGAACGAATGCGCTCTTTGCCTGGCACGAGTGACTCTGCACCTCACGGAGACAAATATACTTGGTGGGGAGGACGCGTTCTACGATAGTTATTAAGGTATACCTCTTTTTGGCAGAAACGTTTTCTGAATGACGGGGCTCCTTAACGCCTTTACAACTGGAAACCCTGTTGGGGACAATTTTACTTGAAGTTAGTATGGGGAGAGATTTCGGGCTCTAACGGGGTTTACCCAAAATCGTCGGGAAAAAAATAAATAATACGTCGTAGGCATTTTTTCTTGCATGAACGTTCTCGTTGTGTATGTAGGGGCAGTGGGATTTTTTTCATGCGGTAGTAGTTCTTTTTTTTTATCTCGAAAACAGTTTTTTGGGGGGTAGGTCTTGAAGCTCCCAAAAAAGAAACCTCAGAAAAAGACGTGGTGCAGGCAGCTCTATCGTACGTAGCACGTGTCGGAGGCGTTTTTTTTTCTTCTTTGGCGCAGCGTAGCCTACTTATTACCACCATGGATTTTTCATTATCGCGAGGTTAAAACAGCACGAAAGCTTTTACAGCAGGAAACCCTTTTTTTTTTTACAAATTACTTGAAGAAGTCAAGAATAGGGAGGGATTTGGGGGTTCTAGAGGGGTCAAGAGCGCGAAGGAACGAAGGGGGTCACTCGCGCGAGTGACCCCGAGCTGTGCCAAATAAATGCCCTTAAAAAGGGACGCACCCCCCCTACGATAGGGGTGCACTGCTTTTTTTTCTCAATACTACCCCTCACTTTGGGATCTTAAGACATGCCCCTCCCAAAAACCGATTCATTTGGAGAAAAAAAAAAACACTACACTGGATGAAGACTCCCATGGCCTAGGTATAGAACAAGAATCACGAGAAAAAAAAAAAAAAGCCTATTATTTTTTTATTCCCCGACAGTTTCGGGTTAAGGAGCCCCGTCATTCGGAAAGTGATTTCGCCAAAAAAAGGTATACCTCTATCGTGGCACGGGTCCTGAGGCTTAACCAACCTATTGCTACAACCGTCGGAAGCCAAGTGCCGTACGAAAAAAAAGTAATGCTGCGTTTCTTCCGTAGGTATAGAAGCATATATACCAGGTATGTGCTTTTTTTGGAGCCTGTGTCTAGTTGTGTACACGTCGTGTAGCCTAGATTGTTGATACTGCTGCTCTCTCTTACCCTCGTGACGGTGTTGTGCTATTTTGTTGTCGTGGTGTTTTTGAGTCAACCCTTGGTGTTGGACTGAAACACCTTGCCATCAAGCTCGGTTGGGTTTGTTGCTGGTGTTTTTTTTTGTGTGTGTGCGTGTTTTCTATGAAGCCTTTTGTCGCCGACTCGCATATAATATTGGAAAATTACTGCTGTATATAGCACTTCATTTTACAAAACAGAGTTCATGTCTCCAAGTCGGTATAATAACTGATCGATTTTTTTTTATTGCTTGAACATCTCGTGGAACCTTAAAAAGCAAGTACTCTATAATAATGGTCTTAGCCCCTTTAGAGCCCCCAAACCCCTCCTACTCTAATTCTAAGTAACTTTTCCCCCCAAGAGGGTTTCCAGTGGTTAAGGCGTCAACAGCTGACTTCACTTCACTCGTATCCACGTTTTTTTCTTCATCTTTTTCTCATATTTTACAAAACTATTATATAAAAATATTTCAAGGACGTCAGCCGTGAGTTCGACGAATTTCGGGTCGGTAATTATCTTAGCAAGCTGCGTTGTTGGTACTTGCAATATACTATGTGGGTGAGTTTTTTATTATTCAAACAACGTCAGCTGCGAGTTCGACCAATTTAGGGTCGATACGATTCATCTTTCTTCGCAAGCTGCGCAATAAATATAACGATAAAAATAAAAATACGTACCGTGTTAACTGGCGATGTGAACTTGCAAGCACCAAGAGCCTCGTACGGCTCCCGTTGAAGTCGTGTAGCGCGCCGGGGGAAGAGGGAGTTTAATCGGTCCCGGGTCGTCCATAAAGCGGACCAGGTATACCTTGTCCTCGGTAGTGCTCGCGCTGATTTTTCCTAGCCACCATAAACCATCGTCTCCCTTGTACCAAAAGTGGGCTTCCTTAGGGAGTACTGTGTCGTGGTAGCGACGGAGCCAATCGGTGCGGGGAACACAGGCGTAGCCCAGCGCTAGGAAACGTTCCCCGTTGTTGCGGGAGAGCTCACGCTGTGCCGCTCCGATCCGCATTCGGCAGTAAAGGCGGTTGGTTTGGCGGTGCTGGTCCGGGGTTCCGGTCCAATAACGCAAGATGTGCGAGCGGGAGAGGTGGAGGTCCATTTCCCGCTCCCAGGACGGTTCGGAGAGTCCCGCCCAATGCGTCTTGAATAGCACCGCGATGACGCCACCTCGCCGCCGTACCGACTGATGACCAGTGATCTGCTCCACCTCCAGCCAACATGACTCCAAGTATAATAAGTACGACACATCATCTATGTGTGTGTTTTTTTTCATGGGTAAGGACATCATCAATCAGTCGCCACACTATGCGGTTTTATGGCCCGTGTCGCTGTTGCAGCAGCAGTATTAACAGTAGTAGTAGGAGGTGCT